>VMYD01000056.1:2333327-3746655 GCA_007663325.1 Eucalyptus pauciflora
CAAAATACTTTATTGAATGCAAAAGTTGATACATATCAAACCTTTACAAAATGTAACGAACACAGATGAAACCTTTATCAGAATAAAGCCAAAATAGCTCCCACTAAATAACAGCATCTCATGATGCTCCTAGGCCCATGCTAATGACATGTCGCTTAAAATACACATGGGCGTAGACCTTTAGTTAGTGGATCTACAACCATATCATCTGTGGAAATATGTTATATTAAAACGTCACCTTTCGGTACCGTTTCCTTTTGGTCAAAAGTTTTGACCACCATATATTTAGACTCCTTGAGACCTTTGTAGTAAATAAATAATACTACAAATTTGTTATCTCAATACAACCGTATAGGTCTATCCATAAAGTTTAAAACGGTCAACTCTTTCATGAGGTTTCGGAGCCTAATAGCCCAGGTAACAGTCTAAAAGAATGTTACAAACTCTACTTACATAGTAGAAGATGATATAGAACTTTATTTACTGCACTTCCTACTAACATAAATATGTATTTTGTTATTGATCTCATGTCATCATAACAGCTAGCAAAGTTTACATCTAAATACCCTATTAATGGAAGAATTGAACATATCAACATATTAACATATAATCTCTTATCCTCTTTAAGTACTTTAAAACCTTCTTGGCAGCAACGCAATAATCGCGTCCTGAATTTGATTGATGTCTGCCTAGAAGTCCCGTCACAAAGACGATATTTAGTCTAGTGCAAATTTGAGCATACATTATACTTTTAAATGCACTGACACAAGGTACACATTTTAATTAAATTTTCTCAATATCTAAATAAGGACAGTGTGATAGATACAATCCATCACCCTTAACAACAGGAGCAATTCCTGACTTACACTGATGTATATTGAATATTTCCAATATACAATCAGCAAATGTCCTCCGAGAAAATCTAATATAATATGACAAAAACAATCCTTACAGATCTTAGTACAAAATATATAAGATGCCTCAAGGTCATTACTTGTAAACAATATATCATGTACATAGAGTATGAGAAAAAATAAATTTCCTCCCACTGACCTTGCAGTATATTGAATTACTTTGTTCCCAATTGAACAAAATAACAACACTATGAAACTTTAATAATATTGCTTGGAAACTTGCTTAAGACCATGAATTAAGACTTTTCAGTCTACACACAAGTTTACTTGAATCTGCTGCAAAATTCTCCAGTTGCACTTATATAGATTTTGTATCTCTTTGACGTAACTCCATATAAAAAATAAACTATCAATGCCACATTCACTCTGAAAGAATTAGTAGTAAAGAAATAATTATTTATTTCTTCACTAACTATCCACCCCTCTTTCAGAGTAAAAATATTATTATCCTTTTTTTATGGCGTTTAATCACATACTTAATTAAGAACAATAAACGACATTTATATAATTTGCTAAAACAACCATGTAATGGATATTGTAATCATGCTCTCACAAATAGACTATATAGTCTGATGGTATAACTAATTGTCTTTCCCTAACAAATCTCCTTAATAAAGCTGCAACCACTTCATTCTACACTTGAGAGATTTAAGAAATTTCATTATAAACTATATCAAGAATAGTACCTTAAACCTCAACAAGTTTAGTCTATGGTACAGGAGATTCCATAATTATCTGTATAGGTAAAGACAAAAACACAGTAACCCTCATCATACTATTATCTTTAATAGTCTAAGAGCAGCTATCCTCTACAATTACGTCGATCTTAAGAAATTTTAGAGAATGTGATTCCATAATTCTTGTATCTTCTTTAGGGTCATAAGATCAATACCCCTTTAACAATCTATTTAAGATACAAAATAATTCCGAGTTATTTATTTTTTTACTAACTATCCACCCCTAAATTTAATATGATTCAAGTAATCTATGCCCAATCTATAACTCAAAAGAAGTTTATAAAACAACTTTGATAAGGACACTTTTTGTATGTGAAAAAGTTGCTTTCATAATATCCACCCACAGAAGACTGGATAAATTAGTTTTACTCACCATACTCATCACTATGTTCATTATGATGATTCATACCTTTTAGCCAAATCTTCTTGTCAGGATTTTCAAGCATAGTAATTAAATTACCACCTCAGAATTTATCAAGTATTTGACAAATGACCCTTTAAGCTATTCCGCATTGTCATACTTGCCAAAATACTCACTGTCACTATTAAATCTGACAACCTTTAAGACTAATTCTAACCAATTTATTCTTTATCTCGGTCAATTTTACTTCCACAATAATCTATAGAAGTCTTTAGATAACCGTTAAGAGTAAATAGAAAAATTTTGGAAACAACTTTTTCATCCTTATATGAGATGTATATATCATTAGGACTTAAACACAATCTTTGCAGATATGTCCTAATTTCAATATCAAACAAGACATAATTTTAAGCAACTAAGGCTTCCATCATCTTATAGCAGTGCAGTTCGCAGACAAACCTCTTTTCTAGTGTTCCAGAATGGAACGCTTCATGGACAGTATGCAAATTTTATTGCATTCTCAAGCAACAAATCATATGTCCACAACTTAAAATTTGAAGCAGTAAAAACCTCAATAATAGTGGAATTATTAATTACAGAAAAGGTGACTGAAAAACAAGCAATGTATATAATTAGCATCATGTGAGCACTGTGTAACTTGACATACAAGTACACATCCAGAGAGTTACATGCATAATCATATAATCACCTTTGGGCAGAATACATGACATGCAGTTGTACACTCCCCACATGATAGCGGTTATGAGAATATATTCCAATTCTTCGTGAATTCATCACCTTTGGGCATATGAATCACTAGAATCAGTCACTCCTCCACCATACCATCATGTATCCCTCCATGAACTAATACACAATCACCTCCTTTGGGAGTATGACTACACATTAGACCAGGAGACATCTCAATCAATATACGAGACCGAAATTTCTCAAACCCAATCAAGCGTGCCACTTTGGCGGTCACTACTCAATTGAATCCTTGAAACTCTCTCATACCAGGGATATAAATTTTACTCCTCACATACACCATATACATGTGATTTTAACTTTAGTGATAGGGGTAGTAAATCACCAAAATCACATATCATGCTAATTACACTGCTTTATTCATTAATAAAAATTAATCATACATATATATACATATAGATATATATATATATATATATATATATACATATATATCGAACTTGAAAAACAGATTCCAATGAGATCACCATTCACAGCAACATAAGAAATTTCTCATAACATAGAAGCAAGCATCTCTTGTGCACCCCGATTACTGATTACTAGAACAACATTAAAGAATGCTAATCTAGAATATCTCTCACAAATTAACATCAATAGTAATACAGGGTACACCAAATCGACAAGCTTGATAGCTAATCCACTATTGCTCATGAATTTCATAAGGCAAAACATTACTCCAAGGCCAACAACTAATATATTAGCCAATTTTCTTTTTAAGTAACAATTATCATTGTAATCAACCAGTGGCCTATTAATTGAGTCAAACCAGAGAACCAAATATCTAAAATTTAACAGTAGATACTATTGCTCTGCGTAAATGTTGTCATACTCCTTATCCATAAAAAAAATATTCAACTTGATAGACATTAACAAGTGACCAGATGAGTTCATGTACAATATGCAGTAACTTAATTGACATGCATTACCCACATTCAACAAATGTGTTAATCAGTACAATCAGTTTGGTCACGAGTTCTTAAGACGTCTATCATTCAAAGATTACTAGTGTGTAAAGGAGTATGCTTAAACAACAAAAATTTTATAATCATTACATAGCTCAATTACCATCCCATAATGGTTATATCTCATTAAGCCAACTTCAGTTCACAATAAAGTTTAATTTTTTTATTAATGAATCACACCATTATAATATTTATGTGATAACATACCTGTAACCCAACACTTATATTTCCAAAATCACAGAAAATATAAGAAAAATACGCAAAAATACACTAAAAATACACGTATTTAGGGTTCCATATGTATTTTCACATCCATAAAATTATCAAAAATCTAAAATAAACATACCACAAGATAGATGATGAAGATATGAGTCCAACACTACCGACCACGCGCGAAAAATATATATATACAAATACAAATCTTCACAAACCTCATCATCCTCGTCGCGAACGAATTCGACATTGACTAGAAACTGCGGGCAAACTTACCACGGTAATAGAACAAAACCGCCAAGAGGAGAAAGTCAATTCCGAAATCAGAGACGGACGAGCAAAAGAGTGTGCGCGATGATCGACAATTCATAATTCAAACGACACGACGTGATGCAAAGAGTGGAGAAGAAAAACGAAGGTAATGCTAGAATCTAACTTAAAATTCTAGAACTTTTTCTATGTATAAACCCTAGAATTTCAAATTTAAAATTCTCACTCAATTCTCAACAAAATTATACAAATTATATATGGTTGGAAAGATCTCGACATGTAGAACAAAAACCCCATGGTTTCAGGATCATCCGAATTTGTGATTTTATTTTATTTTTATTGAACAAAAAAAATCTCGAAAATCACAAATTAGGGCAAAAAACTTATGCGTTCAAGTTCTAGGGTTATGGAGGCTCTGATACCACATGTTGGATGCAAATTGCGCAATCCCAAATCTCCATAACCAGAACAAGAATATGCATAATTGAGTAGAAAGATTAACACACCTGTTTTGGGATCCATCATTCATAAAGCGGAAGCAGAAAAGGGATTTTCCACATATCAAGGGGATCCACGCATCAAGTCCTTCTCCTCTATTGCTCTCCGTATCACTGGCTCAATGAGGCGGCCCCCCTCACGTTTAGCGTTAGGTAAACGCCCCTTAGGTGAGGATACATGTGAGAATTAGGGTTAGAGGAGAGACTTGAGCACTATTTATAGAGTTTCCAGCTAGGCCCCCTCATTACGGGCCAGGCTCAATTCGGCCCACACTAGCTAGCCCATTTTAGACTAATTAAGAAACCTTCTATCTCACTTTAGACCAATCCCCGTAAAATGGTAAACGTTAAACGGTAAATTACAATATCAATTAATGTAGTCCACATTAGGAAAACTCTTACATCCGATGCAGCTTTTGAGGCTTCTTCGGTGGCCGATGGCTTCAATGTGGCAGCTGCAACGGTCTTTGTTGATCTTCAGAGCTGGACAACGCGCGAAGGAG
Organism: Eucalyptus pauciflora; assembly: GCA_007663325.1. NCBI lineage: Eukaryota > Viridiplantae > Streptophyta > Magnoliopsida > Myrtales > Myrtaceae > Eucalyptus > Eucalyptus pauciflora. The sequence continues at coordinate 2,338,550 of VMYD01000056.1, forward strand.
CTGCGGTCAACAAGATGGAGAGCTGGGCTTCGATCGTGGCAGTTGAAGAGGGGAAATTTTGGTGGAGTTGCAGACTTCCATTAAAAAAAATGAAGGAAAGGAAAGAGCATAAACTGCTTCGGATGTGGGGTTTTGGATTGTAGAGAATAATAAAAAAAATGAAAGTGTAGGGAGATGAAATGAAAACAGGGCAGCGAAGGAGAGGAGATGGCTGAGGCGTGCGTGAGGAGGAAGTCAAGAAAGGGGGGCCCAAAGATAGCAAAATCAATCCATTCCCTTCAATGCTTGGTTCCCCCAAAAGCCTACAAGCATATCCTCATGTCCCAATTACTTTCTTGTAATAATATCCCACAAATAGCTCGAATTGATGCCCAAAATTCCAGCCCCAAGTCTAGATCCGAATTTCTTCAATTTTTTTTTTTTTGGATTTCAATTTCTTCTCCAATCTCTCAATTTGATGTCCAAATTTTGCTAAGAAAAAAGGCCACATAAATTCTACAAATCCCTTAAACCAAATATCTCGGTTTGAAAGCCAAAATTTCCTTTAATTTGGCAATTCCAAATTTCCGTTATTTTCTGAATCCTCCTAAGTGATTTTCCGTAAAAATTCCAAACTCAACAAAATTTCTCTGAAAGACAAGACGACATCCTATAAATGAATCGTGATATGCTCGAACATCTGATTTCCGAAACCGAATTCAATTTCGTGGTTAAAATCGACCGAACGCGATTTAGTCCGATCCGACCTATTGAGTAGCTTTTAGGGATTTTACCGCGGTTATATCCCTTAATGGCTTCACCCAATAGATTGGTTAACTCGTGAGTGATCAGCTTAGAGAAAAAGGACCATCAACGCGATGATTTTGAACTTGTTTGGCATCTTAACTTTCTCATAAATCGAGAGGTCGAATGGGAGTGAGCTCTGTGATTCCTGCAATTGCTTCATTTTCTCCTTAAGCTTTACAAAGCGTTTATCTTGTTTCGTCTTAGGAGCACTGTCAAACTTAGCCTTTTCAACGGTGACTGGCAGTGGGTCATCCTCCAGTTCGGGATGTCGTCGTCAATCATTTGGGCCTTATTTGCTTGCTTTGGGATTACTAACTCGGGGAGAGTGGGTGTAGGAATCGAATTCACTCGGAGTGATTCGATTTGGGTGGTCATAAGTTGCATAGAAGTGATTAACTATTTGAGCTAATCCACCGCATTGGCAATACGATCATGCATTTAAGTTTGGTTAGCCATTTTAGCTATTGATCGTGTAATAATGGGCAAGCATGGCAGATCCGTTGTCACCTAAAATAATAAAATCGGTAATGTAAGAATCAAGAAAAAAGATAGGAAAATGGTCCAAGACAATGGTCTAATTGTCTCATTTTATTCAAAATTTATTAGCATTTGAAATATTGAACCAAATTCCCTAAACATTGAACTAAGAATTGAAATCAAAGTCTCCAAACATTGAACTAAAAATTGAAATCAAGGTCCTTAAACATTGAACTAAGAATCAAAATTCAAAATATCTCATTTTATATGCTTTCAAAAGCCCAACGCCTTGTGAAGTTTCTTATTCTCAACTTCAATCATTTCCACTTTTCGCTTAAGATACTCAATTTGCGCTTGTTGAGTGGGCTTCTCAGTCACATTAGGGACTATTGGACGCAAGGTGGCAGGAATCCGGTGTTGTTGGATGTAGAATGCTGACGCATGGTGAATCTCATCCTCGCCTTTCAGTCTCTTGGGCACCAAAATCTTCTCTATATGGCATTCATTCTATGTGACAATAATCACCTAGATCTCGTCGAAATAGTCATAGCCTGTACAAGTAAAACGAATTTGGAACAATTCCGTTTTGAGAGGCAGAGGAATTTCTTGAAGAGTTTTGTACTGACGGACCACCCTATATGGGTAATAAGAAGTAGTACCAAAAAGGCCCAGCAACGGGATTGGTTCATTATACTTATGAAAGAAACGAGCCTCCTCAACATGGAACCATTTAGCGTGTCATAGGAATGCCTTAGGATTAGGATCTTTCAAAAAATTAATCCAACGTGAGTACTGTTTATTTGGGGAAAAACGCTCCAGGACCTCGAAATTTTGTATGGGATGCCTAAAATCATCTATCTTAAATTGTTTCATAAGGTGCCCAAACCCTTTTATATGGAAGAAAAATCATATTTGCAAAAGTTTAGGAATGGCACACATGGTTCTTTCTTCATTTTGTTTGAAACGGTTTAATGACAAAAATGTTTCAACTAAAATCATATTGACATAATTTAAGCCGTCACAAACTCGCCTAAACATCCATGAAATTGAAGGATTAATGGCATTTTTTCGATAAGGAAAAACAACTAGCCCAAAAAATGTTAAAATAAAAATCTCATCATTTGAAATCATTGGTTGATTTGCAAAACACTCTGTCAGAAATGAAAATGGCATACATAACAGTTAGCTTTAACAAACTTCCTTACTGTTTCGGCTTTCATTATCAAAAACTGTAATAATTCAGAAATAAAATTTATGCCAATAAACGGCCTTACAAGTTCCTTTTCAAGAGGCATTCCAATGGCAATACTATATTCCTCTAATGTTGGGATTAGCTCGTACTCACCAAGTATGAAGGTGGAAGTTTGTGGACACCAAAAGTGAGGTAGCGCCTGCATAACACCAGAGTGGATGTTGATCTTTAGCAATGGGATAAGTCGGGCGATCCTGGCTTTTACGTATCTTTGGCCATCTTGTTTTAACTAGTCCAACAACATTTTGAGCTCTTTTTTAGGAGAGGAAATGAACTGCACGTCGATTTTCCTTATCGAATATAAAATGAGATTGACAATGAAATCTATTGTCATGGACCAACAAAATTGCAGTGAAGTAAGTAAATGTCAAAGTGAGAGTTCAAACAACTTACTTTCACCGGGAAGGGATGACAATCACATAAACACATGCATGAAGTGTGATGCTCAATTTCTATCTAGACGGCTTAACTAAGTGGAGCTAAGAGGATTATCTGATCGTCACATTTTCGCGTTCAAAGTATCAAGTCCTCTTAACTCCTGCTCAGTAGAATGGAATGTCCTATAGTCACGCAATCTTGTGGATAAGGACAAACACAGTCGACACCATGAAAAAGTTTCAGGGAAGAGAAAATCAACCTCTACATAGCAGTCTCACTTTCGAGGAAGTGTCATTCTCAACACTATCCTAAAATCCTGTCGCAGCCTAGGTTCAGTGGCATGGTTGTGTGTGCGGTAGTGTAATGCAAAAGCAATAAAATATGCACAACAATTTAAATGTAAACAAAACTTCTAATCAGGCAAAATAAATCATTCATTCCAACACCTCCCTACAAGACAAAGATTAGCAAAGACTACCCCCTTAGATTTCCTATCTGCAAGAACATTTAACACTTGATATTAGGGACGTATCTAGTATCCTCGCTGCCAAACAAAAACATTTTTAAAAAGAAAAGAAAAATTGGCTTAAGTCCACTAAGAGTTTTAACTCAAGTCTCCAGTAGAGTCGCCAAGCTGTTGTGACCTAATCTCGGGTGCATTACCAAGGGTTTTACTAATGGATTACTAAGCCTAGACTTAGCTCGGGCTCTTTCAAGTCTATACCAATTCGTGACTTAGGTTCAAGTATTTAGCATGCAAAAGATTATTAGCTAGGGGTAGCCACTAATCAATTTATGGTAAGTCGATTAGACATCTAAGTAAAATAATCAGAGAATTATATTACTTCTACGAATCATAGACTTTGTGTACGGGGACTTGATTACACTAGATTTCTCTAATGCCATTTCAGTACCATTCTTTTTATTTTCAAAAATATCTTTGTAGGCAATTTGGATTGATTTTAGCCTAAATCACTATCATGTAATGGGTGATTACACGAATGCTCAACAATTATTAAACACTCAATGAATCAAATAAATTGCACCAAAAGAATTAAACACCCAAAGCAAGTAATTTTTTTTTTTTTTTTGGTTTTCTCTTATTTTGAAATTAGAACTTTACTATATAACGAGCACTTTAATTACATGACCTAACTCTATTGACAAGCAATTTCTAATCAAATGAACCTAATATGCAAACTATTTGACATGCACCTAATATTTTTGTACTTTTTTTTTATTAAAATTCGTAATAGAAAAAACTAAATTAAACTATCTAAAATGAATAATTTTCTAATGTATTTTAGGGATTAATTTGACTTAAACCCTATCCTATCTTAGAAAACTATTTTAAAAATGCGAGATTATCTATAAATGCAGGCGTTATCTAATACCCTATCTATAAAGGAAAATGTTACTTAGAATCTATTCTAATCTAATTAGAATTATCTAAACATGCAATTTTGTTCAAACTAGGCAATGTTATCGAGAAATCCTATATATCCTAACGTGCAATCTAATAAAAAAAATGCAATCCTAATTTAGGAAACCATCCTATCCGGTACAATATTTGATTTTTTTTTAGTGTTTTCCAAAACAAACGATTTCCAAATAAGCATTATATCCAAAACACTCAGGATATTAATCAAATAAAGGGTTAAAATAATTGAAAAAAAATAATTCGTTGTCTCACGGATCAAAGTAACAATTATTCTAACCCTAAACATCACAACAGTCAAGAAAAATCAAAATAAATAAAAATTGATCCGAAGTCTCACAGATCGCATTAGTAATTATAATGATTTTAAAGCCAAAATATCATCAAAATCAACATAATAAAAAAAATGATCTGAAATCTTACGGATCAAATAGTAATTATAGTGATTATAGTGATTTTTTACCAATAATATCTTATTGGATAATGCCTAAAGCCTCCATGAAATCACTGTTAACATCAAATATACCAATTTATGCAATAATATTGAGATGAAATTTAGTTCAAGAAAATTACCTTGTTTGGATTTATTTCGACGCCGAGAATTCGCAAATGATGACTTGCGTTAGGATAGGCTAGGCGGCAACGGGCTCACAACCAACGTACCTGCAAGATTAGAAAACTCGCGGAATCGACCCGGTTTGGACACGAGCGGGAACGATAGTTGGCTTTAAGGGTTTGGATGGCAAACCGTGACTAGGGACAACGGGCGTCGGAAGTGTTGCCCGGGGGGGGGGGTAGTGAATGTCGGGTCGTTGTTGGACGGAGATGCGATGACTTTTCGACACACGAGCGGGTTGTTGTCGAAGAGCCAGCAAACACCACAGCAAGGGAGTGTAGCGACGGGCAGAACCGACGCAAGTAGCAACGGCGTCGAGGTGGCAAGCAGTGTTGGACCATCGTCGAGTGGTGCATTGAGAACAAGGTAGCGGCTCGTCGAGACGGTGGGAAGCAAAGGCGTTGGCTTGGTTGAACAGCAACAACGATGGGAAAGCTCGGGCTTGATCGAACAACAGCGACAATAGACAGAGGGACGGCAGCCGTGGGTGGTGGGCGTTGGGCGGAGGCATAACACCGTGCGGAGTTTGCCGGATGGAGGGAGGCAGTGGCGGGTTGCAGGTGTCGGCGATGGGAGCAAGTCTGTCGGCACTCGGGGCCACAACGGCGACTGCGTTAGGAGTTCCGGCGATCACGAAACAACAGCTATGATGGTGGAGTTGCAAGCGTTAAGCTTTACGCTTGAAGCCCCCTTGGAAGGAGACAACCTCCCCTTTTTTTTTTCTCTATCTCTCACATCCTCTCTCTCTCTACTTTGTCAGTGAAAACTCTTTTCCCACTTGTTGCCTTCTTCTTTCTTTTCCTCTGCACTTTGTTAGAGAAGAAAAGAAAGACCGCCTTTTGTTGACTTCTTGAATGGTAGAGAGAGGGGTTCTTTTTTTTTTTCTTTTTTTTCCTCCTCCTTTTTTATGCATGCAGGACACCCATTTTATATGCAAAGAAATAGAGTCCCTAGATAGAAGAAGCAAAATTTCCTTCTTCTTTTCGATCGTATCTCACATGGCCAAGGCACAACTCCTCGATTTTATTTTATTTTCCTTCCTTTGCTCATGTCCATTGACGATTGAAGATTTGGTGTTTCTTTTATTATGTCAAAATATATATTACCTAAAGATTAGCACCAAATATATATCCCACCTGCAATATTCCCTCGAAATCTTCCAATTTACTGCGAAATATATCTCTCAGTGTATATATCACATGAATATATGAAAGATTTACTGAATATATCAAATCATCATTCCTTATAAGTTAATTTTTGATCATCAGAAAATAATGATGTGCCTAAAATTATATTAATTTTTTTTTTTTAGGGCTTAAAAATTAATCCCTAATTTTTCTATGCAATGAATAAGTGACTGGGTCGCTAAAATTTAGGTGTCAATACTAACATATTGGTCACATGCCGTTTTTCTTTGATTAGCGCCTTTCACTCTTCATATCGAAAAATCAACACCACCATTAGACCTGCGACCCTTAGACAAGTTAGATCCTAAAATTTCGTTGTGACAAACATTGGAAGCTGCCACACGTTTCCATGCCACACCCCACCTCAGATCCACTGAGCTCACGTATTTTAGGGCGTTTCAATTGTTCTCGGCACTATTGAACTTGTATCTTCTATGCACTTGAGTTTGAGGAGATGTCAAAGATATTTGGATATTTCCTAAATATATTTAGGACATTTCACTTGATTTTTCATATCTCTTAAAATGATGTGTATATCTAGGAAATTTTCCACATCTCCATTAAATTATGTTTGTTGATTATCTTAAATAATCATTGTCGCGACCAATTTTTCGGGTTTTCCACCTAGAACTAGGCTAATGGACTACTAAGCCTAAACTTAGCTCGGGCTCTCCCAAGCCCATACCAACTCGCGATTTAGGATTTTAACATGCAAAAGCTTATTATCTAGGAGTCGCCACTAATCGGTTTAGGGTAGGTCGATTAGACACCTAAGTAAAATAACGGGAGGATTACCTTACTCCTACAAACCAGAGATTTTGGATACGGGGACTTGATTACGTTAGATTTCTCTAACGCCCTTTCGGTACCTTTCTCTTTTATTTAAAAAAAAATGTTTAGCAAGCAGCTTGAATTGATTTCAATTTATTTTCCTAACATGTGAGGTGTTCATGCGAGTGCGCAAACCATCAATTTAACACCCAAATAAAGCAATTAAATAATGCAGAACTTACCTCAAAGCAACGAAAGCATCTGCGTTGTTAGATCAAAATTCACATCAGCAGATATGATTTCTAATTAACAAGCAATCACTCAATTTTTTTTGTTTTCATTTATTCAATGAGAATCATGTGATGCAATGTTACTAATCTAACATAAGTTGATATGACATGGTAACGTGACCTAAACTAAATGACATGAGTAAAGGTAATTTCTAAAGAAATGCAATAATTAAATATGGAATCTAAATTAATCAAATGACCTAACTCTAATGACAGGCAATTTCTAATTAAATGAACCTAATAGTAATCACTAAATGACGTGCATTTCATGAACCTAATTCTATATGACGTGCACATGAATTTTCTATTCTAGAAAAATGCAACATATTCTAGAAATTGAAACTAATTTATCCTAAGACAAATTTTTATGAAATTCGAAATTAAGAAAAATGCAAAACATAACTATCTAGATTAAGATTCTATCTAGTTTATATTAAGAATCAGGTCAGACTAAATCCTAATTTAAACTAAGATATTATCTTAACCGAGCAAGTTCTATCCTAAGATGCAAAAATCAATCTAGACTTAAAATAAAACACGTAATTTATTCTAAAATGCCATGACGTGCAAATAATGCCTTAATTCCTAATTTTTTATGAAATTCGAAATTAAGATCAAACATGCAATTCGGATAATAAAAGAAAAACTAACAATCCTAAATGAATGCACTTTTTCTTTTTCTTTTTCATGATTCAAAATAAAAATCCTTATTCTAATCATGCAAGATAATAAAAACCTAATCTAACTCAGATTTGATTTGATTTTTTTTACGAAAACAAAGTCGATTCAAATAACACGACAGCACATCCAGCAAGATAAGATCAATATCCATAAATTGACGAATCATATCCCGTGCATGGGATTGGATTGGTCAATTTCAAATAAACCGCGAATCGAATCTCGAGCATGAGATCGGATTGGCGATTTTTCGTGCGATTGCGAGTCATATTTCGGGCACGAAATCGGACTGTCAATCGTATGCACGTTATGAAATTAGGGATTAATCCCTAATTTAAAAGGCTACTCGAGATTACGGATACGATAGCATATCGAGAATTTAAATAAGGTGCATCGACGATATTTCAAATAAGGAAACCGAATATTCAAAAATCGAAATAGATAAAGTTTTCACCTAGTTCGAATATCGGCCTTCAAAATTCGGATCCTCGCGACTCGACGTGATGGTGCTAAGCTCGGTGGACCACGGTAACCAATGACTCACGGGCTTGGTGAACAGCTTGTTGGACAGCTTGACTCCAGGAGATGCACATGCAAGTAAAGAGAGAGGATATGTGCCCCTTTTGTGCTGGTCTTTCCTTCAAACAAAACAAGCAAATATTAAACAATATATGTAAGAAAATTTTGTGCTCGTCAATATTGCTCCATGCGGTGGTGTTTGCTTGCGATGACTCAGGGCCAAGAAACTCCGGGATTCGCTTGGGACGTTGAATCGTAATAGTGGGCAAAGTGGCAACACGTGGCAGCAAAACCCAAACATGAACAAGGGCATGCGTGCGTGCAAGGCATGAATTTTGATGGATGCCTAAAGTTTCAAGAGATGGGTTGGTTTAGGAAGACTCCTGGACTCCAAACGGACGTGGTGCTTTTGACCAAGTTCACGTGTTCTTCCTTTGCCAATAATTCTTCAATTTGTAGCCGTAAAAATGCGAATTTCGTGGCTTGCAGCATGGTGATCGACAGGTGAGACTAGGGCAGCATCATCGTCTAGGTCGAGGATAGCGATGCTTGGCACAGCAAGGACTAAGAAGCGCTGGGGATCACTAGAAACCTGCAAATAAGGAACAAACGATTGGACGGCAAAGTGATCGGACTGAGGCTCGTCTTTTAGCTATTCATGTGTGGTTCCCGCGATGCTTTTGACGCTGGGCAGAATTTGGAACGATGAAAGACGACGAACGGCAGCCAGATCCGAGGTCGCAGCTACCTCCAATGACCAACGCAGATTATTTTCCTTCCAGCCAATTCCTCTTTTTTTCGAAGCACCCTCACGTCGCCGGCTTTTCTTCTGCCGATCCCCTCTAAAAAAGTGACAACTCTCTTGTGTGGTCGTATATTCAATGTGTGGCCTCCCGAAACCCTAAGCGAACAAACCTATTTATAGGCCACCGATTAGGTTTTCAATTTTTTCGAATCGATATCCGCAATATTTGTTTTATTGAACGCAATATCACTTGCCCTATCCGAAAACAATTCATCTTCGAACAAAAAATTTGAATTTCTATTTTTTCACGAGATAATTTCCGATCATTAAAAATCGAGCTTGGGCCAATTTGTTCGCTTCGCAGGCTTAGTCTGGCCTTTCAATTTGCAGCTTAAAATCGCCAATTTGAACCTATCCACGGTCAATCCAATAAATAAATGCAAGACATGCAAACTAAAAATAAATGCACCTAAATCTATATGCTATGCAATTAATATATATATATATATTTTAGGGATAAAATTAATCCCTAATTTTCTATGCAATAAATAAATAAACTAAATCGCCAAAATTTAGGTGTCAACAATCATCTAATAAAGCATATAAATAGGTCGATATACTCTTCTTTATGATGCATAAAAATATATATTGAAAATTTCTCAATTCGATTTTTTCGCATATATTTCTTATCTGATAAACTTTCAAATTTAATGGTGACCACGTAATTCGTGATATAAAGAGGATGATCAAACATAATTTGTCCTAACATCAAAATGATTCAACACGAAAAATCCCCAAACCTAAAATGATTTAACACGACCTCCAAATGACAGGACCAACATAGAAAGCGACTGAAACCCTCTGAAATGCTCCATCACACACTGTAATTGCAAACTCGAGTTCACACGTATTGAATTGGCTTGCGCTTGATACCCGTTTCCTCGGGGTCCGTTGCAATCTCAAAGTTTCTAGCGGTGAACGAATCGCCATTCCTAATAATTTGCCTCTTGAGACGTGCGCTCCCACAGTAGCCTACCTTTAAGTCGCGCCCTCTTGCCTCCTTCCAATATGTTGAGACCGCGAGCTTTACTGCATCCCCTGCATTCGAAGCTGGTTTAGAAATATGTCGAAACATAAAAAGACCTCGACTTTTCGTGCCATTGTCACGATGACTGGGTACATGCACCGGGATGTGTATAGGAACAGTTGATTAGCTTCAATGGTGCAAATAGGTCAAAGGTGCATGCACTTGGACCAAGTCTATTGGAAACATCTTTTGGACTTGAATAGGTCCTTAAAAGACTCAAAGGACAAAAAATAAATAGGAGATCCGTCTTGACGGGAGATCTCATAATATTATCTCCCGTATTTCCACTCACCTTGAAAGAAAAGCTTAGATGGGAATCGAGGGATCTATAGGTGGTGAAGGTAGACACCACGTTATTAGGTAGAAGAGTATAGTAACTCTTTACCCTTCGGGTGATGTAGGGTGGTGGCGAGACCACTACAAGGTAAGCAGAGCTTTGCTTAAGTCTATCAACTAGCTGTTCACCTTATACCGAGGTGTGTATTAGGAACAGTTGAATCTGACAAGCGCCATTCTAAATTTGAGTGGACCCATCAGCTTCAATAGTGCAAATAGGTCAAAGGTGCATGCATTTGCACCAAGTCTATCCTAAGCGTGCTCTATGATATTTGAAGCACCGTTAAAATGACATGGATTTTTTAAGAAGTCAATCTTTTCAGGCAATACCATAGCCATATGTATACCCTACAGAATTTTGATTCAAATTTTGATTAAATTTATTACAAAGAGAGAAACCGTATGCCAAATCATATTTATTGAAGTTAGCAATATGTATACTCGACATAATTTGGACTTTAAATTTTTATTAAATTGATTACAAAGAGAGAAACTACTTGCCAAATCATTTTATTGAAGTTAGCCATATGTATACCCTTTATAATTTGTATTTAAATTTTGATTAAATTGATTACAAAGAGAGAAACTAAATGCCAAATCACGTTTATTGAAAATAGCCACATATGTATGCCCTGCACAATTTGGATTTTAAATTTTTGATTTAATTGATTAGAAAGAGAGAAATGAAATGCCAAGTTGAAGCTCACCATGAGTGACGAACAGCAAATTTTCTTGAGGGTATTTGTCAACGAGGTAGTGAATGGTGTGGAGGTATCGATCTCTTGCCCTGGATTCGCTCTCTCCCCATTGCGGCAGCTACATCAATTTAGATAAACTCCAAATTAAACCATGCAATTACACATACATATACTAACACCATCTAGATTCAAGGCTGAATTTTGAAGGGTAATAACCCAACCTGAAATGGGGCCGTTTGAGCGACTTAGTCTCAAATCGCTCCCAACTCACCTGCCGACGATCATGTGCGACTTTCCGTGACATTGTCGGGGGCATTTTTGTTTGGGGCAACGATTGCTAAACGATCAGAATTTGATTTTTAAGCATGGTTGCCATATCAAAATCTCGTACCTCCTTGAACACCCGATGCGGTGTGAGATCCACGACGCCGGGCGGAAATGAAGTCTCAAGCTTCTTTAGGTCAAATCCCCATGAATCGCGATCCGTGGGATGATACCACATTGAGAGGTCATTGAGCACCTCGCTCATTCCATATTCTATGGATACCTACAAAAAGTTTATGGGGCCGGCACTTAAATATTCCTTCCTTCTTATCTCAGCACATCGTTCTTTAGTGTGCAAGAAAAGGTCTTTCTAGTTCGAACTAAAAGTCTTAAGACGGAAAGAATATATTGTAATAGATCAAAGTTGAACTTAGATCAAGAGCTTTCAGCAAAACGCTTGCGGGATTAGGAGAGACTACTCGACCTTGATTCCTGATGTTGATGAGCCGGCGGAGTCGCCATCATCTAGCACAACGTTCAGGGCCTCCTTGCCCTCCGTAGAGAGACCGGCGATCAGTTCCCTTGTAGTCTCGGTGCACCGTCGGAACGGCGATGTGATGATCCGATGGATTGGAAACCCAAGTTTGGCCCGGAGTTTCTTGCCAGTTTCGAGTGCCTTGATTTGGCCTGCGTCGGTCAATGGAGCGTCCCATGGCTTGGGGTCCCTGGTCCACCACGACTCGACGCCGTCGTCGGCACGGTCACTGTGGCGCATGATGAGGACGTGCTGGCAATGGATGGTTAATTGCTCGGGGTCGAAGGTCGACGCCATTGCAAGCGGCGAGAGGGAAGGTGAAGAGCTAAGAAGTTAAAGCACGAGATGTCTTGGTCAGCTCGTGATTAGGAATGCATAACATGCAGTGATAAAAGTCGTAGCTCACAGATTTTGATCGACAAAATAATTGAAAACAAAGGTTGGATGGCTGCCGGTGGGGACGCACTGCCGTTTGCATTTTTTATTCTTAGTGCTTGAAATTGTTTGCCATTGAAGCGGTATTCCAGGATCAACATAACTAAAAACTTGAACATGTAGGAGGAGAATACGAAGATTTGCGTACCTGATTTGGAATCTATCGTTCTTTATGCGGAATGATGATGATCCAACGCTCAAACGACGAGCCGATGCTCAGCTTCTTCTCCTCTATGACTCTCGGTTCCTAGCTTGATGAGACCACCACTCACAACTTGCCTTATGTGAGGTAAGAGAAAGTTTATGAAAAAATAAGGACCAAAGGAGGGACCTTAGCGCTATTTATAGAGTTTTGGACGGGCCCTCTCATCATGGGCCGGGCCCAACTTGGCCCGCACAAGTCAGGCCCATAATCTACTATTAAAAAAACCTTATGCCTTACCTCATTAGACCAATCTCGTAAAACGATAAATTACAATCTCAATTAATGTAGCTCACATTAGGTAAACTCTTACAAATTACTTATATATTTAAATGTTACCACAATTGAAAAGTATAAACTGCATGTATTTTTCTTTTTTGGTAATGTAAAGGCTCGAGTGTAAAGACCCATCTACTTAGAAATATATAAAACATCATGCAAGCCCTATGAATGAATTAAGTTCAGGTTTTGACCTCTATAGCTTAGACCTCCATAGGTGATCAAGAGCAGATTGCATTTAAGTGGATGGAATTTAAAGACTTCCAATTCTTGAATAGGAAATTCCCTAACGTCCCAACCAACTACGTCAATTTCAAGGGTTTAACTTGCACGTGTTTTTGCAACATGGTCTTATTAAACATAGAATGTCTCTTTATTTTAATGAGAAATGTGTTATAAAGTTGTGATATGGTTTGATATGATAAATTTTCACTGCTATGAACATAGATGTTCACTTTAACTCTGCAAAATCATTTGATATACTGAGTTTGCAGACCTATTTTAGTACTTTAGTCAAAAGTGTACAACCCGCTTTAAAGCTCAAAGGTTTAGTACCATCAATTATGGGAGATGGGTTGGTTTATGTAAGTGGAGATGCATATTATGTAATTAAATAGGGTCATAGTCCAACATGGACTATGATAAAGCCGATCGTGGATAAAAAAAAATATTAAATAAAGACTTGCTAACAAAAGTCGTTCCCTCTAAATTCCAATAATAAAATTATTAATTCACCCTTCTTGGCTGTCGGTAGTCTGATCAACTGTAGAAGATAGATAGGTCCAGGGCACTGTGGACAACCAGAGATTGGACGCCAATTTTGACCGTTGGTTTTGCCATATCAGAATTTTTCCATCATGTTCGAGAATATGAAAAGCATGACGTTGACCATAGCCACCATTAACATATAGGGCCACGTGGCCTAGTCAAATGAGGGGAGTTCCTAAATTTCCTTAGATTTTTCTGAGTAAATGAGGTGTACTACACTAAACCAGAGGCCATGGGGAGGCTGGCCCCTTTGCTCTCTTAAGTCGCCAATTCAATTGAGTACATATTACTCAATATCTAAGAAGTATTGTGCACGCGCTTAATACTAATAGTTTTTGAACTCTGCTTTCTGTCCTCTATTGGCTTCATTTCTCGTGAATTTTGCAGATTAGTTGATATTGTATTGGAGGGGATTATGTCGTAGGTCCTCAAGATAGTGTAGGCACGTCGAAAGTAGGTCATTGGAAAAATTTCAAATAAAAACTTGAAGTGCCATCATTTTCTCAAATAAAGACATGAAGTGGCCATCAGTTCCAAGCAATGGCCTAAAGTGGTCATATTAGTTTCAAATAGGGGCTCAAACTCATTATTTGGTGAAGGACAATTTCGTCTTTTAAATCTTTTTTCTTTTTTCTTTACAAACTAAAATATATATATATTTTAAAAATAACATACAAGGGGGAGGGCTTTCTCTTGTTTATGGTTGTTGCCCCATCGCTAGTGAGGTGGCGAGGGGGCTGCCGATGCCTGCATGAGGGCCGACGACCCTCACTAGAGATTTGGGTAGGGGTCGCCCACCCTTGCCCAGGTTTGAGCAAGGGTCATTAGCCCTCGCGTAGGCTTGGCGGACTTCGCTTAGTGCCCCTCGACCTGGGCGGCGAGGTCTAGGGGTCTAAGCAAAGGCCGGTGACCTTCACCTAGATTGGGGTGAGGGTGTGCGGCCTTCGCTTAGATCTAGGATAGGGTTGTCGCCCTCTCTTGTCTTTGGCGAGCCGACTATTGCTGCCGCCCCATCAGTGATGGGGCGACATCCTCCCTCTCGCCTCTGGTTTTGATTTTTTTTTTAAAAAATTTTCTTTCTTAATTTTTAATTTTAAGCTCTTCTTTTAGATTGATATGGCCACTTCAAGCCCTCATTTGCAACAAGATCCACTTCAGATCCTTATTGGAGAAAACAAGGACACTTCCAGCCCTTATTTGGAATTTTTCCACGGGTGCTTTGATTGAGTGAAGTTGAGAAATAATAATGTAGAGGAGTGAATTGTAGAATCTTTTATATATTTTGACATATATAGAAGTTGGAGCGATGCGGGCTATGTGACTAGCGTCATGACAATTGCCATTGAGAAATGTGGATGTTGATGCAACTAGGGTTGTTATGAATTAGACTCGAAAAATGGAAGCAACACGGACAATGCACTTAATGTTGCTAATGTTGGCTAACAATATCACTTAGAAGGGGATGAATAGGCAATTTCAAGAAACTTGACAAAGTATAGTAGAATTAAAAGTATTAAGTTTAACCGGGTGAAACAAATTATTAATATAAGTAGTGCAATGCAATGCGTTTATATTGGGCAATAAATAAATATAAGCAAAGAGATGGAGAACGATGCGCACAGAGCTACAAGTGCTTCAGCTTGGTGGAAGCTTACGTCCATTCTCCTATACTAACATGCTATTAACTAGATTCCACTAGTCAATCCTTGAGAAAGTAGAATAAAATGTGCTGCTTGTACTCAAGCACTTTTTCCTAAAGCTGGTGTTGCTTACACCTAAGCTCGTAGATCTCATTATCATGCATCTAACACAGACTACAACACTGCTAACACTTCTCACAATATTACAAAATGGTGCACTCATAGCACAGTATAAAATGTAAAGCTTTCTCTAACTTTGGAAGTTGCACTATGGATTCTTATTCTTCTCAACATCTTCATCTCCATTTATACTCCTTAGCATACAATCTAATCTTCAAGAAGATCAAACTCCAAACTAAACGTTGAACGATTTGTTGAGTAGATCAATTAACCATTGAGGTGTATAAATAAGATTTTTGTAGATTTGGAAATTGATACAATCAAAATCTTTGGTTTCCAGAAATAGAGTAGCTTTGCTTTATAAAGAACCTTGCATTTAGAATGATTGTCAATTAACCAAGATTTCATGTGAGATTGATTTCTTCTGTGTAGATAATCTTTAAGATCGATGGTCAATCGCTTTCTTCTAAATTAGGAATCTATTTCAAATTACAAGCTGTCAAGGGATGAGATAATTTATCTCAGAATATTAATCTTGCAAATCGTGACAAGATTGTTATCGTAGGTAGTGTTGGTGTTATGATTATATCAACAGTTCCTAGTTATATTCAGTGTCCTAGTAATATCAGACTTCTGCTTACATCAAGCTTTTTGTCATATTAGACTCCCTACTTATGTCAAGCTTTTACTAATATCAGACTTTAGTTATATTCAACTGCTTCATGATAGGCAATTTGAATACAATGTTGATGTACATACTATAGATTGTTCACCTTGATATCTCTAAGTCTATAGTAACTCCCCATTCTTCTAGATTTGTTCATGTAGGTTCTTCTAGTTGTTTGAATTTTTTCACTTAGCATATCAAAGTTCCTTTTACATGGATATTACCTGAAATATAAACAACTATTGCATAGATTAAACTTGTAAGATATCATGGATTGTTTTGTCAAATTCAAAATATATTAAAAGGTTTTCTCAATAGTTACAATGACTTTCATGGAGAAACGGAGCAATCGATGTGTTTGGCATTGTCGCGAAACAGACCTAATGAACTGTTCCTTAGACAACAATAAGTCCTTAGGGATGTCAACACTTATTTAAAAAGAAAATAACATCAAATACAGGATTTGCGCTTGGTTGTGCACTCAGGATTGTCTAGCTTTGACACCAACTTATAAAGTTCAACCCAAAAGCTTAAGCTAGTAGATAAATTGAAATTATATAAATATGAAGAGCATATATAACCGTTGTTAAGCGATGTAAGACAATATTTCAACATCCCCTCTCAAGTGTAAGTTGTACTAGGAGATGCACACACGTGAAAGGGATATTGCCGATTTTGATACCATGCCAAGAAATAATACTATTGTTATTGGGAACGGTTCAAGAGAATTGAAGTCCCAAAAATTGAAGAAAGGTGCATGGGTTGTCCTCATTCTTTTCTTGGTTCCTAGATCAAGCTCTTTGGTGGAGGAGGGATAAACCTCAAGGGCCGCTCGTGCGCAACGCTACAAATCACTCATCCTATGTTGTTGATATTGCTTCCACCGTCGCTTGACTTGCCAAACCCTAAATTGCCAATGCTAGTGGCCATTTGGTTCTACATGAGTTTGACCCCAACAAGAGTCTCTACTTTGTTGCGACCTACCCCTCAAGGAAGGGAATAGATTTAGGGATATTGCCTAAAAGACAAGCTTGCGACCTATGATTAGGACAGGCTCTCCCAAACCCATACCTTACGTTACATTGGGGTGTTTATAAGAATTTTGTAATAATTAGTTGTCACTAACCTATTGGAGTTGGCTAAAAACCAAGTGAGGCATGGAAGTGTACTTCATCTTCTACACAATTAGAGAATCTAGAGTCGGGAACTTGATGACATTAATTAATCAATTAGTATTCTTTTAGTACCTATTCTTGTTTATTTTTTTAAAAAAACATTGTTGAATAGTTTGGATTCATTTTAAATCAATCCACTAAAACATGAGGAGATCATGTGAGTACGCAATAATTAAAATAACAATTAGCAGTCAAGGAAAGCGTTAAATAACTTGCATGGGAGAGCAAAGATTTAACATTATCCAATAGGGAGCATGCCATCCCTAACTAAGCTAAAGGAAGGGCACAGTCAACAAAATGAAAGTGCGCAAGGCATTCATTTTTAAGAATAATTAGAACCCTATAGTAAAACCCTAGATGCTTGTTTAATTTTTAGCACGATTTTCACCAATAATTTTCACACATTTAATGAGAAGACTCCCCCCGAAAAAGACTTTTTAAGCTATTTCCGAGAAATTAAAATTTTTTGAAAAGTTTTCTTTGATTTTTAGGAATTTTAAAATATCTTTAATATTTTTCTGAATTTTCTAAAAAATATTTTCCTGGATTTTCTTATTTTTTTCCAATTTGTAATGTTTTTCCAATTTTTTAAATTTTTTAACAATTTTCTCAAATTTATAATTTTTCATTGATTTTCGAATTTTCCCAAATTTTTTAATTTCCTAAGATTTTTTTAATTCTATAAATTTTTAATAATTTTTTAAAATATTTTCTAAATTAATTATTATTATTATACTCAGGAACAGGTTTGCCCTTTGACCCGACCCTAACCCGGATCCGACCAGCGTCGGGTTAAAACCGATTTTTTTTAATACTTTCATATTTTATTTTTATTTTTCTGATTTTTTTCTCTCTTTTGTCTTTTTCCCATTTTGTCTTTTTCTGCCCATCTTCTTCAACCTCCAGAAGCGCTCCTCCTTCCCCGAACGCTCCATCACGCCTGCAACCTCTTCTTTCAGAACCAAGAACACTCGACGCCACTACCACACGAGTCGTCGGCATTCGCTTCGAACATCCACTCGCCGTCCTTCCCGACCGGCGACGACCGATGCCGGCCGCCCACTCCGGCGACCACGAAATTTCACAAAAAAAAAGGAGAAAAAACTCTCACCTAAACTACGGTTTGAACACCAAAAATTTCAGAAATCAAACAAACATAAAGGAGCTAAAAAATGGGGAGAGACGCTGACTCCAACAGCTTAAACCGTAGGGCTCGCCGGCGTGGGGAGGCTAGCTCCGGCGAAGGGGCGTGCAAGACCGGCTCGGACGGTGCAAAGTCACATGAAAGCACATCAGAACACGAAAAAATCGGACGAGGTTCGACAATATATGAATTATCAAACATTAAACTGAGTTTCAAACGTCGATCAGATAAAATATATTTTAAGGTTTCATTGAGGCATTTTGTCGAACGTATGTCATGCATTTCGAAAGATAAGTCCCCAATTCATGTTCATGGCATCTTGAGTCAGCATTATCGATCACATATGATTCTTATTTCTATGTGAGGTGTTCAGGATCTTGCAAGAAAAAAGAAGTTTCAGATCTCGGGTTCAGTGGGGAGTGCAAGAAGGGGCATTTGTGCGACGGGCTCCTACCTGGTTCGGGATGAAGCTTCTAC
Source organism: Eucalyptus pauciflora (assembly GCA_007663325.1). NCBI lineage: Eukaryota > Viridiplantae > Streptophyta > Magnoliopsida > Myrtales > Myrtaceae > Eucalyptus > Eucalyptus pauciflora. Next base: position 2,357,514 of record VMYD01000056.1, read on the forward strand.
TGTTGATCGGTCGCTGACAAAGCTTCACGGACGACGGGCAGTATCCCTTCTTGCCCAAGAACTGCGACCGAAGCTTCCACCCGGCGGGGGGTCGTCCACTGCGCGAGCACCCTTTCTCCTCCATCCTTCTTCTTTCCTCTCGGTTTTCTCTGGTTTCCCCCAGCAGCAACCTCTCTCTCTCTCTCTCGTCGCTCGCTCCTCTCCTGACGCTGTCTCTCTCTCGGCCAAAACCTGCAGAAAAACCAGAAACCCCGTTTGGTCTCCCTCTCTCCCCCTCCCTCTGTCTCTCACTCTCTCTCTCCCTTTTGAGGGCCATCGGCCGGCGCGCATGGCTTCTGCCATCACCAGCTCGCTGGCCATCCTGGCCCCGACCCGCGAATCACGCCGCCCTCTGCTGCTCGCCATCCTCTCTCTCTGTATGACTCGCACTCTTCTCTTTTTGCAGAGGCGTGACCGGCGTGAGGAGGAAGGGGACCGGCATGCGGGCTGGGCTTGGAGAAAAGGAAATGAAGCTGGGCTTGGCCCAAGCCCGATCCGCTTCTTTTTTTTCGATTTTTTTTTTTAATAATTAGTGATAGTAATGTAAATGCTCCGGATGTCTACGTGCAATGCATTTAATGAAAACATACGTGATGCATTTTAATAAAAAATATTTATTTTACTTTTCTTTTAATTAATTAATTTTTTTTAATTAATACTAGTGTCTAGTGATGCTAATGCTCCTAACATCTATATATGATGTAATTTAATGAAAATTAATTTTTATTTAGGTGTCAAAGATAATCCCTAATTTTCTGTAAGATTATAAGTTCTAAATAAAATAGCAAAATGTAGGTGTCGACATACTTCAACCCCCATATGCAAATCCCGTCCTCTCATATACCATTGCCGCAATTAGGCATCTTGTTCTCGCCTGGGAGCCAAGAGTTCATGGAGGCCCAACCTCAACTATTTCAGCATGCTGGGCCTTCGGGACAACGCTGCTTGTGGGCGGAAAGGGATTTTCTCTTGCCATGTCCCTTTTTTGGTCCTTCCTTGTGTTGTCATAGCAACAACGTGATACATGGGAATTGACTCATTGATTCACTTATGTTTTTAAGTGAAGGTGAGTCCAATTAGATATGTAATCGGCTCAAACTTGGGTTTCATATTGGGATCTCTCCAAGTGAAGGTATCAATCTTCTACCATGTGCTTCCAATAAAATGTATCAAAGCCGATGCTTGATTGATGACTCCCTCTAAATGTGTGTTGGTGTTTGGTAAATATTTCAAGTAAGAAATCTGACCAACATGGTTTTTGGGTACCCCTAATGTTTTAGTTTGGGAAAATAGATTAGGGATAAAGGTGAGTGTTGGAGATTCAAGTTAATTCGTGCTAGTGCATAAGGGTACCTAAGTTAAGAGAGAGCAAATCTGACATCGAGCTACTGAGTGAGAGGGGTGATTATCGATATGCATGTGTGACCTGTACTAAAACATATCCTACATCTGAGAATTGATATGGTGTTGAATAGTTAATATATAATAGCTGATCTATAATTTATTGACTTAAACTTCTAAGTAAAAACTAAGTTCAGTTAGATATATTAATAGGTTGGACTTGAGCTCTCTCTTGACAATTTTTCCGGATTAAAGTATGGTACTTCTAATGCATGCTCCAAACAAAAGTGGGTATCAGAGTTAGGTTTGATCGAGTTGAAGTGAATTGATAGGGATAGAAGAAGGAAAAGTGCAGATTAAGTATTATTTGTATGAAAGGAATTTGCACTTACCCATACTTATGAAGAAATCGTAGTATGTGAAGTAAGCTGATTGAGACTTACCCGATAGACAAATATTGAATGTTACACGGCTAATGTTAACTCGTAATGTCGCGTTTAACACGTGAAAGAGAAGACTTTTGTGAAACTAATGAATGCCCTCTTAAACATGTACGGAGGTCTCCTCGATGCGACATCTTTTGCATTTAAATATGGGCAAAGGTGCGTCGATTAAACGGGTAACGATTGAGAGAGGACGAACAACACAAACTGTCATAACATCAAAACGATCCAACACAACCCACATAGCACAAAACCAGCATAAAAAAGCATCTCAAACCCTCCCAATGCTACGTCACATACAGCAAGTGCAAACTCCAGTTCATGCTCGTTGCAGCGGCTTGAGCTCGCCGGTTTCATCAGGTTTCGTGGTGATCCTAAATTTACTAGCAGTGAACGAGTTGCCATTTCGAACGAGTTGCCTTTTGAGATGCGCGTACTCAAAATTGTCCGGCCTTAGTTCATGCCTTCTTGCGTCCTTCCAATATGTCGAGGCCATGACCTTCACTCCTTCCCCTGCATTCGAAGCTGGCTCAGAAAACATGGCATGACGTAAAATCGTCTCCACTTTTCGTGCCATTATCGTGGATGTGTATGCCCTACATCATATGGGTTTCGATTTTGATTTAATCGATCACAAGGAAAGAAATGAAATGCCAAATCGAAGCTCACCATGAGTGACGAACAGCAAATTTTCTTGAGGGTATCTGTCGACGAGGGAGTGAAAGGTGTGGAGGTATCGATCTCTTGCCCCGGATTCGCTCTCTCCCCATTGTGGCATCTACAGCAATTGTGATGCTCTACAATCAGAATCTAATCTTCTTGAGACCAGACAGCGTGCCACGTAAAAAACCTCGTACCTGCTTGTACACCCGGTGCGGTGCGGGGTCCGCGACGCCCGGTGGAAACGAAGCCTCGAGCTCTTTGATGTCGAATCCCCATGAATCGTGGTCCGTCGGGTGATACCACAACGAGATGTCGTTTAGGATCTCGCACATTCCATACTCTATAGATACCTGCAAAGCGTTTGAAAAGGAATGGGGGCGTGGCATTTGGTAAAAAGCACTTAGTATTCCTTCTCATCTCATTCTTTTTGTTGTTTTGTGTGAGAAAGGTGTATGGAGTTCGAACAAAAAGTCTTACACGGAAAAGGATAAATCGCAATAGATTAAGAAAGAAATTTCAACAAAACCCATGTGGATTAGGAGATAATTACTCGACCTTGATTCTCGATGATGATGAGTCGGCAGAATCGCCGTCGTCTGCCGTGGAGAGACCGGCGATCAGCTCCCGTGCGGTCTCGACGCACCGTAGGAAGGGTGACGTGACGACCCGGTGGATCGGGAACGCGAGCTTACCCCGGAGATCCTTGCCGGCATCCAGCGCCTTGATCCGGCCCTCGTCGGACAAAGGGGCGTCCCATGGCCTGGGGGCCTTGGTCCACCACGACCGCTCGACCTCTGGGCCTACGTCGCTGCGGTGGCCGTGGCGCATGACGAGGACATGCTGGAACTGCTCAGGTCCGACGGTCGACGCCATTGCAGCCGGCGAGTTCGAGGTCGAGAGGCCGTGCGCTGCTCGAGCAGAGGGAAAGATGAAGAGAGGAGGAGGAGGAGAATAGTAGGTGCCGGGTGACAGATCCATCACCTTCGTACTAGTCCATCCAACGGTTAACACGTGTGATTCATAGGCCACTCGTCACGGACCCTTGGATTCCCCCCTCTCCCTTTAATTAATCAACAGTCTCTCTCCTCTCTTTTCTATCAGATATTTTGAATTAATTTTTTGCTCATTTTTTCCTTCTTTTTGTTTTTTTCTTCTTCTCCTTCCTCCTCTCACTCCATTCGGGATGATGACCTCCGCTCAGACTCTTACAAATCGCCTTCCACCGCGACATCACCATCATCTCAATCCACCACCTTACTGCCGTCTCAATCATTATTGTCGTGCTCGAACTCTGCTGGCAAACTTGAGCTGTGGATTTTGGATCTAAGCCTGTGTGAGCCCTAGATTTGTGATCTAGAGCTCAGTTCGACCTCAAATTTGCTGATTCGAGGTCGACTAGGGCTGGCGAAGGTAGAGGGGGAGGTGGAATTGGTGTGCTAAAGGTGGCAGGGTCTATGGAAGCGTGAGAGCCTTTTGAGAAAACAAGAGTAGGCTTTGTTGTTGTTTTTTTTTCGTAGAAAAGACAGAAGAGAGAGGAGAGAGAAAGTCAATTAAATGGAGGGAGAGGGGGCATGCAAGGGTCCCTTACGGCTGGGCCAAAAAAAATGACACGTGTCAACCGTTAAATGGAGTAGTATGAAGTTGATGTGTCTATCACCTGGGTACCTAATATTTTCTCTCAATATCCAAGCCAACCTAGCCATCTTGATCTGGTTTTTATGGGACTGAGCTGATTCCTAATCTTGGGACTTTTGGATCTTGTACTATGTAGATTGATTTGCAGTCCTGGGATAAACTAATTTTTTCTTATTTATGTCTATACATAATATACGATATATTATATATTTTTGTCTACTCTAAACTCTAGCGCCTTTGCTGTGTTCTTTCTAATGTAGTTCTACTATGTAAATTAGAAAGTAAAAACTAAGCCCCGATTCCACCAAAATAATAATAATAATAAACCCTCTTTGCTTACCTCAATCTCGCTCACTTTGCTCGCCTCACGAGTGCAGCTCAAGTGGTGAAGTCGGTTGCTCTCTTGTCCCACCTAATGGGCACTACTAAAAAATTGTAAATAGAGATTTATGTTGTTACTTTATCTTAGATTTATGTTTGGTATGTATCGAATTTCATAATTTGGTTATTCAATATCACATTGTTGATAGATATATAAATATAAAAGAATATGTTTGTCTTTTCAAGAAATACAAAAAATGAAACCAAAAAAAAAAAAAAAAAACAAATCAGTTGGTTCGATCCTTGGTCCCAATCTCAATAGAGTTAGTCTCCGATCTAAAAATTCGGGGACTGATACTATGCGAGCTGATCCTAGATTAGGTATTGGATCGGCTCAACCTTAACTATGCTCACGTTATTATTGCTACGTTTTACAGATTCTCCCCTCTTTCTTGGTGTGGACTTCTCTCTCTCTCTCTCTCTCTCTCTCTCTCATCTAGGGGTGAGCATGGTCCGGGTTGGGCCGATATACCCCCTAACCCTAGGACCAACCCACACAGTACTGATCCTTAATTTTTGGGACCAAGGACCGACCATATTGAGCTTGGGACCGATGATCGGATCGATCCAATAGATTCGATTCGATTCGATTCCAGGGTCAACTCAGGATCAACTGGTAATTTTTTATTTCATATTTTTTACTCCTTAAAAAAACGATTGAAGATCGGACTGACCCAATGCGTTCAGTCTGATTTCCAGGTCAACCTAGGACCAACCAATAATTTTTTATTTCATTTTTTGTACTCCTTAAAAGGGCAATCGAGGATGGTACTGACCCAATGGGTTCAATGATGAGCGAGGTCAACTAAGAAAGGCAAGCGGTGAGGGTCAAGTGGGATGAGTGTCGAATAGAATGAGCATCGAATGTCGAGTGAGAGAGCAACAAGCCAAGCGAGCATCGAGCAGCGAGCGACATGAATTACCCAAAGCGAGTAAGGCGAGTGTCGAGTGGCGAGTGGAGAAATTGTTTCTTTTGATTTTGGCAAATTGAAGACTAATATGACAAATAAAACAGAAGAGAATGAATACTAGAGTAGGATGCCATAAGAAGTTGTTTATGCCTTTTTGGACGCTCGGAGGACTCCTCACAAAAACATTTTCCTCATTCGTAAATTATAACTATTGATATTGTAAAAGACATTAAAAATCCTTGGTGAAACCCTTGGCTTTCCATATATTTCCAATGTTTAGTGGTGTTTTACATTAGCCATGATTCGGAGAGGAAGCCTGCATTAAAAATCTTACAACGGATGGGAATTTACATTAGCGAACGTCATCAAATCTCAACGTTCAACCATCAAATAAAGCAGTGGCCACCCTTCCATCTTGGAAGGGGGAGGTTGGGGGTTCAAATCCCCACATTCTCAGGGGGGATTGGGGTGGGGATGATTTCATTTCAGGAGTGGGTTTCGACTCCCACGCCCTGCAAGGAGGCAGGGCAAAAGTCTGAGAGTGAGTGTTAGAGTAGGATTAGCATAGGACCGACAAAAAAAAAAAAAAACCATCAAATAAAGCCGTCGAAGCTTGTCTGAACAACATAAACTCTCCTAAACATCAACATGATCCGAGAAAGCCTACACACGACAAAACCAACACAGAAAGCAACTCATACCCTCCCAATGCCCCATCGGATTCATCAAATTGTCAATTGGAATAAACCATTTTTCTACAAAGCTATTAGGCTTCGAAAGATCTAATAAATCTAGACTATCGTGAAATTATATGGCGATAGTAAAAATTGATATGGCATGTCAAACCTTTGCATCTTGAAAGTATTTTTTTGGCAAAATGAAGATTAGTTCCTTATAGCACAACATTCTAAATTAGATGTGTAAATGGTTTATACTAGAATAGATGCCTGCAAGACGAAGTTCAAAATTTTTAACAATTTACTGATCCCATCTTAAATTAGAATAGACATCATTAGGATAAAATTGAGATTTTTACAATTTTTCGATGTATGGAGGGTAGAATCAGAAATTAATTAATTAATTAATTATTATATATATATTTTTTTACATTAGATATTTTTATGGTAAAACTGAAAATTTAAATCCCTAGAAACGGTTCAATACTCCGGTATTCTTACAGGGATATAGACGTAGATCGACAGGAATGGATGAAAACCTCGAAGATGACAACCTCAATCTTTGTTTTTCCTTCTTGGGACGAAGGAGATAAGGCCATCTGTCTGTCTTTACGTGCGTGGCCTTCTTAGTTCTTTCCGGGAAAGAGCGATCGTCGAGGAGGCTCAACAGAGCCAATAAAATTTTTTAGTTACCCTTTTTTGAGGTTGTCAAAGTGAGATTGTCATCTTCATCGGAATTCTTTAACTATTTTTCTTTCTATAATTAAGATTATTAGTAGCTCATATGTAAGATGATGTTTGCAGCAGTAGTAGACCAAATAAGATGTTTAAAAATTGCAAAAGGGGAAGGAAAATGGGATGTGTTTACCATCAAATCCGTTTTCGTTTTCTCCGCTGAAAGTAAAAGATAACTTTATGTAGGTTAAGTATTAATAGGAATTTAAGTTCATGTTTGTGTGCATTTGACAAAGCCGACTTTATTGCAACGTTTGCAGCACAAGGAAAGAAAAATTGAAGAGAAGATATGGCATGTCTATGATTTTTCTCATATCGCCTTATAATAAAAATGTAATAGTTTCTTCTGTTAGGCGTCTCTTAGCTTGAGGGCATCTTCTTCGATCATCGATACAATTGATATCATAGATCGATTTTTCACACCAAACACGTGATTCTCCAGTAATTATCAGGTCCTAATCATCACCAACCGACTTCAAAGGATCAGTGTGAGCGCATCGAAAATAGTAGATACAAAGTGAGATTTTCTTTAGAGAGCATCTGTTTTTTTTATAAGACCTTTAAAAAGTCTCTTTTTATTTTTCCATTTAAATCTAAATCATATTCTGATTTTAAAAATTGTCAGAAACCTCAAGTTTTAGTTCTAAATCCATTGTTGGTTTGTGTGGATCGAAAAGGGGTGTTGCAAAATCCCTTTTTAAAGAGCATTGGCATACCAAATGAAAGGACATAGACAAAGGGTTTTAAAAAGGAACAGATGACATCAACACGGTTTTACATTCTCTTGTTCGCAGACAGAGTTCTTTCTTTTCTTACCAAACCCTCCGCACTCGATTGGGCAAAGGTTGTAGCCTGTCGAGGGATTCACTCCTTTTCCTCAGTCTTTGTCTTTTGCAAGCATAAAGGAAAAGCGACGAGAACCGGCGGTTTCCAAGCAATGGGGGTCTTTTACTGAAGATAATGTTATACTAGGAGTTGACTAATGAGATGTTGATTTACGTGACGAAGAAGTTTGCTCATTTTCTTGTGATCTTAAGTTGAAAGCACTCCGGGAGTGAAATCTAAGAACGCACCAAATCAATATGAGGGAGGGCTCCTTTCATACTGTTTTGGAAGTGGATCGATTTGGGTGTGTGAAAGTTGTTCCGAACATCACTTGACCCACTATAGGAAAAAGGCCTAAAAATGTCGACGCGATATTTTATGTCATTCCATTCAGTCACAGAGAACTTCCACTTAAATCTCTCATTCCATAATATTTAACATATTGGAATTTCCAGCTTGATTCCTAATGGGTTCTCTTTTTCAAGTAAAGAAACTAAGAGAAAAGACCATAATCACATTCATTGACAGCCCGTCCATACAAGCAGTCCCCCTAGTAGAAGGAAATGTTGACAAAGAAACAAAACTCATAAGACCAAGCTCTTTTAGATCATATGTCCTACGGCAAGTCATGCGAACATGAGGGTATCAATCACATACGCGTCTTCGGCAAGCAGTTGACGCCGGATTGGCCATGGCTCACGAGAAGCTCGAACTCGCCAGACGCCTCGCTGTTCTGAACGACTTGTCTTCTAAGCTGTATGTATCCGTAGTAATCCACTTTAATCTCGAATCTTGCAGCGTCCTCTAAATGCGTCAAGACCGCAACCTTCACTGCTTCCGCTACATAAACATGAAAGGGATGATTCCAATATGTGAAGCCTAATGATTGATTGAGCGAGCTAAAATATTACGAAGAACTTATCGTTTGAAATTGTTCAAATAATATATCATCACAAAATAAGAAAAAATGGATGTGTAAGCAGGCCAAATGCTTAAGCTTACGTCGCATCCTGAACTTTATAGCTTTCAATCTGATTGCATGTTATAGATGAAGCTTACCATGAGTGATGAGCAGCAAATTTTCTGACGGGTAGCTATTGGCAAGAGAACGAATAGTGTGGAGATATCTATCTCTTGCCTTTGCCTCAGTCTCTCCCCAGTGCGGCAGCTACTAAAAACAAACTCAAATTAGTTCCAAGTTCATTATCTGTATCCAATCTAGGAATAAAAAAAGATATTATTTACTAGACAAGATAGAAGATCCACTCGATTTAGTTAAAACATTAGGAAAATTTTCTATTTTTCCTTCTCGACTTTCTGCTCAAGAAAACAAGAAACGAAATTCCCGAGAACGAATGAAGCGAGAACCGAAAATAAAAAAAGTCTCGGAAACGGTCGAGAAATTTTCCTGCTCATCCTGCTTTTCGAATCCCGTGGCAGAATTTTCTTAGGTGAAAGAGCTTAACGAGCGGCTTCCATTGTGGCTTTTGGCTGCAGCCTTTGCAGGCTGGCTTTCTTGAACTCGTGGTGGTGAGTTTAGGCTCGACCAGGACTTGGCTCCCTTGGCCCAAGCCTGTATATTTACCTAGGCAAGTCTGGTAAAATGAAATCGACAAGTTTTAAAATTTTTATTTGGGACCTCAAACATGAAAAATTTTAGTATACCTCATTGAACAATGGCTTCACTGCACGATCCAAAGTGTCTAATGGAATTAAGGCTTCAATCTCAGGAATGTTGAATCCCCAATCCCCGTGATTTTCAGGACTAGGAGGAGCATGTCTGAATGCTTTGTCGTTGAACAACTCGCTCAATCCATACTCTATAGATATCTGCAAAAGACAAAACAGTGTTAAAACCTTATCATTAGCAAATACTAAGGACCAAAACCCAAGGCATCATTGGTTCATGCACACATGACTAAACAATTTTAGATGAATTTAAGAGATATCTCAATGGACCTTGACTTTTGATGGGTCGATGCCGCCACCGGTCCCTGTCACTGCATTGGGGTCCTTGTCTGGGGGCGGGCGGCCGCCAATCAGCCCGAGAGCGGTGTCGACGCACCTCCGGAAGGGAGACACGACGACCCGATGGATTGGGAAGCCGAGCTGGGTGCGGAGGTTCTCAGCTAACTCGAGTGTCCTGGCCCGGCCGGCCTCAGCCAATGGAGGGTCCCACGGCCTGGGGGCCGTCAATAGCCACGACCGGTCGACGCTGTCAAGGCGGTGCCCATGGCGCATAACGATAACGTGCTGGTGGTGGGGAGGTCGCTCGAGTCTCGTGGTGGCCATGTTCCCAAGAGAAAAAATGGTTTGAGCGAAGGAGAGGGGGAAGCTTTCTCGGAGAGAGAATGGCAGTTCGTAGCACACAATCTCTCTCTCGATCCTAGGAGATATGTGCACATATCTTTATCGAGAAGGCGAGCGACTGTTTGGTCTTGACTTCCTTTCTTTCAGTCCGCACGAAGATTCCTTACAATCTGCTCGTGCCTTCCCAACAATTTCCTCGCAATCGATCAGAACTTGACTCTCGACAAGAGTCTCCAAGAAATTGTGGCGGAAGATTCATCGTCACCTAATATTTCTTTACGTGTCTTGACTTGCGGACTTACGATAATGTGAAATGAAATGAAACAAATTGAATTCAACGAAGAAGCTGCCTAGCAGATTCTTCCACTTCTTTGACCCAAAAAGAAAAAGAAAAAAAGATTCTTCCAATTCGCTTATATTATATAAAGTAAATAAAATCACCTTCTTTTTACAGGATCTCAATCGTTCTTTTCTGCCACCATATTCTTAATTACCTATTTTACAAAGGGTAAATGGACAAACGAGTGAATGCCTAAGTGTATTTCATTCCTCACACGTTTTCATGTTTAAATTTTAATATTTTTTTTCTATCGTAAACCTTTCCTAAGATTTAAAATCTTGAAATATTTTTCTCTTCCCACATATATTTGTACCATTTCTTTGTTCTGCGTATTTTTATCACTAAATCCTTTCTCGATGATTCAAATAATTTGTGACAAAAGTGATTTTGCTCAATGATTTAAACGACAGTTTCTTGCACGCATGTAAGACGTCTACATAATTGCTAGTATAAATATAATGTAAGACAACCTCCTACTTTTAAGGGGTCACAACCCCTTTTTTCTTCTTTCATATATTCTCAAGGAGTTATTTTATAAAGTACTCTATCGATGGCCAATTATGTAAATTAATACTTTTAGTATATCTCTAAAATATTTGGGATAATGACCGGAAGTCCTAAAAAATTGCGTCAATCCATCACTTTAGCCCAAAAATTGTTAGGATGAATATATGAAACGTTAGATGATAAAGATGTGATTTAGGACTTGTTATATGAGAGCTGGACCTGGTAATCTTGTGAGTCTTCTTTAAACTTGTGAAGTGATTCAGCTAGGGAAGATGACATCGGTGATGGCTATTGGAACCGCAATTCAAAGATTGGTCCAAGCTATTTCGTTTCCAAGATAGTTTGAGTTGTTCAAAGCGCTGAAAGTCTCGAGAAATACATAAAAAGGGGAAGAGACGGTCCTACTGGCGATCTAATAAAAAAAAAAACTGATTTTTTTTTTTTTTTAAAGTTTTGACTTAATGGGAACCTGAGACTAACATTTTTCTTTTTTTGGGTCGAACTGAGACTAACATAGACTGGTTGAAAAATAGAATTAAAGGAAAGAACATATCAATTTCAATATTGAATCATAGAACAAGTAATACACCCACCGTCCTTATTGGCAAAGGAACCGCCCAAACGTGGGAAAGAATTAACAAAGAAATACAATCGTAAAACGAAGCTCCTTTACCCTTGCATCATACGTATTATGACAAATTGTTCTAATGCTTGATGCGAGGGTATCGATCACATCGGCGTCCTTGGCGAGCAGTGGATGCCGGTCTGGCTGTGGTTCGCGAGCAGCTCAAACTGGCCAGCCTCAAACGCGTTGCTGTTACGAATGACTTGTCTTTTGAGCTGCGCGTATCCGCAGTAGTCCATCAAAATGCGGAATTTCGCAGCATCCTGCAAATGTGTCGAGACTGTGACCTTCACTGCTTCCCCTGCATAAATGTGAAGGGATGATTTCTGATACGTGAAGCCCAACGGTTTTTATGTTAGCTTTACTAAGATCTTCTAGTACGAAGTTATTCGCATAATATATCGTTAGTGGATAAACAGTAGTAATATGGATGTATAAGCATGGCAAACACTTTAAGTTTATGTCAGCTGGGAGTTCTTGGTGCAATATACCTAAGCTTTATGGCTTTCGATCTAATTGCATGCTACAATACGGATTAGAAATTTCTGAAAAATTAAACTTAGACTTGAAGCATACCATGAGTGATCAACAGCAAGTTTTCTGAAGGGTATCTGTCGGCAAGAGATTGAATGGTGTGGAGATATCTATCTCTCGCGTTTGACTCAGTCTCTTCCCATTGCGGCAGCTACAAAAATCGAACTCAAATTGGTTCAATCATATGTATATAACCAAGAAAAAAGAAAATCCATTGTCGACGACTTCTTTGTTGCACGAAACATCAAAAATCTTTCGTACCTCTCTGAACACTGGAATCACTGTATTGTCCAATGCGTCTAGTGGAATCAAGGCTTCGATGTCAGGAATGTTCAAACCCCAATCCGCATGATTTGCAGGACTTGGAGGAGGATGTCTGATTGCTGTGTGGTTGAACATCTCAGCCAATCCGTAATCTATAGATACCTGCAAAAAAGAAAATGTGTCCTTCCATGTCAACACGTGTTAAGCACCACAAGCTAGGCATCATTGATATATGCACGTATGACTGAAGCAATTTTAAATTAACGTGAGCGAGGGACTAATGGACCTTGACTTTTGATGGGTCAAGGCCGCTGTAGCCTGTCGCCGCGTTGGGGTCCTCGTCCGGGGTCAAAAGACCGGCAAACAGCCCCAGAGCAGTGTCGACGCACCTCCGGTAGGGAGACACGATCACCCGGTGGATTGGGAAGCCGAGCCGAGCGGGGAGTTCCTTGGCCGTCTTGCGAGCTGTGTCCCACCCAGCCTCGGCCAGTGGAGGGTCCCAAGGCCTGAGGGCCGTGGACAGCCATGACGGGTTGACGTTGTCGATGCGGTCGGCATGCCGCATGACAACGACGTGCTGGTGGCGGCTGCGGTGGTGGTGAGGTCGCTCAAGGATCATGGTGGCCATGCTCGCAGCGGAGGAAGGGGTAAGGGAACGAGAGCAGAACTTCGTTAGGGAAAAACCGAGAGTGCTTAGCATGAATGTGGTCTCTTAGGAGATGCACAAATCGGAATTTATAGACTCTTAACCATTCGCGGTCTGTTCGTGCTTCTACAGAATTTACAAAGGATCCACGCGGCATGAGTCGCCCTGGATATCGATAGGAAATTTCTTCAGCGTGTAACTCAAGGAAGAACGTTGGCCGGGAAATAGAACCGAAATAATTAATTGAGCAGCAGAGAAATTGCATTGGAAGAGGCACCGTCGTGTTAGAGATAATTATGATATTTTCTTGTATTAGAAATAATTTGAATATTTCTGTTGACTTTTTGTATTTCTTAAGATTGCGCATATATCTCCATAGATATATGTTACTTTATATAGTTATATAATTAAGCCTATAAATAGGCTATTTATGTACTCTTTTTTATATATCGAATTATATAGAAAATTCTCCAATTCTCCTTTTTACTTTATATGTAAGGTGCAATATTTTCATAATTTAACAAATTTGGGTTGCCAGATGAGTGTTGATTTTCGGGGTTATTCAGATTTTTTTTATAGCATAAAGCAAAATAAGAAGGTGAACTTAACAAAGAAGCTATCTAAATGTTCTCCTTCGTTATTTACATTATACGGAGTGAAAAAGAAAAATCTTAAATTTTTTGAGAGATCTCAATCGTTTTTTTCTCTGTCTATGTATTCTTAGATACTTATTTTGCAAACATTGTATGGATGGCAATATGAGTTAATACATAATTTTATTCGGTTCCTCACATGTTTCATTATCAAAATATTGATGATTTTTTAACCTAGAACTACTTTTCTTAAAATACGTAAAATCTTCAAATATTTTTCTCTTCCCACATGTATTTATACAAATTCTTTTTTTTTTGTATATTTTTATTACTTATTTCTTTGGATTGGCCACGAGTTTTATCACTTAAATAACCAAAAAAAAAAAAGTCTTAGGATTTCCACCGTCCTTATCCTTACATGATTTTTTTTTTGGTCGGTTATCCTTACATGATTCAATCTCCTAAAATTTGAATATTTTCTATCTTAGGAACAGCTTTACCAAAACAAGGCCAATCATAAGAAATTTTTCAATTTCCACTAAATTCTCTTAGAAATCGATTTCTTACGTACGCATAGAGTATGTGAAATTTTTTGGTAAGTATAGATTAAAAAAGAAAAAGAAAAATATTCGAATGCTTCGCAAAAAGAATAAAAATAAAAAAGAACAAAAGAAGCTATCTCTTTGATTTGAAAATCAAACCCTTCAAATTTTGGATTACGTACGTGCTAATTACAGCGGACACTTCGCCGTTAAGTTCCACTCGATTTCCCCTGGGTCAACCTTGACGTGTTTGACCAAATCCCCCTTTTTTTTTTCTCTTCTTCTTCCCCTCTTTCGTGGAAAGACATTTGAAAGCTTGCTTGAGAAGTCATCTACACTTTAATTGACCTTGCGTGGGCTTTTGACCTTGCGTGTTCAAGAGAAGATGCTTAGACTGAATTTTCTTTTTATTATCGTTTATTATTTGTAGAAATTGAATTTTATTGGCAAAGAAAGAATTTCGGTTGCCCTTATGTGCTCATATTCAATACATTTTCCACAAAAATTCAGTACTCCTTCGTGTCGAAGGAGTTATTCGTCACTGTTGAGTCGTTCATCCTTAAAAGCTTTCTTGATTAACATGTGTATATGCTTCGTAGGCGAAATGATTTGCTATCTTCACATCTTCTAGAATGGGATGATTTGAATTTAGACGGTTAGAAAGTAAGTATTTAGGGTTATTTAGAGGAGGATTTGCATGTTTAGACTTTTGAAATTTTGATAAATTAAAGTAGATGGCTAGAAAGTGTCAATTTAGAGAAATTTTTGAAATCTTGGCCTCTGCCCTAGTTAGACCGATTCCGGACGTGTTCATCGTGGGCCAGCTCTCTTTTCTAGACTACAATTAAGACTATGACTGAGTAAACGATTTTACTGATGTGACATTTCATGAGTAGTTATTGAAATTGATTGGCCCATTTAAAAGTTAAGTTGATTTGTCTCATTGAAAACGCTTCCCACGAATTAGTTTTCAAAACAATGACGTGTTTGATTCGCTAAAAATAGTTGGTTAATGAAAAAAACAATTACAGTCAAGGCAAGCCCCCGTACTTAACATTTGGAAAAGGAATTGTCGTTTCTAAATAGAAGAATCATTTTCCCAATCGTATCAAATTTCTTAACACATGCTCACTTTATTCACCTTCTTCAATACCTATTATTCTAAATGAGATCCAAACACCTTAAGATTATTTTAGTCACACGTTTTCAATATATCAACAAACAAATAAAAAATAATCATTTTTCTTGAAAATAATTATCATGGAAAGTGTTTTCCTTGGTCATAAATTTTACGTGAAACAAATACACTATTTACGCTCTGCTTGTTTTCCAAAGGAAATATGTATTTTTTAACTTTAATTGTACTTCTCGCTTTAGACAAATGTGCTACCCAAAAACATTATCGTTATCAATAAGAATGTTTAGGGTGCGTAGGACTTGCAATCCCCTCAACGCCATTCATCTACATGGTGCGAGACCTAAAAGAAAAATCTGGACATTCACGTGAGTTATAACATGGTTTCATTATCAATCATTTAGCTTCTCAGATGAAAGTCATATTTCATGTTTTACCACTAATTCGACCTAGTATACGAATTACCAATTCTAGACAAGCAAACCCATCCGCGAATGAAAGTATGGTTGGGCAGCGAAATTGGCAAAGGGAACGAGCCTTGTTTCTTGGCTTTTGAGATTTACTTACTCTTAACAAAGCACTCTTGGGTAAACAGGCATGGCGTCTATTCCAAAATCCATTATCATTGTGGAGTCGAGTTCTCAAAGGACTATATTTTCATTCTAACGACTTCTGGCATGCAACTAAAGGATCTAGACCATCCTGGGGCTGGCAAAGTCTACTCTTAGGCCGAGATTCCATTTCAGCTAAGATACAGTGGTCAGTTAGTAATGGGCAGAGCATACAAATTCGCAAGGATAAATGGTTACCTAGAGGAACTATTGGCGGACCCGCAGTTAGCGGAGAACCAGAGATGGTGACTAGCTTTATAAATTCATAACAGCCTGCTTGGAATGTTCCTCTACTCCGAAGAAGCTTTGACGACCAGACTGTCGAGGAGATTGTTACCATACCGCTAAGTTCTGCTTCCACTACAGATCAGCTTATATGGACGGGAATGCCAATAGGAGTATACACAATGAAAAATGGCTACAATTTACTTAGACAAACAGCTCACAGCCATGCTCCCACCTCTGCATCCACATCCTACCAAACCCCAACCAGGTTATGGCGGAAGGTTTGGAAAGCAAAGACCACCCCCAAACTTCGAATCTTCCTGTGGTCCCTTTGCCACAATGTGCTCGCTACAAGGGATAACCTCTACCGACGACACATCATTCTCGACCCGGTATGTCAGCTTTGTCCATCTCAACTTCTTGAAAGCACTGAACATATATTTCTACTTTGCCCATGGATACAAGGCATTTGGTCCCATCCCAAGGTCAAGATCAACATATCAGCTTACAACACGCATCGTATGGATATATGGCTAGCAGACCTATTTGCAAGTGGAGCCAACGTACCTGATTAAAAGACCATCGCAGCCCTTCTTTGGCAGATATGGAAAGCATGAAATCACTTCATCTTCCGACACCAATGCACAAAGCCTGAACAAATTGTAGATCTGGCGCTCACAAATGCAGAGCTTACTCGTTGAACATAGCAAATGGCGTCGGCTACAGGACAATCATTGCTGCATACCTCTTGGCCGTGGACTCCCCCGCAACTAGGAACAATCAAAATCAACATTGATGGGGCTTTCCCTGCAGCGGGTCATACGAGTTCCATTTGCGTGTGTTTGCAGAAATCATGAAGGGACACTGATCGCTGGTTTCTCCCGTACCGTCCCTGCCTCCTCCCCACTACAAATGGAGATCCAAGCCCTAAATCACACTCTCCAATATTTGTTACAGAAAGGAATGGCAGACGCTCACCTGCAGATTGAATCCGATTGCCTGGTGATGGTAGATACGATCAACGATCGCCGGTTGCCACCATGAGATTGTCGAACTCTGTTCGCTGAGAGCATTGAGCTGCTTCCCCGATTTTCCCATCTGTGCCTTTGCCATTGTAGACATGAAGCAAACTCCATAGCTAAATGGGCCGCCAAGGCCTATGGCCATGGCACTCTGAATTCAAACTAGGCCTCCTCACCTCCTCAAATTATTTTGGATATGCTATGTACTGAAACCCTAAATATGGGATGTAATGTTTCCCCTATGTGAATGAAAAGCTAAGTATTTTCAAACAAAAAAAAAAGCAACAATTTTTGGATAGGAAAGGCAAAGTACATGGTGATCTGTAGAACACTAAGGGCGCGTTTGGTAATGATTCTGTTCCCGGGAACAAATTCTGATAAGAAATTATTATTTTTTATTATGTTCCCGGGAACTGATTCTGAGTAAAAGAACGTGTTTGGTAACTGTACAAAATTTATGATTCTGGAATAGAATTGCGTTTGGTACCATGTTCATTGATTATGTTCCAAATCAATTTATTTTAATTTTTAAATAATTTTTATAATTTTTTCCTTTTTTCTTTTCTTTGTTTTTTTTTTCTTTTTTCTCATATTCTAATTCTTCTTCAAGCCAGTTGCCAGCCCTTGGCGAGGCCGATTGCCGGCCCTCGACGAGGTCGGCTCTCGTCGGCCCGGCCTTGCCTGTAACTGGGCGAGGCCCAATTGGCCACTGGCGGGGTTGGGCGAGCCTCACTGGTGGCTAGGCTTGCCTCCGGCGAGCTCGTCAAACTAGTCGCCGGTGGGCGGCGGCAGCGATTGGCGGTGGCGTCGGACGGCAGCGAGCGGCGGACAGTGGGGGGCGGCGGCGATCAGCGACAACTGGTGGCGGCGGCGGCGGGCGCCGGTTGAGGGATGGTGGTCGATGAAGAAGAAGAAAAGAGAAGAAAAAGAGTTTTGATTCTCAATTTTGTTCCCGAAACAAGAATTAACTTTTTTTTTATTCTTGATTGTCGTCCCAAACTGATTCTGGGAACAAATTTGTTCCTGAGAACAAAAATTTTACCAAACGCGATTCTCGTCCCAAACTGATTCTGGGAACAAAAAATCAGAATCTAGCACTGTTGGGATGGTTACCAAACATGCCCTAATCTTACAACCTTAACGCATAAAATTCACCCGATGAACTGATGAAATTCGAATTCTGGCAAAAACTTCCCCTCTTTAGCATGTTTATTACATACTTTCCCAGTAATAGAAAGAACCAATGCGTAGATTCCTAAACATAGGATGCACACCCTTTGAAATATTAGAACAATTTTTTAATTGGCTATCTAATTCAAAAATGATTTTTTGGTTTGATTTATGGTACGCATGATTACCATTCTATTTCTAGCAGGAACTATTTTTCTAATTTCTAATAATAGATTTGGAATAGAAATCAATTTGGTAATACAATTTGATTTTTTTATTTATGGAATAAATTTTTATTTCAGAAATAGGTTTGGATCATAAATGAAAAATAAAAAATTTATACTTCTTTATTTTTGAAATAGAAATAAGAAATAAGAAATAAAATTTGTTCTTATCGCTTGTCTTTATTACTAGATAGCTGCCCACCTGTGACCAACTGTTGTTCACCACTGTTGGTCACCATCTATTACTATTGGCTACTGGTGGCCATTCGCCATCCACGTTCACATTTGCCGGTGAGTGGTTGCTGTCTATCGGCTACTGCCACCACCTGATAGGAAAAAAATTGTGTCGTTATTAAAGAAATTTCTATTTCGGAAACAAAAATTTTGCGTCGTTATCAAACATGTATTTTTGTTTTAAAACTCATTCGATGAATAGAAATAGAAAAATCTATTTTTGAAATAGAAATTGATTTATGAAACAAAATAACTACCATTTATGCCCTTAATAACATAAGACTGATTGAAAAAGAAATTAGAGAAAATAACATATCTGTGATATCCGGATTTCGTCGGACCTCGAATATGTAATGGACCGTGACGGGTCGACGAGCTTGTCATCGGACTACGTCGTTGGTACCACTTACGGCCCCCATTTCATCACCATCCTTACTGTGCCGAGATGTCATGTATCGTCACATTCCCGCGATAACACCTCATCTGGAAATTTCTTCACGCAATGTCGCTCGAGAGACGAACATCTTCCGCATTGGTACCTTACTAAGCAAGCTTTTCATGCACGCGGAGACGTTGACTTCCGATATTGCAGCCACGTACCCCATGCATTTCCATGCAACAAGAAAAGACTTTGCACATCAAATTTTTAGTCACGTTCCCTCCCTTTAGCCAGCCAACAAGGTGAAGATTTTAACCATGCATGAAGGACACACATGCATAGAGCTGTCTCCGTCCAAGCTGCCCTCGAATCTTCATTTCATTGACTATTTGAGTCAACTAACGAAAGCCACGTTCCCCCCTCCTCTCAACTAGTCAACTAGGGGAAAAAGCTTGACCAAGTAGCCACGTAACTCCTTTTTTGATGGCCAGCGAATGCAGATTTTGGGCCAAGCTGCAGCCACTTCCATGCCACATCTCTCTAGCTATCAAACATGGAAGGAGTTGACCATGAGAAGTCACGTCCTTTCTTCTCCTTCGGCTAGCACACTGAAGGCTTGGGCAATGGACAGACAAATCCCTTGCATGAGACATGCAAGCTGTCTTATGCCCAGCACTTGATTCCTTGGCTGTCCTTCCATTCGGCTGCCACAGGGCTGAAGAATTAGTTGACTAAGGAAGTAAATAGTGAAGAAAGCTCTTGTTTTCCTTTATTCAGCGAGCAAAACTGTTTCCCCTCACAACATGTTCTCCTCTGTCCATCGGCATGCATCAGTAGAACCCACGGCCTTCTCTTCATCGCCACAACCTTGCTCCTTGCATGCCGTTTGTTGCCGACCGCATGCCGCTAGCCCTTCCCCACCAACCGTACCCCTGCTCAGCCACCGTCACTGACCGCAAAGCCCCTAGCTCATCCAACGCCTTCTCCCTCTTCCGCCAGTGAAAAACCCAGGCAAGTGGAGCTGTCCTTGTGGTCTCGAGTTCATGGGTTTGCCTCGCCTGGTACTGCATGTTGATTTAAGGCTGGGTAGCTGCGATGGGGGTGCAGGGGACGGCTGATAGAGTCTGTCCATGGTTAGGATCGGTAATAGTTGAGGTCGTTTGCTGTCTGGTGGAGACAGGGGTGTTGCTCTTGGAGTCTCAATTACATGGGTAAACTATAGCGAGCTGTGCTTGTGCAATCCGTGAGCTGAGAGGGGTTGATGGACTTGAAATTGAGTGCTAAAACATTTGTTCTTGGACAGAGTAGGCTTTAAGTCAGTTAGCTAACATGAGTAAGCTGTGGATGTCGGGTTTAGTTTAATTGACCGCAAATAGGCTTAGTTTTGACTTGGGTTACACATTTCAGAAAGACTGAGAAGTCCGGAAAATATCGGAACCGTGTTCGGACTTCATGGAACCAATTTTCTGGTCATGACAGCTTGGGTATGAATAGGAGGCAACAACGTGGTTTAGATAACGTTTTCTCGGTTGAGTGATAACCCGCATTGTTTTAGTTCCTGCTTTATTATGTGGGCCTTTTGAATTGGGCTGGCTATTTGACGAAATCTTATGTGCGTTTGATTTTGGAGTCGTTGTTTCAGCTCGTTGCATCTTCTCTATTATGTTCAATTTTAGGTTGAATAGATGAGTCTCGCTCTTGAATTTCGGTCGAGGGCAAATTGTTTTGTCTAGGCAAGATTCGTTTGACTTTTGGTACTGCTGAAATCGTTAGAGCTGCTGCCGAACAAGACTACGAATGTTATGTAGTTGGCTAAGAAACCTATGAGAGGTTCCGGGTGTCAGGATGCCTGGAAATGGGTGACAAGGGGTAATGGTATTCTCTCCAGAGGACTGAGAAGGATTGAATAACTTCCCAAGGGACCTCTTGATGCTAGGTTGGGTGCGAGGGGTACAAGGTGGAGTGTCATCTTCCCTTGGGTGATTGATGCAGCTAAATCTCTATAGGCTCCGTAATTTGTTAGCGCATTTACTATTTTACTTTGTTTTCGAACTACCGGCTTACTTGCTCAGTTTTTATTTAAAAACTCACACTTGTCTTTTGTAAATTTTTCTCTTAAGACTAGAAGATGACTTCCATTCCGCCTGCTGCAACTACGACTATCCTCTATGGCGCCCCTTCCGATTTCATATGGTGACAGGAGGAGATCCACGACCGACACTTGCTGGGCGTGATCTTCGTCAAGTGTACGTCCTGCTTGACGATGGATACAAGGGCACCTGCAAGGCTAGCGCACTTGGCCTTTGTAGCCCTCTTCGCACGCATGGAGGGTCAGTTGATGGGGCCCCAGCCATTGTATGACGATGGTCCGGGCCACGGTGGTAGTCCAGCGGTGTAGGCGGCGATCAACAAGCACTCGACGTTTGGGAGAGCTTTTTTTTGGTTTTTGGCAACATGTACATGATCGAATAGGAGGCGGGATACCTAGTGTCAGTGGTCCTTGGTGTTTTCTGTATAAATCCCCCTCTATAGTCCGATCGCCCAATATGTATAGAGACAACGTTTATGGTAAATATAGTCGAGTGCAGTTCAGTTTCTTATGATTCAGTAGAGAATGAAATTTATTTTATGATTTGAAATTAATATCTCTCCTAGATTAGAAAGCAAGTCATGTAATTTTGTTTGAGATTTAGGATGAGAGCACTAAATTCTCAGATGAAAGTCATATTTCATATTTTGATGCTAATTTGACCTAGCACGAAATATAAACATGATTACAAGATGATACGAATTACCAATCCTAAAATTGCAAATTTATTTGTGAAAAAAAGTATGCTTGGGCAGCGAAAATGGCTTAGCCAAAGTGAACGAGCCTTGTTTCTTGTACCCATACAGCCAAGGTACGACGAGTATTGCCAAATGAAGCAAAGAGATGGGAAATGCAAAGTACTTAGTGATGTATAGAGCATTCAATGGTGGCTATTTGATCATATAAAATAGTAGGGTAGCAATCTATTTACGCGTGACTTAACTTAATGATTTCTATAAACTAAGCTTTTCCTCTATTATTGTTTCTATTAGACAGGATTTTGATATGGGCCCTCATTCATTAAATTAGGAGTATCATAATCGTTGATCATATAAATTTTGTTCATGAAATTCACCTGATCGACGGCTGAAAGTTAAACCCAGACAAAAACTTTCCCCTCTATTAGGATGTATATACATGACTCCCCATTACTAGAAAAGACCAATACACAACTCTCTGACATAGAACACATACTCTTTAGAAAAAGAGAACAATGTTTTTGATTGGCGATCTACTTCAAAACTCATTTTTTAATTTGACTTAATAACATAAACCGATTGAGAAAGAAAATTAGAGAAAAGAACATATCACATTCAATGTTGAATCACAAAAAAAAATAACACATTCAGTAATCGTATGTCCTAATGAGCAAGAGAACCCTCCTAATATATGGAAGAATTAATGAAAAAAGAAAAATCATAAAAGCAAGCTCTTTTGCCATCCATCATATGTACTATGACAAATCGTGCAACATTCGACATGAGGCTATCCATCACATTGGCATCCTTGGCAAGCAGCAAATGCCAGTTTGGCCATAGTTCCCCAGAAGCTCGAACTCGCTCACATCTAACTCGTCGCCCTTTTGAATGACTTGTCTTGTAAGTTGTGCATATCCGCAATAATCCATTCTAATCTTGAAGCTCGCACTATCCTCCAAATGTGTCGATATCACGACCTTCACTGCCTCTCCTACATAAACGTGAAGGGATGATTCCAGTATGTGAAGCCTAATGATTGATTGAGTGTGCTAAGGAAATACTAAGAACTTATCATTCCAAATTGTTCAAGTAATATATCATCATTGAATAAGATCCTTTTCAAAAAAAATTGATGTGTAAGCAGGCCAAATACTTTTCAATCTGATTGCATGTTAGTTGAAGCTTACCATGAGTAATGAGCAGCAAATTTTCTGAAGGGTAGCTATCTGCAAGAGAACGAAAAGTGTGGAGATATCTATCTCTTGCTTTTGTCTCAGTCTCTCCCCAGTGCGGCAGCTAAAAAAAAAATCAATTTTAGATTAGTTCACTATGTGTGTCCACGAGAGAGAAAGGAAACCCACTATTTACCAGACAAGGTTAGGGATCTCTTATGTTCGGTAAAACATCCATAAAATTTTGTCTTTTCTTTTCTCGTCTTTATGCTTTGAGAAAACAATAAAACGAAATTCTAGAGCATGAATTAAGCGAGAAACGAAGACCAAAAGTCATGGAAACGGTCAAAAAATTTGTCCATTAGTGCTGGTTGACCTAGTCCTTTGGCAAAAAAATTGAAGGTGGATGAAATTAGCAAGTAGTTCTAGTTATAATTAGGTGTCGCAAAGTCTAATCTCATAAAATGAATTGATGTTTTTATGTCTTTTTCTTATTTTTGGGGATTCAAACATGAAAAATTTATCGTACCTCATTGAACACTGGCTTTACTGTACGATCCAAAATGTTTGACGGAATCAAGGTTTCGATCTCAGGAATATTGAACCCCCAATCCGCATGGTCCACAGGATTAGGATGAGGATATTTGATTGCCATATCGTTAAACAGCTCACCCAATCCATACTCTATAGATACCTACAAAAAGAGAATGTGTTAAGACATTATAAACATAATTTTAAGGACTAAAAACCCAGGCACCATTGATAAATGCAGACAGGAGCAAACAATTTCAGATGAATGTGAAAGATCGATGTACCTTGACTTTCGATGGGTTGATGCCATTGTCTCCCGCCACTACATTGGGGTCCTCGCCCGGAGTCGACAGACCGGCAATCAATCCAAGAGCGGTGTCGACGCACCTCCGGAATGGAGACACCACAATCCGGTGGATCGGGAACCCGAGCTGGGAGGGGAGTTGCTTGGCCGTCTCGCGCGCCCTGGACCACCCGACCTCGGCCAACGGTGGGTCCCACCGCCTCGGGGCAGTGGCTGGCCACGACCGGTCGACACTGTCGAGGCGGTCGCCATGGCGCATGACGACAATGTGCTGTCGGCGGTGGTGAGGTCGCTCGAGTCTCGTGGTGGCCATGGTCACAGCAGGAAAAACGGTGAGGGAATGAGGGAGGAACGCTGTTAGAGAGAGATCGGGAGTTCTCAGCACGAATTTTGTCTCTCGATTGTAGGACGAGAGATCAGTACATATACAAAGAGGGAGACCGTGTTCTCCGATACGGGCTTTCGTAACGAGTTCTTCTACGCTGAGGTGATAAGCTCACGCGACCTGAGCCTCGCTTCTCGGCATATCGTTGGGAAGTTTCCCATGCGATGCGAACGCGTGAAGAACGGATGTTGAGGGAACGCTCTTTCGGCTGTGAACGGCAACCCGTAAAATCAACAGTAGTACCCAGGAAACTGCAGTGGAGGATTCGTGGAAAATGAGAGGTGACGATACCGTAACTCCTTGGAGACTAACGGTAAAATACTTATTATAAACATCATCAATAGAAATATATATATCTATATTCAATGTAAAAAAGAACGGCCCAAACATTTTTTATTACAGGACAAAAAAGATATAAGATTTCTGTTAGCCACGTCTCCACTATGAAACAGTTTTTGCACTAATAATCATGAAAGAAAATTTTCATCGTTTAGCAAAATTACTACAATTGTCAAAATTAAAACTCGAACACTTAATTTACGTATCAATAAACTCTACTCAGATTCATGGCAATCCAAGTTAACTCGAAAATCAAAATCGCGATCATCTCATTACTAACCAAAAGTGAAACTTATTCAAAAATTCAAGCTCCATTTGTTTCGTAAAATGAATAATTTGGAAACAATTTTCCAAATAGAAACATATTATTCACAAAAATGAGTAAACGATAAATATTTTCATCACTCATGAAAATATTTAGACGTAAATTGTTATTGGTAATAAAACTATTTTTTTTTATTGACTAATTATTTGAAGCAATATAAGTGATCATTTTTTTGAAAAATATTTTCCAAATAATTCATTTTCCACGAAACAAACAGACTCTTAAAGTACATTGAATTTCTTTGATTAAATTTTTTTTATCTCATTGTCTTTGTCGCGACCAAATTTTCGGGTGAATCACCTAGGATTTGACTAATGGATTACTAAGCCTAAACTTAGCTCGGGCTCTCCCAAGCCCATACTAATTCGCGACTTAAGTTCAAGTTCTTAAACACGCAAATGATTTTTTCAATTAGGAGTCACCACTAATTTATTTTTTGTGGGTCGACTAGAAACTCAAGTAAAGTAATGGGAGATTTACTTTATAGATTGTGACTTTGGGGACTTGATTAGGCTAGCTTTCACTAACGCCTTTCCAGTACCTTTCTCTTTTATTTTGAAAAAAAAATGTTTTACAGGCAACTTGAATTGATTTTAATTTACTTTCCTAACATGTGATTATGCGGGTGCTCAAACCACCAATTTAACACCCAAATAAAGCAGTGAATAAATTGCATGACTTACCTCATGGCATCGAAAGCATCTATAATGTTAAATAAAAATTTACATCGATAGTCCTAGATATGATTTCTAATTAACACGCAATTACTTTTTTTTTTCCACTTATTTGATGAGAATTATGTTTTATACAATGCATGCTACTACTCTAACATAAAATGATATGATATGGCAATATGACCTAAATTATTTGACGTAAGTGAAATATTTTGTGTTTTCTTAATGAGCATGCAATCTATCCTAAAGAATGTAATTGATTTATTCCAAGACAATTTTTTTAGTATTTTCAATAAAATTCGAAATTAGAAAATCGCAGAAATTATCTATTCAGATCGAGATATCATCCAACTAATATTAAGAATTAAGTTAGACCAAATCTTAATTTAAACTAGAATGTTATCCCTAACCTAAAATGCAATCTATCTATGAAAAATTATCTAAGCTTATAAATATTATCTAGAACTAAATTACATGCAATTTTATCCTAATATGCAATGACGTGCAAAAAGTGCCTTAGTTCTAGGTTTTTTTTTATGAAATTCGAAATTAAAATTGTCAAATAATTAAGCGTGCAACCTAAAAAAACTAACATCCTAAGTTGATTTTTTTGGGTTTTTTTTTTTTAAATCGAAATAAATTTCATATTCTAAATATGCAAGATAACCCTAAAATAAGCAAAGAACCTAATATAACTTAGATTTTTTTGGATTTTTTTTTACGAAAACAAAATCGATTCAAATAACACGACAGCATATCTAGCAAGATAAGATTAATATCCATAAATTGACGAATCATATCCCGCGCATGGGATCGGATTGGTTAATTTTAAATAAAACCGCAAATCGAATTTCGAGCGTGAGATCAAATTGGCGATTTCTCGTGCGATTGCGGGTCAAATTTCGGACACGAAAATTGGACCGTCAATGCTACTCAAGTTGCGAATATGACTATATATCGTGAATTTTGATCATGTGCATCGAGATATTTTAAATAAGGAAACAGAATATTCAGAAATCAAACTGGACAAATTATTTACCTAATCTGACTGAGATGGTTTGCGGTGCTTGACTGTTCCGCGGCCGGTTGTTGAGGACAGCAGATTAGTCATGAAAGAACAGCGGCAACGTCACGGCGGCGGCAGGCCTGAATCGCTACCGAATTGTCGCGGGGGACTCCACCGATGGTGAACAACGACTGGCTTTGAATGTGGACCGGAGTTTGCTGGACGGCGGCAAGATCGTTTGAAAACCTGCAAGACATGGTCAAAGAAAACTGGATTGCAGAGATTGAGAAAAATTCCCCCTTTCAATCTATGGCCGTCTCATGGCTTAACAGCGAAGCTCCATGGCTCTGGATGAAGCTCGCCACGAAATCTTGATCTTGTCGAGTAGTGATTGGGCTTTGCGGAGGATTGCCTAGCTGGACAAAGGCCTCGATGGAATTGCTGGAACTTAAGGGCGCACATGATAAAATTTCTACTTCTTTAATTCTTTGTTTCTCTGTTCTCCGGAACAAGTTTGGAACAGAAATTCGTTTGGTAACGCAATTTGATTTTTCTAATTTCTAGAACAGATTTATATTTCAGAAATAGATTTGAAGAAGAAATCATAAGCTAAAATTTTTAACTTCTCAATTTCTAACCAGAAATTAATTTCTGTTCCAGAAATTTTGTCATGCGCATCCTAAGAGTATAGGGCTCGTGGCACGTTTGGGCAGCAGCGACGGCAGCAATTTTTATTTTATTTTTTTCATACAACACCACTTTTTGACCATGCTCACCAATTTTCTTTTTCTTTTTTTCACTTTGTTTTGGGTAATTATTTAAAATCTCATTGGTGAAAATGTTTTCGTGATTACACCGCAAAAGAATTTACTTTTAAATTTTAATAGTTTTCAAATTATTAGAAAAGTTCACGAGCAACAAGTAAATTTCCTTCTTGTTGATTTCATTTTCGTTCTAAAAAAAAGAATCATTGACGAAAATCTGAAAATTTTCTACTAAGATTTTGTCTCCAAATTTGTTCCGCGTTATAGTTCCGGTTGACCATCATCATTGAATGGCAATATGTGGTCCACGAAACGCTTTCCATAGTAACGTCCGTTGCTAATAATGTAGAATGAAATAAAACAAGGTGAACATAACGGAGACGCTATCTAGCATGTTCTTCCTAATTAATTGTATAAAGTAAAAAATTAAAAATTAAAAAAAAAAATCTCCTTTTTTGAAGGGATTTCAATTGTTTTTTTTTTCCTTTTCTGACATATGCTTAATACCTATTTTGCAAGCATTTTACGCATATTTCCATTTTATCCCACACATGTTTCCATGTTATAATTTTGATATTTTTCTATCTTGAACAACTTCTCGAAAAAAATATATATATCTTGCAATATTTTTCTCTTCCCGCATATATTTGTACAATTTCTTTGTTCTACATACTATTATCGCTGATTTCCTTAAATTATTCAAGAGCCACCGCCCTTGCCTTTGCACCTTTGTGTGTGTGTGTTTTTTTAAATATTTTTTGTTTTATTTAATTAAGCTTATTGTTAAAAAATTAGAATTAAATCCAAAATGAAGTTTTAGCCTAGTGTTTCATGTGTTGGCCACATCATCACCATGTAGGAGAGAAAAATAATATAGAAAGCCACATCAACATTTCCCATTAGTCTAAATGAACAGAGTTAACAAAATGATTTGATTGTATTAATTTGACAAATTTTGGAACTTAATTGTACTTTTTGTAAGTTTTAAGATTTAATTACACTTCGTGACAAGTTTTAGGACTTTCAATTTACATATCCTAATTTTCTATTAAGATTTATTTTCCAAATTTATTCCGCGTTATGATGCTGGTTGACCATTATCATTGGATGGCATTTTGTGGTCCGCAAGGCGCTTTCCCACAGTAACGTCCGTTGCTAATAATGCACAATGAAATAAAACAAGGTGAACATAACAAAGAAGCTATCTAGCATGTTCTTTTTCCTTATTAATTGTTAAAAAAATCATCTTTTTAAAAGGGATTTCAATTTTTCTTTTCTTTTCTGACATATGCTTAATACCTATTTTGCAAACATTTTGCGCACATTTCCATTTTATCCCACACATGTTTCCATGTTAAAATTTTGACATTTTTCTATCTTGAACAACTTTTCTAAAAAAATTAATATCTTGCAATATTTGTCTCTTCCCACATATATTTATACGATTTCTTTGTTCCATATATTGTTATCACGAATTTCTTTAAATTATTCAATATATGTAATTATTTCTTTGACAAAGTGATTTTGCTTAATGATTTGAATGTCAATTTCTTGGACATGCGTGTACTCATTTGCTAGTATAAAAAACAGAGAACCTCCTACTTTTAAGGAGTGACGATCCTTTTTCCCCCTTCCTCGATATATATTTTCTTATTTTATTAAGAATTCAATGATGCGTAAATTATACTTCTATTTTCTCTCTTAAGTATTTGGGATAATGGAAAAGGTTCTAAAACTCGCATCCATCCGTGATTTTAATTCCAAAACTTTCTTTTGCTCATTTAAATCCAACAACTGGTCGTCGTACTTTGAATTAGCCATTCCATTACCTCCGTCGACTTTTGACGAAGAAAAATAATCCAAGGTTATCTTTCGTATGTCATAATCATTGATCATAAAAACCCTCTTCATGAAATTCACCGAATCCACGGCTGAAAATCAAATCTAGGCAAAATATTTCCCCTCTTTTAGGACGTATATACATTATTTCCCAGTACTAGAAAAGACCAATATACAACCCGACATAGAGCACATACGCTTTAGAAAAATAGAACAATGTTTTTGATTGGCGATCCAATTCAAAACTGATTTTCCAGTTTGACTTAATAACATAAAACCGATAAAAAAAAATTAGAGAAAATAACATATCACATTCAATGTTGAATCATAAAAAGAACAATGTCTGTCCTAATTAGCAAAAGAATCCACCTAATATATGAAAGACTTGACAAAAAAAAATAATAAAAGCAAGCTCTTTTGCCATCTATCATATATACTATGGCAAATCACGCAACATTCCACACGAGGCTATCGATCAATTCGGCATCCTCGGCCTCGGCAAGCAGCGTATGCCGGTTTGGCCATAGTTCCCCAAAAGCTCGAATTCGCTGGCATCTAACTCATCGCCATTTTGAATGAGTTGTCTTGTAAGCTGTGCATAACCGCAGTAATCCATCCTAATCCTGAAGCTCGCACCATCCTCCAAATGTGTCGAGACCGTGACCTTCACCGCTTCCCCTGCATAAACGTGAAGGGATGATTTTGGTACGTGAAGACAGTAATACTAAGAACTTATCATTGGAAATTGTTCAAGTAATATATCATCATTGAATAAGATCTTATGTCGCATGAAGTTGCCGGGGCAATGCACCTGAGCTTTATAGCTTTCAATCCGATTGCATAGTAGTTGAAGCTTACCGTGAGTGATGAGCAGCAAATTTTCCGAAGGGTATCTATCGGCGAGAGAATGAATAGTGTGGAGATATCTATCTCTTGCCTTTGGCTCAGACTCTCCCCAGTGCGGCAGCTATAAAAAAAATTCAAATTCAAATCAGTTCATTATATGCGTCCACGAAAGAAAAAGAAGCCCATTATTTACTAGACAGGGGTAGGGACCTCGAACATAAATTAAGCAAGAAACGAAGACCAAAAGTCATGCAAAAGGTCAACAAATTTGTCCATTAGTCCTGCTTGACCTAGTCCTATGGCGAGAAATTTTAAGGTGGAAGAGTTTAGCAAGTGGATCTCATTATAATTCGGTGTCGTAAAGACTAATCCCATAAAACGAACATGAAAAATCTTTTGTACCTCATTAAACACCGGTTTCACTGTACGATCCAAAGTGTCTATTGGAATCAAAGCTTCGATCTCGGAATTATTGAATTTCCAATCCGCGTGGTCCACGGGATTAGGAGGAGGATATTTGATTGCCACGTCGTTGAACATCTCACTCAATCCATACTCTATAGATACCTGCGAAAAGAGAATGTCTTAAAGATATTATTATAAACAAAATTTTAAGGACTAAAGACCTAGGTGCCATTAACAGATGCAGACAGGAGCAAACGATTTCAAATGAATGTGAAAGAGAGACCGATGTACCTTGACTTTCGATGGGTGGATGTCGTCGTCGCTTGTCACTGCACTGGGGTCCTCGCCTGGGGCCGAGAGACCGGCAACCAATCCAAGGGCGGTGTCGATGCACCTCCGGAATGGAGACACCACAATCCGGTGGATCGGGAACCCGAGCTGGTAGGGGAGTTGCTTGGCCGTCTCGCGCGCCCTGGTCCAACCGACCTCGGCCAATGGGGGATCCCACCGCTTGGGGGCCGTGGCTGGCCACGACGGGTCGACGCTGTCGAGGCGGTCGCCATGGCGCATGACGACGATGTGCTGTTGATGGTGGTGAGGTTGCTCAAGTCTCGTGGCGGCCATGTTCGCAGCAGAAAAAACGGTGAGGGAACGAGAGAGGAACTTAGTGAGAGAGAGAGATTGGGAGTTCTCAGCACAAATTTTGTCTCTTGGTTGCAGGACAAGCAAAGATCCGTGCATATATACAAAGAGGGAGAACGTGTTCTCTCGATCTGGGCTTTCCAAACATGTTCTGCTACGCGCAGATAAAAAGCTTACGCGGCAGAGGCTCTCTGCATATCGATGGGAAATTTCTTATGCGCTGCGAACGTGGGAAGAAGGGATGATGCTCCTTCGGCCGTAAGAAAGTAACCAGTTGACTTGACGGTAGTTCCCAAGAAACTGTGGTGGAAGATTCAAGGCAAATGAGAGGGTGTCCCCGCCACAATAAAAAAGAAGAAAGAAAGAAATGAAAAAAGAAAGTTATTAAAAACATCATCAAAAGAAAAATATATTACATCTCTACATTCGATGTAGAAAAGAACGTTTTAAACAATTTTTTTTTATTACAGGACGAAATAGATGTAAGATTTCTGCTAGCCGCATCTCCACTATAAAACATTTCCCACACTGGTAATTGCGAAAGAAATTATTCATCGTTTAGCAAAATGAGTACAATTATCAAAATTAAACTCGAATACTACTTTATGCAAATTAAAGTGTCAATAAACTCTACTTGAGTCATGGCAATCCAAAATTAACTCGAAATCAAAATTCGTTCGTCTCATGACTAACTAAAGGTGAAATTAAATTTAAAATTTAGGTTTTGTTTGTTTTGCGAAACAATAATTGAAAAGAATTCCAAATAATGATCGTTTATATTACTCACACAAATGAATCAACAATAAATATTTTCATCATCCACAAAAATGTTTAGATATAAATCATTATATTTAATAAAAAAAATTTATCGATTAATTATTTCAAGTAATATAAGTGATCATTTTTTGGAAAATATTTTTCAAATGATTTATTTTTCACGAAACAGACAAAGCCATAAAGTACATAAAATTTCTTTGATTAAAATTTTTTCCCTCATTGTCATTTTTTTTTGTACAACTTCACTTTTTTACCATGCTGCCCAACTTTCAATTTTTTTTCACTTTTTTTGGTAATTATTTTAAATCTCATTTAATTAGGTAAAATGCATGTGTGGGTTGCTAATTTGATTTTCATTGTATCTAGAATTGGTGAAAATGTTTTCAAGAGTACACACCAAAAAAAAAAACTACTTTTACATTTTAGTAGTTATTCAAAGTATTAAAGAAGTTTTTTTTCTTTTTTTTTGGGACCGGAGGAACCGCCTCACAGCGAGCGTTCAGCGTAAACCCCCGGGGGCACTAGCGCGAGGACTCACCTCCCACGGCACCGCACTTAAGTCGCGCTAATGCGCACATGGTGACTCGAACCTCCCCCTTCCGCAATTAGAGGGGGAAAAGCCCAAACCAACCTGCTCACACTGGGATGGGTAAGTATTAAAGAAGTTCACAAGCATCAATCAAGTAAATTTCCTTTTTGGAATTTCCTTTTTAGTAGTTTCATTTTCGTTATAGAAAAAATAATTATTGACCAAAATCCGAAAATTTTCTATTAAGATTTATTTTCCAAATTTGTTGCGCGTTATGGTTACGGACCTACGGTTGACCATTATCATTGAATGGCAATTTGTGGTCCACAAGGCGCTTTCCCATAGTAACGTCCGTTGCTAATAATGTACAATGAAATAAAACAAGGTGAACAAAACAAAGAAGCTATCTAGCATGTTCTTCCTTATTAATTGTATAGAGTAAAAAAAATATCCTTTTATTAAGGGATTTCAATTTTTTTTTTCTTTTCTGACATACGCTTAATACCTATTTTGCAAACATTTTGCGCATATTTCCATTTTATCCCACACATGTTTCCATGTTAAAATTTTGATATTTTTCTATCTTGAACAACTTTTCTAAAAAAAATCAATATCTTGCAATATTTTTCTCTTCCCACATATATTTATACAATTTCTTTGTCCTATATAATGTTATCAATAATTTCTTCAAATTATTCAACAAATACAAATATACAAAGTGATTTTGCTTAATAGGGGTGTGCATGGTCCGGGCGGGCGGTTCCCGACCTAGAACCGGGAACCGCCCGCTAAGGACCGGTTCCGAAAAATTGGAACCGGGATCCACCCGTTTGTTGCATGGATCCACCCGGGAACCGGACCGGCGGTCCGGTCCGGTTCCCGGGTGGATCCATGGAACCGATCTTGACGCGAAACAATTTTAGTTTTCAACAAAGGATGGTCGGGTCTATGAGTTGGGAAGGAGGGGAGGAGGTCTATGGTCGGGTTTTCAACATAGAACGGTCGCAAAACAATTTTCCGCGGCTATGGCGGGTGGCGGCCGACACAAGGGGGCGAACAGCGGCAACGGAGGAGTGGCGGCGGCGGCGTCAATGCTTGGGGAGGAATCGAAATGGCGATAGGATTAGGAGGAATCGAGGAAGAGACAAAGAGAGAGAGAACCGAAGATGAAGGGAGTGAGGGGATGAGATATAATCTAGGGTTTCTTTTAGTATTTTTTTTTTAATATTAAAAAGGTTCCGGTCCGGTCCGGGTGGGCGGATCCGCCCATGGAACCGGGAACCGGACCGGTACCCACCGGTTCCGAAAAATTGGAACCGGGAACCGGACCGGTTCCCTCAAGAACCGCCGGTTCCGGGCGGTTCCGGTCCGGTTCCGGGCGGTCCGGGCGGTTCCCGGGTATTTTGCACACCCCTATTGCTTAATGATTTGAATGGCAATTTCTTGCACATGCGTGTACACATTTACTAGTGTAAAAAGCAAAGAACCTCCTATTTTACAAGGAGTCACAATCCTTTTTCCCCCTTCCTCGATATATCGTTTCTTATTTTATTAAGAATTCAATGATGCGTGAATTAAACTTCTATTTTCTCTCTTGAGTATTTGGGATGATGACAAAAGTTCTAAAGTTGCATCCATCTGTGATTTTAGTTCCAAAACTTTCTTTTGCTCATTTAAATCTAACAACTTGTCCATTCCATTACCTCCATTAACTTTTGACGAACAAAAAAATAAAAAAAATTCTAAGCTGGCTTCTTCCTTTTATTTTGTATTCTATTCCATCCAGGAGGGAGAAGGTCGTGAAGGACAATGAGGCAGGTGCCGCTCCCTTCGTCGCCGGTGAGGATCGGGGAACTTTGCTGGTGGCCCGGTGTGGCGACCGTCGTCATGGCCATCAATCAAGGGCCCCTGCCCTCGCCTTATCAAACAAGGGCGATGGCCCCTCCCCGGGCCACCAGCAAGGGCTCATTGCTCGCCCTTCGCTCTTGGTGAGGGTCCCTAAACCTTACTAGCAACAAAGGGTTTTCTCTCTGTTCTCTGAATTTTTTTTTCTCTCTTTTTGAGTTTTATTCATTGTTCTATTTATTTTTATATTTGCCTATTTGGTGCCGCATGAATGCCATTCATACAAAAAATAAAAGGAAAATAAATACAAAAGTGCCGCATGGATTTTCTGTCCAAGAAAAATCACAGAATTAATGGAAGGACCACTGTAGTTATAAACTAACACAAGTTTTAGGACTTCTACTGCCATTATCCTATCTATTTGAATATATTTTATTTTACAAAAAAACTTAACAAAAAGAAGTCTAATCTTAAATTATTTTTCTTTTCCACAAAAAATTATCCAACTATCAATTTTTTACATTCGTGCAACATGTGTGCGCACTTTTGCTAGGTATAAAAGTACTTGATTACTTAGCCCCTAAGAAAAGGCAGAAAAGAGGCTCTCTCTTTAATTTGAGAATATTTATAGAAGCCTTTACATTAGACGATAATGGGGTAATCACAGTGGACACTTCACCGTCAGGTTCCATTTGAACATCAATTTGCGAGACATATACATAGATATAGTCGACCACATTGCATTAAACGCATTAATATGGCGTGCAATAAAAAAAAAAGAGAAAATGAGAAAAGTAATAAAATAAAAACAACATCGGAACATGTCTCCCGACCACACTTTCTCTCGTTTCCCTTTACCAGATCTTTCTCTTGCTCGTCGTTAAACGCTTTCTTGATTAACAAATTACTATGCTTCATCGGTGAAAGAATTTGCATGTTTAGATTTTTGAAATGTAATGATTCAAATTAGACGGTTAGAAAGTAACAAATTTAGAGTTATTTTATAATGTGTTCATTTCATGAAAAATGAAAAATGAGTGATTTGGATAACATTTTCCAAAAAATAATTGCTTATATTGTTTAAAAAATTAATCGATGGAAAATATTTCATCATCAATAATAATCTATGCCTGGCAATTTTCGTGGTTAATGAAAAGATATTCCATACATTTATTTTGTAAACAATATAAGCGATTATGTTTCAAAATTTTATTTCCAAATCACTCATTTTTTGGGAAACAAATGCAATATTAAAAAGGATTTGTATGTTTAGATATTTGAGAATTTGGTTAATTAAATTAAAGGGTTAGAATCGAGAGCAAATTTTAAAATTTGGGTTTCTGCACCGGTTAGACCGAACCGGAATGTAATTCGGTTTGGGCTAACTCTCTTGTTGTCTGGACATGGACTTCCTTAATTTCAGTTTGGGCCAACTCTCATGTTCTCCGGCCCAACTATGGTCGGGCCGGGCTCATCTTTCTACATAATGCTTGACTTGCGTGGCCCTTAACAACACCTTCATAATATTGGGATATCCCCCCGGAAAATGTGCTACAACAATGACTAACAAAACGATTCTAGCTTGCGACATCTCAGGACGCGTCGCCGACCCATTCATTTTAATGCGCATGCGGAAGCGTATAAATAAATCCCCAAACAACACAAAGATGGGGTAGAAATCTATCACAAAGATGGGGTAGAAATCTATTCCAAATATAGAAGAATGAAATTGCGTCATCAAACAAATTTCTATTTCAAATTTATTTCGAGAAATAGAAAAATGGTTATCATTCGCGTCCTTAACATTTTAGCTCAGAGAGAGAGAGAGAGAGAGAGAGAGAGAACCAATACTATTAATTTGCCGATACTGAGCTGAGTGAATGAGCGCTCACAAGTGGTAGAAAGATACCCTGTTCAATACTCACCTAGATAGACAACCAGTCAACCTCGATTCCCTTTTTGGGTTAATGCTCTCAATGCTGAATCGATCATTTTTTATCCTTTTCCTTATGTGAGGACGGAATGGAAGAAAAGTAATGAAACCCGCGATGGCTTCTGAATAACCTTGACTAACAAAACGATTCTAGTGACGTTACATTTCGTAAGTAGTAATTGAAATTAGTAGGCCTATTCAAACAATCGACAAAGACCCATCGCATCTCTTGGTGAACGAATTTAAGAGATGTTCTAACTTATCAATCTACATGGAGAGAGTCATCTATAGACAACGTATCATATCAGTCAATTTCCCCTATATGCCTACTAAGTTCTATTACTAATGACTCACATTGTAAATGTAATAGATGGGCTATATAAAAAGTGAAATCCTTTAGCTAGGGAAAGAAGCATTGAAATGTAAGATTAAAGTGCGAGTGATAACTAAGATAAAATCCTAAGGCTATGAAAAAAATTAAAAAAATTTACACCAAACAATATAAAACACTTTTACGTCAGATCATTCATCCCAATTTTCGCTCACATCTTGTCTGATTCATGAGATTATGTTTAGCTTTACTTACATAAGATGGGCTTTTTCAGTCATAGAAACAAAAGAGAAATTATCGAAAACATATTTAAACATATTGCCCTTGTGCCAATTTAGTCTTAAAACTTTTAATTTGGCTAATTTAGTCCTAAATAGTTTGACGATTTGTCAATTTAGTTCTAAGATTTTTGATGATTTTTTGCTAATTTTGACTGGAAAACACTAATGTAGTAGTCTAGTCAGCTTTGACCTTTCTACGCAACACAACTGATGCTAATGTGAATGATTTTTGTTTTTTTTCTTTTTTCTTTTCCTTTTTTATCCAAGGTCGCCGACCATAGGCAAGGGCCTCACCCAAGCCACTCAAGGGTTGGTTGGTGACCCCGCCAGCAACTAGTTGGAAAACAAAAGGAAAAGGGAAAAAAAAAGGAAAAGAAAAAAGAAAAATATTTAAAAATAAAAAATATGTATGAAAATTGTCAATGTCAGCATTGGCCGTACCATGTACAATAACTAATGTTGACAAGACCGCCATATCAGTGTTTTCTAAAGGACTAAACTAGTAAATCGTCAAAAGATTTATGTGGCAAATCGTTAAAACATTTATGACTAAATTGACAAATTGTAATAAAGGTTTATGACTAAATTGGCCAAATAAAAAGGTTTGGGATTCAATTGACGCAAGTACAATAAGTTTAAAACTTCTTTCATAATTTTCCCCAAAAACAAAACACCAAAGGAGAGAGAGAGAGAAAAAAAAGTATTCCATAATGCAAATAAATGGATGTTTTAACCAGTCTTTCTTCCTCAGGAATCCTCTAATTCTCTAGGATGGCAATAAGAGATGGAGAGCGTCGCTGCTTGATCAACTATGTTGTTATAAAGAGAAGATGTCAATGTCCTAACTGATGTTAGTTCCTTTCGTGCATTATGCGGTTACTTGGAGACATTACATTTGACCTAAACATTTGACACAACTCTTGTCGATTGCGATAGGTCACAAGAAAGAACATACTAAGCGCCATTTCTAGCAAAGAAGACGTGTTAAAACGACAACAGTGAGTTAGGACAAATTTACAAAATTGATATACCAAGCGTTGTGGTTGATTTTTGTTGGATATCAATATATTTTGGGCTACTTGTTTTAAAAGCCATCGTTTAGTTTATACATTTTGCAACCTACCCTTGCTTTATGTTACAAGCCATTCTCAAGATTAAAACACTCCTCTAAATCGTATTTGCAATCATCGTTCTTATTCATTTTCGTTGAAACAAATGGGTTGAAACAAATGGAATGCAAAAAATATTTACTTTAACTGTAATTGTTCTTATCACTTTAGACAAATATGTTAACTGAAGATATTTTTATTGTCAACAAAAATGTTTAAGCTTTGCAAGGCTGGGAATACCCTCAACACCATTCTTTTACGGGGTACAAGACATAGAAAAAAAAAATCTAGATGTTCACGTGTGATTATAGCATGTTTTGGTCATTATCAATGATTTCCCTTTTTGAATAAAGGTTATATTTCACGGTTTAATGGTAACCTGACGCGGCACAAATTATTAATACGATTATGATACTATAACATGAATTACCAAACCCTAGAAAGACCGGTGGGCGAACACAAAACAATTATGTGTCACATTCATGGTTATACACATTGCATAAGAAGTAAGAAGTATGGTTGGACGAGAAATATGCGAATTGAAGATATTTCTCATCTTGAAGTCCTGCATTGGAATTTCGCCAATGGTTTGACTCAACTCGAATCAGAATTGGCGTCGCCTCGTTTCGGGAGAATTGTCCAAAAAGTCCTAAACCTTTTGCAGTTTTGCCAATTGAGTCCTAAACCTTTCAATCTTGCCGATTGAGTCCTAAACCTTTTGTCAGTTTGCCAATTGAGTCCATCCGGTCAATTTTGGCCGGAAAATGCTGACATGGACATCGGCGGTGCCACGTAGGATGGCCGGAGCTGACGTGGACAATTTTTAATAATATTTTAATATTTTTAAAATTTATTTATATTTTTTTTTCCTTGGCCTTTTCTGGTGGCTGGCCACTGGCCACAGGCGACAGCCGGCCACCGACCACAACACGCCGGCTGGCCTCTGCGCCAGATCACATGTCCTGCCTCGGCTCTACAGCTCAGCCCGCCCCCGAGGGGTGGCCCCGGCCGCCCCGCCAGGCGGGGCGACGCCGCTTAGAGGGCGACCCCGACGGCCTCGACCCTCGAGATCTGGCGATAGCCTCGCCGTCGCCGGCCGAGCCGCCGGCGGGGCGAGGCCAGCCGGTGGGCTGTGGCCGGTGGCTGGCCGTTGCTTGTGGTCGGTGGCCGGCCATTGGAAAAGGCCAAGGAAAAAGCCAAAAAGGAAAAAAAATCAAAAAAAAATCAAAAAAATCAAAAAAAAATAAATAAAAAAAATAAAAAATTATGTAAAATTGTCCACGTCAGCTCCGGCCGTCCTACGTGGCACCACCGGTGTCCACGTCAGCATTTTCCGGCCAAAATTGGCCGGATGGACTCAATTGGCAAACTGACAAAAGGTTTAAGACTCAATTGGCAAGATTGAAAGGTTTATGACTCAATTGGCAAAACTGCAAAAGATTTAGGACTTTTTGGACAATTCTCCCCCTCGTTTCTTGTGTGCATAAACAACCAAAGTACCACAAGTAATGCCGTAAAAAGCAAAGGTAATCGGATGGAAAAGCCAAAGTACTTGGCCCCAAAAGCGACTCGTGCTTGCGGGATAGGCCCATTATTTTACGTTGCGTGCGTGCTTGGGCTTTAGATGTTCCTAATGGTTAGGGTTTTGGATTTTAATTGCAATTATTGCGGTCGCTTTTCTCCTCTTTTCCCCTTCTTTTCCTGATGGGTAGTTTCCGAGAAGGATCTTCGGTGGAACTTGAGAGTAGAAAACGTCAAGTTGGAGTCTTAGGAGGATACAAATTGTCGGGCTCCACGATAGGACAAGGCATCGGCGGTTACTCCTTTTCACCTTCCCGCACACGCTTCGGACGCTCGAACATCGTGCCCCCTCCTCGTTGCACATGTTATCACCGGTTAAAAGAATTCGTCGAAAAGCAAAGAGGGAGCAAGATAGAAGATAATTTATTTTAGGTGAAACCGATCAACCTCTATTGTTTAATTAGGTTGACTCCCTTTGTCATCCTCCCACACGAGATGCTCGAACATTGGTTAGGATTCGTGCTGCCGAGAGCGAGCAAGAAGGAAGATAATCCATTTCGGGTGAGACCGATTGATCTCGCTTGTTTAATTAGGTTGACTCTTCGTGCAAATTATGTCATTTAGCATATGATATATGCGGGCGTTTTGAGAATGCAGGCGCTTTGCTCCTTGGGGTTTATAATGGCATCTTGGTGATGATGGTGATCTTTCTTTGTCACTATGGAAATGTTTTGACTTCTTTGAAAGGATGAAAACGTGTAAAACTTCGAAGAGACCTTGTGCGTCGAAATTTATGAATTTGCAAAGATTCGAGGCATCTGCTATCAAATAAAATTCAACATTCAAGCATGAAAAGAACAAATGTTGCTGAACTTATAATAGGTTAACACTAGATTACCTCAACTGACGTTAAATGAGTTCATATTTGTAGTCTTTTCTAGGTGCTAGGAATATAGAAAATAGTTTTTTTTTTTTGTGAAAGGTAATTAATATATTGAGAAAAGATCGAGTGAACAAAAATATCACGGTATCAAAACTCACACTCAAAACAACGGACCATAATGAGTGAAAGGATACCGGGATAACCGGCATGAATAACCGGCGAACAGATACAAAACGCAATTAGGTAGGGAGAGAACAATCCTCAGGATTCAGTAAGAATCGTTGCACCAACTGTCTTAATCAAGACGCACCAGCTGAAAGGGAGGGAATTAATGCTCCCCAGAAAAGATGACTAGGTCAATGCCCCATCTCCGCTACAACCTTCTATTCCTTATGTCATCTTCAACATTCCTACAACAAAGAGTTAATTCTCAAACATTAGAAGCTCACGAAAGTTTAGTGTATCCGATGAAATTAACACAGCGAAATCCATAATCTAATAGAGCAGAACCGTAACCAAGGATGGGGCGAGGATCAACGAACTTTACGGATTCTTTCACAAGTGGGGTTGTTATTAGTCCTATCCAGCCCGATGGACGAGACAGAATCACTACTCTTTATTCATAAAAATTCGACATTTCCGTAACCAGACACAAATGTGTGTTGATTGCTATATGATGGAACATAAAGCGGAACCCTAAAATCCCTTTCCTCCTCTCAATTCCTCATTCTCAATTGAACAGGATGGAGGTGTAGTGTTGAGAAATTGGCCCTCATATCCAAGAGGGTGAAAAAAGGTCAACTCCTCTAATATGCGCCTCTTCGCTTTCTCACTCGATGCACGGGATGACAGCTATGAACATTGAGCAACAACGAGGCGATAAATGGACGAAAAAGTAGCAATTGAAGCAAATTGTGTCAAATCCTTGAGAAATTTGTTCTCATGGTTAATTGTGGCAAGTTCGAATCCTCACATTTAAACATCGTCACTTTTCACGAGGCATAGAATATGTTAGAATATTTTAAATATTAAATTAATAATTAATCTAACAATTTATGCTTTTGGATTTTACCTTTTAATATGATATCAGAGTCGTATACTCCTTTCATATATACGTCTACACCCATTAGTCAAATTCCACATACTACTTGTAATCTGATTTGCACATGAGAAGGAGTGTTGAAATATCTCATATCGCTTAAAAGTGAGGTTTTTATGCTTTTTAAACATATGTGGTTCACATCTACCCATTAACTTAAAACTTTTAGAATAGTTGTTGATAGTCACAAAAAAGATCGGGATTTTACTGAATTTTAACCGGGGCTAAGTACAACTATCCCCTAGCAAAAAGTAAAAAGAGAAAAAGTCATTGGCTTTTTTTATCATTTTATTTATTTATTATGGGATTATTTATGTTGATATGGAAAACATGACAAGTTTTATTACTTTTCTAGTAGCATCTTCGCTTTTTCATCATTGTCATCTTTTCTGTAATCATATAATATATTATGAAGGATTAACCCACAAAATGTATGCTAGCTTTAGGTATCCGAACCCTTTTCTTTCCTTTTCTTTCTCATACTCCTCCTCCTCCTCTTCATCCTCGCCTTTGCTTCCCGTAGAGTCTTCCAGTTCAGCTCAACATGCCAACACCCGCCGATCGCCCCGAAGACGTGGGAAGGTAATAAAGGAAAGCAGCTCAATTTTTCCCCATCTTGAGAATTAAGTTTAGTAATAAGCTCAAGACAAAGAAAAAGGACCCAAAAATGAAAAGGCAAAGCGAAGCCAAGCCCATATAAAGCTAATCCAAGAACAACTTGCACACATGCCTATATGTGTGATTTGATTCCCTTATCAACAAAATTACCATAGCCAACCAATAATTCTCAGCAAAGCCTTGTACTTTGAGAAAGACCCCGGAGAGTAAATGTGCAAAAGGGCAAAAAGAAGAAATAAAATACAAAAATAAAAAATAAAAAGAATTAGAAAAAACAAAAAATGGGGGGTTGATCATCATGCAGTTGACTCATTCGGCCAGAAACGTGATTGGGCCCCACCCTCGATGTTGAATTGGATCGGGCCCCACTCATGTGGCCATGTGTTACCATCTCCCAAAGGTCTCTCTCTCCCTCTCTCTCTCTCTCTCTCTCTCTCTATCTACCTTAGGCGGTTCTAGATCCACCGTAGCGCCGTCAAGATTGTCGCAAATCATGGATCCGCATGTGTTTAGAACAACCCGGATGAAACATAAAAGGAGAAAAAGAATTAAATCGAGATCTACTCCAATTAATATTTTAAATCGACGGCCAGTAGGCATTCTTGCTAAATAAAATATTCGGGACGAAGGCGGAAAACGACTCGGGACCGGTGACTCACTTGTCTTTTTACGTCGACTCGCTTTGTCTTCTTCCCGACAGTGGCCGAAGCCCTCCACGTGGGAACTTCCTCGCTGGTTTTCCTTCCGAAGACC
Organism: Eucalyptus pauciflora; assembly: GCA_007663325.1. NCBI lineage: Eukaryota > Viridiplantae > Streptophyta > Magnoliopsida > Myrtales > Myrtaceae > Eucalyptus > Eucalyptus pauciflora. The sequence continues at coordinate 2,400,223 of VMYD01000056.1, forward strand.
CTTCCATCTCTTGCCTAACTTCATTTGTAACGTGTTTTTTTTTCCCCAGGTCGTGTGTTTCACAACGAACCATCTTCTCGTCCTTTGTCTACTGCCCATCTGTCGGGCATTGAACCAGCTAGATATCAAGAGCTGGGTGGTTGCAAGAGTAAATTAATTGAAGGTCGTTACCCTTGCGCCTAGGAATGGCCATGGTTCCAAGATAGAACCTGGAACTTAGAGACTGAATTGGTAGGAATCTGTTCAATTCTAAGTTTCAAAGTATGCGGGGTGAGTTCCGGGTTCCAAAAATTGGAAAACCTGTTTCAACGGGTAGATTCTAGATTTTAGATAAATGAAACCTGGAATCTAAAATAGGTTTGTTTTGTTTTTCTTGATCTATGTATTCACTCGATCTTGCGATATCACATGACGTCCAATGATGAGTATATAATTTATAACCATCAGTCTAAGTTTTTATTTTATGACTAAGACTTCTCATTTGTCAATGTTTCATATTCTTAGTATGTCTAAATATAAGTTGTAATCAGTGAATTATAACAACAAGCAGTAGTCATTCACTACAATCATTCAATTGATAATATAAGTGGAATCTGAGTAAACCTTGGGATTGACTTTGAAGCCTGTGACAAGGTAGGTTTAATATGATTTTATGAGACTACTTCCAACAGTTCTAAAAGCTTAAATTGTTAAATGAATGTGTAGTTTATTATTTAAATATTCTAACTCTCCTCTTTACACTTAGTTTAGTCTTTTGCCTAATACTAAGCGTGAAAAATTAATTAGGAAGGCAAATGGGGCCTAAAAAGATTTGAACTTTGGACCTCCAGCTTTGATACCAAGTAAGAATTTGTTAGACCACTACTAGCCGTTTTAAAAACTTAAATTATTATATGAATGTGTGGTTTCTTATATAAAAATATTTTAACAAGTTCCAGCTTCTAAAGTATGCAGGGTGAGTTTCAAATTTCAAAAAAATAAGGAACCTACTTCAACAAATAGGTTTCAAATTCTAAAAAAATGAGAAATCCATTCAAACGGATAGATTCCAGGTTCCAGATGAAACCTATACAAAATCTCGAATTGCTCACCCCTACTCATGCCGCCTTCAATCCGTTGAGAGCGGATGCTCTCTCTAGGTTTGCGGGTCACCTAAGTTTGTTACCGTCCTCTGATTTCATGTCCTCGCACAATTTTGGGTCTCATGATGCCTGATTACGGTCCTATACGAGTCGAGAAATTCGCTTTCCTTCTCATACAGTCAAGAGGTCGCGTTCGACGAGTTGAATCCATGGAGGAAACGATCATCAAAATATCTTTATTTCCTTCTTGAAAATGTGATTTCATGAAGAAAACGTGTCGAGAAAATCATGGGGACAAGACGTGGGATACTTGATTTTGGTGCTTTGGTGCGCAGATCGGCGGCATGTGCATCCGTCCTTTGAACGGGGGTTATGAAAATGAAACTACAGAAAAAGAAAAAAGAAAACTACAGATATAGAAATCGATTTAATTAGATGCTGCGTATCCGACAACAGGCTCGAATGGAGGACCCATTTAAGGCTGAAAAGATCGATATCACATGGAAATCATGGGTTGGGTGAGGGCACCGACCCGTTTTGGCCTACCGTTTTTCTTCTCATAATTTCTTCTGAATTGATTGGCATGTGGTTTATGAAGCGCGTTCCTGAGGAACTTAATCAAACGTGATGAATCAAATTGGAAGGACAATTGGCACAATATGTGTCTAGCAGATCCCGTTATGTATCCCTTCTGAAATCGAGCATGTTCAAATTAGGTTTCGTGCATGGTCATGTGCCCTAGCATCCAATAAGTACTTATTGAAAACGAAATTGGGAAATATTGTCCAATTAATCCTAAAATTATTATTGAAATGTCAATTCAATCATAAGTTTTTCAAATCAATTTAGTCCTCAATTTTTATGCAAGATTTCAATATAGTCCTTTCTTTCGATCAATTTTCGCGAATATAGATGACGCGGCCATATGCCACATAGGATGATGATTACTGGACTGCCATGAATGTTATCTCCAACGAAAACTGGCTAGAAAGAACGATTATATTGAAATTCCATACAAAATTTTGAGACTAGAGTGATAAAATTGAAAAATTTATAACTGAATTGACATATGTATAATAGGTTTAGGATTGATTAGGTCATTTCACTCAAGTTACAAAATGACCTTAAATGTCGATCTGTCTCAAATTCGATCAGAGACGGATTATCGCCAAGAAATTGGAAGATCCATGCGAGACTTCGATTGCACATCCGAAATTGGGGAGTTTGTCATGGAGGGAAGAAAAAAAGGGACGACCCAAATGTACCCAGGTGCACTTACACGCGAAAAGAGCAAAGTACTTCAAAGGATTCAAACTAGGGACAATGCATTGACACAAGAAAAGGCCAAAGCCAAGTAACAAATTGCATGCAAGTGAAAAAGCATATTGCATCATTGCCAAGAGACGAAGGCCGAAGTAGTGCCATTTGGCTGATGACCGAGTATCATGAGATCTCTCCCTCCTGGCCTCCTTCCCATATTTAGTGCCATTGGGCCCCACCCCTCTTTTATGTCCTTTTCCTTTTTCTTCCTCTCCTTCCTCTTTTCCTTTATTTAATTTCCTTTTCTCCTTTTGCTTTTTCTCTTTATATAAAACATTTTATTTTCCAATCTACGGAGGGAGGCATCATAAAAAGCCCCCAACAGCGTCCGTTGAGTGTGATGAGAACCAGCCTCCTATAATGGCACAACATATCAACATTGAGAGTGGTGCCCAGGAGAGTCCCCCTAGCTCATCTTCGCTCACCACCACCGCCGCCGTCCCCGCTCCCGCCGCCGCCGCGACCACCTCATCCTCCTCCTATTCCTCCGCCGTGGCGGTCGCCGCAACAACAACAACCTCCTCCTCCTCCACCTCCTCGACCGGGTCCGATCCGGCGCTGGAACCGAGCAAAAGAAGCGAGGATTGCACTTCTCAAAAGGGCCCGGGGAAGTCCCCGAACTCGGGCGCCCACCCGGAGGAGCCGGCCGGCAAGAGGCACAAGGCCGGGGGCTCCGGCGAGCACCCGACGTACCGGGGGGTCCGAATGCGGAACTGGGGCAAGTGGGTGTCCGAGATCCGGGAGCCGAGGAAGAAGTCGAGAATCTGGCTCGGGACGTACCCCACGGCGGAGATGGCCGCCCGGGCCCACGACGTGGCGGCATTGGCCATAAAGGGCAGCTCGGCCGTCCTCAACTTCCCCGAGCTGGCGCCGGAGCTCCCGCGCCCGGCCTCGACTTCCCCGAAGGACATCCAAGAGGCCGCCGCGAAGGCCGCCACGGCTTTCGCGCCGCTCCCGTCGGAGCGCGGAGCCGAGGATGGCACGGGAGCCAACCCGGGGCGGGACACTTCCGAAAGGTCGTTGTCCGACACGAATTCTTCACAGGAGTCGACGAACTGTAGCTCAAATGACAACGAAGATGCCTTGTTCGATCTACCTGATCTGTGCGTGGATCAACCGAATGGCTTCGGATTCTGTCCTTCCCTCTCGTGGCAGGTTTGCGCGGCGGATTCGGGGTCTCGGCTCGAGGAACCGTACTTGGCATGGGATTACTTCTAGTTCTAGACCATTGAAGCGTATATTCATTTTGTGCTATAGATCAATTTGCTTGCTCGTACGCATGTTCCGCCATGTTCTTATCGAGGGTGAAATCTTGTCTGAACCCGGTCCACCGTGAGTCGAGCGACGTGATTCGTCGAGCTCCGTGAAATCCACTTCGCAACACTACGTACGCGACGTGCTCAGGCCGCTCGATTCACCGTGATCTGAGGTTCAGACAAGATTTTCCAACCCTCTCGTTCGATGGAGACTCCTCGTCCTTCCCGATTTCTGAATCCAAGAACAACCACTTGGGAAAATGTCGAGTTTCTCTAGCTCAAGAAAGCGTGGGGTCACTTCTGAGTTTGGTTTCAACGTAGCAAATTTCTAGAGAGAGAGAGAGAGAGAGAGAGAGAGAGAGATGGTTTGAGTTTCTTGCAAGACGAGGGGTTTTGCTCAGATCTAGCTGTAACATACGAGCACACACCACCAGAAATTAATTTCGAGTGATTACTTAAATTGCGAGTGTTGATTTGGATCCTATATACATAACGAAAAATGGGGTTTCGTGCAGCTGATTGGCAATTTGCCAATCGCCTTTGTACCAATCTTGCTTTTTCTAGACCCACCAAGAAAGAAATAATAAAGATGTTGTCTATAGTAATATTGACCAGGAAACCTCCCCAGCACTCAACCCTAATATATAATCCTTGCGTGATATTACGTAAATAGTGACATCACATGCAGGACATGTGGATGGAGATTAGGCATTACTATTACGTGCGAGCCTATCCCATTTTCTATCGTTTTGTATATGTACTAGTTCATCGAGGGCTAGTGTGATTTTCCATCTTTTTGACCAAGAAGGAAAACAGACTGCGGTACTTACGACTAGGACATCTTTGCGTACCGGCAGAGAATTGATACACAGCGATCACGAATTGATTACTGTAGAAGGAGGAGTTATGTACAAGTGACTGACGTGGAGTCACCGATCTAAAGATAATGGATTAATTACTGCGTAATCCCGTAAGAGATTAGCCCAAGCTGGCCAGTAATAAGATTCGAACATTTGATTTCATGAAACATGAGATCTTAAATCAAATTCACTCGGCGAAACTTATTTACCTGAAGGAAAGTGATCTCTAACGCATTCTTAAACGCGGCGCATCGATAAATTTAGTCTGATGTACAAGAATCTGATTTGACATGTTATCTAACGTTAGTATCATAGTAAGCAAAGAGGAGTGTCATATATCTAATGCATTTGTAAGCAAACATACTCGCTTGTAATGCATTCCTTCTTCCATATCAACCTTCTAAAAGATGTGGCGAAGATCAACGAAGGAGACAAAGCCATGGAATTGTGGAAAAAAAAGAGTTATTGGTCCCGATTCCAAATGCATGCAATTTAGCAAGGCCAAAAGAACAAGGCGCCTCTTCATTCGTGCACCCAAAAGTGACGAGACCTGTTCAAACCACTTTAGCTCATTTGTAGCAAGTGACCTCACTATCATTATCTTTCCCTTATTCAATGGGAACCATCATTTTGGAGCTACCCCCGTACCAACAGATCCTTCAATCTACACCCTTATACAGAATATAATTGTGTTGGGGGGTCCCACAAGGCACCCGATTGATATTGGACACCCTTTTCTAGGGCAAAAAAAAACAAAAATTGAAAGCACTAGAAGGACGGGAAAGGATAATCCAAGAAATTCATGAAAGAGGTTGTGAAGAATGTGACAAACGAAAAGACAATGGAGTATCATATATGAAATTAGGGTTTCTTTACAGCTACATAATGGCATCGAAAGCTTTGATAAGATGGTACAGAGAGTGCTTTTTCTCTTCTTTGATAGTGACCTTTCAAAGGGGACAGTGTTAACCCAACTGATTATGACATTGGCAAAGCTAGATTCTATATCTAGGAAGGTGCATGCATGGCAGTGAATTAACTTGGTCCTTTCATTTTGTGGGATATTTTTACGCTTCGTTTCGTGGGGGCACACAGGATCAGAGGATAGCCTGAATAGGAAGCTTTGCGCTACTAGATTTTGGGATTAGATTTGATTTTGACCTATTTGACTGGCGTGTGATTAAGTAGATTAGAAATGTTGAGCATACCTAGACGTAAGGAGACATAACATGCAAAGTAAAATAAGAGTTAAAAGCTAGAACAAGACCAGCTTAACCAGCTACAAACTAAAAGCAAAACATGGGTTAGCATCTTCTTTAATAAAGTGGTTATCATTAGGACAGAGCCACGATGGTTCCTCCAACATTGTTGTTTTGCATAAATAGCATCTGTACTTTTGAGTGCAATTCAGAACTCTTCCAAGGCTGTAATATAGTGTAAGGGAGATCTCCTTCTAATGCTCTCCATGTGATCATACATTAAAACTTCAATATTGTATTTCAATTTAATTCTTAGACTAAAATCGCGAAACTATCAAGAATGGATAATTGCCTAATACTTTTTTAGATTCAATGCCAAACTACCGACTAAATAAAAATTCAAAACTACTCATATTCATTTTACAAATTACGCGACGCGCGGAGCACTCATTGATTTTAACTTATCTATGAAGTTGAAATATCAGCTTTCGTAAGTTTCTTTTAATAGGTCATCGTCACTTGTGGGGTGCCAAAAATTCCATTCCAAAGTATATAAGGGGCAAAAATAAAAGAGGAAAAAACAAAAAGAAGAAAGGACACAAAATGCCGTGAGGAAAGTTCCAAAATATAACAAAACACGATTAATAAATTAGAAATATAATACTCTGATATTTGATTGATAAATGCATTCAATGGAGAAATTAGTTTTTTTTATAAAATAACAATAACAATAAAGCAACCAAATATTGCTCGGCGCCACTTGCTCCCAAGTTGAGTGGCATATCTAATGATCACCCCAATAATAAGATCCCACCACCAATTAAGTAATAATTGCCTAAAGATCTCATCACATCAAGCCAAAAGAAGAGAAATCGAGTCTGGTGAGAGATAATTTGTAAACTAATAATCACACAAAAAAAAGTTGACGTCACCATGGACCGAACCTTGAGCGATGGGGAAAGTGGGCTCTATCGAAAAATTAGCTGGAGGCCTAATTAGCTAGGGAGACAAACTAGCAAATCATGAAAAGCATGATTATCGACAATGATGATGACAATGATTGTGGTGACGATGACTGGTTTGATGCAGAGTTCGGACCTAACTAAGGGAGATTCATGCCCGATATTAGAGTGAGAGCCAAATTGTCAACTGCGAAATGAACAAAGAAGAAAAATTAGTAGCCAGTTTACTCCATTTCGACAAAATAAACAGTGCGGAGGGCTCGATGTTGGACTTGCATATGGGTGCCGTGGAAGCCTCGGTGTGTTGACTCGATGGCCAAGATCTGACTCTGTACGTTGGTTGAATCGATACCTAGAGTTTGGCTTAAACTGGATTTAATTATGCAATTTCTCTTGTTGGTGAATAGATCGGGTTCTTTTGGTACATAATTTAGAGTGAGGCTTGTGCATTAAGTTGTGTCGACTCAATTTGTCTCGATGACACCCCCATTTGGGTCAGGAAATTGTTGTGGGGGTGATTTACGTGGTAATGCCATTACATTATTTCCAGGTTAGTTTTATATAAACAATCATAAGTAATGACGAAAGCACAAGTTTTATATGTAGGCGAAGGATGTGCTTTATAGAACTTGTCTTTTCAAAATCTTACATTGAATATTGGATGATCAAATCCGAAGACCCAACAGTTTATTGATAAATTTATACTAAATCAAAGATATCATAGTACAAATCAAGAACTAGGTATCCTTTAATTATGGAAATGATTGAGTTGAATGTTGGTTGATAAGTTGATAATTTTTTACATACATACATGCATACATACATACATACATACATACATATATGAATATTTAGTGAGCAAATTAGAAGAATTTTCAACTAAAAAAACTTAATAGGTGACGAACAACTGGTATTTTCAGCCAAAATTATGGAAGATCATCACTATGCTTGGCCTATTCACGAGCAGGAGCCCGAGGACTAGCAATAGCTAATTGAATTCGATTAGATATGAACATCACTATGCTTGGCCTATTCACGAGCAGGAGCCCCAGGACTAGCAATAGCTAATTGAATTCGACTGGATATGAAGCAATCAAGCTTATTTGTACTCGTACATGCTGATTGAAAATCTCTTGATATTGGTGATTGATTAATTGCCTGATTCTTTTTATAGGACGGTTGAGCAAAAGGTCCCCAGCTTCTCAAATATATAATTCAGATTGCAAGAGAAGCGAAGAGATGCCAAAACAATATTAGTGTTGGGAGCATGCAGCAAAAATCCGATACATTCTTCCTGTGAGATTGCCAAGAGGGATCCTAAGTTCGAGCTGTCAACTTATTTAGTTAGACCTGCTCTTACACAAAAACTTAAGTTAATGAGTCATGGGCCAACTAGGATAATATTAACCGCTCCACGCTACGCGTGAGCTCATCTTATCTCAAGTCGTGACCGTGGCTCTAATAAGAGTTGTTAGGAGTGCATAGTAGAAGCCCAACACCTTCTTCCAAGGAGATGACCAAGACGGAGTTCAAGTCCGAGCCTATTCAATGGGCTCACATTCACTCAAAAACTTAAACTAATGAATTATGAGTTAACTATGATATATCAATTGTTTTACACAACACAAATTTTCAAATGTGGGATTTCTCTGACATAAATCGCCCATGCATGCATCCTAACAATTAGGTAAGAGATCCTAATCCCCAATAGTTATATTTATGCTTGCTCATACATAAACTAGTGAATCATTCACAGAATGTCGAACAAAAATTCAACACCTAAATTGGGAAAAGAGGCCTATCATTGTATGTTCTCCTGTTGAGCTTGCCAATTTGACTTCTTTTCATCAAGATGCTTGTGAAACTCTTCAACAATCGCGTCCACGTCAGAAATCCAAAACCGAACTACACGCATGGAAAAAGTAAAAATCACGACGGGACTAGAATACAAAAAAATAAAAAAAAAATAAACTAAACGTACTCATAATCACTCAATCAAAAGTGACCTAACCAGCTAAATAATTAGCCACATGTAATGAGAAAAATATAAATTAGACCCGGGGAATATCTTATAGAATCTCTTCCCATTACGTCGAATTGTGTGGAAGTAGCATCTTCTTCTGAAGCTAAAGTTGCGCTTAAAGCATGTTTTTATCGTCATTGAGGGACAGAATACCTGTCTTTGGATCTTCTTTCTGCATATAATCCATTATTTTTTTTTCTAGATCAATTAAAAGAAATTATCAAGAAAGAGAAAGTGGAGAGAAAAGAAAGTATGAATAAAGAATGAAATAGGGCACAAATACTAAAGAGCATGTGCTGGAAAAAGAGTAGAATATGCTTTTTCCTAATTAATATTAATGCCTTAAAACTCACAATCTCTCTCTCTTTTAATAATTAAATTAAAGCATGTGGAGGTGGGCAATTTCCTCTCTTTTAATAATTAAATTAAAGCAAATGTCACTATTGTTTTGAAAAAGTTTGCCACTTTGTTGCGCCTAAAGATGCAGACATCACAAAGGTTTTCCTTGTGGAGGGCGAATTGCTTATTAAAAAGAAAAACCCCACTCAAGGAAATTGCATGGAAAAATTCAGAAAGGACGGGAAGAGAAGTCCGAAAATTGGGGGAATCCGATGTCATGAATTAGTCTTTGCTACCATGTTGCCAAGCGATGTGACATGATAGCATAGGATATAAAAATTCAATAGTATAACATGGCGATCGCCGGTTAAGGGCCCAGAAATTGCATGAGTGTATTAGGTGGGCAATGCTGTTGACAAAAGAATTTGCAGGTGCAAACATGTGATTCACCATATTTTGTTTCATGGTGGTTTAAAATGCACATGATTCATGGCTTAGCCTGAGGGAAGGGAGAAGAATCTCTTCCCTTAAATAGAGAAACTAATGACTTTTCATGGGACAAGGCTTTTCCCTTTTTTGTTCAATTGTATATATTAAAATTTGATTTTTCCAAAATCAAACGTAAGAATTTATTATGTAAATAATGATGCTGTTAAGATACAAAACATTGTTTCCTTTTCGTTCGTGCATGAGTTGTACGTGGAGGTATATAATGTTCTCTGAACTCCTTTTTCCTTTTCTGTAGATGTTTGCATAGTTTCATCTCAGGATATGTGAAACAATATAGGAGATGTCTTTTGACTTCTTACAGAAACTTCGAGGCGCAATAATTCATCAATAAGGATATTGTGTGCAAGATCAAAAATTACTTGCCAGCTTTGGCGACAATGAAAAAATCCTACTACATACTCTCTTGTGATGATACATAATATGTTCTTTTTTGAAGGGTGTAATACATCACTTCAGACAATTCATAACAAATATTCATTTGATTAGCTTCACATATCTTGGCTAGAACCAGTGGGATAAGATGATCGGGCATCCATATGTGTTGGGAAAAGCACGGTAGAACTCCAGTACCTTCAATAGGAGATCCAAGAGGAAGCACATAACTTGAACTCGGGTTTATCAGAAACCTTTTGTTATTGAGATATGAGTCGACTGGGTGTTACTAGTTGCTCCTTTGACTTTACACATACAATGTAGGACTTCTTTCTTTAACGACATGTGGTCAACATTCGCAATTGGTACAATGTTGAGTACACCTTCACAAGTGTGCGATGCACTGCTCTACCCTTTGTTAACTAGTCTTCTTAATTGACACCCAAATTCTCCTTATGCGATCAAGAGAGGCTTGATCAAAGGACGTGATGCTTCTTGGGCCTCCGAAGGCCGATCACACGGCCACTTCCTTAATTAATTCAACTTGAAGGGCCCGTGAAGATCATTTGGGTCCGTTCGATCATATATATATATATTCGGTGGACCCTAAATAATGAAAATGGGTTACTTATCAATAGCTGAAATCGTTGCTGCACCAAGAGAATCACCATTTGCGAGAAGATGTTGTATAGCTCATTTTATGATTGTGATTTCTTAAGAAATAAAGTTAAAAAAAAAAAATAGTTCGATTTACAGGGGTTTGCATCATCCTTCGAGAGAAAGATCCATTGTTTTAAAAACACCGTAGCCTAATGCGTTTTGCCGTATTCATCCACACAAAATATTGCCTAAAACATGTAAGAATAATTGTGGCCCACATGTTATTATTCATTAATGATTTAATAATTATTTAAATGCTAAAAAAACTTATTGGCTATGAAAAAACACAACTTTATAAAGGTGTGCAATTCTTATAAAAATACGTGACTTTTGTAAAAATAGAGCGTGCTTTGATGCAAGATACTTGTTATTAACCTGTATAAAGAATCTAGTCCTTCCTCTACACAAGATAACCAAATATTGTAAGTTATCCTCCATGAGATAGAATACTTTAAGTCTAAAGTGAGTTAAGGGAGAGAAATTATATTTTTTTCATTTATCTTATTTCTGCAACAATAATGTTCTGAAAGTTGTTCTAGATAAATATATATATTTTCATCTCTCTTGTCATGAATAAATCTTGAAGAACTAAGATTCTTTAATTTTGAAAAATTGGGTATGTTCGTTGGGAATTTCTCTGTCCATGTCATTATCAGCTTATTAGAATCAATGCTTTGTGTAAATTACTTACCATAAAAGGTGATTTGATTATGTAAATTCTCATATCGGTTAATAAATCAGGTTTTTTTGTACATAATTTCAAATAAGGCTCGTGTATTAAGTTGTATCGACTCAATCTCTCTCGATGATACCCCTAGTTCATGAAATTGTTGGGGGCGATTTACATGGTTATGCCATTACATTACTTCTAGGTAGGTTTCAGGTAAACAATCACAAGTAATGACGAAAGCACAAGTGTTGTATATAGGAGGAGGCTGTGCCGTAAAGAACTTGCCTTTTCCAAATCATACATTGAATCTTGGATGATCAAATCCGAATCCCAACACTTGATTCATAAATATATTCTTAATCAAAGATATTATGGTCCAACCAAGATCTAGATATCCTTAAATCATGGAAAATGATGCTGTTGAATGTTGGTTGAAGATTGATTTCCAGTGAGCTGCTTTTTCAATTTGGATCGTATGACTTAGGAAATTTAATAGGTGACCAACAACTAGTATTTTCAGACAAGATTGCGGAATATCGTCACCATGCTCGGCCTATTCACGAGCAGGAGCTTAGGACTAGCAATAGCTAATTGAACTCGATTGGATACGAAGCAATCAAACTGATTTTTTTTTTCAGAAAACATTGTGGAAGATCATCACCACGCTCGGCTTATTCATGAGCAGGAGCCTTAGGACTAGCAATAGGTAATTGAACTCGATCGAATATGAAGCAATCGAGCTGATTTTTTTGTACTTCTATATTGCTGATTGATAATCTCTTAACGTTGGCGATTGATTGATATATGAATCTTAATAGTGAAAGGCCATATAAAGACTATCATACGAACATTCACGAATATCTTCAAACACCTAGATATTAAAGTTATGTCAAAAAAAGAAAAAGAAAAATAATCAAGTACCTAGTATATTATTCTATCCCAAGGTTTGTGCAACTCTTCGACAATCGCATCCAAATTAGAATTGAAAACCGAGGGCTAGAATGCAAAATAATCATGTATCTCCATAAACACCCACCAATCTAACAATGGCTCATTAGACTCAATAGTCAGCAAAACTTAATAAGAAAATAAAGCTCGATCCAAAGGAATTTCTTAGAAAATATCTCACCAGTAGGTTGAAATGGGTGGAAAGTAGCATCTTCTGTAGCTAAAGTAGAATTTAAAGCATGTTTTAATCGTCATTAAGGGACAGAATACCTGTTTTTGAATCTTCTTTCTGCATATAATCCATTATTTTTTGTTTTGTATTAATTTAAAAACTTATCAAGAAAGAGAAAGTGGAGAGAAAAGAATGGGTCAATTGTACAAATAAAGAATGAATAGGGGACGAATACTAAAGAGCCTGTGCTGGAAAAGAGTGGAATAAGCTTTCCCTTAATAATACAAGGGCCCAAAAACTCATAATCTCTCTCTCCCTCTTTCTCTTTCTCTTTCTCATAATAATTGACCAAATACCACCATTGCTTTGTAGAGTTTTGCCACTTTTTTGCAACTTAAAGATGCAGACGTCAGAAAGGTTTTCCTCGAAGAGGGCAAATTGCTTATTTTAAAAGGAAAAAACCTGTTCGGGAAATTGCCTGGAAAATTCAGAAAGGACAGGAAGAGAGAAGTCAGAAAATTGGGGAATCCAATGTCATGAAATTGGTCTTTTTGTACCATGTTACCAAAAGAAGTGACCAGACATCCTAGGATATAAATATCAAAAGCAGGAGGTGTCGCGCGTCGATTGCGAATTGGTTGTTATTGTACATGTGCATGAGGACCCAGAAATCCCATGAGTGGGGCGATACTGTCTATAAAAGAATTTGCAAGTGCAAACATGTGATTTACCTTTTTTTTCCCTTTTATATTGGTGTTGAAAAATTGCATATGATTCATGGTCTAGCCCCACGAAAGGGAGAAGGATATGGAGCAACTGATGCCTTTCTTTGCAAGAGGGTATTCTTTTTCATCAATCATACATGTTGAATTAGATTTTTTCAATTCAAAATTTAATAATTAATTAAAGTGCACATCATACAAGATAATACGATTGATTGAAAAACCCGTCTCTTCTTCATCTTGTTTTGCTTGTATATGAAGATACATAATGCTCTTGGCATTCCATTTTACCTACTACACGCTATCTTGTGACATGGCAAGACATATATATTATGTCATTCAAACATCTTTCTTTTCAAGCAATTCATAGCAAATCTTCATTTTGATTCGTTTCGCTATTTTGCCTATAACTTTTTAGATGAACACTAGGATGTCCATAACCCACCCGTAGGCAGCCGTGATGGTTGGGCTTTCCTATCTCATTGCCGAGAGAACAAGTTTGAATTTTCGGACGTTCACAACTTAAGTGGGGGTTCCAGGGATAGTTTATTGGGTCAGCCCCCTCGAGGGTTTACGTCTAAATAGTGACTTACGGCGAGACCCCACCGGTGTTACCGAGCACCGAAGGATCATGTGATCCCCGAAGGGTGATTTCCGGCGATCCCTCGATCATATAAAAAAAAAACACTAGGCTGTCCATATATATTAGGAACAATGCAACATAACGTCAATACATCCCGACAAGATCTAGAAGGGAGCTCGTACTCAAATTCGCCCAATATCTTTCGTCAAACTCATGACTACTCCAAAGCTCTTCTGTTGAGATTTGAGTCAAATGTCATCGGTTGCTCCTTTGACTTTACACATCCAAACGTAGGACTTCATTCTTTTGCAACGTGTCGAGTACAATTTCACAATAATAAATGCATTGCTTCTCCCTTTGTTAACGAAGTCTTCTCAACTTACGCCCAAAGGACTTGGATCTTTCTTGGGCCTCCAAAGGCCCATGACAATGTATACAAATGAGACCTGGTCGAGCAACAAGCCTCTTCTTTATTAACACACCTTGAAGGGCCCGTGGCTCCGGAATGACATGCGGATTTTTTTAACCTTGTGCGATACTCTCTTCAATAGCTCGATAAATCTGCACCTTTGACTCATGGAAAATGAACCGTTTATCAGTGACTTAAATTGTCGATGCATCAAGAGAAGCATCGTACAGAGTAGAGGATTTTGTTCCCCGAAAAGGCGTCCTTTCGACAAGATGTTGTGTAACGCATCTTTATGATTGTGATTTTTAGAAATAAAGCAACATAGATATTTGAAAGAACTACATGCAAGCAGCCGAGGACCTACTCTCAGGCATCAAGGTCTTGGGCCCAACTTCAATGGATTTGGGCGCAGGCACCAAGGACTCAAGCACAAGCACCAAGGTCTTAGGTCTGACCTCTATGGGCCAAGCCCATGACTCAAGGCAAAGGTACTAGGTTCCTCGGCCTTGACTCTATGGGCCCAAGCTCGAGCATTAGGGACTTGGCCACAAGCATTGAGGTCCTAGGCACAGGCAGGGGTGTCAAAAAAACCCGAACTGACCCGACCCGACCCAACCCAAACATGATCCGAACACGAAACAAGTTTGGTATATGTTTCGGGTCTTGATATTATTCGGATAACAAATATAAAACAAGTGGAGTACATGTTTCGGGTCTGGTTCAGGGTTGGGACATTGTTCAACCCAAAATATGTTAACGCCCCTATTTCAAACAAGCCACTAAACACAAACAGACGTGTTTTCGAAAAGCCTCCCCTTCGGCTTCTTCTCCGATGACGTGCCTCCACCTCGCCATCACCGTAGCCACCACTCGTCTCAACGCCCGAACCCTAGCCGCCACCAAATCAGTTGATCGTCGCAGTCCAGGTCTCCATCTCTCGTCTCAACGCCAGAACCCTAGCCACCGCTGATTCCTATTGTTTTAGTGGGAAAACGCTGGAGCTGTGGCTTTCGATTTTTCCTCGGAGTACATATGGTCAGTCCTCGCTCGCTCCTCGCCAATCCTCTGTCGTGCTACCTGCCCATTTGCCATGTCCTTCTGATGCATGCTTGTTCGGGTTTTCTGATTCCTAATGTTTGCATTTCTCTGTGTAAATCCACTAAGATAAAAGGAGGGTATTCTTGTTCCATTTGGTACGGTTGATTTCTCTATCTTCTCGAAGTTCCTGATCTTGGGCATGCTGATTTGTTGTGTTTCCAGTTCTGAACTCCTTTTGTTCATGAATATGGCTTCGTGTGTCTTTGATTGTCTTAGCTCGGTGTTCTTTGGACTTTTCTCTCACTGGGTTGAAAAAAGAAGAACTCTTTTTTGCTTCCGTGTTGTCCTTGATTGGTAAAGAACTCTTTCTCTGTGTAAATCCACTCAGATTGAGGAGGAACAGCAGCAGCTAATTGAGATGCAATCTAACAAGCAAAGCTCCGGTGATTATGAGGAGAAATGAGCATTTTGGTGAAAGAAAATCATTTCAGTTTTCACATTTCTGTGTCTCAAAATATTATGGTGGATTGTCCACACTCCATGGTTAGATTGGTCTGAGCAGCATAAATTGCTTTGCTCTTTTTGTGAGTACCTATGCCGTTTATTGGCATCCTCATCTGGGCGTACTGAGTCTCCATCATATCTGAGAAGAAGTCTAGATAGATGATGCATTCCTTTTGCTACCATTCTTTTCCCATTCATTCCAGTGATCTAGTGAATACGAAGAATTATAGATTGTTCTCTGTGTACTCTTACATTTTACATGTAGGAATCAGATATGGTACAGTGATGGCTTACTTTTAAAAGGATTTAACCAACATCAAGAAAAAAAGAAGAAAAAAGGGGAAACCTGGCGACCCGACCCGATCCGAAACACATTAGATGGTCTAATGTGTTTCGGGTCGGGTCATAGTGTGTGACCATTGTGTTTCGGGTCGGGTCGGGTAACTACAAAACCCGACCCGACCTGACCTACCCAACCCATTGACACCCCTAGGCGCAGGTGCTATTCTCTTAAGTGCAACCTCATGGAATCAAGGCCGGGCACCGGGGTTCCAAGCCCGACATCTTTAGACTCAGGTTTGGCCTCAATGGATCCTAGTGATCCCCCCTCCGCCCCCCCCGGCTCTAAACCTAAGTCCACTGCTAAGGACCCGAGAACAAGTGTTAGGGTTCTCATGCCCAAAAGTGGAGTTTTTTTTTTTTTGGGTCTAAATACCGATATCTAGTCATATTCTAAAAAATGTTTTCCGATTTTTAAAGTATCATTTTTCTAAATTTAAGTATGAGTCCCATTGATTTATTTTCCTAAACAATTCAAACGTCGAAAAATGAGTAAAATATTTTTTTTCTACAAAATAAAAGGAGTGTGAATGTGATGTGTTAAATCTAATTAGTTGTGCAGAATTCCTTATGTTGGACTTGGGCGATGGATTTGTTCGAACCGGGCGGCGACTTCACATCAACAAGTAATAAATGTCGAACGCACTTCATTCATATGGCATGAAATAAAAAAGTTTGTTCAAAATTGAAGAGGAGCACTAATATAATAGGACAATAATGATGCCGTCTAATGCGGAAACCGTGGTGCGCTCTCTCTGTTTTTTCCCCCTCATTTTTTTGTTCATCGTATCAATTAGTATCACGAACTACTTGTTAAAACATAATTGAATTTTTAAATTGTCAACCACACATAACACGAGAGAGGTCAATTTATTGAAAGTTTATAATTTCGTTAGTCGTTCACAAAAAGTTGCTTTCTTGTTGATTTCAAGTGAATTATCCTCACATCTCCTCTTCTTCGACCCCATTTTGTTTTGAACTTGAAAAATTGTTAGGAAAAAAGTTTGGGCATTCAAATCACAGGATGATTCAAGTGAAATGGTTGTTTTCTTTTTTTTTTTTCAAGTTTTGATTGATTATCCTTTTCTTTTCTTTTCTTTATTAACGTTTATATTAGGATGTGTTTTGTTTCGGGATTTTTTTTTTTTATGGGAATAAGTGCTACGGAAGTCCTAAAACTTGTCACGAAAATATATTTAAGTCATAAAACTTGCAAAAAGTGCAAATAAGTCCTAAAACTTGTCAAAATGTTTCATTTGAGTCCTAAAATTGATGCCGTCAGTTTTATTGACGGAAAATGCTAACATGGCACTGACGTAGTATTTTAAATAATTTTTTATTTTCCATATGGTTTTTTAAAATAATTTTTTATTCAATTTTTTAAAAAACTATATTTAAAAACTAAAATTCAATTTTAAAAAACTATTAAAAAAAAAAAGGGAAGAAGAGGCGGCCGCCCATCGCCGGAGGGGCCGGCGACGATCGTCGGCCGCCGCTCGACTAGGGCGAGGCCTCGCCGGCCCCAGGCAAGGGCCAGCAACACTCGCCTAGCACGGGCGAGGGCTCACTAGCCCCAGGCGAGGGCCGGCGACCCTCGCCTGACCTGAGCGAGGGTGCCCAGATTTGGGCATGCCGGCCCTCATCTAGGGGCCGACGATCGTCGCCAGCCTTGGGCGAGGCCTCGGCGGCCCTCGGCTGGGGCTGACGAGGCTTGCCCAAATCTGAGCGTTGCTGTGGAGCATGAGGGCCACGCGAGTGGCCCAATCCTGTGCTTCCCTATGCTCGACGCCAACAGATCCAAGCTAGTTGCCGGGCCGCTAGTCGCCGCTGTTCCGAGTCCCCTCGTCGACGACCTCCACCCGCGACCCAGCGACTTCCGCATCTCTGTGCCCGACCAGATCTGGATAAGCCTCGCCGGCCCCAGGCGACGGCCATCGAGGCATCGCCCAGGGCTGGTGACGATCGTCGGCCCCTAAGCAAGGGCCGACGTGCCCAGATCTGGGCGCCCTCGCCCGCGCCAAGCGAGGGTCACCAATCCTCGCCTGGGGCCGGCGAGGCCTGGCCTTGGTTGGGCGACAACCGGCGACCGTCGCCGACCCCTCCGGCGATGGGCGGCCGCCTCCTCTGCCTTTTGTTTTTTTTTTTAATAGTTTTTAAAAAAATGAATTTTAGTTTTTTAATATATTTTTAAAAAAAATTGAATAAAAAAATAACTTAAAAAGCCAGCTGGAAAATAAAAAATAATTTAAAATGCCACGTCAACATTTTTAACTGAAAATGCTGACGGTGTTAGCTTTAGGACTCAATTGAACTATTTTGACAAGTTTTAGGACTTATTTGCATTTTTTGCAAGTTTTAGAACTGAAATGCATTTTCGTGACAAGTTTTAAGACTTCTGGAACACTTGTCCCTTTTTTTTTTATAATAATGGAAAATGTTTTACGGATTTCAGATTAGACAATTCATTTTCCTAATTTTAAGCATGCCTATTTTCTTTGATTGTAAATAGTTTTTTCTAGATTAACCATTTTCAGGGAGCCAAACTCGTAAAAGTTCAGAAAACTAATTTACGGAAATTTTTTTCACTTAAAGAACAACCTAAAGCCATTTGAATAGGAGAGATCTCTCTTTAATAACTCCAAAAAGAGCAACCAATTTTTTTTTTCTCTCCATTGTCTTCTTCAATCCTCAGTTATGGGGAGGGTGTGAAGTAGTCTCACCCAACCCTCCATCCGTTGTTGATTTTATTGGAGCTTTCTCATCTTTTCTTCTTTTTACTTTCCTTTTGATCTTGATATGGGAGCTCTTTTCTCATGGTCTAGTTCTAAATTTGAGAGTTCGAACTCTCCTAATTTAATTTTAGTCCTAGGGAGTTCTTCACCGCCGATTTAAATTTGGGAGCTGAATAATATTTTCGAGATTTGATATCCCCATACTTTGTAGCATTCTAGCCTTTATTATGCTTCGATTTGTTTTGCAATGAAAGTTTATGTACTCCTCGTGTATTTTTTTGGACAATGAATACAATTTTCTTTTAATAAAAAAAAATACAAACACGCCCTTACTTTTAATTCGGTTGGCTAGTTCTAATGTGGATATCCCCACCAGCACCATACACATCAAGAGGTATTTCATATGCTAGCCGTATCACGATGACACGTCGATGAGTACATTGGCTAAAAATTGAGAGCTATAAAATTGAAGGACAAAAATTGATTAAGATGCATAGCATACTTAATTAGTGATCGAATCGTTGCACCACATCGACCAAGGCAGTCATACGTGCGATTCTTTCTCGCCCTCGTCGATTTCTGGACAAATAATTATTTCTGTAATTAACTTGTCAGACCAAACATTTTTCTTTTATTAACTTTTCGAGCCACGCCATCACGGTGGCGTTATTTTTTTATTCCCTTCTGTGACCAAATAGTCTACCTTACACGGGCTCTTGGCCCGATCTCGATTTGAAAAAAAAAAAAATCAGCACGAGATAAGCACACCGTCGAACAGTTAATTGTACTAGGGGTGAGCATGGTCCGGGTTGGTCCGGGCCACCCCCTAACCCTAAGACCAATTCGTACAGTGTCGGTCCTCAACTTTTAGGACCGATGACCGACCCTATTGAGCCTGAGACCAAGAACTGGACCGACCCAATGGGTTCGGTCCGGTTCCAGGGTTAACTCGGGACCGATCGATAATTCTTTTTGTCTTGTTTTTTATATTCCCTAAAAAATCAAACCTACAAATTCAAATTACACATCCATCGACAATGCATCATTGTACAACTAAACTATAAATACCAATACATATTCAGCAAATTTAAGATGACACAATAATAGAAATTTCATACCTGCTAACTGCTCATCGAGATATGGGATAAGATGGAAAGTTCTTGTAATCATCTATCTTTAATATTCATAACATCATATGCAAAAGCGTTTTCTTGCATTTGATAATGTAGAGTCCACTCAACCAAAAAAATGAGCTTCACACCACTTGACTAGCAAATTACCATAGCAACTGCAGTACTACTCTACTCTTCAAAAACTTCTACCATTTGACACAAATTGAAAAGCAAAGTGCAGTTGAAATTCATTAGTAGAATACAATTAAACCATAAAAAGTTCAAAATACTTAATATAAACCATGAATATATAACTTCACATCTTGTTAATTCACTTGAACTTCTAAACACCTGAAAACAAAACAAGTGACACATAATTAATACTGAACAAAAGTTTTAAATTGAAATTACTATTAGTGCTATTGATAGAACATTTCACCATAACTCTTAGGTTTTATAACAAACATTTTACTTAGGTTTGAATATATAAAAGAATTATAAATAATATAATGTAATATAATATATATACAGGGTTGGTCCAGGGTTGGACCGACCCAAAACTCTTAGGACCGATGACCAACCCGCACAGTGCCGGTCTTGGAATTTCAGGACCAAGGACCGACCCAATCCCCTTGGGAACCAGACCAGGACCGGCAGGGTTGGGCCGGTCCAGGGTTAGTCTAGGGTCGATCCTAGACCGCTGCTCACCCCTAAATTGTACCACGAGCGTCAGATTCATGCGCCATGAGCGCTGCAGTCCTCTAATAATTAAATGTGCGTTTACTATAATTATGTATATGCACGTAACTTTTGCTTTAATTACTTCAGAGTAATGCAAAAATTCCTGTAAATTAAAACGGACTTATATGCGCTAAACTCTTGTTCCGTACGATAGTGATATGATATCCACATTAGCATCATCGACCCTTTTTAATAAGAGCAAAATTCGATTCATAAAAATCTCGGACACATGCAACCCACCTCTCTCTTATTCCCTCTTATTCTTGCTTCCTCTCCATCTCACGAACACACTCACAACACACATCAATCAATGTTCGCGCTCCGGTCGAACACATGTTCATTTATCGTGTACATAGATCGGACGAGACGGGTCAGGACATTTCACTGAAACACAAGGGCCTCCTCCAACCTGACCATCAGGGACACCCTGGCGCTTTGATGGAATACAGAAACACGGGGAAAAGTGATAAAAATTTCTAAATCTTTTGTCTTTACGCCGATTTAATCATAAACCTTTTTTTGATGCCAATTTAGTCCTAAACATTTTTACGTTTGGCCAATTTAGTCATTTCCGGCCAAAATTTTGCTGACTAGACGCCGGCCGATTGACGTAACCTGATCGGCGCTGATGTGGACAACTTTGAATAATATTTTGATTTTTTTGAATTCTTTTTCTTTTTCTTTTTTTCTTCTCCTCTTCTTCCTCCAGCTGGTCGCCGAACCTCGGCCAAAATTAGCCGGAAATGACTGAATTGGCACAACGTAAAAAAGGTTTATGACTAAATCGGTACAAAAACAAAAGATTTGCTGTGCATGTAGAGTTTATGAGACCCAATACGACACTACTTTGATACATAGGGCGGGGCACATTTACATTTACCGTGTACATAGACGAGACGAAATCTTGGAGGACACATCTCTGGAATACAAGCACCTCCTTCTTCTGCAGCTTGTAAGACAACAAGACCTTAAAAAAAGGGAGTTTGGAAAATTCATCAGTGCAGTTCTATATTTATAAATAATAATTATAATAAATGAGAGATGAGAGATACCTACTAGATGCAATCACCAAGTATAACAGCTTGATTGTTTGAGGTATGATTGTGTTTAGAGTTTTTTAGGATTATAGAGAGGAAATTTGGGCTTGATTATTAGAGATTACCGTGGGAGATATGTGTCAAGTGTCCCCTTGAAGCGGGTTTATATAGATGTTTAGGTTATGATATTTTTTGAGTTAGAGTAAATGTAAGATTCAAAATTGAATGAATAGTAATTAGGGCCATGCTAAGATAACGGTGCATTTCGGGCCACCAACATTCTTTTCCAAATGATGGGCAACCGGCAATAATTAGTATTGTAATTAGCTTTTTATCATATACTAACTTACAATTGCAAACATCTTTTACTAGTTTCATATAAACTACAAATAACATATTTTGATCGCCACCTAGACTTAGGACTCTTTACCATTGAACAAAAGAAAATTATGGAGTTATTTCAATATGAAGAAAATTACATCCACAGTTACTCCATATTAAATTTTGGTTAATTTTGTAAAAAATTTGAGGCATTTGAAAATTGATATTTTAGTCCCTAAAATCTTTTCCAATTATATGATTTTTTTGTCTACGACACATGTTTGCATCAAACAGAGAACACTATCTTGCACATGATCGAGCCAAGTCACTCTTGTCATATAATCCAAAATTTATTTGACAGCCCTAAAAGTAAAAATAAATCATACTCCTGTCGCATGTCTAAAACTAATTTACCACCACATATTTGCGATATATGATTGACATAGATAATTAGAAAACTTAATAAAAGAAAATAGCCTTCAATACTTGCAATAGAAAAAATCGTAGTTCTTGCAGGTGACCTGAATTAACCAAAATTGTTTGTATAAACTTGGTTTTGTGACTGTTTTTCAATAATTTTTATGCTTAATAAGTTCTATTAAAATTAGGTTTGTTGTAAAAATAGTTCAATGTAGTGAAAACCAAAGGATTACTAGCTTAAATTTTTAAACTCGTACAAAAGGAAAAATATCGATGATAGTATGATTCTTTAAAATGTGATTGAAGATTGGTGTAAACAAAATAAAAGATAAATCACCTTAAAATGCAATAGAAGAATTAAAACAACTATCATATCATATTTGTGATTATTTGAATTTTAGTCAATAATATTTCTAGGTTTTTGTTTCCCTTCAAACTTATCTTTGGCAAAATTTTGTATTTATGGGATTCAATTTCCAACGGGTGGGATTTTCATTTCCCAAGGAAAACGGCTACAAAACTCATCCGATTTCCTTGGGAAATCATGGGTCGCTGAAGGGTAACGGTATAGTTAGCTAAGCATTTTCCTATTAATTAACTTGCTAATATTCATATTCAGCTACTGTATAATTATTGTATTTTTTTTGTACATTTATTTCATGGGTCTCAATTTAAATGCACACTTGCTTTACTAAGTAAGACAATAAGCATTCACGCTATGCAATTGGATAATTCAAGCATTTCTTGGATAATTCGAAATTCTCCTACCATAGTATAAGAAAAGATACCTAAAATGTATATATTCCCCTGTTAGATAAATGCTCTCTTTTTTTCTCTATAATATCATTGTTTAACCCGATTAAAATATGCAAAAATTCAATAATACCGCATAAAATGCAAAGTGTGAACATTAGAAATCCATCTCATTGGGTTTTAGGCTTTTCCTCCTCAATGGCTGCTTAGTTTGCATGACTCGCCATGGAAGTTAATTTGGACTTTTCAGAGTCTATAATTTTCATAAAGCAAACTCTTGAATTTGCCATCTAATTCAAATATTATTAAAAAAAATCCACCTCACGCTAGCCATGCTACGTAGAATGGACAATGTCAACGTCAGCAATTTCCAGTCAAAATTGGCTAAATGGATTCAATTGATAAAATGTAAAAAAAAAAATGTTTAGAACTAAATTAACACAATTAAAAGGCTTAAAACTAAATAAGTTTATGACCATTTTTATACTTTTCCCTTTTTTGCCAATTTTGATCTGTTTTCCTTTCCCTTCTTTGTTAAGGCTTATATTAGGATGTGTTTGTTTCGGAAATTTTTTTATGTTAAATGCAAATGATTTATGGGAAATTATTTTCCAAAAAAATGTTTTCCTTTTTTTTTTTTTTTTTGAGGTTAAGGAATTCATGTTCCTAACTTTAAACATGCATATTTTCTTTTACTGCAAAAGGTTTTCCATTAACTCATCATTCTTAAGAAATTAAACGACTTTCATCACCACCACACGCATCAAAAGGTATTTTGTGTGCAAGCCGTGACGGTGACATGTTGACGAGGACACTAGCAAAAAATGGAAAGCTATAAGATCAAAGGACAAAATTGATTGAGATGCATAACAACATACTAAATAGTGGTCAGGTTGTTGCACCGCATCGACCGCGCCATCCATACGTATAATTCTTTCTCGTCCTCGTCGACTTCCGGACAAAGAATTATTTCTATTATTAACTTTTCGGACCCAACATTTTTCTATTATTAACTTTTCGAACCCCACCATCACGTGGCATTATTTGTTTCTTTGCCTCTCCCACTCCCTCTTGGGAACAAATAGTTGACCTTACACAGGCTCTTGCCCCGATTCGGAAAGTTAAAAAATCAGCACGAGAGCAGCACACCATAAATAAAATGTACATTTACTTTCATTATGTATATGCACGCAATTTTTGCTTCAATTATTAGGATTAAACACATAAACACAACAAATGAGAGAGTAAAAGCAAGAAAGAAAAATCGAGAGCAAGTGGTTTTATTTTATTTTATTTTTATTTTGAAGTAAATCATAAATTAGTACGTTACCTTTTAATTTTCAATGAAATAAGAGTAATGATTTCCATATATAGAAGTTAGCCCTACGCATTCCTCCAAAATTATATACATAAAAAAGTAAAGGTTTACATTATATGTTGATGTTCAACCCAAATAATATCACTCATTCAACAGTCAGCCATAGTTTCATGTTTTGGGATTAATGCTTTCAAACATAGTCCAAAAAGAGAAACCCTTTTACTCCAAACTAATATTACTAGAGTCAATACTATTATTCCTAGGTCAATAAACAGGAGTGACATTTTTTTACCAGAACAATGAGAGTTGGAGGACCAAACTCGACAAACCTATTAAAAGGAAATATTACACAGCAAACCCAGCAGCAATAACGGAAGCGGCAGAACGAATAAACCGACAATAATGCTTTTTTTATTTACTTATCTTAATGTTGGGAAACTCCCACTTGTATGGAATTGGGGGGAAAAAGAGTCAATGGTTCTAAGACCAGCCTTGAAAATGGCATGGACTAATCGGTCGGATTTTGGGATTGATTGGGGGTGAGCGTGGTTCTTGGTTCCACGAATTGAGAACCAACCTTGTCCGATCCAATTCCAAGTTTTAGGATGAGTATCAACCCATCCTGAAATCGACAACCCTAAAATTGCTGCGATTGCTCGTCCTTTGAGGAAAAAACATAGTTTCAATTGGCTAGGCTTTGAATACTAACCGGGCTTCTTTAGATAATCAAATCAAGTTTCAAGCCGGTCCATCATTTCAAAAGAAGAAAAGAAAGGTCGAAATCAAGATGAATGTTGACCGGTAAATCACCTAACTTTGTATAGCTAAGACGAGATCCTTTGGTCAAGTCATCACTCAAGCAAAGTCGCTGTCCTCCATTGCTTGTCGCTGCCACTGCTAGGTTCTTGAGCACTGCTTTCCGGAAGGTTGCGGTTATAGTTTTGCGGAAGCTAAGAATCAAGGTGGCTCGTGTCGGCCCGTTAGAAGCAGAGGAAGAGCAGGAGACCATTTTGCACGATTTCACAAGTTTCCGAGCTCAAAGGTTGACTCGATTTGCGAACTTGGCGTTGAGAATTGCGAACGAGTTTTAGAAGTAAAACCGCAGACACTGTCGAAGAAGAAGAAGAAGAAGAAGACACTGTCGATGACAAAGTTTGTCTCGAAGCCAAAGCTACAGTGTGTGCATGTGTGTGTCCTTAGGGGAACCGACGGTTATGCCGACTACTTACTTACTTTAGTATAGCGACACCTAAAAAGTTTATTCATACCCGCTGTTCTTCTCCCTTTTGTCAATGTTGCCAATTCCTAGAATACTAATGTACCGTCGTGCATACAGTTGCCCAACTACCACTTCTTTCTTCCTCCAACCGCCGCCCCTCAAATCTCAATCTAGCAACGACACTTGGAACTGCACTGCTGCCGCTGCCCTTCGGGCACGCCTCCTACACTTACCACTCACTTACACTCTTGCAGTCATGCCCTGTTCGAGTCGCTGACGGATTGAGTCATAACATCTGAACATCGGATCCTATTTCTTTGTTAAGTTACACGGGTCTTTCTGATCAGGACGGAGACAAAGCGCAGGTGGATCTAATAGTTGTTCCAGATATTAAGTGAAGTCACAAAAAGAAGACACTGTCGACGACGAAGTTTGTGTCGAAGCCGAAGCTATAGCGTGTGCGTGTGTGCGTCTGATTTCTGTTTTGGTGCAGCAAATGAAGTAGGGGAAGAAGAAGAAGAATGTGTGAATAGGTGTGAATTTTTTGGGCTTTAGAGCTTGGTTGTGGCCCATTGGAAATTTGGGAGATTGTGGCTGTGGATAGGTGTGAATTTTTTTGTTTTTTTTTTTTATTTTTATGTGTTTTTTTTTCATGCTAGAAAACATTAAGAGAAAAAAAAAAGCTTTTGCTCCAATCAATCTAAATTTTTGTACCGATAATTCTTCTTTTTGCTCCTCTAATTGTATAGTGATAGCCAAAAAAACACACGCTTTTTATGTGAAATGAATTTAAATTAGGTTGGTTTTAGGACAATTTTTGCAAATTTGAATATTGAGGAAGATTTTTAATATAAATGCCTAAAAAATCGGTATTCTTGTCCATTTAAATATTCGTGTCTGTCTATACGGCACTCACCCACCTCTCCACGTTGCTCGTGTGCCACGCAAATTCCTAGCCTACAATTCGACCCAAACTCCCTCGCCTACTCAACAAGCCAATCCATCAAGTCGCCCATTCTTTAAAGGTAATAATTTAAAAAATAAAAATAAAAATTAGAGCCTAAGTTGGGTCGGGTATGGATTACTAAAATCATATTGCATAAAAATAAATCAATTTGGATAAGACAATTTTCAATCAGAACCCACCTATTTGACTAACCTATTTTTGTTCGAGTGACTCAATACTCAGTTCTTGGGGACGATCAATTGAGGGAAGGTTGGCTTTGTGTTTCGACTCATTAAGCATTGCATGAACTTGTCGTTGGCCAAGAAAGCTTTCAGCCCGTGACAGTTGCATGACCTTCGACTATCCCGGCATAGGCGGAGATGTCCTTTCCGGTGAGGGGCGGATTTGGTGCGAGGTATGGATACCCAAAATTTTTCTTTTAACAATCTTCATAGCTCAAAACAAGATGCTGTTCTAAAAGAGAAGAAAACATTAAGAGGAAAAAAAAAGAAAAAGCTTTTGCTCCAATCAATCTAAATTTTTGTATCGATAATTCTTCTTTTTGCATTTCTAATTGTATAGTGATAGCCAAAAAAACACATGCTTTTTATGTGAAATGAATTTAAATTAGGTTGGTTTTAGGACAATTTTTGCAAATTTGAATATTGAGGAAGATTTTTAATATAAATGCCAAAAAATTTGGTATTCTTGTCCATAACCGAACACTGGCACTCACCCACCTCTCCATGTTGCTCGTGTGCAATGCAAATTCCTAGCCTACAATCCGACCCAAACTCTCTCGCCTACTCAGCAAGCCAATCCATCAAGTCGCCCATTCTTTAAAGGTAACAATTTTATTTATTAAAAAAAAAAAAATAGAGCCTAAGTTGGGTCGGGTATGAATTACTAAAATCGTATTGCATAATAAGTCAATTTGGATCGGACAATTTTCGATCAAAACCCACCTGTTTGACTAACCTAGTTTTGTTCGAGTGACTCAATACTCAGTTCTTGGGGACGATCAATTGAGGGAAAGTTGGCTTTGTGTTTCGACTCATTAAGCATTGCATGAACTTGTCCTCGGCCAGGAAAGCTTTCAGCCTGTGACAGTTGCATGACCTTCGGCTATCCCGACATAGGCGGAGATGTCCTTTCCGGTAAGGGGCGAATTTGATGCAAGGTATGGATACCCAAAAATTTCTTTTAACAATCTTCATAGCTCAAAACAAGATGCTGTTCTAAAAGAGAAGAATATACTAGGAATCGAGAAGAACGCCCAAGGTACTTGCCCCCTTCCCAGAAATCTTTGTCAATGAGGGAATGAAATTAGAAATCTTCAAGAGATCCGATAATCCTCCTCTTAGATGCGCTCGATACCTGAGAAATGAAATTTGCTATCCATTTAGTACGGGTGATGAGTATTTCGAAACATTCATCGGTACGATAAAAGAGGAGAAATAAGGAGTAAGGAGAATCTAGATCCAAGCCATCTAATCATGAAGTCCTGGTTGGGGACATTTGGTTGGACAAAGATGAGACAAAAAGCCTCAAGTGACTTTGGGAAATGGTACACTTCCTCTTGTTTTATTCCCTGTATACAAAGACATACACAAGTGGCCAATTAAGAACATCATTCTGAAAATCGAAGTTGGAGAATGAAGTCATGAGATTCCGCATTAGACGGCCAAGGAATAATTCTTTTGACTTCCTCCTAATAGATCTCTTGTCATTACTCCGGCAGCATCATCCCAACAACCCCCCCTAGGCATCAAACTCATCATCGTAATCATCATTGTCTAATTAGTGCTCCTCCTCAGTTTTAACCCATTTTTCTAATAGGTGGTTCTCCATAATTCTTTCCCTCATAGCACCAGATGAAATTAAAATTATTCAGGTGCTATCATATCAAATGAAATAAAGCGTCCGACGTCTTATCATATAGTCAGCCGCTACGACCGATAGTGTTCTTAACAAATTTCACATGTCAGACTAGATTAAGACTTTCCGGTAGTTGAAGTGAACCCCCACCACCTGCGTCCAGCTTAAACAATACGATTAACTAATTGGGTCAGATATGCCAAATCAAGTTAAGGCTTTGAGCATGAATTCGATAGGGTGAGCCCGCATCATTAGTACGGGCTTATCAGCACTAAACACGAAAATAGAAATCGATTTAATCTGTCGGTGCCTAAGTTAGAAATTCAAATAAATAAATAAAATATATATATATATATATATATAAATATTCATGGGAAAATGCCATTTAGTCGATTGATTGACTCCTACTCCATTTCCTTTTTAATTGTTAATAATTGGATTCACACGATCGACAAGAAATATCCCTTGCCACTAGAACTTCATAACCTAAATAGTTAAATTAATATATTTAATTAGAGAAAGTGAAGTGAATATGTCTGCCACCGATCTCCTCCATTGCCTAATTAACTAACGGGGAGGCAGTAATTTGTGTAGGTGCCTACCTCACGTGCCATATGTCGGCATACATCGACCCCACCATGCACACCGAATATATGAAAGAAAGACAAAAAGAAGAACATGCAATGGCGAATCCGTAATTTCAAGCCCAAGCACTAAGCCAAATACTCATTTCCCTTCATTGCTATATATATATATATGGACATAAGCCCGATCGATTCCACATTGTCTTCCTCACCATAGTTTGTAATTTTGTATCCCCCAAGCAAGCGCTAGTTCCAAAGCTCGTCACCTGCAAAGCATTATGCAAGCCAATACGACATGCCACATAAGTCCCACCAAATTACTCCCTATATCCCCAAGGCATGACCGGATTCCGGCGGGCCGAGCCCTCGCCACCGCCGCTGCCGCCGCCAGCCATGTCCCCCAAGCAATCTCGATCTCCACCTTGGAGGGTCGCTCCATGGGTGTCTCCGTGGCGGAGGTGGAAGAAGATCGGGTGGCCGCGTTCTGGGACTACCAGTTCCTCTTCGTGTCACAGCGATCTGAGGCCGCCAAGCCCGTCGTGCTCCACGCGGTGGACGGGGCGGTGCCCCCCGACTTCCCCTCGGGGACGTATTACCTGATCGGCCCAGGGCTCTTCGCCGACGACCATGGGTCCACGGTACACCCTCTCGACGGGCATGGCTACCTGAGGGGCTTCGTCTTCGGCGGGTCGCCCGAGGGTAAAGAGGTCGGGTTCATGGCCCGGTACGTGAAGACCGAGGCCCAGGTCGAGGAGCACGACCCGGTGAGCGACACATGGCGGTTCACGCACCGGGGCCCCTTCTCGGTGCTCAAGGGCGGGAGGAAGGTCGGCAACACCAAGGTGATGAAGAACGTCGCCAACACCAGCGTGGTGAAGTGGGGAGGGAAGCTGCTGTGCCTCTGGGAGGGCGGCGACCCGTACGAGATCGAGCCCGGGTCATTGAACACGGTGGGGAAGCTCGAGATGATCGACGGCCAAGGCGAGCCGGAGCACGGCGGTATCGGTGACGTGTGGGACGTCGCCGCTAGCTTTTTGAAGCCCATCTTATATGGCACGTCAAATATATTCGTGGACTATGTTATGTTTCTCTAGGTGAGTTGCTTTTCATGTTTAAACGTAAGTTTTGAAATGCAGGAGTATTCAAGATGCCGGCGAAGAGAATGTTGTCACATTACAAAGTGGACGCAAGGAAAGATAGGCTTCTCACTTTGTCGTGCAACGCAGAGGACATGCTGTTGCCCCGTAGTAACTTCACCTTTTATGGTAATTAATTCTCATTTGATTCGTTTTCCATTCACTAACATTAGTCGAGTCAAAAATTTTGAATATTTTGTGTTATGAAAAAAAATAAAGTGAAACGGGATTATCTCCGTTGACCCGAAGGCTAAACAAAAGTATACCCTTTTCACTGTGAATGACATGTACTTTTTTTGCAACCGTAGAATTCGACTCGAATTTCAAGCTGCTACAGGAGAAGGAATTCAACATCCCCGATCATCTAATGATTCATGATTGGGCTTTCACGGATACTCACTACATATTATTTGGGAATCGCATCAAGCTTGATGTTCCAGGTAATGTTATAATAATTTAAATATTGAATTACGCATTCATTTAATAATTTTCATTTTTAAAATAATAAATAGTAGAGTAAAAAATCTTATATTGTATCAGAGCAGGGGTCTTGAGTTCAAATCATTTCAGACTCCTTATCCGCCTCCCTTATTGTATATTTCAACGCTTAGTGTTTAAAATAATTGGTCGTGCTCTCAATTAAGTTTTTACAATTTCCATCAAAAAGAAAAAGTGGGTTCGACACTTAGTGAGCAATAGTAATTTTTCTGCTTTGTAAAAGGCCACCATAAATTGAGTTGATGATCATAAGATGATAATTTGTTATTTTTGGGCAAAATGACAATTTCTTTTTCTTTCTTTTTTCTGTTTAAATTGGGATTTCGTGCAGGGTCGATAAGTGCAGTGTGCGGAATATCACCGATGATATCGGCACTATCAGTGGACCCCAGCAAGTCGACGTCCCCGATCTATCTTCTTCCGAGATCACAGCACGAGGGCCAGAAGGGAAGAGATTGGAGGTCCGCCATTGAAGTGCCTGCGCAGCTTTGGCTCCTGCATTTCGGCAACGCCTTCGAGGCCGTGGAGGAGGAGGAGGGAGGGACGAGGGAGATACGCTTGCAGGCCTGCGTCTGTTCCTACGAATGGTTCAATTTCCACAAGCTCTTTGGTGGGTACTAGATATGAATTAATCAAGTGTCGGTGCAATCGCTTGAACTAAACTAGCTGAACCCTACCCTAGTCAGTATGTTTATTGCAATTCTTGCGTAATCATGTGGTAGTGGGTGCAAAAAAATGCTCCTTCTTCCCCCTTATCATCGGTTGATTTTAGGGGTGAGCAATGAGTCCGATTTAAATCGAAAAACCGAACCGGACCGGTTGTTGAAGATGGTTTCTAGCAAGACCCGTTTTGGTTCTAGGTCCCGCAAACCTAGAATTGGGCCGGGACTAGTTGGATTCCCAATTTCTGGAAGAATTGTCGGTTGTACCCGAGAACAAATTTTGAAGCCTTTTTCAAAAAAAGATTAAAAAAAATGAAGAAAGTTTGCTCTCATCAATAGTTGAATCGCCAAAACCGGCCGTTTCAAAAACTAACAATTCCAGAACCTATCTGTTCAGTTTCCAATTCTAAATTTTTGGAATTGGGGTCATAGGTCATCCCTAATTCATAAAAAGATCATTTGCTAGACTTGAACATTAAGTTTGTTCTAGGTACACGTTTCAATTTCGTCCTAGTATATTTGGGCAGGATTTAATTTATTTTTTTGGCCATGACAGGATATAACTGGCAGAGTGGTAAATTGGATCCTTCCATCATGAATGTCAAACAAGATGGGAAGGCCTTGTTGCCTCATCTGGTTCAGGTGATCTCCTATTACCCAACACATACACACTTGCATCATTGCATGTACTTGCCGTTGCATCATATGTTGTGGCATCAATCTTCCTAGAAGAGGAAAAAAGAATGAATTTTGGGATTCTGTACGTACTCTCACTGCTTCAGGGCTTGTATAATGCAGGTGTCCATCGACATCGACGCCGAAGGGGATTGCCGGAAGTGCTCCGTGGAGCCCCTCAACGACTGGACGCGGCCTACGGATTTCCCCGTGATAAATCCGGATTTTTCAGGGAGGAAAAACAAGTACATATACGGCGGCACAACCTCCGGTACCCGCCCCGCACTGCCGCATTTCCCGTTCGACTCCGTCGTGAAGCTCAATTTGTCCGATGGGTCCAGCAGCACATGGTCGACCAGGAACCGCAGATTCATTGGCGAGCCGATTTTCGTCCCCAAAGGAACCGGAGAAGATGACGGGTACATTCTCGTGGTCGAGGTATATGGCTTAACACGACTAAGGCATATTTTAGTGCATTACGATCGTTGCTATTGCTAACGAGAGTCGTGTAACCTGTCCCGCTTCTGTGTTTGCAGTATGCAGTCTCGATTCAGAGATGCTATCTAGTCATTCTGAATCCGAAGAGGATCGGAGAAGCCGACGCTCTGGCAGCGCGACTCGAAGTGCCTAAAGAGTTTAACTTCCCCCTGGGATTTCACGGTTTCTGGGACGTCGACAGTTGACCTGTACATACACTGTAATCCCATATTCATCAATACTGGATATGAACGTAATCTTGGTTTTGGGAATGCATTTGCTAGCCTTTCTGCTCTAGACTTCCAGGTGGTTTGTTGCCATGCTATATCCACTGTCCACGCTAGTATAAATTGCTGGTTATGGAAACACAGATTGATGTTCCTAACCAGGAAAATCGAAAATGGGAAAAGGTAATTTCTCTCGTCGGTCCAAGTCCGTCATGCCGCGGTTTTCATTAGTCAATGCCAGCCACTACCACCAGACAAACAACAAGCAACCGCACGTAAATGGATCTAAAGATAATTTAAATATGACTTGAGCATCAGTAGAAACATAACACTTTCATAACACTAGCCAAAACTAGATAAAACCCCAACTAGCACGAACGCTGTAGTTGATTCTGTCCATCTAAAACTTGAGTCAAAGAATGGACCTTAACAGTTTGGTGAAGCCTCCATATTCCAATTGAGAATGACATTTTCTGACTAATTTCAGCCGCCACCATGGGTAGTCTCGTTTAGAATCCCAGTTATTGCCACTTCACACACATAACTTATTGGAGATGGAAAAAGATGGAAGTAATCAGATTCAGGCGAAGGCTTCTCGCACTTTTGTTGGGAGGCCTAGGTCAGGTTCAATTTCACTGAGAGGTTCAAAGTATCGATCCACCATGTCTTCCGAAACTTTATCCAAGCTCGGAGGATCCCACTGCAATTTCACAATCCAGAAGGAATTACACCTAATGAGATAACTTGGCCAAAAATTATAGATTTTGATGTTTAACCCACAAATACCAGATGACATCAAAGTTACATGCATGTTCTAGTATCAATATGTTCAATTGTTGAGTTAAATGGAATCTAATCAACCCACTTAGCTCCACAGGTGAAACGTTTAAAAATGCAGGACGGAAAAGAATACCTTTGGTGCTAAGTCCTTGTCCACCACTCGTGCCCGAACCCCCTGAAAGGAAACCATCACGAAAGCAATTCCTTAAAGATCACGTGTTCAGATGTAGAGAAAGACAATCTTCACCTCACCTCACAAAAGTCATGAGAAATTTGCTTAGATATTCCTTGTAGGGACATGCGGTACTCACGAGCCAAGCACTGGTCAAGTGTTTGGAACCTCCCTTCTCGTACCTAAAGCACAAGGCTACTTTAGGGATCAAATGAAGAAATGCTTGCAAACAGGAAAAAGACAATTAAGATGCTTAAGAGGACTCACAGATCTCAAAGAAACCTTCAAGCTCAATGGAGAAGCTTCTTTAAGTCTCCTAAGGGCGGAATTGCACCATGAATCCTTCAGTCCAGCTGTTTGGCTTTCCTGAATGACAATGTGGCACCATAGTGATTTAGAGTCTCCTACATTAAGCACACCAAGAAAGGCAAAGTAATTGTACAATTACTTTGCAAAAGGAGTTTATTTATTTATTTATTTTTTAAATTGAAGCTGCTTTAATGAGTAACGTAAAAGATTTGGTCAGAACCCACTTATCCAGGAAAAAGGACTAGACCAGCGTATTAGAACACTCATTCAGTAGAGTATGCATAAAAAATCCCAGGACTGCTTATGCACGTGAAGGCAAAGTTAACATATATAGATCACACTAATGCAGCATGCAGATAACTATCCAGTAGTAAGCTCATAATCATTAATCATCCATCAGGCATAGTGTCTTACTAAGGCATCAATAATCTCTTCAACCGTCTCGTGACCAAAACATTTATCCACCAACTCTATCCTTCAACATTAAACAAGAGAAGATTAAGCAGAATATTGACATCAGTATGTAAAATTCACAGGATCAAAAGATTAAAAAATGAATGAGAAAACAGAAGTATAACACAAGTCCCAAGTGTTTTTAAGTAGACATATCATATTATCTTCGGTGGAAAGAGCACCAACTTGTGAACTACACTCATCTTATCTGGACAGACAAGGTCTCCATATTTTTCCAGCATACTCTCAATCACTGATGGATCATCTGTAACTAATTTCCCCAGTTGTTCTTCTATTAAGGGAAGTTTCTGCACCATGACATGGAGAACAGAACTTAATTCGGCAATAGGTCCTAAATTGAGGAGCCACCAATGAGTAATGAAGTGTAAAGGTGATTAACCGCATCAAGGGTATAGTGGGTAGCAAGGCCACAGGCAATCATTTCAGCGCCAGTAAGTTTCTCTCCCGTGAGACCCAAATATTCTCCTACAAAAACAAGTGCATTTTATTTAAGAATAGAAGGTAAACAGTGGTAGGCACCTATCAAATTCTTAAATGACCAAAGGAAAGATTCTTCCACAAAACATAGTAAGTAAAAACACTGGATTTCCTTGAAGGGCATATAGATAGTGCTATACGATGTCAAATATTGTCTTCACCTAAGGCTTGAATTTGCAAGAAGAATGGAAGCTACTGCAAAATACCTAAATGACCAGGTAAATGTGAGAGGTAAAAGGAGGCTCCAGCATCGGGGTGGAACCCAATAAGAGTCTCCGGTGTGGCAAAAACCTGCAATATAAGCTAATTCAACATCCAGGAACACGTGAACCACAAATATACCACGAAAGTAGATAGAGCACTCGTGACAATTTTGTATGCTAGATACAGAATATTCATTCTACTCAGCAATAATTAGAGGGATTAACTAAGGGTGTGCAAAACGGACCGCCCGAACCGGAAGCCACCCGAACCAAACTGAACTGACCGATTTGGTCCGGTTCCTGATTCGTAAGAGTAGAACCAGTGTCCGGGCAGTCTGGTTCCCAGTCCAAAAGGGGAATCGGACCAGACCAGACCAGACTAGACCGACTAAATATACTTTTTATCTTTATTATTTCTTCAAAAAATATACTAAAATATGAACTAAAACACTATTTTGGTCCGGTTTCAAGTAGTGGGAATAAAAGTAATGGGAAAAAAAGTAGTGGCAAAAAAAAAAAGGTAACCATTTCCATTGGACCGGACCGGACCGGGATCCGATCACCCCTAGAATTAAGTAAGGAAAAAATAGATTTTGGTCAAAAGTGCATGTATTCAGTTCACTCCAACACTTGGTAAGAATTATGGCACATCATCTTCCTTGGCCATTGAATATGGACAAGAAAAATGTCAATCCTCGAGAAGAGAAACTAATCAACTGTTTTTGAACTGCATGGACAATGTAGACCTCCAGTTTATCTTTGTTTGTTGCCACCCAACTCTTTAGCAAACTTCCTCAAACGTCACTGGCTACAGCTTTAGTCAAATACCATGTGAGAACAGTGTTGGCATCAATGTCCTATGGCATGATACTTTTGGGAGCTCAATGAAAGTAGCTACAGAAAAATTGGGTCATTAAGTTGTGTACGGAATATAAATAGATCTAACAGATCCTTAAAAGTCATAAATGTGCAGAAGATCCAATAGGCAGACGGCCTGGTATGGAAGCTTGTGCAGACTTCAACTACTTTGCAGTATAGCACCCATTTCCCATTATACTATGCCGATCATCCACCGAATACTATTCCATGCAAAACCAACCATTTTTGCAATCCTTGTGCAAGGATTCATCCTAAAGAATATTACAAGTACCTTCTTCCAACCAATGTTCTAATAACCAAACCAGGCAAGCTGGTTCAACCATTTAGACAGGAAACTTGCTCCCAGTATACTCCAAATTGACCTTTTCAGATGATTAAAGGCTGTAATACCCTGGCATTGACTGAAATGCAGTAAAACCAGCCAAAACCGTCTCAATCTGAATTCTGAAAAGTGCAACTTGAAGCTTTATGCATGTGTCAAGCCTCAAAATTCCACTAACACATTGATAAACACTACGCCTACAAACCACAAACATCTTTTTGCTAATACATGTAGTAGAGGCCATTGCAATCCAGTGATCGTTGCAAAATCAGACGCTATGTGCATCAGCTAGCTTCAGAAAGTGAAAAAAAAGTGTATTTAATAATTATAACACTCATGTCAGCAACACAAAAAAGTGAACCTGCCGACATTACACTAAGCAAATTCCTCTCCTGGTAAATTAAGAAAATTAATATGAAATGACCAAAGCTTTAAGATTTCCTAAAACGATCATGCTCATGTACATATTCCAGCTCAATCAGACA
This sequence comes from Eucalyptus pauciflora, assembly GCA_007663325.1. Lineage (NCBI taxonomy): Eukaryota > Viridiplantae > Streptophyta > Magnoliopsida > Myrtales > Myrtaceae > Eucalyptus > Eucalyptus pauciflora. Next base: position 2,437,028 of record VMYD01000056.1, read on the forward strand.
CAAAGTATCAAGAAAGCTAGTTCCTTGATTTATTTTATTTTGAAAAAGAATTGCAAGGAGTACATAAAACTCCAGTAAATCCTTTTCATAAGTACATCATCCATACAACTCATCAAAATAACATTTGGAACGTCAATTACTTCAAAAGAAATTCAAATAAAAAATTCCAAGGACATGGACATTCAAGAGAGAAAGCAAGCATAGATTGTGAAGATGACTATGATATTCAAAAGATGGAAAAAAGCATAAATCAGAACAATGTTAAAAATACACAATATGAAGTGGAAATAAACAGTAAAGAGCTCCCAAAGATGTACGGTTTTATCAGTCGCAACTCGAAATGTCCCTGGAATTGAAACTCCAGCACCACCTCCCATTGTGATGCCATTTAGCAGAGCCACCTAAATGGGATTAACGGATAAGTTCAAGCACAAAAACTTCTCACAATTGAATTAAGACTAAACTTAAACTGGGCAAGCAAATTCTGGATCTAGCATATCCACCCTACTTTTGGAACATCAAAGGCAAATTAAAATTAATAAAAGCAACGGAAAGAGGAAATACAAACCCAAGAACTCATTGAGCTGCTAGCGTGCAGAAATAACAACTAGGTGAATAGATCATCAAACTCATGTATAGAATGCAACAAGGTCATTTGCATGGGGAAGAATTAGGCACACGATGCAACTGCTATTTTTTATACAATTTAAAAGAGAGTAGCTCCAACTTCAAGATGAGTTAATGTATTAATCCACTTCAGTCTGTTAGTGCAATTATAATCACCAAAACTGTGAGCATAGCAAAAGCCAGATATGACAAGAAACTATGCATGAACCAATGACATATGCCTGAAGCTTCTCAACTATATCTATCGAAGGGAACTGATACAGATCACAAAATCCTCAATAAGAAAGTCAATAATTAGTCTTTTGTTAACATAAAAAACTTCTTTCAGACTGGCACTGCTTCAAATAATATAATACAATATTTAAGCACATTTTTAACAAGAGAAAACAAAATAAATGATATGTTAATCCTAGAATTAACAGGGTCGTTGACATAATGAATGTGTAATCATGACCTGTACTTCACCATACACTATACAGTTCAGTTACCTCTTGGCGCACCCCTCAACATGATCTTTTTTTCTTTTTAATATATATAGCTCTTAATACAATCTTGGCCATCGTATCTTAGATTAGTGAAGCATCAATATGATTAGGAAAATCACATAAGATGACTTATGTATGATTCATAAGCTATGATCACATGAATATCAGATGGAATGCTGACATAATGGCATTCAGTGATACAAAACTTTCTCAACTTCAAATTATTATATTTAATGGATGGGTAATCCTCTTGGTGCTGCTCGCGGAAGTTGCTCAACAGATAATCCTAATACAGAATGCATTCTCTCAAAAGCCCCCCCAATAGTTACCAGTCAAGCAGTAGACTTGAAACACTTGCAGAAGGGAGAACATGAATTGAAGGATAAACAGAAGAGCTAGCAAAGATATTTGCACCCAACCAAACCATAGTCACATCACATGATTGATAACTTTGCATACTGCATCGCTGAAAACCTTTCTTCCCTTGCTCAGTAAATGATGCCTACAGTATAACAAAAGTACTTTAGCTTTTTTCCTTGCATTGACACTAGTGCAAGACCTCCACTATTGTAGACTTAAAGTTTAACACATATTCGCAATCACCTTATTTCAAATTATTCCCCACCCTTCTGCACATAAGCCCACCAATTTTTAGTACCCAAATCATCTCATCCTTAATATTTTCCCCTTAAGCATTCTACTAAGGTTATCTTCCCTTGAATACTCTCACAAAGCATCCTTATCTCAAGTTCAGTCATATTTATATAAATGTTGGTATCTTACTGACCAATGCTTTGTCCTACACGACATCAGCAGGCTCCTCCTCTGCTCGACAGAAACTTCCTTTGCAAAATCTTCATCACATTCGTCCAGCTGATATCCCCATGAGAGACTTCATCATTTCTTCCGTCAACCACAATTGTGAAAATCATCTAAATTCTTCGTTCTTTTTAGACAGGTATTTAACTTTTTAGTTCTTGATTTCCAATTATTACTTCACTTCTCTTGCTTCTTTTGCTAAATTCACATCACACATGTTATGCTTTATGATTCTATTCCTTATTCAATTGGATAATACACCCCTCAAGCAGGCAGTAATCCTTAGAATTTCATGTCTAATGTTCCCACTTTCTTAAAGCACAAAAATTAGCTAAGAAAGGATGATTAAATTAAACTGCTCCCTCTTAAAACATGTAACACCTGCAACTTTTTTACACTATATGACAGGTGTTCCCAAGGAATCAAAATTTCCAATAATCCAAATCAAAAGAGCCAGTAGTTAGTTGAAAAAATGACAATATCCATGTTCCCACAGTGAGCATATTTTACCCTTGTTTATGAAGTACCCAAGCAAGAAACAGAATTCAAGCATCTCACATGGAAAATCTATATAAACAACCAGAGGATAAGTAGTAGATCAAGACACAACCCTAAAATCATAATGATAATCACGACAGACTTCAAAGACGTTCAGTACTTACATGTGGCTTCAAATATGTACCTACAAAATATACAAAACTATATATTGTCCTAAAGAAGTCCTTGCAGTCCTCTATTTTTCCTGCATCAAGTTAAAAGTAGTCAATGAAATTACCAGGAAGTAGCATCATCATGAAAGACTACTTTTTTAAAGAATGGTTATAGAAATAAACAAGAGAAAAAACCATATGTAATAGGAAAATTCGTTAAAGAAATCACTTCAAAGTACCATAAATATACAGATAACAAGAGAATAAATGTAGATATCACAAAAAGTTCCCATTGTACATATACTGTCCCCCTCAAGTGAGATTCTAAAATATGCCAAAGGGTGAATCACAAATCTTGCAGCCAATGTTGTCAAAGGCAATTGCCAGGTGCACCTGACACTTGAGCTAATTAGTGCCATACCTACCTACTGTCCATGAAATCTCAGCAAGACAATTTTATTCAAGCGCACATGTTTTTGGCTAAGAACCAAGCAATAAGTTGGCACCATTTTTAAGTTTTCCAGATACATAATCCAGATGACACCCAAATCTTTCACTTTCTCATCTATAGAATAGAGTACCTAAATAAAATGTTTAGCCTTTTCTTGGGAAAACCCTAAATAGTCTTCTGTTGTTTAGATAGTTGTGCACTGCAGCTCGGATAGTTTGAGATTCAACATTTTGGTTTGTAAAGTATTCACTCGTTGCTCAAGAGTCCCTCAATTACTGATGTCAATATTAACCTTGCCCTCAGCTTCATTTTATGCAAATGTAAGCATATTTCGTTTGTTTTCTCTAAGGAAGAAATGATCATACAAAAAGAACTTCGAAGCAGACGTAACTTGAAGCGGGCATAGTACTAAAACATCAAAACGGGCATTACCTCTATTTATCGAGTGGTAGAGGCTAACAATATCGCCCCCGGCACAAAATGCCCTGCCACTGCCCTTCACAAGTTCGACATCCAAACAACATCATTTCCTTTGAGGAACATCACAGCATCAATGAGAATTCGTAATCTGTCGGGCGTGAAAAGAGACCACTACCTTCATCATCACGAAACCAATGTCCGGATCATCCTCCCAGTTCTTGTACAGCTTCTGCAATTTCGCACCCTGAAAACCCAGAAAAGCACACGTCACTACATCCATCGAAACGAATAGTCAACGAAGCGACTCGGTATATACACCGCAAAAAATGAGATTTTGAACATACGAACGCACCATTGCCGTGCTGAAAGCGTTGAGAACCGAAGGCCGATTGAGAATCGCCGTCCTCGAAGAGCCGCTTCCCTCGACCAGCACCTGCCCACCAAGGAGAGGGAACCCGTTTCACCCGGAGCCCGGCGTTTGACTTCGCAGAATCACCATCGAAACATACGGAAAGTGAAAACTCAAGAATCGATGATCGATATACCGACTTGGCTTTCGAGACCATCGGCCGGCGCCGCGGGTGCGGCGGCGTCCGGCAGGGAAGAAGAGCGGCAGAAGCTCCTGCAATGGCGGAGGAAGCGGAAGCGGGGGCCACGAGGATCGCCGGCGAGCGACGCGGCTGCTCTGAAGCGACGCATCTTTGGGCTTCGGCCTCGCTGCTGAGAGCTTTCCTTCCTTCCTCCTGCTCGGCCACTGAAAAACGAGAACAAATTCGTTTCAGCCAGTCAATGTTCGTGACGAAGACGACGCTGACTAGGACTGGTGGGGCCCACGGTTCATGCCACGTCATCCTCGTCCGTGTTTTTTTTCCGGTTCTGTCCTGAAAATTCGATTTCGCATGAAAATTGTTTTCTTTTTTCAAAAAAAAAAAATCTTGTATAATTCGAAATAAGGATTTTTCATTGAATATCCTAAAACTTATCACGAAAACACAATTGAAAAAGTGAAATCAAACCCTAAAACTTATCAAATTAGTACAATCAAATCATTTCGTTAATTCTATCTAATTAAACTAATAGAAAATCCTAATGTGACATTTTTTGATATTTTCTCTCCCACATAGCAATGACATGGCTAAAACATGAACCATTAGGCTAAAACGACATAGTTTTGACTTTAATTCTAATTTTTTAACCATAAAATTAATTTTAAAAAAACACACAAAAAACACAAAAAAGTAGCAAAGGCATTAGGCGGAGGCCCTTGCCGCTGCCCACCTATCGCCAGAAAGGGCCGGCAGGGACTTGGCAAGGGTCGACAAGGGTCAGCAACCCTCACTCAACTATGGTGGCCCTCAACAAGGGTTGATAGCCCTCTGCGTGGGCTGGCCACCCTCACTTGCAATCGGTGAGGGTCACCAGCCCTAGCTGAGAACCTGGCAACACAGGCAGTGGCAAAGCCTTGCCTTTCAACTTAATTTTTTTTTCTTTCTTTGTGTTTTTTGAAATACCTTTTTCTTTTATTTAATTAATGTTTTGATTAAATAAATTATAATCTAAGCCACATCATTGCCATGTTGGGAGAAAAAATATTTTAAAAAGTCACGTCAGTATTTTCCGTTAGTCTAAATGGACGAAGTTAATGGAATAACTCAATTATACAAATTTAACAAGTTTCAGGATTTAATTGTACTTTTTATAAGTTTTTGGACTCAAATGCACTTTCACGACAAGTTTTAGGATTTTCAATGCACATATCACTTGAAAAAACTACAAGTCTCGACATCTTTGTGGCCGTGAATTTTTTTTTCAATTTTTTAATTACCATGAACAATACAAACAATCGTTTTCATAATAATTATACTTCTAACTTCTAAATAGTATTTTTGGTTGATACTACGAAAAAATCCCAAATTGATACATATGTGACGAATTTATCGCACGCTAATTAAAACTCTAAATTGATACATTTATAACAAATTTACCCTTCATTGGGTTTTATTGAATTTTACCGTCAAATTGCTAAGTTAGATGGCATACGGTAGTTGACGATTGCACCAGTATCAATTTGTGGCTAATTTTACCGAAATTAATGGAGGATGAAATTGTTATAAATGTACGAATTTAGAGATTTTAGTGATAAAAAAAATATATTCAATGGCTAAACAAGCAATTTCAGTTCTAGCCCCTGCCGCTGCCGGTAATCCTCCTCTATTTTCATCTTTTTCTTTTACTATATATAAAAAATAATTCAATAAGGTTGTAGTTTACAACAAGAAAGGGTCATTTAGGTTCTTTGCTTCCCACCTAAGACGCCATTCAATTGTATTCCTTTAGGTTTCTTGTGGACTTCGTTTTTGTTTCTTGTTTGGGCCTTCTAGGAGTTGATTCTGAACAGGCACAACTTAATGATAGGACCGTGATATATATAGAGGATGATCCTGCAAATAAAGTGTTCTTTATCCTGATGAGAAATGGATTACACCGAGCTCCTGGAGAAAGCTATCGTCGTTTCGTCCTCAGTTACTTTGTTCTGCAAGGTCATCAATCATATTTGGAGTCTCACGAAAGTGGAAAAGGAGCCGGTGAAAGTACTGGTTACCGGCGCGGCAGGCACGTTTTCACTTCAATTGATCACCTCCATTTTCTCTTATCAGATGGTCGCTATCAGATTTAGTGCTCAATGGTTCGTCAATGTCGAATCTTGCATAATGTCCAACTACATGGATTCGTTGTTAAGAGTTGAAGTTACAATTCCATGAATTTAGAAGGTCGAGACTAACAGTGAAAGCATGGATCCTCCTTTGAATCCATGCCAGTTGCCATGATTTTAACCGAGCTTCCCATTTTGCTTCCGCAGGACAAATCGGCTATGCCCTCATACCTATGATTGCTAGGGGAGTCATGTTAGGACCTGATCAGCCTGTGATTATTCACATGCTCGATATCGAAAAAGTAGCTGAGGCCTTGCATGGCGTGGAGATGGAGCTGATCGACGGCGCCTTTCCTCTGCTCAGAGGCAAATCTCTTGAAGTCGATTGCTCATCTTATGTGGACCTGAAATTTTGTTGTAATCAGTATCTAAATAGTTGCTTTACCATGTGTCGTTTATCAGGTGTCGTGGCCACCACGGATGTCGCCGAAGCTTGCAGCGACGTAAATATAGCTATCATGCTGGCCGGCATACCACGCACAGAAGGCGTGGAGAGGAAGGATGTCATGTCTAAGAACATCTCGATTTACAAGGATCAAGCGTTGGCCTTGGAGCAGCATGCTGCTGCTGATTGCAAGGTGAGACAGATTGGACTAATTTCACTTCTCAGGTTAAAGGGCAAATTCCTCTCCTTTCCTATAGAGGAACACGTAGAAGTTCTTGCTTTTCTCTAGTACGAAGTTTCTTTTTTGCTTGTATTCGGCAGGTTCTAGTGGTTGCTAACCCTGCGAACACGAATGCGCTGATCCTGAAAGAGTTTGCTCCTTCGATCCCGGAGAAGAACATCACCTGTCTCACGAGGCTCGATCACAACAGAGCGCTGGGCCAAATAGCTGAAAAGCTGCAGGTGCACGTGAGCGATGTGAAGAATGTCATCATCTGGGGAAACCACTCGTCGACTCAATATCCAGACGTTAATCACGCCACCGTCACCACCAGCAGTGGCGAGATATCTGTCAGAGATCTCATTGCCAACGACAAATGGTAGCTCAAGTTCTATTGATAGTGCAATTTTCGATGCTACAGACCTATAGTCTGTCATCAAGTCATATTTCTCTGCAATTAGCCTCATTCTGGTTTGTCTTCATGCATTGCCAATACATGACCAGTCGATTAGTTGAAATGAAAATAGGCTACGGTAGTACCTGATTTTGCTCCACTCTGTTAGATTTGTAGCTCACTCCAGGTGCATAGCATTCGCCAAAATTGAAGAGCTCTTAATGTGACTCTTCGATCTTCCGTCATCTTTTTTACTTAGGTTGAATGTGGAGTTCATTACTACCGTTCAACAGCGTGGGGCTGCGATCATCAAGGCTCGGAAACTTTCGAGCGCACTTTCTGCTGCGAGCGCCGTGTGTGACCATATACATGACTGGGTGCTCGGCACACCAGAGGTATCCACAAATTGTCAAGTGGTCAACACGATTCGATGTCTTGAATTTATTTTGCATACCGTTTTATGAGTTCGTTCAATCTCTTGAAATTGTATGAAACAGGGAACATGGGTTTCCATGGGAGTCTGCTCATATGGTTCTTATGGAATCACACCAGGCCTCATCTACTCTTTTCCCGTCACATGTCGGAATGGACAATGGTCGATCGTTCAAGGTACAGTTCCATTGTCCTCTTCCTCAGCATGAACACGAATGTAGTGTGCCTCACGCAAGGGCACATTTGCTCACATCGACGCATCATCATACAATTCGCGATTTCAAGATAGGCATTAAAAGAGCATGCAAATAAAGAACCACTATACACATGCAGAAACCTCATCAGAGCCAACCGCATCTTGTACCTTATCAAAATCATGGTTATGAGTTGTTAGTTGCGAGACATTGTTTTGGCAATTTGAATATGTTTAGTACTTATACAGAAACCGGTTAATTATAACGTGCAGGGCTTAAGATTGATGGGTTCTCGAGGGCGAAGATGGATGTTACGGCAAATGAGCTTCTTGAGGAGAAGTCGTTGGCCTCTTCATGTCTCTCAGCTGATTCCGCATCCTTTCTAGCGCGTGATGAAGTGTGATCATCTTATGTTCTATGGTTCAGCTGCTTTGTACCATGACTAAACTTGTCAAACTCCCGTTTATTGCACACTTCACTGAAATCAGTACATGAAATGCTTTCGAATTGAAGTTGCCCCTTGCGATCGCCCTTGTCATTATCCTTTGTTACTAAACTAGATGAACAACTGATCTTTGCTTTGCCTACCACATCTACCGATTGTTTGATCGAACAAACTGAGGAATGAGACCATCATTTACGCACAACAGCGATTGAATGTGCAACCTCCGAGTTCACAAAACCGGGCTGGGAACCACAGATGTGAGAGAGAGAGAGAGAGAGAGGGAGAGGGAGCATGTCCAGTTAAACTCGTTACATAAGATCATACATGAAAGCCACACAAACACCCTGTTGATCATCAAAAGGCAGATCTTGCAAAACACACTAGTTTTGCCATCTGCGTTTCTGTCTAAGACGTTCAAACACGAGCTAAGACTGGACTAGGGAAAATATGAATCACATAAAGAGAACTACAGAAAAAGCACAAGAAACCATCTGAAAATGCCTGAATCCACCTAAATCAGCGGTTCACACACTACCGTTAAAACCCTCAAGCAAGATCTTACACACCTAACGTTGTCTAACATCAACATTCCTCTCCCCCTGGCTCATGGCGAACTCCAGACAATGGGACCGGCCAGAACACACTCGCTGGAGAGCGTGCAAAACCCAGACAGCCCAAACCTGATCCCGCTGAAGAATTCAGGGCTCGGCAAGGCGCCTCCCATGCCTGGGCCCGGGAAGTAGTACCCACCAACGTCTCCGTAGATGTTCTGAGGGTGAACGACCTTGTCCTTGCTCTTCAGCATCCGAGCTCCCTCAACATTGACGTTGCATACAAGAGAGAGGCACAAGAGCAATGCTTAGCAAACAAGTGACGACGATGATCTCTTCTTCTCCATAGTAGTGTTGATGTTGCGGTTTATGAGACTAGTGAACGAGGGTTTGTGGCATTGTGTGTCTGATTGAGTGTGCGACGTGAGCAATTTGCTTCAGAAGAAAGGACTTAACATGGCCCTTGTTTATGTAGTAGTGTCTTGGCATTCTAATTCAAGTAAGAGAGGATATCTTCAAAAGTGTCATGGTTGGGGTCCTTTCTCAGGAATAACGACGTTCATTCATTTGGAAATCAAGGGTTGCACCAAAATTAATGACTTAGTCTATCAACTATATATTTCCAAGTGGCCCAAAGGGTTTATATACATACTCTGACAAAGTGCATTTGTTTTGCTGAAAATGAGTGTCTCGGAAAATATTTTTATAAAAATAATCTCTTCTATCACTTATAGAAATGAACAAATTTTTTCCTCGGTACCTAGGACCTTCTTCTGTTTGGTAAAAATTCTCATGCTAAACTCAATTAAGGGGGGTCTGCACTAAGCACTTGGCCTCAGGCTGATTATAATGACCACAAACTCCATTGTAAATGACTCTGCTGGGTTATTCTAAAATCAGAATATTGAAGCACAAGAGACAGTAGTGACAAAGAGGTCTTAAGAACAAAACCTACCTCTTTGGATAGAGAACGTGGATTCTAGGATCCATCTGCCAGAGCCTTTTTCATTTAGTTATTCTGTCTTCCTGTTTCTCTGTCATATATTGGCTCTTCTTTTCATGTGTGTTTTTCTCGATGCTAACATTCAAAATTTAAGTTCACCTTTCACTAGTGTGAAACTGGGTCAATCTCTATGGTTTCTGCATGAAACTTTTTGTCTTCTTTGGCAAGACGAGTACGTGCTTTAACTGGTAAGATGTTGTGAGCATGAAGAAGAGACGAGTAGAATGTTTGTGAACAGAAACAGTCCCCGAGGATTTTGCAGTATATTGTGCATTAGGTAGTGATCCTGTTCATCAACACTTATTCGATAGGAAACTCTGTCGATGCTCCCATTTGATGGCTTATTTGAATAAAATTGTAGTTCTTGACGTATTTCTATCTTCTCCTTTTTCTTGTTTTTTATGATCTCTTCTTGGTCAAGGACGAATCCCGCAGATGTCCTATTGTGGGCTGCGGAGCAAATTATGACAGAAATTCCTCGGTGAAAGTGAGGATATCTCCTTGGAGCTCCTCAGTCCTCTTCTTGCTAGCGATCTAAAAGAAAATAAGTGCTTGTCTTGTTCTTTTCTGCCATTTCAGTGTGGTTTATGTTTGCTTTAGTTTTTAATATGGTGTATAATGTCATTTAGAATGTCGCAACTTCGTGTTGGAAGCTCGGAGAGAGGGTCATCAGCAGCCGTGCAGCTAAGCTTGGACCTCTTCTTCATGGAGTAGTACAATCCAGTGGCACCACTGTGGATGATTACTCTCCTGTTGTGGCTTCTGTATGTGAAAATGAGCCAACTATGGAGAACAATCATGCTAATGGTTTTTCACAACCAGTGGCACGTCTCTTGATCTTTATAGGACCCCATCCTTTCTGGTTATGCTGAGCTCAATGGTATTGCTTCTGACTTTCCATCCTTCCATTGAATAAGTTTCTAGATGAAATGAACTTCGATGCCCACCTTTTATTGTCTTTTCCTATAAAGATTTTTCCATAGACTATGATAAGCTGCTAAATTTTTTTGAAAGTTTCACTCTGGCTAATCCATTTCATTGCTGTTCTCTTGGATGGTGTATATACAATGCTTGCCATACGAAAGCTGATTCTTGCTTTCTTGGAGTTGTCTTACTTCATGTCTAGCTTTGCTCATCTTTCTGTCGTTCATGTATCAATTCCCTCCGTACTAAACTGATTGGGACAATAGCGAGTAGTCAGATGAACCTTGCTTCAGGTCTTTGGCATGGTTGATGACGATTGTATATGTTGTTACATTACTGGAATATTTTGATTTTGAGGTTTTGCTATGACATACTAGGTGGATGTATGAGCCAGAAAAGACTTTGGACGAACAAAAAAAACAAGAAAAAGAAGGTAAAAGACTTTAGACCAATAAAATAGAAGTTCAATAGAGAAGCATTTCATAGCGTACCTTTCTCCAGCACATCCCTCCAGGGTTTGGCTGTTAACAATCAATCCCTCATGCAATACAGTTTTCTTTCTACTTCTCCATTCCAGTTGGCTTTCTCATATCTGTTAGTCCTTCCCTTTGTTTTCTTTTCCCATTAGCTGAACTGGACCTATTAAATAGCTGAACAGAACCATTATTCTCCCATTCAAAAGGCTTTCCCTCAGGTGGCTCATGGGGTCGTTTGTTCCCCTGGAGAAGTTGTTCCTGATCTGTATAGTCCCTCAGGTGGCTCATGGGGTCGTTTGTTCCCCTGGAGAAGTTGTTCCTGATCTGTATAGTGTTCCTGGATCGAACACGAGTGATGCTGCTGCCTTCTTTTCCCCATTGATATTGTTCCTGTTGCTAAAACTAGCACAGACAAGGCTGATTCTGCAGATTCCAAGGGTCCAATTAAGCTGGAAATGAACTTAGCATTTCCAAAGAAAAGGGGATGGAAACCAAACAAGTTGATGAACCCTGACGAAGGGCACAGCCTCCCTTGGCCATATTTAGACTTAAGAGAGGCAAAAATCCGGTTGTAGAAGGGTCCTTGGGTATGGACATGGATCTTTGAGCTGCCTCTTAAATTTCTTCGAGAAAGAGAAGACTACAGCAAAAGGCGAATGCTGAGCCAGAGGCAAGTGAGAGCACTGTCGCTCGGGATGAGGAAGCTCTGGTACCAGGTGATCTTGCCATGGTGGGGGGAAGGATGAGCAATTTTAACGATGCCTTATCAGAGGTACGTTTGTAATTTTTGCAGTATAATCCGATTATGTTAATTGGTACGATGCTATACTTTTATTATCTTTTCTATTTTACAAAGTCTTCCTTTCCTTCGATTAACATTTCTGATACTCTGACCAAAAAAAATAAAATGAAACATTTCTGAGACAATCATCAAACAGTATAGGAAGTGCTTCTCTTTTTCTTTTTGCTGTTAGCATTAGGGGTGTCTAAAAACCCGACCCGACCCGACCAAACACGACCCGAACACGAACTAAACACGAAACAAGTTGACTATATGTTTCGGGTCTTAAAATTGTTTGTGTAATTGTTATGAAACAAGAAAATAAACATGTTTGGGTCAGGTTAGGGTCGAAACATTATTCGGCCCTAAACACATTATCGGTTTCATGTGTTTGAAAGGAAACCCTACCACGATTCGTCGCCGACCTGGACAAGCTCCGCTCTCCTCCAGCAGCCTCCAACGGTGCCTGAATTAACGCTCTCGGACCTACGCCGTCGATCCGGACCTCCTCGACCGGTTCTTCGAGGACCTCACCTCAAGGAACCTCCCTCCATCTTACCCTGCACAGTGCATCGGTTCGGCCATGCACTCAGGCGGCAACCCTCGCATCTCCCTCTTGGCGTTGGATGTCTACCTGTCCCTGCTCCATCAAGAAGCCATTGCCATCCTCCTCCTCCTCCTCGACCACAACCGTCGGGGGCCCTGGCAAGGACAATGAGTGCTCGTCGGTGATCACGGAGGAGAACTACAGCAGCAGAGTCGGGGACAGCGGCCAGGTGAACTCCTGCTTTGCCACTGCCGCCGCCCAGCTTCGAGGCCATGAACGGCGGTGGCGCGTATCTGAGTAATCATCTGCCGTTTTTGCCGAATAATGCGGCGGATTTTCTGTGCTCGAACCCGCCTAATTTCTACTATTTCAGCGAGGCGACGGCGTTTGCTTTTCCGGGGAATAGCATGAGGACGACGAACTACATGTCGTACTCCAGTTTTGAAAGGACGAACAATTTTCGCGAATTTTGAAAAAAAAAATTAAAAATACCTTCTTGGGTCTTGAAATCTGGTTTTCTTTCTTCGCTGTGCTGGAGAAGCTAGTTTTGGTGATGGATTTGATTCATTTGTATGGTGGATGCAGGGAAAGAGTGCGAAAAGGGAGGTGGAAAAAAAATTAAATGGTCTTTTACTTCAAAAAAATTAAACTAAGGAAGTGGGGAAAAAAAAGAAGAAAAACCCGAAACCCGACCCGAATTTTTTATGCAGGTCTAATGTGTTTCGGGTCGGGTCATAGTATGTGACCCGACCCATTGACACCCCTAGTTAGCATTGTCTCTCTCCATGATTTGCCGTTTTTCCAAGTCAGAAACAGAATCCATCAAGATAATCACATGTCGAAATAAACCGAAACCATTCTCACTTATCCTTGCAACAGTCAGAAGCTCTCCATGTGACATGCTTCCTAGGCCTCTCCCCTGGATCTCCAGCGAACTAGCGTGTACAAACATACTGGGGAAGACACTGAAAGTTGGCGATCATACAAACGTAACGCCGGAATATAGATGTGTCGGGACTGACAAGTAACTAATTAAATCCAATATCTAACTCACTGGACTTCTTCTGACCATCGAGATCGCATCAATATCTGCATCTTTGGGGCAGTCAACCCCTCAAACATTATCCAGTGCTGCCTCAGCCAAGGAACATATGGTCTCTGCTACAGAACACCTAAGGAGGATATCTGGCCTATGGGTAACTCCTCAGCGCTTTGACAATTCATCGAGACTCCCAGTCCTTCAATTTCTTGCTTCCTTTGGGTTTCTCTATGGGAGCATTCAGTCCGGCCATCTTCGCATTGTACTTCGCCCTGAGAGGGTCATTGTAGGTCCAACTGCATCGCAAGCAAACATCAAATTAAGTTCCTCCTATCGTCATCATGAATCCGTAATAAATTGTTAACTCTTTGAACTTCCTGTCCCAGGTAACATACTGGAAACAAGACAGAATGCCATGTTCATAGAAAGATGGCATCAATAGAATCAAAACAAACTTCTCTATGGATTAATGATTTTTCAAATGTCCAGACCAAATAAAGGCACTTCTTTTCTTCCATGAAGGACTCAGGAATGAGAAATGAGTTCTTGCATACAATTCCACTCGAACAACATTCTAAAACCTAAATATTTTGTAACAAAATTAAGCAGACCAATGAGTAAATTCACCATGTGTCATATCAACAGCTGCAAGTTATGTCATAAAACAATGACAATATAAATTAATAGTCACAACAAGCATAATGTCCAGTTAACATTGCTGTAAACACCCTCCATAGCCATCAAATTACTATTAATGCACTTCAATCTCAATTATGCAAACAAGAGAGGAGCATACAAGGTGCGGATGCGTAAGGAAGAGAAATAGGAGAGCTGTATCAGAGTGAAAAAATCAATAGATAAGTAAGACTTACGGATTGTTCCAATCAGTTGTATCTTCATTAACAAGATGAGTCCACTTCGTCCTTCCACTCCGACCAAAGTGCTTGACTTGCATGACTTTCGGCAAAATAGTTTTATCCATTTTATCCTCGCCAGTTGGAGCAGAGAAATCACGGCTGTAAATGTAATCCGATCCAGCTGTTCCAGCATGGTCATCGACTTCTGACTGGAAGAAGGCACCCTTGTGGTAATACTTCTGCATGAACCTCCATTTCTGCTTTGGTGCCGAAGAAGGTCTGGGATTCTTCCTTTCCCACTCCCTCCTTTCCTCCTCTGTCATGTTTCTCACCTTCTCAATCTCTTCCTTCGCCTTTAACATCGCTTCACGGTCCTCTCTATCCCTCTTGATCCTTGCAATCTCTCTTGCTTTCCAAGCTTCATACTCTTCAGCCTCATTGAGCTCATCATCAGTTTCCACGTCAGCAATGTTCGCCTCCATTTCCAGATTCTTTTGGATTTCTTCGTCTTTTCGGATCTCCTCAACCACAATCTGCTTCGTCTCAACCTTTCTCTCCTCTTGTCTCCTCTTCATTAGTTCCTCAATGGCTCTTTCTTCCGCCTCAAGCCGCTGTCTTTCAGCTATAGTATCCCTCTCCGACTTAACGACAAAGACCGGCTTCACCATGGCAATACCTTTCGTCTCTTCTTCTGAGTCCGTCTCATACTCAGATTCCTCTTCTTCCTCCTCCTCTTCCTCCTCCTCCTCCTCTTCAGGAAGGAGTGCTGCCTCTTCCTGTTCCCTCAGAAGCAACTTCTCCCTTATCTTTCTTCTCCGTTCTTCTAAAGCCTCTGCATCCTCTTCTTCTGCTTCCAGACCCTCCTGTCTTCTGTTTTCCTCTTCAATGGTAGAAACGATCTCAGCTTGTCGAATGCGACGATGATCAGCTCTGATTTCATCACGGTTATCTATCCTGCTCTCGGCCAAACGCCGCAACCTGGGATCATCTTTCTTGCCAATACCTGAATCTTCATGAGCAGGAAAAGCTTTATCCAGGGCAACTGCCCTTGCCATCCTGATATCCCCATCTTCATCAGCTTCATCTGCCCACTCAGGAACTTTACCGGGCCAATACCGTTTGACCTTAGTCTGTCCAATTTTACCCCTAAGTTTATCCCTTACGGCAATTACAGAGTCACTCACTCCCGCTGTCACCGACATTGTTGTATATGTTGTATGGCACAAAATGAACGAGGAAAAAAAAATTATGACCAGCAGACCACTTTGTGCTATTACTCCTCCAGGACCAAGTTATGCCGCAATTAGAGCTGTTCTGTGCACAATGAAAGAGAAAATATGTAAATATACAGGGGATAATTCAGCATGCAAACCTTATTTCCCTCCAGGGGGAGGGGCTAATCCAAATCCTAATGCGAGTAAGAAAAACTGGAATGCCCAAAACTAAATCAAAGGTCAGTCGTGCATTTAGAAGCAGTTAGCATGCCGTTCAACTACATTTAGATCCGATCGATGCACCAATCAGATCAGGTGCAGACTCATTGAGCAAAGTCCCTCCCCTTTCATCAAAAGATGTGCACAACAATCAACAACAGATATACCCAAATCACCCACGAACCCGCGACTCGCGAGCGTTCAACCGGCGAGTTGTTATGGAAGGAAGACACGGAAGAAAAACGATCGAAACCCTAGATCAGGGGAAGAAGGCAAGAGCTAACTCGAGGGCAGGGGCGGGCTCTCTCTCAACTTTTTGAGATTTTTAGGGCATTGCGAGCTGGAATCTGAGGCAAAATTGGGATCATTTCTCAAGACAAGCAACTTGGCGATTAGGGCTGCTAAACCAACGATCGGCATTACCATTCAACAATCAATGCCACAAGCAATTCATGAAGCATAAAGAAGAATCGAAGAGCAACCCAGAAACCCTAGCATCGGCGTCATCGGTAAAACTCGCCGCTTGACAATCATCGTCGTCGGTAATCGCCGGAATGATTCTAACTCTTATAAAACTTCGGAAAAGTCGAGATTTTTACCTGATATCAGGGATGGCGGATGCGCTCCCTGCAATCGGCGGCGCGACGGAGAGAGAGAGAGAGAGAGAGAGAGAAATGGGCTCAGGAGAAGAGGGCTCAAATGGAAGTTCGTGCTGCGGAAGCCATGGATGAACCGCTCGACCTCGCTGCGCTGCTTGTCATCGTTTTCTTCTTCTTCGCAATCGACAAGAGGAGGTAAATCTTCACCCCGTTACCGTCTGCTTCAGGCCCAATTGTGACCCAACGGTAGTAGGCCCATTAGAATCAAGTTGTCCCGGCCCAATTATGTGATTGAAGTGGGGCCAAGCTTACTTTATTCCCTTTGTATCTTCTTTTTTTTTTCTTTAAATTTCTCTTTTTTTTTGTTACTCAAGGAAAATTGCTCCTTCACTTGCGTGCAATATAACCACTGGGAGTTCGCCCTAGTGGCCACCATTTCTACTTGGAAGGGGGAGGTGGGGGATTCAAATCCCCACCTTCTTAGAGGGGATTGGGGTGGTGACGGTTTCATTTCAGGAGTGCGTTTCAACTCCCACGCCCTACAAGAAGGCAGGGCAAAAGTCTGAGAGTGAGTGTTAAAGTAGGATTAGAGTAGGACCGACCAAAAAAAAAAAAAAACTTGCGTGCAATATGCTATCAAGGATGATGATAAAGAGTTTAAGGGATGAAGGCAATTGCATGCGGAAATTATAGTGGTTCGGCTTATTGCAAACCTATGTCTACCCATCCATGCTAACAGCCTACTGGCTTAGATTTCACTAATTGATTCATGAGAGATTACAAAATTTGAGTATTCATTTCTCAAGGGTGTGTGAATGACCGCTCTAACTCACACAATTGTTCTAACAATTGCCTCTCGAATATTACAATTGTAGCTTATGAAGACATGTAAGGTAAAAGCTCTCTTGAACTTTGGAATTTCAAGTTCACGATCTTGATTTTTTCTTCCGCACCAAAATCTCCTCTTATATTCCTCCATTTCCAATCTAGTTGTTAGACAGTCTTCAAGGGATCGTTCTCCAATCAATAAGTTGGAAACGCATGTTTCAAAAAGATTAAGTGGCCATGAAGTAATGAGATCAAAATCTCCCATTGATTCAATTGCCCTTACAATTCAACTAGGTTTCCATAAATAGAGTTCTTTGTTTGAAAATAATATCTTGTCTTTGGATGATTGCCAATCAATAAAAAATTCTTTGCTTTTTGTATGTTTGTTGCAAAACAATATTTAAAATTGAAAAATAATCAACGCTTTCTACGAAAGAAATCCAAGTGAAATCACTAGCCATTGTGATATACGTTGTTTTTTTTTGTCTAATTAGACTTCTTGACCATATGATATTGTTTGAGTCGGAATATTCCCCAAGTCTAAATGGTCTTCTCATAGAATTTGAAGATGCCCAACATCTTGTCAATATTCACGAGCAAGCTCTGTTGATATCCTCATATTTCTCTAATGATATCCATCCATTTATGAAGTCCACGAAGTAAATTATTCAAAACTTCAGACGTACTATCCAGATGACAATAACTAAAGTTCGAATACTGTTTCTTCATGACTATCACCTAAATAATATTTCATTAGATTCAATAGATACTTACGAAAGGTTTTTTCACTCTTCAAAACGAATTAAGAAGTTTTCTCAACAATGTGTAGGGCTCAAGATTGATGAGCTTTCAAGGGCAAAGGCGGTCACCACAATGAATGAATGACTGAAGAGAAGTTAGTTGCCTAATCATGTCTCACCATATGTAGCAATTTCATTGCTGCATAAGGAAGAACGTGGCTCTTTTTTAGGCCCTTAACTCGCAGCTGCATAATGAATAACTAAGGTGGTGTATTTTGGTTAAGGCCGGGCTCGTTTATGCAATCATTTGAACTTATGATTCGATGGTTTGAACCAAGGATTGAACTTGAACCATGAGCAACCATCATTCAATTTTTGCTCGAATTTACTTTGTAGCCCATGTTTGACTGAATTGCGTTCATGTAATCTAATGGTTGTGCAAAAAAGCTTTTGCATAGCTTGATTCTACGTTTGAAAATTTTGACTACTTTATAGTGGGGCATGTAGAATCTTTCTGGATGATACATAAATGTCAGGAGCACTTCTTTCTTTTGACTCTGGAAGAAGAGAAGAAAAAGTGCAGTTGTGTTGGTTTTAAAGCTAGCCTATCGTTTGATTTATGAAGAGAAATTCATCAACTTGAATTAAAGTAATATGCTGAGATGGAAAGTGTCATGGCTAGAACTATCACCCGGAGGAGGGGTAAATAGGTGATATAAACAATTAAAGTGGAATTTAAAACAACCAAAATCAATATCACAAAAGAACAAAGTCTGATGAAAAACTTCATAGTGATCAGATCTTTTGTAATGTCTTATGAAGAACTATGCAATGATTAGACTTTACTATGTGCAATAAACTAAATAAATGAGAGATTAGAGGATAGAGAAAATTGCACACAACAATAATAGTGGTTTGGCTTTTGTAAGCCTACATCCACTCTCTCACGCTATAACCTATTAACTAGATTCTATTATGAAGAACCAATTAGATGTTATAAGATCTAACCTCTAAAATACTCAAGCTCGTGTGTATAACTCATCACACACTCTCAACCTCTAAATGGTTACACAATGATGCTCACAGAGACGAATGTATTTGATCGTAAAACACTATTTACACTTTGGAATTATAAGCTTCCATTCTCTTGTGTTGCATTTTTCCTTTCAACTTCGAGACCTCCTTTTATACTCCTCTCTATCTAAGCTAACCGTTGGATATATCTCCTAGAGGATTATTCAACCAACCTATCTATTGGCTTGGATCTTGCTTAGAAGATCTTATCGCTTCAAGGATGTCGAGAATAAAGCTTCCCATAGATTCTGGACGGCAGTTTGGGTTTCCATAAGTTGAGTGTTTTAATTTGGAAAGAATGTTTCACCTCAAGTTTATCGTTCTAGGAAAGTCAGGTCTTCAAAAGATATTTAGAAGACTTTCCTTTTGAAAATCCTTATAAATAAAGCAAGGAATCTAATCAATCACCACTAGTTGTTGCACGAGGATATTATCTCATTCCTAAGAACACATAAGGAATGAAATAATTAAGACACAACTCCGGTTCTAATTGATATCATCTTATCATATCCCATTTGACTTTTCACCCGAAAAATACTTATTATCAAAATCAAAGTCTTTTATTCCCGATAAGTTTTGTCAATCTTCAAAATTAATTTGGGAAATTTCTTCAACAGAAAGACCCATCATGTGTCATGATCATGATTTGATGTAGGATCTAGAAGCTCATCTTTTATCGCCATCCTCGATAATCGTTTTCACCATTCCTAGTCATTATTGGGGCAAACTGACGGAAAAAAGAAGAATCACTGTCTATATTTTTTATTAGGAATAAGTACACTAAGAGTGCCATAACTTTCATATATAACACCGTAACTTTTTTTCACTCACTTGAGTGTCGTAAATTCAAAAAATCGATCACTTGATTGCCATCGGCAATTTGCCTCACCGAAAAAGCCGATGTAACATTAATTTATAATACGTCATCCAACGTAGTGTGTCGAAAAGCTGAAGTCAGCACTTGAAGAGGCAAACAACATTGCTTGAGTGTCTAATTGAAGGATAGCAGAAATTCCAACAACTTCACGAATGATCACTTTAGAGTCATAAATTTTTAGAAGTGAACACCTAGGTTCATCATTTTTTTTTTTATGACAAGAAGAGAGAGAGAGTTTGAAAACATCTTTCGAGGAAGAGAGAATTTGAAAATGGCATCGTCTAATTGTGGAAGACTTTAAGGAAAAAACAAAAAACAATGACGTTTGTTATACTCTTGCCAAGCTAGACAAAAATTTCCACATTGGACTTCAATTTATTTTAAAAAATTCCACATCGAAATGGAAAATTAAGAAAAAAAATCCACATAAAGTGATTTGTCGGAAATGACACTTAAATAATTGATTTTACACCAATGTAGTACTAAAGTGAGTGAAACAAGAAATTATAGTCTTCAAATGAGTATCATATGAAAGTTATAACACTTCTCGTGCACTTATTATGTTTTTCTTATATGGAATGCGCACTCCTACAATAGTTGTTTTGCTGCTGGTTTTCCTCCTCCATTTTCATCCTTTTTTCTTTAAGATTGTATTTTAGAGAAAGGGATAAATGCACAATACGTCCTAAAACTTGTCACGAAAGTACGATTAAGTCCTAAAACTTGCAAAAAATGCAATCTAGTCCTAAAACTTGTCAAAAAAGTGTAATTAAGTCTCTCAATTAGTTCTGTCCAATTACACAAATGGAAAATGCTGAACTGGCTTATTTTTAACAATTTTTCTCTTTTATGAGGCAAATAACTTAAAGCCCAAATTCCAAGTGTGCAAAACAAGTGCGTTTTGGACATTTACTGATCAGCATCATTCCTCTTGCACGAAGCCCTCATTCGCTCTTCGTCCTCTCCCCTCTTTGTTTTCCCAAATCCAAGTTTTGAGCCCTAAGTCCTAATCGAGTTCATACGAGCCCCAAATCGAAGCTACGAGGTACCTTCTTTGTCGATTGCGAGTTCATGCAAGCCCTAAATCAATGGTCTGAGATATCTTCGTCATCAATCACCGGTTCTTGCGAGTCGTCCCTCCTCGTGGTGTCGCAATGGCAAATCGAAGGCTCGCATCAAACCTCTTCTTGTTGCGTGCGAGTCATCCTACGGAAGCGAGTCTGTGCAAATCGTGAGTCGTGCAAACCCTAAATTGTCATTTCGTTGTGTGGTGGTGCCAAATCGAAGGTTCAAGTTCAATCTCATGCATCCATGCCATTTTCCATAATGACTCTATGCTATTCCCACTTACATGCATCCACTAAACAAACATAAGCCCATTAATATTGTGCTTGAGTTTCTCCTTATGTTGTTGATCAAGTTTGCATATAATCTTTCTATGACTGGCTTTATTCACGAAAGATATTCCATCATAAAGCCAAGTTTCACTTGTAAAAGGCCCTAAAAATGTTTCAAGTAGACTCGACTAGAGAAAGAAAAACATGAGAGTTAGAGCTTGAGCATGACGATGTGTAGAAGATGAGAGATGGAGAGAGCAGCATGACTAGAGCAAGTTGTATTGCTAGAGCGAATTTGTGCGAGTTGATCATTCTCATTTTGTGGTGTCAAATCCCTTCTTATTGCTGCTTCTCTATTTTTCGGAAATTGCAAGTAAGGAAATTGGCGAATATCTTTGTCGAACATTGGCTTCATAGAGGATTGAAATCGACCAGTCATCAAATACTTCGAGATGGCAATGGTTGTGTGAAAGAACCAGCATTCTTGTAAGAATCTGTCGTGAATATATAATTCAACATTGTTTCTGGATGGAAATGCAACTTTTTCCATGTAGTGTTTTGTAAAGTGGCAAATCAACGGTTGACTCTCTCCTTTGTGTAGGTATTGCAATTAGCCATTTTAATCAAAATTAGTTGGTACTACTTTATTAAGATTAGAAATAAATATCATCACATTAATGAATTCATTGCAAAGCCAATTTCAAAACTAAAGTACTATTTATTTTTATCCCTTACAGGTTCGATGGCCAACAATAAAGCCCATGTTACTGTTTTCTTTGGAGGTAAATTTCAAGTAGGACCACCATTGGAATACATAGGTGGAAATGTCAATGTTGTTGAAATTGACTTAAGTGATGGTTCATTGTCTAATGTAACTAGAGTTATTGAGGCTTTGAGTGAGTGCAAAATAGAGAAACTCTATTATAGAGTTCCCAGAAGTAGTATTGTTGAAAATTGTCTTAGATATTTATGGGATGATTCTACTGTGATAGATCTCTTCTATCATCATCTACATTTTGAAATTATTGAACTATATGCGGAGTATGTTGATGATAAAAAGACAATTGCCGAGATAGAAAATGAAGGTCTGTATGATGTGGATGTGAAAAAAGTTCATAAGGTGACTAGTAAAGTGTTCGAAAATGTGATTGGTAATTCTAATGATGACATGAATTGGGTTGAAGTTGGTGATAGGGAACTAGATGATAATGAGAATGCTAGTAATGTCTTCGAAATGTGAGTGGGAATGCTAATGATGGCAAGAATCAAGTTGAGTTTGCTAATCAAGATCAAGATGAGGATGATGATGATACATTTAATTTGGTGGATACGGAACACTCAAGTGATGATGATCATCTTGAACTGATTGAAGCAAGGACAAAATTAAAGGAATATTCAACTGTACATAGGCTCATGACCGAGGTTAACATTGAACCAGCTGGTACTTCCCAATCAAATGTTAACTTACCAATAGTAACTTGTCCTCAGTCTGTGGATGAATCTGGATATGAAACAGAATACTATAATTCGAATGATGAAGAAAGTTTTCATTTGAATTCCAATAATGAGGGTGAAGAGGAGGAAGATGTTGTTCTTTCAAAGAAGAGAAGTAGGTTCCATTCGAATATACTAATCCAGTATCCGTTGTTGGCATGACATTTGAGGATGCAATTGAGTTCAAAGATGTAATTTTGAGGTATTCAATAGCTGAGCAAAGAGCAATTAAGTACACCAAGAATACTAGCAAATTTGTGAAAGCGAGGTGTGCGCAAACCAATTGTAAGTACATGATTTATGGTGCTCTTGATAACAACACCGGATCATTTCATTTGAAAAAATATGTGGATGAGCATATATGTAGTATCACTTTTGAGAATAAGAGAGTATCTAGTGTTTACTTAGCCAAACATTTCATGACTCTAATTTCTGCAATGCCTAAAATTAAGGTACCGGAATTGAAGAAACTAGTTAGGGAACAACTAAGGGTGAATGTTACTATGAGTCAATGTAGGTTGTAGATAATTCTTGATACAATTTCGTATTTTTTAAACTAAAACTATTGAAGGCATTGGAAGACAATTATAGTAAAGAGTATGCACAAATGTGGGACTACTTGATGGAGCTTTACACTGCAAGCCCCGCAAGCATTTTTAAATTAAAAGTTGAAAGACCATTACCAGATTCCCTTCCATTATTTGATAGGGTTTATATTTGCTTCGACTCTTGCAAGAAAGGGTTTCTAACAGGATGTAGAAAGGTCATTGGACTAGATGGATGTTTCTTGAGAGACTTAATCAAGGGTGAGTTGTTGTGTGCTGTAGGGAGGGATGCTAATAACCAAATGTATCCAATGGCATGGGCAATGGTAAGAATTGAAAATAATGACACATGGACATGATTTATCGACTTGTTAAGGTTAGAGCTCGATATAGATAATGGTAGTGGTTGGGCTTTAATAAGTGACCAACAAAAGGTATGTAATACTTTGTTATCACTCATCTTGAAATTGTTTGCGACACTTTACATAATGTTTATTAGTTTTAATTTTTTTTTTCTATTTTATGTATTTGTCAGGGTCTAATCCCTTCGGTTGCTGAACTTTTACCAAGGGCAGAACACAGGATGCGTGCAAGCATATATATTCCAATTGGGGTAAAAAATATAAATGAAAACAATTTATGAAACAATTCTGGAAATGTGCCAAAAGTACTAATATGGCAGATTTTGAGGTCCATAGACAGAGATTGAAAGAAATGACTCTACAAGGTCATGATGATCTATTTTAAATTGATCCAAAACACGGTGCAAAGCCTTTTTTGACACCAACATAAAATACGACGTCGTTGATAATAATCTTTGTGAAGCTTTCAATGGTAGATGTGTCAAAGCTAGTTGCAAAGCCATTGTGAGTATGCTGGAAGATATTAGAATCATGATCATGAATAGAATGCACAGTCAGAGAGATGCATGTGCTAGGTGGAAAAGAAATTATGGTCCAAGAATTATGCATAAATTACATCAGCATACAACTGCTGGTAGGTATTGTCATTTAATATGGAATGGAGAACAATGATATGAGATTATGGAAGGCGGTGACAAATATGTGGTTGACTTAAATTTGAAGACTTGTTCTTGCAGAAGTTGGAACGTTAGTGGAATTCCATGTTGTCATGCAATATGCGCAATACATCACAAGCAAAATGATCCAGGTGACAACCTAGCTGAGCGCTTCAACAAGGATAAATACCTGAGTGCTTATCAATTCATGATGCCTACTGTGAGGGGACAAAAATTTTGGGAAAAACCCAACAAATATGCTCTTCAACCTCCACCAGTCAAGAAGATGCCTAGAAGGCCAAAAATGAGTAGAAAAAAGCAACCAATTGAGCTTCTAAAATGTGACAGAATGACTAAAGAAGATAGACAAATGACTTGTTCTATTTGCAATATCGTTGGACATAACAGCAAGGGATGTCTATTGAAAAAGATATATCTTCATGTCGATACTAAGTTTATTATCTTAATATGCCATCAATCAATACTTGTCATGTGCTTCTTAAGCCAATGCTCAAGCCAATGTATGTACATCAAGTGCTAATGTCAATGCACCTAGATCTGCGAATAAAAGAGAACAAGTAAGTAATTCTAATCTTGATATGCAATATATGAATATGTCAATGGTACATTTAATGATAATGACCATAAAATTAGGCCAAAGCTAAAGCGACGCCAAGTACAAGTGGAGGATCTAAAGGTCGAGATATTACTTTTGTGGAGGCAAGTGCAGAATGTGGTGGGCAAGCCAATGCTTTAGCTCAGGCTTGTAGCAGGGCTAATGCTTTTGTTGAAGTCACTATTGATCAAGGACAAGGAATTTATTTTGCTTAAGCAAGTGTAATAGCACATGATGGACCTCAAAAAATTCCAGTGAGTAATACCTCAATCCCCATGCATTTATGTGTTGTCATTTATTCTCATGTCAAATGCTTATTTCCAATTTAAGAGACCTGCAACTGAAAAGGAAAAGATGCAAGAGCAATCACAACCAAAGAAGAAGAAAATGGTAGGATTTGGTTGTTACACAAACCCTAGGAAAAACCTTCAAATTCTCAATATGAGTGATGTTTTAACATTTTATAATGATAAGTCACTGTCTCATTGAGCTAAAATATGTCCATTATAATGTAGCCTGGTACTCCTGGTGCAAGATTATTGAGCCTACCAAACAAAGGAGTAATTGCAAGAGCCTTCAATATAATTGCACCATCACAATCCCAAGTCAACGCACAATCTCAATTTTTAACAAATTTTCCTCAAGAGCATGTTATTACAAAGACGAAGGCGCCATCACAATCTCAAGCCACTTCCCAATCTCAATCATTAACAAATTTTCCTCGAGAGCATGTTGCTACAAAGGCGAAGGCGCCATCACAATCTCAAGCCACTTCCCAACCTCAATCATTAACAAAATTTCCTCGAAAGCATGTTGCTACAAAGGCAAAGGTGCCATCACAGCCTCAATCATTAAGAAATTCTTCTAAAAAACATGTTGCTACAAAGGCAAAGGCGCCATCACAACCTCAAGCTAGTTCCAAGCCTCAGTCATTAACAACTTTTCCTCATAAAAGTGTTGCTACAAAGGCAAAGGCACCATATACAAGGAAAAGCTCTAGATTTTTGAATCAAGTGAAGGCCAAACCTGCAGGACCATCAGAGTTCATAGACTTGGATTAATATATCTTCTACATTTTTTTGTTGAGCAAGCTTGTTTTTGGTAAATTTTTGTTTCTATAGATTCCCCATTTATGATGATGTAAATATGGGATTTGGTGTCCCCGTAAGATGATGGAGGAATGATCATTTTGATATCTAAGAAAATAGTTTAGTTGCTTCATTTTAATGTCTCAATCCCCATGCATTTTAGTGGCTTTTAAGTCACGATACACTTGATACTTACTAGCTGTATTTGTTTGCTAAGTGATGCACTACATATAGATCACTAATATAAATATTATGCTAAATATTGATTACTTATGTATCTTTAAGTTACTATGTATTTAAGGTACTCATTTAAATGGGTTAGTTTCAGACCTTAAGCTTTATACAAAAACAATTGATATATAAACCCGTAGAATAAGTTCTTTTACGTAAAAACATATATGCAAGTCTCAGTGGATTCTTTACGAAGTTGTGCAGAATGAGTTCTTCCAAATGTGAAGCAACTTAATGGGAACATGATAGGGAGCATCATAAATCTAAATAGCACACATTCATCTCGTTGATCCATAACCAGACCTACAAACTTAGAAACAGGGTTCTATGGAAGACTAAGAAACTTCCCACCAAGTCTCATATTACACATAACCAACACAAAGATGCAACACATGCACAAAACAAATGCCATTTGATATAGCATCTTTTCTTTCTTCACTTGTGTGAGTTCCTCCTTTAAACATCTATTCTTCGCCTTTTGAGTCTTAATTTCAGCTAACAATGAGCTCACTTCAACCTCATTACGCCTCGATTGACTTGATTCACATAATGCTTGATTCCTTTCGAGGAGATCGACTATCATGTCGCTTACTTGAAGAAATTGCAGCAACTTGGACTATCGAACTTAGCACATCCATGGAATCTTCTTCCTGCATTTTTCCTTGTCTTTGCTATGAGAATTGGTCATTTAAGACCACAATAGCAGGTTAGCTCCGACTCAACCTCCTTAGAATTTACCCCACTTGATTCAGATGTTGTCAACCTCAATCTTCTAGTCGCCATTCTTTGATTTAGCAATTGAAGATTCTGACAAACTAACCACAATAAATTCAGAAGAATAGACATAAGTTGACTAATTGAATAGTACCATAAAAAACAAATCTTGTAGAACAATAGAGACCTTGACTCATGCCTCGGCAATCTTTTCATTTTTGTATGCAACAAAAGGATTGCCCAAATTGGAGAAAGCAAATCAAGATTCTAAGAATATTAAAGACTATACTTGTACGGTTGGAACAAAGTCTTCAGATTAATATCAAGTAAAGAATGCTTCAATCCCCAGCATGATGGTCAATTAAATAATAAATTATATACAAAGGTAACCAACATTTCCTACCAATCCAGGCATTTTACACCATAACAATGTTCTCTGGCTGTGTGCATTCTGTTAAATAAATACAGAGAAAGTGTCCAAATAGATTCTAAGTAGCTATCTCTTTTTGGCACCAATCTTTTGGTTTCAGATTGTGGACAACCCTAAAAAAAAAATTCTATGCGGAAAAAGTTGCATTTCCATCCGGTAACAATATCGAATTATATATCCACGACAGATTCTTACAAGAATGCTGGTTCTTTCACACAACAATTGCCATCTCGAAGTATTCGGTGACTAGTCAATTTCAATCCTTTATGAAACCAATGTTCGACAAAGATATTCACCAATTTCCTTACCTGCAATTTCCAAAAAACAGAGAAGCAGCAATGAGAAGGGATATGACACCACAAAATGAGAATGAACAACTCGCATGGATTCGCTCCAGCGATACGACTTGCTCTAGTCATGTTGCTCTCTCCATCTCTCCTCGTCTACACATCGTCATGCTCCAACTCTAACTCTCCCGCTTTTCTTTCTCTAGTTGACTCTACTCGAAACATTTTCAGGGCCTTTTACAAGTGAAACTTGGCTATATGACGCAATTTCTTTCGTGAATAAAGCCAGTCATAGAAAAATAATATGCAAACTTGATCAACAACAGAAGGAGAAACTCGAGGACAATATTAATGGGCTTATGTTTGTTCACTGGATGCATGTAAGTGGGAATAGCATAGAGTCATTCTGGAAAATGACATGGATGCATGAGATTGAACGCGGACCTTTGATTTGGCACCAGCACACAACGAAATGACAATTTAGGGTTTGCACGACTCACGATTTGCATGGACTCGCTTCCGCAGGATGACTCGCATGCAACAAAAAGAGGTTTGATGCGAGCCTTCGATTTTCCATCACGACACCACGAGGAGGGATGACTCGGAAGGACCGGTGATCGACAATGAAGATATCTTAGACCATTGATTTAAGGCTTGCATGAACTCGCGATAGAGAAAGAAGGTAACTCGTAGCTTCGATTTGGGGCTCACATGAACTCGATTGGGACTTAGGGCTCAGAACTTGGATTTGGGAAAACAAAGAGGGGAGAGGAAGAAGAGAGAATGAGGGCTTCGTGCAAGAGAAGAATGATGCTGATCAGTAAATGTCCAAAACGCACTCATTTTGCACACGTGGAATTTGGGCTTTAAGTTATTTGCCTCATAAAAGAGAAAAATTATTAAAATAAGCCAGCTCAGGATTTTCCGTTTGTATAATTGGATGGAACTAACGGAGAGACTTAATTACACTTTTCTGACAAGTTTTAGGACTCGATTGCATTTTTTGCAAGTTTTAGGACTCAATTGCACTTTCGTGACAAGTTTTAAGAATTTTGGTGCATTTATCCCTTAGAGAAATAATAATTCAATAACTTTGCAATTCACAACAAGAAAAGGGTCAGGTTCTTTGCCTCCTAGTTAAGACACTGTTCAATTGTATTCCTTTAGGTTTCATGGGGACTTCGTTTTTGTTTCTTGTTTTGGGCTTAGGAGTTGATTCTGAACAGGAACAACTTAATGATAGGACCGTTATATATATAGCATGATCCTTATCTGTTCTTTATCCTGATGAGAAATGGATTACATCAAGCTCTTCGAGAAAGCTATGGTCGTTTCGTCCTCAATTGCTTTGCTTTGGAAGATCATCAAACATATGTGGAGTTCCATGAATGTGGAGAAGGAGCCAGTGAAAGTACTGGTTACCGGGGCAGCAGGCACGTTTTTGCTTCAATTGATCGCCTCCATTTTTTCTTATCAGACGGTCACTATCGGATTCAGTGCTCGGATGGTTCATCAATGTCGAACCTTGCATAATGTCCAATTAAATGGATTCGTTGTTAGAGTTGAAGTTACAGTTCCATCAATTTAGAAGGTCAAGACTAACAGCGACGGCGTGGATTCTCCTTTGAATTCATGCCGGTTGCCATAATGTTTAACCGAGAGTTTCCTATTTTGCTTCCATAGGACAAATCGGCTACGCCCTCATGCCTATGATTGCTAGGGGAGTCATGTTAGGACCCGATCAGCCTGTGATTATTCACATGCTCAATACCGAAAAAGCTGCCGAGGCCTTGAATGGCGTGAAGATGGAGCTGATCGATGGCGCCTTTCCTCTGCTCAAAGGCAAACCCCTTGAAGCCGATTGCTCATCTTATGCGGACCTTAAACATTGTTGTAATCAGTGTCTAAATAGTCGCTTTACCATGTCTGGTTTATCAGGTGTCGTGGCCACTACGGATGTTGTCGAAGCTTGCAGAGACGTAAACATAGCTGTCATGCTGGGTGGCAAACCGCGCCAAGAAGGCATGGAGAGGAAGGATGTCATATCTATGAACGTCTCCATTTACAAGGCTCATGCTTCGGCCTTGGAGCAGCATGCCGCTGCCGATTGCAAGGTGAGATAGATTGAACAAATTTCACTTCTCAGGTTAAAGGGCAAATTCCTCTTTTTTCCTGTAGAGGAACACGTGAAAGAGTACTTGATTTTCTCTGGTAAGATGTTTCTTTTTTCACTTGTATTCGGCAGGTCCTAGTGGTTACCAATCCTGCAAACACGAACGCGCTGATCCTGAAAGAGTCTGCTCCTTCGATCCCTGAGAAGAACATCACGTGCCTCATGAGGCTCGATCACAACAGAGCGCTGGGCCAGATAGCCGAAAAGCTGAAGGTGCGCGTGAGCGATGTGAAGAACATCATCATCTGGGGAAACCACTCGTCGACTCAATATCCAGATGTTTCACGCCACCGTCGCCACCAGCAGTGGTCAGAGATCTGTCAGAGATCTCATTGCCGACAATGAATGGTAGCTCAAAGTTTCTGTGGATAGAGCAATTTTCAATACTATAGACCTATAGCCTGCCATTTCCTCGGTTCATGTCGTCACTGATCAATCAGTTGAAATGCAAGACAGCATCGCACTCCAAACACCAAAATCGAAGAAATCTTAACGTGACTCTTTAATCTTCTGTCATTCTTCTTACTTAGGTTGAATACGAGTTCATTACTACCGTTCAACAGCGCGGTGAAGCGATCATCAAGGCTCGGAAGCGTTCGAGCGTGCTATCTGCTACAAGCGCCGTGTGTGACCATATACATGATTGGCTGCTCGGCACACCCAAGGTATCGATAAATTGTCAAGTGGTCAACATGACTCGATGTCTTCAATTTACTCTTCGTACCGTTTTTATGAGTTGGCTCAATCACTTGAAACTGCACCAAACAGGGAACATGGGTCTCCATGGGAGTCTGCTCGGATGGTTCATATGGAATCCCACCCGGCCTTATCTACTCTTTCCCCGTCTCATGTCAGAACGGAGAATGGTCGATCATTCAAGGTACAGTTCCATCGTCCTGTCCTTCGGCATTTTGTATCGAACACGAATGTACTGTGCCTCGTGCAAAAGCAAGAATGCTCGCATCAACACATTATCGTACAATTCATGATCTCGATATAGGCATTAAAAGAGCATGCAAATAAAGAATCACCATACACATGCAAAAACCTCATCAGAGCCAGCCGCATCTTGTACTTTATCATAGTCATGGTGATTAGTTGTCAATTATAGGACACTGTTTGGCAATCTGAATATGTTTATTAATACAGGAACCGGTTACTTATAACGTGCAGGGCTTAAGATTGATGAGTTCTCGAGGGCGAAGACGGATGCCACGGCAAATGAGCTTATCGAGGAGAAGTCACAGGCCTATTTTTGTCTCGGCTGATTCCGCCTTCTTTCTAGCGCTCGCGATGAAGAGTGATCATCATATGTTCTATGGTTCAGCTGCTTTGTAACATGATTAAACATGCCAAACTCCCGTTTATTGTACGCTTCACGGAAACTACTACATGAAATAATTTCAAACAAACGATGCCGCTTGCAGTCGCGTTTGTCGCTATACTATTACCTTCGTTACTTAACCAGACGAAAAACCGATCTTTGCTTCGCGCACTACATCTACCGATTGTTTGATCGAACAAACTGAAGAATGAGACCTTCGAGGTCGCAAAACTGGGCGGCGAACCGCAAATGAGAGAGAGAGAAAGAGAGAGAGAGCGAGGGAGAACATGTTCAGTTGAACTTATTACATAATATCACACATGAAAGCCACACAAACACCCCACTGATCATCAAAATGCAGATTTTGCAAAACACGCTACTTTGGCCACCTGCATTTCTCTGTCTAAAACGTTCAAACACGAGCTAAGACACTCCCAATCCAAACCACACACCTTTCGACTAAGACAGGACCGAGGAAAATAAGAATCACATGAAGAGAACTAGAGAAACAACACGAGAAACCATCTGCAAATGCCCTAAATCAGCAGTTCGCACTACCCGTTAAAACCCTCAGGCACGGTCTCACACGCCCAACGTTGTCAACCGCCAACGTTCACCTCTCTCCCTGGCTCATGGCGATGCGCGAGAGGACGAGCCCGGGAAAATGGGAGTGGCCGGAACGCACCCGCCGGGGAACGTGCAGAACCCGGACGGCCCAAACCCGACCCCGCCGGCGAATCCAGGGGTCGGCAAGGCCCCTCCCAGGCCGGGGGCCGGGAAGTAGTACCCACCGGCGCCTCCGTAGATGTTCTGAGGGCGGACGGCCTTGTCCTTGCTCTTCAGTATCCGAGCTCCCTCGACATTGACGTTGCATGCAAGAAAGAGGCTCAAGAGCAACACTAAGCAAACAAGCGACGAGGACGAGGACGACGACGATCCCTTCATCTCCATGGTAGTGTTGATGTTGCGGCTTTTGAGACTTGTGAGCGACGGATTATGGCCTTGACATGGCCCTTGTTTATATAGTAGCATCTTGGCTTTTTAATTTAAATGATTTAAGTAATTACTTATATCATTTGAAATAACTAGTCAATTAGAAAAAATTTCATTACCAATAACATTTTATATCTAATTACTTTAGTGGATAACGAAAATATTTTTCGCTTATTCATTTTTGTAAGTAATAAAATAGATCATTTTTTGGGAAAAAAAATTCAAATCATTCATTTTTTATGAAACAAACAAAGCCTAACTAAGAGATGACATCTTGAAAAATGTTATGATTGTGGTCCTTTTTAAGGATACTGATGTTCATTCATTTGGGGATCTAGGGTTGTGCCAACATTAACGAACTTAGCCTCTCGAGTCTCAACTACATACTTCAAGATGGGCCTAGGGAATTTATACACACCTGGAAAAAGTTTTAGGGTGTATTTGTTTGCAAAAAATGAATGATTTAGAAAATATTTTTCTAAAAATGATCTCTTGTTTCACTTATAAATTATGAGGGAATGAAAAAAAAAATCATCATCCACGAAAATATTTAGGTCTATTTTGTTGTCGGTAAATAAATATTTTCATTAACTAATTATTTCAAGAACCATGAGGGATTATTTATAAGAAAATATTTTCCGAGTCATTCATTTTTCTTAAAATAAATGGAACCTTACTCATTGGTTTATCACTTTCTTTTACATCTCAAGAAACAATGAGAAATGGCATTTGCTATTATCATTAAGCAGCCTTGTTTGGCCTATAGATGCATAGACTAACTCTAATTTTAAGATGTGATTCAGTGTTTTAATCTGCTTTTAACAAGAGTACTTGGATTTTTCTGAAGTGGAAGGGAAAAAAAGGATCCAAAGGAACACGAAAAAACCAGGGGGACGATCAAGTCATAATCGGTTCGAGAGAGTCGATGAAAATTTATACCGAAAGTGATATGTCAGGCTGGAAGTGATCTTTTAAATAAGAAAATGATTACAAAGCTTGCTATATTTTCTCCATTTTTGACTGGAGAGAAATTTCTCCAAACAAGCCTTAATTGGTTAATTATAAGCATGGTCATCACCAAGGTACAAACTTAACCTAAACATAAATGTGGACGATATCCATATCTTCAATTCATCGATCAAAGATGTTATTGCATTTCCTCCGACGAAAACATGGGTCTTGATTTCTTTTAGGCCAAATCTAACAATCTTTGACTTCATAGCACCTTACTCCATAAATTCTTTTATTTCTCGACAAGATATTGTCCTTTTCACAAGTGAAATAGATCAAGTCATATCGATTATCATGTCACTTGTAAGAGAATTACTTATTGAAAAGTTTTTAAACTGGTAACAAGGCAAGGGGAAGCATTCAATACTATCGCCCACGAGACAGCATGCTAAGATGAAGCCATAATTATTCCGCACCACGGCTAACCCGAATGTCCGTGATTGTCAGGTCCATCACTACACAAAACGCACTGCGTTCGGGCAACGCGACACGGGCTGTTTGGAGATCCGCCCGCAATGCAGACCGTACTCACGGTTTCCCAGGAAAGCACCCGGCCTATTTACGACCTGGCCAACCACCTCGGCGGTACTCGCAGCTTCGGATTGGCCGCCCGGCGGGTGGTGGTGGCCAGAGGTTTCATGGAGAATCAATATGCTGGGCGTTCGGATTTAATGTGAGCCTCACCTAACCAAAATTTACGCAATCCCGCCTTTTCTAAATTACCTCTTTGGAGTAACAATAAATGCAAAAGCTTTCTCTTTTCTTCTTTACTACCTCTCTGATTCTGTAGCTGCCCTCTCTGCTAACGTTTCAATGAAAAGCTTTGACCTCCATGGAAATAGAAAGGGGGCAGGCTAGGGCCTGGCCTAGCACATTGATTAATCGATCTGACAAAGCAGGAGGGGGTAGATATGCAAATAGCAACCTTCTCGTGATTTTTGACTTCCCAGTTGCGTTCGGGAATGGACTCATCCGTTCATCTTTTGATGGGCGCAAGAAAATCTGACTACTGGAAAGTCCATAGAACCTCCTTTGACTTTTATGAACCATGATGCTCTCTGATCGAGAGCCGTTTACATGCATTTTGTGAAATTTGAATACGTGACATTCAATTCTTGAGGTAGAGATCACCTGAAAATCTGACCGACCGCGCCAATAATTAGAGATTAAGATTCACTTATTAGTATGGAATGCGTGTTAAGGCAATTTTGGAATAACTATACGAATACTATGAGAACAAGGTAAAAATGGCTGTCCACACAATTTTGAAATAACAATACGAATACTACGAGAACAAGGTAAAAATGGCTGTCCACATATAGAATTGCAGACAATTTATGAAGAGACCAGAGGACAAGTGGTGATGAGTAATGACTAATGAGAGAGCGTTGGTCGTGTAAAATCATCGTGGACGACAAGCTGACCAAACTATTCGGACCACGAGGGATGTAAGCTGTAGCATTATCTCTCTCGAAGTTATGGCTTCATTCTTGACTTCATATCCATTGGAACCTTAACCTTGTACCATCAATATTACCACTTGAAGTCGGGAAACTCGGTAGATCATAAAACTATGCAAAAAAATTCGTAATTGAATCCAATTATAGTCTATTAGGTTTTACCATCTGCAAGTGTCCAAATGAATTTATCGCCATGCATGAGAATGATCGATCTAGTGGTGCGATGGAGCCGGGGGTTTGGATGAAACCTGAGGTCAAATCCCCTGAATTGTGAAAATTAGAAAAGACATGCAGGAACAGGCATGGAATTATTTAAAGATTGTCTAAGAAATGCATCATATACATGTGGGAAAATTGTCAAAAAGTCATAAACCTATTGAGTGACAATCAATTCAATCATAAACATTTTTAATTATGTCAATCGAATCTTAAACCTTTCGATTATACGAATTTATCTAAACCATTTGATGATTTGCCAATTTTTTATGTTTCTTTTTTCTTTTCCCTTTTTTTCCCTCTACTTTCATGCTTACCCGATCTAGCAAGGGGGCTCTCACCTGAGACTAGCAAAGGGAAAAAGAAAACCTCATAAAATTTAAAAAATATACAAAAATTGTCAACAACAATGCCAACCATATCACATAGGATAACTGGCACTTACTAGATTGTCACACAAGCTATTTCCAGCTCAAATTGGCTGGAATGACAAAATTGGCAAATTGTTAAAAGGTTTATGACTAAATTGGCAAATTATCAATAAGTTTATGACTAGATTGGCTATCAAAAGGTTTAAGACTAAGCTGGTAAATCATCGATAAGTTTAGGACTAAATCAGCACAATTAAAATATTCATAACTAAATTAGTAAATTATCAAAAGATTTAGGATTAGATTGACACAGTTGAAAGGTTTAGGACTAAGTTGACACAGTTGAAAGATTTATGACTAAATTAGTTATCTTACAATAAGTTTATGACTTTTTTGGATAATTTTCATGTACACACATGCCTAGGATTCCTCAGTCGCCTTCGAGGGAAGCAAGGAAGACCATGCAAATGTAACGCTAACTAGCATTGCTAATCGTGAGATTTTGTGGGAATATTATCAACTGTTTTAAAAACTTAAAACTGTTAAATGAATGCGTGGTTTATTATTTAAATATTATAACAAAAAACCAAGCAAATGTAAGGCTAACTAGCATTGCTTACAATGGCATTACAAGGAAAAAACTTCTACATGCACCTAGTTCATAGGAGCCTAGTTTGGCACTCGTCTACTATTCGATTTGGTGAATTTGGCCTAGCATCTACATGAACTTATAGTCTCTATTTGTTGGGCTCACGTTTGGGTACATGCATTATTTCTAATGACTATGATCATCAAAATATCATTGAAGAATATAATACTAGGTTCCATTCATTTCGCGAAAAATAACTCTCAAAAAAACGTTTCTTAAATTTTTTAATGTTTGATTCACAAAAAATGAACCGGCCTAGAAAAACATTTTCCATCGATAAAAAAAAGTCTTCTAAAATAGGAAAAAATGTTTTCTGCTTTCAAGCGAGGAAAAACATTTTCCATATCTTCTTTCACCTCACTTTCTTTTATCAAACACCTTTGCCTTTTATTGTATTTTATTTTATTTTTATTTTTTTAAAATCTAGTTTTCAATTATTTTTTATGCTTTTCTATTCTTTTCTTTTTCTTCTTCCTTGGTTGCCACGATGGCGGCCAGTGGTTGACCAACAAACATCGCCGACTTGTGGTGAGGCGAGGCAGCTCAAGCCTCACCTATGGCCAGTTATCGGCTGGCAAACCGACTAAGGAAGAAGAAGAAAAAACAAAAACAAAAGAAAAAATATATATATATTTAAAATATAAAATAATAAAAAATAAAAAAATATAAATAATTAGAAAAAAAATGATTTTAAAAAATAAAATAATAAAAAAGTTATTGAAAAGAGTTCCTAGAAGAAAATATTTTCCAGGAAAGTGGCTTTCTAGCAAACATTAAACGCTACATTTTCCGCAAAATGAACGAAACTCTAAAATGACTTATTTAAGCTCTTCTTTTGTGTGAAATGATCAAATAATATCTCAGAGTCATATTTTCCATAAAATAAACAGAATCCTAAAATAACTTATTTAAGCACTTCTTTTTGCGTGGTGAGCAAGTGATATCTCGGGCCAGATTCCTCACGCCAAATCGATTGTTCCTCCACAATCCTGTCGAAGGCCGCCAACCATTCGCCCCGGAACTAGGGGATTCGCCCAAGTAGTGGCGTTCTCTCACGATGAAACCGGAGATTGTTTCGCGCTTTTGGAGACGCAAAATTTCTTCTATATTTCCATCACGCAGCCACCCTCGTGTCTATATACCACCCAACTTAAAATCAATTAGATTTGACTAGCAGAGAAATTCTTAAAAAGACACTGTAGTGATGTACTAACATGAAAGATCTTGAGTGTCCATCACTAGAACGCCGAGTGTAGAGCATCGATTGGTCGTCCGACCAACTTGATTTACACTATTTATAATGAATTGCAAGGTATTAGTAGCCTAGGGATTGTGGTGTTAACACAACATTGCGCACGCCCTATTCTAGTCAAGCAGCCATGGCCGCGAGCTTGATGTTTCCAAAATTGAAGACAAAGCTCCACCAAGCATCCCAAGTTCTAGTATCATATTATAGACTCAAAAGACATGCAATATCAACATACTATTATCCCCCTAATCACACATCTACGTCTTTAAACAAAAGAGAGCATGCCTTATACCAATCCTTGTAATAATCAGTATAACAACCCTTTGGAGTGAGGACTTCAAGGCATGGAATGCAATTTATTATAACATTATAATATTGCTCATTTTACGATCTATCTAACTAATGTAGAACAACATTCAAATGCCTTTATGGAAACATTGGAGCGTCATAAGAATAGGCGGTCCCACAAATCAAAGAGGATAGCGTGATTTTCGAGATTATAAATGAGTTATAATATTTGATTCACGCGTTTCCGTTGATTTTCGAGATCTCATAGATTTTAGACGCGGTTTGCAGATTTTCTAGTTGTGTTTTGATTAGTTTCCCTTTTATCAATATCTTTTTCTTAATTTTGTTATTTGATTTCAGCTATTTAGTTATTCTCTAGATGGCGACCTCCCTATAAATAGGCGCCTAAGATATTGTAATCTACACTTCTTTATTCAAAATAAACACTATCTTTTGGAATCCTTTCCAAGCATTACTTCCTCCGCGTCACTATATATCTCTCTATATAATAAAGCGAATCCAACAATTACATTCGACCTCAAGTCTTTCCCAAGAATTCCATAAAAATACCAAGAGCGATATATAATAATATAACATAAGACAAAATCGTAATTCAGAAGTAAACTGAATTTTTAAAGTTTGAAATCATGATTCCTTGACAATTTACCATTTCCCCAACTCAAAGTTGAATCTTTCTAAAGTGTAACTCTTTTTTTTTTTTTATAATTTCGTAAATTTCAAAATTCGTCTCCCAAAATAGACCGTGTATTTTTAGAAACTTATTTTCTTAATGTATAAATTTGCGTATTCAAGTGAGGCCCGATTTGAAAACCCAAGAAGATCGGGTCCACCATATGACAAAACGAATTCAAGTGAGGCCCGAAAGTATTGGGCCCGAATGATGGCCCAAGTCCGCTCGACCACACAATGTCTTGAGCCCGTTAGAGGCCCATTCGTTCTTGAGCTCAGTCTTCTTCATGTAGTCGGGTGATCCGGAGCACAAAAAATTAGGGCAAAACCGAGACTATATGATGTGTGCCCTAATTTTGCATGATATGAAAAAGCACCTCATTCAATTTGTTAATCAATTCAAAAGATAGATTTGGCTCAAAATGGATGTGCGCCGGTCAAGGCTCTTGAGACGAAATTTGTCAAGAGGATGTGCCTAGAACTCGGCATGTACGCTTCTTGATCATCTCTAATTATGATTATTTAGCATGATAAAGGAAAATAAATCAGTTAATTAGATAGCTTAACATGACGTTAAACCATATAAGGTCTTTAGTAACAAAGTCACATGGACAATTGCCACATTGATATATCTTTGAAGCTTCCCGCATTCTATATGTCAAAAAATTACTATCTTCTTGCACATGACAACATAAATTCAACCAATCATTCAAAAAGCGCATTTGGTTGGTTAGATTAGGATGAGTTATTTTTTTATGATCATGTAGAGATCATAAAGTGACCAGAGGCTGAAGGAAGTATGGATATATTGACTTTGTAAGCGACTACCTCGACCAAAATGCTTCGATCTTTAGAATGTAGATTAACTCTCAAGAAAATCGGTACAATGAAAAATTGTGAATTATTGAATTAAACCTAACAAGTGTCCGAAGCACCCATTAACAAAAATTATTGAATTAAACCTAGGTTGTTACAAACTACCATGGTGAATGTGCTACGCACCAACAAGTAACTTTTTTTAAGGGTTAACTATTATGAAAAACTCCAAATTGAGATATCCATAACAAGTTTACCCTAATTAATTTTTTAACCATCAAAAATCTCAAATTTATACATTTACAATAATTTTACATTCTGTTAATTTCTATTAAATTGGATTAAATACCATAGAAAACCATAAATATATCAATTTGACGTAAAATTTTATAGAAACTAACGGAGTGTAAATTTACCGATTTGAAATTTTTCGTGATATTAACTTCTTCTTTTTTGGGTTATGCACGTGGCATTTTGCCTTATATATTACATATGTTTTCGAGAGGGGGCTGTAAATGAAGTAACTAAAATATTTTTTTTGGTCCACAGTAACTAAAATATTCACCCCCCACCTTTTTATTTAATTCCCCCTCCTCATCTTTAAATCCCCAACCGACCCCACAGGGAGACATTCCGTATAACAGAGTCAACTTCCGTGTCAGCCTTTTGCAACAAATGCCAGCCCCTTCTGATCCCCGCCTTTGGTACGACGCCTGCCGCACCCCATTCTCACGCGCCCGCGCGTAACCCCGCCCGCTCCACTCGCCCCGCCGTCGCGCCACGTGTCGTGCCGGTCCCCATTTGGACTGGTACCGTAAAATCGCTGGAGGTGCCGCGCGTGCGGGCGCGTTCGCCGCGAAAAGTGCGGGTCGGTCCCTCCGACCGGAGTGGGGGGAGCCGGGACGAAACCTTATTGATACGTCGTACGCTGGAGATACGATCCCATCTTCTTCCTGTTGTCTTTACTTGGCCCTTTGTCTTGCAAGTCATGTGGTGCTCTTTTGTTTGGTGGGGAGACAAGAATTTTGGAGGAAAGAACGAGAACAAAAACGAAATTGACTTTGCCATTGACCCTCCTTTAGTTTCTTTTGTCTTAGGGATCCATTTTGTTTTGCTAGAAATTTGGCGATCTGGAAAATACTTTCGAAAAAGTCGTTTCCAAATAAATTACGATATGTTCGATGTTGGGTTGAAATGAGATCCTAAGGTCCTAGATCCAACCATGGGAGATCCAAACTCGGCCTTTGAGGTCCCAAGGATTTACACTTCACCACTGAAGAAAGGGGCATGGGCGCACGAGGTCTTGGCCTAGCCTCGAGGGCCTCGGACCCGCTAGACTTGAGTGCCAAGAACTCCGGGGGGTTTCGACCCAACTGTCGAGCTCCCCAAGCCCAGCTATTGAGGTCTCTCAAGCCCAACCACTGAAACTCAAGCACGAACCTGGGCAACTAACATTGGTAAATTGGGCCAGGGAGATAAATACTCGAGAACTGCCTTTGGAAGCTTGGGTGCACCTCTATGGACCTTAGGCCAACCATGATGGACCCGAGCCTAGGTGCCGGTGACTTGGGTGTGGTAACAAGAGACATGGGCACAATCGCCAAGGACTCGAGCACGAAAATTGAGTTCTTAGGTCCAACCTCAAGGGACCTAGGTCCAACATGTATGGACTCGAACCCGAATACTAAGGAATCAAGACTCGATGACTTGAGCCCAAAAGCTAGTAACTTAGGCACAAGAGCTAGGTAGCGCAATCACAATTGCCGAGTTCCCAAGCATGAGCATTGAGTTCACACACACAAACACCGAGGTCATGGGCCCAACCTTGAGGGACCTGTGACGCAACCCTTTTGGAACTAGAGCCCACCACAATGGACTCAAG
This sequence comes from Eucalyptus pauciflora, assembly GCA_007663325.1. Lineage (NCBI taxonomy): Eukaryota > Viridiplantae > Streptophyta > Magnoliopsida > Myrtales > Myrtaceae > Eucalyptus > Eucalyptus pauciflora. Next base: position 2,477,874 of record VMYD01000056.1, read on the forward strand.
CCTGGGCACCAATGGCTTGAGTGGGGGAGCCAGGTACCCGTGTATGGCTGCTAGTGCCCTAGTATAGACGTTAGTGTCTCGAGCTTGACCTCAAGAGACTTGGACTCCTCCTCTAGGACAGAGGACCAACCATCAATGACCCTAGTACAAGCGTCAAGGTTTTTGTGCCCAAGCGTCGAGATCTCTCATCCAAGTACCGATGTCTAATGATACTTTAGAAAAAGGATTTCTAAATTTTTTAAAAAGTTATTTTATTGAATTTAAGCATATTTTTTTTGTTAACTATGAAAAGACTTTCTATGACTCATTTTCCTTAGCGATTCAAAAGCCGAAAAATGAGAAACGTTTTTAGAAAGAATATTTTTCGCCAAATAAATGGTACTTTAATCTCACTTATCTAATTATGCTTTCGCAACATTCATAGTCAATCTTAGCTTCTCACAAAATGGACGCTTAATTTTTCGTTGTGAATTAATCATCTTGAAGCATGTACGACGTATGACATTTGCAAATAAATCGCGCATGTTGCTTTCTATTTTATTTTTATGACGATTATCACATTCTTTTAACCCGACATAGAAAATTTATTTTCGTCTACTTGTGAATCTCACTACTGTCAGAAACATTTCAAAGAGTTCAGTGGAAGCAATGGAAGAAAGTACGAAATTATAATTCAACTACCAAAACTTTTATTTCTATAGGCTTTTTATGCAACCCATCCAATGAGAAGGGTCGAGGAAAGCTTGAATTCAATTTCGCTTAGATTTTATGAGAGATAATTTTAGCCCTAAGGAAAAGAAAAACGATTATCCCAACTTCTAGAAATTTTAAGATGCATGAGTCCCAGTTGAAAGTGGGTTGTTTAATTCCTAAAACGAGCAACAAGCCATGAAAAAGAAAAATACTTATTTGGAATTCATGGCGAAAAGAAGTGAGGATGTGTTTATCTTTCGAAAATTTTCCCTGACAAAGATATAAATATATATATGATTTGATCGCTCATTCGAATTTTAATTCACCTACATTAATCCATGAGATCAACGAGATATTATATGAGTAGGGAGTTTACCTATCTAACTTGGGCCTTCCTCATTATACAATAATACTAGCAACCATGTGTGGTTCTCCTATATTAGCAAGTCCCCCATCGGACCTCTTTTTAGTCATATGTCTTCTCTAATCTCTATACTTTCCCTGCATGCCAGAAGTCACTATGGGGACATATAAAACTTCTAGTTGTTGACCTCAGAGAGTTGAGGGTTGTTGAGCTATTCTCCAGGCTTGTCTCCAACATAGCTTTGTTGAATACTATCAAGTTCCTAAATCCCAATCCACCACTATCTTTCCTAGTTTTCAAATATCACATTCCTTCAATGCATTCTTACCTGTTTATCATTATTTTTCACCAGAAGTTGTCTATTTTTAGTTCGATAGCATGACAAATTGGCATGGGAATCTTGAGATCGACATATCATATTGAGGAACGGCATGTACAATCCCTTTAACGAGAACTTTCCCTACTTTCGACCTCAGCCTCTTAGTCCAACCCTCAAGTTTCATGTTTACACTAGCAAAAATCCAAGCAAACATTTGATTTTTGGGAGGTACATGATTTGGTGCTTTTTAAAGGAGTTCCACTTTCTCTTCCTTCGAGATAGGACTTAGGAGTTTGAGATTTTCATTTTTGGGGCACAATTATAATATTTTCATTCCAACCCGATACCATTAAAGTAACCGATTGAGATACTATGAGTTTTCCAGTTTAGGAATTGGAAATCATTTGATCAAATCATATTAATTACGATAATCAAAGCCCTTTCACAAGCCAGAGAACCCGAGTTAATTGGTTCAAGGGACTTATAGGGTGTTTAGTAGACCTCCAAGTATCCAAGCCTTTACTTTCATATTTAAGTATTCAATTCAATATCTCTAATAAGCATAAATTTCGAGTTTCTTTTACTATTTCATTTGATTGTTTGTAAGCCTTTTACATTTCTAGCAGTTCCAATTTCAATTTACCTTCGCCACATCTACATTTCTAGCCAATTTGATTTTCAACACTTCAATTTCCTCATAATTTGCATTACTTTACATTTCCTTGTATTCTAACCATTTATGATTTGCTCTCTGAAAGAGGCATGCCTTTAAATCCAAAAAAAAAAAAAAAACTACAAAATTCAAGTTTAGAACTGTTTTGGAATTGGAACATTCATGTTCGAGTTCAAGTTAGAGTATAAAAGTAAATTTTCGACCACCTAAAAGTTAGATTTTATGCATTTAAGTGAATTTCTCCAATAAAGTCCAAACCTATTTAGATCACCGAACTATAATTAGACAACTTGATAGCTGCTCATAAAAAGATCATTGGTGTGAAACTGCAGCCCAACAATATCAAAAGTCGTGCCAATTATTTCACCCAAAAAGTGACAAATCTTTTATCAGAAGGGTAGATTTCGATTTTTTTTTTTTTTTTATGAAAAGGGGGTCTATATTGATATTTGACGGAAATCGTATGGCTGGGAAAGTAAATGCAAATTTTGCAATTTAAATTACAGGAATAGTAAAATTACATAACTTAAATTGAAGGAAAATGTGTTCCATCGATTTTTGTGCTAAGGGTCTTTTGCGACAATTCGCTATGAGTATTTATAATATACTAATATGTAGGTGTAGCTACACTTTAACTAAGGCTACTGCCACACGTTTTTCAGAATGTTAGGCATGTTTTTCGTACTCCGAGAATTATTATCCAAAAAGAAATTACAACTTTCGAGACTATTTAGCCAATCCTCGTTTGGTACTGAAACCGTTATCGAGCATCCAAATCGACATATCTGCTTCAAATTGGACCCGCACGCTCAGCCTGGGGTTCACTTATTGTATTCACTTCCTATATATATATATATATATATATATATATATATATATATATATATATATATATATATATATATATATATATTTTGCCAATTTGAAGGCACAAAAGATTAAGCAAAGTAATTATCATTTGCTTTGGCCTTGCCGGTAATTAATTGAGTTTCACAAGGCCCATGCAGCGTTCGCATCATCCCCATGCATAGAATCATTGGATTGTCTTATGCCTTAAGTTGTACGACATGCATTTCTAAGCGCATCAAAGTCATTTTCCGATGATATATTGTAAATAGTCAAATTACAAAAATAGACCACACCGCCTGACATGACAAAACCTAATCATTCCGTCTTATCACATGGCAATACCACTACCATTCCATTCCACCCACGTTTCCTTATAGAATCTTAGGTAACAAGCTAATCTCAGCCCGACATGCCCTATTCAACCAATTCCCATTGTTGGTAGGAAGACGCATGATAATTATTTTGTTTTCCGTATTTTTCTATTTTTCTATTCTCGTAAACATATTTGGAATAGAAATTTTTTTAGTAGCGCAACAAATTTTAAGTATAGAAATATATTTCAAATAGAAATGAGAAGTGAAATTTTTTAACTTTTATATTTCTAGAACAAAAATGAAAAATAAAGACTCTTCTCATCTCTCACCCTTGCTTCTAGCCAGCCACCACCCACTCTACTCAAGAGGGAGAAATTTTATATCATTATCAAACGAATTTCTAAACTAAAAGCGAAAATGTTATATCGTTATCAAACGGGTATTTTTGTTCAGAAACTCGTCTGAAGAACAGAAATAAAAAATCAATTTTTGGATAGAAGTTAATTTTTCTAAAATATAATAGTCGAGAGAGTTTGATTATCAACTTAAGTCCCCTCGTGGGGGTCAAATTGAGAAATTATGGGATTGTTGAGGATGGAAACGACAATGTAGAGAGAGCTTGAGAGAGAGAGAGAGAGAGAGAGAGAGAGGGGTGATGGTGATATCTCAATCACGTTACATCCGGAGAGGAGACAGCGAGCCAAGCTCCTCTTCAATGTCCTCAGCAAAAGGTTGTACCGCCCGCCCGAAACTCCTCCCCTCCTCCTTCCCACCTCTTTTGTTCTTTTTCGTCAAAACTAAAATGCATGATTGGGAGCGACAACGTTTGCACCATGTGCCCGGAAATATCCCATAAACGGACAAAACATAACATCTTTTCTCTTCTATGGACCCCGGGTCACTTCGAATAGGACTTAATTCCCTATAATAATAATAAAAAAATACCCTCGAATAGGCCTTAATTCCCTATAAAAAATAGACCCTCGACTTTGAGTTCGATCCAAATCCTAACCCGAATTTTTCTTTACTTTATAAAGATCACAAACTTTCGGTCTAGGACCAATTTCGCCCTCACGTCCAAAAATCACCATCGCTCTCAAAAAAATCATCAACATCAGGACTAGTTAGAAGGTTCATCATTGAACCCACATCTTTATCAATACCCTCACATTCATATGGAACAATAACAGTCTCTCGATATGGATAGTTTTGGAAACGCCAGTGGCGATTTTTAGACGTGGGATGTGTTTGAGACTAGTATGAAAGTTGGTGATCATTTTTTAGGCAAATTGACGCGGAACTAGAATTAGACTGAAAGTCGGGAGTTTTTTTTAAGGAATCGGGCCCTTTCAAAAGAGAACAATTTATAAATATATATTTTTCGATTAATCTATATCTTCAGCATTTGGTTACTACACTAGGACACTCAAGCTCAAGCTCGATTAGATTTGTATGCTCAGTCATTCGAAATTCGATTCCAACTCAAGCTCGACACAACAAGAAAATTAAAATACTCAAACATAACTCGCCTCCTTACTGTCGGTCGATTCGATCACACTCCAAAAAAAAAAAAAGGAACACAAGAAAACAAGAGATAGCAAGCACTGTAGCTAATCATAGTTCCACGTGCGACTATAATGCCGTATGCCATGAGAAAACAATAATTTAGATGCTTCACTTGATGTCTACAACGATGCCCATCTCGAACAGCAACATCAACTTTTCCACCACGAACGTGGAGGAGACAAGAAGAGGGAGCGAGCGAGCTTGAAATTCTCGTGATAATCTCTAAACAAATGACAATCAAATCCCTAAGAATATCCTTACTACTACTCTCTAAAGTGCCTACGAAGATGGAGGGAGGGAGGGAAGGGAGAGGCTTGTGATCAGAGGTAGCAGAGAAAGCGAGAGACAGCCCTTCTGCAGTTGGTTCTTTCATCCGCTGGAGAAGAAGAGAGAGCACGAGGGCGACGATGCCGACGACGACGACGAGGGCGGCTGGTACCCCCGATGGTGGCTCGGCCGGAAACAGTCCAGCGACATCCTCGGCGGGGACAATGCCACGGTGACTGACGAGGCCGACTGCGTTCCCGAGTCCGGGGGCGATCCTGTCATGTCGGGCCAGACCAAAACCACACGGAAAAAGAAGGATGTGATGATAATGTCCTCTAAACCTGAGAATGCAGCAGACTACAATGTGGCGCAGAACAAACGGGGAAGGGTTCATCGTTGCTGTCGTGACTAGAAATGGACTGATCCTTTGTTGCAAAGTATGTTTTTTGAGCCGGTTGACATGGAAATCTCGATTTATGTAAGGTAAAAGCGACGCTTTTTCGCGAGAAAGGATCTCATCTTCTCGATCACTTTGAAACATAATGCATCGTGTTCTTGAAGAGACTGCTGAGAAGCTCGATTTAGTGCGTAAACTGAGAAGACCCGATTCCTGATTTCGAGTCGCTCGATGGCCAAACTAAAAGGGAAGAGAATGCGAGGGGTCGAAACTCACTTGATGGGTTATCGCCGGAAGAGTTCCGGCAGCCCTCCTGCTGCGTCTTGGCCAGGTTGTCGCGGCCCGGCTGCTGATGGGATTTCCTCCGGCGGCGGTTGTGGTCGGCCAGCCGCTTCCGGCAGCTGCGCTTCCCGTTGTCGAACTCCGCGAGGAGATGGAACCTGCACCACGATAGAGATTTCTCGTCGGTCGTACTCGTTAGCACGCGGTGCATTTCTTTAGGCTTGACGAAATCAAAACCCCACGAATTTTCCCAAGAATTATTTTCTGCAATTCGAACTAATTAAAGAACTTAAAAAAATAGACAAAAAGGCGGAATTTTATCTTTTTTTCCTTCCTAGGAAGAGGAGAAAAAAAGGAAATAAATAGTTTTATTAACTGATGTTGCGCAGGGAGAAAAAAATGAAGTAATTATTGATTAAAGGACGGTCGGGGCGGGGAGGCTACTATATTAAGCAAAGCCAAAAGGGCCAGGACGAGGCATTTGCGGACGTAAATGCCCCTCGGGATCGCCCCCGCCCGCTCGTACGAGCCCCCAGCCCTCCAATCATTTGCCGCCGGAAAGCTTCCTCCCCCGGGGGCATTCCCGTCTTTTTCAGCGTCGCCGGCGGCGGCGGCGCTGTACGTGATTATAATGCCCGATCGTAGTGGCTGCTCCCTCCCCCTTCGATCGTTCGACCGTCGTTGGTTGGGTCTCGTGATTTGTTTCGTCGCGAACGGAATGCGATATTGGAAGAGAGCGAGAGGGGAGTTTTTACCTGCTGCACTGCTGGCAGAACCGCTGGGTCAGCCCGCCGGCGATGACGGCGGCGGCCTTGGAGTGGAACTCGCACACCTTGTGCCTCCGGTGGTAGTGCTTGGCGTGGGTCAGGTCGGCGTTGCACCCCTCGGCCTGGCAGCGGGGGGCGTTGGCGGCCCCCGACCCGACCCCGCCGCCCTCCCCGCCCGCCCTCCCGGCCGACGGGCGGCGGTAGAGCCGGCTCACGAAGTCGTCCTCCGCCGCCACCGAGGACGCGAAGTACGTCCGCCCCCCAAGGTTCAGCCCTATCCTCGCGGCGGCGAGCTCCGCCGCGGGCGACGGCCGGGCCCCCGCGGCGTCCTCGCTCTTGGGCACCATCAGGAACCCCCCGCCGTTCCCTCCCCCGCCGCCGCCGCCGCCGAAGCAGTCGAGGGCGAAGGGGTTGGCGGGAGGCGGGTACGACGCGCCGCCGAAGGCGCGGGGGTCGAAGAGCGGGTGGTGGGCATTGTGGTTGTGGGCGACGGCGATGGGGGGTGGTTGCTGGTGATGGGGAGGAGCGAAGGGCGAGAAGGCGTTGGGGCTGGACAGCATGTGAGTGGCGGCGGCGGCGGCGCTGCTGCTGGGGAAGGACTGGTGAGGCGAGAGCGCATAGTGGTCGAGCATGGGGTGGTGGTGGTGGGGGTGGTGGTGGTGGGTCTGGGTCGGGTCATGGGTCGGGTCGTCGGCGGAGATCAGAATCTGAGACGGGTTCGCGCCGAGGCCCCACTCGTACTCCAGCATTATCGCCGCTACTCCTCCTCCTTGCGTCGGAGCTATCTCAGCTGACAAAAGGGAGTTTGTTTTCTTAAAAAAAAATGGGAACTTTCGAGGGGAACGTCTCGGCTTTTAGGCCGGAATCATCATTGGAGGTTTACATGAATTGAGAATTTTGGTCGGTGGGTTTTGTTGGTGCGAGGATTGAATGGCTTTTGGGAACATGTCGGGGGTTTTCGACAATTCCCGGAAGCGCATAAAACAAAAGGTGCGAATTTCTCCTTTTTCAAGGGCTTTGGTGGGAAGAGAGAGAGAGAGAAACAGAGTTGCAGAGTATGAATCCGAACACCCCGAACCCTAACTTGCCATTCTGCAGAGCCTGGGCTCTCTGCTTCTTTCTCTTCTATGCACGCAAATGGCGTGTTCTTTAAGTCTGTCTTCTCCCTCCCTCCCTCCCTCCCTCCCTCTCTCTCTCTCTCTCTCTCTTCTTTCCACAGATCTTTTTGAACGCTTGTCTCTCTCTCCTCTCTCTCTCTCTCTCTCTCCTCTCTCTAAGCTCGGTTTCAGTGTGTGAGAGTCTGAGCTGAGAGGAACGGGGAGGAAGCGTGGGAACCGCGAGGGATTGGTCAGCTTTCTCCTTCACTCTCCTCCCCCTTCTCTGTCCCTCTCTATATTCGCGAGTCGGTGTCTGAAATCTCTTTAGAGAGAGAGAGAGAGATAGGGAGGTGGAGGGTGGTGGAATGACGAGGATGCCCCCTTGAAAGCAACGTATTTAGTGGAGTGGGGTGGGGGTGGGGAGCCTCTCGACACACGAAGCTCCAATGGAATTCAGTGAAGGAAAGAGAGAGCTCCAAGTAAAAAACAAAAAACCCAAAAAAAGCGCATAGGCAGTGAGCAGAGCAGTAACTAAAGGCCAGGGGGAAAGGATGGCTAAGCCTCGAGTTTCCTCGGCCGATCTCAACCGTTAGATCATGTGGATCTTATAATCGACGACGGCGATCGCGTCCGATCCGGCTCCACCCGGGGGGTGATCGGACGGTTGCAGCCCCACGGAAGTAGGGGAGCAGGGAGAGCCGTGTGGGTTTCCGGTGGACTTCAATGTGCGCCCAATCAGAAGAAGACGCGGCAGGCAGCAGCCCCTCGGGCTCGCCCTCCGCCTCATTCAATGCCACCAGGCCCCACCCGCCCCCAGCGTTTTGCTCATCGCGGGTCCCATCTGTATGTACCGCCACTTCGGTTTATCTTGCAATACTTCTCTCCCTCTCTTGGACTTGATCGAATCCTTCAAAAGACTTCAGGGAGAGGAACAGGCGATTGAACCACCTCGAGGTGAAAAATCCCGTAATATCGCTCCAGTATTTCTATTCAGACTTGATCAAATCCTTCAAAAGACTTCAGGGAAAGGAACAGGTGAGAGAATTGCCTCGAGATGAAAAACCCTGTAATATCGCTCCAGTATTTCCGCTCACTCGAAAAGAAAAGCTTGAGTGAGAATTAAGAGGTCTCTTTAATTGGGAATGTAAACTCCATGTCAATATTTCGATATTGACTAGTCTAGGGTGAGTTGAGGGTGGCTGAAATGCACATTATTGTGTTGGCAGAGAGCTCCGTTCAAGCCTTCCAACCGGTTGCCGACACAGTACCCCGGGTCGAAAGACTCTCTCTCCCATCTTTTAGGGCTTTCTTTTTCTCTTCTTCTTACGAGCCATAATAAGGTTTTCATTAGTGTCCGAGGAATGGTGTCGACCCAGTTGCCAACGGCGACTTGGATTTAAACCCTATTCCGGCAATGCATGTTGCGAGGTAAAGCGAATACCGAGGTTGTTTTGTTATATAGACGGTACAATCATAACATAACTGACATTGCCGAGGGATCCATAAAATGTTCGGCTCGATGTTGGGTCGTTCAATAACATATGCAAATGATCGTACTCTTTTCCCCGGATTCAACGTCAGATCTTGATGACTAGTGAGGACGGTAGCTTTTTACTCGTACATGACTCGACACGCAATTTACTAGGTTAAGAGTTATACGCATCATTGCGAGTACTTATTTCGTGTGTCTTATACTGGAGTGAGATGGAAGAAATGGGAATCGGGTGGAAATTGGACATTTAATGTCCACTGGTCATGACTATGTTTCAATTGACACCGAGGTTTCAAATGTCCAATCAGAAGTATCCGAATTAAGGACTCGCCATGACCACGTCCACCGACGAGTGGACCAGACTGGAATAGTAACAAATAAAACTACTTCCAATCATTCTCGAGAAATCGTCACCGAAATGCTTTACCTGAAGTCACGGCGGTATTTCTCGAAAATCCGGATGGAGATTTCCCTTCTAACACAGAGGCCCCGGGATCATCCGAGCCTCTGTTTGGAAATGATATTCTTTCGTCTAACGGGTGATATTTTAGACCTCTTGAATTATTGTACTACCAACCCTCCACCCACTTTCTCGGAGGGGTTGGGGTGGGGACGAATTAATTTCAGGAATGGGTTTCGACTCCCACGCCCTGTAAAGAGGCAGGGTAAAAATCTGAGAGTGAGCGTTAGAATAAGCGTAGAGTAGGACCGACCAAAAAAAAAAAAAAGAATTATTGTACTATCGTTTGAGAATAAATGCACTAACAATTGGCCAAAGTATGCGTTAGTGTGCTTTGAAATCATGCAGGAAGGAGGAGGAGGTCGGGAGAAGGTATCGAGTTGGTCTCCTAACTTTTCACTTTGTTGTTTCGCAATGATCTTATCTCGAATGGTTAGGACATCCAATTTCCAGGATTCTGGACAATGGATGTCGAGGCCTGAAAAAGTGCGTGAGGAAGTTGCAAGAGAATGGGACAATTTTGATTTTTCTCAATTGAGAATAATCATAATTTTGACTTTAAAGTGGTCGGTACCTTTGCACCCCCTAATCCGTAAAAATCACACGTCCAATCCTAATCATGGACCATACATATCGCATCTAGTGGCTTAATGTGATTGACAAAAACATTCCAAATTGCAAGCGCAAAATTGGCAAAACATCATCACATATACCTACCAAACTTTATGCGTCATGCCAAATTCTACCGGACTTTCCGGTGGCACGTAATAAGGACCAAGACCGTGCTCCATGACTTGGAATTTATGGGAAATGGCTATCGAAAATCACTCAATAATAACATCATGGGACCTTATTAAAAATTGTAAGAATTTCCAATCCAAAAATTTGAACAATTAAGTGAAGAGAGATCACATATTTATAAAGAGCATATAAATCCCGTAAACAAAGGACACGGGATACTATAATACCCTTCTCGCCACACATACAATATAAATCGAGATAGACACTTATACCATGATAAAATTAGAATGTCAAATCCAAAAACTTAAGTTAATAAATAAACGATAATCACATGTATAGAAAGAGTGTATAAATCCGTAGTAAATAACATCAAACGCTTTAATACATCTTTAATATTAGAAAGTCAAACTTAAAAAAAAAAAAAAAGTAGCTGATAAGAAGTCTACACGTGTATAAATAGCATATAAATCTCATTATCAAGTAATGTAAATTATTTCAATGACTATGTTTGTCATGTCGACTATATATGTTTACATGTATAGGAAGAACTGAGAAAGGACACACGATGTGTATTTTCTACAAGCACACTCTAGCAGATACGTGGCTATGTCTGTATAACTACTTTCAATTACCACCTATTAACCTTATTTAGGTCACGTGTTAATGAAATTTTCTTCTTTTGGTGCCTTTATATTAGAGCCATTTACTGTGATGCTTACCAATCAATCCGACACAAGAAATTGGACTTCCTCCATTCCTTGACGTCCCACGTCGCCATAAAAAAAATATAATTCAAATAATGTGTTAAGCACAATAGTAGTTTTTTTTTTTTTTGGTTTCAAAGTTTATGAATTTTTGGTAAATATATATCGTATGTGAGGGAAAATCTATTGATACGACGTGCCATGACATGAGAATACAACTCGATTTGAGTGCAAAATTAACCAATTTCGAGTTTGTTTTATTTAAAACATATAGCATAATGAAATGAACTCGATCCGAGCTACAATCCCCACATGGATGTTCCTTCATAAGTGATATATCCGGAGATAGGGATGATGGATCTCTTCACTTAGGTTAACATTCTTGTACTTGGGTTGTCTATTTCATGCTATGTTTTTTTTTTTTGTCTCTAACTCAATATGTAAACTTGACATTAAAAAATCTACAACTCAACCATAAAACCACCAAATAAGGCATTATACTTGCCAAATTCACACTCACGTTGTGTTTGCATGCAATTTGACCAAATTAAGATGATCACCTAGATCAAGAACATGAAATGAGGAATCATTCGAATTCCAAATTGGTCTTCAAAATTTTTATCTATTCTACCTATGGATCCTGTGGAGTGGTTTCTACTATATGTATTAGACATTGTTAAAGTATCAAAGACTGCCTTTTTATGGGGTTTATATGCTATTTACATACATGCACTCGCTCCATATCTATTGTCTAGCAAAAATTAGTCGGATAGACTCAACCGGTAAAATGTTAAAAATCTAGGACTAAATTGACACAAATGTAACAAATTTAGAACCGTTTTCATAATTTCCTCTCTTTTATTTTCCAGAAAATTTCACCAACATTGCCCATAAGTTCTCTAGATACACGAGCTGAAAATGGAAAAGCACGGTTGTCGATTCGATGCCATCGCACTCCATGTCCGTAATCTTGCTATGCATCGAGGACAATTTTTCAAGAATAGTACTACTAGTATAATCTTGCCTATTTATTAAGGTGAAGCATGAAAATAAGCCGCAGCATGACCTGTACAAGTTTCCCAAGCAATTCTCGGGGGGAAAATCGTATAAGGATAAATTACACAAACAGTACCTGAACTTTGATCTAATATGCAATATGATTCATGAACTTTAAATTTATTCCATATGATTCACAAACTTCAATTCAATGTGTAATATTGTGCATAAACTTTTAATTTGTTCAAAATAATCCATTGATAACTGGAACTTGTTCAATTTAATCTATGGATTATTTGAAAATGTTAAATGTTGTCCATAAACTTGAATTAATAAAAGAACAATATTGAACATTTATATATAGTTTATGGACTAAATTGAATATGTACCAAAAGTTCGAGAACTATATTAAACAAATTAAAAGCTCATGAATGATATTGCAAATTTAACTAAAGTTCATGGACCATATTGAATAAATGTAAAGTTGGAGGACCACATTACATATTTGGCCAAAATTTATAGACCATTTGTGTCATTATCTCTAAATAAAATGATTTTACAAACATGCAATAGCAAATAGACGTTGATCTAATGTCTAATGTATTGTGAAAACTAGATTCTCGCTAAATCAAAGATTATACCAAGTAGGGAGGCAAAGAAACAACCAATTTATTGAGAAAAAGCACCTGAAAGTTGGTGTCATTTACTAACCAACAACCAACGTGAATGGACACTAAAACCTACAAATGAGTATGCACAACGCCATTACTTCCAACGCTCATAGTAATATTTCTTGAATCATGAGTTGTGCCATCTCAAAGCTTATATAGCTTCATTTGTTCTCAAGAAAACCTTAGCCCCCGCCCCGACAGCCTCCAATCGAAAAAATGTTCTGCCCGACAGCCGTTGCAATCCCTCCAATTTGACAAAAGATCGTGTTGAAATTCTCCGTTTTCTTTCTCCAATCTAGTTTGCCAAGTTAGATCGCGGCCCGAACATACCTTTTCCTTAAAAGAAAAAAAGGCTATAAAATCGCAGGGCTCAAGATCCAAAATCGCACCTCGCAATCTAAATTCACTCCCTCCTATTCCTAATTTACCTCCTCGTGACCGACCACTTTATGTAAAGCTCCTTTCTTTTTAATCTTTTGCCGACTTCTGAGCAGATTTAGGAAGGTGTTATCGACTTTTGCGAAGCCCCGGTTCCTTCCAGCCCTAAATTTTGCATGTGGATGTGGTGGCCTTCCTTCCTCCCTATCGCGCTCCGCCCGAAGCCTCCTTGCACCTTCGAGGAAAATTCAATCGTGGGCCACCGGTGAGCGCTGCCTGGCTTCCATTTCCTCGTGACGTTGACGTGTCTCTGTTCCAAATCTCCATCCCCCTCCTCCTGCTGCTGTTGCCGTTCCTTTCGAATTTTCTCATCGAGGTTTTCTAGTCACTACAGCTCGTGACGTTGAGATCTGGCGCGATGTGGACGGTTTTTTAGGCTTTCGCGAAGGAACGCCGTTCGTCGAACGGGGCCTATCGTGATCGCAGATTCCCGAGCTTCGATGCCGATGCCGATGCCCTCCTCGCGTCTTCATCGCGCATGTGTTGTTCGCGTCCATTTTTCCTCGTCGTTCGATGTATGATTGATGTGGTCATGGCCATTTCATTGCTCCGCATGCGGGGGGGCGGCTTACGCGCGTGACCGAAATGTAGAGAATGCCCTATAAAGTGTGGTTTATAGGTGCCATGAGTGCGACTACTAGGCAACTTTGGAGTCTTTGGAGGGTGATAGACGGTGAAAGATTAAGTCCATCATTCATCATTTTGCTCCATCAGATCAAAGGGATTGTACCATTCTTCATAACCCTTCGTGTGCTTTCATATTAGAAAACCATTGCATAATCTCTTGATGGTGTGTAAAGTTTTGTCAGTTCTAGGGTATCTGGTAGGTAAAGAATCAATCTACAATAAGCGACGTCCGATCTCCCTAAACTTAGATTCACCTAAAAAGTGATTCAGTGCTTGTTACATGTTGCAAATAATCTCATATTCTCTCCTTATTTTTGTTTGGACGATGCAGTTGTGACCTATATATTCCCGGCGGTCTCGATCAAGTGTCTAATTTAGGTTTTACGTAATGGTGGATTTATAACAAATTGAGATCTAGATGCCACCTACTAGGTTTTTATGTATTCAATTGCTCCAAAAACCCTTATGAATTTGGGATCGCTTTAAAACAATAAAGAGGGTTGGTGATTCTATCTGCGGTAATATAGGGATTTCATCAAGATCGATAAGTTTCGAAAAATAAGCCATATTCACTTTGAACAAGGTATCCTGTCCGATCGGTTTCCGACCGACCAAACCCCGGAAATGACCCAGTCCACCCGTTCTTTCAGTAATTCTTAGGCCAAATCCCGTAACCACGAAACCATGTCTTTCCGAAAAAGCCATCTCAAAACTAGATCGAGCGGGTCGGTTTTAGACAGTTATCCAAGCTTGAACTCGATCGACTTGTTAGCTACGAAAACGACACTTAAGATCTCCATAATTGGAATTTAAAACACAATAATAGAGAAAAAGAGAAAAGGGGATTTACACATCTGATTTTGAATATGTCGTTCTTGATGCGAAATATCAACGATCCAAAACTCAAGTGTTTCTCCCCTATCGTCTTCTATATCACTGACTCAATGAAATCACCCCTCACCCTTAGCGTTCAGTAAACGCTTCTTATGTGAAGTTATTTGTACATCGGGTTAGAGGAAACTCAAGCACTTTTTTATAGAGTTTTATATCACAAGCCGGATCATACTCATCTCACACCAGTCAGTCCAATATTAGACTAATGAAGAATCTTTGTATCTTACCTCATTAAACCAGTGTCCCCGACATCAGAAAAACTTTTACACGGCTTTCCCATGTCCCCAAACCTAAGTCGAGGAACGAACCCCACATTTGCAGCAGATGGTCCACCATCATTTATGGTCACTCCTTGGCGAATGGAACTCGAGGTACGCATCGCAGCTGTTGTTGTCATTTGGTGCCTGAATCGGAAGCATGTGTTATTGTTATTCAGCCATGCTTTCACCTGCCACGCGCAGAGAGACAACGCACACCTACACCCGCCCCCCCGCACATGCACACGCAAACGCACCATTTCGTGCTGTGGCTTCTTCTTCTCCTTCCCCCTTTTTTCCCTCCTCTCGTGGCTCGTGTCATTGGTTTACGCTTACGGACGAATCTGCTGCAGGTAATTTGACCTGCAGCCTTTACACCTCAAAAACCATGCCACTTCCATTCTCCTCCCTTCCTTTCAATGCAAGCAAAGTGAGTTTTGGCCTTTGGTGGCCCCCAACTTTTTTTCCTGGGGTCTCTGATTTTAATTGTAGCGCAAAGTCGTGAAAAAGATGCGGATTTGTCGCGGATTTTGTTTTGAATTTTAGAAATTCATCGCCCGGGCACGTGTATTTAGCCGTCCGAGCTGTCCATTCATTCTGGATATATCGTCGTTACAAGACGTTATGATCAGTGTGGACGGTTCAATTTTTGATTTACTGATTAGGTTGCCCATCATTCTTTGTGAAAGATACTTATATTTAGTGATAATATGTATTATATAGGAAATAATTCTCATTTGTGGTAAAATATTTCATGGTGGTAAAAACATTTGTTCACAGTAATTAAGTTAAAAATTAGAATTGGTTTAAAGAGGAAAAAAAAAGATGTTTCTAAACTAGATATGAGTGTAATATTGGCAATAATTAGTCAACAAAACCAAATAATGGTTACGGTTACTTAACACGTTGAGAAAAACAACAGGATAAGTAAATTAACACTACGGATGTTTAAAAAAAAAGCCAGAAAAGATATTTGTAAAAGCGGAAAAGATTAAAACAAACTAAGGTGGTCCAGTGGTGGCAACCATTGTGCTGCCATAGTAGCTCTTGCATAACCCCAATTGGAGCAATGGCAAGGATCACACGTGACCTCGCCTAGTGATGACAAGGGTCGCGCGACCCTTACCTGTCACTAGTAAGGGTGGCACAATCGTCACAGACTCTTGCCTGATTTCTGGGAAGAGTCGCACGCAACCTTCATTATTGTTGTAGTCAGAGAAGATCCAGTCGCCTTCTCCAATGATCAGAGAGCAATCGATGTCGTTACCATTGCTTCAGTGAGAATTTCCAATCCCTATCAGAATGAATGTTTACCCATAACAAATAAGATTTTAATTTACTAAGAATGAGAAGATTTACCATGATCAAGTATAATTGAGTGCGAACAAATAACTTCATGGGATTATTGAATTAAGAACATAACCATTGCAAAGAAATCATTTCAATAATGACTTTATCACCACCCACAATGCCTTTGCCCCTAGAGCACCACCTCAAGGTTGGTATTCTCTCCATAGAACTAACATTTCTTATAAAAGATGCTCAATACTAACGTGGAAACCTAATCAACTTCTCGAGTCTTCGCTCACACTGCCTTGTTAGATCATGAGATATATACAGAATGTGCGCCCTGTATTTGAAGAGAGTAGCACTCTGCAACGATTCAATGATATCAGAATAAGATATGCATGTGAGCTTTTTTTAATTTATGACTATCACGTAAGGGTGGAATTTAACGATTGACTGAAGATTAAGTTTGGATGGAGATTGCCCTCTCCATGGTTCAAGATACACATAAACCACCGTCAAATCAGTTGGAAAATGGAACTCCAATCTCAACCCCGGGCGATTCAATGCAAAACTGCAGACAAAATGATGACCGTGATCATTTTTCAGGACGAGCGCAGAGGGCCTCTCTCTCTCTCTCTCTCTCTCTCTCTCTCTCTCATTGAATGCAACTGCCAACCTTTTTTTCATCTTCTTCTTTTCTTCTTTTTCTTTTCTGGGTGTGGTGGTGGAGATGGTGGTGGTGGTGGTGGTGGTGGCAGTGGCAGCGACAGGTGAGTGGATAATGGAGGAGCGAGGGACAGGGAAGAGTCAGAGACGACTTTTCAAAGGATCGCACGTGGAGCTCTCTCCTCGGCTCCTTTCGTGTTCCCCGCAGGTCTGCATCCCGGATTCGCTCCGATTCGGGCAGCCGCAGTTCACGTGCCCTCCGCGTGATCGATTTACTTACCCTTTAGACCGTTGAACATGATTCGGGTGCGGTCAAAAATTATCCCATCAAAATCAACTCTTTCAACCCATTTTGATTTATTCACATATTTAACCTAATGCATATTGCTAAAACATTTTCATGATTAGCACAATATAAGAAAATTCATACATTAACTAAGATGAAAACATGAAATGATCGAGCATGAAATTGAGTAAATGTGAGAACGACTAAAGAGAGAGTCATACAGGTGAATTGAATCTAAATTGAGAATCCATTTAACATGTATATTGTATTGAATTTTACTATTCCGAACCCATTTATAACACATATATTGAATATAATCAATCCATATAACAACTAAGTCTATCCAAGATGAGTTGAGACATAGGGTAGATATGAATATAATCAATCCATTTAACCAAAAGGAATACGAAAAATACAAATTGAGAAAATTCCCAAATAGGCATTTTTTTCCTAAAAACAATTACAATGGTGAAAATCGTGAAAATCAAACATAAAAAAGACCTAACTAAAAAATGATTTAGGTAGCTTATAGTGCATGCTTATAATGGATAACGACAGAAGTTTGCACACAAGTTTGCTTATTAGGAAAAGAATATATAACTCCAGATCTGATCTTTCGCAAGCGGCCTAATGGGCCCGCCTAGGCCCAGTTGGCCGAAAGGCAAGATTAGCATGTATGGACAAAGTCATTCCCTCCTTAAGTTTGACCCAGCCAAGCTTAACCACTCCTGGTCAATTTCATACATAATGTTCAATTTTTTTTTTTCATCGACTGGTCTGGGTAAGGACTTTTAAACGCGTAGTAGGACCGGTTAGCCAAGCCGACCCATTGATCAGGTGGAACCTAACCGATGCATAACGGTGGAGGTAGGCCTGGGGGCAAGGTGAGGTTTTCGAAGTCTGATCTACAGGTGACAAACTGGTGGGTCAAATCGGTTTCGGTTCGGTTAATTTCGATTCTTCGGGTCATAGATGGATGCGTGTCTTTTCGGTTAACAATCTTTCATGTGGGAATTGGGTGGATGTAGCACGAGTTTGGTGTAGACATTGCTAGTCGAGAGAGTCGGATCCGCTTTTAACTTGTGAAATTTCCTTTTGCGTCTTATTCACGTACGAATCATTTGGATTTCTGACATTTCGCTTTCAGTTTTAATTTGCATTGGGTCCAGCCCACATCGAGACGTGGTTCAATTAGGATTCGGTTAAGGTTAGTTTCGGGGCCTGTCGGGTACTAGCAATTCAATAATTCAAGTCCTCTAGGTTCAGATGGCTGAGTGATTCGTGCTCTTATTCAATTCCCAGGTATTTCGAACAGGGATTGAGTCGGATGCGGATTGTTGACTTTTCTTCATCCGTTCGAATTGGGTTGGATCAGTTTTCAAGTGATTGGGATATAGTATATTTTAGTCAGATATATGATATATTTTCTAAAATTTCATATGGAATTTCGATATTTTGTCTTTGTGAATTAGAAATTGCAACGATTATTTATCTCATTCCCTAAATTGAATGTGATCAATAGAAGGGCAGACCGACTGGACTGCCTAGGTCCAAAAGGGAAAATTGGTGGATATGGGTAACGTTCTCGGCCCAACCACAGCCGAAGACTTCTGTATAAGCTTCAAGTATTCGGCTGGGTTGACCAATACATTTGATCCGATCCGAGTCAACCCAATGATCTCCTCTAACCAAATTGAGGTTTTCATGTCCGTCCCCAATGCCGTCTTGACCCCATGCTCAACGATGATCGGCTAACCCGGGATAATTTGCCATCCCTTTTCTTGAAGGTTAGATTTGAAATCCATTTCACCAAGTTAAATGATTCTAATTAAAATCTGATGTTGGTCCCATCCATCATACGTGCTCAACCTGACTTGTGAAGTAATGGACCATGAGCTTAACGAAGGCGTTCATTCACGATTCATGGGCCTGAGAAATCCTCTGGGCCCAATTTGGCCCAATAAAGAATCTCCTCTCCCATCAAAAGCAAAAGACCCAATGGTCCTCTCTCTCTCTCTCGAGTTTAGACCTAGACCATGACTTGGTAATTATGGTATGTCGACTTCTTCATGTTCTAATAAGCTTTTCATCTCTACATAATTTCCATTTTACCGAAAAAAAATGAAGAAGAAGAAAAATAGTCTAAGTAAATCAATTGACATGGCGGTAACTATATGCATAACAAATACTTGAGAGGCAACCGCTAGCGAAATACAATGTTAAACCTATCGCGCAGGCTGCATATAATGAAAAAAGATCCATTTTTGGACAGGGTATATTAACAGCTCCAAGATTGGATATAAATTATTTTGGGTCGAGGCCACCTACACAAGTCCAAAATATGAAATTCTAACCGCTTTATGAGACTTGAGGATCCATCCCTTCATTCATGGGCTTTTGGATGGCTGAGTTTCTACACTCGCGTCCATGGTAAAAAAGTAAAAACATACATATTACCAAAAACGAAAACAAAGACTTGCAGATCACGCCGAAATTACAAAAGGAAGAAAAATTGAAATTATTAAAAGAACAGCCTGAAAAAGATAAAGGAACCTTTTAACGAGAGGAGAAGACGTGACATCCAAAGCAAATTAAGAAAGAAACTCACATCATGAAGTACGGAATTCTTAAAATTCAGGTCTAGGGTATTCATATCGATTTAGGTTCACGTCTTACATCATTCAATAGGTTGATGATACGAGAGTTTGTCCACCTAAGACAAAGATAAAAAAAAAAGTATTTATTTCGCAAAAAATAGCTAATTTAAATAACACATATCGCCTACAAAAATAAATAAATAAATAATATTTTCATCTATGAAAATAGTTAGACGTGAATTGTTGTTAATAATGAAAATATTTTTTACTAGTTAATTATTTTAAGAAAAATATTCTTCAAATCATTCATTTTTTATGAAATAAATAAGATAAGAATGTCGCATCATTAGACAAAGAAGACAAACTCTGGGGACAACCAAAGCTCAATACAAAGGGTGGAAAGAGGTGATCATAGGAACTCCACACCAACGCCCCGTCACGGAATATATTTAGTTTGTGGACCACCGGAGTCGCAGAATCACCTCCAAAGACGCCTTCCCTAAAGCAGCAGATCAACTCGCAAAATGGGAAACCACTGGGATTCGCCCTAGTGGTCACCCTTCCAACATGGAAGGGGGAGGTGAGGGGTTCAAATCCCCACCTTCTTAGGGGGGTGGGGTGGAGACGCGTAAGTTTCAAGAGTGAGTTTCGACTCCCACGCCCTGCAAGAGACGGGGCAAAAGTCTAAGAGTGAGTGTAGAATAGGAATAGAGTAGAACTGACCAAAAAAAAAAAACTCGCAAGACGGGTCTTCTCGCCCCGTCCGACAGAGAAGGAATACGTTGCTAACAATGCTTGGCACCAAGAGGAAAATTGAATGAGATAGCTCGCCATCTTCGCTCACGCAAGGACGTGATTCAACCCTCCATCGAAGGCCATCGAAGCGATAAGGAATCGGAAAATGATAATGATGTTTTTAGGAAGATCCAAAGAAACGAGGGTCGAGAAAATGATGTTCTTGGGAAGATCACATGGGACTTTTGATGGATAAAGAACTCTTGTCCTTAACGAAACCCTTGACGGGCTTACCACGTATAGCTTTTTGGTACTACCCTCCAAGCTTTTCCAAGGTATCTTTCTGTTCCTTTTCCATATGGCTATGATAAAAACCTGAATTTCCTAGTTTATGATAAATGCTAGTCATGAAACTCAACTCATCTCGACTCGATACGACAAGCAATGATCGGAACTTGAACAAGCGGTAAAAAGACTCGAGCTATCGATTCTTGGAGAACAATTACTAGACGAAAATCGAGATGACAGAATTGTCACTCACAAAACACTTTTTAATTGCAAGACTATAGAAAATTCAAAATCAAAGAATCTTAGATGTTGATGATGTATTCACAACAAGAGAGATGAAAACATAACTTTATCTATAACGATAAGTCGGAGAAATCGATAACCTTGAGAAAATTATTGTTTCTGAAATAGGGAAATATGAAGAAATTCAATTTCTCTCCCTAAACACACTTTTATTTTAATGTATTTTATTGACTGGATGATAAAATACAACTTTTCATCGTCTTGTATGGAGAGAGGACCAAACCATATTTATATAGGCTATTAATAGATACTCTCATTAATGACTTTACTATTAGCTTTTCATCAAGACATATTTTATCTTCAAAAGAGTGACATCTCATAAGAATTGCATATTTTCGTGAAGTTAAGGACTTTTCATAACTAATACGTTTTTGGCATTTAAATAATTATCGAACCATTAATTAATAATATCCGTGGGCTACAATCATCCTTCCAACTTGCACTCCCAAAAAGTCACATCAATTACAAAGCAAGGAACACCAAAGCTTGCGGGGGAGGGTTCGTCGTGGGTAGTTAAGGAATGGTGGGTACGTAACGTGTACGAGAGTGGCGTGTAGGTCGGCCGATTTGGCGAGGGGATGAGGAGGCGTGGGACGTATGGAAGTGGACGAACGCAACACGCGACTCTCTTTATAAACCCTAGTCGGCATGAACAAGGAAAAATCCAGGGAGGCGTATGAAGCGAAGCCACTTCCGGGCCACCTTTTCCATTCATTATGAAGCTTCCTAGGTTTTATCTTTGCCCGCGCACGGTATGCTTGGGAATGTGGACAATCATTTCCAAGACCCTCCTAGCTTAATAAGGGCATGCAAATGCTCATTTTTAGGAGTGACAGAATGAGTGAAAGCGAGGCGATATGACTACCCATCAAGACGTTATCCTCAATACTAGGAAAAACACAATGGGCGATGGGCATAATCGTCTCTAAAAGCGAAAAAAGCCCGTTCTTAATGTTCATCAGCGAAGGCACATGACCAATTACTTGTCCCGTCCATACGACCCCACTAAAGAAAACTTCTGCGATGGTCGATACGGGTCAATCCCCCGAGACAACCATGAGGGATAAATTATCTAAAAAGTCACAAATCTATTATACGACAACTTATTCAGTCCTCAATTTTTAATTTTGCCAATTTAATTTTCAAATTTTTGACGATTATCTATTATAGTTCATTCGGTTAATTTTAGCTAGAAAGTACTGACGTGACCTGGCCGTCTTATATAGCATGATTGGTGTTGGCATAAATAATTTTTCTAATTTGTTTCTAATTTTTTGAACTCTTTTGCTTTTTTCTTGTTTTTACCCCGGGGCATCGCACCCCTTACCCATGGAAAGAAAGTTCAAAAAATTTACAAAAATTATTCACGTCAACACCGATCGTGTCCCGTGTAACAGCCACCGCCGATTGCATCACCACATCAACAATTCCAACAAAAGTTACTTGGATGAGCTATTAGATACTCATCAAATTATTAATAATTAAATTGATAAAATTAAAAATCTTTAGAATAAATTGATCACCCTATGACGAACTTGAGATTTTTTGAATGATTGTCTCTCGCAATTAGTCATAGCGACGAGGTACGGGTCCTTAGTACTTCCTTGAGAATTCTACCAATGGCCTACATTGGTGTCGGTGGGCATGGCACGACCGTCGCCCCGTCAATTATTAGTCCGTAAAGTTTTCTACCTCCATGGTACATTGTGCCCTGCAAAGAGAGCAACAGATTCACTGACGAGTAAGGGCATGTTTGGTAACCATTCCAACAGTGCTAGATTCTGATTTTTTGTTCCCAGAATAAGTTTGGGACGAGAATCGCGTTTGGTAAAATTTTTGTTCCCGGGAACAAATTTGTTCCTATAATCAGTTTGGGACGAGAATCAAGAATAAAAAAAAAGTTGATTCTTGTTCCGGGAACAAAATTGAGAATCAAAACTCTTCTTCTTCTCTTTTCTTCTTCTTCATCGACCACTGTCCGCCGCCGCCGGTCGCCGGCAACTGGTTCGACGAGCTCGCCGGAGGCTCTCGTCTGGCCTGAAAAAAAAAACAAAAGAAATAGGAGAAAAAAGAAAAAAAAATAAAGAAGAAAAAAAAAACTAAAAAAGAAGAATAGGAGAAAAAATAAAATAATAAAACAGAAAAAGAAGAAAAAAAAAAAGGAAAAAGGAAAATAAAGAAAATTTAAAAATTTAAAAAGGAAAAAAAAGAAAAGAAAAGGAAAAAGAAAAAAAGGAAAAAAGGAAAAAAGGAAAGAAGAATAGGAGAAAAAATAAAATAATAAATAAAGAAAATTTAAAAATTTAAAAATTTAAAAAAAAAAAAGAAAAAAAGAAAAGAAAAGGAAAAAGAAAAAATGAAAAAAAAAAAGAAGAATAGGAGAAAAAATTTAAAAATATAAGAAAATAATAAAAAAATAAAGAAAAAGAAGAAAATAAAGGAAAATGAAAATAAAGAAAATAAAGAAAAGAAAATTAAAAAAGGAAAAAAATAAAATAAAATAAAATAAAATAAAATAAAATAAAAGGAAAAAATTATTTAAAAATTAAAATAAATTGATTTGGAACAGAATCAATGAACACGGTACCAAACGCAATTCTATTCTAGAATCAGAAATTTTGTACAGTTACCAAACATTTTACATTTTTGTCAATTTAATCATAAACCTTTTTTTGGTACTAATTTAGTCCTAAATATTTTTACGTTATGCTAATTCAGTCATTTCTGGCCAATTTTGGCTGGATTTTGCTAACTGGATGCCGGCTAAGTGATGTGGCTTGATCAGCGTTAACGTTGACAACTTTTAATGATATTTTAATATTTTAGAATTTTTTATTTATTTTATTTTATTTTTTTC
Source organism: Eucalyptus pauciflora (assembly GCA_007663325.1). NCBI lineage: Eukaryota > Viridiplantae > Streptophyta > Magnoliopsida > Myrtales > Myrtaceae > Eucalyptus > Eucalyptus pauciflora. The sequence continues at coordinate 2,501,764 of VMYD01000056.1, forward strand.
TTCTCCTCCTCCTTCCTCCAACCGGTCGCCGGACCTCGGCGACCGGCTAGAGGTGATGGCCGGTGAGGTCGACCGTGAGGGCGGCCTCGCGCCGGGCAGGCAAGGCTCATCCTCATCGGATCTGGCGAGGTCGAGCCTAGCCAGCCATGGGCGAGGCTCGACCCTCGCCAGATTCGGCGAGGGTAAGCCTCATCACCCAACGCAAGGCCGCCCTCGCGGCCATTGGTGAGGTGGCCGGCGACGTCGAGGTCGACCTCGCCGGCCGTCGCTTCTGGCCGGTTGCTGAGGTCCGACGACCGGCTGGAGGAATGAGGAAGAGAAGGAAAAAATAAAAAGAAAGAAAGAAAAAATTCAAAAATTCAAAAATATTAAAATATTATTAAAAGTTGTCCACGTCAACATCGATCAGGCCACGTCAGCTAGCCAACGTCTAGTCAGCAAAATCCGATCAAAGTTGGCCGGAAATGACTGAATTGGCATAATATAAAAATGTTTATGACTAAATTGGCATAAATACAAAATATTTATGACTTTTTTAACACTTCTCCCCCAATTTAAGCAAAGATCTTTGTGGAGAAATCATGATATTCGACAGCTCCTTTGGCAAGAAATGAGTGGATACAAGAAACGACACTTCATCATCTCAAAGATTTCCTTCTCCAGCTGAAACTTTCACTGCTTGGACAAGACCTTGGGTAGCAATAACGACGGTGGCGGCGCTTACTTTTCCATCGCATCTCCAGCTCTAACTCCAAATGTGCGGATAAAACGTAACGATAGAAACGTGGAGTGTCGCCTTACGAAGATGATACAAAAACTCTTCAGCAGCTCATAAAGAGTCTCCAAAACCCCTCTAATAAGACCTAGGGTTTGTCATCCCAAGTGATGAAAGGGGACAGACATTAATGAAGGAAATGATAGGTTTCATGCTACTTTCTAAGTAAAAGCTTATAAGAGAAAACGGAGTCCGACTCAAAATATCTATCGAAAGGATACTTACTCATTTGATTTCCGAGGGATAGATTGGTAGGTTTATATATACTCGGTAGCGAAAAAAGGTTTTATTTTCTCCTTTCATGGTTGGAAGAAATTTCCTCCTGCCCCATTTTTTAAATGGTGGGTCATAAGTTATCTCGGAATATTGCCCTACCAATCTTAAACTTATTGTACGGATAAACTTTTCAATTTTGCTAATTTAATCTTAAATCATTGGATGAAATTCTAATATAGTATTTCTAGAATTTTACTAGAAATGATTGACATGGTGATCTAAACATCCTATGTGACATGTCGCCACGTCAGCGGTTTCGATGAAAATTAGACAAAATGATTATATTAGAATTTTACTAACAAATTTAAAGCTAAATTGATAAAATCTAAAACTTTTAAGACTAAATTGGCATTGTTCACTAAATTTAGGACTAATTGGACATTGGACAATTTTCCCTTAAGTGATGCGTGTTATCCACATACAAACCTACCTAAATATAGATATAGGAGATCATTATGAAAGTAATATACTAACCAAAGGTGGTCGAACATTTAACATTTAAAAAAGCCTATCTTTACTCTGAAAAATATGAAGGATTAATGAGCTACGATTTGGGAGGTGGATAAGGAAGGGCAAGATTAGCGTGGGGAGAATCTTATTGGTAAAAAGTCAAAATCCCTTGTTTGGAAGTACAAAAGTGATTGATTTCGAAAAGAAATTGAATCCACTGGTCCCCCAATACTTAATTCTCTCCAACTTGTAGAGATAGTGGCTTGGAATGTGAACTTCTTTGTCATTTCCCCATCTTTGCCCTCGGAAGTACAAAGCAATGTCGAAAAGCCAAAAGGGTAATAATAGTAAAATAAACAAATCACTAAAAATATTATGGGTTCTTTTTCTCCATCTTCGTTGTCATCTTTCCAAACAACACCAAAAATATATATATATATATATATATATATATATATATATATATATATATATATATATATTTTATTTTTATTTTTCCTCCACCGATCTGTTCACCTTCATTTTCAATCTCTTTATTTTCTTCCCCTCCTACTTTCTTTTCCCGAATAAAGTGCGAATGGCCAAAATCATGGTTTTCAAAGACTCGAGTTATTCAATATGTTAACTAAACCTATGGTAGAATTCCCAAACATGATCAGCACTTGAAGAAGAAATACTGCCAAAATTCTTAAATTATGCCCATCGTGGCACTCTAAAAGAGCCAAAAAAAAAAACAATGATATTGTCAAAACTACAAATTTATATCAATGTGACACACAAAAAAAAAAATACCTACAATTTGCCCATCATATTATCGACATCTCAAAAAGTCACAAAAGTTTGGAGTGTTGATATTGTAGCAAACATAATTTAGGATTTTTTTTTTTTGGTAAAACATAATTTAGGATTGTTCATAACCTAAAGATGTTTAAATATGAATAGGTATAATTTAAAATTTTTAATGATACGAAACAAGTTTTAAATATTATTATGTCGACACGTATGCTCTAAAATGTTTTGTGGTATTAATTTAAATAATAAGTTCCCGTTCTCCCGCTTTCCAAAGCAGCTGAAAGCGGGATGTTTGTTAAATTAAGGATATGCCTTTAGGTATGTGGATTCCGAAAAAATAAAATAAAAAATGTGTGCGGATGGGATTTGTCACACCCAACGAGGAGGGGGTTTTACCACATTATATTATGATGGTGCGTACTTCGAATTATGGGTACCACACAAAAGCCAAAAACCAAGATGGGGACAAACCCTTTTTTTTTTTTTTTTCAATATTCATCTGAAAGCAAGAGAAAAGACTGCAAGCTAGGAAATAGAAAAATAAAATAAAATAAAATGGTTGGGAACCCCATTGGCGGGACACAACCGTCATTCCAATGGTGTGAATAATATGAAAAATGATTCTATTATAAATTTAAGGGTTCACGTCTCTCTCTCTCTCCACCCGAAAACGACTGCGAAGCAACCTGTGGTCTACCTGTAACACACATTCCACAGATTTATACCGAACCTACACGCACGCACGCACACCACCCGCGTACATCACGTTAGATTCATGGACTAAGACCCAAAGCCAGTCATCTTCTTTATATACCTCTCTCTCTCTTTCTCTCTCTCCCACCCTCCCTCCCTCGTCTTCTTCATCTCGCCCTCTCCGCCCCCCCTCCTTCTCGCCCTCTTCTGAGCTGCAGATTCATGTTCCCTTCGAGCTGATTTCGGGGTCGACGATGGTGGATCATCAAGCCGTGTGCTGCATGTGCGGCGACGTTGGGTTCCCGGACAAGCTCTTCCGCTGCAACAAGTGCCGCAACCGCTTCCAACACTCGTACGGACTCCACTCGTTATCATCATCATGAGAGTGTCTCTGATACGCATGCATCCATGTATGTGTTGTCCACTCGCGCCTGTTCCATGCATGCCCATCATCGTGACGACGCATGACATGTGTGCACATGTGTTGTGTCTGTTAGACCCATGTTCACACATCCATGTTTGATAGTTACCCTTAACTGAATTTCTCACCAAACACCTCCTCGAAACACCTCCTCACCAACCGCCGCCGCCGCCGCCGCCGTGGTCCGTATTACATGATTCTAGCGTTATGGGCATGTATATCATGCACATGTGTCCTCCAGTTCATGAAATAGAAGATGATGATCAGCAGCTCTTAAACTCCGTACTATTCTTAGGTACTTGTCTAGCTAGAATAGCTTAGTCGTAATAACCAAATCTGCATCTGTTTGATTGACGATAATTACATTGAGAAACTTCTCTATCTTCAGTTATCTTTGATTTTGCTTAGAAATATGAGATGATACACACAAACTTTGGTGTCCCGCAGGTATTGCAGTAGCTACTACGGCGAAGCTTCCGAGCCGATCGCACAGTGTGACTGGTGCCAGAGTGAGCAGAGAAGCGTGAGATCGCACGGAGTTTCGTCGCGGGGGTCCGGGCCTGTGAACGGCAACGTGGGCGCCCTGAAGTCCGAGTACTCCGGCGACCGGATAATCAAGCAGCATGACCGCGAGGATGGCACCACCCCCGCCCCCGCCGCTGCTGACAAGGGGAAGAACCCCTCGCCGCGGACCGCCACCCGCAGGTACAAGCTTCTCAAGGATGTCATGTGCTAGTGGGAAATATGAACTAGATATCTCAACCCTCAAATGTAAATTACCCAAGTTGCATACACATATAGCAGTATATATCCTATAGTGTCTTATGGTGTTTTCTCTTTGTTTTAGGCGAGACCACTGTTTGATCTACTGTGGTTTTCCACTATGTTGTTTCCTTGAAAAACAATGTAAATCCAGAAGAACCCAAGTGAACTGCACGAGTTTTCATGTCATAATCGAGTTCTTCTTTCGTCTCTCCACTGTGCTCCTCTGTGGTCTCCTCTTCTTTGAACTGACTTGTAGTATAATATTCGAGCTAACAAGTAAGATCAAATGGGATTAACTTAATTAATGGCCACCTATGTATTATTTTATTTATACCTACAGTATTATTTTTAATAAATATTTTGGGTGATATTTGCTATATGAATGTGGATGTACCAACACTATGATATAGGGTGGCTGGTGATGGCAAAAGAGGGTCTCCCCTAAGGCATGTGGTGTCTCTATCAGAGTTTGGTTCTTGATTGAAAATTGACATAAACTGAGGGGAATTCAATGCGCACTTGGATTACTCTCGTCCATGGGATTCATAGTACCTAAAGCTGCTCTAGCTCCTTCTTTTTCTTCTTTTTGTGCAGAATTCATTGAAGGCTTTTTAATATATCTAGGGCCTCTATTATTGCTTTGTGGGTTCTTTTTCTTTTTCTTATCTTTTCTTGTTCCTTGGAAAGAAAAAAGGATCGACGAGAGGTGAAGAAGACACAGCTGTGGCAGATGGGTAGTTGGGAAAATTAATTTGCAATGTCCTAATCGGGTGTAAAGAATTTCAACTCACCTGATGAATGCGGGATTGTTGCTATGATGTCATCAAATGGACACTATTGTTAAACATTTGAAATTGCTCCTTGATTTCAGTATAGTTCGGTTGGATATTGAGTAGGTTTGGGAGATTAGGTTGGTGACGTTCTGCCACTAAAAATCACACTTCAGGGTTGCTTTTTCTGATACTAACATTGTTAATGCTCCTATCCCTATTTGTGACTATATGAAAAGATAAGCACTCAGAGCTTGAGACCCAATTCTGGTTCATATCAATACAACGGTATTTTTTGGACAATTTCAGGCCGTGTTTATTTTCATACATGAAAACATGGATTCGAGTGATTTTCATAATTTGTACCTCAGTTATCGAATGATAGAATTGATGGAAAGCATGGCCCGAGAGAGAAGTGGTGGGTGTTTGCGGACTAGTTGTTTTGGAGTCAACAGCACTCGATAACTCCATGAGTAGTTTCATTTGGTACTGTGGACGCTCTTCTTGTGAAAGTACAGAAGCTGATAATGTCTTCTTCCACTGGATCTGGCCTGGCCATTTATGGCAAAACAACAAAATCTCCTCCTCTACTTGACCTCAACTCTCAAGGGATGTACGAAAATATTGTCCAAAAAAAAGAAAAAAAGAGGAATTGTTGAATATGCTTTTAACTAAAGTTCTATTATCTAGAGATTTGACAGATCACAGATCACATTAATTATTTGAATAATTCGACCATGTTGAACGTCTAATCTGAAGGAGTTGACAGGGCAGATTGACCCACCTGATCAAGATGCAGTTGAACTTGGTGTTCAAATCATAGCATCTGCCATTGATGCTACTCAAGCATCTGTTTGCTAGATGCATGCACACATGGCCGCTAGTGCCAGGAGAATGCAAGTTGAAAATTCATATTTCTACATTATTAAAGAGAAAATAAATAGGGTTAATACCTTGAAAAATCCCAAACCGATACACTTGTGATAAAATTACCCCAAATTATTTTTTTAACCACTAAAAACCTCAAACTTGTATACCTTTGACAAATTTATCACAAATTGGTACACTTGTGACAAATTTACCCTATGTTAGTTTTCGTTAAATTTTAATGTCAAATTATTAAGTTAAATGACACGTAATAGTTCACCGATATACCAATTTGGGATTTTACGCTCCGTTTATCACAGTTTACAATTTTTATGATTTTTTTGTGGTATTAATCCAATTTAGCGGATGGTAAATTTGTCACAAATTTATCAATTTGGGGTTTTTTGCAATCGAATAAATTATTTTTGGGTAAATTTGTCATAAATGTACTAATTTAAGGTTTTTTATGGTCAGTCGGGGTAAATTTGTCACAAGTGTACTAGTTTGGGATTTTTTATGATCAAAAAAATAGTTTATGGTAAATTTGTCACATGTGTACCAGTTTAAAGTTTTTCAGGGTATTAACCCATTTATATATTGAGGGTATCATTTACTTAAACGCCGAATCATACTTGTTCAACCATATATATTGTGAATCGAAATTGAGATTTATTTTACCAAAAAAAATTTGAGATTTATAAATTGAAGGTATCACTTATTTTTATGTCATAGACATTTATAATTTTATAAAGTCAATATTATAAGATAGAGAATTTTAAACAAAAATTAAGATTGGGAAAAGGACTTGTTTGCTAGATGCACGCATACGTGGCCGCTTGTGCTGTGAGAATTATGCAAGTTCAAAGTTCGAATTTCTACATTATTAAAGATAAAATTCTTCCATATCATAATTGTTAAACCAATATATGGAGAAAATGACGTTTATCATAACTTATGGCGCTCACTTTAATGTTAAAACTTTTCGCCAAATCACTTTAGTGCTACATTGAAAGTAAAAATGATCATCCATGTACATCTGATAACAATCCCTTTGATTCATCCTACATGGCATTTTTAATAAAATTTTAATTTTTACTTGACTTTTCTTATGGAAAAAAGAAGGCCAATTCATTCATACTCAAAAGACCATCAATTGTGAAACTCAAAACAGAAAAGTTCTTTGTCAGACTTAGGGCATGAATGATAATCATCATATTTTTTTACATACTTTCTAAAAAAAAATAGATTTTTTTTATTTTTATTCCTCGGACAAGCTTCTATGCAAAATACACGTTTGATAATGACACAAAATTTATGTTTTCAAATAGAAATTCATTTGATAACGATACAATATTTCTCAAACTCGGGCAACCGCCACCACGGCTACCAATTAGTAGCGAGGGCAACTGAAGGATGGCAACCGACGATAGGAGATGGTGGCAGAGGACAGTGAGCAGTGGGGGGCGGGGGAGGACGGCAACCGACGACAAGTGGTGGGAGGGGCAGATGGCCAGCTAGTTAGTAAAGAGGACAAACAAGAAAAAGAGTTTTTGCTTCTCATTTCTATTCCAAAAATATAAAAGTATAAAAATTTTATTTATTGTTTAGAAAAAGAAAAATGAATTTTTTTTCCAAACCTATTTCTAGGAGCTGAAAAATAGATTTGGCAGAAATTAGAATAGTTATTATACGTACCATTAGCAAACAATTTTTTTCCGCGGTAAGAGCAAATGATAATGACTAGCTAAAAAAAGGCATTGATTTCGGAATTCGAACTGACTTGACAAAGAATTGATCCATTAGGGAGAAGCGAAGACTTGAACAAAAATTAAAATTTTGAGAAAGACGAAGTAGCAATAGGTACAAACGCAAAAATCCATGACAATTAGCAAGAGGAATAAGAAGGAAATAACATATTGAGATTGTCCTATATCGGTTATGGATTAATCTGGTGGTCTTTTATAAATGTAAAGAAAAACCTCACATTTTTTATATAACTGTTGAGATTAGAGAGGACCAAAACACAGATTGCCAATAAATCTAAATCCAAGAGTCATACAGCAGGGTTACAAGTTGCTGCGGTTGCGACTCAAGCTCAATGTGTGAGGAGGAGATTGTTGAAATTGTCTCACATCAATTGTGGAATGAGCTTGTGATCGGTTTATAAGTATGATGAAAAACCTTACCTTTTGAGCTAATTTTTAAAATAAGAGAGTTTCAAGACTACCCAACACTATAGTAGAGAGCTCTTGATCAAAATCAAGGGCCAAATATGCAATTACCTGAATCGCGAGGACAAATTTGCGTTCGCACAGAGTTTGGGTACTGCGACTTCAACCTTGATGTCGTCACTTTGTCCAAGGAGCAAGATCTCGACATTTTCTTAAGGAAATTCGTGGGGTCAAGGACCAACACACAAAGTTGGGGCAAGTGTCACGAGTCGGTAGTTTCCTTGGCCACGGATCAACCCATACGGCACTTGGCGAGCGAAACTTGCTAGGCTAGCCTTCCTTCTATAGTTGTTCCAGTAAACAATATGACGAATAGCTCTTTTATACGAGATCGTACTACGCCTAGCTTTGCTCGAGCATCTAGTGCATCGAGCGAGACAACAGCCCTCTTTAAGGTCAACAACTAGTTTTGACCTGCCATTGCGTCATCAAGAGAGCGGCATCAGCTCCCGACTAGTTTGTGCACGGGAGGCCAACTCCGCCTTCAAAGCTCTTAAGTAATATTATCCTTCTATTCTATAACTCCTAGCACCAACCGTCCTGACGCCACTCCCACAGACCAATTGTGTTCATCCTCTCTACGTCCTCACTCTTCACTCGATAACCCCAAATTTCACTCCTAAGAGTTCACAGGTACGGGAGAATCATGGACTGTGACACAAGCCTATTTCTAAGAGGTCGGAGCCTAGATTCAGCTTGCCTGGGGCGACGGCTGAAGGATGGGAGTTGACGATGATGACAGCAATACAATTGGGATAGAGGCCGACGATGACCAAAGATGGAGGAAAAAGAGAAATATTGAGGGATTTGAATTTGTAAAACAAAACAAAGTTATCCTCAATTCGTTAGTTTAGGGAAAATATGTGAGATTTGTTAGAATATTTAATAATAAATTATTTCTTCATCTAATAGTTAAAACATTTAGAATAATTAGACGTGGGCCCACAAAATCTCACATGGTATCCAAACTAAAAGTCCTAGTTCGAATCTTTCTAAACCTTATTTACCTCTCTAATTAAATATTCCAACACTTATTACTATGAAAAAATGACCAGATTAAACATAAAGGGGAGTGTTAAAATATGTAAATAATAAACCACATATTCATCTAATAGCTTAAACTTTTAAAACAATTGGTTGTAGTCCTACTAATCTCACAAAAAGTAATTATTTAGCTTTTAAAAATTCATCCTCATCCTCTCCTTCGTCATCAACCTCTGTGTCCAGGTCTTCATTGCCTTCCTTATCTTCATCGGCACTCATCGGCTTCTACTTCTTTTTCTTCTTCTTTGATTGTAATCCTTTGCAAAATGAATTGGGGGAAAAATTGATGTCCAACGTGAACAAAAAATTTAGTCCATCATAATATTTAAGTACAATGTGGTTCTTTCCAATGAGCCACATCGGACTATTATTTTAAAATAACAACACATAAAATTTTCTAACTATTCAGATTAGCAATGACACTTAAGTAATTGGTTTTTTCTTACAAAATTGGTACTCAATTGATTGCTTGAAAAGTTTTGATCCAAATATGAGCATTGTGTGAAAGTTATCACATTTTTAGTGTCATTTTTCCCTCAAAATATTTATCATGAATTGAGATCTAAGATTTATAAATCCGAGGTATCACTTATTTCAATTGTAGACATTTATAATTTTGTAAAGTCAATATAAGATATAGAATTATGAACAAGAATTAAGATTTTGGAAAAAGAAATCTTAATTTCGAGTGCATGTGATGATCCCCATGCATAAGAGGACGTAATTTTCTTTGGTTTTATTAAAGAAAGTATTACATTCAAATATAAATCACTAAACATATCTCATTTTATTTGTCATTAAATTTATTTTTATTTATTCTTTAACTATCAAATTAATCAATCTGGATCGTTAGAGAAAATAAGTTGTAGATGAAAATAGAAATAGGGTTTGGGTGTATATGACATTTTCTTTTAAAAGGTGTTATTGCCCTCACTATGATGGAAGAAAATTACAATGCGAGCTATCTCCATAATACATCAAAATCACTATAAAAAAAATCTCTCTTGTGAAAACTGTGTGAAAATCTTAATAACTTGTACATCTATCTTAAAATAAGTATTAATATATTTATATCAATAAAAAACCGTGTTCTTTTTCGATATAAGATTTTGCCGATGTAATTGCCAATCACACTTTACTCATGTTATGTGATTATCTTGATACAATCAAGACGACTACTAGCAGGTCATACTTTTTCAGTACATGACTAATGTTGCTATGATCGACTGATATCGTCGCTTCAGCATCCCTAATAACTTTCCCTAGTCAATACATATTTAAGGCTCCGTTCGTTTTGCGGAAAATATTTTCCGGATTTTCCGGCGTTCGTTTCACGGAAAATGAATTCCTAGAGGAAAATGTTTTCCATGAAAGGAAAAAAGTCTTCTAAATTGGGGGAAAATGTTTTCCACTTTTCAAAAGTGGAAAACATTTTCCTCACTTAATCTTTCTTATCTCACACATCCACAAATCTTCACTTCCTCCTCCCCTTTTTTCTTCTTCTTTTCTTTTTTATTCGAATTATTTTTAAATTTTATTTTTCTTTTTTATTCAAATTATTTTTACTTTTCTATTTCTTTTCTTTTTTCCTTTTTCTTTTCTTTGTTTCCCATATTCTTCTTTCTTAGCTAGTCATCAGCCGTCACCAGGTGAACCTCAAGGTCATCGATCTCAAGCTTGCGCTCATCGATCTGGCAATCCTCGAGCTTGACGCTCGCGCTCGCCAATCTGATGAGCGGAAAATATTTTCCTTACCGAACACTGGAAAATATTTTCCGAAACATTTTCAAGTTTTAGCCGAACACCAGAAAATATTGTCATTTTCCTGGAAAATGACTTCTGGGAAAATATTTTCCGGAAATGGTCTATTTTCCGCGAAACGAACGGACCCTAAATTACTCATTGAAAAATGTGGCAAGACTCTCTCTAGCTTGGTGCTTGAATAAAATATTGATCGAGAATCTCTTAATCGCACGGTTGAATTTCTCATGGAGATACTCCACTCTGCAGTGCGTCACGTACACAGGAAATTAAAAGATGACGAAAAAAGTGGTGGGATCGGATCTTTCTTTTTGCCTCTGCTTTCCCCGTTTAAGGTTTAGCATGGAACAAAGGAAGGTGGTCAATCTAGACCTTCGAATTAACATAAAGTTGACGCAATCCTCATAATGGATATTTCGCTTTTTCGTGTGTAGGATTTTATTGTAATTATTTAATTTCGTTTCAAAGGCTTGATGAGTGCTTAGAGATGATAAAGTTTGATGAGAATAATTGGGAGCACTAAAGTAGTGGATCCTTTAGGGCGAAGTAGTCAACTGAAATAAAATTAATTTGTTGTTATTGGGTCATGATTAATTTTATTTTTCGCGACTACTGAAATCATGGACCGCTAAGGCTATGCACCTCACTCTTTGCTTTCTAATATTTTTTTTATGTGAGCATGCATGCGCACATACCCATTCATGGAATTGAGACAAAAGTGGATATGTTGACCAATGACGGCCTAATTCATTGGAAGATGATTAAAAAGTATGTGCGCCACAAGAAACACGTAGCCACCAAACTCGAATTCATCTCTAGAAACCCCCACACATGATGATGAATTCTGTGCTTCGTTGCTAAAGGGTAATTGGTAATATGGAATGATAAAATCAAATAACAATATCCCAAAATCTAGAGATAGAAATGTGAAATTCATCCCCAATGTTTTCCAAGACGTCCTGATAGGACCCCTCTAGTAATGAAAACGACTGTTATCAATCCTAGAACTTTGAGAAATTTGCATTAATCAATTTCATTGCTACATGACTTCTAGTGGAAGCTCATGGTTTTCGTTGCTGGAGAAGTCATTCAAACAACTCCTTTTGGCGACAAAATTGAACTTCTAGGGAGCAATGGCTTATTTCAGCATCATCGCGATAATTTGTTACAAAGCATATCAACGAACTCTGGTTATTAATGAATATTGCACTGCTAGAATTTCTAACGACAAAATCCGTCTTCTTAGGATGAAATTGTTTTTCCCATAGAGATTTTATTATAGTGAGAAACTATCCAATCAATTCTAGATTTATTTTATAAATATCAATTTAATTTAAATTTTTTTAAAATTTTATCAATTTAACTCTAGATTTTTTTAACCAAGTTTCAATGGATCTAACCCCATCTTGGATGAGTTCAAGTACATGTACGACGCCACGTTAAATGTGGTCGGATTGACACCGCGTGGTGGGACGGCAAAAATGAAAGTCATGATGAGCGATGGAGACATTCAGAAGAGGAGGCCTTAGGCTGGTTTGGTTGGCAGGAGCTACCACCACTTGCTCTACTTGCCCACCAGGCGGATCTCATTATAAGACGACAAAAACCATCGATCCTGCCTTTATCGCGGCCTGCCCTAGCATCACTCGTCACTATCTGGCAAACTCATTGTCGTCGAGTCAAGTTAAATCATCTGTTGATTCACTGATTAGACCTTAATCATCATCTAATTTTTCAAGACACGGTCTTCTTTTCTTGCTCGGTTTAACGGGTAATCTCTCTTTGAAGGCGACGGTTTTTGTACATGGCATAAGGCCGACGAAAGACTCCACGAGATACTTTTTTTTTTGTTTTGCTCTGTACATTGCTGTCTGAATATAGTAAGTTGCTCGGACTTTCCCGACTCTTCCATAACCTTCTGTACATTACGCTGGACAGCGACAATTGTCGGTTCATTTGATTCATCTGCTTCTGATTTTTGGGGTATTTCGGTTGCCATTGTTTGAGTTTCCATCACAACCTCATCCTCTATGGTCGAAAATTCAATTTTGCCATGAAAAGTCTTCCGATATTGCACAACATATATTCGAGGTTAGGTGCCTAAATACTTTGAGCCAAGCCGGGGTGTGAATGATCTATGTGTTGATTGTCTTCTTGTATGTGATGGGCTTATTGTATCGAAATAAGCATGATCACTTGTAGTGCTGTACAGGAATCATTAAATTCTATTTCACTGTCGAAATTATCTCGATGTCATGTAAATTTTCACGATGTATGTAAAGTTGCCTTTGTATTTGTAATTATCAAGTTAGTAACTTTTCGGGCGAATATGACAATAGCGATGAGATCTCTGAACGATTTACATATAGTACATGTTTTTAATTGTGTGTACATAATGATGGCCACGAGGCCATAGAAAGACTCGCATACGCAATTTTTAGACGAAGTATCAAAAATTTCTATCTCATTTTTGCGCTCACATGTCAAATTTTCTTCCCAGCTTGCGAAACCTATAACAATCATTCTGTATATTTCTGGCTGTATTTGAGGGACAGATTGGTCTTTTCGATCCGGTGATCTCCTCGGGAGATGCAAATTGCAGATTTTCAGAATCGATTCGAGGGTGAAAAGTGCATATGATTTCTTTGGGAAAGCTTCCAACCTCTTCTTTTGCGTGTGGGGCCCAAAAAAATGCATCCATCTTTAGGAATAGGGCCCAGGCCCGCATCGCATGTGTATCACAACGATCTCCGCGGGCCCACAAGATATCAGGTGAGCAGAGGCTGGGGTCTCCCTCCAGATTTGCACGTACAATTTTGGCCTCCAATAATGTCTGGACTCTTCCTCAGGCGTACCTTCAAAAATTTGATTTGATGGAATTTGTATTTATTCCGACTGAAAATCGATATTAGTTTTATATCATGCCATGACCATGTTCATAAGATCATCGTGGCCGAATTTACTCATTGAGTTCAATCTCAATGACTCGAGAATTTCGAAATTTTTTCGTGATCAGATTCTAATTTTCGATGTGAAGGATGAGAACTTGATATTCCGGTGAAGAATCGAACCGGTATAAGCCACGACAATGACTATAGTCATTTTTCTTTCCGTTTGGTACAACCTTTTTCACAGTACTGTGAAAAGAGGTGTGATAGCTTTGATAAGGCATTTTGGCAAATGTCAGTTTGCAACTCCTCTTATAACAGTTTTGGAAAGCTGCCACAATATGTTGGAAGATGTTGCATATTAGAACATTTATTACCAAACATGGGAAATTGTGTCACCCACGACACAATTTAGCTTTGGCTGTACTAAAAGAACAATCGTAGTGGAATCGAATAATTAGCTATTGGCTCTTTGTTTTTGCGAAAAAATGAATGATTTAAAAAATATTTTTCTAAAAATAATTGCTTATATCGTTTGAAAAAATTAATTGATGGACAAAATTCATTATTGACAATAATTCACATCTAAACATTTTTATGAACGATGAAAATATCTATAGTTCGTGCATTTTTATAAATGAGACAAGTGATTATTTTTTATAGAGTGTTTTCAAATCTAAGAAAGAAAAAAAACATCGATGATATAGGATTCCAATATATGTAAGGATTATGAGTCATCTCATAAAAGGCAATGTAATAAAACATTAATACCGATTCATCCATAACTATATGAATCGTTTATCTTCCGCAAAACAAACGGATCCTTAGTCTATAGCACAATTTAAAGTTAGTCAAATTATAACCCAAGTAGATGGGAAGTCACATTTTCCTCCTCCTCTTTTGAAGCAAATTCACACCAAGAGTGGTTAGATGCTTGCTTTTAGTTATGATTATCTAATTTTCTTAATTAAGCTAATACTGTTGCTGATAATATTAGTGAGTGCTCAAATTGTTATACAATTATTATTTCATTCGTATTATTAATGATGTAATGATACATAATAACATTGTGTACAATTAACTTTGTATGGTAGCCATAAATAAGTTCTCAATTACTAGATAAAAATTCACATATATTAACCGATAATATCTTGATACTAATGGGGTATTACACTCACGATTAGCTATAAGAGTGATAAAATTAGATAATATTATTTTAATGTATGACATGCTACATGCTTAACTTATAATTATCACAATAGATTATTTTTAGAACATAAATAAATAATTTTGTAATAAATTATAACATCTAACGATACAAATGGTTTATTGCACTCACGATTTAGGGCTGTTTCGTGAATCTAATGATATTCGTCCTTACTATATGTATTTTTTTTTTTGTAAAACCAAACAGCGTAATTAGTTAGATTTTACTTAAATCAAACACTCTAATAATTTTTACAGTTCTATTACATTACAATATGATAGCTATCGCATTACATTTTATTCAGTTACTCTGATCAGACGAGCCATTAATGTTATGCGCCTATATGTACACCAAAGATCTTAAAAGACAACCAATGCATGGCTTGCTCCAACTCTTAGTTTCAAGTAGCCCAAAAAAAAAAAAAAAAATTAAGGACACGCTAGTTACTTGAAATAATTCATTTCACTAAGGCTCCATTTGTTTTGCGGAAAAATGATAATTTGAAAATACTTTTCGAAAAAATGATCGCTTGTATTATTTGAAATTATTAGTTGATGAACAAAAATTTATTATCGATAACAATTTATTTCCAAAAATCAATTTATCTATAAACATTTTCATAGATGATATATTTTTTTCATTCATTTTTATAAACAATATAAGAAATCGTCTTTGAGAGAATGTTTTCTACATCATTTACTTTTCGCGAAACAAACACATTCTAAATTCAAGCCAGAAATTATGTGACGGACTAATTTTATTGATTTGATTTGATTTGATTTGTTAAATCATCAATATGTTGGTAGGAATTTTTTGTTCTAATACATCTCTAAGGCTTATTATGTTCAAAATATGTATAAACCTATGATTAATATAGCTTCTCAATTTTAAAGTTTTCACAAAGTATGGACTCATCCTTTGGTTTCTTGAATATGATGTTCCACCTACAAATAATAATTATGCATCCACCCTTTACTTCGATTCGGTTCGTGGTTGTGACAAGACCCATCATGAATTAGTGATGATAATGGATCTTGATTGAGTTTTACATGATTCAAAGGTCGCGACAACGTTGAAAACATGAAGTCGATCATTGTAAGCATACGGCGGCTAGTACACGATCAATTTGGTGATGTCCAGTCCACTCTCATCTCACTTGATCTATACTCATCACTTCATATCTTTCTAAGTAATGTGAATTGGCCTCAAAAATCAACATGTCAACGTACGAATACGAGTGATTTGCTTCGATGATTGCGACCACAAGGAACATCAACATGACACAATAGACCACTAATCAAACTTAACCCCACGTAATTATATTTAAGTGGGGGGAACTCGTGCGCATTGAGAATGGCCCCACCAAAAGAAGCCAATTAATATATATATAGATTATTGTCTTTTCTTGATTTGAGTGCGATTAGACTTGAAAAATAAACACAAACAAAAATCGCTTAAAAATAATAAATTTATTTAATCAATGCAAAAGATGAAGCAGTCAATTTGTGGGATTTAAAAAAAAAAATTGTGGGATTTTAGGGTTTTTCGATCTGGGGCCATCGTCCTGAATATTTATTGTTTCAGATTCAAATTTAACAGGCCCGCAATGATCCGGAGATGGATGAACTTTAGAAGCCCAGAGGCTTCTGGCCCAGAAAAAAGCATGAGGAAAAAATAAAGTTAGAAACTGTTTCTGTTCTTTTGTTCCCCGGAACAAAAAAAAAGAACAGAAACCCGTTTGGTAACGCCAAGTTGATTTATATTCCCCGAAATAGAAAAGTTAGCCCGGAAATAAAAACGAGAAACAAAAAAAAAATTGCTTCTTGTCCTGGGAATAATTTTTAGAAATAAGCAAATTTTCTTTTTTATTTTTGTTTTATTTCTCTCTTGCCGTGGCCACCTCCAACCGTCCGGAGCCACCGCTGACCGCCGCTCGCCACCCGCCGTCGCCGCCGCCGACCGTGAGCAAGAATAAAAAAACAAATAAAAAAAGCAAATAAAAAATAAATACAAATAAAAAACAAACGCAAGAAAATAAAAAAAAACAAAAAAATACAAAGAAAAAAAAAATAAATAAATACAAAAAACTAAAAAACAAAAAAATACAAAAAAAATAAAAGTAAATAAATACAAAAAAACAATTAAAAACAATTAAAAAACAAACACAAGAAAATAAAAAAAATGAAAAACAAATAAATACAAAAAAAATGCAAAAAAAAAATTAAAAAAACAAAAATAAATACAAAAAAAAGAATAAAAACAAATAAAAAAAATTCAAAAAACAAATAAATACAAAAAAAATAAAAAAAATAAAAAAGAACAAATAAAAAACAAATAAATACAAAAAAAATCGTTGCGTTACCAAACACATTTCTATTCTTTTTCTATTCCAAGAGTAGAAATTTTGTGCAGTTATCAATCAGATTCTTTTGCTCAGAAACTGTTCCCCGGAATAGAAATAGAAAAGAACTATTTCTGGAAAGAAAACTCTTCCCTAGCCAAGAAATTTTACTATGCGCACCCTTAAGAACTTATCAAACTCATCCTTTTCCCCTCTCAATTCTCAATTTATCTAAAATCATATCAAATTAAACATATATAGGTAGTTACTATTTATAAACCCGTGAACTCTTTAGATTTTTTTTTTGTCAAAAGTAAATAATTCATTCATATCTCAATATCTCAAGATGATACATAAGAGTTCAAAGTAAAGTAAATCGAAATCAATAAAGGAGAACGATAAAGCACAAACTATTATATTAAGCACACTTTCATCCCACAATAATAAATTTATCTAAACATCAAAAGCAAATGAATTGTGGCCAATCGGTCACATCCTAACCTCCTTTTCTATTTAGTTATAACTTACCACTAGGCAGTGCAGCCCAAGTTTAGGGCGTGCATGATAACCATTTTATTTTTGTTCCGGTACTATTTTTCTGTTCCGGACTTGTTTTTAAAATAAACTTGTTTCAAAATTATTTTTCCGTTTGGTAATGTAATTTTATTTTTCTATATCTAGAATAGATTTTCACTCCAGAAATAGATTTCGAACATAAATTATAAATAAAAAATTTCTACTTTTATATTTCTAGAATAGAAATAAGAAATAATTCTCCCTATTTTCTATTTTTTATTGCCCTTTCACCCAAAGTACTTTCTCCCTCTCACCCAAAGGACTCTCCTTAACCCTAATATCAGCTTGACGCCTCCCTCAGATGGACACCTCCCTCAGCTTGACACGGTCATTGACTCCGACAACGTCCCCCTTGCCGTTGACTCCGTCTCCTTCATAACCCTCACTTCACAATGCCCTCATCACTGTCGACTTCATCCCCCTCGCCGGCGTCAACTCCTTCTCCTCGCGCCGTCCAAAGGCCATGAAGTTTCGTAGTTGTCCAAAGGCCTCCTCTTGGTCTAAGACGACGACGACCCTCTTCGATCTCTCTCTCTCTCTCTCAACTTTGTCTCGCAGTGGTCCAAAGGCCCTAAAGTTTGATTTTGTGTTTGTGTTGCGGGTTTTGCAGCGGAATCTCCTCGATGCTTCTTCCCTTGCCTCAAGCCCTTTACGCTTCTCTGCAGCAAACCTTTCTCCTGGACGCCTCCAGGTAATTGATTGAATGATTACATTGGTGAAATTCACTTATGGTTTAGTGGTTGATTGCGGTATATGCCAAGTTAATCTAATGATCCAAGTGGTTGATTATAGTTCAAGCCTACGCTTCCATCATACTGAGTTATTGCCTTGTTCTGATAATCCATACGACGATTGGTCTCAATATAGTTTTAGTAGTTATAACATTATTCTCAATCTCATAATCTATAAATCATGAGAAAGTGATGACAATACCTAGCAAATTCTTCGTCAGATTGCTCGCTATGCTGCCTGTGTGTTTCTGGTTTGCATTGGTTTCAGATTTTGGGTGGATAACATTTGTTCGCATGTGGATTTTTGGCTAATATTTGGAGGAGGATAACGTCTGCGTTAGCCCTAGAAAGAGTTGAGGGCTTTTTGCTTGGTGATGTGCTCCACCAATTATGGTTAATTTTACGAAATTGGACTTCCGACCTTTTTACTTTGGGTTCCTCACCGTGTAGTGAGGATGGGGATTGCAACGGATGTTATTTTGGTTATTTATATACCGATGGTAGTGTATATTGTCCTATCATTGCCCACCCTAACCTACGCTAATCCATCCTCGCCCATCAGAAATGTCTATTTGCGCCTCTCTCTCTCTCTCTCTCTCTATTGCTATCTTCTCTCAATACTTGTCTTTGTTTGTAGACGCTTCTTGACCCTAGGTTACTTCCTATGTCTATGTGATGATATTCAATTTTGTGTTATATGCTCCACATGACATGTTGCCATGTTTTTATAGAAATTTATGTTGGAGATAATCGTTG
The DNA here is from genome assembly GCA_007663325.1 of Eucalyptus pauciflora. Taxonomy (NCBI): domain Eukaryota; kingdom Viridiplantae; phylum Streptophyta; class Magnoliopsida; order Myrtales; family Myrtaceae; genus Eucalyptus; species Eucalyptus pauciflora. Next base: position 2,521,108 of record VMYD01000056.1, read on the forward strand.
AGTTCGTATTTTAGATTGACAATTAAGATACCTATTAAATTATGCATCGTATTTGCCTTGCAATGTCAGATTTGCTCTTTCAGCAATGAGCAGGATACTATGCCGTTTTTATTAGATTTTTAGAGGACGTGGTGCCTTGTGAATTTTTTTCTTAGTTTTTTTCCACTCCGTTTTGCTTATGGTTACTTAATGGAAACTTCTTTGATAAAAATCTACATATTCTTAATATGCAGGAACTATTTAGATCTTACCTATCAGATTTTGCTAGTTGGTTTCAATTGAGTGCATGTCTGAAATGCAAAAACATTTGCTTTAATTGGTTGTCGCTTTTTCTCTCCTCCTTTTGCTTGCGATATGTGGTTGCTTGTATAATCTTATATGATTATGTTCTTTTTTAATTTTCTTCATGCATTTTGTTTTATTAATAGTCATAGGACATTACATTGATGTGATCTTGACATCAAAGCTTTTGCGCTTGAATTGGTACACCAATTGATATAGTTCATTTGATGTTCAACCAATTAAGGTTAAATGGCATCCCAAAAAGAAGCTTTAATGGCAAAGTGGACGGAGCCTTTGACCAATGTCGAATTTAATAAACGGACATAACTCCACTTTAGTATAGTTTAGTTGAAGAATGGAGTCAACAGATTGAAGAGACAACATAGTAGTTTCAAGAAGCTTTTGGTACAATCTGGATTCGGATGGGATAATATAAACAATACGATTGCTGTGGAGGATCAAAGTGTATGGGAGTCTCACATAAATGTATCACTTTACTTGGGTCATTTTGTTTTTATCGTGGATAGAAGCTTTGATTATGTTACTGATGTGTATTATTATTGCAAAAATTGTTGGATAATAGCGAATGGGCTAAATTCAAGAAGGGTTAGTTTCCTCAGTATCCTGATTTGTGTATTGTGTTTGGTGATACATATGCTACTAGAGAGTATGTAGCAGGAAATACGAAAGAAAAGGTGGTGTCGGAGGGAGATGACAATGGTGGTGGTGGTGATAATGATGGTGGTGATGTGGTGAGTGATTTGGAGAAATTTAATGAACACCATATTTATGATAGAGCCTTTAAACCTAGCATGACTACTAACCTAGATCGTAAGAAGCATAAGTTGGTTAGGACTCCAAATTCCAAGAGGATGAGGAAGAGTTAGGGGTGTCAATGGGTCGAGTCGGGTTGGGTTTTGATGTTACATAACTTGACCCAAATCATAAGAGTTGTGTGTTTCGACCCGACCCGACCCGAAAAGCATATGACCTAAAGAAAAATTCTGGGTTGGGTTAGGCTGGGTCGAGTTTCGGGTCTATTTTGTTTTAAATAATGGTGATAAGATCATAATCCTATCGGTAAGAACTGGCAATTTAAACTTGCAAGACAAGACAACATCAGCAGCCCAGGTTTTGCAAGACAAACGCCTTCTTCTTATTCTAATTGAATTCACAACAGAATAGAAAGTTAAGTGCAGAATAAGATAAAATTACAACTACCTCTTGACTATTCTACAATCTTGTAAAGTATCGATAAACATCCATTGAGCCACAGGCAAGCCTTTTGCCATCATCAAGACTCCATGCAATAGAGGACAAATTTCTCGTTGCCTTTATCATAAGGTTTAGGTTGTTTTCGACGAAGAATCAAGAGGGTTACAATCAGTTCCCATGTGGCAATGTCCAAAAGCTTAATTGATGCGCTCCTTCCACGTGCATCTGCTAGAGTGGTGCCCTAGGGAACAAGCATTACTTAGCAACATTGAAATACCAAAATTAAATTTGCATGTTAAAGGCAAGAAAAAAGCAGTACTGCAAAAGGTGGAAAAAAGCACAAAAAATCCATTTGATCTTGAAAGCCACTTGCATTTATTTAGTCTTTATTCACATTGCACATAATAAAAAAAAACACCAAAAACCTTCCACAAGCCGACCATTTAAGGAATATTCAAGCTTGATCTACAGATTGTTCAAACATTTTCATCAGCAAATTACAAAGATCAAATAGGATACTCATGGTATAACTTTTTTAATGCTTGGATGTCCAAATTAATTCCCCTGAAAAGCATCAATGATGCCTCATCATCTAACAAAGCTTTGTAAACAATGTCCATAATGCACAATTTCATGCAAGCCGACTTTCTAATCATCACCATAGCAAAAGTGATTTACTTTCTCTCTACATCTTTACCGATGTCGGCAGCACTTTTCCCAATCACAACAAGGTTGTTATTCAACTTTCTAATTTTGTTACACTGTTCACAACATAAATACGAGTGAAATTGAGAAAAGAAAGAAAAATGACAAAATCCAAAATGTTAATCGTGTGTCCTTGTTAAGCAATTTGCAGCAAGAATCACCCTTGTGAAAGAGAAGAGAATAAAGTGCAGCATCAAGATAAGACTTTTGATCCAAGCTCTAGATTTTTTATTGAAATTGCTAAACCTTCATTTTCTTTGAGAAGGAACAAGCTCAAACAGAACCCCAATGCACATTCAACAAATGCAAATAACATAGCAAATAAGAAAGATCTTGCTGCTCGTATAGTTATTTCACAAACACTCAAACCCAACACCTCTCATCCTCTAGATGCTCTATGAATGGGATCATGAAAGAATAAAGATAGAAATTAATATTGAACCAGAACAAGCATGCAATGAACAGAAATGACTTACCTCCATTGATAACTTATAATTCACGATAGATGTTGTATGTGTGACTATCGTAGTTGTCGATCAACAATGTCCTCACAAAGTCCAACTTTTTAGGATGCTCCTCCACTTGCTTCTTTCCCACAAAAGATCCTTCCAAGTGCCCAGGCATCAAATGGCTACATTTTATCATGTTCAGCGAAAAGAGACATTTAAAAAGAGCAAAAAAGCGCAGTGTTCTCATCTACAAAGTCTAGAACTAATAACAAAAGCAGAAAAATTGACTTTTTTCCTTCAAAATTAAAGATCGACCAATCTAAAAAAAATCGCCAAGTACAACAAAACGTCATTAAATCAGTAGAGATTGGAAATGAGGAAAAAAAACACTAGAAAATCATCTCAAAGGGTTGAACAAATTGCACAACTCATAAAGCATACAAACGATCTCGATCAAAATGAAGAGCAAATCATGCTTGGTTGAAAGGGGAAATTCCACAAACATCCAACAAAGAGGGAGTAGAAATAGATATAGAGGAGTCCAAAACAGAACTATAGATGAATTTAAAGCAATCAGTCGACTTTGAATAAAAAAGGACACTCAATTTCATAGTAAAGAAAGCCATAAGCTAAATGGGCAACTCCAATTTCAACAGAACCAACCTAAGAAAAAGGCCAGAGGAATTAAAAAAAAGAAAGAAAGTAACATGCAACTACGATGTATCAAAACAGCAATTATGCATACGTCAAAATGCAAGAATGGCTCAACAATGGAGGTGAGAGAACATGACAAAATGTGAAACAACCATGCACTTTCGATAAGAAAGGGAAAAAAGTAAGATAATTAGCCACATCATAATTGCAAGGCAGAAGGGAAATATGGTTTGTGAATGAAAAATGAGATTAACACAAGTAAATTGGAACTGCTAAAAAGGAAAGAAAAAAAATCAAAGTTTGGTTAAATCTTCACTACAACATGAATGCAGACATAACAAATTTTAAAACATTTGCCCAAGATAATTGTAGAAGAGCCTTGTTTTACCTTGTCACGGCCTAAATCATCTAAAAATAATATAACAAGCAAATGCTAACTAAAACATGTGTCCTGACCAAAATTCACAGACAATAATTGGAAGGATCCCAAACAAACATCAAGCCCAGCTTCAAACTAAGCTCTCAAATTCAACATCAGCTCGAAAATGGCAAAAAAAAAAAAAATGAACCTAGAAATCACACAAAGCGGGTCTTGCTTTGGAAAAACAATTGCGATCAACATTGGAGAAAATGACTGAATCCCACAATGAACACAAGAAACACAAGGATCTAGAAACAAGATAAATCACAAGCGCATGCAGGTTTTATCCAACTACATCATTGCACAAATTTAGACGTAAACTAATGTGTAAAGAAGACATAGCCCCACACCATGAACAAATCAAAGGAGGAGCAGCAAAGCCCCATATGCACACCCACATGTTTCAACAAACATTAAACAAAACTCAGATGAGAGAGATCGAACATGCATCCGAGAAAGATAGAGGAAAAAGGAGGAGGAGGGAGAGAAATGATACCGACCCATTAAAGGTATTGTAGCTTCAAATCAAGCAAGAGAATTGCTCTCCGAATTGAGTAATGGAGGGAGGCTTCCTCCTCCTACTACTGATGTTGCTGTTGCTACTCCTCCTCCTACTATAAAGTAAGGGAGTTGCTATATGAAACCCTAGAATGCGAGGAGCAAAGAAGAGGGCATTGGTGGGCTCAATGAGAAGGTGCTATCGTCAACGGCGGCGGCGAAGTCAACAACCGGAGAAGGTGCAGTTGTCGGGAGGAGAAGGTAGAGTCATCGAGGGTCAATAATGTGTTCGGGTGAGGAGTGTTTGGATTTGGGTGAGAGAGGAGAACGTGTTTGTTTCAAACACATTGAATCAATAATGTGTTCAGAGGCCGAACAATGTTCCAACCCTAACCCAACCCAAAACATGTTTGTTTTCTTGTTTTATAATCGTTACCCGAACAATATGAAGATCCTAAAAATGTACTCAACTTGTTTCATGTTCGATTTGTGTTTGGGTCATGTTCGAGTTGGGTCGAGTCAGGTTTTTGAGAACCCCAAGGAAGAGTAACATATTTGATGTTACTAGCACCTGCAAAGTCATTCAAGAAATGATTGAATTCAAGATTGATCAATCAACAAATGGCTCTATAACCTCATATGCCCCATCACCTATAGACCCATACTCCATAGGAGCCGTGATTGCTATCCTAAATGACATGCTTAACTTGGAGTAGAATCTTTACAACAAAGCTGTGAATTAGTTATGCTTTAATACCACTTGAAGAGAGGCTTTCATCATATATTTACCTAAAATGAGATGTGAACTTCTTAAATCTCTTTAAGTAAATGTTGAGGAATATGCTATAGTTTTATATTTGGCTTAATTTCACTCAATAACTTATGTATTTGAAATACTTCGATTTTTTTTATGATGCAACTATGAAAACATTGTGGCTATTGTTGATTGTTATTAAATTCATTACTTATATGTTGTGTTTATGTTCTTATTTCGTGTGATGGCATAAGTAATATGGACGGGATGAAAGTAGCATGTATAATGATCAAGTAATAGAAGTTGAATCAGTTGAACAAAACTTTGATGATTTTGATATTGATGTACTGATAGCATGGTTGTGTATTGTTGTGGTGGATATGTCTATGCACACAAGGGAATCTATTAGGAATAACATATTATTAAGACCCAAATGGATGAGAGAGGTTCTTCATGGATATTAAATGGAATATACAAAACTTTTAGAATAAAGAAACATGTCTTTCTCAACTTGTATGATTTGATTAAGGCAAGAAGTTGGTTGAAAGATAGTTGATATATAAGAGTAGATGAACAAATTGAGATCTTCTTATTTATGATTTATCATAAAAACTCGAATAGGGATTTATATGAGAGACTTTAATATTCAGGATAAACTATTAGCAAGTACTTCACTATAGTGCTGAAAACAATTCTCAAATTAAATAAATGAGATTATCGTACCACCTTCCTTTAATATTGTCTCAAATGAGATTCTTATATATCCCACATATTTCAAGGTATGATATTCATATATTCCTTTACACCATCGGTTTCATTTTGTTGCTAATCCTATATACTTGATAAAATGATAGGATTGCATAGGTGTTATTAATGGTACCTATGTTCATACTTCTGTATTATATCAAATTTGATCTCATTTAAAGGTAGGAAAGGAATTAGCACTCAATGTGATGTGTGCATGTCCATTTGATATAAAATTTACTTTTGTATATGCTAGTTGGGAAGGATTTACCAACGATTGTCGTGTACTATTGGCAACATTCAAGACTTCTCACTTAGAATTTTCTCAACCACCACCAAGTATTTGCTTGTTCTGTAAGGCATAATTTTCTTTATGATTGTATTATAGTTGCAAATCATGACCAATATATAAATACCTTGTTATAGGCAAATACTGCATGGTAGATTCTAGTTGTGCATCAACTCTAGGATTCTTAACTCCTTTTAAAAATAAACTGTATCATCTAAATGTTCATAAGGGTAGGGCGAGACGGCCAAGAATAGCAAAAGAATTATTCAACTATAGGCATTCTTTATTAAAGAATGTCATTAGAGATCATTTGCGGTATTAAAGAATTACTTCTTCATTTTGGGACACATGCCCTCATTTACAATTCGAAAACAAGCATATATTGTTATTGCATATTGTATCATCCATAATTACATCCGTGATCAAGACATGAAGGATAAAAACTTTTTCCTATATAGAGCTTTGAAGCACTCGTTTGGACCTACATAAGATCAAGTTACAGGCAATAAATGGACCGGGGAGGGAATTGAGATGAACATACTTAGGAAAAGTATTGCAAATAAAATGGCAAAAAATCATAATATGCTGGAAGTTCCATGAAATTGTGTTTTCGACCTTTGTAATGTATTTCCATTATTTCATATTTGAGGATTTCCGATCTTAGCTCTTGTAATGTGATGTTGTATTTGAGGATTTCCATTATTTGTAATGGTCATTTATGATAAGTTACATCACACTTCCTAAAATTTACTAATTTTGTAAAATTTGCCGTGAATTGCCCAATACTCTTTGTTTTGTTTCTTTCTAAAACGTCCACACACAAACTAGGATTGACATGCATCGAGCACGCATGTGCTGAATGAATTTCACAGCTTCTTGTGCAATAGACTTACTACTATTGACGACGATCGACACAACATGCTAACATAAATTTTTCATGATTTCTTCATTTGTTTGTATGTGGTACACTAAAACACTGATAATAATGTCTTTTGGACATCAATTTCTTGCCTCGACAAATGATCAATCTCCACAATGTGAAATTGTCAAGTGGCAATTCTTAGGATATATACACTAAAAGTGCTGAAAGTTGTATATAATATCCATTTTAGTGACAATTTATTTTTTGGATCACTTAAGTATCACTTAAAAAAAAAACAATCATTTAAGTGCCAACTTTAGTCTAAGTCAATGGAAATCCAATGTGACTATATTTTATTAATTTCTCAGTCCTTCGTGGTTCACCAACTTACCTAGTCAGTATATAACCCCTAAATGACATCATTCAAAAGTTATAATGATAATTTAAGTACCAAATTTTGCTTAAAATAATCACTTCAATGTCAATCATTGTTAAAAAACGATCACTTCAGTGCCAAGCATGTCACGTGAAAGTGCCATGTGGACTGGAGTTTTTAAAAAAATTGTCAAGTCATATTATAATTTTAGTTATAGATAACATGCAATTAATTTGGCCAGAATTTCTCGCCGTTAGCACTTAAGTGATTATTTTTCTCTGATTTTGCACTTAAATGAGCCAACGAAAACTTTTAATACTAAAGTGAGCACCATACACAATTTTTTACACTTCTAATATATACTTATCTTGACAAGTCTTACATACTAACCATAGCAATGCATTCTTTAAATAATGTCCATTTTCTTCTATTAGAGAAAATCATAAAAAAAGTAACCAAAAAAAGTTCCAAAGAACACTTTAGGAGTTAGGTGCAAAGGCATTTGAAATTTGCTGACCGTAGCAATACATTTTTGGGTTAATACCTTAAAAAACCCCTAAACTGGTACATCTGTAACAAATTTACCTCAAATTATTTTTTTGACCACAAAAAACCCCAAACTAGTACACCTATGATAGATTTACCCTTCATTAGTTTGGTTAGATTTTGCCGTTAACTTTGATGACGTGGTTGCTCACGTGGCAAGCCATGTGGAAATAACTTAATTTTTTTCAAAATAAAACAATAATAACTTTGTAACAGTGAAGGGAAAAACAAAAAGATATCTTTAAAAGCCCTAATAAATTCTCATTTCTCACGCCTTCTTCAGGTACCTCACATTCTCTCTTCTCTCTTCGTTATAACACAAAAAAACCTTAACAACAAAATCAGTTCATTTCATCTTTCTCAACAAACGCTCTTCTTTCCCGAGGTGATTTATAGGGCGTGGCTCCGGTCGAAGTTCGACGAGTTCGTTTGGTCGCTCATTAGGGTCGTGGTGTCGGCGCAGGCTGAGGAGACTCTCAAAGTGAGTGAATTGCTCCCGGGCGTGGAAAGTTTGAGTTTTTAAGTAGGAGTGCCTTTGGTTTATCCTGTGATTGGTGAGTGGAATTGTGGTGTTCTGTCATTTGAGGACCAATGTGGCGGATTTGCACTTGAGTGGTTTCATGTTATCAAGGTAGGAAAACAAGAGCTCTCTATTCCACGTCGCGTTCGAGCTTTATGTTTCTAAGGACCTCCTCTCTTTCATTTTTGTTGGATCTTTCAGCCATATTCTTCTAATCGTGGTTGCTTTGCTCGTTTTTGGTTTGTGACAAACTTGGCTTTATGTTTATATGTCTTAACCCCACGTGGTTTACTACTTGTCCGCAATCTGTTTGTACGATTACATATTACTCTTGCTTTGCTAGTCCTTCGTGTTAGTTCATGTCCTTATTAGCGTTACGTAGGAAAACTTGAATCGTAAGTGTGTCAAAATTTTAAAACTTGCATGTGAAAGGTATGATTGACTCGTACATCACATGCTCGTTGAAATGCCGGAACCAAAATCACTTATGTTTGTCACTGATTTTAGGTGTACTTTGAGTGTGATTCTACATGTCTCATGAGATTTCATAAATATGCTTAGTCCCTAAAGAGCATGTACATTTGAATATAATAATATTACGCCGACTTTAGTACCTGGATAATATATATATCTATGTGGATAATTTTGATTAAGGTTTCAAGGTTTGATTTTGCAGCAGAAACAAGTTATATTATGTATCTCAATCATACTCTGAATAGAATATAAGGCAGCTTTTCTCTAGTCCTCCTAGTCCAAGGCGACTCACACGGTTGAGCTTTGCCCTGTACACGAACCAGGTAATCCCTCAAGATCATCATAATCAATTAATTGATATTAAAGAAGCTGATATGATAGTCACGGTACAATGACAAGCTTTTTTCCTTTTGTGAACTCTTTGGTCATTGAAATTATACAAGGGCACACACTTATATGTACCCATATATTATTTGAAATAATGACTTGAGCTCAGTTAACCTCACTTAACGAGATTGAAATTCTTGTTTGCTTAATAAATAAGGGGGGGTAGATGTCGATTGGAAATTCGTAAAGCTGATGTTTGCTTGTAAAACATAAAATGATTATATTCTCAATATCTTTTGCCACTTATTATGCAATTTGTTACATAACCTAGAGTATCTACCTGGTACTGCAGATATGTGTCAATCTGAGTGCCTAATGTAAGCAAGTAGTTGGCAGTTGTGATTGTCCAGTTTCTTATTCCTTTAATATCAAGATTTCCAGAGTTTTATCAGCATAGTTTGGTTAACCTTGTTGCAGGTTTTTACTATGACTGAAATAGCTCTGGGTCTCTTTTTAGACGTAGATGCCTCATATTTCCTATCAAGGCTTCCAAGCATCTTGTTTGGCAAACTCGATTTTCTCATTTCGTGTCAAACTTGATCATCCCATCTTTGCTAGTTATTTGTGAGATGTTTTTATAAACTAATTGATTTGTTTGTTGTTCCCTTGCAGATGTTTAATGAATTTACAATTGCACTTCACCTAAGTGGCGTTATGGAGTTTGGAGACATCACAAAGTACACAGGCTACCATGTAAAATATCTACATCGTTGTAAGTCGATGGTGGTGAACTATAATGCAATTGTTAAGGCTGTTCTTGATCTAGGATACTCAGTTAAAAAGTTGTGGTACTCGACTCCTGGGGATTCCTTGAGAAGTGGTCTTGTGCAGATTGTTGGTGATGATCAAGTGTTAGAATTGGTGGGTCTAGGATCAAGTTTTGGTGTTATTGAAGTATATATTGAAGGAGCTGCTCTTGGTGATGATAGTGGTTCTTCTACTAGTGGTCATAATAGTGAGAGTGATAGCTATCAAGATAGTGAACTAGAGCAAGATCCTGATACATTATCTTTAAGTGATGATGACTACATTCTCGGTGGTGGTAATGGGGATTTCTTTCTTGCTAGGCAAATAAGAAGAGAAGCCGATGCTGCTGCTGCTATTACTAATACAGTTGCCGTTAACATTCCTGAAAATGAGGACGGGGGTGAAAATGATGGAGACACTGATCTAGAAGAAGGAGATGAGAATTTGAGCCCTCCCAACTCTGATGGAGATGAAGAAGTCTGTGACCAAAGAAGATAAAAAAAAACCATTAGATATGACCCCAAACCTGATCATAAAGACATACATTAAAGTAGGAATGAGATTTGCCTCACGTGCTCAATTCAAGAAAGCTATGCAACTTTACGCAATCATAAACGGATTTAACATTGGATGGAAGAAGAGTGAAGCGAAAAAAATGGATGGTAGGTGTGAGAGTGGCTATGAATGGAGAGTTTATGCTAGTTGGATGCAGAGTGAGAAGACCTTCATCATAAAGACTGTTGGAAAAGAACATACTTGTCCTAGGAGCATGAGAAATAAGAATGCATTGTATATATGGCTTGCGGAGTAGTTTTTGCCTAAAATTAGAGCTAACTTGAAGTATACAACATCACAAATGCAGGCAGATGCAATGGAGTGTGGGCATTGACACTAAATAGGAAGATTTGTTATAGAGCGATTACTAGAGCTGTTGAGATCATTAGAGGTCCATTTGTAGAGCAATACAAGTTGCTGCATTCTTATAAGGCTGAGTTGATTTGATGTAGTCCTAATAGCACATTTGACTTGGAAGTTGGACGATATAATACGTTCAAAAGATTCTATGTGTGCTTCAAAGAATTGAAAGAGGGTTTTCTAGCAGGCTGTAAACGAGTAATTGGATTGGATGGATGCTTTACAAAGACTTTAGTTAAGGGGATGTTACTTTGTGCTATTGGTAGAGATGGAAACAACCAAATGTTTCCAATTGCATGGGCTGTTGTTAAAGCTAAGACTGAAGAATCTTGGACTTGGTTCCTCGAGCTACTAGTGAAAGACTTGAATGTGGGACAAGGTCTTAGCTGGACCTTCATGAGCGATCAACAAAAGGTAAGATTGCGCACAAGCTTTGCTAATAAAAGTATTTGTTGTTTGTAGACTAACTTATTTGCATGTCAAATAACATGTTGCGGAGTCTGCTCAATGCAGTTTCTAAACTCTCTCCACGAGCAGAGCATAGGAATTGTGCTTAGCATATTTATGCCAACTGGAAAAAATTATACAAGGGAGAAACATTTAGGAATTGCTTTTGGAGAGTTGCATATTCTACATACGAGGCCGATTTCAATATGGCAATAAAAGAAATGAAGAAAGAGTCTGTTCATGCATATGAAGACTTCATGAGACAGGTCCAGAACACTTTTGCAGGGCATTCATCAAATGTGGACAAAATTGCAATGCTATCGAGAACAATTTGAGCGAGACGTTCAACGCATATATATATATGCAGAGAAAGGGAAATTCCCATTGTTGATATGTTAGAGGACATAAGAAAATTACTTATGGTAAGAATGTATGAGAAAAGCCAATTGATGGTTGGTTCAAGAGATGAGATTTGTCCAAGAATCAGATTGAAGATTGAGGAGGAAAAGATTAAGTCTAGGTTTTGCATTCCAAAGCCATCTATAGCTTCCAAATTTAAAGTTGAAGTGAATGATGATACTTTTATGGTTGATCTGAATAAGAAGACATGTACTTGCAGACAGTGGGATATATTGGGGATACCATGCAACCATGCTATCTCGTGCATCAACTTCATGAAGTGTAACTTAAATGATTATGTAGCTGATTGTTTCAAGAAAGCTGTGTACGAGCGTTGCTATCAATTTGCATTACCCACCTTGAATGGAAAGAAAATGTGGCCAGAGACCAGTGAAGAGCCCTTATTGCCTCCGCCATTCAGAAAGCTTCTAGGGAGGCCCAAGAAAGATAGGAAGAGACCCAATGGTGAGAAGAAGAAGGATGAGAAAAGCAAAAGAGTGAGGAAGCCAAGGGTCACCAACACTAATCCTACTAAAATATCAAAATCTGGTATTACCATGAAATGCTCCAATTGTCATGGTACTAGACACAACAAGACAACATGCCCCCAACCTCCGGCACCTATCCAAATTAAACTACCTATAAGGAAATTTAAACATAAATGTGATACATTTTCCCTTAGAATACCTTATATATGTCTATTATACAGGGCAAAAGAGGTAGGCCAAGGAAGCATCCAAAGCAACTAACCATTGAAGGAGGGGCATCAAACAAACAAAGTGAAAGTACCTTAGCTAGATCTATAACGGGACAATCAAATATTGTCAATTCTGAGAAGAAAATGGTGAGGAGTCTACAAGTAGATTTCATGTGGTTTTTGATAATACCAAAGTAAAATGTTAATATGGTTTGTCTTCTTATAGGTTTTACAAGGATATGGATTTTACGTATCTGAAGCCACTGGAAACTCATATTTGAGAGTGAAGATTTTATTTTGTTAAGCATTTTTTAATCTAGTATGATTAGCATAATAAGATTATGTTTTTCCCTCAATTTTCAGATGCCTGGGAGTAAGATAGTTCAAGAAATTCGTCAAGGTGGTGCAAATCATACTGTGGATCTTTCAAGCCAAGTTTATGGACCTCCTCAAACTGAACAATCTCAAAGTGAAGTAGGGCAATGAACCTGTAGGGAGAGTTGGATTTTGGCTATAAAGCTTGTCCTGTAAAGCTTGGCCTATAAAGCTTGTTTTGTAAAGCTTGGCCTGTAAAGCCTGATTTGTAAAGCTTTGTTTTTTTTGGATAGTATTTGATATAGAACATGCTTCTGGACCTCTATCGTCTGGTGTGGATTTGCCTTTTTTTGGCTAGTTGGTTGGTTGGTGTTTGAGGTAAAGGTTGCTTTGTAGAGCTTGTTCAAGTCTAGTGTGAAGGCTATTTTGTAAAGCTATTTCAAAGATATATTGATATGTGGCTTTAGTTTCGTTCTCTCCATTTTGTGTAGTTGATGTTATTTGCATTTTGATGATGAATTTGGTTGATTACATATAGCTTGTATGCTAGAAGGGTCTCTCTCTCTCTCTCTCTCTCTCTCTCTCTCTCTCTATGCCTATTCTGATGAAAAGTATATTGTTTCTGGCTCATTATGAATAGCACTTCTTTTGTATATGTGCGCAAGCAATCTGTCCATCTTTTAGTTAATGGGCATCCTCTCGGCACAAGAATGAAGTGCACATTTGGTAGTCTTTGAATAGTTTTCTAATAATGATTCCAATAAAAAGAAAAAAAAAATCAAGTATTAATGATATGGAGGCAATGTTAGAGTAATCCGGAAAATAAAATTGATTAGACATCACAACTCAGTCAAATTTGGGAAAATTGAAAGAGGGTAAATGTGCCGCAAGTGTACCAATTTTGGTTTTTTATGATCGAAAAAATTAATTTAGAGTGTCATAAATATACCAGTTTGAGGTAAATTTGTCGTAAATATACCAGTTTTGGGTAAATTTGTCATAAATATACCAGTTTGGGGTTTTTAATGGTATTAAATTTATGAATTTCCACATGGCTTGCCATGTTAGCAACCACGTCAACAAGATTAACGGCAAAATTGAACGGAAGCTAACGGAGGGTAGATTTGTCACATGTGTATCAGTTTAGGGTTTTTGGTGGTCAAAAAAATAGTTTGGGATAAATTTGTCACAAGTGTACCAGTTTTTAGTTTTTTAGGGTATTAACCCTACATTTTTTAAATAGTGTCTATTCTCTTCTTTTAGAGAATAACTTGAAAAGAAATTAAAAAAAAAAGTTTCAAAGAACACTTCAAGAGTTGGCTGCAAAGAGATTTGAAATTTTTAAGAATGAACATTTCACTTACTTAAAAAGGAAAATTTTGTTTTAGAAAATAGAAATTTTATATTGTTATCAAATGAACTTCTATTTCAAAAATAGGAATTTTGTATTGTTATCAAATGCATTTTTTTCTCAAAAACACATCCAATAATAGAAATAGAAAAATTTATCTCTCTTCCAGAAATTAAGTTCTAATCAGAATAGTAATCATTCGCGTCCTTAGCATCCTTAACACCATTACCATATGGAGACACCAAAAATAGATTGAATAGTCTCCTAAATCTAAATTGGAAGAGGTTTTTTTTTTTTTTTTTTTTTTTTAATATCAGGAGAAGTTGAACAAGTGCAAAAACTCTTCTAAAGAACTCTTATATTTAGATTTCAATCAGAGATAAGAGTTTCCAAAATTTGGAGAAATGATATAACCACTTCCAATACAACGTGAATTAAGGATGAACAAGATAGATCAACCGAACTAGGAATCACCCGACCATATCAAACCTGACAGTTTTGGGTGGTTCCAAGAGATGTCAATCTAGTTCCTGGTTCCATTTTATGGAACCAAAGATTTTCTGTCTAATTCACAATTCCAGGTGGGAATTGCACCACTCTATTTTTTAAAAAAATTATTAACTAACAGGAAAAATATACATCTAAATCCTAAAATCTTCTTTCAACTCACACCCCTCACTGAGCTCACTCGATACTCTTCATTCTTCAATCATTCCCTCTCGACTCTCATAGACTATCAGCTTGAGGTCATGCCTTCACCTTTTTCCCTCTTGCCTCTTATGCCTCGCCTCTTTCCCTCTCATCCCTCTTACTCAACTCTCAAACGGTAATACGTTGCGGGAGCTTTGAGGACAGACTTGATGGCTGAGGCTCAAGAATTTTGGCTTGCGAGTCTTGGTTCTTGTTGTGCGAATGGGGTGGGGAGAAAGGCTAGAGTTTGTTTCTTTGGGTTGCTAATCATGAAGGATCTCTCTCGATTTGCTAAAAATTATTGAGCCAAACCATTAGATCTTGAGCTTCAGCTATTCCTCCAAATTCAATCTTGATCAATTCCATTAGATCGCCTAGAAACCAAACTCCGATCCCCGATTCTAGTTGGGAACCAATTCCACTAGTTCGATTCACAATTCTTAGGTAGGACCAAACCAGATTAGGAATCGATTAACTGTAGCATGAATTTATTGTATTCCTCCTAGATCAAGTCGGACTTCTTGGTTTGGAGAATTTTCTTGGGTTGATTCCTAATGATAGAAATGGAGTATATGCCTATTAAGTAAAGAAGAGTATCAATAGTAGACCAAAAAAAAAATCATATGAAAACAATAAAACACTCTCAAATTACATCAAAAAAGAAAATCTGGATTTGAATTGAGAAAAACAGAGCCTCCTAAAAGTAATATCTCAGTAAAAGGAGCTTGGAATGAAAAAGAAAAAAGGAATAAAATTACTATATATTTTTTTCTTCAGTACCAAGTCATTTAGAAAGATGTTGATGTACACTAATCTTATACAATTTAGCTCTAAAAGTTGTCCAAGATATGTAATTCGAATTTGAATAAGTTTTTTTCTCAACATATTATTTCATCATCAAATACATATGGTGGCCATTTAATTTTTCTCTAAATTGCATTCTTTTCTGATTTTTGAGATTAAAATATTCTAGACGAAAACTCTCTATTTTGAGGATTAAAGTTAAAAAAATTTGAGATTTCGTGAATACGTCACCTCCCCCCTCGGCCCAAGCCTAATTAGTCGAATTTAAGCAAAAACCTTGAACCTGAGGTCTAATTTCAATTTTGCCCCGATTTTTTTGTCTAAACTTTTACTCTGATCTCAAATCCATCCAGTTAATTTTCATCCAAAAAATTCCCATTTGCCAGTCTTCCAACATGGCATTTATGTTATTGACGTGTAAAAACTCTTCAAAAAATGACATGTGTGAATGACCACCTAAATTGAGAATTTCAAGTAAACCTTAGAAATATTTGACAAATAAAAAAGAGAGTAAACCCTAAAAAAGAAAAGGTAAAAAGAAGAAATCATCAATCATCATCTCAACCCCTCTGTCGGTCTCTGTTATATTAATTACACTCTCATTTGACAAAAATAAATATGTCTCGATATCAAACGTAAATGAATGATGGCCAATCAGTCTCATTGTAGTCTTCTTTTCCGTTTAGCTATGACTTACCCATTAGGCGATTCATGCCCAGGTTTAGGATCCTTAACACTATAATCATATAGAAACACCAAAAATAAGTTGGATAGCTTCCTAAATCTAGATCAAGAGAGGTTGAATGAGCACCAAAACACTTTTAAAGAACTCACAGATCTATATCTAAATTGGGAGATGAGAGCTTCCGAAATTTGGAGAATTGGTGGTATAGCCACTTTTAGTGTATCATGAATTAAGAGTGAGCAAGACGGACTAACTAGACGTGATCATATCGATGATTTTCAGTTCGATTCTATAGTGAGAACTAGACCAGACCGCTTTTTTTTTTTTTTTTTTTTATTTCTTAACTAACAAGAGAAATGTAAACCTAACTTCTAAAATCTTTTCTCAACTTACACGACATGCCTTGTTGAGCTCGGTCAATGCTCTTCGCTCTTCGATTGTTCCTTATAGGCTTTCATATATTGTGAGCTCAAGGTCATGCCTCGTCACCTTCACCTCTTTCCCTCTCGCCTCTCATGCCACAACTGTGTAGCGTGGGAGCTTTAAGGAGATATTTTAATGTCGAGGCTCAAGAACTTGGGCTTGCAAGTCTAGGTGATGGGGTGGTGAGAGAGACCGGCGTTTGCTTCATTGGTTTGCCAGTCATGGAGGACTCATACATGGTCTGTAGGAGAAGGGCATTTTTTGTGACACCTCTCTCTCTCTTTCTCTTTCTCTTTCTCTCGGTTTGCTTGAAATGAATGAGCCAAATGATTGGATCTTGAACTCCTGTTATACCTCTAAATCCAATCATGAACCCATTGAACTATCCAAGAACTAGACCAAACCAGACGCCGGTCCTCGGTTCCATAAACTAGGAACCTTTTCCACCAATTGGATTCTTGATTATTAGGTGAGACCGGGCTGAATTGGGAACCAATCACCCGTAGCATGAATTTACTGTATTCCTCCTAAATCCTGTCGAACTTCTTAGTTTGAAGGATTTGCTTAGGTCGATTCCTATGATGGAAGTGGAATATACACCCAACGAGTAGAAAAGAGCATCACTACGGGCAAAATAAACCAAAAGAACTATATGAAAACAATAAAATACACCCAAATTACATCAAAAAAGAAAATCTCAATTCGAGTTAAGAATGATGGAGGCTCCTAAGAGTTATTTAATGTAAAGGAGCTTGGAATGGAATAGAAAGAAGCAACAAAATTATTATTATTTTTTCTTTAATACCAAATCATTTAGAAAGATGTTGATGTATATTGACCTCATATAGATTAACTCTTGTTATCCTAAATATATAATATGAATTTGAATAAGTTTTCTCTCAACATATTATGTTGTCGCCAAATACATACATTGGCTAAAATGCATTCTTTTCTGGTTTTTAAGATTCAAATATTCCAAAGGACAACCTTTCATTTCTCTCAATGTATTACTATTTATTTTTTCCTTTGATACCAAATCATTTAGAAAGACATTGATATATACTAACCTTATACAGTTTAGCTCTAAAAGTTGTCCCAGATATACAATTTGAATTTGAATAAGTTTTCTCTTAACATATTATGTCATCACCAAATGCATACATTGGCTAAAATGCGTTCGTTTCTGGTTTTTGAGATTCAAATATTCCAAGTGAAAACTTTTCATTTCTCTCAATGTACTATGTCATCACCAAATACATACATTGGCTAAAATGCATTTTTTTCTAGTTTTTGAGATTCAAATATTCCAGACAAAAACCTTTCATTTCGATGATAAAAAATTTTAAAAAAAAATTGAGATTTCATGCAAATGTCCCCCCACCCCTCCAAACCCAATTAGTCGAATTTAGGCACGTTGATTTAAAAGGGAAAGCCTCGAACTTCAGTTCTAATTCCAATTCTATCTTAATTTTTTCGTTCAAATTTGTATTCTAATTTGAAATCGGTCGCATCAATTTTTCATTCAAAATATTCCCGTGGAAAAACTCTTTGCGAAAAACACTCATGTGAATGACTTCCTAAATCGACATCTTCAAGTAAACCCTAAAAAGTAAACCCTAAAAATATTTTATTAAAAAAGAGTAAACCATTAAAAAAGAAAAGGTCAAAAGAGAAATCATCAATTATCATCTTGACCCCCACCGTCAATCTCTGTCAGTCTGTCTCACCGAAGACGGTAAAGTTACCACCCCATAACAGAGAGCGGTGTCTATCCTTGTAGTTGCACCGGCAAAAGGTCCATCGCCCAACGGGGGGAAGCCAATGAAGAAGAGGAGGAGAGAAAGATCCGCTCCTCGAGCCCGTCCAAACATTCTCTAAATCTCTTGTCCCCTTCACCTCAAATTCCCTTGCGCTTTTTTTTATGCTTGCTTGTGTCGCATGCTCTTCCCTAGGATGGTCTTTAACAAAGGGGAGGGCAACGAGAGAAGAAAAAACAAAAGAAAAGCTTTAGATTTTTAAGTGGGTTTGATGCTAATGCGACCTTAGTGGAGCTGGATGTGGGTGATTCCATGTATATTCGATTTCTTTGGCATTTGTCGGGAATTAGAGCTATGGTTGGGAATGTGAGTTCGAAATAGACAATGTGGGTTGATCACTTGGGAGAATTCCGGTTTGGTGTTTGTGAAATTTCAAAGCGCTTTTGAGTTTGTATGGTGTTTTCGGGTGAATTTCGATTAGACATGCAGTTGCTAAAGTATGTATATAATCTCAACAAAAAAAGTTAGGAGCTTGATGGGAATGCTTAATGTGTTTTGTGCTGAAAGAATTGAGCACTCGATGTATGGGTGTTGGATTGATTGGTTTGAATATGGGTACAACAGATGACATCCCCTAGCCAGTTAGATTCATTGAATAGGAACTAGGAAGATCATTTTAAAGTTTGAAACTTGCCAATGTGATTTGTCGCCCACAATTTTTGTTATCAATCAATATGCAAAAATCCGCATTTCATTGTTTGAGCACAAGCTAAATTTGCAAAACTACTATAAGCTCTACATTTTTTTTTATCAAACTTTTGATTTAGATGTGACGAAGAAAGTTTGTTGTGGCGATTATGGCAATATATGTTGGCTTCATCATAAGGAAATGGGCGGATATTATGATGATTTCAGGTATCGAAAGTTTGTTCTTTAATTTCTCTATTTACATGAGAAGCTATCTATTTAAAGCCCATTTTTTGTTACTCATTACTGGACCATTGACAATATAAAGTAGGAAAAGTTCAAACATTTTTTAATCGTGCAGTGTCTTCCGGAATTTCTCTGCGTACGAGTATGGTTATATACTCATTTGATACATGCAGCTCAAGTTTACTCCATATCGTACGACCTGCATTCTTCTTTTTATTTGTTTGCTGATGCACAAAATTAGTTGATGATGTCCACCTCTTTGCAGCTTTCCGTCAACGTAATAGCATTAGCTAGCCAAGACTCACTGGCGTCAATAGTTATTGATTAGAATGAAGGATCCGCTAATGCAAACAATGAATGGCTGAGTGGAGATGTTTTACAGGCAGATACGTTAATGAACAGTTCTAAGGTTTTTATTTGAAATGTCTTGGGAGTTTCACTATTGGTGTCAAAATGGGTCTTAGATCCATATTTGACCTATTTAAATCATAAATGAGTCATATATGGATCTCTTACATTTTGAAATGGGTCA
Organism: Eucalyptus pauciflora; assembly: GCA_007663325.1. Classification (NCBI taxonomy): domain Eukaryota; kingdom Viridiplantae; phylum Streptophyta; class Magnoliopsida; order Myrtales; family Myrtaceae; genus Eucalyptus; species Eucalyptus pauciflora. The sequence goes on from VMYD01000056.1 coordinate 2,540,979, forward strand.
TATATAAGTCATGTACATTTTAAAGAGACTAGTTAAATGGGTCTTAAATGGGTTGGACTTAAAAATCCATTTCCAACCTAATTTCCCCCTTTAACTTTATAAAAATATTTTTTTTTATAAAAATCGAAATTAGAATTATTTTTTATATTTCATTTTTCTTTCCTTATTTTTCTTTCTTCTTCCTCCTTCCTTAGCTAGTGGCCGAGACGGCAACGACTGACAACCGACCAGGCGAGGCTCTAGTTGCCGGCCTCAGGCGAGCTCAAGGTCACTGACAACTGGCGAGACTCAAGCTTCACTAGTTGTCCGCGAGGGCGGAGCTCACTTAGATCTGGCGAGTAGCAAGCTCGCCGGCCTCGATAGAGCCAAAGCTCACTTGAATCTAGTGAGTCGCAAGCTCGTCGGCAGCAACGGAGCTCAAGCTCGCTTGGATCTAGCAAGCCATGAGCTCGCCGGCCTTGGCTGAGCTCGAGCTCACCTAGATTTGGCGAGCCACAAGCTTGGGCCGCGACGAAGCTTAGGCTGGTGGCCACTGGCAGAGGAACAAGGGGGAAGAAGAAGAAGAAGAGAAAAGAAGAGAAGAATAATGAAAAAAGATAATAAAATAAATAATAATAAAAAGTCAAAATTTTAAAAATAATTAAAAATTTGATTTCTTTAATATTTTTTTCTGGATAGATATCCATATACATACCGAAGAAGTACTTTTAGAAGAAGCTCAATGTTATCTAGATCGAAATTCAATCACTATCGAAACAGAAATTCTAAACATTATAATATAATTTTTAATTTGGTAAATCACAATTAAGAAGTTACGCATTCTCACATCCTAGAATATTTGTTATAAATAAATATTATTTTCATGTCAATTATAACTAATCAAACTTTTTCTTATCAAGAATTTTTCAAAAGTATTTAAATTTGAGGTTTTTCACTTTTTTATTTTATTTACTAATTTTTATTTTTTAATTTACTTTTTTTATTTGATGTGAAGTTTTTTATTCAAGTAACATTATATAATATGATATTGTGTGTGTGTGTGTGTGTGTGTGTGTGTGTGTGTGTGTGTGTGTGTGAAGAGCTTAAAGTGGATTAAGGGCGCGTTTGGCAACGATTCTGTTCCCGGGAACAAATTCTGATCAGAAATGATTATTTTTTATTATGTTCCCGGGAACTGATTCTGAGTAAAAAACGTGTTTGGTAACTGTACAAAATTTTTTATTCTGGAATAGAATTGCGTTTGATAACGTGTTTATTGATTCTGTTCCAAATCAATTTATTTTAATTTTTAAATAATTTTTTCCTTTTTTTCTTTTTTTTCTTTTTCCTTTTTCATTTCTTTTCCCCTTTTTCCTTTTTTTTCTTTTTTTAATTTTTAATTTTTAATTTTAATTTTTTTAATTTTTTTATTATTTTTTCTCCTATTCTTCTTTCTTTTTTTCCTTTTTTTCCTTTTTTTCTTTTTCCTTTCCTTTTCTTTTTTTCCTTTTTTAAATTTTTAAATTTTCTTTTTTTCTTTATTTTATTATTTTATTAATTTTTTATTTTTTCTCCTATTCTTCTTTCTTTTTTTTCCTTTTTTTCTTTTTTTTTTCTTTTTCCTTTTTTAAATTTTTTAGTTTTCTTTTTTTTTTCCTTTTTTTTTTTTTTTTTCTTTTTTATTATTTTATTTTTTCTCCTATTCTTCTTTTTTAGTTTTTTTATTTTTTTATTTTTTTATTTTTTTTTCAGGCCAAATGAGAGCCTCCAGCGACCGGCGGCGGCGAACGGCGGCGGGCGGCGGTCGCAAGATGGCGGTCGATGAAAAAGAAGAAAAGAGAAGAAGAAGAGTTTTCATTCTCAATTTTGTTCCCGGAACAAGAATCAACTTTTTTTTTATTCTTGATTCTCGTCCCAAACTGATTCTGGGAACAAATTTGTTCCCGGGAACAAAAATTTTACCAAACGCGATTCTCGTCCCAAACTGATTCTGGGAACAAAAAATCAGAATCTGGCACTGTTGGGATGGTTACCAAACAGGCCCTAAATGGGTAGGAATGAGTTTTCCTAAATTGAGTTAAATATTAATGTGTCTCGATAATATGAGTCGGGTCGAGTATGGATCGGTATGAGTCATCAAATTCACATTATATGAAAATGGGTCAGTATGAGTTAGATCATTTTCAACCCGACCCACCCATTTGACGGCCTTATACAAGACAGACATTCATCTACATTTTATGCTATTAAGCACAATGATTTTACCCGTTCAGTCCCTAGTGACTTTAACACATATCAATACAGGGATGAGAACTTATTTAGATTGAACAATTCAAATGGACTTAATATTCGCTCGTGTTTTTACAAAGACTTCAAGATGACCTACAGTCTCTCAGTCTAAATATCAAGCAGCACGAGGACGACATAAAATCTCTTAAGGCTCGGAAAAACATGTTAGATGACAGAGGGGGCGTTTGGTTGGGTATTCCCAAAGCCCGTTGAGCCCCCAAAGCCCCTTGGGGGAAATTTTGGGTGTTTGGCAGGGCTTTTGAATGCCCATTTGCGAAATGTGAGCATTTTAAATGCCGAAAGCCGAATGCTGGGGGGGACCGGCTTTGAGCATTCGGCATTCCGGAGATGCGATTTACTGTTCATCGGGTTACTGTTCATCGTCTCCTCCGCCGTTCGCTTTCTTCTTCGTCGTTCGTCTTCTTCGGCGGCGCTCAGCCGCGAGCGGCCAGATCTGGCCGCCGGGACCCCTCGCCTGAGGTCACACAACCTCAGGCGAGGTGGCCTGAGGTCGCCCGACCTCAGCCGGCGTCGCCTGGTCTCGCGCGAGCCAGGCGACCAGGCGAGGCCAGATCTGGCCTCTACGACCTCCGGCGACCAGATCTGGCGGTCCGGCGACGGCCAGATCTGGCCATCCGGCGGTGGCTGGCCGCCAAAATTTGATTTCAGACTTAAAAAAATAAAAAATAACAAAAGCTACTTACAAATGTGAATTTTGCCAAACGGTGTTTATGTTAAGTTGCATTTCAATGCTATAATTTACCAAACGGTCTCACATTTCCGAAAGTCCCTTTACCTCAAAGGTATTTGCATTCCCCCGATGGCATTTCCCCAAAGCCGAACCAAACGGGCCCTCTATCCTTGATAAAGAAGGCATGTTATCTGAAATCTGGTGCTTGCGGCATGAATGCCTATTACACCTTTGGAGACCTTTTTGAATGGCGGTTGAAATCTGGGCTCTTCCCTTGAAATATGGCCACTGATCATTCAGAACATTAGTGAAAATAAATCAGTAAGGCAAGACCTCAAAGACAGCCTTATATCAGCCATGCTAGTTAGCACAGTATGGACATGATGAAGTGGAGTGAGGTCATAGATTTTCTTAAAGGAAAAGAGAAGTGCATTGCCCACTTCTTTGATTGATATGGCATCTTCTAACATGTTTATTGTTGACTTGTCGTTTCTCAGTCGTTCTTAGAAAGTATCATTCGTCTGGCTCACCCAGCACTGAAGATAATAGCTTTTCCAATGGAGGCGAGGAGGAAACAACTGAGCAAATATTGATGCATGATAAATCTGCCGCCAGAATTTTGTGCCAGCTTAAAACTCTTGATGGCACTCCGGCTCCCCTTTTTGATGTATACAGGGATGTCGTGGGCATAGTTGCTACTCTTGGCAAAGTAGATGATGAAAATCTTAGCAGGTCTGTATAGTTTGTCCTCGGTAGTTAGAAATTAGAACTGAATTCCTTTTGTTGGAAGTAATTGAATCATCTCCTTTTTGCTAGAAGTCGACCTTGTTGATGTGTTGAGACCAATAATTTAGATTTTTGAAAGAGAAGTAGTGAGCTGTGTCTTGTGAATGCTCATGAGATATGGCTGCGGGTGGAGTAGTATGTTTTTTGTTTTTGGTCTCGGACTTGCTGGTGCATTTCATAGATTGAACTTCATCTTGGTTTTAGTTCATGCTCTTTCTCTAATCTCAATCCAGCTCTCCTTGACTGGGGTTTAGGCTTCTCTCTGAGTATTAAGGAGCGGAGACCATGCTTACCATTGTCTGCAAGACTCGAGAAGGCATCAACGCTCTGGAAACATATGATAAAGAAGGCGGTATGGATAGAAGTGCTGGTCTTCATGGGCCTGGTCTTTCCATCGGAAGGATTCTAGATGGAAGATTTCTCGCCATCTACTTAGAAGATATAAGGTGTAGTTCTTATCTACCTTGATGGATCATGGGGAGTCTAAACATTTTGGAGAATCTAATTTGCTTCATTTATTTTGGTCAGATCATATGTCGGTGATTTCGAGGCTGATGATCCACAGAGAAGGCTTGATCTCATAAAGCCCAAATTACCGAATGGGGACTGTCTGCCTGGTTTCTTCGGCTTTGCAATCAATATGGTCGACATGGATACCGCCCACATATTTTGTTTACCAGCCAGTGGTTATGGTCTCAGGAAAACTCTATTCCACCATTGTTTCTCTTGGACTCAAATATGCTACATGCTCTTCCCTTTATTAGTGGCGGCAAAGCCATCTCTTTGGACGGTGGAATGATTAGAGTTCCGGGAATATAGCCCCTCGGCAACCGGTAAGACAACTCTAACCATTATCAATGACAATGTGCATCTGTGTACAAATTTTGTTGCATTTTGATGAGCAATTCGTTCACATCGGGACAGTGCATTAGGAATATATAAATGCTGCGAAAAGTGGCCCGTTCACGGTGCTTCCTGGCCATTCACGGTGCTTCCTAATCCTGGTGGCTTCTTTATTTACATCTGCTCATCTGTAATCATTTAACATCGGTACAGATGCTGTCTTCTTGCTCGAGTCTTGAACATGATTCTCAGAAAAATCAAGTCGAGTATGCTTCTAGGTCGGCTGTAAGTCAATACTTGCAAAGCATAATTACTTAGATTGGAAGGAGGTCTATGATTTTTGTACGTCGGGAAAGTATGTACTTTCAGGCGGCAGACTATTCTTTCACCTAGCTAAAAATAACTTGAATCTTCTTCTGCTGCATCTGCCCCAGCTATCGAATTTGAGGGGGGATGGGGATGTGAGATTTCCAGTAACGTCGGGCACACCCGATCGTCCCGCAAATTACTACGAAACAAAAAACCAAATGGAGGACTTGAAGTCGAAAAGGGAAAAACTGCTGGAAGATTTGCGACCATAGTGACAAACGATGGATCAAGCTAAGCTAGATTTTGAGAGAAAGAAGCGAGAATTTGTTGTGCTTCTTGCTCAAAGCTCTTCTATGTGACCCGGGTAATCATTGCTATCTTCAATTGGAATTGCACAAAATGATCATATATATATATATAATGTGTGTGAAGATTTAGTGTATCTCCAAGCTTCATTTTTGGAGACGAAGGAGTAATGTTTAATGGTGCTTTTCCTCTGTGCAGATCAGTGACTCGATGAGGCTGGAGTGGCTCTCGCCGTTCACCAACGACTCCTTCGCCGACATCCGGGCAGAGTCCCTCTCAGGTACCTCTCCCCCCCCCCCCCCCCCAGACGCTGCATTCTCCCGCAACAGGCTCGGGACTTCCCTGCCGGCTTCAAACAAGGGACGGAGGCCTGCAGAGGCCGAAGGAGGCGGTGCACGCACCGCGCGTCGGAGAAGACGCCACCGTGGAGAGCGGGGCGCTGGGGCTGAGGACGCTTTGCAATGCGTGTGGGGTGCGGTACGGGTCCCGGCGGCTAGTGCCGGAGTACAGGCCGGTGGCGAGACCGACGTTCTTGCTGACTCGATAATCGAACTCGTATTGGAAGGCTGCGCTTTTCGACAGAAGGCCACGAAACAAGCGCTACCAACCGGCTCCTAGCCGCATCCACTCGCCAGCGAGCGAGGGAGCAGGGCCTGGGGAGGCCGAAGGAGGCGGGGGGAGGAGCGAGGCGACGGTGCATGCATTGCTGCACGTCAGAGAAGACGCCGCAGTGGAGAACGAGGCCGCTGGGGCCGAAGACGCTGTGCAACGCCTGCAAGATGCGGTAGAAGTCGAGGTGGCTGGTGCTGGAGTAGAGTCACTCCGGCGGCGAGCCTGACGTTCTCACTGACTTAGCAATCGAACTCGCACGGAAAGGCTGCGCTCTCCGGCAGCAGGCCGAGGAACAAGCGCTCGAGGCCTCCCGGGACTTCCCCGGCGGCTCCAAGTGAGGCGGAGGCCGAAGGAGGCAGGGGAGAAGCGACACGGCAGTGCGTGCACTGCGCGTCGGAGAAGATGCCACGGTGGTGGGCGGGGCTGCTGGGGCCGAAGACGCTGTGCAATGCATGCGGAGCGCAGCACAAGTCGGGGCAGTCGATGCCGAAGTTGAGGCCGGCGGCGAGCCCAACGTTCGTGTCGAATCAGCACTCGAACTCGCACCGGAAGGTGATGGAGCTGCGTCGGCGGAAGGAGGCGCAATGGCGGAAGAACCACCGCCAACAAGGATCGCACGACTTCAAGGTCGGCTTGACGACCTTTCTATGATTTATCTTCCTTTCTATTATTTTCTTCTCTTTTTTTTGCCAATTTATTAAGGAAAAGCCAATTGACTATTTTGAATCGAATTATTAATTCAGGATGACAACGCGTCATTGAAACAAAACGTTAAAAAAATGAAAAATGGTTCAAAACAGGTTCGGCACTATTTAATTTCATGGTGAAAAATTAAGTTTGAAAGAAAATCCATCCATCAATGCAACAAAGATTTGAACCGGCGATGAAGGCCATTGTGCATATGTTGGGGGAGCCTGATTACAAAAATGGCTCTCGACGGACTGATCTTAGGCCTGAACTCTCGATGGGCTTGGCATGGGCTTGATTGATGAAAAGGCCCTTAAGAGAGAAAACTCAAATGCGACGCCGTCGGACACTTCTGATTCGCACATTAGACGTGAACTGTGCACGTTCTCCATGCGATTGAATTTTCAGCCGATTTCATTCGATTATGGCATTCTATGCGAGACGATTCATAAGTATCGTAGTATGGATGAGCTCTCGCGTAATTCTGGTCCTCGTAAAACTTGTGGTCTCATGTGGATAATGAAAATAAAACAGTAGAAGCAAAATAGAAGAACCGAAATAGTAGTTTTGTTTCAAATTGATCATGCTTGATAGTTGATAACATTTGATTTGAATATTGCGATGTGCCATAAACTTATGAAGCCTATTTGCTGGCAGTTTTCCAGTTCTTCTAACATCTATTTAAGTCTCTCTCTTCAAAATAAAATTTTTGAACAATATGCCATATAAGTTTTGGAAAATCTTGAAGAAATAAATCATATGCGGCTTTACCGTCTACATGTCAATATTTGAAATTTTTCATATGGTTTCTAAGTGTTTCGGGTTTAATAAAAATAAACTGTGAGTTATGCAAATTAAAAAAAAAAAACGATACTTGAAATTTAGAGTTCTTTAATTGACTTTTCTCTTAATAGAAAGTTGAAGTTGCCAGATTCAAGCTTAGTTATCGAATAGTATTCATATTAACCTTTTTTAAGTTTAAGCACAATTATTCAAAAGAAGTTATAAAACTTATTATGAAAGTACAATTGAGTCTTAAGATTTTAAGAAACTACAATCAAATTATAAAACTTATTAAGTTGTTATAATCAAGTCCTTTCATAAACTCCATCCAACTTAATTAATAGTAAATGCCAACATGGCCATTTTTGTTATTTTCTTTTTCCTACATGACTCTAATATTAAGTGGAGAGCAGGTAAATAACATTTTTAATATTATTTTTTCATCCTTTTTTGCATTTTTACTAAGTTTTTCTCTTTAAAGTTAAATTGCATTGCAAATATTAAAAGAATAAGTACACGAGAGGTACATGAGAAATAAAAAATTGCAATTTTTTTTCTGTTTTTTCAAATATTCCAAACGAAGAAGAAATATAAAATACGTTTCATATGGGTTGCTATACTTTTCTGATTTTTCTGATATTTCTAGCATGTATATTCCATTATCCATGCAATCAATTTTCCACTTAATTATGTAATCAAATATACCATATTCACTAAGATTATTCCACAATTTGCTCTTTCCATACTATGAACTAGCCTTTAGACATTTAGAAAGGGGGTTTGCGTGTTGAACATTTAAATAATTACTTTCTCATTAGTGCATTGAGTAAGCACCGACTAAATCGATAGATCTAATGGATTAAGATCCTATATGGTAAATAGATTTTAATTCTAAAATATTCCTCTATTTTATATTAGAAATTGTCATTGTAAGAGAATTTTTAAGCTTTTATGTAGTATGTGACTTTTTGTGATTTATTACATAAAATAATATCAAAATAGGGATAAATTGTGAAAGTAAAAAAAAAAAAAAATTGCTGGAATTTTACGCACAGCAAGTTGAGGCCCGACCGGCGGGCACCATTACCCCATGCAAGTGGCCTTGTCTTGTCCTCCATTTCATCCTATCATGTCCCACACCCATCCCTACTCAAAGTCGATGAAACATGAGCAAGTAGCTGCATGGAAGTGTAGTGATATATGCAGCTAAGGCATCTTAACACACCGATAGACTTGAACTGTGTTTCTATATGAACTGATCAATTCAATCATTCATGCATTATCTATTTTTATTGTTCAACTCTTTGATAGTACAAAAAAACCAAAAAGCTCCCGCCTCCTTTTCTATCCATCTAAGGGATGAAAAAGCAAAGACCTTTGATGTCCTCTTCAATTAAGAATTGGGGCCTCGTAATCATTAGTCAATGTGCTTCTCTTCGATCATGATTCAATATTCCGACGTTTGAGGCATGGAGGAATCATGCCAATCCATCTCGAACTAGGTGGTTAAACTCTATTGCAGCCTCGGACGAAGTCGACAAAACATGAGCAAGTAGCCGCATGTTAGGGCATGCAAATTGGGCAAAGTAATGATTATCCGTAAAGGCAAAGTGCTAAGTGCGCAATTATTCACGCACCCGCACGCGGGTATGGTGAGGTCTAGCTCACATCCAGTATTCCTTTTGATACACAAAGGAAACCTCACACTTATAAATTGACCAATTTCTTCCCATTTTTCCTACGTGGAATAAAGAGAAATGCACCTAGTTTGTTTTACAAACAAACTTCCAACAATCCCCCATTTTGGCTGTACGGTTTTACAATTTTATTTTCTGAAAACAAGATATGACATGATCAAGACATTTTCGTACAATTTCCATGAAGAAAGCATCTCTAAAATCTAAACACAAAAATCAGTATAAAATTAGCAACAGACAGTACGTTCAGCTATCACAACAACAGATCGCAAATCAGATTTCAGAGCAAATTCATGAAGTTTTGAAGCAGATTTGAGCTAGTAAACGGCGTTTGATCGGGGCCTATAATATATCAAATTGAAGCTTAAGATGTGTACATAGAACTTCTAGTTCATCGCTTCGCAAGATAACCACATTTAAGAGCTCAAAACAGGACTAACAGAAACGTGCTCATCCAGACTCGAAACAGAACCTCAGAATCAAACTATAAACAATTCCAGATCATATAAGCATTGATTATAATTAGAATCTCTCGCCTCATCGAATGCTATTAAAAGGAGTTTTGACGCTCCTACCTTGGTCCATAACGAATCGGCCAAGAACTGACCTTCAGAGATGTCCACCATTCAGTGACAATGAAGCTGCTATTTAACAAAAAATGCACTGAAATCAGTGGAGGATCTGAATCTAATAACACTCCTTACCGAAATAGAAAAGAGGAAATCAAATACTTAGCTTCGATTTTGTTACTGGAACTTCTGGAAAATGAAGAACGCTGGCCTTTGATTCTGCACCGATTATAATCAAGGTACAGTCCGAGATGAAGTCATCACAGTAGCATAAGATCGCTTCAGTCTTGCTGCTATATCTCAGATATGAATCCGAGTAATGAAACTTGTTGAAGATGGTGTACGCTTCTTTCGAGTTGCAACCTAGAAGCGGTTTTCTCAGCTTCTTCTTCAACAAAATCAGTGAAATCAAATGTCAACGGAATCTGCTGAAATCGGAATCTAAGCGCGACAAATGTACAAGTAAAGATTGAGAAGACTTAGCTCAATCTTTATTCTGTGATTTTCCGGAAATCAGCACATCAACTACTCCGAAGCATCTTCAGAGATTTTGATGGTCAAGTAACAACGAAGAACTCCTTCGATCTTCATCAGAGTATTCAACGAATGGATCCATGGAGGAGAGAGAATAAGTGGAGATGAGGCGCTAGAGAGAGAATGAGTGGAATTATCTTCTTCCTTCAGCATAAACAGCCAAAATCAGCCGCTCCTCCATGTCTTCGACCTTGTTCGATCGGAGAGAGAATAAGTGGAGTCGTTCCACTTTGCCCAAAGTTTGTCCGAATGAATAATGACAGAGAGGAGAGAGGATGAGTGGAGAGAATTTGATCCAGAGAGAGAATGAACGGGAATCCTTCTTGCGGGCGAGAACGCGGGCAAAGAATTCCCCCGCTTTTTCCTTGCCCGACTGAGTTTTGAGAGATGGAGAGAGAGAGTTTTAGTCAGAGAAAGCAAATCTGGAAAAAGGCCCCCTTTCAATTTTGGAGGGAAAGTTCATTATATAGTCTAGGGCAAGGTCAAATTTTAGTGCTTGGATTAATCAAAAAGCTAAGGTTTGATCTCCTTAACTAATTAGTTTGTTAAATTTGTTGAGAGCGCCCTAATGGAGCACATGCCTATTTCAATAGCCACGATGCGTTCTTAATGAACGGCTATGATCAATTGTGGAGTAATTGGGGTCTTCTTGCAATTTTCATAACATGAGGGGTTAATTTGCAAATTTTATAAATTCCAGAGCAAAATTCAGAATTTCGCAAATTAAGGCCACGAGAACATTGGCCATGGGATGGACCGCCTCATGGTGGCCGCCGGAGGGAGACAAAATTGGCACCTAGCGCCGATGATCGGTCGGACCGATCAAGGTCGGTCCGAACCAATCTCAACCGATCCTATCTCTCTCTCTCTTTTGTTTGTGCAATTTAGTCCTCCTAGGGGTCTAATTGCAAGGAAACCTCGGTATATCATAGACAAAGGTGCATCAATTTGCTAATTTCTCACTCAAAAGTGCCAATTAATTGAAACTAATTCACTTAATGTTGCAAGGCACCAATTGATCCAATAACCCATGCCATGGTGTTCAAATTGACCTTGAAAAGGTGGCGCGACTTATACGCTAAGATTGGATTGAAGGCCAATGATGAAATTAGATCTCAATTATTGAAATCAAACCTTAGTCTCAAATGGGTCAATTTGAATTTTGTCAATCGGAGTTCATTAGCTTAGTTTTCTTAAGCTCGGGCAAGCTAAATCCCTCAAATCGCAATGTTCCTAAGTGAAATTCCCAAAATTAATCTTGGATTCAGATTTACTTCACGAAAATGAATGGAAAGTGAGTGTCCATTCACTAATCATAAAAAATTGACTTGGACCCCTTAATTAGGGCTAAAAGTGACAATTCATGTTTCGACATGACCATTCTAGAAACTGAATGAACGAGTGAATAAGTGATAGTCCCCAAATCAAATGTCGTAAAAGGAATTAAGGCTAATTATGACTAGAAAGAAAGTAATTTTATTTTAAGCCAATTTCAAACCTAAAACCGAAAAAATCGAAAAATAAGATTCTTAATTGATTTTTGGAAAATTTTCGATGCTAAAGTCAAATTAAAACTAAAATGAAGTGTTTTGTAGATTTTTTTTTCAATTTTTTAGTTGATTTTTTTTTTCTAAAAAGTTGATTTTCGTGTCGAATTTTTGAAATTTTCAAAAATTAACTTTGCTAAAGTGAAATTAAAACCGTTTAGAATCTTTTTGTGCAAAAAGTCAACTTTTGATCCAGGTTTGGATTTTGGTCAAATGATTGACCAAAATATAAATCCAAAAGTCAACTGTTTAACTTTTTAGGTTTTCGATGGAAATGAATAGGAAATCATTTAAAAATGACAGAGCAAAAGAAAGAAATAAAAAATGACACTTTTTGGTTGAGAAATGAGCTCTGTTGCGATTGGAAATGTTAATCTCAAATTTTCTACCTTTAATGACATGTCAACTAAAAATCATGTGTCATTAGCCATAAAAACTATACCACTATCTACAGTCTTGTAGTTAGTGAACCAGTTCCTATGAGGAGTCATGTAATAGAAACATCCGAAATCTAGCACCCATTCATTTCCAATGAACTCGTAGACACACATAGTATGGCCATGGCATCACTGACACTCTCCTCGGCAACATGTGCCACACTGCTTGTGGCATTTTGCCCACCGCATTTATTTCTTAGCTTTGGACAATCTCTCCTTATGTACCCCTCCTCGTGACACTCAAAACACTTCATGCGAACCTTTTGATTTTCTATGTCACGATTTTGACTTGCTCTTGCTTCTACTTCTGCTACTAGGCGTCTAATGTTGGTCTCTACCTTGAATCGCCAGTCCTCACGCTACATCATGCACTAGACTGTCATCACACAACTTTCTCTATCACTCCTTTGAGAACAAGGCGGATTTTACCTCTTCTAAGGTAATCATAGTATGCCCTTATAATAAAGAATCAATAAAGTGCTCTCATGACTTCGGTAGAGACACCGACAACATCATGCCTTATTCTTCATCATCTAAAATCTTACTGACATTCTCCAAGTCCATCATGAGTTTGTTAAATTCATCTAGGTGGGATTTAATGGATGTGCCTTCACCGTATCGGAACTAAAACATCTTTTCCAGAATGTATAAGCAATTGTTTAAACCCTTCATTATATAGAGGGCCTGAAGTTTTGCCCATAACGCTACGGCATCCTTCTCCTCAACCACCTCTATTAGCACTTCATCTGATAAGTTCAATAGGATTATGCTCATCGCTTTCTCCATTAGCTCGTCCTTTTTGACATCTCACATTGTTTTGAGCAACTTAGCCTTGCCCTCCAATGTCTTGGCTAAACCTTGAGTTGGTAATAGTGCCTTCATCTTGACACTCCATAACCTGAAGTTGTTTCTCTCATTAAATTTCTGAATTTCTACTTTTGCTCCAAACATAATTACAAAGTCTTAGCTTTGATACCAATTGTTGTAATCGGCGGCGCAATGGAAGCTAATCATAAACTTGCAATTATGTCGAAGGTATAGAAATTGACAAAAATAAAATGAGGAACAAGAAAAGGACAAAAGAAATTTACGCGGTTTGGTTCAAATGTCGAAACCTATGCCACGGGAAGAGTCAGCAAATAATCCACTATAAATCGAAGAATTACAGGGTTACACACGCTCGAGTGTTTCCCAGCCCTAGTGTATACTTAATACTCACAATGTTTAACAACTCAACTAGATGGACCCAACTCACGCACAAATCTCGTGGAGCTCTCAACTCTCACTCTTGAGCTCACTTCTTGCTCTACATTCTCTACGCCCTCTACCATCCTCCATTTATAGGAGAATGGCTGTGGAGACAAGACAAATGTGACTGAACAAATGTCAACGGTGGCACCTACTTCTGAAACCATGCACACACATGGTGGAGCCGGAGATGTTGGCAGGAATTTGACCAAAGAATGAGTCTATACTAGTTACCTATCTCCGTGGGATTTCGCTGATGAAGCCATTGTTGTGGATGTCCAATATCTGGAGGAAGCTCAAGTTTCCAATAAAAGGAGATAACAACCCTACAAGTATTAGAGACGGAAGTATTAAACAGGTTATCCTTAGATGTCGATAGTCACACGTGATCCCGTGCCACTATCAGAAAATGACAGAGTCATTCCACGTACTGAAAACCCCGAATGGATTGTAGGACATCTTATCCTTGAACCGGAGCTACGCATCTTGATCTATTTCGTTAGTTCTGGGTAACGAGATTGCTTTACAAAAAGAGATGCACATAAGCAATGTAACGAAAGAAAGGAGGCAAAGAGTAATGATTGAGAAGGACATGATAATGCTTGCAAGTTTTTTGTCCCCTTGCTATCTAATCACTCTGCCTGTTAGGAAACCGGATGGAGCTTCTGATCACATATGCACCAACGTGACAAGCTTTTAAATCTCGGCTTCTTTGTCCTCCCAACAGCCGCGGCAGCCGCAGCCTTTGGCTGCTAATTGTGCATTCAAAGCGCAGTCCATCCCTCTTGCGATCCTACCCTTCACATGATGCGGGAGATGCAGAGCATGCGAGTCTAGTCCGTCGTCAGAAAAAGAAAAGACAAAGCAATGGCTGGCTAAATGAGTGAGAACCGTAGGAGCAGAGCAGCCCAAGTTGTATGTGATTTTTTATTGTTTCAATTCCACGCAACTTTCTGAATCCTCTCTCCTAAAAAGCAGTCACGATGGCACCAAAAGCATTGGTTTTAGTAATAGGTGAAGACTAATCAAATCGACTTGATATAATGGAGGGAGAACTGCTTCTACTTTTGATTCAGTCTTAAATTTGCAAGTGGATAGAATGCCATGGGCCTTTTCTCGGAGGGCTTCCATTCTCCAGTGTTAAGACCTTTTGTGAATTTTCTGTGACTTACACTTCGACTTCAATTTAATTTGAGATACTAGAATCCTTCCAAGATATTGGCATGAAAAATCGAATCTAATTTCTTTTCAAGATATTTCGAAACCTGAAAAACGTATTTTTATTTTCAAAATTCGGTTGAGAAGTTGTAAGTAGGCCTCAAAATGAAAATTGCTGGCAAACAGAATTTGCAAAGAAACCGATGTTGAGATTTTTGATCAATCAATCAAGAAATGGGAATTCCCAAATGGATGACGATCAATAATCCAAGATCAAATCCTTATTGCTAGAACTGCGCAATGAAAAATGAACAATGAGAGGTTCCTCTCTTAAACTCTTTCGAAGTTACTGACTTCTGCCCTAAACATAGAATGAAAATCTGCTAAGAGGAAAAGTCGGATCAAGTCTCTATAGCGAGCAACTCAATAAAAGGAAAAATCCTTGAAGCACCACCAGTGATTGCAAGTGATCTTGAGGGTTTCGCACAGTGATTGATTGCTAACTGCTATAAGTGATTTGACATTGGAAGTCAAGAATCAATGGCCAGAGAAGTAGATGAGCATAGCAAACCCGATTAGCTGAACCGACCCGCTTTATGCAGGGAGGCACTCGACGACTTCGTGTTGTAATTATGATTATAATTATGGTTAATGGATCAACGAAAGCCAATGAATTAAGATACGTTTTTTCTATTCACGTATCTCTTTTGGATTCATGTATTTCCTAATCTTTTCTGTTCACGTATCTATTGATTTCATGAATTTCCTAGATTCATGTATCTTTCAGTTCATGTACTTATTGAGTTCATGAATCTCTTGAATTTCACGTATCTTTGGATACATGAATCTCTTGGATTCACGTATCTCTTTATTCATGAATCTCGTGGATACACGCGTCTATTTAATTCATGTATCTCTTTAGTACATGAACTAAAAAGCTCTATAAATAGATATGAGAATAGAGCTTCTTAAAAAAAAGGGGTTTTGGTTTTGGTTTTGGTTTTTCCGACTCGATTCCAAAAGGCTTTGATATACTTTTCTACTCTTCTGATTTTTCTGAGTGTGCTGGTTCAATTGAACGGTTCGATTGAGTCATATTTGCATAGTGCTTATCCAAACAGGTTCGAGGTGTTGTATCTTGGGAGGCATAGTTCGTGAATCTGCGGAGCACCTTTGGCAGGAACTAATCGCCTTAAGGAGATTCGGATATCCGCACCTCACCTCCAATTTTATATTCTGATTACAACAAATAGTGTGTATTTTATGGATTATTTTCCAACACTTCACTCCTTATCTATCTCTAGGGCAAGTATGCATCTGCATCAATCTTCACAGCCTCAACAATGTAAGAACATGCTACAGCCAAGAACCCTGGAACATTAAAGCAAACCCTTTCTCAAGACCAAGGTTACTTTTTCACATGCTATGTTGAGGGAAGACTAGTACCAATGTAACATCCTACACCTTTGTTTTATTTTATTCTTTTATTATCCTCAATCTTTTCGCTTTTGATGTCGCCCCCTTAATACTAGCAATTGAAAAAACAATATGTTGTCAAGCATCACTGCGTCAAAGACAAGATTCCAAGTTCCTTTTATATATAATTCCTTTTGGGCTAACAAAACCAAGCCTACAGCCTAACAAATTGAATTATTATGAATCAGCAATTACATAGAAAAACAATAGCCAAATAAAATTTTTGACATTATGTCTTGATTTTGAGCCTGTGAAGAGAATCCGATCCTCATAGAAGTTTCGTATCTGATTAGGAATTGTGATATGACGTCTGATAAAGAAAGAAATTATATAAATAGTTTTCCACATTAAAGTTGGATCTCTAATCCAAGCTGGTTAAAAGAGGCTTCACAAAACCCCAATTATCTCAAATGGAATTCACTTCATTTTCCTCCCATCTTGTACCTCGAGAGAAGCATGCTTCGTTGTTTTGAGCAGCACTTTAGATTGACAAGGTGTTTATGTAGAGGGTGAAGGGTGGCACGAGTACGAAGTTTCAAGGCATTTGAATTTGGATTAATACCATAAAAAATCCCAAACTATTACACTCATGAAAAATTTACTATAAACTAATTTTATGACCACCAAAAACCCCGCAAATTAGTACATTTGTAATAAATTTATCCTCGATTAATTTTTGTTAAATTGGATTAATATCGTGGAAAATCACAAACTAGTACATCTGTGACAAATGAAAGGTAAAACCTCAAACCGGTACACCCGTCAACTGTCACGTCTCATCCAACTAATTAATTTGACCGCAAAATTTAATGGAAACTAATGGAATGTAAATTAGTTACAGGTGTACTGATTTTAGGTTTAGTTTTTAGTAAATTTGCCATAGGTATCTGTTTAGAGTCATTGACATTTGCCTGGGCCCTTTCATGGAGAAGACACTGGATCTAGGTAGGGAATGAAATCAAAGAAGCAAAGGCTTCCAGTTCTAAGCAGGCTTCACTTGTGCTTCGGGCCTTGTGGGCCTGAATGGGCCGCCATTTTCCTACTGTGCTTTGTCACACTCTTCGTCCCAGAACTTTCACGTACAAATGACGGGTGAAGAAATTTTTGGTTCCCTCAGTTGCCGGTCACCCGCACGGGATTAAGGGGGGGTTGGCGTGGGGTGGCGAGGGAGGGAGAGGGAGAGGAATGAAAGCCGAGGGCCGGTGGAAGTTAATTGGGGCAGAGCAAAGCGATGCGATATCAATGGCTCTGAAACACTTATGGGTTCTCTATAGGTTGTCCGCTACCCGAAGCCCTGAACATTAAGAAAATCGAAATGGCATCATAGTAGGGGTTTTGTGCCAAATCTCAATGGTGGTTGGTTGAGGATGTTGGGGCTTTTCTAGGGTTTTCCCCTGAATGCTCCCCGTTCCTCTCCCCCACTATCATTATTCGTTCGTCTATTCACAAACCGGCCTCCAAACAGCCATTACATTTCTCATCCCTGTTCTTTGATTTTAGCCTTTCTCGAGGAAATCAGCTCCGGAGATGATTCTGGGCAAACAGTGGTAGAGCCGAGTCACTGTTTGAGGAATCCTGTTTTTTTTATTCATCAGTATGAGCATTGTTCTTCTCTTTCTTGTGACAAAGGCGTAAAAGAGCCACTACTGAATACGCAATTAGAGCTGTTAAAAGAGCAAGGTCTTTGAAGTGTTTTGTTTTTTAAGGACTGTCCTTTATCAGGATTAGCAAGTCGAAAAATATCGACTACCCCTGAAACCTGAAACAACCGAAATAGTAACTAATCAACATGGAACACACATCACAAACCCACATTCCCAAACAAGAAATTGAGGAAACAGAGAGCAATCAACTCCTAATCTTCTGATGTTGTGCATATTTCTCCATCGCTTCTAGCGGAATCCCATTTTGTCGACTCTCTCTTTCAGCGAACGCAATCTTGTCACCGCATCACTTATCTTAATTCTCTCTTGGGGCAGCTCTGCAGAACAGGCAACTCCAATTTCAAATATCATCACCAAGCACTCTTGAACGTGAGCACTCATGCTTCTTTGATTGCTCATTGTGTCTGCAATTGATGGTTCTTCTGTCCCATAAAACAGGAGCTGCTGATCCACTATGTCTGCCACCCTTTCTGGCAAAGCCGCTGCGCAGTAATTACAAAGGTTCAAAGCATCCTTAAACAGGTCATGAGTGGGTCTCTTTCCTGTAAATATCTCCAGTAGCAGGATTCCGTAGCTGTACACGTCGCCATCTTTTGACAATTCGCTTCCCATTCCATACTCTGTAGTTGGATTTTACTTGACACATGAGCTGATCAACTTATCAAATCATAAGGACAAGGAAGAGGAGGCACGTATAGAGGCAAGGGGAAAAAATTACTAGCGAAAAGCAATTAAGAATTCTGGTCAATGTCGGCAGGTAACATAGCATGTCAAGCATGATTTGTCAAAGTCAGATTTTTCACTTTTATAACATTGTCCTTTTATGAATATTATGTACGATTGAATCATATGAATGACCAAAATGACTTCACTTAAACATTGTTAAGTTTCTATAGTTCTGGTTAGCTCTGCAAGGCTTAGGAAAGTTAGCTGAGACGAGTTTTCATAGAAAATGAATGAGTCTAACCTGCCTAGATAGTCTCAGACAACAAGTTCCCTACATGCATTTAGCAGGAAAAGAGCTCATAAGAGGACGATTGACATTGGATTTACTGCAAGTATACATACCTGGAGGAGCGTAGCCAATGGTTCCTCTAAGTCCAATTGAGCTTGTTTGACTTGCAGGCAAATCACCAGTGCCATTGGGGAATATCCTAGCTAAGCCAAAGTCGCCAATATGTCCGTTCATTTCAGCATCCAAAAGAATGTTGCTTGGCTTGAGGTCACAATGGATCACTACTATTTGGCATTGATGATGGAGATAATCCACCGCGCAAGCTATGTCGAAAGCAATGTTCAGTCTCTGAACAAAACTTAACATATGCCTTGGTGTCCCATTTGGTGCAAGATTCAGATGCAACCACTCCTCCAAGCTACCATTTTCCATAAACTCATAGACCAGAGCCTTAAACTCATTGCCTTGAAAATCAACACTGGAACAAGCTGTTAGAATCTTAACAAGATTCCGATGCCTAATGTTTTTTAGGACTTCACATTCAGCCATGAAGCTTTTGGATGCTCCTCGTTGCTTTAAGTCAAAAACCTTAACAGCCATTAATTTGTTTTCATCCACTAGGGTCCCTTTATACACGGAGCCGAAACCACCCATTCCAATCAAATTGATAGAGTTGAACCCGTCCGTTGCTTTGACAATGTCTTCATAAGACACTTGCTGAAATCCCCTTATTGATGGAGTCTCTAGGGAAGCCTCACTTTTCTTCCTCCTCAGCCAATACAACGTCATCAATAGCAACAGAAGAATCAGCGCTGCTACTACTGCAATGATAACGTTACGGGAGGTAGAGGATCCACGTTTTCCTTGGCTCGTCGAACAATTTGGCAAAGCTAGGATCGGCATACCGCCACAGAGCTTATCGTTTCCTTTGAGCGAAGTTGCACTCGTGTTCTGGAACACCCCTTTGCTCGGTACCTCACCCTCGAAGTTGTTAAAAGATAGATTCAAGTACTGCAATTGAAATTTCTCCAGGAACGTTGGAACAAGGCCAGATAAATTATTACTCGAGAGGTCTATGTACTGAAGACCATTCAAGGAACTTAAGAATGAAGAGATATTCCCCTCAAATAGATTATTTTGCATGTGAAGCTCCACCAAGCTGGTGCATTTACTGAGGCTACGAGGGATTTTTCCTGATAGCTCATTACCGTGTACGTCTAATGCAGCTAAGTTTTTCAATGTACCTATTTCTTCCGGTAAAGAACCACTCAATTGGTTTTCAGATAGATCAAAAAGGATAGATAGGGAAGAGATAGTGAAAATTTGAGATGGTATGATTCCACTCAGATTATTCCCTGAAAGGTCAATTGCTATCAAGTTTTGGCATTTCCCAATACTCGAGGGAATTCTTCCTTGAAAATTGCTCCTTGGCAATATGAGTATCAGTAGCTCCGTCAGGTTCCCTATCGTGGAGGGGATATTCCCGGTGAGTTTACTCATCTCAACATCTAACGCCTTCAGCTTGATGAGATTCCCGACGGTATTTGGAATGCTGCCTGTGAACTCATTATTGCCCATATTCAACCGTTCTAGGCCCCGCAAGTTCCCAATGCTTGAAGGGATATTTCCAGACAATCGATTATTCTCGATCCATACTCGCTTCAACTGGGAGGATAAGTTGCCTATAGATTCAGGCAAATTACCTCCGAAATTGTTGCAATTGATTGCCAGGAGCTTTAAGCTTGTAGAATTGATCGATTCAAGGAATATCAAGTCACCTTGCACTCCACTACCGAGCTGGTTGACCGAAATACTGATAGATTCTAGCTGATTAAGCTTTTCCATAGTAGGCACGTTTCCAGAAAATTTGTTCCCCGCGATTATTAGCCACGCTAATTTAGTGGCATTTGATATGGAAGTAGGAATGGGCCCAATAAATTGATTGAGCAGGACATTTAAAGAAACAAGATTAGGAAGAGTAACGCCTAAATCTGGTGGAAGACTCCCTTCAAGTTGGTTCATGGCAAAACCAAACTTGACAAGAGAAGATATGTTGAACAAGGAGGAAGGGAGAGTGCCATAGAGTCCATTTCTACCAAGATAAAGATACTCCAAATTTTGCAAATGGCCCAACGAGGCTGGAACTCTTCCCACAAAGTTATTAGATGTCGCCAAGATGCACACCAGAGATGTGAGGTTCCCGAAGAATTCAAGGAACTTTCCAGAGAGATTGTTGAAGTATATAGAAACTATTGTTAGCTTCGACATAGAAGCAATTGCTATTGGAACTTCACCAACTAGCATATTATAGCCTAGTCTCAAAGCTTCCAGATTTTTGCAGCCTGAGATGTTGGCAGGAATTTGACCA
Source organism: Eucalyptus pauciflora (assembly GCA_007663325.1). Lineage (NCBI taxonomy): Eukaryota > Viridiplantae > Streptophyta > Magnoliopsida > Myrtales > Myrtaceae > Eucalyptus > Eucalyptus pauciflora. Next base: position 2,561,917 of record VMYD01000056.1, read on the forward strand.
GAGAATGAGTTGTTCGATAGGCCTAAGTATTTGAGTCTATATAAGTTACCAATCTCCAGGGGGATTTCATCAATGAAACTGTTGTTTTGGATGTCCAATATCCGAAGGAAGCTTAGGTTTCCAATAAAAGGAGATAGCGACCCTACGAGTTTCCTAGACGGAAGTATCAAATGGGTTATCCTTGGATGCCGACGGCCACATGTGATCCCGTACCACCGGCAGAAATGGATAGAGTCATTCCACGTGCTGAAAACCCCGAACGGATCGTCCGATATCTTATCCTTGAACTGAAGCAATGCATCTCGATCGGTTTTGTTGTTTCTAGGAATCAAGATTGCTCTACAATAGGGCATTGGCACCACCAATGTAACGAAAGAAAGTAGATAGAGAGAAGTGATCGAGAAGGACATGAAAGAACTCATGCTTGAAAGTTTTTTGGCCCCTCACACTCTGAACAATGTCTATTAAGAAATGGATGGAGTTTTCGGCCACAACCCCCAACCGCTAGATGTTCATTAGAAACACGGTTATCCCACTCAGAATCCTATTCTTGGCATGATGCAGAAGACTCATAAAGCATATGAGTCTTAGTCATTTGCTTTATGAGTCTTCCACGAAAGACTCGCAAAGCATATGAGTCTTCCGCAAAAAACGCATAAAGCATAGCACGGTAGCCTTAGTCCTTTGCTTTTCATGAGTCTTCTGCAGAAGACTCATAAAGCATATGAGTCTTAATCCTTTGCTTTTCATGAGTCTTCCCCAAAAAACTTATAAAGCATGAGTCTAAGTCCTTTGCTTCATGAATCCTCCGCATAATGCCAAGAGTAGGATTGCGAATGGGATGGCAATGTCTCAATCCTCTATAAGCATGTGATGACCATGTTGTGCCTAAATGTACCCAATAGTCTAAAAGCACCACTCACCTAGAAATGTCCAAACCTAACAACGTGTAACTAAAAGAGCCGACGATTTGGCAATCCTATCAATTAAACGAAAATTGATGTTAAAACCAAGTAAAATATTATGACAATTGCAAATAAGCTAAACGTCACCTAAATGCTAACAAAATGACTCCTACATGCTAATAAATCGCTCACCTAGAAGCGATTACACAAACCTAAACGCAATGCCAAACTCGGTCTCGGAACCCTAAAATTTTGCTTCGACTAACTGTTGCGCCAAAATGACTCATAGCTCCATAACACCAAAAACCACCATTCCCGTGAAACCCAAAGCTCCACAACTCAATAAATGGATTACATGGCTCAAATTTCCCAAAATTCCAAATTTAAGCACTAAATCCAAAAACTACTCCGATCGAATAAACGAGGGGCGTGAGCACTTACCGAACATTGCGATATGTCGTTGTGTTAGGCTCGACGAGGTGTCCATGGCTTGTATGCACAAAGCCCTTTCTCTTTTCTCTCTTTCTTCTTCTTCTTTTTTCCTCTTCTTTCTTTCCATTTCCCTTCTTTTTCCTTCTTTTGCCGAGCGTCTACATCCTCTTTTTGCTTTATTTTGTTGACTTTTCAAAAAAAAAAATTCTCTTATGTTTTAAAGTGGGTCCCACCACCTTATTTTTTGACCTAGTCAAAATCTCAAAATGTTACAATATAAGTCTTAGTCCTTTGCTTTGTGAGTCTTCTGCGGAAAACTCAAAAAGCATATGAGTCTCAGTCTTTTGCTTTATGAATCTTCCGCACATCATGCCAAGAGTCAAATTATGAGTGGGATGACCATGTTTCAATGCTAGTAAGCATGTGATTTCCATGTTGAACATCTTAAAAGTCACAATGAATTGTAGGAGACGACAATTGAAGTGCATGTGATTTTTTTGCTGCTCTGATTCACGAATCTTTCAGAATCCCCTAGCTCAAAAGCAGTCCCAATAGCAAGTCTTGGGCAGCAAAAGCATTAGTTAGTAATAAGTATTAAAAATGGGGTTAATATTATGAAAGTCTCAAACTCCACTAATCATGGCTTGTACGTGCAAAGCCCTTTCTCTTCTCTTTTTCTTCTTCTTCTTCTTTCCTCTTCTTTCTTTCCCTTTCTCTTCTTTTTCCTTCTTTTCCCGAGCATCCACTTCCTCTTTTTGCTTTCTTTTGTTGACTTTTCACACCTTTTTTTTTCCTTCACGTTTTAAAGTGGGTCCCACCACCTTATTTTTTGACCTAGTCAAAATCTCAAATGTTGCAATATAAGTCTTAGTCCTTTGCTTTGCAAGTCTTTTGCGGAAAACTCAAAAAGCATATGACTTTTAAGTCTTTTGCTTTACAAATCTTCCGCTCATCATGCCAAGAGTCAGATTGTGAGTGGGATGACCATGTTTCAGTGCTGGTTAGTGTGTGATTTCCATATTGAGCATCTTAAAAGTCACAATGAACCGTGAAAGAGCGAACAATTGAAATGCATGTGATTTTTTGTTGCTATGATTCATGAATTTTTCAAAATCCCCTAGCTCAAAAGCAGTCCCGATAGCAAGTCTTGGGCAGCAAAAGCATTAGTTAGTAATAAGTATTAAAAAGGGGGTTGATATTATGAAAGTCTCAAACTCCAAACTAATCATGGCTTGTAAGTGCAAAGCCATTTCTCTTTTCTTTTTCTTCTTCTTCTTCTTTCCTCTTCTTTCTTTCCCTTTCTCTTCTTTTTCCTTCATTTCCGGAGCGTCCACTTCCTCTTTTTGCTTTCTTTTGTTGACTTCTCACACCTTTTTTTGCCTTCACGTTTTAAAGTGGGTCCCACCACCTTATTTTTTGACCTAGTCAAAATCTCAAATGTTGCAATATAAGTCTTAGTCCTTTGCTTTGCAAGTCTTCTGCAGAAAACTCAAAAAGCATATGACTTTTAAGTCTTTTGCTTTACGAATCCTCCGCTCATCATTCCAAGAGTCAGATTGTGAGTGGGATGACCATGTTTCAGCGCTGGTTAGCGTGTGATTTCCATATTGAGCATCTTAAAAGTCACAATGAACCGAAAGAGCGAACAATTGAAATGCATGTGATTTTTTTGTTGCTATGATTCATGAATTTTTCAAAATCCCCCAGCTCAAAAGCAGTCCCAATAGCAAGTCTTGGGCAGCAAAAGCATTAGTTAGTAATAAGTCTAAAAAAAGGGGTTAATATCAAAAAAAGTTCCAAACTCCAAACTAATCGTGGCTTGTACGCACAAAGCCATTTCTCTTTTCTCTTTTTCTTCTTCTTCTTCTTCTTCTTCTTCTTCTTCTTCTTTCTTCCCCTCTCTTCTTTTTCCTTCTTTTCCCAAGTGTCCACTTCCTCTTTTTGCTTTCTTTTGTTGACTTTTCAAACTTTTTTCTTTTATGTTTTAAAGGGGGTCCCACCACCTTATTTTTTGACCTAGTCAAAATCTCAAATGTTGTAATATAAGTCTTAATCCTTTGCATTGCGAGTCTTCTACGAAAAACTCAAAAAGCATATAAGTCTTAGTCTTTTGCTTTACGAATCTTCCGCTTATCATGCCAAGAGTCAGATTGTGAGTGGATGACCATGTTTCAATGTCGGTAAGCATGTGATTTCCATGTTGAGCATCTTAGAAGTCACAATGAGCCGTGAGAACGGGCGGTTGAAGTGCATGTGATTTTTTAGTTGCTCTGATTCACGAATCTTTCAGAATCCCCTTGGTCAAAAGCAATCTCGATAGTAAGTCTTGGGCAGCAAAAGCATTGGTTAGTAATAAGTATAAAAAATGGGGTGTTAATATCACGAAAAGTCCCAAACTCAAAACTAATTTTTTAATCATCAAAAACCCAAAATCGGTATATTTATAACAAATTTACCCTTCCTTAAATTAGATTAATATCACGAAAAACTACAAACCGCTACACCTATGACAAATGGAGTGTAAAAATTGGTACTCCCGTCAACTGCCACGTATCATCCAGCTCAACAATTTGACGATAAAATTTAAAGAAAACAAGCAAAATGTAAATTTGTTGCGGATATACTAATTTAGGGTTTTTCATAGTTAAAAGATTAGTTTTTGTTAAATTTATCATAAGTGTACCAGTTTGGGGTTCTTCATGGTATTTAACCCAAAAACTAATAGAAATCAATCAAAATAGAGACAGTCCACATATTGCATAAGGCCTGGCTTGCTCAGCTAGGCCTATTCTCAATTTTTAATTGGACCGGAGTTCACTATCATGGGCCGAGCATGCTTGTACTGCTCTTCGACTACATCCGGTCAGGAAATCTAGCATTTCGCAAAATGTACCGACGACGGTGAGCACTTACTTGAACTTGCATCCATCTTCTCCATTGGCCAAGGTTTCATAGCTTGATCTTCACTACCTCCTTGAAACTTCGTATACTCGGCCTCCATCTTCTCTACCCTCTTTCTCCATTTTGCTCCCTACTTTTGGAGGGCCCAAGTTCCTCCTCCTTACTTGTTATGAAGCTTTTTCAGAATGCCCACCACCTGTTTGATTAAATGCACTTGAGGAAAAAGATTTTTCTAAAGTGTTAGATCATTGAAGATGATGGTTTATGAAGGGTTCAAGGACATTCTCAAGATTCAGAAGTTCAGGAGGTTCGTGGGGTACTCTGTGTTCTACTGCTTCACTGTCGTCTTGAGCTATGCCCACACCAACAACACGTGAGTCTTTGCCTTTTTTTTTTTTCCCCACTCGGTTGAATAATTTTCTCCCTTACTATTCAGATTCCAAAGCTAATTCTTATACTTTCGCCCTCATTGTTGCGGTACTAGAGCTGGATATTCTAGAGTAGACCAGCATTATGCAGCTTACCCAGCCGGAACCGAGCTATTGGTGATTCTGATAAGGTCTATGGGTGCTGTGATCATGCGGCACTTTCTACCTTGTACTACATTTTCCTTGGTTGTTTATGATTTACGACTTATGTCTGATTAATGAATTTGGTCATAGTTGTACAAAGCTGCTCTTGGCAATTGCTTTGAAGCAGAAGAGTGGGGTCCCATTGGGTTCTGCATCATGTCCAAGCACTTCGAGCGCCAAGGAAAAGCATCATATGCATATCATGCTCTAAGTGACTGGCTTCCCAAATGTCGATATACTCAGTTTGGTTTTGCATTCCTCTTGTTTAAGGTTGCTGCTGTCATGATGAATGTGCTGTTATCGATGGAGAGGACAATTCAAGAGTGCCTTGTTCTATTATGGACCACGTTGAAACTACAATGGTTGACTGTTACAATTGAAAGAATTTTTTTATTTCCCCTTTTGTATTGTTGTTTATGTATAGATCAGAAAAAAACCAAGCATTTGGAGACGGAGGAAACAATAATTTTCCCTTTCTTTGCTAATTTAAAACAGATGGTTTTGGTTTCTCATCTTAGGCGTCCTCACCATGCGGGCCTTTGCTTTGTGGCCTCATGGCTTGACTGATGTTCAAGGAAAGAAACAGTTGCCCTCAGGGAGATGCTTTGACATTACTGTGATTGCCGAACTAAGTCAAATTAAAAGTCAAGAACTAAGAGGAAAAGAATAATTTCTCATTCATAGATTAGGCGTTCTGTGTCATCTCCTCTTATCCTAATGGTGCAGTGAAACCCTTAGCAACCTTCATGAAAGACTTGAAATTGAAACTGCATCTTGACATTACACATTTAAGCTGCTGGTGCATGGCAGGGTAGTGCAGATCAGGATCCTTAGTTGGTTCTGATTCTTTCGTCTGCAAAGATAGGACTCTAGTACGGATCAAGGATCTAAGATCCTGAAAAATTGTCTTACTGAAGCTTGTGATGCCAATAAACATTGTTATACAAAATTACCTATATGTAAACCTTTAAAGAAGGAATGAAGACCAAAGAGTGTGTTCTCATTGGAGAGGTCAAGGTTTTAATCCCTGCATTCGCAAATTCCAACTTAAGCTCACTCTTGCATTTGTAGTGTCAACTTCGCACTGCAAAGTTTGTTGCTTCTCATATTTGGTCTCTGTTTTTGCTGCGGCACTATGTCGCACACCTTCTCTCCCTTGGACAACTAGATGGATCTGGATAGAGGGAAAAAGCTGATACTGTGAGATTTATTTGTTGGACTGTGTAAAGATGGAAATTGCAGGATAGAGGGAACATCTTCCTGTTTGGATTTGTTAAAAATTGTGAAAACCAAGAGCCCGTGGCTAATTTTTATAATTAATATGCTGTATCGTATTAGTTTCATCATATACTAGTTCCAAAAATTAAGTTTTAAATAAAGAGTATGATTTGATCGTGCTGTTCTGGGATTTTATCATTGCTTCTTCTGATCAATTTATGTTGGCCTGTTTTGGATTGGTATTCATTCCGCATCCTGTTTTCTCTTATTTACTCTTATGGTGCGTCCAAAGGTAGAGGATAAATTTCAGTGGTGGTCATTAGTCATTTTTTAAGTAGTTTACTGAACTTTGATTTGATCACCAAATGAATCAAACTTTCAGTTTCTTACAGTTGTTGTATTTTGTCCAGAATCCAACTTATTTCCAACAAAATGCTGACATGGTGCGCTCATGTGACTTGGCATTCTAAAATTTGGCCACATATCAGCCACGTCAGTAGTTCATCGAGGAAATCGGCCGGATTTCATTTGACATGCTTCAATTGAAAAAAAAAAAGGGAATAAAAATTTCAAAGATTAGTGTATTGAGTGATTGAAATCAAAACCGAATAATCATCCAAACTTCAATGACCACAGATGGAGTAGAGCTCAGTGAGAAAGAGGTATGGATATTGTTCCAGTTTTCTGGTGAAACTTTTTATCATCAGGAGCCGCAAGATCGTCTGGAGCTGTGCTTTGTGTTCCCCAACTTGACAGGAATGGGATATAAACGCTGCAAGGGTAACAAATGACGAGGCATCGGAGTTCCACCTACAAATCCAATCGATAGATCATCAACAACAACATCGTCGTGGTATGTGATTTCGAATTTCGGGAATTTGAGAAATCTTTACTTGAGGCTCAAGGCTCACCGGAAAGCGACGAGGGACCATGTGAGGTCGATGAGGCTGGAGTACTTGCGCCACACCATGATGAGGATGAGGTGGGTCATGACACTCACTGGAGGCATCTGCTTCCCACCCTCGCCGCCGCCGCCCCGCCGCCGCCCCGCCGCTGCCACCACCGACACCCCCGCAGCCTTAGGGTGCAGCTCCGCCGTGGAGCTCTACCCAAGCTTGGTCAGCCCAGTGGTTCTCCCTCTCCTCGTCGCCCTCCCCGCCTTTCCCACCGAAGCTGAAGTCATCCCCCCCGCCCAAGCCTTCCTTCCGCAACCGCTTTACATCATCATCATCCTAACCATGTAACGTACAAATTTTGATATTTATAGCTACAGAGGGAAGAAAAATTAGTACTGCGAGCCAAACGAAAAATTAGAAATTAAACACAATTCCTTCAAGCAGAAATTGTGTTGCCTCTGATAGCAAGATTAATCATTAAATTAACCGAGTTGATAACCAGTAACATAGAAAAAAAGGAACTACCTTTGGTTTCGCCATCGGGTGGGTGGGTGGCAACAATCATCCGGATCTCCTTGGCGCCCTGATCGGACCGTCCAGATTGCTCCAATGGGCTGAGTTCGGTCCCCCCGAACACGTGGAGCCCGGACACCGGCGACGCGCTGGAGCTCCACCCGAACATGTGGAGTTCCTTGGCGTCGTGGTTGGTTTTTCCTTCCTGCTTTGGCTGCTGCTGTGCTTGCGCGCTCTTGCTGTTTTTGGTGAAAGCGGATGCGACTTCTGGATTCGGAGCCGGGTATGCGGTCAGAACCATCTGTGCTGGGTAGAACCCGAATCTTGGAGACGGTACAGACGGTGCCATTGCCGCAGAGGTCTCCTCGAAATTGGATGGCCTCAGGGTCGGGCCGCGCAATCCAAGAAATCAAAGCTAAAATCATAATAAATGAACTCAAAAAATTCAAACCATTGGGGATTCGCCCCAATGGCCACCCTTCCATCTTGGAAGGGGGAGGTTGGGGGTTCAAATCCCCACCTTCTCAGGGTGGATTGGGGTGGGGACGATTTCATTTCAGGAGTGGGTTTCGACTCCCACGCCCTGCAAGGAGGCAGGGCAAAAGTCTGAGAGTGAGTGTTAGAATAGGATTAGCGTAGGACCGACAAAAAAAAAAAAAAACTCGAAAAATTCTAAAATTTTAATATGCTATAAAGAAGACCTTAAAAAACATTTTTCATCAGGGCACTAAGTATAAAGAGCAGTAATTCGCAAAAAAAATGAAGAAAATCTGGTTCATTGGAACAGAGCAACCTCTCTTCAAAATGTAGTCATCTCATAGCCCAAAATGCATCAAAACATTTTGAAATTTGGATATGTTATAAAGAAGGATGTCCTCTACAACTCTTATGAAGGGAGTAAGTCCAAAATCAAAAGGGAAAATTTTATAAAAATTCAGGAAGACAATAGGATCACTGTTCCTACTATACTGGGCAGATTGGACATGGTAAATAACTAGATCCTCGTACAAATTATATCAATTCAGAAAAATATGAAATTTAAGTATGTTGTAGATCAAAATGTCTTGTACTTTCATGTAGAAAGTCTCCTCAAATCCAAACCACAGCAAACTCCACAAAATTACGAAGCAGATAAGGTCTAACAATTACAATTCTAGAAAATCCAACTACTGTACACGAATGGATGTAACACTTGCAACACACGAGTTCATTGCTGATAGACGCACCAAAACTGAAAGTCCTAAGCCACATACAACATATATTTTCAGTTATAAACTATAAAAGAACTCCTACAAGCTAAATCCAAGCACCAAAACCACATGCAACACCATCCACAACTCAAAACCATCATGCATGTTATTCTTTCCCTCAAGTCACACTTCACAGCATCTTAGCATCTTTATTTCACCATCACAGCACACATGCAACACCACAAAGACAAGCAAACGTCAAGAACAGCAATTAATCTCCCTATTCTTCCAAACCAAGCCCAAAGAAGATAAAGGGGGTTAGGAGAATGTCGTTTCTCCTTGCCTTTTGATTCTAGCACTTCGGTCTCCTCCTCCTAGGCTCATGGTAAGCTTGAGGCTGTCTCGAGCTTGCTGGATAACTTCGGTGAGAAGGAGGGAACGAGAAAGAGAGAGAGAGCTCGCGGGTCAGAGAGAAATGGTGAAAGGGAGAGAGAGTTGCTCAGTGAGAGAGTAAGAGAAATGAGAGAAGAAGAAGGAGGAGGAGGAGGAGGAGGAGGGGGCTACCGACCCAGGGGAAATGATTTATGGAGGTTTTTGGCTTGTGCAACACACTTCTTACATGAAATCTTAGTGGGCAAGGGCTATAGTCTTCATAATTATCCTAGTTTAGGCTATTTTAGGCCTATATTGGAAATTTAGCCATTTTTGCATGGCTTGGGAGTGACTAGGGGGCGGCAATATAGGATTTAATAGATTCATATGTCTAATTTCATGTTCATAAGACCTACGTGACCGGCCATGTAAGTTTTGCACATTAGAGATTAAATTAGGTACTATAGTATGACTTAGGTACATATAATAATCATACAAGGCATAATTTAATTGCCTTGGGTCCTAATTTCATCCATTAAATTAAATCATCTATACTATTAAGATTGTCATGACTAATTAATTAGCTTAGCGAAATTCGGGCGTCACATATGTAGAAGTGGCTTTTTACACCATTAAGTTGATAGATTTGATAGTTATAATTCTTAAATCAATAGTTGATAGTTGGAGGCCCCCTGGTCACCAACCAACTTATACCTATATGAGCAATGCTCGAAATGTAGGCATTTTGAAAGTAATCCAGTAATTGCCTAATGTGTAGACTAAAAAGGAAAAGAAATCTATGTAAAAATCAGCTACTCCGAGGTCTAGATGATGTGGGAGCATCAGAACATAAATCTTCCAACGATTACATGGCCATCCCAACTCAAGTTTCATCAATCCATCAAGCCAACTTGGCAATCATGGAAACACATGGCAAATTCGTACTTAACATGATCCAATGGGTCCATGGCACACAAGATAGCATTTGCTAATGATTTGTGGCTTAAATGCAAGGTTGAAAAAGGCAATGGATGTGTTCCCTTTGTTTGGTGTGCTTTGTTTGTCTTATTGTGTCTTAATTGCTCTAGTATGCTGATTTTGTCTTCTTACATTAGAGAGTATTTAATGCAAGGTTAGGATGTCAAAAAGTTTTTATTGCAAGTCTGAAAGAGTGGGGAGCTAGTCTTCATTACTAGGCTGAAGTATAAGAATGTAGGATGTGCTTAATTTGTCATCTTACATTAGAGAGTTTTAATGCAAGGCTAGATTGTCAAAGAATCTTTTGCAAGTCTGAAAGAGTGGGGAGGTAGTCTTCACTACTAGACCGAAGTGTAAGAAAGTAGAGTATACTGGCATTTATTATGAGAGTCTTAGTACGATGTCTTAATATGGCTATACATAGAGATGTAATTTCATATGGAAGGCAGACCTGATTTGCAATATATAATATTTCTTCTTGAAATGAGTAATTTCCTTCAAAATTCAGTCCTTTATCCATTTGTTTTGGTGGTGAGCCTTAAGTTCTTTATCCTTGGCTGGTGGATTGTTCCTTTAGGCCTTGGTGGTGAGCTACATCTATCCCAACTTAATTTTCATTCATAAAACACTCCATTTGGCCTCAATTCCACAATTCCAGCAAATTCCCACTTTAATAGAAAACCAAAAAATGAATAAGCCCCCCAACTCTCAATTATTAAACAATCACTTGGTGACGAATCAATTGCTGCAGCAATACGAACAGATTGGCAAGCCTCCAGAACTTATAAGGCAACAAAAGATTCATTTTCCAAGTCAAAAGACTTAATAAAACTGGGGACAACTTAACTAATCTGTTTGTTTAATGGCCGGGTCCCCCATTCCCTAGTGCTTTTTTAAACATGCATTGCGCTCTGCTTAATCCGCACCTAAAAAGTTGCTTCGTTCTACGTTTCTCCTATTTCCTTATTTCTATCTTTTTCCCTTTCTCGCTTCGTTTTCTCCATTAAGAGAGCATCACCTTCAAGCATTGCTTAAGAAAAAGCAAAGCATGGGAAGGCCGGTGATATGTTCATTACCATATCATGTGCGTCGTGAGATGTCTGTGATGGCAACTCTAATCATGACCCAAATAGTCAATTTAGTTGCGTCCTACTTTTGAAAAAGTTACTCTTACCAAGGATGCATGCTTTAATCATACAACATAACATATATATATATATATATATATATAAGGAAAATACCAATTAACGTTCCAATTATTTTTTTAACTGAGACCAAATTACATCCTCAAATTTCATGTTAGGTAGTTCATTGCATCTCATATAAGGTGATATCTTATGGTTATTTACAAAAAATGTCATTCTTCCTCCCAAATTGGCTCAACCCTTTGAAAATAAACCCCAACTAGCAAATGCAAACCCTAGCCACCCTAACCTCATTTCCACCACGCTTTACTACTGCCAACCGCCTCCATCCAATGCCATCACTTCCCTACGCCATGCACGGGTTAAAGACTGTTCCTAGAACTCCTCAAGAGAACGGTGTAGCTGAAAGGATGAACAGGACTATTCTAGAACGTGCGAGATGCATGAGACTACACGTGGGTCTCCCGCTACACTTATGGGCGGCCACAATTGATGCAGATGTTTATCTTATCAACAAAAGTCCATCTAGTGTGTTGGATGGAGAAATACCACAAGAGCGGTGGTCAGGTAAAAAGATTAATTATTCACATCTAAAAGTGTTTGGTTGTATTGCATATGCTTTGATTGATAGGGAGGATAGGAAAAAGCTTGATGCTAAGTCTCAGAAGTGAGTCTTTATCAGATACGTGGCAACGGGTATGGCTATAGGCTTTGGGATTATAAGAATAACAAAGTCATCCGCAATCGAAATGTGGTATTCCATGAAGAAAAGATGTACAAGGATCGTCAGACAGAGCATGAGAAGGTAGTAGAACCAGAATATGTTGAATTAGACACAAGGCCCGTGAAGATGTTTCCAGTAGATCAGTGCACTTGAAAGAGAGGTTCAAGGTGAGCCTATTATCAGTGAAGAGGTAGTTCAAGAGGAACACAGTGATTCGAAGCAAACTAACAACCCTGAAGTACCTATCTTAAGAAGGTCTACATGTGTGTGAAAGCGAAAGGTAACTTTTGATCCATCAGCTAATATTGTTCTAAGTCATGTCTTATATACAGATTCGGGGGAACCGGAGACTTACGATGAGGTAAAGGCAGACACGTCTCACTTGCAGTGGGAGTGTGCTATGAAAGACGAGATGAGCTCGTTACGTCAGAACAAAACTTGGGAGTTGACCAAGTTGCCCACAGGTAAAAAAGTTTTATTAAATAAATGGGTGTACAGGATTAAGAATGAAACGGATGGTAGTATTAGATACAAGGTGAGGCTTGTAGTCAAGGGCTTCTCTCAAAAAGAAGGGATCGACTACTCCGAGATATTTTCACCTATAGTGAAAATGACATTAATTAGAGTTCTGCTGAGTATAGTTGCAGTGGAGGATCTTCATCTTGAACAATTAGACGTAAAATCAGTGTTTTTACATGGTGACTTAGATGAAGAACTATACATGGCACAACCTAAGGGTTTTGAAGTCAAAGGTAAGGAGCACATGATATGTCGCTTGAAGAAAAGCTTATATGGCTTGAGACAAGCTTCGCGGCAATGGTACCTAAAATTTGATGGTTTCATGAAAGAAAAAAGATTTGCACACTGTAAGTCTGATCACTGTGTTTATTTTCGCAAGTATGATGATGGTGACATTGTGTATCTCTCTTTATATGTGGATGACATGCCGGTGGCTAGTTCTAATATGAAGAGAATAGTTGAAGTGAAGAAGATGTTATCATCACAGTTTGCTATGAAAGACTTGGGAGAGGCCAAGAATATTTTAGGCATGAAAATCATCAGGGACAGGAAAAATAAGAAATTATGGTTGTCGCAAGAAGACTATGTGAACAAGGTGTTAAAGAGATTTAACATGGACAAGGCAAAACCGATTGCAACTCCTCTAGCAAGTCACTTCACACTTTCAAAGGATATGTGTCCGGGCACTCAGGTTTTGAAAGATGAGATGGTGGTAGTTCCATATGCATCAGTAGTGGGGAGTTTGATGTATGCCATGGTGAGCACGAGACCAGACATTGCACAAGCAGTGGGAGTTGTGAGTCGATATATGCAGAACCCAGGCAGAGAGTATTAGAATGCAGTAAAGTGGATATTAAGATATCTAGTAGGTACTTCCAATTACTCACTTTGTTATGATGGTACATCTCTAGAGTTGCAGGGTTATGTAGATGCAGATCATTCAGGTAATCGAGATAGTGGTAAGAGTACCACTAGATATGTCTTTACAGTTGCAGGTACAGCAGTAAGTTGGGTATCTCAACTACAAAAAGTAGTGGCTTTATTGACGACAGAGGCAGAATATGTGGCGATCACAGAAGCCTCCAAGGAAATCATGTGGTTACAAGATTACATGAAGAAGCTACATCGAAAACAGCCAGTCGGTACACTGTGGAGTGATAGTCAAAGTGTAGTGCACTTAACAAAGAATGCAGCTTATCACTCAAGGACTAGATATATCAAAAAGCGTTACCACTTTATTAGGTCAGCATTGAAAGATAATGAGTTAAAGTTACAAAAGATTGATGGCTCGAAGAATCCAGCTGACATGTTGACCAAGGTAGTAGACAGAGAGAAGCATATTTTATGTACTACTACCATTGGTATTACTCCATGTTGATTGATGAGGAGTATCGCAGAGGCACAAGTTTTTCAACTACTATTTTTTGAAGAAGATGGATGCAAAGTTGCTTGGTGCTTTGGTATATTTGTCTTTAAGTGGGAGATTGTTATAGATGAAGTCAAATATTTGTTTTTATGGGCTTTTTTGTCTTTTCTATCAGATTTGCTTTTAGGTTAAAAGTGGTATCTTTATATTAGCGATAGCAAGACGCTAGCCGTTAAGACGCTGAAAAAGAAAATAAAGAGGCAAGAAAAAGAGAGAAGAAAAAAGTGAGTTTTTCTTTATGAGAGTTCTCAATCTCTTTGTGCTCTGATCTTGAAAGAAGATCATCGTTGTATTCCAACTTTTTTTGAAGTCTAGTGGATTCGCAGAGTGCCTCTACACGGAGACGTAGCCCAAGTTTGGGTGAACTTCGATAACAAATTTGCTGGCATGTTATTCTGATTCTGTTATTTTATTATTATATTATGCTTGATGAATTGTTAGCAAACGTTATTTTTCTGGAATCGACGTGCGATTTCGTAACAACCCGAACGGTACCAACTTGCCATCGGTTGAAACCATGAGATGGGAGTGGACCAAATGATGTGACGCGTGTGAAATGGAACATGTGCTGAGTTCGATTGCATTTTGTGTGCTGCACATGCTTGTGAGTACATTAAGGGTACTAAATACTATGTCACTTGCACTATATGTTCATTATAAGTGAGTCCTAGGAATCGAGAGTGCGTTAGATCGTTTGATTTATGAATTTGTCTTATCTTTTGCTAAGTTGTGGCTTACTCCTGTTTGTATTACAATTTTTCAAATAGTTAGGAAATGAACGTACCCCCATTAGCATGTTATGGACAGCTGTTCTATTTTGAGTGTACTTAAGAGGATGTTACTTTTCTAGGGTTTAAGCAAGTGTTTGTACGTTAGAACTTTACGGTTTGGATAGACATAGGGCGTATTCAGATGATCTCAATGCATTTTGTCGCCCGGTTCATTCGAGAAGGAGATGAACCGAAGGGACCTCTCCATTTTTTCGACGACAGTGACAGCAGCAGCATAGACGACAACGATAGCAGCAGCAGTGGACCTTTGGAGTACAGTGACCCCAATGAGGAATGGGATAGTGACGGTTCTTCATATGCTGCGAGTAGTGGCCATTCGGGGTGCTTCCTGATCTTGATGGCTTTTTTGGTTATATTAGCTCATCCGTAATCATTTATGTTCACATCGATACAGACACTGTATTCGTGCTCGAGTCTTGAACATGATTACCGAAAATATCAAGTCGAACATGCTTTTAAGCCAACTGTAAGTCAATACTTGCACAGCATAATTAGATTGGAAGAAGGTCGATGATTTTTGTGTGTCGGGAGAGTATGTACTTTTGGGTGGTAGACTGTTTTTTTCACTTGGCTAATAATAACTCAAATCTTCTTCTGCTGCATTTGTCCCTACTATCAATTTTAAGGGAGGATGCGGATGTGAGATTTCCAGTAATGTCGGGCGCACTCGATCTTCCTGCAAATTACTACGAAACGGAAAACCAAACAGAGGACTTGAAGTCGAAAAGGGAAAAACTAGTAGAAGATTTGCGACGAGAGCAACAAACGAAAGCTAAGTTGGATTTTGAGAGAAAGAATGAAATATTTGTCGTGCTTCTTGGTCAAAGCTCTTCTTATGTGACCCAAGTAATCATGTATCTCCAAGCTTTAATTTTTAACCCATTTTCTCGAGAGTCACTTCATTTTTGGAGACGATAGAATATTGTTAACGGTGCTTTTCCTCTATGTAGATCGACAACTCGATGAGGCTGGAGTGGCTCTTGCTGTTCACTAAGAACTCCTTCGCTGACATCCAGGCGAAGTCCTGTAAGAGTTTTCCTAATGCGGGCTAAATTAATTGATATTATGATTTATCGTTTTACGGGATTAGTCTAATAAAGTAATATATAAATTTTCTTAATAATCGAGTATGGTCCTAGCTTGTGAGCCAAGTTGGGCCTAACCCGTGATGAGATAGCCTAGCCAAAACTCTGTAAATAAGCTAAGGTCCCTCCTTTAACCCTTAATTTTGTCATTTTTCAAACACACACACCCATATACCTCACATAAGGAAGTTCGTGAGGGGACAGTCTCATTGAGCCAAGGTCCTAAGGGCAATAGAGGAGAATATCTTCAGCATCGAAGGATTGGATTGTCATTGTTGTGCATCAAGAACCATGGATTCCAAATCAGGTATACAAATATCTTTCTTCTACTTCAATATGTTTGAGTTTCTAGATATGTCAATATTGGGAAGCCGTTTTGATGGCCAACATGCGGTATCAAAGCTTACGTAGTCTAGAACTCGATCTGTTGCATTTGCCCGTTTTCAAAAATTTTATCCATTGGAACTTGATTTTCATTATATATTTGGATTCTTCTTGGTGATCCAAGCATTTCGGTGGGTGGCGCACCTCTAAAAAGGCCAAATGCACCGCCCTTGAATATTTTGGATTTGACAAGGCTTTGGACTGTTTTGCCCATATTCGTGATTTTTTTGTTCTGGTAAAAGTGAATTTTAATCACATATTTCGACTCATCTCGTCAAGATGAAGATTTTAGTGGGTGGCACACCTTCGATAAAGGCCAAACACCGCCTCATGTGCCTACACGCACCAGGGAGGCGCTGGGAGCCGGCATCACGCATTCATGTGCACAACGCATGAACTGCCTTAGGTGTTGATGACGTCGTCCATGATGTCATGTGGACACGTGTCATCAACATTGGACATGTGTCGCTAATGACATTATGATGATGTCACGTGTCACCGCCTTACCTACACTTAACACGTGGCATGTGACCTCATTAATGACGTCACCCGACCAACCCGTGTTGATTGGGTTGACCCAATTCGTTGACCCCATGACTCGACCCGAGTTGATCAATTGACCAAACCGACTAAACCAGTCAACCGATCGGACCGATCAGTATTGGTGGAACTAACTTTCAGATCGGCTCATGCACGCCAGCACATGCAGTTTATGCGCCGCGCACTCCAATGGTGCATGAGGGCGAGTGCGAGCTTCATTCAATGCTTCATTCGATGCGTGCTTGATACTAGTGTACTCGTATAAAAATTCTCTACACCGTGATGTATTTATTTTACATGTTTGACACTTTTAAGGATGTGAAAATACATATGGAATCATATTTAGGGGTATATTTAACGTATTTCTCATGTATTTTTCTATGATTTCGGAAATACAATTACAAGCTCACGTGTATGTTATCACATAAAGAATGTATAGAGAATCGATTCATTAATGACATATATAAGGTTCAACATATATCAATGAATGGAGCAATGTAATTGGTATAACATGTGATTTTAGTAACAAATTACCATGTCATCAAGTCTAAAATCACATGTATATAGTAAATATAAGACATAAAGTTTATATCCTCAGTACGAAAGAGTTTCAATGATTCAATTGGGTTGTGACCACCAAAGTTGTATACTTAACTGGATTTGAGAAATATCGGTATCATATTGTGATAGGATGTCTCATCTTATAATGTGTGATCATACTCCCAAATGAGGTGACTGTGTATTAGTTCATGAAATGATACATGTACAGCATATGGTTGAGGAGTGACTGATCCTAGTGGTTCATACACCCAAAGGTGGTGAATTCACAAAAGATTGGAATATATTCTCATGGCCGCTATCATGTAGAGAGTATACAATTACATGTCATATATTCTGCTCTCAGGATGTTTATATGATGATATACGTAGCTCGCAAGATGGTATTTATACGGTTTTTTAAGTTACACAGTACTCACATAATGCCAATTATATGCATTACTTGTCAAATCAATCACATTCTCTATAAATAGCAACTCCATTGCGATTAAGGTTCTAACTAGTTCAAACTTTAAAAAGTCGAAAGAGGATTTTCTGTTTGGGATGGAGTTGACGGATGTTTATATTGCTCTTACTAAGGATAAGCCAGCAAATTTTATCGACACCAATACAGAAGCCCAAAAAGCACGCTTTGCTGCTTGGGAAAAGAGCAATAGCATTCGCTTGCTCATTATGAAACGATCCATTCAGGAAGATTAATGAGTGGCTTACCAGCTGACTATATTGCTAAACAAATTATGGAAGCCTTGGGGGCCAGGTAACGTATCTCGCCCAATGCTGAGATTGGTATACTTATGCAAACACTCTTCAATATGATGTACAATGGTTCAGGTGGGGTTAGAGATTATGTGTTTAGGATGATAGACATGTAGACAAAACTCCAAGCTCTTCAAGTTGATATTCATGATACTTGCATTATGCATCAAGTATTAAATACCCATTCTCCTGATTTTGGAATTATCCAAACCAATTATAGCTCATAAAATGAGACTTGGTCAATTAATCACCTAATAGTTAGAGTGGTGGCAGAGGAAGAGAAACTAAAGAAAGAAAGAGGACATCTCACCTTATATGTGTCCAGTTCTACCAATAGGAAGGATAAAGGGATTGTACATCATAATTATAAAGAAATTCTTAAAGCGTAGACCCTTCTAACAATATAGCTCCTAAGAAACGAAATCTTGAAGCTGCTGGTCCTTCCAACAATATGGGTCCTAGAAAAGCACCCTTTAAGAGGGAGGGTGTCATTTGTTACTTTTGTAGGAATAGAGGACACTTAAAGAAACATTATGACTAATATAAAACTTAGTTGTCTAAGAGTGAGTCTAAAGGTAATGATTCTTTGGCATTTGTGTGTGAATCCAACCAATCTGAAGCCCCTTCCAGTTCTTGGTGGCTAGATAGTGATACAACTAATCATGTTGCATTTACCATACAGGGATTCATAAATAGAATGACACCAAATCAAAATTAATCAAAGCTCAAAATAGGAAACAATGATAAAACCGATGTTGAGTTCGTGGGAAATGTCATTTTGATTTTAGATTCTAATTTCAATCTAACATTAAAAAATACATTTTATATACCTTCTTTTAGACGGAACTTAGTTTCTGTATCATGTTTGGATATGTGTAGCTACTCTTTTAAAATGAAGAACAATATTATATCTATGCTCTTTAACTCAAATAAGGTTGGATACTACAATATATTTAATGGATTGTGCATATTGTGTTTATCTTCTAATGATATATATGTCGCTAATACAGTTGGAAATGTTGCTTCCAAAAGACCTCTACCTAAGGAATAGTCTTATACATTGTGGCATAAACGTCTTGATCACATATCTAAAGAAAGAGTGGAGAAGCTGGTAAAGGCACATATCCTACCTACTCTCAGAAGTGACCTAGAGACTTACGTAAACTATTGTAAATGAAAGATGACTATGATAAAGAAGAAAACCGTAGTTCGAAGTTTTGACTTATTAGAGATCATTCACACTAATATTAGTGAACCCTATGTCACAACCTTGTGTAGAAATTTTTATTTCATCACACTTGATTAAGGAAAAGTCTAAGTCTCTTGACAAGTTCAAAATTTTTTGGACTGAAGTCGAGAAGCAATCAGGAAAGATAATGAAGATTGTCAAATCTGATCGAGGTGGAGAATATTTTAGTAGACATGGCAATGCTAGGTAGATTAAAGGATTACTTGCCAAATACTTGAAGGATTTTTAGATAGTGGCTCAGTTCACTATGCTTAGGAGTCCCGAACAAAATGGTGTGGTTGAAAAGTGCAATCATACTCTTATGGATATGATGAGGTGTATGATGAGTATGACCAATTTGCCTGGCTTCTTATGGGGCAAGGCTTTAAAAACAACCATTTATATACTAAATCATGTTCCTACCAAGGCTGTTCCATTGACGCCTTTTGAGTTATGAACTAGACACAAACCGAGTTTGAACCATCTCAAGATTTAGGGATATCCTGCACAAGTAAGGTTATACAATCCAATATTAGGTAAGGTTGGATTCTAAAACCACTCAGTGCTACGTTGTGTCTTACTCACATTACTCAAAAGGATATCGATTTTATAATTCCAGTGAATGCACAAAAATTGTGGAATCACAAACGGAGAAATTTCTAGAATTTGATTTAGTCAAAGAGCGTAGCTGCTCACAGATTATTGAGGATAACAATATGACAAGTGCTACTATGTCTTTTCCCTTACCCGTGTAGATGATCATGGAGCCTACTATATCACAGACTGAACCTGTTGAGACTTAAGATCTTGTTGTTGAGACAACCCCCGATGAAATTCTTCAAGTTCCTCAGATTCAGAATGAAGTTGCAATAGCTCCACTTAGAAGATCACTAGGGAAAGGCGTTCAGCTATACCACCGAACTATAGAGTCTTTTTGGGAGAGCATAACTATGATATTGACTGCGTTGTAGACCCAATGACTTTTATAGACACTATTTCCTATCTTTAATCAAATTTGTGGTTGGATGTGATGAAAGATGAGATGCAATCTATAAAACATAATGGTGTTTGGGAGCTTGTTAAATTGCCGAAAAGTTGCAAAACCTTAGGTTGAAAATGGGTTAATAAGAATCAAATGAATTCTAAAGGAAAGATTGAGAAATTTAAAGCTAAACTAGTGGCCAAGGGCTTCACTCAAAGAGAATGAATAGACTATGAAGCAACTTTTTCTCCAATCTCTTCTAAAGATTCTTTTAAAGTGATCTTAGCATTAGTAGCTCATTTTGATATAAAGTTACACCAGATGGATGTTAAAACTACTTTTGTAAATGGAGACTTTGATGAGGAAGTTTATATGGTGCAACCCAAAAGTTTTGCAACAGATGATTCAAGTAAGCTTGTATATAAATTAAATAATGTTATTTATGGTCTCAAACAATCTTCTAGATAAGAGTACTTGAAGTTTCACAATGT
The DNA here is from genome assembly GCA_007663325.1 of Eucalyptus pauciflora. NCBI lineage: Eukaryota > Viridiplantae > Streptophyta > Magnoliopsida > Myrtales > Myrtaceae > Eucalyptus > Eucalyptus pauciflora. The sequence continues at coordinate 2,582,522 of VMYD01000056.1, forward strand.
CATCACTTCTTTATGTTTTGTTGAAAACAAAGTAGATCAATGCATATACTACAAGGTCAGCGAAAGAAAATTTATTTTTCTCATACTTTATGTAGATGACATCTTGCTTGCAGGTAGTGATATTAGATTACTACATGAGATGAAACAAATGCTGTCGAAGAATTTTGACATGAAAAACCTTAGTAAGGCATATTTCGTTCTTGGCATAGAGATTCATAGGGATCATTCCCGCCGTGTGTTAGATTTATCTCAGAAGGAATACATCGATCGTATTTTGGAAAAATTCAACATGCAGCATTGCACGCTAGGAACATTGCACGCTAGGAACTGTTCATGTCATTAAGGGTGATAAATTGAATCTCTCATAATGTCCTCAATCAAATTTTGAAAAAAAAAAAAAACACAAATGAATGATATACCTTATGCTTGTGCACTTGGAAGTATCATGTATGCTCAAGTTTGCACAAACCAAATATCATTTTTGTGACAAGACTTCTAAGTAGATATTAGTCAAATCCAGAAAATGATCATTAGGTTGTTGCCAAGAAAGTTTTGAGGTACTTAAAAAGGACAAAAGACTATATGTTGATTTACATATATGTTCATAATCTGCATCTAGTAGCATATCCAAATGCAGACTTTGCTAACTGTTAGGATAATAGGAAGTCGACAACAGGATATATATTTATGTTAGCAAGAGATGCTATCATCCTCTATCATACAAGCGGAGTTTATAGCATGTTTTTCAACCTCTACTCAAGCTACTTGGCTTTGGAATCTTATTAGGGAATTGACTATATTTGACCTTATGGATAGACCCATACAATTATATTGTGACAACAACTTTGCGGTGTTGTTTGTCAACAACAACAGAAGTCTCAAGAGATCTAAGCATATGGAGGTCAATTTTTTTACTATAAAGGAAATTGTACATAATGGTAACATTACAATAGGACATATTCCCACAGATAATATGATTGCAAATCATGAACATGGGCTTAGGAGAATCATTGGATGTTATCATTTAGTGCGAGTTGCTTCAAATTTGCTCTAACAAAGTTTATATATGTGTTTTGTTACATTTGGTAACATTTTGATATATGTCAACTCCTTTTATATGAATTGTTATTGAGTTATATACATATATCTAATGAAAATCTCAAGGTATTGTGTAAGCCTTGAGTGAAGGCTAGAGACATCCAGTTATTAACCTTATACATATGTCATGATTGCACATAAAAAAAGGTTAACCATAAAAATGAAACATGTGTGGGTTCATTAGAACCGTAAAGATATTATCTAGTGATACATCCAGTTTTTATGACACTTACGGCAAGAGAATAGTGACTGATAAAGGGGATGGCACATAAGATATCACTCTTTATGAGGTGTTATCCATTTACCACACAACTATATTGAATCCAAATCAGTAAAGTTAAAAGCACTTATGACCATGAAATGCTATGTGTGTGTACATGCAGCTACTGTCGTGATCCAGTGTTTGAGACTTTATGGGATCAAATTGACTATTGAGAATCATCTCTAGACCAACATAAAGGTGCACACATACAGTACAATCTCAATTAATATAGCCCAAGTGGAAGAATGTAAGAATTTTCCTAATATATGCTACATTAATTGAGATTGTGATTTACTGTCTTACCGGGTTAATCTAATAAGGTAAGATATAAAATTTCTTAACAATCAAATATGGGCTTGACTTGTGTGGGCCGAGTCAATCCGACTCGTGATGAGAGAGTCCGGTCAAAACTCTATAAAAGGCTAAAGTCCCCTTCAATTTTGTCATTTTTCAAACATGCACACCCATATACCTCACATAAGGAAGCTTGTGAGGAGGCAATCTCATCAAATCAGGGTCCTAAGAGTGATAGAGGAGAAAATCTTTAGCATTGAAGGATCAGATTGTCGTTCTTGTACATCAAGAACCATGGATTCCAAATCAAGTACACGAATCTCTTTCTTCTCCTTCAATATGTTCGAGTTTCTAATTATGTCGATCTTGAGAAGCTGTTTTGACGGCCACCAAGTCCCTCTCGGTACCCTTCCTACCCTCCCAGACGCTGCATTCTCGCGTAGCAGGCTTGGGACTTCCTCAGCAGCTTTGAACGAGGGACCGGGGCCTACAGAGGTCGAAGGAGGCAGAGGAGGACCGAAGCGGCGGTGCACGCACTACACATCGGAGAAGACGCCACAGTGGAGAACGGGGCCACTGGGACGGAGGACATTGTACAACGCGAGCAGGGTGCAGTATAGGTCGGGGCGACAAGTGCCGAAGACAGGCTAGTGGTGAGCCCAACATTCTTGTTGACTCAGCAGTCAAACTCACATGGGAAGGCTGTGCTTTCTAACAGCAGGCCGCAAAACAAGCGCTCCTGAACGGCTCCTAGCCGCATCCACTCGCGAGCGAGCGAGGGAGCAGGGCCCGCAGAGGCCGAAGGAGGCGGGGGAGGAGTGAAGCGGTGATGCACACACTGTGCATCAGAGAAGATGTCATGGTGGAAGGCGGGGCCACTTGGGCCGAAGACGCTGTGCAACACATGCAGGATGCGGTACAAGTCGAGGCGGCTGGTGCCAAAGCATAGTCCGACGATGAGCCTGACATTCTTACCAACTCAACAATCGAACTTGTGCGGGAAGGCTATGCTCTCCGACAACAGGCTGAGGAACGAGCACTCGAGGTCGCCCGGGACTTCCTTGCTTGGGCTGAAGACGCTATGCAACGCGTGCGGGGTGCAGTACAAGTCGGGGTGGCTAGTGTTGGAGTACAGGCCAGCGACGAGCCCGACGTTCGTGTCAATGCATCACTCGAACTCGCACCAGAAGGTGATGGGGCTACACCGGCATGAGGAGGCGTGACGGCAACAAAACCACCGCCAACAAGGACGAGGACCGCGGGACTTCGAGGTCGGCTAACGTGGTGACCTTTCTATGATTTTTCTTTCTATCGTTTTCTTTCTCTCTTTTTTGCCGGTTTATTAAGGAAAAGCCGATTGAATATTTTGATTTCTAGTTCGATTCGAATTATTAATCCATGATGATGACACCGTCATCGAAGCAAAACAAAAAAAAAAAACAAAAAAGGAAAAAATGGTTAAGAACGGGTTCGGTGCTATTTGATTTTATGGTGAAAATTTAATTTTGATTACAGGATTCAAAGTGCAAAAGGAAAATCCATCCATCAATACAACAAAGGTTTGAACTGCTGATGAAGGCTATTGTGAATATGTTGGGGAGCTTGATTACGAAAATGGCTCTCGACGGACTGATCTTGGGCTCGAACTCTCGATGGGCCTAGCATGGGCTTGATTGATGGAAAAGGCCCATGACGAACAAGGTCGTCAGGATAAGTAGGAGGCGGCCCTTAAGAGAGAAAACTCAAATACGACACCATCGGACCCCTCTGATTCGTACATTGGACGTGAACTCTGCACGTTCTCCATGCGATTGAATTTTCAACCGGTTTCATTCGATTATGGCGTTCGATGCGAGACGAATTATAAGTATGGTAGTATGGGTAAGCTCTCGTGTAATTCCGATCCTCGTAAAATTTGTGGTCTCATGTGGATAATGAAAATAAAACGATAGAAGTAAAATAGAAGAACCCAAATAGTAGTTTTGTTTCAAATTGATCATGCTTGATACTTGATAATATTTGGTTTGAATATTGTGATGTGCTGCTATAAATATGAATAAATTCAAAGACTTATGAAGCCTATTTGCTGGCAGTTTTCCAGTACTTCTAACATCTATTTATGTCTTTCTCTTCAAAATAAAAATTTTGAACAATATATGCCTTGTAAGTTTTGGAAAATCTTGAAGAAAAAAATTATATGCTGCTCTACAGTCTACATGTCAATATATGAAAATTTTCATATGGTTTCTAAGTGATTTGGGTTGATAAAAATAAAGTGTGAATTATGCAAATTAATAAAAAAAAAAACGAAACTCGAAGTTTAGAGTTCTCTACTTGACTTTTCTCTTTATAAAAAGTTGACGCTACCAAATTCAAACTTAGTTATCATATAGTATTCATATTAATATTTTTAAGTTTAAGCACAAGTGCTAAAAAAAATTGTAAAACTTATTACGAAAGTACAATTGAGTGTTAAGAATTTAATAAACTTCAATCAAGTTATAAAATTTGTCAAGTTGTTACAAATAAGTCTTTTCGTTAACTCCATCCAACTTAACTAATAGAAATTGCCAACATGGCCATTTTTATTTTTATTTTTTCCTACGTGACTCTAATTTTAAGTGGAGAGTGGGTAAGTAACATTTTTAATTTGATTTTTTATCCTTTTTGCATTTTTACTAATTTTTCCTCTTTAAAGTTGAATTGCATTGCAAATATTAAAAGAGCAATACAAAATTGCAATCTCTTCTATTTTTTCAGATATTCCAGACGAAGAAGAAATATAAAATACTTTTCGTATAGGTTGCTATACTTTTTCTGTTTTTTCAAATATTTCTAGCATGTAATTTCCATTATCCATGTAATCAATTTTTCCGCTTAATTAGGCAATAAAATTTACCATATTCACTAATATTTCTTCCACAATTTGCTCTTTCCATATTATGAACTAGCCTTTAAACATTTAGAAAGAGGGTTTGCCTGTTGAATACGTGAATAATTACTTTCTCATTAGTGCATTGAGTAAACAATGATTAATTCGATAGATTTAATGGATTAAGATACCTTTATGGTAAATAGATTTTCATTTTAAAATATTTCTTTATTTTATATTTGGAATTGCAATTGTGAGAGAATTTTCAAGCTTTTGTGTAATATGCAACCATTTGTGATTTATGACTTAAAATAATATCAAAATAGGTATAAATTGTGAATTTCTAAAAAAAAAAAAATAGATTCCTGGAACTTTACCCATGGCGGGACAAGGGGCACCATTGCTCCCTACAATCGGCCTTGTCTCGTCATTCATTTCATCCTGTCCCCCATCTCGTGCCCATCCCTATTCAAACGAATGGAAGTGCAATGATATACGTAGTCAAGGCATCTTAATAAACCCGTGCACTTGAACTATATTTCTACATGACCCAACCATTTCAATCAGGCGTGCACCATCTATTTTCATTATTCAACTTTTCGACATCACAAGAAAGAGCAAAACCAAAAATCTCTTCCCTCTTTTCCTATCCATCCCAGGGATGGAAAAGCAGAGACCTTCGAATGTCCCATTCGGTCAAGGATTGGAGCCTTGTAATCACTAGTCAACGTGCTTCTCTTCGTTCATGATCCAATATTCCGGCGTCCTAGCCGTGGAGGAACCTCGCCAATCCATCCCGAACTAGCCGGCCGAACTCCTCCGCAGCAGCCTCGGACGAAGCCGAGGAAGCATGAGGAAGCAGTCGCATGTTAGGGCATGCAAATTGGGGAAAGCAATGATTGTCCGTAAAGGCATGTGATGATGCTCGTGCACGCACGTGCATTGCCTCTGCCGATCATCGTACGGCCTCACGTGGCCCTCTTTGATATATTGCATTGACCCCCTCCTAATTTGCCTGATTAGTGTCGATTAGAATGTGGAATTGAATGGCTGGATTCCCGGGTTGGCCCGTGGGAGCCCATGTTTCTTTTGTTTAGGACACGGTGCTCCGGCTCGACGGGACAAGAAAGTGTTATTTATCACCAATACCCTATCGTGTCTTGACATGATATTTATTAATCGAGGATCAATATTATCAAAAAACTCAAAATTAGTATATCTATGAAAGATTTACTCCCAAATTAATATTTGGACTATTAATAATCTCAAACCGATATATTTATAATATATTTACATTCCATTCACTTCCATCAAATTTTATCGCAAAATTGTTGAGTTGGATAGCACACGATAAAATCCCAATTGATATGGCAAGTTAACGTGAAAATTCATATCAGTTTTTGTTCTTTAAAAATTAGTTTTAAGTAAATTTATCATGAATATATCAGTTTGAGGTTTTAAATAATCTATCAAATTAATTTAAGGTAAATTTATCATAAGTATATTGGTTTGGAATTTTTCGTGATATTAACTCTTAAATCAATCGCAATTTTTTTTGGCATCATGATAAGGATCGAGTTTTTTTTTTTTTTCAAATTTCAAGAACCAGTTATACCACATTAACGTGAAGAGTAGAAAATACTTCTTCATACTCAACGGATCATAATCACCTCGTGACTTCTCCACCCAACCACGAAGGAACTCGATATACTATCCATTTAAAAAAAAAAAATTGTTTACCAAACATTTCGTACTTTGCAATAAATCGGGCAAATACGTGATGTGGTCCTCCATTAGTACCCAAAAACTTATCCGATCATAGTCTCTTCAGTGCGAAAGATATTTTCTTGCGGCAACAAGGACGAACCGATCATATACATACAACAAACTCAATCTAATGTGGTATAGAAACCACAAGCTCTTTCATCCTTCACATTCACGTGTTCACCTATGTATGGTTTTTCTTTTTATGCACCGTGCAATATCAATCAATTTTTCACCCACTAGTATCGAATTTGTTTACTTAGTATTTACATTGTCACGTTAGAGATTGCGCAGGAAGACATTTTTCGATGAATTAAACTTGTTGATGATGAGGAATTCTCCGGCCCTCTAAAAGGCTAGGGTGTGCAATACCGTGTTCTCGTGACCATATCCGAGATCTACCTAACATGAAATTTTGTATCCGGATGAACCGATTGGATAAGTTGTATCGAGAAATCGAGAGGTATCCTTTTAGAATTGGCCGGTTCGGTCCGGTTCTCGAGGCCCGGACGTGAAAGTGCAATTGCGTGGAAGGTGCAATGTTCGGGGGTTTTGCCTGACGGAGTTGTCTGCTCGGGGAGAGATGAACCATGTGCAGCCGGTGATGTGTCATTAATTGTACTTGTCCATCCCTTGCGATCAATGGGCCCGCAGCCCATTCTCACCGACACGGCCCATTAAATGCCTCGCACGTGCGACGTGTTCCCAAAATTTTCACTTAATTTATGTTGATTAAATTTGGGGAATAAATAAATAAATCTGGTCAACCTTAGTGCCTCCGGTGAGAGTACGTGTAGGTCTTCTTTCCCTTTTTTTTTAGGGGGTTTCTTTAAACTGGTCGATTTTCTTTTTTATTATTTAGGAGTAATTGGCGGCTCTACCACATGCTCGAATTGAAAGCAAAATGTAAAATATAGGGTTACATATTCGTCTTTAAGTGGGAGGGACATCGACCTTGACTCGACTTGGCAATAAAGTAATACTCGACTTTTCAAACGAACAAAAAACCCAGAGATAGTCAAGGACTCAATACACTGTCACTTACCTCTGTCGCATTAAACTCGACCAAGACAATTCACGATGACCTGGTACATTGGAAATAGCTCCTAGATCGAGAAAGGCTATGCATAGAGATAAATGTTGCATGTGATATGGTAGGAATAAAAAAAGAAAAAAAGAGGATTGGACATGAACCTTCTACCTTGGACGGGTGATTTTTTTAGCGCCTCCATAGATATCAACCATTGATTTATGGACATGAGGTTCTCATTAACGGTTGAGATTTGTCAAGATATGTAAGAAAGCATTATGTAGGATGAGCGGTGAGCGTGATGAAAGGAACATGCAAGCTATACCATTTGATCAAGTAGCATTGATTTCCATGAATATGAGTAGATACATTATATATAGCCTAAAGTTATAAGGGATTATATATATATAATAATAATCAGGATCGGGTAGTTTTTCGAGTCGGCTTTCATGCACCAAAGTAAATCTGCCACTCCAGTCCGATCAAGATAGGCTATTGAGAATTAGCAAGGAACTGCTTTCTTGTGACTCAATTTTCAAGTGGTCATGCCGACCAGCATTGATTTTTATTTTTATTTTGTCCAATTTAGTTCCGTTACAAAATAAATTGGGGGGGCGGAATAGAATAGATATTGATGAAGGGACATTGAAAATTATCAAACAAGATGTGGATGGATGCATGCCGCGGATTATGCTTCATCCCGCGTGCCAGCGTTCGGATTTGTGTTTAGTATAATCCCCGGGGGTTGGGGTCACATGGCAGCGCACGTGCGATCGCACGTGGGCGGTGCTCTCTTCGGGATCACCAAGGTTTCCTCTGCCAAAGGCGTCACGTGATTCGAGATCTCCCCCCGCTCTCCAGCCGATGCTCCCCAAGGAAACGTCCATCGATCTTCTCAAATTTTTTTATCAAATATTCTCTCCACCACCATTTCTCATCTCTCCCACTTCCAAATTTTTGGCCCTGTCGGCCAAATTCTGCTCAATAAATGTACCCCCACATTTTATTTTAAAATGAGGCACATCAAAAAAATCTAAAACTTATCATGAAAATGTAAATGAGTAATAAAACTTTCAAAAAAATATAATCAAGTTTTAAGATTTGTTTAAATTTATTACAAAATTGTAATCAAATCTTAAAATTGTCAATGCGATCAAAGTCCTAAAGCTTGCTAATTTGGTCCAATCAAGTTTTTCTGTTTATTGTATTTTGTAAGAGTTTTAGATTTCAATTCCACTTTCATGACAAGATTTCAGATTTGATAGTACTTTTTAAAGTTGTAAGACTGGATTATATTTTCATGACAAATTTAGGATTTGATTGCACATTTTGAAAGTTTTAGAATTCAATTACACTTTGATTATAAATTTTAAGATTTTAGTGCACTCATCCTCTTTTCTATTTTTTTTTTATTGAAGGAAGATTTTTAATTAACGGAAGAAATGAAGGGGGAAAATCATTTTCTTCCTCTTTTTTTTTTTTTTGGTTTAAAATGTAAGATTATAGAGCATATGAAATACAGCAACTTAGGAGCATTCCCCGGCATTACAAATAGAGCTAATAATTCAAAAGGATGGGGTAGGAAGTCTCCATACAATTGCCAATACAACATCTGAGTAGGAATGTTTAATTTTTTTGGTGAAGTAAAGCTCTACGTCTTACATTTTTATGTACCTTGGCCAAAATAATATAGATATCGGTTGATTTATTTTGAAACCGTCTATGGTTATGCTCCATACAAACGCAACATATGATTGCTAGGAAAGATATTTTGAGGAGTCTCGCTGCCAAATCTTTGCCCTTTGTTGCCCTAATCATCCATTGAAGTCCCTCATTCCCTTCTCCTCAAGACCGTCTAATCTCATGTTGCGCAAGGATGATGCAGTTTATGTTTTCTTTATATACTTTTTTTTTTACTTTTTTTTTTCAAGTAATTTGTCAAAATTTGCCCAATGGAAGTCACATCATAAGCACAATTTTGCTAAAATTACTCAAAAATTTTGTAGAATTAGGCATGAGCGACATTGCCCAATCGAACCTTTTAATTTGCTGCACAAGACTAGACTAGCTTTGAACTACTTGGTCGATGAAATCACCTTATGCTGCTCGTAAGTCGGAACAACAATTTAAGATATAAAAAAAAAAAAAAACCCCAATAAAATTGATTCTCAATGAATGATCTATAATATTCTTTTACAGAATTGAGGCAACCGAACGTAACTTCGCGTGCAAAAACTGAATCGAGACATGGCCCGATTGCTACAAGGAAACTGGCGATTTCAGGTGAGATTGCAAATGTTTTCAATCAACTCCGCCTGAAATCTAGTCAATGTCCTTTGTTCCTTTACCTTGTGGGAAGGGACCATCTTGATGAATGGTAAGGCGTTGCTCCCTATCCACAGAGGTCATGTGGAATGTCGGCTGCACTCTTTGTAAAAGAACTCGTGAAAAAGATCATTCTGTCTCGCCCATGTATAATTCTGTCCGAGAGTCCACAGGGTCAAGGACTATCTTTAAGGACATATAGGGAGACTGACACTACTGTCAAAATTTTGTACGACCATCAACAATCATTCTAAAAGTTTAATATATTAGATTAACCATCATTGAATTATCAAACCTCGCTTGATATGAGGTTTATGGTGCGCATGATAAAATTTATACTTTTCTATTTCTCTGTTTCTCTGTTCCCCGGAACGGGTTTGAAACAAAAATATGTTTGGTAACGCAATTTGATTTGTTTATTTCTGGAACAGATTTCTATTCTAGAAATAGATTTGAAGAATAAATTAGAAGCTAAAATTTTTAACTTCTCGATTTTTGAAATAGAATTAAGAAATCAATTTCTGGTCAAAAATCAATTTCTGTTCTAGAAATTTTGTCACGCACACCCTTATATACTCTTTATGTATGTGGTATCCATTTACCTATAAGTATAAACTTTTAGGGTGACTATCTGATATGGTATTGGGGCCAGGTTCGGCTCCTTTCGCGCATGCATCCAGCAGTTGGTCCAACTCCACGTGCTACTCTAAATTCAGCTTGCGCATGATAAGAAGTATGGAAATATCATACATCGCTTGACATGTAGTTCATATGTTCTTTAAATAGATGTGATTTCCCATCATTTATAAGTTTAAACTCATGAGTTTAACCTTTTAACGACTATTATTTGGGTACTTTAGCGCTCCCCCTCTCTCCATGCTCGAGTTGGACTTCGGCAAAAATTGAAGTGTAGAAATATAGGAGTGGGGAGGTATAATTGAGGCCTTGAAGGATTCAAATTCGGGACTTTCTGATTTGTCGGGATATGAAATTTTATAAGACTGTTGTTGACAATCTTGAGAAATCAAGCCATTAAAAGGTGTGTTTAGTAATTTAGGTTCCTTAACAAATATGGGGTTCGAGAGAGCCCTTGCTCATTCTATGAGTGAGCTTGGAGAATGATCTTGGACATATCCACTAAATGAAGATCGATTAGTTTTTTTCTTATATAAGCGAATTTGGGCAAGTAATTCAACTTCTTATGCTATGATCCTCCAAGTTCAATCATTAGCCAAAGCAATCACAAATCAAGGCCGATCTAAGATGGCGACCACCATCACTAGTTTTAGATTGCCTAGGTCCATGACCTCAATCTCGATTTTTCGGGTCGATATGAGGCCATGGTGACCTAATGGGAGGGGAGAGAGAGAGAGGGAGAAGGGCATTATTATGGGTGATAATTGGATTGAGGGTTAGAGACAATAGTAAATGGCAATATCATGGCCGCAACAGGAGGGCATTGCAATATGGGAGTGAGAGAGAGGCGAGTCGAGTCGAGTCGAGTTTGGCTTTTGTTTCTTTTTAGATTATAAGTATATTAAAAGTTTTAAAATTTGTAATAAAAGTACTATTGAATTCTAAAATTTATAAAAAAAAAAAAGTGCGATCAAATTATAAAACTTATCAATTAATGCAAGCGAGTCCCTTCGTTAACTCCATCCAACTTACAAAAAACACTGATGTGACTCTTTTTCAACACTCTTTCTCTCTTATGTGGCGATAGTGTGGCTAAAAACATGAACTATAAGACTAAAATAATGTTGTTTTGGTTCAAATCTGATTTTTAACACAAACTTTATTTTTAACATGCTAGGCCCGACCAACCCTCGTCAACCGGCGGCGTTCAGCCAAATTTGGGTGAGAGCTAACAATCATCACCCCGGTTTGGTAAGGACCATTATCCTCGCCTCCAGTCGCCAAGGGTTGTTGGCTTGGTTCCTCACCTCTCTCTCTCTCTCTCAATTTAATTCAAATTAAATTTGCATTAGAAATCATTTAAGAAAACCAAATCGTTTTAGTCGCGTCATCGTCACACGTAAGATAAAAATAATAATAATAAAAAAGCCATGTCCAAATTTTAAGTCAATCAAGTTGGATTGAGTTAACATAAGGATTGAATTGTACCAATGTAACAAGTTTTGGACTTAATTATTATTTTTATTTTTTTGTAAATTTTAAGATTCAATTGCGTATTTGTGACAAATTATAAAACCTTTAGTGCATTTATCCTTTTTTTCTTAATATGCTTCTTCCCGCATGCGATAATTACTTGTATGTCACATCAATTTACGACTAGAGTCTGGTATTACGATTTTTTTTTTCTAATTAGAGCCGAAGAGCTAAGAATTTTGTGTACTAAACTCGAATTATACGGGATAGCCTCACTCATAATAAATAAATAAATAAAGCATCAATTAATGGCTAAAAAAGAAAATAAAATGAAAAAAAAGGGGGTGGGGGCAGGATAATTTGGAAGAAGGGACGAACAGAACGAAAAAGTACAAAAGGGGGTACGATTTTGCAATCTTCCCCTACCCCGGGCCCTCTTCGTGCTTCCTGACCCTTGCCATGTGCGCTCGTTTATTGTTTTTTGCATTTATCGTCGCCGCTGCTCATTCATTGCTCTCTCTTCTCCGCTACAACTTGCGCCAGCTACCAGCCCTTCCAAAACACTTAGGCTTCCTTGTTTGATTGAAGGCATTTTTCGAAAATTAGCTTTTCAAGCTTTCGTCTATTTGGTTCGCCAAAAATGACTTATCAATCAAAAATATTTTTCAACCATTGGGGTTTACTCCAGTGGCCACCCTTCCAACTTGGAAGGGTGAGGCGGGGGTTCGAATTCCCACTTTCTCAGGGATTGGAGTGGGGACGAATTAATTTCAAGTGTGGGTTTCCTTCAAGGAGGCAGAACAAAAGTCTAAGAATGAACGTTATAATAGACATAGAGTAGGACCGACCAAAAAATAAAAAAATAAAAAAAAATTCCGATCAGCAAGAATATTTATGCTTAAAGTTAGCAAAGTGAATCCCGGAATTGCTCCTCTCTTTCTTCTCTTTATGCTCGTGCTTGGCGGTTGATCCTCCGAAAGCGGCGCCTGATCCCCCGTCGCCGTTGCCTTCCGCCGACATAAGTTCTCTTTCTCTCTCCCCTTCACTCTAATGGACACGAACTCCGTGCGCTCTGCTTGAAAACTGAACAAAGGGCGAGTGAAGGAGATAGACGAAAACGAGCGAAGCAAGGGGATGTGAGTGGATGAACTTGAACGGAGGCTAAGGAGATAACCAGAATGATTCAAGGAAGCGAATGGGACGCGAATGTAATGACAATGACAGCAACCGCTGACAGTGACGACGGCGCTTTCATTGAGTTCTTCAAAACAAGTTCCTCCTTCCGGAAATTTCGTTCGACAACTTTTGATTTCAAACTTTTTAGGGCCAACTTGACCTTAATTTCACATGTCCATTGCCCTAATTTAACTTCATATTGACAATTTTCCGATGTCGGTTCAAACGTTATTCATGAGATTGAAATTATTTTCCAAATGTGATCGAAATATCGCAAAACATTTTCGATCACGTATCACCAAAAAAGCATTTTCCTTTATCATTGAATTTTCCCCAAACAAATGCACCCTCACTTTGAGAACCATATGAGAAAAAGTCCACTTTCGAAATATTATTTATGCGTAATATATGATGATCAATGCATCAAAAACTGTAAAATTTCTTAATCGGTCACCTAATATGTGTCTTGAAACATCCATTAACGGAATTCCATGATAATCTAGCACATTTATAGCTATTTTAAGATTTTAGGTGGAAGGAGATCATATACATAAATAAAACATATAGGATCTGTTGTCGCATGATGTGAGACAATATTTCAATCCACCATGTCACATACCCGCCATATTTGAAGAGGCACGAGGAATTCGACTGATGGCGGTAAACACACATATGAGATATGGATAAGCATTGGTTTTGACATTATATTAAAAAATCCAATTCAAATTTTAAGTTAATACGTGGAGGAAGACCCTACATACATAAATCTAGATCATTTATGACTCGTTGTTGGGCAATTCGGGACAACAATTTCAACCTAGTCCATTCGTACCACTGCCGACCGCGCCGACCCTAGAGAGATTTAGCTTGGCCAAGGGGCATGGTGATCAAAATCGGCAACCGCATTCGCCCTCGCCTTGGCCAAACATTACAATAAGGGAAATAAAGGGCCGAGACCCTGCAAATCTGCAGCAAGAAAAGGTGCAATTCCTCGTGAAAATGCACGCTTCCATCTGCCTTTTCTCGCAATAGTCAACTCAAGCACGTAATTTTCCATATGACAACCACCTTTTCCGTTCGCCGCCGCGAAAGCAATTCCATGATTCCTCGAGAAACGGGTCCTCAATCGCGACCGCGTCTTATCACGGGTTCGGTGCAAAGTGTCGTGACGTGTGAATATTTGGAAATGTTTTCGATAAACGTTTGAATCCAGTCTCAACAACGATAATTTCTTGGGACAGGATTGTGGATGTATCGAAGTCGAGACTCCGCATTTATAAAATGCTTTTGAACGAGTGTGTGAGAAATATTGACATTTTTCAATATTTATCGTAACCCAATAGACAATCAATGCGGAATACTTTAACTCGATATGTAAGAAATATTGACATTTTTTGTACATATTGCACATATGGCGATCGGGCTGTAGAGAACTTTACATTTATTACACAATCTACAGGATTTTAATCCTAGTTAGTCAAATCTAAGCAATCCACTGACCAAAAAAAAATCTAAGCAATCCAAAATGTTCCATAAAAGAACAATAAGTAATTATATCAAGATATTCACTAAAAATAATTTCTTCCGATTATTATGCATTTATTTCAATTTGTGAAATTTTGGAAAGAAAGAGAATTTGGGTAAGGTCGAATTCCATTATCTTCCCGTTGTTCTTTTTTAGGAAAATGATATGAATGATCTCTAAATTTTAATTTAATGTACAATATTGCATTCGAATTTTTAATTTGTTCGATATGATCCTTAAACTTCAGGTATATGTTCAATTTAGTCTCTAAGTTGTATTAAAATGTTAAATGTTGTTATTCTATTAATTAAAGTTAACAAAATTCATTCATTTGGCTTTCACTCCGGTACTATGAATGATGAACACTAGAAACGTTTCATATTCACATGAGATACTCAACTCAAATTAGGATATATAATCCCTTCAATTTGTTTAATCTGTTCAATATAGTAAAACAATCATCCATGTTATTCGATGAGGCGGACTATTATACCTCAATTTGAGTAGAATATTTTACGTGGATAATTCACGTCATTCACTCTATTTTTCTTTCCATCGTTCAAACTTATCGGATCGAAAGCTAAATCAACGAATCCTGTTAACTCGAATCGATCGAAGGATAACATTACATATCTTCATTCGGTCCGTAGACTGGATTGAATACTCATTGAAAAATCGGGAATAGTATTGCACATCGAGCCAAATTCAAGGACCACACCGAGCATATCAAAAGTACACGAACGCCAAATCATTATGTAATCATCAATTGTCTTTTTCCGCATAGGCCCGAACGATGGCTCATAACCAGTAATTCATCGTCCGCGTTAATATTTTTCGTTACCTGGAGGACGAAATCGCCAAAAAAGCGAAATTCAGAGGGATTAGAAGTGTAATTTTTCGTAAGAAAAGAGGAAGGAAGATGAGGCCAACGACGCCGTATCACGGTATATATCCTCTCCGCACGTTCCCCTGTCCCCACCCTCTCTCCCCCTCCCTCGTTATATCCCCCTTCCTTCCCAAAGTCTCCCTCCTCCCTCCTCCACCGTACAACACTCTCTCTCTCTCTCTCTCTCTCTCTCTCTACGCTCGATCTCGCCGTCGCTTGCACCGGCGCGGAGCTTCCCGCCGGCGGAAAGGCCTCCCGAGAGATGGACCTGTACGGGCTCTCCGCCGCGCCGCTCGACGCCTTCCCCATCGACGACCTCCTCGACCTCTCCAACGACGCCCTCTTCTGCTCCCCCTCCGACCACCTCCTCCCCCCGCCACCCCCGCCGGACCTCCACCACCCCCACCCCTCCGCACACCACCGCGCCTGCGCCGACTCCTCTTCCTCCGCCTCCTCCTCCTCCTCCCCGCCCCCGCCGTCGTCCGCCGCGTTCCCCGCCTTCTCCACCGACTTCGCTCACGATCTCTGCGTCCCCGTAAGCTCACTCTCTCTCGCCGGAATCTCCGCTTTCCTCCTCTTTTTTTTTTTTCTATAGTGGATTTTCATTTTTTTTCGAGAATTTTTCTGGAGTTTCACCACCGGTTTTTGCGGAGTCGCGCGTTTCGTCGTCTTTGCACTGGCGGAATGGGAGAAGCTTGGCTTCGGCACGGAACGGCTTCCTCATTTCGCTCGGGAGAAGGCAGATTGAGATCGCGACTTTTTTTGTGTTTCGCATTCATAGTTTCAGTAAAATTCGCCGAGATCTCGCCGAGATTGATGCGCATTTTTGGGCGTCCGTTTGGATTTTCTTCGACTTCCAGCGTTTTTGCTGAGAGCCGCTTCGCTCTGGAGACGGCTTTTCCTACGATTTCGACTGATTGCTTTTTGCTTGTTTCGTGCTGCGACTCGGAGCGCGATCGCTCATGGTGCTTTTTCTTCTCTGTGCAGAGCGACTACGCGGCGGAGCTGGAGTGGCTCTCGCGGTTCGTCGACGACTCGTTCGCGGACGTCCCGGCGAGCGAGTTCGCGGCGGGCGCCCCGGCCGCACTCCCGGACGCGGCGTTCTCCGGCGACAGGCCGCGGAGCAAGCGGTCGAGGCCGCCGGGCGCTCCCGCGGCGGCCCCGAGCGAGGGCGCGGGGCCCGAGGAGGCGGCGGAGGGAGACGGGGGCGGGAGCGGGCGGCGGTGCGCGCACTGCGCGTCGGAGAGGACGCCGCAGTGGAGGGCGGGGCCGCTGGGGCCGAAGACGCTGTGCAACGCGTGCGGGGTGCGGTACAAGTCGGGGCGGCTGGTGCCGGAGTACCGGCCGGCGGCGAGCCCGACGTTCATGCTGACCCAGCACTCGAACTCGCACCGGAAGGTGATGGAGCTGCGGCGGCAGAAGGAGGCGCGGCAGGCGCAGGCGCCGCAGCAGCACCAGCACCAGCAGCCGCAGCAGCAAGGCGGAGGGGGGCAAGGGTATCGTCACCCGCGGGACTTCGAGGTCTGCTGACGTGGCCGGCGCGGTTAGTTACGGGGATGACGTGAGGATTTGGGAAGGCGCGGGTTTCTGCTCTCTCGCTGCATTATCATGTGTGCTCGTCCACTTTTTCTTTTTCTTTTTCCCTTTTTTCTCTATTTTATTTTCTTTTTCTCCCTCTTTTTTCTTTTCTCTTCGGTTTCTTTGCTTTTCCAAAGGAAAGCCAGTCGAGCATTTCGGTTTCATGTTATGGCTAACGTTGCCTGGTGTTTGCGAGTCTGGAGTGAGAAGGTATCATCAAAACGAAACGAAACATGAAAAGCAAATAGGTAAAAATGGGTTCGTCGTCATTTAATTTGCGAGCTTACCAAATTTCCTCACAATATTTCACATGCAATTCCAACATGGTTCGTCCATAACTCGACTCTTGATGGACTAACGTATGGCCCGAACTCCCGATGGGCTTGGCACGGGCTTGATTGGTGGAGAGGCCTGTGACGAGGCATTTTGCAGGCGTTTCGTCAGGAGAAGTAGCGGGCCCTTTTGGTTGGGCTCGGCGATCTCTTCTTGTATAGCAAAATCTAATTACTGATGAGAATAGAATACGAGATGGATCTCTCCTCTTTCGCTCTTTCGATGCTCGACGGAACCCGTTTGCACCACCGCGCGAATTAAGACGCGAGGCGAGACGTTTAAATTCGAATGCGACACCACGTAAGATGCTTCTAACTCGTTCATCAGGGCGAACTTGTCCATTCGATAGAATGACAGCACTTGATATGTGTGGATGTGATAATTCGCGCTCTCGCATAATTTCGATCCTCTTAACCTTGGATAATGAAACAAAGAATTATATCAACGGTGATTATTAAGGTCTTGTTGGGCTGATTGAATTGAGACGGTATAAGTAAAATGGAAGGAATCAGGATAAGTAAGGAATCAAATTAGTAATTACTTTTCAGATTCCAGCATCGAGTATAGATTTTCTATGTGCGTGACTTTTTTATCTTCAAATTTGCAGCACGTTTTAAATAATTTTATATTGACACTCGCGAAAAATTAGGGAAAGATAAAGATGGCGGGGCCGGTGATGAACAAGAGTCTCGTTTCTCTAACTATCATATATCCACCTTTGAACATATATAACATGTGCGCACGATATTATAAATCCCATCATTATCTTATTCAATTTTATCCTATTTGACAAAAACATTGAGCTGACCAAACACAACCTTAGGCTCCGTTCGTTTCACGGAAAATGCTTTTCGAAAAAATGTTTTCCGGATTTTCCGATATTCGTTTCATGGAAAATGAATTCCCGTGGGAAAATGTTTTTCATTAAAGGGAAAAAGTCTTCTAAATATGAGGAAAATGTTTTTTACTTTTGAAAAGTGGAAAATATTTTTCTCACTTGATCTCTCTTATCTCACACATTTATAAATCCTCACTTTCTCATCCCCTTTCTTCTTCTTCTTTTCTTTTTTTATTCAAATTATTTTTAAATTGTATTTTTCTTTTTTTATTTGAATTATTTTTAATTTCTTTTTCCTTTTCTTTTTCTTTTCTTTGTTTTCCATCTTCTTCTTTTTTGGCTAGTCATCGACCGTCACCAGGTGAACCTCAAGCTCATCGATCTCAAGCTCGCACTCGTCGATCTGGCGAGCCTTAAGCTTGACACTCACGCTCGCCAATCTAGTAAGTGGAAAATATTTTCCTTACCGAATACCGG
Source organism: Eucalyptus pauciflora (assembly GCA_007663325.1). Lineage (NCBI taxonomy): Eukaryota > Viridiplantae > Streptophyta > Magnoliopsida > Myrtales > Myrtaceae > Eucalyptus > Eucalyptus pauciflora. Next base: position 2,601,089 of record VMYD01000056.1, read on the forward strand.
AAAATATTTTCTGAAATATTTTCAGATTTTAGTCGAACACTATAAAATATTGTCATTTTCTTGGAAAATGACTCATGGGAAAATATTTTTCAGAAATTGCCCATTTTTCATGAAACAAACGGACCATTAGTGTCGAAGTTTAGTTTCCATCACTTAATTAGGTTACTAAATAGGTCGATGTTGAAATTTAAGTGTTGACAAATTTAAGTATTGTAATCAAAATGAAAAGTGATTTGACAATTATTCAAAACCAAGCCCCAGATAATATTAATTTCTTACTAGGAATGGAATTACAATGTTTATCTACGGTTTCAACCGATATGATTAGCGAGATTTTAAATTTCATATGTTACTTTTTTTATACTCAATGAAAGAAAGTAATCCATTTGGTACTTATTTCATCAAGACACTGTCTGGCTTAACCGATCAAACAAGTTTAATCTCATTAAGTGTCCGATTTTTTTATACAACTTCTAGCGATGAAATATCTATCGAAACATGCACCGTAATTATATTGAAGATCGAATTTGATCCACCAATTATCAAGACATAAACCTCGCCGGAGCATTCTCAACTTTCGAAATAGCTCAATCTCCCACGACCTAAATTTTAGTGAGAGATTGCCATTCCGCCCTCCTCCATGAAACTTCCTGCAAAGACAATGACGCCTGCAATTGATCCACAGATCAGGGCTCGCTCCGTAAAAGGGCGGAATTTCACCCGCGCCGCCACGTGGCGGATCGAGAGTCGGCGTTCACCGAGCGGAAGCGACCCGGCCGGTCACCCGCCCGTTTTCCTCCACTGACGCGACTCCTCTATTTCGCCGCTCTTTCTCGACAGACGCAATCCGGAAGTCCCTTCACTCCGTCATCTTCTTCGTCTTCCTTCTCGTCCTCCTCCATCATCTCGCCCCCAAATCTCTCTCCCTTTCTCTCTGCGCAAAACCCTAGGCGGCTCCCGATCGGCGCTCCGACCATGCTGAAGTTCTCGGACATCGTGTCGAAGCAGATTCGCTTCCTGCTCGGGAGCGTCGACGAATCCAACCTCGACTCCGTCCTGCGCGAGCTCTACCAGGTCTCGTCCTCTCTCTCTCTCTCTCTCTCTCTCTATAACGGACCCAGTCGCCGCCTGTGTGAAAAGCTCGTCACTGTCCTCGTCTCCCGACGCGCGCGCGATTTAGGGAGTAGCATTGGCGTCTGTGCTGATTGGGGTTTGTAACCCTAGTTTGCTTCTCCGCCACCTGCACTGGCTTTTTCTGTTCTTTTTTCTTTTTCGGTGGTGATGATTCGAGCGGTTTAGGTTAAGCTCGTTCCGTGAGTTTACATTCGAACATCGCTTTGATTCTCGTCTGCTCTTTTTTTTGGGGGTTTGGGGTTTGTATCTGTCTGTCAGGTTGGGTTTTTTTTTGGTGGAAGAACCCTAACTACTGGCGGCTTGTCGATCGAATGTTGGTCGACTTCTTTTCACTGGATTGGTTTATAGGATTGTCACTCTGATGTTCTCTCTCTCTCTTTCTCTCTCTTTCCCCCCCCTTCCCTCGAGGACACTTGTTTTGTCGCTGAGTTCTCGTGGGAGTATGGTGTATGGGTTGGGAATTCTGGTATATGTGATGGTCGCCAGAGCAAAATGGAAAATATGAGGAGGAAAAATTTAAAGAACATGAGATGGTGTGTTTGTTCCGAAACGTTCCTTATGAGTTCTCTATCCAAAACAACGTGCGGCAGTTTGTTTTTCCATCTATAGAGGATGGATCGTTGGATGACTTCCATTACCCAAGGTAAACTAAGGCTCGGTTTAGTGGTGTGAACTCAGTAAAGATTGAAGAGGTCTTGGTGTGAAACTTGTTTTCCTCTTGACATCTCGTGGTAATCCAATGACCTCTTTCTGTTCGTGAGACAACCTAAACCCGACCATAGCGAACCAAATTAACATTATCCAATAAATTGTAGGTCCTCTATTTTTCAACAATTCTGAATTAGCTGGAGTAGAGTTTCTGCCTTTAATAGAAGCAGAATGTCTTAACTGTATCCTACGGGAGTTGATCAGGATAAAGTCCCTGTAATCAGCCTCAATGGCCTACAGCTGACAACATCTAGAGTATCTTGGAAACCATCTATCATTACTTATGACTTCTGCAATCAATACTTCATTTCTTAACCAGAAGCATATAATAACATTCTCGAGGAAAAAAAAAAACAGAGTAGATAGCACCCATTTGTCATGCTAAAATGAATTCTTGCGTGCATCTCTGGTGATGTGTTTAGCATGTTGCCTTAGTAATTGTATAGCAGCGAGTGTTTATTTTCAGTAATAACTAGTGGTTGGAATAGTTCTTCCTCTTAGCAGATGAGAGTTTATCCATTCTTTCCTTGGGTAGTTCTTTCAAAGAATATTCCATAGAATCAAAGACATCTCAGTACGTTGCCATATTCCGGGTAGTCAAAGTGAATGTCCCGTTTGCTTTAGCATAGGATGATAAAAATACAGGCTGTTTGGTTTGGCTTTAAGCTGACCAAATAAGCTACATGAGAATTCCCCACCAGACATATTTTAATTTAAAAAATTGAAAAGGTTTGGGGTGACTTCAGTGATAGGGAAAAGTTAAACATTTTTGAAGTCCAAATTCATCCTCTTGTTCCCCCTTCTTTTCCTTTGAAGGTCAAACAAATTATATCAAGTTACCAAGGGGTACTGCCCTTTACAAACAACTCAAAACAACTTTAAAGGGATGTCTCCCATGTACAAAATTTAGGAACAAAATACCATTTCTATCATTCCAGTAAGCTATAAGTATGATATTGAACTTTTTCACCAAGGAGGCTTGAAGTTCCGTTGGGTAGATTGGAAAGCTGGCAGACAAGCGAGGGTGGTTTAGCCATTGAGCCCCCTTGTTATTCAAGAAAGCTCCTCTTGGTAAATGGCTTTGGCTGTCTAGTGTCAAAAATTAACATCTTTAATGGGAAGTAGCAGTTGCAAAATGTTGAATGGATTGAATTCCTTCTTCTTGCTTCGCTTAAACTAGGTACCAGAAATCAGATACAGTTTTGGCTTGACGTTTTGTGTGGAGACGCAGCATTAAAAGATTGGTTCGAATCTGTTTGACATCGCTGGGAGCAAAATTGTTATTGTTTAAATGATGGTGTGATCATATGGGATATCAATTTCATGAGGCAAGCTCAAGATTGGAGTTTGGAGCTTTTGCCTTTTTTTTTTAGTGTTTTGTATGATTTTTCTTAATTCCGAGGATGTTTTAGTGTGGACCAATGGAAGAGATGGAATCTGTTAGAAAGTACAAGCTGCTACATAGAGAGGTTGTTGGTGGTAGACTGGAGTGGGAAAGCAGTTTGAAAAGTGAGGGTTCCGACGAGAGTTTCTTTTCTTCTTTTGCTTGAGAAGCAATTTTGCAGTGAATCTTTACTTCAGATGACCTACAACAGAGAGGCAAAGTACTGGTTAAAGTACGCTGATACTGTGTGGCATCTCTTTCTTCATTGCCCTTGGACGAGTATGGTTTGGATTGCTTTCTGTGCTTGTACTAGCTTAGCTTGGGTTATTGGAGGTCCTATTATACAGAACTTTGGGCTTGGCTGGTGCAACAAGAAAAGAAAAATTGCCTAGATTCCTCTCTCTGTCTTTTGGTTGATTTGGAGGAGTGGAATGAGATTGCTTTTGATGGAGAGTAATCTTCCATTTCTGATTTTATTGGAAATTGGCTTAAACTAATACACTTGGTAGAGTGGAAACTTGCATATGGATGTAAATGCCTTGGTTGATATAGTTGATGATCTGTCCTGCAATTGAGCTCCCTTTTGTTTTTGAGAGCTCTTTTGTATATGGCTGTAGCTTTTGAGCTCTTTGGTATATGGGTTTGCACTTCTAGTGCCCTATAGTTCATATTTTTTACCCATAAAAAAATGATATTGAACTTGTCCACTATGCCAAAAGTGAAGGGTGCATAACCACTCAGCTCTAAAAGAGTCTGTAGAGGAGTCTTGTCTTTCAAAGCCTTTCCTGTTTCTTTCTTGCCAAATGAGAGCCAAATTATCTCATTTAACCATTCGTGAATTATAATAGTGATAACAGCTGTCATCAAGATGGTCATTAAGTCTTTATCCTGCTTCAGACGGGGAAACGTCATTAATTTGTTGGCTTTTTGCATGCATCATTTCTTTCTGACACCATTTTTGTCCTCCATGCAGTTTCTTGGCTATGGTGTTGAAGGAAGCATTTTGCTGCTCCAAACCTGCCTGGACTACCTGAATCTTCACTGGGAAGAGTTGAACTCGCATGTTAAAGCTGCTTTAGTGTCAATTTTCAAGTACATCTTGGAGAAGCCAAACTTTAGCACAGTCTTTTGTCTCTCATTAAAAAGTGGAGTGCTGAGTGAAGCTTTTCTGGAGAATCTTTCTGATACATTATGCTTATCCCTGTGTGAAAAAATTAGCATTGGTCTTGCTTTGTCAAGCTCTGAAAATCTTGAAATCAGGAAGTGTGGTAAGTTTTATTCTTAAATGAGTGGTCTTTATTAGTTTTCCTTTAATGCGATGTTTTGTTGCTGAACAATAGCACAATTTTGACATAATTCCCAGGGAAGAACTTTTGTATGGCTCAGATTGAAGAATTGTCTGCAAATCCTGCTCCTTTGAAAGCTGCTGAGCAGATCCAGGGAATTATACTGTTCCTTCAGCGCTCGGACGACCTACGCAAGCATGTGGATTCTTTCATGCAGATGTTGTCTTTGGTGCAGCCTAAAGATGTTGCCTCATTCATTTTAACCCCTTTGCTTTCGGATGAATTGCGTGATGTCAATACAATGAGGTGCCAGTTATGCTCAACTCGTTGCCTTGATTTTGTTGAACTAAAATGTTTTGTCCGCTTAATACTTTTCTGCTGCAGGAACTTGGATCTACTGTATGATTGCAAAGAAGATGATTTTGATGCTATCTTGGCAGAAATGGAGAAGGAGATTGGCATGGGGGATGTCATGAGGGAGTTAGGTTACGGTTGCACAGTTAATGACTTGCAGTGTAAAGAGACCTTATCTCTGTTTTCTCCACTAACTGAAGTCACACTCTCTAGAATAATTGGTACTATCGCCCGTACTTGTATTGGTCTTGAAGATAATCATAGCACAGCTTCGAGTTTTGCTATGGCACTTGGCAACGGCAGTTGGTCTGATCTTCCATCTCCAACCTCTTGGAACATTGATGTTCTTGTAGATTCAATCAAGCAGCTTGTGAGTTTGACATTTCTCATTCAATCTTAGGCTTTAATGGTAAGTGTACAGTGCATGCTAAGAATCACATATTTTAATACAGGCGCCTGGAATCAATTGGGCATCAGTAATTGAAAGCCTGGATCATGAAGGATTCTACTTGCCTAACGAGGAAGCATTTTCTTTCCTCATGTCTATTTATCGATGTGCTTGTCAGGTGTGTTTGCATGTCTTGGCTGGTTTTTGAAAGTTATTTTGCCTGGACATGGAGGTCTATTGGGAGCTCTAGCAATATAAGTTTACGGAATCTTAAACTTGGGTTGTGCAGGATCCATTTCCTCTGAAGGCCATATGCGGGTCTGTCTGGAAGAATATTGAGGGCCAGATATCATTCTTAAAATATGCTGTGTCAGCTCCTCCCGAAGTATTTACCTTTGCTCATTCTGGGAGGCAGCTGGTATGTGCTATAGAACTTGTAATTCTTCCCCTTCTTGTTTATTTGGTTCTAATTATATGGTAAAATTCTGTGTAGGCTTATGTTGATGCGATGAATGGTCATAAGCTCCAGCTTGGACATGCAAATCATGCTTGGTTGTGCCTTGACCTCTTAGATGTGTTGTGTCAAATTGCTGAAGCTGGTTACGCTGGATCTGTTCGTGCAATGCTTGAATACCCTCTCGAATACTGTCCAGAAGTCTTGCTTCTCGCAATGGCACATATTAATGTACTCCCTCTTCATTGGCAGTGCATTGACAAGTTTCATCATTCGTCTTGATATAATCTTCCCTGAATATTAATCTATGTATTCTTGTGCTTGCAGACTGTATATAATCTCCTGCAGTCTGAAGTCTCCCTTGCTGTGTTTCCCATGATAATGAAAAATGCCGGGGGTGTTGGTATGATACTTTACCTCTGGCACATTAACCCGATTCTTGTGTTGAGGGGGTTTGTTGATGCTGCGAGTCTTGATCCAGACTGCATGACTAGAATATTGGACATCTGCGAAGAGCTTAAGGTGAGATACAGCCGGTAGTTTTTATGGATCTACTCTTTAGGATTTTTTTATGTATAGTATTGCTCAGATACCCCGACACTGTTGTCTTCATTTTGCATTAGATTGTGGAGCTCTTTTTAACAGATATGAAAGTGGTTCCATATATCCCAACTTTATAGTAGGAAAGATAGTAGATGTCTTTGAGTTGATTGGGCTCATTCTTTTCTGTTTACTACTTTTGTCTTTCATGCTAGCAGAGAAAACTGTTTTTGTTCTGATATTTTCTCTTTTCTCCATTGCACTGATACATGGCTTGCTAATGATGCCAGATACTTTCTCAAGTTCTAGAGATGGTTCCTTCTTCCTTTGGCATCAGACTGGCTGCCCTTGCATCACGAAAGGAACTCGTAGACCTTGAAAATTGGTTGACCAATAATCTGAGTACTTACAAGCACATTTTCTTTGAGGTAGTAGTTTGTTTTCCCTGGCTGTGAAGTGGTAGTGATTGTTCTAAAAAGTGATGCTGAGATGCTATAATTGATTTCTCATTTCTCATTTTAATTCTGAAGAGCTACTATTGTTCCTACTGAGATGCATTTATAATTGTCTAGGAGTGTCTTCAATTCCTAAAGCTTATGGAATCTGGTGAATCAGTGGATATTACTGCCAAGGGCTCTCTGCGTTCTGGCAGTCTTTTGAATCTTTATCTGGATTCAATCCCTAACTTCTTCAAGGTTCTGTTGCCACTTGTTGGACATCTGGGTTAATTATATGTAAATTTATCTCTGAGTGAAATTCAATCACGTTACCATCATTTTTGCAGACGCTTATGGCTCATGCAAGCTTGATCTCATCCCACCAACATTTGGAGGAATTGGAGAGATTGCGTATAGCACTTACAACCTCAACTGTTAGACTTCAAAATGGTGGGACTGCAGATTCAGCATCCTCTGAGGAATATGCTGAGGACATAGAGGCAGAAGCTAATTCATATTTCCAGCAAATGTTTTCTGGCCAGTTAACGATTGATGCCATGGTTCAAATGCTGACACGCTTCAAGGAATCTTCTGTGAAAAGGTGCACTGTTGTTGAGTCTAGTCATCATGTACCACTTCCATTGGACCTTTATCTTCTCAAATAAGTTACTTGTGAACCTTAAAAACAGCAAGTTTGGAAGAAATAGCATAAATCATTCAAATGTGTATGGTGCTAATTTTACTGCTCGCCATCTGATGCATATCGAGAATGCAGCCATTCTTCCACCATGTCAAGCATGAAAGTTAGTCATAGAAAGATAAAATTACATGTTCTACGTGCTGTAGACCTGCTAAGTTGGGTACTGACTTATTTGGATCAGATCCTAGTTAGAAAAGAATCTCACTGGACACTGGCCAAGACTTTTATAATGTCAGCGATTATAATATGACGTGTTTCCTGTTAAGACCAATATATCTCACGAATGGATATCAGTCAGGAACGGCTTGGCAATCATAACATCCTGTAATAATCTAAAAGCTATTTCGTATTCGATATTGTATCTAAACTTATTATGTGCTCTCCATTAGTTCTTCCATAATGGGGCTGTTAAGGATTGAATAGCATTAGAGAGCGAACATTGAGTGATATCACTTTGATGCATGCGCAAGAATGTGAGGAAAGCAAAAGCATGAAGCTGATTGTTTCTTGGTATATTTATTAATGCGGCCAAAGTCCTGTAGTTGCTTTTTGAGTTCTTGATAATTAGATGTACACAATATTGCGGTGAGCCTCTTTTGAAGTTTTTCATGTAATGTTCAAATATTGGCTGTGAATATTGATTTGAGCTACTTTGATAACTGCAGGGAGCAGTCTATTTATGAGTGCATGATTGCCAACCTATTTGAGGAATATAAGTTCTTTCCCAAGTATCCAGAAATGCAACTTAAAATTGCTGCAGTACTCTTTGGTGAGTGTCATTGTGGCAATTATTATTGATGGCTGTCTTATATGTTCTCTTAGAAGCCATGATGCATTCCTGTTCCTCATTTTGAATGCCTGATATGTGTTTTTGTACACTTTTACGGTAGTCATTTCTTTTACCTATAATATGAACTATTTGATTGAGTTTGGTATATCCAAATCTCATGCAGAGATCAATAGACGGTGCACTCTCCCAACAGTTAGCTTGCCATACTTACATTTTCCGCCTTAGCCTACATACGTACTTAAAGTGTAAAATTTGTGTGTGTGTATATATATATACACAGTAAATTTAGAGTTACGTTTTATGGTTACATGGAGAATAATTTCCTGGATTCAGTAACTTCTACATTTCTTAATGGTTATGTGGGTAAACAAAATTTGAACGAGATGGAGGTTTGTTGCCCTAACCATTCTTCTTAGTTGCTATGTTGATAGTAGAGGATCCATAATTTATGTTCTATTATTTCTTTCTTATTTTTTGCGAATAAATATCAATCAAATAATTTGTGTATTTTCTTTCGATCTAGATATATTGATCCATGAATCTGTGTGTATGTAGATCCTCTGTCTGTCTATTTGTCTTGTGAAAAGGATCCCCAATATATGGAATTTTCTTTGGCACAAAAGAATATGGTATCATTGCTAGGTGCTGTTGGCAATCCATTTTAGCACTAGAGATGCTTACCTATGTTGTATAGTACCCTGGTGTCAAGCATTTCTTTGATGACTATCTCCTACTATTTAGGAATTGCTTAAAGTACATGGGAGCACTTGTGTCGCATATATTTATATATAGGGTTTGTATTTTCCTAATATACAGAAGGCTTGCTTAATTGCTTAGAAGCCTTAAATTGGAATGACATAAATGCTGCCTTCAAGAGTTGTCTGACTGGTAGTACGAGCGGTAAATGCTGGCAGCGGCAGCTGACATGATGTAGGAATGATGTGGCACTGACTTTATGAATGGCTTCAGAATTTCACGATATGGATAAAATGTACAACTACTTTTAAAATTATTAAAGAACTATGGAAGTAGAATACTGAACCACGTTATCAAACAATATATGAGGATAAATTCTGTCAAGTTCTCATGATGAATGAGAGGATATAGTTTGGTTCCTGGTACGAACTCACTGCTGAGGTTCTTAGTCACGCCTTTCTCTGTTTCTTATGCTGATATGGCACTTTGTTTGATTATGTGTGCATCATATAGCTGATACGTTTGCCACTTGAAGCAGGCAATGCCACATTGGGGGCCTTGAGATTGCTCTTTTTTAGCAGTCTGATTAACACTGAATGGCCCAGATTAACCGAGTACAGACAGTGGAATTACTGGGGTAGAATTGGAACTGGAATTAATATTTAGGGAAGCAAGTAAAGTATTGGCAGAATTAAAAAAGCATGATAGGTTAGGCAAGCCTTCAGAAGTATTGCCAATTCAGAAGGTCTTGGTCAACCCTTTCTTTGATATTCTTGTGAAATGCGGGTATACTTTGCTGTTTTGGTATTTGAGTAGATATGGACATTGGACTAAGAAATTCCACTGTTAAGCGAACTAGAAGTTTTTCAAATAATTACAAGTGGAATTTTCTGAATTATGACATGACCTGTTATAGTGACATTTTTGATATGCTTACATGACTTTTGGAGATGTTTGGACTGGAAATTACTGAGGGATCCTCCTTATTTCTTAATGACGAAGTTGGTAAGATGTACTGTATAATCTGTTTGCATTTGTCTGTTAGCTCTGCTCTATCTACATAATCTGTTCGTGGCTGGGAACTCTGCTGGTATTTGACATGATTCTAAACAGTCCAGAAAGTAGGTATTGTTGTTGTTATGTCAATCTAGAAAAATAATGGTTGCACACTTGAAGTAAATTGACCTGTACTTCCAGTTTTTGTATGTAGTTTGGGTGTTTGTCATTCAGTTTTATTTTTTGAGAATCTTTTCTTCTTGTTCATTTGTTTCCTTACACTGCTATTCTAAAACTTGTCCAGGCTCTGTCATTAAGCACCAACTTGTAACTCATCTGTCACTTGGGATTGCCCTGCGTTGTGTTTTAGATGCGCTCCGTAAGCCTCCTGATTCAAAGGTTTGTGTTATTATTTGAGACATATAGTTCCACTTATTTATTTCTGTACTGATGTGCCTGGCTGCATGCAGATGTTTGTATTTGGAACCAAGGCATTGGAGCAGTTTGTGGATCGATTAATAGAATGGCCACAGTATTGCAATCATATTCTACAAATATCTCATCTTCGGGGCACTCACTCAGATCTTGTTGCTTTTATTGAGCGAACTCTTGCGCGAATATCATCAAGTCATTCAGATCCTGATGGAGGCAACAATCCTGTGAGTGTTCATCATGGTCCACCTCAAGGTGGCGCTGCAAATATGGAGGTCAGAACAATGTTTGTCTTCTGGCATGTTGCATGCATGACATAATTTCTTTTGGGATTAGAATTGAATTTTTTTGAGACCGGAGGGGGAGATCGGAATAATGTTTTGTCTGTATGTTGGAAGTTTATTTGAGATGTCTCCGTGGCATGGTAAGCCTCCTATTCCAGGCATCCTAAGCTAATGGCATGATCAACGTTTTCATTATTTTCCTCAGGGATATGCTGCATGTACCGGTGTGGGTTTTTCTTCTTCTTGGTGGTACTGTTGCCTTTACAGGAGTTGTTTTGAGTGACTTCAACCAATGCCATTGGATTTAAAATTTCCCTTCATCGTTCTAGTTGCATGTTTCACATTTATTCCCGTTGAAGTTTCTGCCTGCTTCTGTTTTTTTCCCTGCTAAAAACACACCTGGCGCCTTTACAGGAGTTGTTTTGAGTGACTTCAACCAATGCCATTGGATTTAAAATTTCCCTTCATCGTTCTAGTTGCATGTTTCACATTTATTCCCGTTGAAGTTTCTGCCTGCTTCTGTTTTTTTCCCTGCTAAAAACACACCTGGCTGTATCATCCTTATTGGAAACTGTGATACTGTAATGTGAGCTCGAGGTCACAGAAAGAATACAGACATATGCAATTGGGATTATTCACATACTTGTGAGATTGCTGATGCTTCTATTGTAAAGTATGTGGACAATGTCCTCTCTCTCTCTCTCCTGGTTTTTCTTTTTTTGGGTGATCAAGCCATTTCAGTCCACCAGAAGGTCACATTGAATTTTATGTTAGGACATCTTATGTTAGAGCATAAAGTATGTTTTTCCCCTTCTTTCCTTTTTGTCTAGAGTTTGATGATGTGCTATAAAATCCTGAACCGGTCTGTTAGAGCCCCTTGAAGCTGCTTCCACGTGATCAGCGTGTTGCTGAACGAGGAGAATATCTGAACTTCCATGACTAAATAGTCAAAGCTTTGTCTATTTTGTGGTGGAGTTATTTTTGCTCGTGTCTTCCTTCTGAAATTATGTTTTTGTTTAATGAACTTATCATTATTTGACATGTTGTTGACTTATCCATTTCGTCCTCAAAGGCTTAGATTAATGTTGCAGGCAAATAGCACTTCAGGCATTCTTGCTGGACAGCAACTTCCTTTGTCATTCCAGCTTCAACAGAGACAGGAAGCATCCCTAGACGACAGGCATAAGATTCATGCATCTTCAGTAATGGAGGTGAAACCTGTGGTACCTGCACCAGGGAAACCTCCAGCTAGCACATTAGTTGAATCTTCAAATATCCACAAGGTATACTTGCTACTAGGCCATGGCTGCATTTTACCGTCCCTTCTGTTGATATCCATTACGGACATCTAAGTCTGAATTGCTTTTGTAAGTTGCAGATCCAGAATGCAGTGAGTACTGCTGTATCATTGTCTTCATCACCTGGTTTTGTTCGTCCTCCCAGGGCTCCTGCTTCTGCCCGTAGGTTCCTACTACTCCTGTGTAAATCATACGTGTTATTGTTTGATATCTTGAGGGACTTGTACAAATGCTTCGTTCAAGAATCGACATGGAAATGATCGTACTTCGTTCAAGAATTGACATGGAAATGATCCATTGGATCGAGATGCACAATATGAGGATCACATGTTGACCCTTGTGAAGTCAAAGTTGATGTTGATTATTGACATTGTGCGCTTTTAAATGTAGTCATAAAACATAGGCCCTTGTTTTGTTAACAGATGAAAACCAATGTCCAGATGTTCTGTTGAGGACACTCAGCACACCGCATTGTGCTTACCCTTCTGGTCGAAAGTCAATGAACCATCACTATAAAATGAAATACGACTGTTCTCTGATAGGCTAGTAAATTTTGTGCCTCCTCATTGAGCTTGGTTTATATGGAAAAAGCACGAAAAGATATATGAGGGTAATAGTCACCTTATCTACGCTGTTGCCATCACCTACAAGGCCATGTACATTTGAGGGATTTTTTTGAACTCTTGATGAGTATGTCAAACGTGTGATTTATTTTGATGCAGGATTTGGCTCTGCTTTGAACATTGAGACCCTCATTGCTGCTGCTGAGAAACGAGATACTCCTATAGAGGTACTTCTCCGGTCGCTATCTTCCAGACTGCTTTATCATTATATCGAGAACTGAAATCTTGGGAATGCTTTTGTGGGCAAAGATAGCATAGTATTGCATGCTTGAAAAGTTAAAACATCTAGTTTTCATTCATACAAGAGGGAGATTATTCAGTCTCAGAAAACCATGTGAATCGAAATCATTCTATGCTCCTTTTTCCTGGAACTGTTACTCCCTCTCATAGTCTTGTTATGTCTTCCGAGTAATCTTATGGAACCTGATGTGTTCTGTGTGGAATGTGATTTGAAATTTGTGATCTGTTGAGGGAATATGTTTCTGATGGTCTGGACGGTTGGTAGATCAGGTCTGGAAGCAATGGCGAAGATCACTCACTACTGTGTGTTATATTGAAGATTCTTTCTTTAACAGCATTTATTTTGTGTAGAAAAGCATGATACTTTGTAATATGGCCATTGCTTTGGAACATGGCCTTGACATGCACACATGGTCCTATAAATGTTGTTGGAACGTTATGATTAGTGTTAGAAGTTAATGTTACAACATTTTGGTGGTCAAATGGCATACACTGTGGCAGTCAAATGGTATATACTGTGGCTTACATCAAGCTATTTTGTTTGTTGCCTTGGATTATCTCTTATATGTATATGAAAATTGTTGGATCCCTGTGCTAAATCAGAGAACATTCAGTCAGGTTAGTTTTGAAATGTGTTTGCGATCTCAACCTGATTGAGCTGTCTTTTGCTTATGTTAGGGCACCTACTTGTCTGCCGGTCATAATATTTTGTATGCCTGTGGTACAGAATATGTTGTGAGCGGTTTAGTTTTAAGTTGTATCTTATTCTGATTGATCTCACTGGCTTGTATATCGTGATGACTTAATATATGAGTGCTGGTTGTCAGAATCTACTTGGGCTGTGTATGTGAGTTACTGCTGATTCTCATTTATGTACATAGTTAATGGGTTTCGCTTAGTGATTAGGATCATTTGTCCCTGAAATCTGTTACTTTTTGTTTACTTAATGTATGCAGGCTCCGGGATCAGAAGTTCAAGACAAGATATCATTCATTATCAACAACATTTCAGTGACGAATATTGAAACTAAAGCGAAAGAGTTCACTGAAATTTTTAAAGAGCAGTTCTACTACCCATGGTTTGCGCAATACATGGTCATGAAAAGGTTTAAACTTAAACAACTGCTGTACTTTTAAGCATTTTTTGCATGCACCAGTATATTTTCATACCTTCAATCTTATACTGAGGAAGTCTAGTTACATGTACTATTCTTACTATTCCGCTCTTCGGAGATGCCTCCATACCCCATTCTGAAATTAAAAAAAAAATCCTTTTATTTCAAGGGTGAATGTCTTCCAACATTGTCTCTCTCTTTTTGTTACATCTGTATGTGTAGTAATCCTGAGATATTATGAGGGGTTTGGCTCCACTTATGTTAGTCATGCCTTACTTTTTGCTAATTTTCCTGGCAGAGCAAGCATTGAACCAAATTTTCATGACCTATACTTGAAGTTTTTGGACAAAGTCAGTTCAAAGGGCTTAAATAAAGAGATTGTTCAAGCAACTTATGAGAACTGCAAGGTTTGTTACCACTAATATGGTTGGCTCTGTATTTGATGGATGCTACAAGTGGGATGACACAGGATTTTTTTACTTTCTAGGTCCTTCTAGGATCTGAGCTCATAAAATCAAGTTCAGAAGAGCGCTCACTGTTGAAGAACTTGGGTAGCTGGCTTGGGAAATTAACCATCGGCAGGAATCAAGTTTTAAGGGCTCGTGAAATAGATCCAAAGTCATTGATTATCGAGGTGCTTGCACTTCACGGAAATTTCCTTGTGTATATTGTGGACATCATTGCCTTTTAATGTCTTATGCATTGTTTTTTTCACTTTATTCTTTTGTTTAATTGCATAATGTCTTTTGTTCGTCTCTTCCTGTATCTGATTATGAGAATCAACCCATTAAGGATTTGAGTTTTTATTTATTTAAATCCTTATATTTTGCAGGCATATGAGAAGGGTAAAATGATTGCAGTTATCCCATTTACTTCAAAGGTAGGGTTGTAAATCTGCTCCACTAGTGGATATTACCACTGCCCTTGACTTTTTATCGCTAACTCTACTCTTTCTGCAGGTTCTTGAACCCTGCCAAAACAGTCTGGCGTACCAACCACCTAATCCATGGACCATGGGGATTCTTGGATTACTGGCTGAAATTTATCTGATGCCGAACTTGAAAATGAACCTCAAATTTGATATTGAGGTACATGAAAACCATGTTAGACAAAGACAGGAAAAATCTTTCCTTCCATGTTGTCTTGCCTGATATAAAATGCTAGATTTCTTCTTATACGGCCCTTTTGATCACAGGTCCTGTTCAAAAATCTTGGGGTCGATTTGAAGGACATGACGCCTACGTCACTTCTGAAGGATCGTGTAAGAGAAGTTGAAGGAAACCCTGATTTTTCAAACAAAGATGTTGCCGCAACCCAACCACAGATACTTGCGGATGTTAAATCTGGAATAATGTCACCAATAAATCAAGTAGAATTACCTCTGAAGATTGCAAGTCCGCCTGATTCTAGTGGACATGCACACTTATTGTCTCAGGTATGCATAGTATTATTGTCTTGTTGGGGCATGAAGTGGTACTTATATGCTGTAATATGACATGATGTGGATCTTCAGTTTGCTGCTCCTCTGCAACTATCATCTGGTGCACTTATCGAGGATGAGAAGTTAGCAGCTTTGGGTCTGTCTGATCCACTCCCCTCCGCTCAAGGACTCTTACAGGCTGCCCAGTCCCAGTCTTCATTCTCTGTTAGTCAGGTGGCTGCGTATGTTTGCTATTTCAGTTGTGGATGATAACTGTTTTTATGCTTATTAACAAGTCCAGTTTCCTGTTGTTTTCAGCTGCCTTCTCCAATTCTTAACATTGGAACTCATGTTGTAATCAACCAAAAGTTAACAGGTCTTGGCTTGCATATGCATTTCCAGAGGTAATGTTGCTGTTCTAATTCCTTCACACATTTAATATTACATTTTGTCTCTTTCAACCCCGCCTGTTTTCAAGAAAATTGTGAATATATTTTATGCGCCTGCACATGCACACATACTCAAGCATGTGAACGGTGTATATGAACCATCCACCCAGCTATCCATCCATGAGCTTCCTGGAAAGATGAATCCGTAATATTCCAAACGTATATCTTTGAATATTGCTGAATAAATTATTTTGTGCATATTGCAGGGTGGTCCCAATAGCAATGGACAGAGCTATCAAGGAGATAGTACCTGGGATTGTGCAGCGTAGCGTTTCCATAGCAACTCAAACAACAAAGGAACTTGTTTTAAAGGTGTTATTTTAAGGCTTTGCTTTTTTCAAAACAGAATCTAACCTATTGCTATGAATTTGACCTTGTACTATGTTGGATGTGTTTTCATTGTTTCCCCTGTGTATTTTTGAAATGGTAAAATTGTCCAAAGTGGCTAAATGTCAGCCAAAACAGGTTTCGTGTGGAGATGATAATAATTCCTTTCTTAATACATCGCTGCCATAGCTCTACCCTTTTGATTTTGGCGAGTACCATGGCTCAACTCTTCAGTCACAGCCGACTTCGCCTTAATTTTGTCTAACCTGTTTTAGATCATTATAGGAACTTGTTTACTATCAATCACATGTAACGCGTCTACCTTTGACTACTATATATTTAAGTGGTATTGCCTGTTCACCTGATTGCCTTGCCTGTTGTTTTTTTGAAGCCGTTACTATTTGCACGTGCTATGTTGCATCATTTTCAGAGAAACTCTACACCTGATGCTTCATATATCTTGTGCTCACATCAGTTTATATCGCCTATCCCTTTAGTTTGTTCAATAATAGTGGAGAGAGAAATCTTTCGGCATTTACAAACTAGAAATCTAGGATCTATTTTCTGAAAAATTAATGAGCACAGGTTCTAAGTTTTAGATTCACATAGAAAGAAATTCGTATGGGTGCTATCCCTTGGCCTGTGAATTTTAACTTATTAGTGAGTAGAACAGAAAAGGCTCTAGTTATGGCAGGATGCTCGAGCTGGGGATATGTTTGCACTTGGCAGTCCACATTGTCAAATTAGTCATTTCTGGCTGGGAATAATTCTTCTTCGTGTCGAGTAAACTTATTGTGGTTCACACTTATTGGATGGGATGATAGGATTATGCTCTGGAGTCAGATGAGACAAGAATATACAAAGCAGCGCGAAAAATGGTTGCCAGCCTTGCTGGAAGTCTAGCTCATGTGACATGCAAGGTAATTTTATTCATTATAGAAGTTGAATGTACTTATGTACTCATTTTTGGTTTTCAGAAGAGCTGAATACTTTCTCCTCCAAGGAGTGACCTCTATGATCTGGCATTTGACAGCAGGAACCTTTGCGTGCTTCAATATCAAATCAGCTAAAAAATTCGCTTCAGGGCTTGAATCTATCTGCTGAACTTCTCGACCAGGCTGTTCAACTGGCTACCAATGATAATCTTGACCTTGGCTGTGCAGTCATTGAACGGGCTGCAGCTGATAAGGTTAGAAATCCAGTTCTTATTAGCTTATAACTTAATTTTTTCTTCCCCTCTTTATGCTCTTCTTTTTTTAACGATGATATCTGAGCGTAAGATGATTGGCACGATATTTACTGGTGGTGCACATAATTTATATAGACTATGCATCAGTAAATATATGTGTGAAGCTTATGCAGGATCTATCAAGTTTAGAATTCAGCTCCTGTATGTTTGACCTTGTTAGGATGAGTCTTTGATGGTCCAGCATCTGCTTCTTTGTTGTTTTTGCTTTAATCTTATTGATAATTAATATTTGGTGAGATAAATGGACTGACATGTGCTTGCTTTCTGTGCATCTTTAAATGAGTGGATTGCACAATCTAAGTTAATAAATAGGTTTCTTTCTGTGCAGCATTAGTGGAAAGTTCTTTAAGAAACCATAACTTTTATCCACTTGCTTTTCAACAGTACATGTTTAACGTTGGTGTGGCAACATAATTATACGGTAGTATGTTTGTAAAAAAGACTATAATTAATGTTTGAGCTTGCAAATTCATCCATTGAATTAGGATAAGGCAAGTTATGCATCTCTTACAGAATTGATGATAGAGGGATTTGCTTTCCTGATTCATATTGGGGTGTGGGTTGCTTAGAACTTATGTTTCCCGACGGAATTAGGATCAATTACTGTTTAAATACTTAACGGTTCATTTTGCTAGTCGAGATTTTTCTAGGACTTGCATGGGCAGGGTTCTTGCACTGGGTGCTTAGCTAAATTTAAATAGTGGCAGTAGGATTGAGAATAATTATACCATAATGGGGAGTTGGCAGTACATAATGTAGATCCAAATATTTAACCTCATTTGTATAGCTGATGGTCCATAACATGTTTGAGATAAGTGCCTTTTGGATCTCTCCTTTGAATTGTCACTCGGATGACGGTTCTGTGTTTTCTTGTAGGCAATTCAAACCATCGATGGTGAAATATCTCAACAACTTAACCTAAAGAAACATAGGGAGGGTGTTGCTCCAGCATTTTTTGAAGCCACTGTATTTGGTCAAGGTTCAATGGGCATTCTCCCAGAGGCTCTTCGCCCCAAACCCGGTCACTTGTCCCTTTCTCAACAACGGGTTTATGAGGTATCACTGTTGGGCTGTTTTGAGAAGTCATGATTTGATGTTAGATTATGCCTCTTTGAGCCTCTCTTTTCAACTATTCCATGCAGGACTTTGATAGGCTTCCTTGGCAAAACCATTCGAATCAAAGTTCAAATACACTGCCTTCGGGACATTCAGCTTCATCCGGAGGTTCTCTACCTTCTATTAATCTTAATCTGGTATCTGGACAACTATCTGGCTATGCTCCGTCCTACATTAACTCAGGAGCTGAAACAGTTTCTCGTCAATTGGATCTTCCTACTGAAGGAATAGAGGCTAATTCAGCTCCATTTCTCAGGTTCCTGCTTTTTCTTTGGAAAGGTTTCCATTCATGGTTTCATTAAAGTTGAAGTTCGGGATTCAGGGTTTCTGGCTAATCGGTTTTTCTGTGATTTCAGTGTGTCCTCTACTCATATTGGCACAGTGGATGGGGCTACTCATAGTTCTGACAAAAATGCAGTTGCTGCTTCACTGCCTTTGTCTGCTCCTGTATCTGAATTGAATTCAGTGGAAACCTCCACTGCTATGAAGGTTAGACTACTACTTTTGTGTTGATACTTCTATAACACAGATAAGTTATGTTGCTGAGCTGTGCTTTCTTGAACTTTGCAAGGACACTGCTCCTCCACAGCCATTGCCCTCGCCCGTGCCCTCTGAGCGCATTGGAAACGGCATATCAGAACCTTCATTGCAGCCAAGGGATGCATTAGACAAATACCAAATTGTTGCACAGAAGGTTCTAAATAATTTCATTCTGAATTTTGTGCCCCCCCTCCTTTTTCTCTTCTCTTTTTCTTTTTTCCTTTTCTTTGGTGAACTTTCTTGAAGCATTTAGCTTTTTAATTCAGAGTGTCATAAATTTCATGGAACTCTGTTTGTATGGGATGGAGGATGGACAGTAAACTGAACGCAGTTTAACCATCCATTGGATTTTCCTTTAAAACTGGCTTCTCAGGGACAACCATCACTAAAATCAATGTAAACTGTATCCATATGAACTGGATATGATCTTGCTGTCTTGGATTCCATACAAATGGATTTCTTAATGTCTCCTTTGCTAAACTATTCAAGTTAAGATTGTGCATCTGTCTAGTCGAAAAATATGGATTTCATCATATAAAGGAAATCATTTTCTTCATTTTCTGTTTTGGTTTTTGTCTTGGGAGTTGACAGATATGCTATTCCTTTTCCTGCATATAATAATAGTCAATTATTTGCTTTTGTTAATTTTCTATTTAGTTGGTGTTGGAGTGGTTCTTGTATATGAGGGTGCTCTTAAACCCCGCTCACTTATCTTAATACCTGAAGAACTATCTACTGATCTTTTGCTCCTAACTTCTTGTAAGTTATTCATATTTTTTCTGTATCATCGTTGTGGCTCTTTAACAATTGTCTGTTTTAATTCCAGTTGGAAGATTTGATGACTAATGATGCTAGAGATGTAGAAGTTCAGGTATTATTCTTCTGGTGCCTCCTTGTGTTCATTGTATTCTTTTGTTCATTTTATATTTTTTTCCTTATTTTTGTGGAACTCATGGTGTGTCATGAGGTATGTTAAGTTGCTATTGTTTCCTCTTCTCCTGTGGGGATATGTGGTCTGAGTTTATTCTGTATATGTCTTGCGCTCCCCTCTGATATGTCTCTGCTAGACAGTATGTTAAACGTAGTTTCTGTTACTTTGTTAATTATTCTTCACTTTATTTTGGAAGTGGCTTCTCTTGGTGTATGTTTTTCTACATCTATTCAATTGAAATATTTGTGCACTAGTCTTGTGGACATATATTTGATAGAGGAAATAATCAATGATGTTGTTGTGACTTGTTTCAGAGAATAATTGCTGAAGTTCCTGAGATCATACTACGCTGCAGAGGTCGAGATGAGGCTGCTTTGGCAGTAGCTCAAAAGGTTTCCTATGTTCTATAATGAGTATTCTTATATGCAGTATTACCTTTGAACTTTCTCTTGCTTCCTATATTGCTCATTGGCTGATGCTGGATACTATGCAGGTTTTCAAGGGTTTGTATGAGAACCCATCAAATAACTTCCATGTCAGTGCTCATCTTGCAATTTTGGCTGCCATCAGAGATGTTTGTAAGCTCGTGGTTAAGGAGGTTACAAGCTGGGTATGAATGCGTGTTTCAATTATGTTAATTTTCGGTAGTTTCAGCAGTTTGGAGTACTTTGAATGTGCAACATTGTTTTCCTTAATATCATACAAGCTTGGAAATGCTTCTATGATGTGATTCTTGTGCTTTATCTTTTTCTCATATGTTCCTTCTGCTCTCTTACCATGTGTAGTTCAACTTTATGCAGAGTAGAATTTCTTTTGTCCATGAATAAAGCATGTGATTTGCGGACTGTAATTTCTAGCCTTTTGGTTCTTTGGGATGCTTGTATTGTCCCATAAAGTATCCCTGGTGAAGCTTCAAGCTTTGCTTGGTTTTCCATGGAGGATTGCACTGGCATCAAACTCCCCTCTGTTGAACATCTGAATAATGTTAAAGCATATTTTTCACATTTGTATCTTCTTGTGATCAATTTTTTTAATATGTAGCACTATGGAGTAATCGGCATTGGAAACTTGGTAGGGTGTAGAATTAACTTTGACATAGACCATTGGCCAGGGCCATGATCTATTTTCTAACTTGGTTTAATGCAGTTCAACTCTTTTTATGATGTATGATGATAATTTTTTTTTTTTGGGCTTAACTTTCTATGTATTGGTTTTTCATAGATAATGTGTCTATCATTGATTATGTCTTTCTTCTCTCTATCTCAGCACTCCCTGCATTCTTTTTAGATTTAATCTAATAATGGCATGGTTGGTGAACCCCTACCTTCAAGCCGAGGGTAATTACTTAATCGTTGTCTTGTCATAGGTAATATACTCAGATGAGGAGCGGAAGTTCAATAAAGATATCATTCTGGGACTAATCCACAGTGAATTGCTAAACCTTGCTGAGTACAATGTTCATATGGCAAAGCTGATAGATGGGGGCAGGAATAGTACGTAGCACAAAGATTTATTTTATTTTGGGATCTATTCTGTAGCATTTTCAACTGACCAGCCCATGTTCAAATCTGCAGAGGTGGCTACAGAGTTTGCTGTTTCTCTTCTGCAAACTCTAGCAGTTGAAGAATCTAGTGTTGTTTCTGAGCTCCATAGTCTTGTTGAAGCATTGGCAAAGGTTTGTTCCACTTTGTGAGTAATTTCTGTCTTATGTTTCCTATTTTTTGATGAATCTTGTTTTGTAGCATGCGGCAAAGCCTGGAATGCCTGAGTCATTACAGCAGCTGGTTGAGGTTTTGAAGAATCCTGGTGCTAATGTGAATGCTTTAGCTAGCGTCACTATTGGAAAGGAGGATAAGACCAAGCAATTGAAGGACAAAAAGGTCGGGGAAATTGCCATAATAAGATCTTTGCTTGTTGTGATCTCTTGTAACCTGTTGTCTCATTCTTTATGTGGAAATAGGCTCCTGGCCCTACCGCCATTGGTAGAGATGACTACAACAATGTCGATATTGTGGAGCCCGATCCTGCTGGCTTTAGTGAGCAGGTAAATGGATTATCATGCACCTGCCAATTGAATTTTGTACTGAGCAGGAGTAAGATTGGAAGTGTAGGTTTGAAGTATTGTTTTCATATGAAGTCATAGCTAATGAAAATACTGTTAGAAAGGTCATCAGCTAGGGAGGCTACTTGTTTCTCTATGTAACCTTACTCAAGGTATTGAGGGCAGCCAGCAGCTTCCTTTGTAGCTTTCTGTATTTATTTTTAGTACCTGGATAAGGAGACATCATTATCTGACTGGGTCTAGCAGTGTTAGGTGTGTCTGGAAAATCCGGCTTCAAGCATTGTGTATTTATTGGGAGTGGAGAATGTTTGAATCTGCTGGGCTTACACCAGTCATTCAGTAATTTGCACATGCACCGGCAATTTCTGACAAACTTGCTGTTGAATGTTCTGCAGGCATCTTTGCGTTTTGGAGAATGGTACAGGATATGTGAACTTCCTGGTTCAAATGATGTTGCTTGTTCACATTACATCTTACAGTTGCATCAAAGTGGACTGCTTAAAGTTGATGACATGACAGATCGGTTTTTCCGTGCTCTAACGGTGACAATTTTAATACTACATAAAAATTTGGATTGATAATGGAGTTGCAATCCTTTTTCTTACCATTGGCTTTTATTTCCTAATGTCAGCATATTGCTGTTTCTCATTGCGTTTCCACTGAAGTGATCAATTCAAACACTACACAGTCACCTCAGCAATTACAAAATCTTTCATTCCTTGCAATCGACACATATGCAAAACTTGTCTTTTCAGCTGTTAAGGTAATTCAAGCTCCCCGGTCATGGTATTTCCATTTCTTGTTTTGGTTGACTGATTGTATTTTTTTAATTTCTTCCTATATTTGTTCGAAAGTATTGTCCCATGGACCAAGGATCCAGCAAGCATGCACTTTTTTCGCGGGTGAGACATTTTTATATATGTAACTGCAGTTTATAATTATGTACAATATTCAAATTCTCTCTGTCTCCCCTTTTGCTAGAATGATAAAAGATCTGCTTTGTTGTAGATACTGGCTGTTACTGTCAGATATATCCAAAAAGATGCAGAGGAGAAGAAAGCTTCGTTTAATCCGAGACCGTATTTCAGATTGTTTATCAATTGGCTGCTAGACTTCAATTCCGCAGATTCTGCTATTGATAGTGCACATTTTCAGGTATTCCTGTCAAAGGGTATTGTTTGATGGATTATGCTCCGACCTAATTGACTTAACATTTAGTGCATGATTCAGATTTTGACAGCATTTGCGAATGCATTCCATGCTTTGCAACCTCTGAAAGTTCCAGCGTTCAGGTTAGCATGACACCACTTCCAAAGCTTGCAAATGGAGAAATCGTTGTGTATTTTTTATTTTTATTATTATTATTATTATTATTATTTTTTTTTGTGGGCTTAATTGCATGTAGACCATCAATTGCTGCTTTCTGTAGAATTTCATCAAAGTGTCTTTAACAGACACATTAAATGATTCTGTCGGGCAATTAGGTCCATTGAATAAATAACTTAGTTGGGTGGTAAGTGGATAGTGTTTAGATTAGTCGAGGCGAAAACTAGTGATTTTGTTTCATGGAATTATTGTGTATTGTGGAATGTGCTGCAAGTTTTGACATGCAGGTGTTTCATTTGGGCTTTTGGTTTTTGAAATGAGCGATTATTTCAATGACTCGGCAAATTTGCACTGACCCAGAACTTGTGCTTCGTGCATTGATGTGATCCAAAAGTTTCTTGCATTGGGTTGCACTTATGTGCAGGTCAAGAAACTTCTATGTGGCTAGGACCACTACTTGCCTTTGGCCACAAACAACCACCCTTGTACAGCTGCTGGCCCAGTGAATGAGCACCTACTAATAAAAGCTGAAAAAACACGGTGCCCATAGGGTACTGTCCCCCGTACTAGCAACTGATTCCATGATGAGTTGCAATTACCGGCAGTACTAAAACAAAAAGGATTGGCATGTTAATGAACATATAATTTGCTCATGGTTTTTGGTGCCAAGAATCAAGAGTCATTATCTACCCATTTGTGTTGGAGATTTTGGAGTTTCTTTGAATATTTGCTGAATTACTTTCCCGTGGATCATTTTTTTTCTGGATAACTTCCATGTGGATCATGACTATGCTTGCATGTACTTTACAGCTTTGCATGGCTCGAGCTGGTTAGTCACAGGAGTTTCATGCCAAAGATTCTCTCAGGGAACTCTCAGAAAGGTTGGCCTTACTTCCAGCGCCTGCTGGTTGACTTGTTTCAGTACATGGAACCATTCTTGAGGAATGCTGAACTTGGTTTGCCGGTGGGCTAAATCTTTCTCTATCACTTTTAATTAGTCATCTTTATGGTTCTCAGATTTAACCTGCTTGATTGGCAATTAACGGTTCTAATATTCTTGTTTCCTTTTACTTGCACAGGTTCATTTTCTGTATAAGGGAACACTTAGAGTGCTGCTTGTGCTGCTTCATGATTTTCCAGAGTTCCTTTGTGATTATCATTTTACATTTTGTGATGTGATTCCCCCTAGCTGCATCCAAATGCGAAATATCATCCTTAGTGCATTTCCTCGCAATATGAGGCTTCCTGATCCATCTACTCCCAACTTAAAGGTCTCTATTGTTCATATTCCTCATGACTTCTTACTGCAGGTGATGGATATTAAAACTAAGAGCTTTTCTGCTTTTGTAGATTGATTTGCTTGCGGAGATCACTCAATCACCTCGCATCCTTTCTGAAGTTGATGCTGCTGTAAAACTAAAGCAGATGAAGGCTGATATTGATGAGTATCTTAAGGTATACATGCGTGATTTTCTCTTTGATACTGGCCCGCCTGCTAGAGTAAAATTTAGGAATTTATTTTTATTTTAGTTATTATTATTTTTTTTTTGTGGAATTGTTCCATAGCACACAGTATGAGAATTGGAAATTTCACATGGACTATGGAACCTTCTTTTTTTTTTTTTTTAAAACTTTTTCAGTGCCTTCTCCCATATGACATATCTAGTCATACTTTTGTGTACTTTGAGCAGACAAGGCCACAAGGATCGTCATTTTTGACTGAACTGAAACAGAGATTACTGCTTCCAGCAAGTGAAGCCTCAGTCTCTGGCACCAGATATGATGTGCCGTTGATAAATTCTCTAGTTCTTTATGTTGGGATGCAGGTAACTTCCTTTCTGGTATTGAGTGGATTTCCTGTTATTTGGGGGTTTTTGGGGCTTCTTGGTTTCTTGAGACACCCTAACAATCTCTAGTCTAAGCTGTTGTGCTGAGCTATCTCTTTCCTGTTATTTGGGGGTTTTGGGGGCCTCTTGGTTTCTCGAGACACCCTAACAATCTCTAGTCTAAGCTGTTGTGCTGAGCTATCTCTTTCCTTTATAACACGCTTCATTCATGAAAATGAGAATTTTCCAGGGGAATAAAAATTGCGATTAATTAATTTGTCACCAGTTTACATCACATTGATTTGATTTCATTTCAGGCCTCAACCTTCTTATGCTAGCTCATGTATTTTTTAATTTATTGGCTATCAGCTCATACTTATTGATGAAAGAACTAAGTGTATAGAGTAAGAATAACCATGCTACGTAACATGTAATTTCTTGGTAGTAGAGTTACATGTACATGTTACTTCATTGGCTAATAAAGTTTGTAAGACTTGTCAAATTAATCACCCCTTACTGTTGCAAGTGATTAATTGACACACTAATTATTGCCAATTTCAGTGACAGACGCTTATACCATATCTTATTTTCTAGCATTCCCTTCTTAAATTTTGGTAGCCTTTTCTTTTTCTTATTATTCGATTACAGTTCGATAGTTCAAATGAAACTTCCTTGGAAGTTGTAAAAGATTTGATCTAAAAGAAGATTAAAAAAAAAAAAAATCTTATTTTCTATCATTCCCTTCAAAATTTTGGTAGCTTTTTCTTTTTCTTACTATTTGATTACAGTTCGGTAGTTCAAATGAAACTTCCTTAGAAGTCGTAAAAGATTTGATCCAAAAGAAAATAAAAAAACACCATGAAGCTTTTGGATTATAAAATAAGAAGATGCAGTCCCAAATGTCATTGGTGTTTAGCTGTTGGAGTCTGGTGTTTGGTGAAGCCTGAGACTAGAGAGGGATGCAAACTGAGAATTGGGAGAGCGAAGGTGCCGTAGATTGAGCGGAGTTGAGGCTTTTTCTTTCTCCTATGCTAGTCCTCTGTTTTGGTCAAAAGGAAAACCCTGGAAACTATCAAAATCAATTGAGTTTCTATCTATGAAAAATTGGAAATAGAATACCCACATTTCCATTTTTGATCTTGTTTCTAAAGTTCCGCCAGAAGTGTTTCCTCTGCTCGTTTTCATTTTAAATGGAAATGCTGTGGAAGAACTTGTTTTCTCCAGAATACTAAAACCACCCTTTTTTCTGATGATTCTATTTAATTAGTTGACGTTGAATAGTTCTGTTCTTTATTAAAATGGGTGAAATTTACTGTCTTTTTCTTTTATAGAACTGGCAATTTGTTTATTCCTTTTATTGCTTCTGTCTTAAACATGGGAGGGCTAACATTCTGGTGTTGAGGCGAAGACATCTCTATATTTTAGGAATAAAACATCATTTAACTTTTTCCCCTATTACGCAGAAAGATTTTGGCAGAAAAATAAAGTCTAATGGGATAAAACGACGTCTGATTTAGTTTTTTAATGTTTCCTTCATCCTCCCAATTGAATATGTACAATTTTCTTTCTCTCTGGAGAGTGGAGTTATGTAGGTAACAGTTTTTAAAATGCGTACCCCGAACATTAGATTCTTTGAGAAGTGCTCTCTCAGTTGCTCTGTGACATATGGCTGTTCACTTCTATATCTATATTTCAGGCCATTCAGCAGCTACAGTCGAGGACAGCTCATGCACAAACACCTGTAAATCCTGCTTCGTTGGCTGTTTTCCTGATCAGTGCAGCACTGGATATTTTTCAGACCCTGATACTGGAGTTGGATACTGAAGGACGCTATCTCTTTCTGAATGCAATTGCTAATCAACTACGTTACCCAAATACCCATACACACTATTTCTCTTTTGTCCTCCTATACTTATTTGCAGAAGCGAATCAGGTAATTGCGCTGCCACTCATTTTCCTTACTTTGGGTTCCATGTTGTTTGGTTATATATTGGACTGACACATTGTTCTTAAGAATGCAAAGAATCACATGGTAAGTAGATGCTTAGTTGGCATATAGTTAATAGCTGTCTTTCTGGGGTTGAAGGATTCTAATTTGTATTGAGTTGCCATACTTTGATAGTTTTGACACTGTTGAGATTTTAGCCACAATCTTGAATTTCACTTTTGGAAGCTGTGTTCCAAACTTTGTAAATTTTCATTTGCGAAATAGGTCCATGCTAGCTCTATGGCTGCTTTCAACCAACAGCATAGGTGCTGGAATTGCTATGCTAGCTTTCGCCTTTCAGCTTTCAATGCTTCCGTCTTTGTCTGTATAAAACGTTAATGAGTGCTCAAGACATCAGTTTTTATGCGGTTCTCATTGGTGTTGGCTCATGCGGTCAAAACAATTTGTTTTATATCAAGTCTTACCATTTATTTTTCGTGGTGCCTTTCTCTTTTATCCAATCTTTCGTATGCTTCATTGAGGTTATTGATATACCGGTGCCTTAAAGCAGGAGATTGTCCAAGAGCAGATTACAAGAGTGTTGTTCGAACGCCTAATTGTGAATCGCCCTCATCCCTGGGGTCTCCTTATAACCTTTATCGAACTCATCAAGGTATACCGTGTTTCGGAAATGTTACTGTAGTGAGATGCCTTCCATTTACATGGTTTCGTTAAAATTGTTGGATCTACGATTTGCAGAATCCGCGATACAACTTTTGGAACCGATCCTTCATACGCTGCGCTCCCGAGATCGAGAAGCTTTTTGAATCAGTGGCAAGATCGTGTGGGGGTCCGAAAACTGTGGACGAGAGCGTGGTCTCCGGTTGGATATCCGACAGCGCCCACTGACTAACTTTGTGGCCGTAGTTTCCTTTTTCTTTTTCTTCAATGTTTCCTGTATAGACCATTTTTTTTGGGCCGAAACTTGGACATTGTAATTGGCCTTTGTACATTGTAGGACAAACTCAAACTCAGAAAATTCCAGAGCCAATTTTTTTTCTATGGGGACCTTTGGCACCGTTGTTATTGCAATGTCGCATGATGATCAAAGTGAAGAAGTTGGTTGAGATTGTTTTGGCTAAGATTGTTTGGTAACACTCTCGGGAACAAGTGATTCTATTCTTTTATTCCTCTGAACAAAAAAAAGAATGAATAGGTAAATTTTTTATACTTGAGAATAAAAATCTGATCTTTTGTTCTTGAGATTGGATTTGGAATAGAATGAAGAAGTAAAAAAAAGTTGTTTTTTGTTCTTGGAAATAATTCTTAGAATGAAGTCTAATTTCTTCGTTGGAGTGTCATCGGGCTCTGGCGATGTCAAGCCCCGGGGAGGTTTGGCGTCACCAGTCGGCATAAGGGCATGAGGTTGGGCCTCACTGGGTTAGGGCGAGGCCAACCTCGCATCACCTAACCAAGGTAGAGCCTCCCAGGTGAGGCGAGGCTAGGCTCGCTTGTCGGACCTTGACAATGGCTGGCAATTGGCCACAAGGAAGGAGAAGAGAAAATGAAAAAGAAAAAAGAAAAAGAAAAAAAAGAGAAAAATTTAAAGTATTAAAAAATTAAAAGAAACACAAATTTTTGAGAATTTTATCAAATATATTTTTATTTGGGGAATACATTTTTCGATAGTTATCGAATATCTTCAAATGTGTAGGAACGGAATTAAGAAAAATCATTCAACGGAATTAAGAAAATCATTTCTGAGCAAATGTGTCCTTAGTTTCTTGCTCATGTTTACTAGTACAAACAGAATACAAAAGAAAGAAGAACAATTTCAAAACAACGCATCAACTTGTACCCCTCAGGAGAAAAGGGAAGATCGTCCATATGCCCAACCATGCCAGCTCTTCCTCTACAAGTGCATTCACCTAGTCGCACGTTCTAGCCTCTTCCTATTGACCACAGTTAATCCAACATGGCAGTTGAAAATTTCTTTTTTCTTCTGAATTGATCTGATGAACTTGGTTTCCATTTCGAAATCGACTTGGAGAACTAAGTGTCGACGTGGAGAAAAAGAAACTCGATTCAAGAATTCAAGCTCTTTCGATTTCCGGGGTCTCATTTTTTGTTCTCTTTGATTTAGATGACTAAAGACGTCGATTTCCAGTTGCGAGAGACTGCGATGTTCGACCTTACCAGCACGCCTGTTGTGTAGCTACGTCAAACTTAACGGCTAGAAATTTTGGTGCATCTATTTGGGGGAGCATGTTGATTTCGCGGGTTCAAAGCTGATGCGTCTTTTGAGAATTTGGCTATAGAAGGAAAGTCGCAAAATAAAGGGAGCTAACATACGTTGGTTTTTCAGGTAACGACTAATGACTCCTTACATACCAAATACTTCTCTTAAGTACCATGTACACTACATTTACTGTCAAAATGTTATATCTTAATTAGTTCATTTACTTACGGATTTGCTTAAAATTGGGCAATTGGGCACTTGTAATAATCCGAAACCAATGCCTTGAATTATAAGCAAATTACAGCAAAAACTCAGAAAGAGTTCTTCCCCGAGTAACCTCCAATGTAGCAAAACAGCGGATTCATCTGGAGACGATTCTCGGTGAAATTGCAGAACAGCAAAAACTCGATATGTAGAGTTCGTTTTCTACCTTCATGGTAGCTTTAAACCCTAAATCCTGATCTTCATCTTCGTATTCATCCTTCGTCCCTTCCATCGTCAGCCTATCCATTGATGTTATCCTCTATTCTCCATCCGCTCAGACTGCTAATCCATCTTCGAATTCTCCACAAGTCAGTTCCTCTTATCGCTCGACATGGATCGAAACCCATTTTATTGAATTGCTGCATGTTACCCATCCTTCACCAGTTCAATTTCCTCGCTACTCTCTGATTAGATTTCCTTCCGTTTTCCTACCCTATTTCACTATCAGTTCAATCCACTTCATTCCCGTCGCCAATCGCTATGTTTCAGAGTCCATGTATCTTGACCCAGTCCGCATAACTGCTGCGTGTCTTTCTCCTCTCATCAGTTTACTTATCTTGCTATAATATGGACTTCGTCTTCCCAATTTCCGATTTTACTCACCCCACTTCCTTCTCCTCTCTGACTACATGCTGCATGTTTCTTAATTTTGTCTCTCTGGTAGTGGCTACTTACTGACCTCTGAATTCATGGCCGAACATGATGATGACGGCGTCTCTCGGCTTGCTGCCCTATGTTTCCGAATGGGTCGACTTTGGCCAGAACAGAGGATTGACGTCTGGACTGATGCACCACCTGCAGCGATAGTTGAAGATTGTAAATTGTCTCTGATTGGTAAAGTTCTATCTAATCCACCCATAAACTTACAAGCCTTTCAAAGTACCCTTAGACATGTGTGGAGAACAGACCAGGTTGATATCTCAGTTAGGGAAGAAGGGTGTATGTCGCTAAATTCAAATCTGATGCAGACAGACAACGTGTTCTAGATGGGGGCCCCTGGCTTTTTTCTGGCCATTTAGTAATATTCAAGGCCCAGATCCCCAATATGCCGTTGCATTGTTATGACTTTTCGACTTGTCTATTTTGGGTACAAGTATTTGGTATTCCACTAGAATAGAGCTTTGTAAATATGATAGAAAGAGCTGTCAGGCACATAGGTAAAGTCATAGAAGTTCGTATCGATAACAAAGAGGGCACTTCTATCCGAACTGTGAAAGCTAAGGTTGATCTTGATGTACGGGAACCCCTAAAGACAAGATAGCTAATACAACTCAATGGGAAGACTTTATGGTTAAATTTTCGGTATGAATGCTTATCCCATTTCTGTTATTCTTGTGGTAAACTCGGCCACCATGCTACGTACTGCAAGGACTATCCTTATACTGAAGCGAAGATGGAGGGTAAAGAAAAAATTGCCTTTGGTCAATGGTTAAGAGCGGAAGTTCGGGAACATAGTCCCTATTGGAAGGTTTTCTATGAACCGCAAACCATACCTGCAGCTCTGGACAAGGTCATCCCAGAAACTCCCCCTCCGTCCCATTCGCTGGTTGTGACTCAACCCCCTTTTGATCACAAGAACTGGGGAATTCTCCATGCACCTGACCTGCCTCTTCTTCACAACGATGCTGTCTTTGCCAAGCATCCTGTTCTAATAGAGAAACAACCAGTAGTTGCATCCGACCAGAAGTCTAAATTCCAACACGAGTAGTGGTGGACCTTGCCTCTGCAAAATTGAAAGCTCCTCAAGATCCGGTACAAGCAAAGAAGACAAAGCAATCCCGACTCAACACCACAGCAGGTACAAGCAAAAAACTGAAACGGTATTCTCCTTATACTCCACGACTACATTTACATGCTGACCTAGATGACACAACTTCTGGATACTCCTATCATGGAAGCCGAAGGAGTTGGACAATGGGCTATGGTGGCTTGCCCAAAAAAGCCATTGAGTGAAAAATGAAACTTTTGAGCTGGAACTGTCAGGGGCTGGGCAACCCCTTGATAGTCAAATCACTCAACGCCTTAGTGGCTAAGGAGAGGCCCGGCATTATTTTTTTTGATGGAAACAAAGAACCAAGAGGTGGCAGTCCAACGGGTAAGAAAGCAACACAGATATCCTAATTCTGTTTGCTGAATCCCATTGGTTTAGCTGGGGGGATGTCTCTTTTTTGGAATGATCAGTTTCATCTTACGTTAGACCGATATGCTATGGAGTCACTAATTTAATGGGAGGTAATTTAGTGAGACTCACCTGCATCCATGCCCCGTCTGATATTCAGTAGTGCCGGCTATTTTGGGCTGACTTAAGGTTTATATGCACTATCAACACTCTTCCATGGATTTGTGTCGGTGACTTCAATCGAGTACTATATCCCTAGGAAAAAGCAGGTAAGCGTTCTGTTGACTCTACTAGGATGTATGTTTTTAGAGAAGTAAGGGTTGTTCTTTTACCTGGATGAACCAAAGGTCTAGTGATGATATTGTCAAGGAACGGTTGGATAAGGCTTTATGTAATTTGGAGTGGCACCTTAATTTCCCTGAGGCTGAGGTGTTTGCTTTACCTGCGGTGGGGTCTGACCATAGCCCGTTGATCTTAACCACTGTAGCTATACCTTGTTGATGCCATCGGCCTTTTATCTTCGAATCCTTTTGGATTCAAGACCCTAATCGTTGCTCAGTCATGGACTTCCGCACAGCCCCACATTTCTAATATGCCTTCTAGACTTTAGGTGGTGTCCTCATCTTTGGGTCGGTGGAGTAAATCCAAATTTTCCAGGGGGCATCGTCAGCTTGCAACTTTGCACCAACAACTCCAAGATCACACTAATCAGCCTTTTTGTCAACATGATGCATCATTGGTTACTCACTTGAAAGAGCAAATTCGGCAGTTATGGCAGTAAGAAGAACAGTTCTGGGTGATACGTTCTAGGATCAACTGGCTCAGATGGGGGACAAAAATACTAAATTTTTTCATGCAACAACTATACAAAGACAACAACGCAACAAAATTAGTATGTTGCAGGATGACAATCAAGCTTGGGTGCGCGATCCTGGAATTTTGAAGACGATGACGACGGGTTACTTTTCACATCTATTTCATACAGTGGGACATCGAGACTACTGGCCTATTATGAACCAATGTCCTTGGGTTGTTAATATTGAGATGAATATGTCCTTAATAGCTCCTGTTACCAAAAAGGAAGTTCGAGAGGCTACTTTCCATTTGGGACTCACCAAAGCCCCAGGTCCAGACGGCTTGAATGTACTCTTCTATCAGCATGATTGGGATATTCTCCAGGATGAACTATTCTTATTAGTGCAGCAATTCTTTAATTCTGGCGTCCTACCACCAGATCTCAATCGAACCATCATAGCCTTAATACCTAAGGTACCACATCCTAAACGATTAGATCAATACCGCCCCATCAGTCTTTGTAATTATGCATACAAAATCATTTCTAAGGTAATTGCCAATCGCCTTAAGCCCTACCTGCTTGTACTTATCTCCCAGGAGCAAAGCGCATTTGTTAGTAGACGTCAAATTCAGGACAATATATTGATAGTCCAAGAGGTTCTTCATCAAATTAAAGTTAGAAAATGCAGACGTCAATTCCGGGCTGTTCTCAAAATGGATATGCAAAAGGCCTATGATAGGGTTGAGTGGGATTTTCTAAACGACTATCTCCTCACTCTAGGATTTCATCCTACATGGGTACAATGGATCATGCAATGCATAACGGCGGTGTCTTTTACTGTTAAATTCAACGGTGAACTTTTGCCTTATTTTCAACCTACTCGAGGTATCAGACAAAAGGAACCCCTATCCCCCTACCTTTTTATCCTTCTAGCAAATCTGTTATCCCATCTCATTCATCAAGCCATCACCACGGGTCATCTCAAGGGAATCAAACTAAACAGGTGGTGTCCCAGTCTCTCCCATTTTTTTTTGCTGATGATGCTATCTCCTTTTTAGACATAAACTTGATTGAATGTCAGAATTTAGCGAACATTATCAATCAATATTGTTATGCTACTGGCCAAGCTGTTAATAGAAATAAATCTGGCATATTCTTCAGCAAAACCTGCCCTCTTAGTCTACAAGAAAATTTAGCTAGAGTACTTCGAATTCTAGTGGTTCAGAGAATTGGAAAGTATCTAGGCATACCATCGGATTGGGGCAGATCTAAGCGGGACATGTTTGCTTGGATTTTGGGGAGGGTAAATGCCAAACTAGAGGGATAGAAATAAAGTATGCTATCTAAGGGTGGAAAAGAAATATTACTTAAAACTGTAGTACAAGAGATACCTCAGTATGCCATGTCCATTTTTAGAATTCCTACATCTATTTGCCGATCCATTGAACAGAAAGTTGCACGATTTTGGTAGCAGAAAGATAGTACTAAATTAGGCATTCATTGGAAAAATTGGGCCGTTCTTAAGCATAGCAAAGAGAGTGGGGGCCTAGGATTTCGGGATCTTCAAGATTTTAATAAAGCCATGCTTGGGAAACAAGCATGGCGATTAGTTCAGAATCCAACGGCGCTATGGAGTAAACTTTTTAAAGGGCTTTACTTTCACTCCACTGATTTTATACATGCTGAAAGGGGATCAAGACCTTCCTGGGGATGGCGAAGTATTCTAGTTGGGAGGGAGTCTATCTTACCTCATCTTTGCTGGTCGGTAGGTAATGAATAGTCTATTCAAGTCCGAGAAGACCGTTGGCTTCCGAGAGGAGTTGTAGGGGGCCCGGCTAATCGGAACGCCCCACTATTTGTTACTGAATTAATGGACTCGGACAGTCACAGTTGGAACGTTCCTCTTCTGCACCAACAATTTGATGCTTCCATAGTCCAAGAAATACTTAATATCCAAGTTTGACCTCAATACACTTCTGATAAAGTTATCTGGACAGGGACTGTAAATGGCACATATTCTGTGAAAAATGGATATCACACCCTCAGGAATGCGACTCCCACTACCAAACCAAACATAGCTTCTTCGTCTTATCACCCACCCAAGTCACTATGGAAAGCTATTTGGGCTGTGAAGCTTCCCCTAAAATTCGACCTTTCCTCTGGTTGGTTTGCCATAACGCTTTAGCCATGAAAGCTAATTTATTCCAACAATGCATCACTATAGACCCATATTGCCCCCTTTGTTCCAACCTTATCCTAGAAACTACAGAACACCTCTTCCTTCTATGTCCATGGACACACCATCTATGGCCTATTCACAGATTAATATTCACATCACTCAGCACTCAATTACAATGATAGATGCGTGGTTAGTCGCTCAGCTAGAAAAACGGCGAACCTGTCCTGATCTGCAAATGATTGCAGCTTTGTTGTGGCAAATTTAGAAGGCACGCAACCGCTTTGTATTTCAGCAACGGCATCCCGATCATCTTCAGGTCATTCACATGGCTTCTGCCCAGGTTCGAGCCTACAATCTGTCCGATTCGTTACCGCAACGATCAACCCGTTCTTCTCCACAACGATTAGCCCGTTCTTCTCTGCATCCTCATTCACTATGGTGACCACCAGAACTTGGCGTGGTAAAAATTAACATTGATAGGGCCTTTCATCCTGATAGTGTAAAAGGTGCGATGGCAAGCATTCATAGAGATCATTCGGGCTCTCTTTTATATGGCTTTACCTGTGATTTTCCAATGACATCAGCTCTGCAGACCGAGATCCAAGCGCTCATCCTAACCCTTGATCATTTGTTACGAGAAGGGACACATAAGGATCATTTTCTCATTGAATCGGACTGTATGGTGTTGGTGAATGCTCTTCGCGATCTGATTGAGACTCCATGGGAGGTGTGTTCCCTCATTGCAGAAGCGGCGGCCAAGGTCTCTCTTTTCCCTAACCTAGCTGTGCGTCACTGTAGCAGAGAGGCTAATTTTGTGGCTGATTGGGCTGCCAAGGCCCATTGTAATGGCACTCTAGCTTCAAACTGGGCTATGTCCCCACCTGGCCACCTTCTAGATCTTTTGTATACTGAAGCCTACGTAACGGGCTTCACTGGTTCTTCACGTTGATATATAATACTTCCTTTTCCGACCAAACAAAAATAAAAAAACAAATTGTAAATCCAAAGGATTAGTTCATGCGTCATCGTTGAAAACAAATTTTCTTAATGTAGACCGCTTTGTTAACAATTGATGGACTTACTTTTTCTTCACGTGTATCATGATTCCATCTCCGTGAAGTACTTCTGCCGGGCGGAGACAACAGCCACCACAACATTTAGGCGCAGAAAAGGTTCGTACGAGTCGGCACTCGATATTTACGCTTCATGTCAGAGGAGGGATTGCGCAAATAATTGTGTCAAATATCCCTCAAGCTCACTACAGATGCGAGATCTTGGTATCTTTGGTGGACCAAATTTGCTTTCACGTTGAAATCGTCACATAAGTACAACGTTATTTGCAAGCACCCGAATCACATGGACCTGCAGCGTATCCGAGCTGTGAGCCCCATGAAATTCAACGCTCACATGTGCCGAGCTAACTGCATCGGCCGTGCCCTGTAACTTCCATATGTCGGTACCATCGAGAGCCCGATCAATCCGGCAGTTTACTCGCCTGCATTTCGCTCTTCAAATAGTCTTTTTGTGCTGAAGAAGTTGCCCATTTCTAACCCTATTCAACATTGCAGAGTTCACAAATCCGACCGGCTCGCGAGATCGTTCCGGCACGTCCAAATAGGCGAGCCCGCCGACTCCGGGACGAGAAAACCGATCTTTTGCGCTCAGGATTAGCCTAGACATTTCTAAGATTCTTAAATTGAATTGGGCGACATTTAAGGTGGAGAACCTGGACACGAGCTCATTCAATACTTCTGTCCCTAGGAACCGGGCGGAAAGAAAACTACGGAAAAAACAGGGGAAAGGGCAGTGAATCTCTCCGTACGGAAGGGGAGGAAATGGGAAGGGAAGTTTCATTTTTCCATCTGAGATTGGAGAGGAGTGTGTTGGGGCTGGATCTGGAGCGAGTCAACTCAGTGCGCACGTGTAACTGGTCACTCGCTCTCTCGCTTCTGACGACACGAATGTCGAGACCATAGTCGTACCTCCATAATTGCCGTCTCCATATCTCCATTTTTATTCATTTTGATCATTTTTTTTTATAAATTTATTTCTCTCTCACCCTCTCTTTTTCTTTTTTATAATTTTTTTTCCTGATTTGCTGCAAGTTTATTTTGTTTATGTTATTAAATGTGGGTCCATACTCTTCTTCCAAGCGCCATACGAACTGTCGGCGGCGATTTTTATTTTATGGAATCGTCCAATAAAATCTTTTCCAAGATTTGTATGGGTTAAATCATATATAAAAACAAACACTTGTTAGATCCATTTTTTCAATTTGATCAGATAGTTTCTTTTTACGTCAAAAAATTTTTACCGGATGATTTACCACTATCATGAAGATCTAAATTATTGCTCATCAAGTGAATTTATAATGTAAAAATTTATCGCAATGACCAATCCTTGTTATGATAAAGATGAGTGGACCAAGCTAATTAAATAGGAGAAAGGGGGGTTATTATTTGAGCTCGTTCAGATTTCAGGGTCTCATTTATGTTCCACTCTTTTGAATGTACATAAATAGAATTGAGATCTTATTCAAAGGTCTTCTAAATTTTGAAAATCAAACGCAACCCAAATAATCAATGGAGTCCTTACTAATCACTCTTACCCACATTTCAAAAACTACAGATACAAGAAATCGGTTTTGAATGAACGGTACGCTCTCTACATTGATTCAAGAACCACTCAATGCTCAACCCAAGTTGAGAAAATAAAAGAAGAGTCAAAGCTCAAGTCGGCCTTAGACACTGAAGAAGAGGAGGACAATCTGCCCTCAATGAACTACTCTTCCTGCCATATCATGTCCCATATCAGACTGTCGGTGAGCTGTCAAGGTCTCCCAACGTGTGAAACCCTTCCTAAGTGGCAAATCTAAATTAGGTCAAGTCCAATTAAATCAAAGCAGCTTAGAGCCCCATGCATTATACAATTCGCTTAGATGAGCTGTTGTGTCTGTACACCGTACTTTCAATGCACAATCTTTAATATTATCTTTGCTTCCACCCACCTTCCAAAAGATGGAGAGGAAAAAAACCCTATTTTTCTTCTGATGATTCATTGTCGTTTCCTTTCCCTCTATTCCATTCACTCTCTTTAGTACCTACTCATTGGGGTCCCTATATAAAACCCCCTCCCCCTCAAAACCTTCCCAATCATCTCAACTCAACATCAACACCACCCAGAATTTTCAAATTTACTCCCCCAAAGCAAGCGCAAGAGCCTCCCCAGAAACGCTCTCCGATTCGAAATTCTCCCTGGGCAAATACGTTTCGAGAAATGGGTTCGTCTTCTCTTGCGACGATCTCGCCAAGGACGCTCCGGTCTGACCTCTACTCGTTCACCTACCGGCAGGACTCGAAGACCCCGCTCGTCGTCTCGGTCCTCGCCTCACTCATCGAGCGAACCATGTCCCGGAACGAGAGGATCGCGCGGAGCTGCTCGTGGGCTCTGTCGAAGGACGTGAAGACGCGCGTCTTCGACTGCCATGAGTCGCCGGACATGACGATACAGAGCTACCTCGAGAGGATTTTTCGGTACACGAAGGCCGGCCCGTCGGTCTACGTGGTGGCGTACGTGTACATAGACCGGTTCTGCCAGGCCAACCCGGGGTTCAGGATCAATGCCAGGAATGTCCATAGGCTCCTCATCACGACCATCATGGTGGCTTCCAAATATGTGGAGGACATGTGAGTTTTCTACCTTCTTTCTCCTTTTCCCTTCTCCAATCTTTTTTCTCTATGGTTGAATTCGAGTGAAACTTGGGTTTTCCCTTGGCATTTCCAAGAGACGTGGTCCCGAAAAGCCAAATAAAAAAAATGCCATTCTTGAACTTTCTATTCCATTTCTGAAAATCATTTCGAATCATGACAAAAGGTTAAGGTGACTCAAATGTGATGCGATGCGTTACCGACAGTACTGTCGTTTTCACTTCCATCCTCGAAACAAAATTCCAAAAAACATTAATTTCAAACGACCCTTTCAAAAACAATCATTAAATTCTCCAAAAATCTGATGATCTAAGGCACCGAATGTCTAATTCTCGATTCCCTTTTTCTTGGAACAGGAATTACAGAAACTCCTACTTCGCGCGAGTCGGGGGACTGGGGACGGAGGAAATCAACAGGTTGGAGCTGGAGTTTCTGTTCCTGATGGGGTTCAAGCTGCACGTGAACCTGAGCGTGTTCGAGAGCTACTGCTGTCACCTGGAGAGAGAGGTGGGCATCGGAGGCGGCTACCAGATCGAGAGAGCCCTCCGGTGTGCAGAGGAGATCAAGTTCTCGAGGCAGAGGGCGGGGGATCCGAGGCTCAATCATCATCACGTCGCCCGAATCATGCTCTAGAAAACCCTTGATCATAGACGACAAAAAATTCGAGAAAAAATCGAAAGAAGGAAAAAAATATGGAAAGGGAAAATGAGTGTACAGATGTGGTGATTGGTGATTGATGTACAGATGGTTTTATCTTTCCGGGGGGCTTGAGTACGGCCATTGTACTGTGATTTACTCTGTCTCCCTCTCTTTTTGCAATGAATATATGGAGAAATTCAATTCTTTTTTTTTACTGAGGTAAAAGGGATAATTTATCGTTTGCGAATTAACAGAAAATTGCTTTATCCAGCGGTATGCATTGAAGTCTTCAGTTGCAATGTTTTACACAATTAAATGACTTCTATATACATTGACTAGTTGATATTTTTTTAAGTATCTGGCGTTAGCTTATTTCAAGGCTATCTAGGTCCCCTCCCGTGCCCCTATTTTGTAAATTTTGATTAGCTGCCGCGAAGTTTAAATTATGTTCACAGGTGAAATTTGCAAATAAAGAAATCGGCGAGGGAATCTAATGAGTGGACGTGAAGAGTTTACAACTCGGTCGTTTGGAGTTAAACAATGTTGTCTAAATTGTACAATTTAGATAGATAAGAAGAATCTCACTCCGCGTGCAAATAGTAAATGAGGCTCTCAAAAGCAATTGGCTTTACAGCTCGTTGGAATCAAGTACATGCCGCAATCTTCCTTACTTAACCCTTTATTTTTGGTAGGAGTAGAAGCACGATATGCTCTTTTTCTTAATTCCGTGGCACGATCGTAGAGTGCCTCTGCCATTTGGAGGCTTGTGAAACATCATG
Organism: Eucalyptus pauciflora; assembly: GCA_007663325.1. Lineage (NCBI taxonomy): Eukaryota > Viridiplantae > Streptophyta > Magnoliopsida > Myrtales > Myrtaceae > Eucalyptus > Eucalyptus pauciflora. Next base: position 2,640,842 of record VMYD01000056.1, read on the forward strand.
CAACGGCAATAAGCCAGGGTAAGTACAGAGCTTTGGCTTGTACTACAAACGGTCCAGATCTAGAACAGTTCACGCGTAATTTGTAGAGTTTGAACAAGTGTGGCCTTCCGTTCTTAAGCTGAAAAATTCAATTGAGGCTACCATCTACCTTGGACACTTTTAAACGACTAAATACATCCATGCACGAAAAGACCTTTTGCCAAGAATAATTAGATATTATTATTGGGGCATGCTCTGTTTTTTTTTTGCGTAATCGTCTGTGAATTATATATAGAGAGAAAGAAATGATTTTTTCGAAAGGAATTGAGCAACCGGCTAATTGAGTGGATTTGTAAAGGATGATAATTAAACATGTGTAAGTTGAATGGTAGCTCTACGAAAGACAGAGTAGTGAGTGATTGTTTTTTTTTTACTCTATTTATTTCGTACAAAATCAATTGTTTGAAAATATTTTCCTAAAATAATTGTTTGTAATATTTGAAAAATTTAGTCAATGAGAATCATTCTCATCATTAATAATAAATTATATCTGATATTTTTATGAACAATGAAAATACTTTTCTTTAATTCATTTTTGTAAACGATACAAGTTATTTTTATGAAAATATTTTCCAAATCATTTATTTTTTGTGAAATAAATAGAGCTTTAATGAGAGAATAAATTAAATAATAACAGAAAAATGAGATAAGAGCCGGTTCTAATTTAAATACATCGACATGCAAATCACACAAGGGACAAGATTCATTCATAATAGTGTGACGGTTCCCGCTTTTAACTCAAGGAGGTTGAGGTGTCCCTTTTGCATAATGATTGAAGTCTACACCTTAGGTTGAGATGGCCGAATAATTCCCTGATCAAGGTGGAACTTGATATGACTCGACTTTTGTAGTTTTTGTTAATTTTTTCGCGAGATATGTCTTAACTCAAACCTTATCTTAATACATGGGCCGAAAATTTTACACTCGCAGCAATATACTAAATAGGTGCGGAATGTTGACATTTTATATACATACCGATTCTCTAAACTCAGTTCATAGATACTTATATGGTAATTTAGATACGCGTGAGATTTTGTGGAATCACTAATAACTTTTCTAAAAAAATTAACTTGTAAATGAAGTAATTATTTAATATATAAATATTTTAACACTTTCCCTTGAGCATAGACTAGATTTAGGTCAATGTACAAATTTGTAATTCCATCCAAATTGTGGAAATTCACAATGACTCCAAGTTTTAAAACAATTGTAATAAGGTCCATATACTATCAATGGCCATATTTAATAGATTATACAGTGAACTTTTGTGTAATTTTGCTCATCTTATGATTGTAATTGAATTCATGGGCAACACTCTATAAGAGTTTAGTTAGGTGCTAAAAAAACCTTAAATACCACAATCAATATTCCGAAAAATAAAAGAAAAATCACGTGCAACTTAGTTATCAATGTGCTCATAATCGAGAAAACGTGCCTAACTCAACCGAAATCAAAGTGAAAAGAGAGAATGAGGAGAAAGGGACACTTGTCAAAGTGTGTGAATCACAGAGATGCAAAATGAGACCACCTCCATTGAACATCGTATGAGCTTCCTAAACATAGAATTTTAAATTCTAATTTGTCGACAGAATTAATTTTAAGAAAAATCATCAAAGAGCTTTCTCGGATCTGGATGATCTCGTATTGCCAAAAGAAGACAAAACGAAAGAACGTGGAAAGTGGCCACAGGACAAGCACCTAACACAAATAAAAGGACAATTTTCACCTATTTTAGTAGGGTTCGTATATGAATTATATTCCCAATTAATCAGAATGATCAGATCATAGAGAGTTTAATTATATACTAATTATCTTATTATGTTTTTTTTCATCGTGATTCTCGCGAGACAAGCACCTAACACTCTGCTCAAACCTATGACCACTTATGTCCCATATGCATCATCATCCAACCTAAGAATTGTTTAAAACTGAACAGGCAAATTTTCAATTTGGTACCATTGTACCTTGACATTGTCTTCGGGTCACCTTTTTCAAGGCCATTTTATTTTCTAATTTGGGCCAAATCGCAATTATAAGAAACATTCACAAGCGCACTAAGGCTGTTCCCCACCTACCCTTTTTAGCTGACCTTTTCCTTTCCTCTTTAACTAGCAAACAAAAAAATGACTCCAATAAAGGAATAACTGTCATTTTTTAGAAGAACAATTAATATAATCATTATTTTATTTTTCAGCATAAGTATGGTAGGCTTACTTCCTATACCATCTATTAAAGATATGTCATCATTTGCTTATATCTTTGTAAATTAGTAACTATTATAATGTATGCTTACCAAAAACATTCTTGACGTTCACTCGTGTGCTTTCTAATTATTACTAGGATATCAAACAAACTAGTTTCTTGCGCCATAATTAAGATTTCGATTCGCGGGGTCTATGAAATTGAAAAAGTGAAAAAAAATAAAAGTCGAGGTCTAAAAATATTAATTGAACTATAAATTAATTAGGATTGTTGCGTTTCAAGAAGTGTGAGGTTTTGGTTTTAATTAGTTGATGTCGCCACTTGGGATCTACACGACAAGGGGATAATCCCGTGTGAATTCCACGGTGCTGCTAGTGCCAATGGCCTGTCTTCTACATTTATGGGAATTAGTATATGCTGCAATCTTCCCTGCTACTCGAGAATGCCTTTTTTTTTCCTCCCATTTTTTTAACCCTTTATTTTTGGTGGGAGTAGAAGCACGATATACTCCATTTCTTAATTCCACCTGCACGGTCGTGAAGTGCCCCTGCCATTCGGAGGCTAGTGAAGCATCACGCGAGGGCAGCAAGAGAGAGTAGGTTCAGGGATTTGGCTCGTGCAAACGGTTCAGATCCAATATGATTCAGGCGTAATTTATAGGGTGTGAACAAGTGTGGCCTTCCGTTCCTAAATACGTTCACGCATGTAAAGGCCTATTGTCTATAGTAATAAGATATTAGTGTTGAGGCAAATGCTGCTCATATGCGTGATCGTCTGTGAATTAAGTATGGGGAGAAAAATAATTTTTTTCGGAAGGAGTTCAACAATAACTTAATTGAGTGGATATGTAAAGGATAACTATTAAACATTTTTGAGTTTTTTTTTTTGGTCATAAACATGTGTGAGTTGAGTAGTAACTCAATGAAAGAGATTTAATGGGAGAATAATTTCGGAATTTGTAGAAAATAGAATAAAAAGCTGATTCTAAATTAAATACATCAATATACAAATCACACAGGGACAAGATTTACAATCAGGGACAAGATTTACAATCAGATGAGAGCATTTTTAGGGTTAGCCTCGATTCTATCTAGAATGTGGAACCTAAATTGTTGGAACTAGGTTCACAATTTTTGAAACCTAAAACCTATACTGCATACCTTAGGATCTATAACTTATCTTGTCAATCAATTTTAGGATTTACATAGGAACTTATCAATTTTTTTTGTTTGTTCATTTTTAGGTAAGCAAAAATGAAAGTGAATGTTATAACAAAAATTCCCATTTATCAACAGCAACAATTCATGAAACACGAATACATTATCTCGTTAATGAGTCATAAAAAAGAAGAGAACCATAAGTGGGCAACTTCTGCTTCGAAAATGACTCGAGTTTGTTCTGGATGCTTTCATTCTTCTCCGGACAAAAGGAACATACCACAGGATTCAGATCGAGAACATGCATAAGAAGGCTGAGTGATAATTAAATGAGTGATAGGTAGGTTTGTGGTTCGGTTCTTGATCTGATTCCCGATCTAGTTCTTTGGTTCTTAGTTTCCGGTCCAGTTCAAAAAACATGAAGGAAAATTGTTAAAAAAAAAAAAAAATTCAATTCAATCCTAAAACTTTTAATGGTGCTAATTGAGTCATAAATCTTTTGAATTAGTGCTAACTTAGTCCTAAACGTTTTGACTTGGTGCCAATTTAATTTTTCTGGCTAATTTTGGCTGGACATTGCTTAAGTGGAAGCTGGCCTGCTTATGTGGTGGCATTGCCGGCACTGATATAGATAATTATTGATAATATTTTAATATTTTTTTTTTTTCGATTTTTATTTTTTATTTTTTTCTTTCTTTCTCTCTCCTTTCTTCTTCATTTTGTCGGTGATCAGCCACTGGCCATAGGTGATGACCAGCCACCGACCACGGCTGGGCGAGCTAACCTTGCTTGGCCATGGTGAGGCCGAGCTCCGGCAAGGGTCGGCCTTGCTGGATCTTACTAGAATTTGGAATCGGACCGGCTAGTATTGATCTAGCTCTGCAGTTCTTGATTTTACCTTAAAACCATACTAACCTTTATTCAAAATAAGGCAGCAGTTCCTACTTTTAACTCAAGTGAATTGAGGTGCCCCTTTTGCGCAATTACTGAAGTGACGCATTTACACCTTAGGTTGATATGTCTGAATTATCCTGAATTGATGTTGAATTTGATGTGACATGACTTTTGTATTTTTTTGCTATTTTTTTCCTCAACACATGCCTTAATTTGAATCTTATCTTAATATTTGGGCTGTAAATTTACCACGCCAAAAATATCATAAATAGGTGCCAAGTGTTGACATTTCATATATGAACTAATTCTCTAAACTCTGTTCATAGATATTTATATAATAACTTAGATACGTATGAGATTTCATGTGATCATTATCAACTATTTTAAAAGTTTAAATTGCTAAATGAAGTAATTGTTTAATATTTAAATATTTTAATATTCCCCATCAAGCGTAGGCTGAATTTAGGTCAAGCCTGTGCAAATATGTAATTCCATCCAAATTGAGGAAATTCAAGATGGCTCCAAGTTTTAAGGTCCATATACTATCACTAGCTATCTTTAGTAGACGACAAAATGAAGTTTCGTTCTTTATGAAAATTAACCTTTGTGTAATTTTGATTGTAATGTGATTGTAATTAAAACCGTGCGAAACACTCGATAATAATTTAGTCAGGTGTTCAAAATTCCAAATACCAATAAAAGAAAAATCACGCGCGACTTAATTATCAAAGTGCGAATGATGGAGAAAACGTACGTAATTCAACCGAAATCAAAGTGAAAAGAGAGAATGAGGAGAAAGCGACTCTTGTCAAAGAGTGCGAGGCATAGAGATGCAAAATGAGACCACCTCCATTGACCATCTTATGAACTTCCAAAAAATAGAATTTTAAATTCTAATTTGTCAACGGAATTAATTTGAAGAAAAATCATCAAAGAGCTCCCTCAGATCTGGATAATATTGTATCGCCAACAGAAGACAAAACGAAAGAACGTGGAAAGTGGCCACGAGACAAGCTCCTAACACGAAGTTAAAAGGAGAATTTTCACCTATTTTAGTAAGGTTCATTTATAAATTATATTCCAATTAATCAGAATGATAAGATCATAGAGTTTAATTAAATACCAGTTATTTTATTATGTTTTTCTCATCGTGATTCTCGCGAGACAAGCACCTAACACTTGGCTCAAACCTATGACCACATTTGTCCCATATGCATCATCATCCAACCTAAGAATTATTTAAAAATTTGGGCTGGCAATTTTTCAATTTGGTGTACCTTGACATTGTTTTTTTTTTGGTCGAATACCTTGACATTGTTAACGGGGCCACCTTTTTCAAGGCCATTTTTTTTTTCCTAATTTGGGCCAAACAACAATTATAAGATATACACCTTCACAAGCGCACTAAGACTGTTCCCCACCTTCCCCTTTCTTAGCTGACCTTTTCATTTTCTCTTTAAGTAGCAAACAAAAAAAAAAAGACTCGAGTAATATAATAATTCCTTTCTCTTTCCTCTAGGAATAATTCTCATTTTTTCAAAAGTATAATTAATTTAATCATTACTTTAATTTTTTGAGCATGTATAGCAGGCTCACTTCCTATACCATCTATTAAAAAGATGGAAGTCATCGTTTTGCTTATATCATTGTAAATTAGTAACTATCATAATGCCTGCTTACCAAAAACATTCTCGAGAGTCATTTGTATGCTTTTACTATACTAGGATATCGAATAAATCAGTTTCTTTCCTCATAATTAAGATTTCGATTTGCAAGGTCTATGTAATAAAATAACTAAAGAAATAAAAGTCAAGACCTAGTGTTTTTTTTTTTTGATGACCCGTGAACCGCCGTACAGCCGGCAGCTGGCGATGTAAATCTAAAGAGACACTAGCACGGGGACCCACTTCTCACGGCATCCCACTTAAGTCGCGCAATTGGGGTGAGAAGTTTTGAACCTCTACCCTCCCGAACGAGGGGTCAAAGCGCGAACCAACTTGTCCACCATGGGGTGGGTTGGATGAAGGGTAATCAATAACAACAGGGACTGTTGTGTTTCAACAAGCATGAAGTCTCGGGTTCCATTACTTGATACGACCTTTTGGGGTCCATGCCAAAAGGGGATAATCTCGTGTTAGTCTCGCAGTGCTGCTAGTACGGATTGCTGGTCTTTTACCAGACCTGAGAGGTGGATTTAATCTGGTGCATGAGGACTGTTCGAGAATATATACCGTCTCTCGCTTTTAAATGAAAATAGGAAAGAAAATTTGTAACATGTTAATCAAACTACGGGCAAGATCCGGAATATTTCAGTGCCACTTCCCTAAGCATTAATAATAATTTCCTAGAGTACCAGCAAGCACAAACTGCTGCTGCGTCCGTTCTGAATACCACCCTTTTCCAGCAGAAGACAGTATCTCAGGAGGAAACACCCGAGAAAGGGCCTTGGCATGGTTAAACGACAAAATCAATTACAAATTAAAAACTAGTTTCTTCATGGAATCAGTGCTTATTAGTTTATTGACCATCGATTAGCACTGTTCAAACATGTTCTCTAATTGTCATTTCCAGTCTTAATCCACCAAGACAGGCAACTAACCACTTGGCCCAATCAAGGCAGAACAAATTGTGATCTGCTATCATGAGATCTCATGATTCCTGGGCATGTTCTGAAGGCAAATCGAACCAGATTATCTCAGGCAAATCAAACCTGTTTATTTCTGTCTGTCCTGTAAAGAAGCTAATTTCTGTTTCAACTAATTAAAAGGCTAACTACTTAATGATGGATGGTAGGGAGATTTGTTAATGGACATTGAACATGAATATCAAAAGGGCAGCTGACAAATTATTTTTGTGGTTTTTTTTTATTGGTATAACCATTTAGTACAACTATAAAAATTTAGCTTTGGAAAGTTCAAAGAAGACATATCAATTTATAATGCATGAAATAAAATAGTATTATAAAATAATCAAAATTTGAGAATGTGCCGAAAAGATGGCGCTCTCTGGTAGTTTGAAAAGGTAGGAAATTACCAAGTACTTAAATAGTTATTTTTGTTCTAATTACCCAAAGAAAAAGGGGGTAATGAGTGTATTGGTGGTTGCTCATTGATTAGAAAAAAGGCAGTTGAAACGCTCCCTTTGCACCGTTCTTTTAGACGATAGTGATGATGATGGGGGCACAACGATTGAAAGTGGAGCTTCCTGGTTTGTTACGTTATTACATAAAGAAGACTATTTGAACCGAGCTGTAATCATTAAACATCTCAAGTGGAGATTGAAATCCTTCAACAAAATTTAATACCCAATTGACCAAATTAAAAATGTGTAGGACTGAATTGATAAAAGTAAAATAAGTTCAGAATTTTTTGGACAAATTTTCTAGAAGAAGTGAGATGACTAAATAAGATATGAGCTTTGATTTCATGGTCTAACAAGTTGGAATCCTTTGGATGGGCGTGCCTTGAACCTTTGTGTTTCACTTTAGCAATCCCTTTGTCCTTGGTTGGTATTTTCTCTGATAAGCTCGCATTACGCCGTTTAGGTTGATTTGTTTATATATCACTTATTTGAAGACAAAAGGAGTTCAAAATGATGAGCTCTCTTCAGAGGATTAAATTGAGTCCGGTTCGAGATTTCTCATACTCGATTCGAAATGCCTTCACTCAGAAGACAGGATTTTCCCAGTGCGACGATGGATAATATTGCTTCGACTTCTGCATCTTGCTAATGCAAAATCATTCTCGGTACATAGCAAAATGGTTCCCAACACAAATGATTAATATGGGAAAGAGGTAGGACAGCCAGACTGGGGTGGTCATTGTGGGGATCGAAATTAGGCTTCGACCGAGCCTTTGGTCGAATCATACGATGATAAAATTAAATTTGTATTCTGAATCTCTACGAACGTATTGAGGATGAGAGGCTGAGGTATTGCGACCCCTGGCCCCTCCACACGCTCCCGTTGCCATCCCCGTGAACATTTCGTTTCCTCTGTGATTTATGTCTTGAAAATGTTAGAAGTGGAAGCTATTGAATTGAAAAGGATCAAATGTTCCCACTATAAGACATCAAAGTATCAAAAAAGTTCTAAATTTGTTGAATTTCTGTCAATTCAGTTCTAAATCTTTCAATTGGACTTATTTAATCTTAAACTTTTAGATTTATGCCAATTGAGTTTATCCGGTCAAATTTTTGATTCACTAAATTTTAATTGAGTTATCACTCCTCTAATTACTAGCTCTTTTTAAAGATTACCAACCTAATTTAGAGTGAGTTACCAACCTTTTCCATTTACTTAGTTAACCCTTTTTTTTAAATTTTTTTTCTTGCTAACACCTCAATATCTACCAACTCTTATATGAAATTACTAACTCTTGTTCGAGTGCTTATAGATTGTTCCTTCAATTTCTTCCTTTTTTGAAATTGCTCCATGAGTTGTGATTCTTATTCAATAGTAAACATTGTGTGAAGGATTTCTACGTCATTCATACTATGATTGATGGATACTGTGAGAATGAGGACAAAGGTTTGTAGTAAATGACCAGATTCAGTTACAGTAAGTATGTTGGCAATGTACAACATCAATCTTACTCAGTTCATTGCTTCCATAATTGACCCTCAACATAAGTGGGAATATGTGAGACATTTAATCAATGATGTTTATGAAAGTTAGCTGATAAAACCATTACAAGATAAAACAACATCTCCAACGTTCCCATTTGAGCAATACCAAATTGGTGTGCCTTCGAAGCAACAAGTGAGGATTGAGGTAAAAAGGTATAAGGATGATACGCGTGTCAAAGACTCCTCTAGTTGGTACTGGCATTGTGACTGCGAAGTGCCTTTGCCAAACGGGACAATACAATCCAAAAGAAAAATCTGAATTGGATAGTATTTAGATGATGCATGTGAACGTCACAGCCTTGACTTTGATATGTTGAATTGGTGGAAAGTAAATTCTTCAAGATATCCTACTTCTCTTCCATTGCTCCAGACATTTTGGTCGCACCGCCTGGGATTTTGTTTTAATGAGAAATGGGATTTGATTCTCTGTTTAAGCTCTTCCTTTTCCTGATATCATAACCAAAGAAGACGACTTCAGAGTTATGTCCATCAGTCATCACTAAAAAAATCGAAACAAGGCACTGTTCTCAAAGTATGGCAACTGAAAGTTTTCTGGTTCCAAGTATCTAAAGAGCCAGTGTTCATCGAGCAAGTCTTTAACCCACTGTGGAAACACATGTGCAAACCATTGAAGATAATGGTGATACAAAAATACTAATGAAAGCAAATGACCATAGTCCGCCAGTTTACCTTGAACCAAGAACTAAATTCATAATAAAAATAAGAAATGGGATTAAATGTACATTCAGCAACTTCATTAGTCATCAAGAGAAACTACCATCGAGTGTGGCTCCATGATCGGAGTCGAGAACTCTGCATTAAATTGAAAACTAAAGTAGCCATTGCGATATGGAAGGGAATAAACACTCTATAAAACTTATTTTTACCTGATTCAAAATTTTCAAGTTCTTCCAAGTCATCCTCAATTGAAAGTGAATGGCATATATTATATATAATCTTGAACACATAAAGTTCTACCATGCTCAGGCTCAAGAAGCTACATAAAAACCTCTGGTACTAATGTGGCCTCTGATGCTACAGTTGACGGGCACATCCAATATGTCTCGAGCAGTGAAAGAGAGAATAGGATATCTTGAAGCATTCGCTTTCCACTAATTTAAGATATCAAAGTTGGGCCTATAACTTCTCATGCTCTCTTTGAACAATTATCAAATTCAGATTTTTTTTTACAAACTTTGTTGTCCCATTTGGATACAGTACTTCGCCATCACAATGTCATCACCAACTACAAGAAACTTTGATAGGCTTATAATCCTTGTACTTTTTGACCTCAACCCCTTATTTGTTGCTTTGAGGGCATATACCAGTGCGGTATTGCTTGAACAATAACATCAGAGATGTTACTTTTATCTCCTAATGTCTCTGCCCACTTACTTTCATATCAATCATCTTACATATTTCCACTTTGTCGAGAGTCAAGTACGCAAGCAATGAATAAAGTAAGATTAATGTTGTTAACATTACCAAAATACTTATTGATTTTGGTCTTCATTCTCTTGGCCTTTTCGTGCATCCTTTATTCCTCAATCTCACAATGTCCATCAATCATCAATCCCATAGACACGCAATGACATAAATTTTTCCTTGGAAAGGTCTGCAAGTTTGCTATCTTGAATTTCCAATACGCTAAATCTGGCTCCAACATCATATGTGTTGAGTTCCAGTAGTCTCAATATCCAAACATAGAAAACTCTTGTACTCAACATTCTCTAGCTCAATGCAACTCCTGAGCCATCTCATTCGAGCATGAGAAGACCTCACACACCACACAATGTTCTAACCATGGAATCATTTCTATCTTTCATCTCTTCTCTTACAATCAAACTCAATACATGAGCACAGCACCTCAAGTGGAGTAACTCACCTCTCAATACTAGAGAGTTTCAAGAGTTTAAGTCTCTTTTTTCACATATTGAATCCCAAGATATTTGAGCTTGCATTATCTGCGATGATTGAAAAAAACCCTCTGAATCCCCGACCAATTAAGCACTTCTCAACTGTTTTTCCTATAACCTCTCAGCAAAGTGACTAGAGATCTGACTTTCTAACTGCTGCTTCCAATCAGCATCTATGATATGAGAAGTGAGAGACATAGCATATGTTAGTGGTAAGACAACCTCTAGAAGATGTATCGGAAAAATAATTCTTCAATGTACTTCTTTCTTCCACGTATAACTCATAACAATCATGTCTCGAGTGTTATGTGGCAGATTAAGAACTTTGAGTGGATTCTTTTCACCAATAGCCGAAATCTCTCGTCGAAGACATCTAGCAATCCTGAAAAAATATTTCACATTCATGTTTACATGACAGAAATTCATGGCTACCACCGCTACTTTATGCAGCTAGCAAAAATTTAATAAACAATCTTGCGTAAGTTCAGTAAAACTCTAAGCTGTGATCCTGTAATTCTCTGGTAACTAAGCACCTCATTAGGCATTCATATAGGCAAAAGATCTTCGATATGTCAAGGCATGGCATATTTTGGACTTCACAGCAACCCATTCATTGATACAAGACATAACAAGATAAAACAGCATTACTTGCCCAATATACGCTCAGGTTCAGCAACAGTCAGGGCAGGTACTCAATTTAGAGCTCGAAAAATGGAAAACCAAAACATAAATGGGTAGTAAACATTTTGAAGAATGGGTGCAGCAGCTAACGACAGAAAAAGTTTGATTATATGAAAATTCATGTTGAATGACAAAAGGAAAGATCTGGAAAATTGCAAGAGCACTCTAGTTGGCAAGCAGAGGATCTCTAAAATCAATCGCAAATAGACAAAAAACGAAATGCTAGTAAGCCCATCTAAGCTACAATTCAACCTAGAACAAGCAGTTTACTCTGAAGAGAGAGAGAGAGTACCTTACCTCGTACTTCACAGAGTCAACAGAGTTGATCGAGGATGAAGGTAACAACACAGACATCAGCGACGGGGGCGACAACATAAACAAGGACAGAGGCAATGGGGATGATGGCAGAGACCACGGCCACAATAGACACGACAGAATAACCGGACAAAGTTGCTCATCGAGGGGACACTGTTCCGAAGGGTACGCGGCCGCAGGCCGCCTGGAGAAGCTGGAGGAGGGCTGATGGGGGAGGGAGTTCCGGTCGGCGAGGCTGCACGCGAAGGCAGGCGAGATGGTTGCGGAGACGGGCGAGGGGAGGAGGTGGAGGTGGACGAGTGGATGGCGGCGGAGATGTTTTTTAGGTTTTCCTCTTATGTGTTGATAGGTTTCGAAACAAGTTTATGAATGTGTTCATGGTAGTTTTCTTCTGTACTTACTGCCCGAACCGAAATAAAACCCGCATCGAAAAGACACGGAAGTTTTTTTTTTTTTTTTATTCGGTTTCATTTTCAAGTTTTTTTTTTATCAGTCCTACGCTAATCTTACTCTAACACTCATTCTCAGACTTTTGCCCTGCCTCCGTGCAGGCGTGCGAGTCGAAAACCAACTCCTGAAATGAAATCTTCCCCATCCCAAATTCCCCCGAGAAGGTGGGGATTTGAACCCCCAACCTCTCCATTCCAAGATAGATTATCTTTTTTACACCACCGATATACTTGAATGCGAATTTTCCGGCTTTCAATAATGGTTAAGGCAATTTTTTTCAGAGCTATGCAAATGAGTTGGGAATGGCTCGGAAGCGGACCCAATTAGCCTTCGATTCTAGGTGTGAAAATGTCCGTTGGGACTAAATCTTATATATGCGCGTGTATAAAATTTTAGCTCACTATCTTTCACGCCTTTTGCAACTCTCTTGTCCACTTCTTAAGTTGTTCTATTTCTATCTTGTTCATATGATGCGGAGGACCATGTTAAATATCTTTGCACGGCTTTGTACATATTGAGCCTTTAGTTTTAGTTATCAATGGAAGGCTTGAAAGGTGCATCAAACAATGTAGTCTCTGCTTCCATCAATAGTTAGTGTCCCTAATTCTAATGTCAATTCTTTATTATGCAAATCTTAACACGTATGCCTCTGTTTATACAGTTCTCTTTGGTGCTTTGGCAATTCTGTAGTAAGTGTGATGGTACAAATTGATAAATGCAATTTTGTATCGATTGAGGATCGGTTCCATGGATTCACTTGACAACTTAACCGAACCGACAATCCGGTTCTCAGGTAGGTCCAAGGAACCAATGGGTAGTTCTGGATTCCAATTTTTCTGGACCGATTCTTGATGGGCAATTTTCGGTTCCCACCCACTTAGACCATACTCATCCCTAGTTTTTATCCATGACTGATATTAATAACTCTCTTAAAGAAGATGGAAGGTTAACCACCCAATCAAGACAGGATAGTTAGCCACCCGATGGTTGCCTTCGCCATGGGACAAATCTGAAATCCAAACTCGGGAAGTGGTCTCGCTCATTTCTTGTATCTTCGATACTCTCTGCCTATACTTACAGTTCGGTAAACCACAGCTCCAATATGGAACTCTTTGATCAGATCATCAGTGACGACGAGGATCGCCAGTCTATCCCACCATACTGATAAATGTTATGTATGTCCCAATGAACTGTTGCGGCATCCATGTCGGTACAAAATGTCATGCCCTGCCTAGTCAACATTAGCTTTAGTTTGCTTTGCAGATTGCTTCTTTGGAAGTGCTTTCCACCCAATGTCATGCTGGCAGAATCCTCCGGGCAAGTTGATAGCTTCAACTGCTTGGTAAGCTATTTCGCGCGCTTCTTCTGGTTTCATCCCCTGGCGGTGAGTGACCCAGGAACATGACCTCCGGCTGCGACAAAATTGCCATCTGAGACGAAACCAGTTCTGGCATGAAATATTTTAATAGATGGAGCAACAAGCTCCGGTTCTTCAAGATTCCAGATCACACTCCCCTTTCCATAGGCTCCCGGATAGGCCGTACTTGCCCATTACCACCACATTGGCAGATCCAAGCAACCAATTCAGTGTCACTCAGTGCAGCTCTTCCCTGCACGCTGAAAGCAACACTAAGCGCCGAGTCTGAAAGTGAGATATCAACACCTATATGTAAGAGGGAGCACAAGAGGGTGAGTAAACCCACTCTCAATGTCAACTTGTCAGCACATTATAGGGATTCCATAAAGTAAGTATAAACTTCAAGATGACACAATAAAAGGACCGAGGTTGAGCGACAAAGAACTGGCTGAGAGGTAGGAGCATTAAGGCCAAGGATGAAATCCCAACGTCATTACCGGATTGTCTTCTCTGTTCACTGATTATGATCACTTATCTCACACTGATAAACAATCATCTCATACATCAAAGCTACATGAACTTCCATATTTGCTGATCATTCACATTAGTATCTTTTAATTTTTTTGCAGCAGACATGTGCTCACGGTGTTGAATTCTCACCTACAGGGGAGGGGGGAACTGCTGCTGAAGGGGATTGGATGTGAAAAACTGAAGATTACCGTGCACTGATGTGAACTACCCTATCAATCTCTAATGGCATCTTTTCTACATGGTTATAGGATAATTTGGTACATCCATAAGTACCCGGCACTCTGCACTTTATTCACTATAAAACTCCATGTTCAAATTGTAGAAAATAGAGACCAGAGATCTTAGCCCAAGAAAAAGAAGACAGAGATTGCCAGTGACCACCGAAACTGAAGCATTAAGCAGCCACAACTCGGTACTTCAATACAAAATTGGTCATTATTGTTGAAGGTGGAATCTTGATAGCATCACATGGTCATAAATAAATATTGATAAAAGATGTGTCGGAAAACCTGGTGTTTCAGATCTCCAAATCAGTTAGTTTAGGCATCCAAGATTTCTTCTCTATCATGAGTCCATCATAGAGACTGCCAACAAACTTGCAACCTTCAACTGCTGTCCCTTCAACAGTAGGGATAATGATGGGCCGCAGGACTAAGATTGAAACTGTGGAGTCAAGATATGTGCTGGAGAGTACCCACCCGTTCACCGGTATCGGGCCTCGTATCCCCATCCCCAACTCGTTTATGGTCTTGAGCAGAATCAAGAGCAATGGCATTTTCCCCATGCACCAGTGCAACCGAAGAAGCTTCCTCTCCTTCGAGGTACTCCTCAACCATGACCTTGCAACAGGCAGCACCAAAAATCCCCTCTACAAGATGTCGAGTCAACAGCTTCATATACTTCCTCCAATGTTATGGCAATAATAACTCCTTTCCCAGCAGCTGAGCCATCCGATTTTATAACAATGGGTGCCCCCCTGCTCCTAGATGTATAGCTTCACCGCAGATGCGTCTGTAAAGGTCTTATACTGCACCGATTATTCGTAAACATCATGAGGAACTAAGTCTTTTCCATGTGATGGTCACCAACATCCAGTGGCATTCGACATATCATAATCGATATTGTTTTCAGAGTAACAGATTTTTGGTTTGATGAAGTTCGTAAACCAAATGGAGGAAAAGCTAATGCTACATGTCCAACTAGGAAACTACTTGACTGGGAATGTCACACTTGTCCCACAAATTCTTCATGAAGCTCTTGGAACCCTTTAAAACAGCAACTTCTGATGAAGGACCAAGGCAGGGATTCCAGCCTTCAACTAAATTAATTACCAAACCCGCAAGAAGAAGAGCCTGTGGTCCGACCACAACTAGTCCGATTCGCTGCTTCCAGAAATAAAGAAATAACAGTTGTACTATCGAGAACGTCAATCTGGAATGCAAGCGGCGTCCCGCGAGCTGGAAATGCCGGCATTTCCCGGCGCACAGAAGACCGCGTCACAACACGGAGACTGTTGCAATGCAAAGCAAAGTGCATGTTTCTTTCCTCCACCGCCAATGACGAGCAACGCCACTCTCTTGGGTAGAATATTAGGAAAAGGATATAAATAACAGAACTTTAGAAATGTACACATTACGAAAGGAAGGCAAATTATAAGTTTAAAATACCCTCAAGACAAAACCATAAACACAATCAATGAAAGCAAAACAAAAGCGAATCATTGCAAACATAATTTTTCTCTTCACATAAGTTCTATACCACATAAATACCTTTATAAATAAATTTCCTGGTCATATAACGATTAATTCACCATGTTAAAATCTATCAAAGATAAAAAATAAATGAAATGTCTGTAATTAAGGTGCAACCGGAAGTAGAAATTTAACATAAGTACCCAAAGCAAGCCACAATTAGCATGACAGACAGGATTGGATTTCTCATAATAAGCTTAAGTTCCATATTAATAGCTGACAATCAGATAGAGGAATGGCATAACATCCTATGGATAATGCCAATATAACCCGCCAACAGTCTACGAGGCTTGCGTTGCTTTGCATCCATAGTTCCTAAAATGTTTTCATTACCCAAGGTTAGCAAAACCAAAATGAGCTGATGAAGAACACGAAGTGTAGTGAGGACAATCACTGGGAAATTTGAGGATCCGTGACACCAAAACAAAGGGATAGACACACTATGCAAACAAATACTAATCTCTGTTCACAAAACCAAGAGCGCACCAGAGTAAATCCACAAAAATCGCTAATCACACCATCAGAAGCACAGTTACTTTGAGATAAATCAATGAAGACCGATTGCTCTAATGTCCCGCTGACACACTTGAAAATAACCCGAGAATTTAATCTGATCGAAGGTAAACATTGTTCACAAAACAAAAGCGCTCCATGTACTTACATTCGAAATGTTTCTGAGATGGTATATCTAAGGTGATGATAAAAAGACGAACACTAGTTTTTAAATGACAAGAAAAGTTGGCAAGTTAAAAAATAAGAATTAACATCAATAAGTAACTTAATTGAGACCTAGTAATCCAATATTAGGTTGTAAATCGATAGGATAAAAGGCGGCAAGTCACACTAATTTACATTGGTAACTCTAAAAAGATAGTAAATTTTTGAGGTGTTGCTGACCAAAACAAATAAAGTTAGGTAACTTAATAAAAAAAATCAATAAAGTAAAAAAAAACGTTGGCAATTTACTCAAGTAAGACTAGGTAGCTCAATAACTAGTTATTAATTGACTATGCCAAAATTTGTCAGTTAATCTAATTTAGATTGATAAATTCATATAAGAGCTAATACATTTGAAATGTTTGAAATTTATGCAAGTATAAAGGGAAAATGTCACAAACAGTCCCTATACTTCTACTTAATGTGCAATCTCGTCCCTAGACTTTTAATTTGTTCAATTTGGTCCCTGAATTATCGATAAACGTCCGATCTAGTCACTGACTATTTGAAAATTGACCAATTTCATCATTCTGTTAGTTAAAGTTAATGGAATTAGGCATTTGGTCTTTTTTACATTTTAATATTTTTTTCTTTTTTTTCTTCTTCTTCTCTCTTCCCTCCGTCGGTGTCAGGTGAGGGTTTGACGAGGGCCTCCCTCGCCAGATCTGGCGAGGGCACCCCTCGCCCGACCCAGCCGAGGGTCGCCCTCGCCCGACGCTGGCGAGGGCGGCCCTAGCTAGCCCAGGGTCGCCCTTCCCTCCGCCAACCATGGCGAGGGGAGGAGAGAAGAAGAAGAAGAAAAAAAAGAAAGGAAAAACAGTCATCACTTAACGGTTTGAACGGAAGGACTAAATTAAACATTTGTTAATAGTTTAGGGACCAAATTGAGTAAATCGAAAGTTCATGGATGAAATTGAATATTAGATAATACTTCTTATTTGAGAAAGTAACCTTTTTTTCTTTGATTAACCAACTTCTCTTATCTTACGAAAAAGGAAAAGAAGAAGCTCTTATCTCATTTGGATCTTTTTTACCTTTTTTTATCGACATCTTCAATTTACCAACTACTACATAAATGACTTTACCAACTTTGTTACCGACACTAAATGCAACTCTTATTAAGCACTGATCCATCTCAATAGGATGGTGCAAACTTGGCATCTACAAATAAATGGCAATAGACAACTAAGCATTGGGTTTGGCAGGTACATTTTCCCGGCAAACCACAAGGCAATTGCAAAGCTGCTGGCTGGTTCCTTTTGGTGTACAGATGCACTTCTGCGGCATCGCGCTGGCCCCAAAATCGTTCAGGAACTTGAGAGCGCACTGGAAGCTCCCGTCTTCGCTGCACGCACCGTCGTACGTCTTCTCTTTCCGGCAGAAATTAGGATCTCCTGGATAATCGAACGAACAGAAGAAAAAAACCAGAGTCAAATTGAAGAGGTTTTGTCCCTTAAGGGTTGCGAAAATTATCCTTTTCATCCATGTGCTTGTAACGAGCTTTCACTTCGCAAAATGGGCAAATGAGATTTATCATTTTTCTCTGAAAATTTGAGATAAAAAACGATGAACGTACCTTTCGAGAGATCGACCAAACCGGAGATAAGAACCAGCGCGAACACAGTAAGGAGGACGGACTTCCTCATGATGTTTCTCTTTCTCGGGGCCTCCGTTTTTAGCGTATTGTAAAGGGCCAATGTATCGCTCACTTGCTCACCAGTCTAGTCGGATCGTAGGGAGAAGTGTTTAGAGAAGTTCTAGGTGAGAATGTAGGGAGAGAGCACCCCTATTTATACACGAGGCATTTCAATTGCTACCATTGATCATGTCTTGATCGAAGGATGGAGATCCATTCTCCTCAACTAATATCTATACACCACTATCAATCCTATTAAATACAAAAAATACCTTAAATGCAAATATACATCTCCAAAATCATCACTAGAATTTCTAGAATCTTCATCAAAACCGTGACCCAAAAACATTTCAAGTCTTGTTGATCATCTAGGTTATCTCTTTGATTGGTTGGGTTTAGAAACCTCTCGTTTGTGATAATATGCTATGTGATTGTGACAATTTGCCCTAGAATGTTCACGAAACAAGACAGGTATATATATGAGGTATTATGTGACCTCAATGGGAAGTACAAACGTGGCTATAAGAGGTGAAATTTATTTTGTTACTTGTTTGTTAATATCTTGGACTTTGCTTTCTTATGCAAGGTGTTAAATTTCTTGAATTTTTTCTATAGAATCACTGATTGTGGACGAGATTGATACGCGAGCGACCCTCTCTTTGGTGACACCACACATGTTTCAATCGTTGCACAAGATAAGTGACAATTAAATCAATTGTTGTGGCAGAGAGTCAGCTTCTAAAACAATCCCATTTATCGGCATATCAAAAAAAGAAATTCTATGTTATTGTCCTCCCAAATTTAAGGGACTCAACTTGGTTACGGTCCTAGGTGACGTGCATGTGTACGAAATTGCCCTTTTAAAGGTTGAGATGCTACCTTAGTATGATTAGTCAATTAAAGAAAAACGAAATGAAAAGAAAAATTAGTCCGCTTTTGGCTTAAGAAAATAATTTTAGTTGCATTTTCTTAAAATTTCAAGGCCTTATTTAAAAAAGAAATTTCTTTTAGAATGAAAAAAAGATTTCATACAACAAATGTACTTCACCGTAACAATAAATATATGACTAGGTAACTTTGTTATTCTCGAAATTCTTTTCCTGATAAACTTAGTTATTTATACAAGTTAGAGAAAAATATTTGTTGTCATGATATTTGGGGAATTTCAGCTTGAAATCGCTAATATCATGCTTTGATTATGTAGGATCTCTTTCGAAACTACATATCGTGACTGTTTTATTTGAGAATTAGGCTTTGCCCATTAATCGAACGGTGCATAGAATTATGTGATTCACAAACATCTTGACTAATAAAGATGGAAAATTACATGCTATCCATTTAATAAAAAAAAATAAAATTGTTGAGTTGGACCGACTCAATCCAACTCAACTCAAAAACTCTTATAGTCCGATAAGTTAATCCGGCTTTCATGGCTGAAAAAAAGGACCATTGCGTTGAAAACATCTGTCTATGACTTCTTATCTTTCCAGCTAATATATCTCTTTTTCTATCCTTTTTTTTTTTAAATAACAAGAATAATGTAAAGATGCTTATCGAAGCGCTCATTGATATATCCTTCCTCGTGACGGACTCATGTCTTCAACGCACGCATTTCCTCCCCCTTTTATTTCTTCTAGATCGATTCTTCGCAAAAGCGTTTGTATTTCTCGACTTTAACGGACCCTTATTAGTTCATGGACTGCCGTTTCGACATCCATAAATCCTTCGGTATTTTCTCCATAATTCCCATAATTCGCAACTTAAAGTATTTTAAGTGCATTAAAATCTATTATCTTACACCAAAAGTGCCTCTTGAACATTAAATGCATTCAATTTAAGGAAAGGATTCCTTTTAAAAAAAAAGTTTTAACATTCTTCCCAAGAAAAGTAAAATTTACCGGAAAATCTCTTGAAAGCTTCAATCTTATTACGAATATTTGATTATATTGTGACAAAAGTTTCAGTCTAATTACAAAGAGTTTATTATATTATGATATTTTGTATGAGGAGGGGAATAGACTATGTACACCAACTATGTGATGAAGATGACTGTTTTCTTTTACAAAAAAAATTTCTAGAGAAGAATATCATAAATATAGTATATATCTAATTATATTGATAAGTGATGAGAAATAAAATTAACTCCATGAGAATGAAATTACATTTATAGTTACAAATTCAAGTAAATTTGGTTCTAGTAGGGAGGACATGTCATGTTGTAGAACGAAAATATGCACAAAAACATCTATACAATAACAGAGGAGAAAAATTGATTTGTTGCACGCAATAAAAGTTGTAGCAAAATAGACTAACGCTATGTGAAACACGATATACGGAATTAGACCAATCTACAATCTATAACAATATAGTTGATATACTGTACACAATGTATTATGTATACAAAAAATATAGGTAATTATTATCATAAATAAATGATAATTACATATATAACATTAAAAATTATTTTGAACTAATCCAAAATAAATGTAGTAGAATAAAATATTACGGTTAATTTTACTTAATTAAAGATTGATGATTGCTAAAAAATTTCGACTAATAGTGTCAAATCAAAAACAAAATTAGTCCATGATAAACTCAATTATAGTAAAACAAGACATATTAAGGCATATTACCTAATAAACAATCAGTATGGTTTTTGTGCAGTATTTTCTCTAACTATTTAAATTTTATGGCCATTGTCGTTGTTATAACTCTAAAAAATATACGATTATATTTTCAAATGAGTTGAGTGTGAAAAAGTAGAAGAGGAGTTTTTAATGGCTTTTTGAAATATAAAATCAATGCAAAGCATGCGCATAATTTATGATTCTTCAATATGCTTTGTGAAGTGAACATGTTAGGGGAAGCACGCAAAAATCCAATACCTTCATAATGGATAGATCCAAAAAAAAGCCCGTAACTTGAGTCCATTGGCATCTTATTATGACTCATATTCACTCAAAAGTTTAAGGTATTGAATTATGGGCCAATTAGGAATTATCAATTATGTCTTTAAGCTAAAAACATCTGATGCGAGACTTCTTTCTTTGCACCACTCATATGTGCACTGACATTGACTCCCACACATATGATTCTATCACATTGGGTCAACTCCTCATCAATCCAAGTCTGATATTATCTTCCACCAACAAATCTCAACTCAAATCTCTAATCATCACCAATAGGTAAGAACAAGCCTTTGGCAAATGGCCCCCTCTTGGACCAAACCGTGATGGCAAACTGTGCTTGGCAACACTATAGATGCATAAAATTCCGTGTTGAGGATAGGATACCATTATACATTGGGGCTCACCAATCAACTATGGGCTTTAATCTCGCTATTGGGTTGTAGCACTGCAAAATTGCAATACCTTCATAATGGGGAGATTTATGGTGGGGCTCATAACTTGAGCCCATTGACTACTAAGGGCGCATTTGGTAACGATTCTATTCCCGGGAACAAATTCTGATCAGAAATAATTATTTTTGATTTTGTTATCGGGAACTGATTATGAGTAAAAGAACGCGTTTGGTAACTGTACAAAATTTCTGATTTTGGAATAGAATTGCGTTTGGTACCGTATTCATTGATTCTATTCCAAATCAATTTATTTTAATTTTTAAACAATTTTTATAATTTTTTCCTTTTTTTCCCTTTTTTCTCTTATTCTAATTCTTCTTTGGGCCAGTTGTCGGCCCTCGGCGAGGCTGGCCCTCGTCGGCTCGGCCTCGTCGACAGCTGGGCGAGGCCCGCCTGGCCACCGGCGGGGTTGGGCGAGCCTCGCCGATGGCTAGGCTTGCCTCCGGCGAGCTTGCCGGACCTCGCCCTAGCCTGGCAAGCCTTCGACGAGCTTGCCGGACCAGTCACCGGTGACCGGCGGCGTCGGATGGCAGCGGGCGGCGGTCGCGGGATGGCGGTCGATGAGGAAGAAGAAAAGAGAAGAAGAAGAGTTTTGATTCTCAATTTTGTTCCCGGAACAAGAATCGACTTTTTTTTGATTCTTGATTCTTGTCCCAAACTGATTTTGGGAACAAATTTGTTCCCGGGAACAAAAATTTTAGCAAACGCGATTCTCGTCCCAAACTGATTTTGGGAACAAAAAATTAGAATCTGGCACTGTTGGGATGGTTACCAAACAGGCCCTAAATAAACTTAAACAATTGAGTTATGGGTTGATTAGGTGTTATCAATTGTTTCTTTGACCTCTAGGCATCTAGTTGGACCCATCTAATGTGATTTTGCAAGAGTTTTCTCTATTTCATTTCCTCATTTGTGAGCCAAAATCGCCTCAATGCTAGCTTTTTATTTTTATTTTTTGGTCAAAGGAAACTTTTTTGAATTTGAAAGTACTTAAACATCAAAGCCTCAATCGGAGGCATCATAAAAAGTAGATCCCAAAGGATTTGAAGGGGATAAGCTACCCTGTTAGAAGGTAAAGTTTTCAGTCTATGGGTCTCATTGATCCAATTTGCTACTGTATTCGATTTCTTGAGTAGTCTACTAAAGTAATATGCTTGAACCGGCCCATAACATTGAGAGCTTCTATGATAAGGGCTTCCACTTCCCACAAAGACTGATCTGAATTGTTAACTATGTTCACCAAGGTCAAATAGTCGAACTTGGGTACAATTACTTCCATCTTCTTTGCTTCGAGGAGAGAGAGTGCCGCAACCAAGCCTAAAGTTTCAGTTTGGATCGCAGAAGATACCATGCTGATTTTGCCACTCCGTCGACCAAAGCTCTCGACGCATCAGAACAACGCAGGCTAAATATCTAGAATTTGATCCTTCAATGAAGGAACCATCAAAATTGGCTTTTAAAGCTTGGTCCTTCGGAGGTTTCCATCTCTGAGGTAGGGTTTCCTCTTCTGATATGGCTTCCTTTTCTCTAAGTTTCCACTTCCTCTAGTTTTTGAGCATGTTGTGTGTTGATTCAACAAGAAAATCTGGATTTGGGCGTCTATTTCGAAAGATAAAGTCGATTCTTGCTCTCTACGCAAACCACAAAACACTTGCGACCATCTCAAAGAAGGTATGTTTATTGCTTTCTCCTTGAATTTCAGCAGCCATTCTTCAAGCCTCAATAGTCTCACTCGTGAGATCTGAATTTGCAATGTAGGGTTTGCCCAGATCAGGAGGTCCAAGGACAGAGCAAGAACCAGTGCGCTATTGTTTCTAGTTCTAAGTTGCAAAATGGGCACAAAGCATTAGGTATTATGTTTCTCCTGCATAAATTAGCCTTGGTTGGAATTGCGTTTTGACATAAACTCCAAGTAAAGATTCTGACTTTTGAGGGGGGGTGGGGGTGGTTTCTATGCCAAATTTTGTTCCATGACTCCTGGGGTGGCTAGAATGATGTTGATATTTGCTCTCCTGTGTTCTGCGAAACATCTTTTCAGTCTTTATTATAGGCTATTTACTGTGAAATCACCTGATTCAATACCTGTCCACACCAACTTGTCTCGTGCATGTTGAGTTTTTAGAGGGATAGCTAGTATATCACTAATAATTTGCTCATCAAAAAGTCTACAAAGAGTTTGTTCATCCCATTTATCTTCCACTTTTAGAATTAATTTAGCAACTCGAGTGGGTTCACCATAGTTCACTGGTCCACCAAGAATATCTCTTTTTAGCCATCTATCTTCTCGTATGTTAATATTCTCCCCATTACCTACTAACCACATAACTGAAGATGAAATCGCTTCTTTGCCCATCAAGATACTTTGCCAACCCTAAGAGGGTTGGAATCCTTTTTCGGCCCTCCAAAATGAACCATTGGAGAATTAGATCCCTTTTAAAATTTGACACCATAAAGAAGGTGTTTATTGAGAAATTCTCTAGGCTTGTTTTCCAAGCAAGCCTTATTAAAAGATATTAGGTCTCTAAAGTCCATTCCTCCTGAATTTTTCCTCAATTTCAATATCTCCCATCTTCTCTAGTGCAGCCTTGATTTAGATTCACTGTTTTTCCACCAAAAGGAAGCTATTCATCTTTCAATATATTTGCATATGAAAACCGAGATTTTAAAAATAGACATGGCATATTGAGGCAATGCTTGAACCACCGTCTTGAGGAGGATTTTTCCAACTTTTGAAATCAAGTTTTCGTTCTAGCCCTATAATTTCATATTCTCGATTACAAAGACTCTTAGTTCATTTGCCATGTTTCTTATCCAAATTTGTGGACACCCTTTATTAAATGAAATGCCTAACTTATTCAAATTGATAACTTGTCAAAAAACATAGCAATTTTGATTTAGAATTAGAGCTAGGTTTTGACACACTCTTACTATTTCAACTAGGAAGAAAATAGAATCACATGCAAATAATAGGTGAGAGAGTGTTGGGAAGTGCTTGTTTTATTTTATCCCAGTACTAGTGCCCTACTCAATTGCTGTTTTAATTACAAATGACAATGAATTTGCCATTAGTATAAAAAGAGATATGGGAAGATAGGATCACCTTGTCGAAGCCCTCTAGAGGGCTAGAAGAAGGGTATAGGCTTTTTGTTGAATTTTACACTGAGTGAAATAGTTGTGGCACAAGTCATCACCCCATTAACCCACATCTCACCGAACCATATTTTCAACATACATGCCTCCAAGAAATCCTATTCCACTTTGTCATATGCCTTCTTCGTATCAAGTTTTAAAACAGCCTGAAACTTCTTTTTTCGATCACATATTCTCAATTGATGAAGGACCTCCTGGACTATTAGAATATTATCTTGTATTGGTCTTCCTCCCACAAAAGCACTTTACTTAGCACCTATGATCTCAGGTAGCCATGGTTTTAATCTATTTGCCAAGACTTTCAAAAAAAAAATTGTACACAAAGTTGCACAAACTAATGGGTCAAAATTGATCCAAACTCTTGGGGTTAGGCACTTTCGGGATCAATGTAATGTAGGTTTTATTAATCTCTGGAATAAGATACCCAGTCTCAAAGAAGTTCCTCATTGTTTGAAACAACCCTATCTTGAGATCTTTCCAACATAGTTTATAAAATTGACCATTAAGATAATCTAGACCTGGTGTTTTCGAGGCTCCCATCTCAAATACAGCCCTTTTTACCTCCTCCGTCGTTACTCTTGAGGTTAGCTTTTGGTTCATCTCCTTCGTAAGAAGGACATGGAAATTTTGTACGCATAGGATCTAAATATCGCATGCCCACGGTATATATAACTCTTCAAAAAATTCTGTTATCATCTTCTTAAGTTCTCTAGGCTCATGAATCTAGTTATTTTATGACTTTTTCAATGTTGAAATTTTGTTCCTCTTCCTTTTTTGTATTGCTGTTAGGAGTGTGCATGCTCCGCGCGGGCGGTTCTTGACCTAGAACCGGGAACCGCCTGCTAAGGACTGGTTCCGAAAAATTGGAACCGGGATCCACCCGTTTGTTGCATGGATCCACTCGGGAACTAGACCGTTGGTCCGGTCCGGTTCCCGGGTGGATCCATGGAACCGGTCTCACTGACCACGAGATGAAAATCTTAAGCTAAGGAAAACCCAAGATCAAAAGAGAGGACATCATTGATCTCAATTCTCAAAGCATCATCAAAGCAAGCCAAAAAGTTTCAGCTCCCCAGTTAAACATCTTCGATGAAATGTTTGTGAGCTCCAACTGTAGAGCTTGACCTCCTGGATAGAACCTTTGAAAAAGTAATATATATCCTGATCATAATGTCTGAACACATAGATGGATTTGGCATTTCAATCTAAAAGAAAGAAAAGAAGGGGTTAAAGAGGCAGCTTAATGGATCCATTTAGTCAACTTTGGAATATAATCCAAACGAGACAAGCTTAATTTGATCAAACTATACATAACACCCAACAAGTTATCGGATATATAATTATTTTTCGTGCTCTTTAGTCAAAAGGGTGAATATTTTATTTTTTTGGTCATAAAAGGGTGAATGATTTCAAAGGTGAAATTTAACTATGAAATTTAGAAGGTAATTTGATTGGATTTGTGGAATGGATATTTAAACTTTACAAAATATAACAAAAACAAGTCTACAGTCAATGATTTTAAATTTGATTTGGTGAAAAGTTGAACCTAAAGCAAAAAGTAGTTATTAGCATCCCCAAGATTTTTCACTTGACCAAATCAATAATTGGTGCAGTACTTGCAATATATATGAGCAAAAAACATGGAATTACCTCATCTCTCACAAGTTGACATACAGAGCCATGGCCATGTTTCAAAACTTTGTTTGCATAAAGATACAAACATTAAAGCAGCATGAATATATTAAAAATTAATCAGTCTGGTCTGGGTGGGCGGGTGGGCGGGTCCGCCCATGGAATCGGGAACCAGACCGGTACCCACCGGTTCCCATAAATTGGAATTGGGAATCGGACCGGTTCGCTCAAGAACCACCGGTTCCGGGTGGATCTCGATTCTTTTGCACACTGTGACATCCCGATTTTTCAAATTTTATTTTTAGTAAATTGAGACGGGCATTTCATCTGCACGCATATAGTTCATTTCCTTGAGTTGGCCACTCATGTAAAAACCAGTCTATCAGGTGAAGCCGGTAAGAGATTCTAATGTATCAGACTCGAGAATTTGACCAGGAAACGATCTTTCGACCGGGCTAATCTGCAAGGGTCATTATGGCACAGTTCAAAATCGATTAGAAGCCGGAGATAGGTCGGCTCGACAGAGTCATGTGATCGGGTGTGGGTGATTCCACCAGATCACATTATTCTTGTCGAGCGGCACTGGACCGACTTTTCTGTCGATTGGGTCCCCGGTGTCCGTATTTGAAACATTGAGATTTCCACGACAACCGAGGGTCACCAATGTGTCAAATGTGTACATTGTGGCTTGAGATTGATCAACCACATGTCGAGTGCATAAAAATTTCTAAAAGCTATCCGATAGGTTAGGACGCGCTAATATCGTACCAGAGTGAAATTAACCGTGAGATTGTGACTGAATTAAGAAATTAGAAGTCCTGGGGTGTCACATACCTTATGAGGATCATGTATTAATTTTGTGGATTTTAATTGGTTCAATTAGAAGAGAATTGAAGAATTAGACATACAAGAATTCATGCTCTGGCGGAAAATGAAATTGGACCCATTGGACTAAGGTTATGGGAGGTTGGAGTGAGTGGAGTATGACATCACATGATGATGTCATGGTGGGGCTTTTTGTGGATTAAAGAAAAAGAAAAAAAGAAAAGAAAATGCCCCCCTTCTCTCTCCTCCCTCTTTCTTCTTATTCTTCTTCTTCTTCTTCCCCGTAGGTCTTCCTCCTCCATTTTCTTTTTCTTCTTGAAGCTTCAAAAACCAGCAACCAAAGAGGAGCTTGGAAGGGGACCAGCCGCCGCCGCCGCCGGACCGCCGTCGCCGCCCGTCGCCACGACGCCCGCGCTCCGCCCGCGTGCCGCGCCGCCCCTTCGCCGCCCCTTCGCCGCCGTCCGTCGCCGCCGTCCGCCGCCGCCGCTCCTCCGCCGTCCCACACCGAGCCCCCCTTCTTCCCCTTCGTTCGGCCTTGGGCGAAGGCTGAAAATTCCAGCCAAGATCTGGAATTTCGGGGCCCGCTTTGGCCGGCTTCCCGACCCCGGTTGCTCGGCCCGCCTTGAGGAAAGTCGATCCTCGCGTCGGCCCCGTCGTTTTGGCGTGCTCGGCTCGCTAATCCGGTGAGTTTAGCTCACTAAATCTTGATTAGACGGTTAATGATGCCCTAAGTGTGCTTAGTCTAAGTTAAGTAAGCTTAGGTGGGGTTGGATTAGTTTAATTGGTTGGTGATTAGATTAAGGTGTTTAATTAAGTTAAAGTGTGTTTAGTTTAAAGTTAAGTATGTTTATATTAATTTAAGCTTTGATGTGACTTAAAGGAATTTGTTTTTGATTTATTTAAGTATTCCGAAATTATTAAATAATTTAATAATATATATTTATTCGAAATTAAAATATTATATTTAAATAAATTTCGGAAAAAAAAAGAATTACTTATTTAATAAATTCCAAAAATTTTCTCAGGAGCTTATTTGCTCAGAATTTCGTGCTGATTGCTGCTGTGTAGTCAGATTTTGAAATTTGATGATTGGATATTATAAATTGAGTGTGGATCGTGAAAAATATAGATATTATTATTTAATTCTTTTCGGAATAAATTTAATTATTTATTAAATTATGAAAATTTTGTCAAGACCTCAAACTCTCAGAATTTCGTGCCGATCGCTGCTGTGTATTTAGAATTAGAATTTGATGATTGATTGTGGCAAATGGAGTGTGATTGTGATAAATAGGGATTCTTTTTATAAAGTCCCAAGTGTCGAAATCATGGGAGATTGGCCGTGAATTGACACCTGATAAAGGTCACGCCCAGTGGGGCCGTGAATTGCCACCTGATAAAGGTCGCGCCCAACCGAGCCGTGAATTACCACCTACTAGAGGTCGTGCCCATCGGGCCGGAATCTACCACCTTTTAAAGGTCGTGCCGAGTGGGGCCGTGATGCCACTGATTCTAATTGTGCCGAGTGGGGCTGTGATGCCACTGATTCTAATTGTGCTGAGTGGGACCGTGATTGCCACTAGTCGTTAAACCTTCATATAGGGTCGTGATTGGAAGCAGTGATTGATTTGCTAGAATGACATGTAATCGGCCGAGTCGATTGATCGTTGAGACGATCTAAGTGATTGAATTGTCCTGATAATGTGATTGTGCCACAGTTGTTTGGTTATCAGAATTGCGAGTGGTTGAATTATATAAACTGTGCTAACCTGCAGATGAAGACTAATGCGAGGTAAGTCTTCTTGATGTTGTGGCTAGGTCACTCTGGGGCGTATTTTTTTTTTCTAATAGGGGTTTAGGGGGTTGAACTTGCTGAGACATTGTCTCATCCCGGTTTGGGGATTACAATTTTAGGTCCCTGGTGGATGGAGCGGCTAGATAGCTTTGGTTGGCTCTGAGGAGTTGCAGAGGTGAAGTCATAAGGATTGGAGAACGTGTCCGACTTATAGGTCGTAGGACAGTTCCTTTTTAAGAGCCGGTCTTTTGTAGACTTTTGGCTGTAGGCCTTTGTTTGTAATTCTGTTGATTTATGAAAGTGTTATGTTGTGGTTTTGCTTCCTGCTTTTCTATCCCGTATTTCATTGTCAGGGGTTTTTATAATATGTTTCGCTTGCGCATTAAAAAAAAAAAATGAATGGGGTCGGCGACACTACCTGGGAATGTCGCATTTGCATGACCATGGTGGGATGTTGGCGCGCTCGAGGTTCGGGGCGTGACACACACTGCTAATTGTTGTGGCGTGAAAACCAAGTGTTCTTATCTCCCCATTTTAGCTAGTTGATTCTTGAATGCAAGCCTCAATACATCTCCTCCTGTCTCTAAGACTGCTCAATTTTTTCAGTTAGTTGTTTCACCTTGTTTCTTGCAAAAGTCAAATTTTGTGCATTAAGTACATGCTGGATTTCCCCTTTTAAAACATTAATCTCCTTAATATTATTAAAGAAAGCCTTCTTGCTCCACTTATCCAGCTCTTTAAATAAAGCTTTCAACTTACGGGCTAAGCTCAAATTACCAAAAGGAAGAGAGTATACCTGCTTTACAATTTTTCCAAACTTCATTTTTAGTTCAGAATGCTTCAAACTTGAACAACTTGATTCTCTTCATTGGTGTAGCAGAGGATAGCAGTAAAATAGAGCTATGATCTAAACCGATGGCTGGTAATGCGAACGCTTCAGCTTTAGGGTACAAAATTCTCCACTCAATGCTACAAGTTATCCGATCCTACCTCTCTTATACATATTCCTCTCCTTCGCGATTATTAACCCAAGTGAATACAAGCATTTAGAAAGTCTCTAAAGGTATTTAACCAATATGTTTTGGCCATTCTTTTACCCACATTCTCCCAATAATACAAAATCTCATTGAAATCCCTTAAGCATAGCCAAGGTAATTTTTCCAGTGAATTTAATCCCTGAATGTTCTCCCATAATGCCAACTACGCTAGCTTAACTTGCATAAAAATAAGCATAAATTAGAACATATTTTTCAGTCTCCAAACAAGTGCATTGTTTACTTAGCACGATGAAGAACAAGAGCAAAAGTCAGACATCAGATTTTTACTCGTTAAAGACGCTAGATATATTGTATAATATCACGTCCATCACATGCAGTTCACCAACCGCCACTAAATGCATTCAACTTCAGGTCCTAATCCGAAAGCTTGTACTTATGCAAAAGCTTTGTACTACCATAATACGGATGAACTATTTTTCTATATCATGTTCCTAGATCAAAGAGCATAACGTTGCAGCATTGAGAGCCAGAGTTTCCATCGTTAATCAAGAAGAAAATTCGATTCAGCGTAAAAAGGACAAGTACATAGCTCGATGACAAACGATTCAAACCCGATGTGTGTGTGTGTGTGTGTGTGAGAGAGAGAGAGAGAGAGAGAGTGGATAATTAGGGTGGGCTGGACAAAATGCAAAGATTAGGCGCGAGTCAAATATTTCCCTTTGAATTGCATTAGCGTCGCGCTTTCCGCATAACGTCTTTCATTGCGGTTCCGGATTTATCGCAGCTCCAGAGTCGTGGAAGCGACGGCTTCCTAAAATCGCGATGAACAAAGGGTAGGCATATCCACACTTTGTTGTAGCGTAACAATGACAAGCAATAGTAAGGTAAATATGAAAGTCATAGAGACAAAATAGAAGGTTTGAATCACGTACGACGAGGTTAAAAGTTGAGTAAAAGTCGTTTTATTTAGAAATCAAACTGTTAAGAGGATGGTACAATGACATTCTATGTATTATCTCTCCATACTCTTCCGTACGGAGGCTGATATATTGAGGAAAGCCTAACGTATGTGAACCTAATATTTGCGACTTTTGGACAGAGGATCATCGAAATTCCACCCCCCTCCCAAGAAAAAAAAGGTACATGAAAGGAGAATATGAGGGATCTAAGTTGAGACATGACTCTCAAATATGATTTATTTTTAGGCAAAGCTTTGATATCGTGATGAACGATAAAAGATGGGTGTTTCTAACTTGCATCACAATATCAAATTTGAAAGGTATTTATATTACAAGAGATGATTATTAGACATACATCATTTGATCTATAGTTTATGACCTATAATCTTTGTTCTTTGTTGTTCATGATGTATGTTAGTCCAGTGCCTCACCATGGAATCACATGATTGGAAAGGTTATGAACTTTATCCTTGGTGTACTAATCTAATGTACAGAGGACAAGTAGATCACATTCAACGTCAAATATATCAATCTCACAAACTATTCTTAATCCGCTTGAATGTTATTTTCTCTTAAAATTCTTTCTTCTCCATTGCGAAAATCATGTTGACTGGGAAGGAGTCAGCATTTCTTCTATTAGAAACTTATGAACAATAAATTTTCTCCCCTCTGAAAGCGACCACCACGTGGCCCCAACCCAGTAACCTACCAAGAATCAACGTCTTAATCCTGTTTATATCCGGCTGATGGCGATACCCACGTGGACGTTTTCCATCACTTTTGAAATATGAGGATTTGAAAGTGAAATCGAATCCATGGAAAAAATCGAACCACTGTCGTGCACCTTCTCGAATGGAGAAAATTCTTCTCCTCGATCGCCGACCAATGATAATAATTACACTTATTACATCCAATTGTTGTCAAGTTTGTTGATTTAAAAGGAAAAATTTTGGACAACCTCGAATTAAGACAAAACGAGCGTAGATGCTCCGGATCTGAGCTTTTGTCATCGACGTGTTAAACGATGCCCGCAAATTCAGCCTGCGAAGAAACCCTAATTCTCGCCACTCATTGCGTAGCGGGAGTCGCTCTTTTTCTTCGAAAAAGGTCGAGAGGAAATTGATCAATTAAACCTGAAGTGACGATGCGAGGACGATCTTCAACGGCCCATAACCTCCATTAACGGCTGCATCAACGAACATGTCTCGCTTTCGTGACGAGGGTTTTGCCCTGTTTTTGTCTCTGCTGGATGCTGCAGGCAGTCCTTAAATGCTGGTGACTCGTAGAAACCCTAGATGACTCTACATCGAGTCATTCGCGACAGGATTGCCTGATTTCGTGGGAGTATGTATGTGCGGCGTGGAATAACTTGCTTCTCTTCTTACTATCATTTATTTATTTATTTCAGATACAATCATACATTAATAAGTCAATTCTCGCAATATACTATATCAACCTCACAATTCTTGTTAAATACATATATTATCGACACCATGACTGGACATTTCAGCTTAGGAGATTATTGAATTTAACCCGTGACGCTTATATTCACCTTTGAATGTATATAGTAACTTGATCAATTAATAAATTCGAGAGCTAATCTCTTTTTCCCCTAGAACATGTGTGCCTATTTTGTCTTAATCAATCAATTGGAGGAACGTGTTGGCCAAAAGAAATTGTTGGTAAAATGTCAACTTTGATCGTCTGCTCGAGACGTTGGACAATAATATAAACGAAGCAGTCCCTATCGCATGGGACGATATTTATTCGGGTGGATAACTGCTTTTTAGACTTAGCCGCTTGGACGAACCCCAAAAAATCGTATGCCCGGACAAACTTGAGGACATTGGATGTCCAATCAGAGAGATTTCCGCTCTATCACCTCCAAATTTTTTGACAATAAACAATTTCGTTCATAGTCTTCTCAAGGTACGTGTGCGCAAGTTTCAATTGCATTAAGAAAAATTCCGTAAACATACATAGGTCGGTTCATGACCACCGCATTCTTATAGATAAGATTGCTTTTTTCCCCTATATATACTTTTATTTTCTGTATTTTCTAACAGTTACATCGTAATTATTAACCTTCTGGTTCCTCAACATTACATAGAATACATAAAAAAAAGACCAACTACGCCTAAATTCTGGATTTGCAGTTGTGGCCGTGCTTCTCAATGATAAAGTTGGACGGTGGACCTAGAGAGAGAGAGAGAGAGAGAGAGAGAGAGAGAGAGAGAGAGAGAGAGAGAGAGTGGCTTGGGCAAAGTGACCTTGCCCTAGAGTAGTTTACACGCACTTTGTGGGATTTAAAAAATTAATTCTAGCTTCTGAGCTGGAAATTCCTAGATGCCTCAATTAACTATGCAAATCTCGAGATATCTCTTCGATAATGTTATGCAAATAGTATAAAGATAGATGAATTTTTTTCTTATATCTTACTCCCCATAGTCATGTAAGAATTTGTCGGCATGGAAAATTAAAAAAGACTAAGATTAAATATTCCAAATTATATTTTCTATATACGTGGAATTATGTTATGGAGCCGAAAGTGCCTCTTGCCATATTTTGATAAACCTGACAGAAAATGAAGAAGAATTGGAGGAATATTTTTGTATTCTGAATTCACAATTCGTTCATGTATTACACGCCTATTAATAATACAAGAAATGAGTATGATAGGAAAGGATATACAAAATATGTTGTTTCCTATACTACTGTTCTAATACCCAATCTCACGGATTCATAGAATCAATCAATCCGTATTTAGATAATTAGAATAAAATCAAATAATATTTCCAACACTCCCCCTCAAGCTGGCGGTTTATATATGTCGAAAACGCCTAGCTTGCTTAGTAGATATGAGTGTTGTCTCTGACACAATGGTTTGGTGAAAATGTCTGCAGGCTGTTCCACGGTTCCAATTCCCCTTGTTACAACAAGGCCTTCTTGAATCTTGTCTCGAGTGAAGTGACAATCAACCTTTATATGCTTCGTTCTTTTGTGAAATACTGGATTTGCTGCTAATTTGAGTGCAGCATCATTGTCACAAAATAATTCGCTTGGTCCTTCTACTTGTACCCCAAGATTAGAAAGCAGTCCTCGTATCCACACTATTTCGCAGATAGTTTTTGTCATCGCTCGATATTCTGATTCAGCCGAGGATAATGAGACAGTCGCTTGTTTCTTTGATTTCCATGAGATCAAGGACCTTCCCAATTTTATGCAAAAACCAGTAATGGATATTCGGGTCATTGGACAAGAGGCATAATCTGTATCACAGTAAGCTGTCATCTTCAAATTGCAATCACGAGATAAAAGTATTCCAAGTCCTGGGCATCCTTTCAAATACTTCACGACTTTCAATGCTGCGTTCATATGCGACTCTAAGGACTATGCATAAACTGACTGAGTATTTGAACATCATAAGATATGTCAGGTCTAGTCATAGTAAGGTAGATCAATTTCCCGACGAGTCGTTGGTATCCAGACGGATCCTTAAGCAGTGGATCCTTAATGAACGAAGATAAGCCTGCATCATATTCATGTGTCGTTAATTTAGCATTCTGCTCAATTGGTATGGCAGCTGGCTTGCATCCTGATAGCCCTATCTCTGAAACAATTTCAAGAACAAATTTTCGCTGATTGAGGCAAATCCCTCTCTCAGACCGTGCTATCTCAATTCCAAGAAAATATTTGGGAGATCCCAAATCTTTAATATGAAAAGCAGAGCCTAGATATTTCTTGAATTTTCCAACAGCAACTTCATCATTTCCCATAATAAGAATGTCATCAACATATATTAGTAGATAAATCGATGAAGTACCTTTAGTCCAAGTAAATAGGGCATAGTCATGTTTGGAATGTTGGAAACCCGCATTTGTAAGTGCAACAGTAAATTTTGCATACCATTGCCGAGATGCTTGCTTCAGCCCATATAAAGATTTACGGAGGCGACATACTCGAGACTCCCCCTGTCTTCGTAATCCTGGTGGAACTTCCATATATATCTCTTCATCGAGATCTCCATGGAGGAAAGCATTATTAACATCCATTTGGTGAAG
Organism: Eucalyptus pauciflora; assembly: GCA_007663325.1. Taxonomy (NCBI): domain Eukaryota; kingdom Viridiplantae; phylum Streptophyta; class Magnoliopsida; order Myrtales; family Myrtaceae; genus Eucalyptus; species Eucalyptus pauciflora. Next base: position 2,675,895 of record VMYD01000056.1, read on the forward strand.
TCGCCAATCACGGAGTGCAGCAATAGAAAAGAACGAACGAACGAACAGTAACCTCTTTGGCGACTGGAGAAAAAGTCTCATGATAATCAAAACCTTCCCTTTAAGTAAAGCCCTTCGCAACCAAGCGAGCCTTGTATCGTTCAACCGAACCATTTACCTTGTACTTGATTTTATATACCCATTTGCAACCGATTGGTTTCCGATCTAGGGGCAAATCCACAATATCCCAAGTATGATTCTCAGTGAGAGCATGTAATTCAATGTCCATGGCCTGTTGCCATTGTGGATCACGTGCTGCTTCATGATAAGATGATGGTTCCTGTTCCGCTGATATGCGACTAATACAACACATGTGTTCTGGTGACAATCGACTAAATGAAACATAGGAGGAAACAGGATAACGTGTACCTGGAGAATCCACTGTGGGACATATATAATCTTTGGTCCATGCGGGAGGACGAACATGACGTCCAGAACGTCGAGGTTGCTCAATATCTCGTTGAACAGGAACTAGTGAGCAAGAATCATTAAGACATAGGTGTGGGACTTCCACTGAAGATGTAGATGTCTCTGAAGAAGCAGGTGGATTAGCCTTGTTAGATGATGATGCAGATGTTTCTGAGGATTCATCTTCGTGATTCGAAGAATTGAAATTAGCTGGCATAGATGATATAGGTTCAGCTGCAATGAAAGTATATTGAGAACATGCAGATAAATCTTCCTCAGATAAAAAAGGGCGGTTATTTGATGTTGATACAGATGATTGAGACGAAGATGTGATTTCCTGAAATGGAAATATATCTTCATGAAAAATTACGTCTCGACTGATAAAGAAACGCCTTGTAGATATGTCCATAACTCTATAGCCCTTTTGCAAGGTGGGATACCCCATAAAGACACATCGAATTGCACGAGGATCCATCTTATTTCGAAAGCCCATGTTCATGGCATAGCATAAGCAACCAAAAACTCTTAAATTTGTGATCTCTGGCTTCTTTCCAAAAAGCATCTCAAATGGAGTCCGTCCTTCAAGAACTCGAGTTGGCATGCGATTGATTAGATAGGCTGCTGTGACCACACAATCACCCCAGAATTCTTCAGGAATTGATGATTGGTATTTAAGTGCTCGAGCTACTTCTAAGAGGTGTTGATGCTTGCGCTCTACAATCCCATTTTGCTGGGGGAGTGTAGGTGCAAGAACTTTCATGGAGAATCCCATGAGAGGATAGAAAAGAAATGCACTCATGGGTGAAAAATTTTCACGCCCATTATCTGTACGAATTTTCTGAACAGATTGATTGAACTGATTTCTAATCAATGAGAAGAATTTTGACAGACAGGAAAAGGTTTGACCTTTCGACTGCATAAGAAAAATCCATGTGGCACGAGTATAATCATCTACCACAGTTAGAAAGAAACGTGACCCATAACGATGAGGGGTATGGTATGGACCCCAAATATCCATATGTAATAAGGAAAAAGCACTAGTAGCTCAAGATGCACTAATTGGGAAAGAAGCTCGTGACTGTTTTGCTAATGGACAAATAGAACATTTGGGATGAGGAAAGCGAGCACTATGACCCAAACGTTGATGAGAAATGATAGTTTTATTACTATTGGTAGCATTACAAAAAATGCTATTATTCAAAGATAATAATTCAAAATCATCAGGAATATTAATCCAAAAATATAGTCCTTGTGCCACACTACCCAAGCCCATCGTTTTGCCAGTCGAATGGTCCTAAAAGAAGCAATTTTGGGAGTTGAATATGGCACGACAAGAATTGTCCTCACATATCTTGGAAACAGATATAAGGTTGAATTCAAAACCAGGAATGTAAAGGACATTTTTAAGGACAATATGTGGACTAAGATATACAGTACCAATTTTGGTGACATATATAATATTCCCATTTGGAAGACGCACTGACACGGAAGATTGGGGTTTATGAGTATCGGAAAAATATTGATCATGGCATATTATGTGGTCACTAGCACCCGAGTCAATAATCCACGCATCAACTGAAATTGAATTTGTCTTGCGAAAAGAAGTACCTGTAAAACTTGCAGTTTTATTAATGGTTCCCAATTGACCCAGAGCTCTCATAATGTGTTGATATTGATCTTGCGTAATTGTCTGAGATGCTCCCCTTTCCTTCAATGCTGAAACCTGATAACAGAATATTCTTTGCCCATTTTTTCTTTATCATTTGGTTTCCCGTGCAATTTCCAGCATGTTTCAACAGTATGGTGTGGACGTTTACAATATTCACAAAATTTACCCCTTTTGGAATTTTGTCCACTCCCTTTTGATGATGTGGCACCATGTGAACCATTCGATGCTTTATAAAAAGGGGCTGATGTGGCTTGATGTGAGCCACTTGATCCGGTTAGTTGAGATAACCAATGTTGGCCGTTAGATCCCTCCACTTGATTTGGGCCATTGATTTGAAGCCCTTTAGGGTTTCCCTCATCATTTGCTCGAGAGAATTGTCCCATTTGAGAGATTTGTCCCGCGGAAGCACCAAGGAACTGTTGCTGGTTTTGTCTCGCCGAAGCACCAAGGAGCTGCTGTCTCGCCAAGCTACTGGACGGTCTGTGGGTCTCGCCTTGTCTCACGGGAACGGCGAGTGCGACACCATCACCCACCCGAACGGACTCCGCCGTGGCTAAGTGCTGGCTTTCTTCTTGGACGGCCAACTGGTATATTCGACCGAGAGGCGGCACCGGTTCCATGGCGAGGATCCGCGATCTAAAAGGTGAGTAACTCTCGTTCAAAATCAACAAAAATCGAGTGACTTTCTCTCTCTCTTTCATCTCCCGATACTGTTTGAGTGTGGATTCAGGCCCTTCGAGTTGTTCCTCGGCCCCCTCAAGCTCGTTCCACAAGGCCGAGAGTCGATTAAAGCAAGCGGTAACCGAAAGGTTCCCTTGCTTGAATTCCGACAAAGCTTGAGTCAGTGTGAAGAGCTTGGCGCGGTCGAGTTTGCCGTACATCTCTCTGATGTTATTCCACATAACCTTTGAGTCCTCGGTTGGTGGAAGACCGGCAGCAATCTCGGCACTCAGACAATTGCCGATCCACGTGCGCACAAGCTGGTTGCATCGACGCCAGTGTCGTTGGAGACGTTCGTCGGTCGGAAAGGCTACGGTTCCGTCGAGGAATCCGTCCTTCTCCTTAGTCACCAAAGCTTGCCGGAAATGTTGAGCCCACATCGTGTAGTTGTCTGGTCCGGTGAGTTCCAGCTTGATGATTTTCAGTTCAGGGCCGTCGGCTGGCGATGTGTACAACGGATCGCCAAGCTCCGGGCGGCCGCCTCTGACGAGGAGCGGATAGGGCACAAAACCAGGTTGGAATCCTGGGTAGGGATCCGTTCCTAGACCCTGTGAATTCGGATTCGATCTCTGACCCTGTTGACACCTAATATTTTTAGAATAATAAATTAAATTTGGTTTCAAAAATCTTTGTTGTTGAAAATATATTTCCATTTCAAAATTAAAAAAAAATCAGTTTTTTTATTTCTTATTTTTCTTTTTATTTTCCACTTGTTGACACCTAATTTAAAATTAGTTTTAGAAATAAAGGATAATCTTGGTTTAGAGGGAAATTTTTAAAAGAAATTGAATTAAAAAATTAAACGAACGTGTGATTTTGGAGCCAATTTGTCGTTGAAGAAGTTGAGTGAATATCTCTAAATCTTGAACAACTTGGAGTCTTCCCTCTATTTAAAGGAAGCGAGGTTTCAGAGCAGGAGGTGGCTTCTTCTTCGTTTTAGGAGAAGAACACAAAAAGAAAAACCAAAAAGAAGGGAAAGTCAGAGAGGGAAGTGACGTGAGGGAGCAAAGAGGCAAGGATCCGTGCGTTTGAAGGGGGGAAGAAAAGTAAAAAGGTAGAAAGTGAAAAGGTAAAAAGGAAAGCAGAGAGAGAAGGAAAAGGGGAAGTTTACTGTTCATCTTCCCGTTGGTTGCCCCTTCGCTGTGATTTTGCTTGCCGCCTGCCCCTGCAATCGAACGTCGACTCCTCTACGGTCGTCGGACGCCGCCGTCTCGCCACACCGACGCCGCCTAAAGTCGAAGCCCGCCTCCCACTCGAAGTCGACCGCCGCACCGGTCTCGCTCCACCAGCAGCCGCGAACGCCGCGCCGTCGCTCGCCTACTCCTTGCCCTCACCAATCAACAACCCTGACGCTTGTGCCAGGAGTCCCCGCTGCTTCGCAATCGCCAGTGCCCGATGCCCCTGCTCTGTTGCGCCTCAGCCTAATCGCCGGTAGCCTGACGCCTCTGCCCGAGCTTGAGACGGTGTGCCTGCCACTGAAGCCCCCTGCATCGGCCGCCACACAAGCACACCACAGCCCGCAGCCGCTCGTGCCAGACGCCAGCACCACTGCCTAGAACCCGAGCAGCCGCCTAGCGCCATCGATCAGCCACTGCTTCGCTCCGCACGAAGCTGCGACCCGCCGAGCCTGCGACTCTCTGCACCACCGCCGAATCGCCGCTCCGACCCGCAGGACCCAGCAACGCCGGAGCCGCTCGTAGATCCGCCTGAGTGACGAATCGAGCCTCCCTGTTCGCGAAGCCACCGGTGCCCGACGCCTCTGCAGCGTTCTCCACCCGCGACGCCTTTGCCCCGATGCCGCGACCCGTCTGCCTTCGCGGTTTCTCAATCGTCCGCCGGTCAGCTCGCCGCCGCACCACCCTTGCCGGAGCTCCACCGGTGACCCCCCTTGCCGCCGACGAAACGTGCTGCCCCTATTTCCCTTAGGTTGTTCATTTTCTTTTATTTTTTATTATTTATTTTATTTTATTTTACTTTACTTTTAGTTAGTTTTATTATTATTGTTAAAGTTAAACTATGTGAGGTAACTTTTAGGTTATAATTACTATAGGCATTATCCATAGGATTTGTCCCTAAGGTTATTGTAATTATTTAATTTGACCCGTAAGACGTCGGGTCATTTTTTTAATTATGATAATTTTTGGGGTTTGTTTATGATATATTAACTGTTGAATCAATATAGTTATTAATTTGATCCGTAATATTTCGGATTAAATTTTTAATTATTTTGATTTATTGTCTGATGTTTAGGGTTAAAAATAATCGTTAATTTGACTCGTGAGACAACGGGTTATTTTTTCGTTTACGTTAATCCTTTATCTGTTTGAATATATGGCTTGTTAGATTTAATGTTTGTTTTAGAAAATCACTAAAAAAATCAAAAAATATATTTGAATTAGGATTTTAATTGATTCTAGAATATTTCTTGTTATTTTGCATATCTAGAATATATGTTTTATTTTAGATTTAAAAAAATATAAAAACAAAAAAATGCATTCATTTAGGATTTTAGTTTTTGTTTAATTACGTGGCAATTTTAAATTTCGAACATTTTAAAAAAATAAAAAAATATCATGCATATGTCATGTAGAAATAGGGAATTCTCTGCACGTCATTACATATTAAATAAAATGGCATGTTTCATCTAGATCATATATTTTAGATAAATTGCATTTTAGATCAAGATAATGTCTTAGTTTAAATTAGGATTTTATATGACCTAATCCTATTTTAAATTAGATAGAATTTTAATCTAGCTATATCATTTTTGCATTCGAATTTCATGAAAGAAAATACAAAATTCGTCTTTGCATAAGTTAATATCATTATCTAGAATAGATTGCATTTTTAAAAATAAAAACATCAAATGCACGTCATTTAGTTTTTATTAAGTTCATTTAATTAGAACTTTCATGTCATTAGATTAAGTTATTTAATAAATGTCATGTGACATATAGTTCGCATATTAAATTGCATGAGGCATGCCATTTTAGTTTAAATAATTTTGTATGTCATTGCATTGCATTGCATGCAATTAGATTTAGGTAACTTAGATTGCATATTTAATTATTGCATTTCTTTAATTTCTAATTTCACGGAAAATATAAAAGAATTAGAATGAATTCATTTCATGCTTTAGGATAAATCGCATGCATATATAAATTAGATTGCATACATATAGTTCAAATTAGCCCATTTAAATTGCATTTCACATATCATTAAAGTAAAATTCATGCATATTAATTTTAGATTAAGATTGCATAATAATAAGTTAGGTGTCATGTCATTTAAAAATCATGTTTAGGGCATGCATTTTTATTAACATTTTTTTTAAATGTTTTCTTAGAGAGTGGACTTTAATAAAGTTGTAGTTTATAATTTCTTATGAATTTAGCATTTTGATTTATTTAATTGACTGTGCACCCGCATGACCACCATTTGCATGTTAGTATCTTAGGTTAAAATTAATCAAGACTGCCTGCAAAAATGTTTTTTTTAAGGTACCGAAAGGGCGTTAGATTAATCTAGTGTAACCATGTCCCCGAATCCATTAAATCTTTGGTTCGTAAAAGGTAAAGTATTCTCCCATACTTTACTTGGGTTTCTAATCAGCCCTAATTGGTTAGTGGCGGCTCCAATTTGAAATATAATTGCATGTTTTAATGGGTCATTTTCTTAGTATCAAGTCGCGATTGGTAGGGCTTGGGAGAGTCCGCGCCAAGTTTTCGGACTTAGTAATCCATTAACCTAGTTTTAGGTGATTCACCCATCGAAAAAAATCGGGTCGCGACAGACCCGAAAATGTCCAGCCCGCTCCACTTGGAGCAAATGGAGTCGGCCCACCTCCATTGGGTCCACCTCCGAGGTCTGCAGTTTGTCCGCCTCCAACTGGACCATATTGAGCCCAAGATTGACTCGAAAAAGGAAACCAGTGTGCCTGTGGCCACTGAATCGGCCCGGAGTACTGAACAGCAGCGGGGACCGAGGAGACTAGATGCTGAGTAATGGACAATTCTTCTGTGTTAGGATCAATCTGTTGAGAGATCTGATCTTGTGGTGAGTTTTCTCCAGAACTTGTCTGTTGTTTTTGATTTTCTTGCATGATATCGTGAGGTGTGGATTCCTATCAAAGTGCTGAGTATGTTCTGCAGATAAACGGCTGCGGCAACGAATCAGAAACTAAAGATGAAGGCAATCCCAGAAATTCTTTTGCGGAAGCTAGGTCAGGAAGAAAAAAGAAGAAGCTCTGATACCATGGCAGAAAATGAAGAAGAATTGGAGGAATATTTTTGTATTCTAAATTCACAATTCGTTCATTTATTACACGCCTATTAATAATACAAGAAATGAGTATGATAGGAAAAGATATACAAAATATGTTGTTTCCTATACTACTGTCCTAATATCCAATCTCACGGATTCATAGAATCAATCAATCCGTATTTAGATAATTAGAATCAAATCAAATAATATTTCCAACAAAACCTTCTCTCAGCCTAAAAAGCATGCCTAGATCTCGCCTTTAGAATGATTTGAAGTAATTGCAGTTAGCTTAAAGACATTCGTAGATGTCGATTGATCAATGCTTTTGGAAGTACTAAGAGATGCGCACGCATACGTGCGATATCCAAACTATTTCCGTTGACCCTCATGAAAATCTGCGTACAGACCCTTGTTGCTAATTCTTTATTCGCCGTAAAATCTGCATGAATCCATACTTCAACGATTCAAACATCGCACGATCCGTCGCCGATATAGTTACGGAGATCATTGCGTCAGATTATTCAGCTTGCAAGAAAAGTTATAGCGCGAGTAAACCATATAAAATAACAATAAATAATGGCAAAAACGATCGCCGAAAATTCTCCAATGACGACAAGGACTCCGATTTAGTGGAATTTTGTGCTCTCAATTTGACTATAAATACCCGCCCGTTGTGCTCCCAAATTGAGTGCAAGAAATCAAACTTCTGACCAAAGTGTCTCGAGAATCACATGGCGCTTCTTCAATCTCCATCGATTTGCTTCCCTCTCGCCCTTCTCCTTTCTCTCCTCATAAACTCGTCTCACTGCTTCAAACCTAAATCGCTTAACATCTCGAAAGTTCAGTCCAACGGTGATTGGTCGCCGGCAGGTGCGACGTGGTACGGGAGTCCCAACGGCGCTGGAAGCGATGGTAATGGAATGACAATATATTTTTATTTGGTCAATTCACCTGGAGTAAAAGATCTTTTTACGCAAGCGTCGTTGGTCTCATCACACGCCTTTCAGTAATTTTGACTTATCAAGTCTTTCGAGTATAAATCGGTTCGGACATATTAGTAGCTTAGGTCAATCGCTTAATCGTGATTGATTTTGGCTTTGTACCAAACACATATAGACTTAGAGGTCAAACTGGAATCAAGTACAACGCTAGACAATACTACTCTAGTAATCACACATTTCACCTGATCTGCAAATATACATACATATATATATTTATACATACATATATAATATATTATATATAATATGCTTTGTATGATATTTTGTACGTAGGTGGTGCATGTGGGTATGGGAGTGGGGTCGACCAAGCTCCATTCTCTTCAATGGTGTCCGCAGGAGGGCCTTCTCTTTTCAAATCAGGCAAAGGATGTGGAGCTTGTTACCAGGTTTCTCTCTTGCTAGAAAAGTGTTTCTCGAATTATTTTTATATTCGCCGTCATCGGAGAAAATTTGCCACGGACAAAGTTAAAATATGTTCACGAGATATGCTTTTCCTAAATTAACAATCGTGGAATAGAATTCATGAAAACATCTACTGCGGCACGCTTTCAAGACTCCCATTAAAAGTAGTTTAAATTCTTCGTATTTAAATAGATTATTTGACTCGGTACAAATTGTCCTATTCAAACAGATTATTTAGTAGTAGTTAGGAAGTGCAGTCTTTTGAGCTCTTGTTGATTAAATTTCAGGTGAAATGCACTGAAAATGCGGCTTGTTCCGGGAACCCGGTGACGGTCGTTATAACTGATGAATGCCCTGGTGGCCCTTGTGTCGCTGAATCTGCTCACTTCGATTTGAGCGGCACGGCTTTTGGAGCCATGGCGAGCTCTGGCAAGGCCGATGAACTTCGCAACGCTGGGGTGCTGCAAATTCAATACCAAAAGTCCGTACGGTTGATCGTTTCTCTATGGATCCTTTCGAGTGAATTCCAATTTTAACAGACGCGCAGAGGGAAAAAAGGAAGATAAAACGCATTGAAAAGTGCTTTAAATTAACGAGAAACTTTGCTTTCACCAGGCTTATACTAATCAGCAAATAGTCTAACTTGCTTATTAAAAGTCTATTTATGTGCACATATTTACAATGCCAAGCAGAGTAGAGTGCAATTTCCCCGGCGCGAAGGTGGCATTCCACGTTGACTCCGGCTCGAACCCCAACTATTTCGCTGCGCTAATTGAGTACGAGGATGGGGATGGCGAGCTCGGCTCCGTCAACCTGAAGCAGGCTCTAGACTCTGACTCTTGGCTTCCGATGCAACAGTCGTGGGGCGCGGTTTGGAAGCTGGATGGCGCGGGCCAGCTGCGCGCCCCATTCTCGATCAAGCTTACCTCTCTTGACTCCGGTAAGACCCTGGTTGCCAACAACGTGATCCCCGCTGGGTGGCAGCCCGGACAGACGTACCGGTCGGTCGTCAACTTTGCTGTCTAAGGGTTGTGCGTGGTTTGCTTGGGAGACGAAGAAATGGAGATTGATCGTCAGTTAATTTGGCTCTGTGTGTTTTATGTGATAGGCAAAAAGAAAATATTGGATGGTGTGGAAAAAGAAAGTATTTTGCTTTTTCCACTCTGTGTAATCTAGTCAGCTATGAGCTACCTCTTGGAAAAGAGAGTAGTAGTGAGAAATGAATGGTATTGTCCTTTGAAAATCAAGAATGATTTAGGTATTTGAAGCTTGAAAGCTTTTATGTTTTGCACCAATATATGTACCACTTCCAAAATGGATGGTCATAAATCGTGTCAATCTATATGCAAATGGGTATTTTCTTCACTTTGAAAAAAATGAAATTTCTCAATGAAAATTATAATTCCTTAGAAACCATTTTTAATACATATTCATAAATAAAACTAACGAGCCTGACCTTTCAACATATTCCTATCACTCCCAACTATCACTACTTTGATTCATTTCTAGAAATCAACCTCTTGTGCGTCGAGTTTGTACTTAATACTAGCTCCAATAATATATGTGAAAAGAAACATCATCATTGAATTTTCAGTTCAATCCCGATAAAACTATTGACTAAAATTTAAGTTCAATCTCCATCAAGGTACTCTTGGACTACGTAGGATGGTCGATGTTCACGTCAATAATTTCTAGCTAAAATTGACTCAAAGGACTACATTAACAAATCATCAAAAGGTTTAAGTGGCAAAATTTCGAGATTTTGAACTGAAGTGACATTCACGTAATAGATTTAGATTCTTTGTTTTTTTTTTTTGTTAATCAAGTCAGATGAATGTCATTGACATGGACAAAGAAGAGCTGGGTATTGATGCAAATCAGTTTCTCGCCACCATTAAAAGGGTAAGTGACTTAAGGTGCGCATGATAACCATTTTATTTTTCTATTTCTCTATTTTTCAGTTCCTTGGAATATATTTGGAACAGAAATTTGATTGTGTTTTTAAAATTATTTCTGGAACAACTTTCTACTTCAGAAATAGATTTGGACTAGAACTCAGAAGTTAAAATATTTACCTTTTCTATTTCTAGAACAAAAGTGAGTAATGAAAACTCTTCTCGTTGTTTACTCTCATCACTTCCCTCCACCCACCCATCGCCCATGGGATGTAGGATGCCTGCTGCTAACCACCGTATGTCAGATGCCTGCCGCTAGTAGCTCACCGTTGGTTTTCGGATGCCCGTTGCTGGCCCTTGGACTTCGGCCATCTAATACTGATCGCCGATCGTTTACCACCGACTGCCCGCTGGTTGCTGGCTACTGCCTGCGTGCCTCTTGCCGTCGATTGTCGGTCACCGGTGACCCCCCTGCAGTTGTTGGCCGTCAGAAGCCAAACGCCTCCCACCACTACTTGGGGAGGGGGAGAGAAATTTTGTGTTATTATTAAACGAATTTCTATTTCAAGAGCAGAAATTTTATAAGATTATCAAATGCATATTTCTGCTTAGAAACTTATCTAGAGAATAAAAATAGGAAAACTAATTTCTAGTCATAAATTGATTTCTAGAATAGAATGATTATTATACATGTCCTTAGTGTCCATTATTAGCGAATATTGTTCTTTGATAGTTGACCTAGGTGTAGACGCGAAGTGCATCATCAGTATCCTCAGAAGTCATTCAAGAATTCCGGGCCAAAGATGAAGAAAGTCAGCGAGTTCATGAAGGATGTTATGCTGCATTTGCGGTTCTTCATCCAAAGCCTACGTAAGGCATTGGGAGGCTTTTGCCTTCTTTTTGTTTTTTTTTTGTTATTTTTTGATCATTTATTGCAATCCCTTCTGGCTTCTCCTGCTCTTCATTTTCTTATACCTTCACTATCCTGTGATACAATGTTGTTAAACCCAAACTTTATACTTAAGCTCGCTTGCCTTCAATTTTGAAGGTAACCAATTGAGCGATCAAATCGTTCTAGACATCAACTCAAAACCCTCAGATCTAGTTTGCGTTCCTTTCTCGAATGTCTGTCAGCTGTTTAACACACAAGGATTGCGGCTGTGCCGAAATTTCTTATCTGTTGAAGTCAAGCGACAATGAATGTGGTACGTTTCACAATTCTCCGACTCATGTAATTTTAACATAAATAACATGTTACTGCCGCGTGGTACGATTGTCATATAAAATACCCTCTCCGGTCTTTAGTTGCGAAGCACTTTTGGTACTTGGGGCCCAAAGGCTTAAGCTACATTTGACTATTTCTCGTTTCCCTTAAGATGGATTAATGGGTTTGATATGAGACCATGTATTTGGGCTCATTTGGATCCAAATGGGGCTCGTAGGGTGTGCAACCGGACCGGGTATACTCGGCAACCGGACCGGCCCACCCGAAAAATAGGATCGGGAACTAGTTCCCAAAATTCGGAACCGGTTTGAATTGGTTTGGGAACCGGTTCCGAGCAAATATCCACCCGGGAATTGGATCGATCGGACTGATTTGGGAACCGGTTTATAAACCCAAAAGACCAAAACACTATCCCTTTCCCCCTAATTTCTAATCTTAGAATTGCATTTTTCCTCTGGCATGGCGCTCCCCCATCGTTTCTCTTCTTCGCTTGCTTCCCTCCCTCACTGGTTCACTATCGCACCATTCATTGCATAGGATTTTTGCTTTGCCTTATGATGTTTGTTTATGATAATTAACCTTGTGAATCCTTAGTTTTGTTTAGTCAAAAAGTTAATGTACTTATTGATTATATGTGCATAATGTTTCAATATAAAATAGGAGGATTTCGTTATTTTCTCACATATTAATGTAAAATTCGAAACCGTATAGGATATTGGGCGGTTGCAAAATAGGTTCAAGTGAAAACGGGGTTGACTTTGGAACTTGACCGGAAAAATAGGATGGTTCCAAAATAGGGTCCAGTACAAATAGGATCGGGTACAAGATTCAGGTTTGCAAACTATTCACCCTGGACCTGATCACCCTAAGGGCTCATAGTATCCTTTGCCTAGTTTAATGAATCCACAATAGGGCTGCTGCTTTTTAGTTTATAAAAAATATATCACACATTTACCTGTTTGAGATTTTTTGTAATATAACCCTTTAATCTATTGAATTGACCAAACATAGAAGCATGTCCAAGTGGGAGAAACCAATAAAGTAGAGAATTGCCATAGGATAACAAGTATATTACTGACACTAATAAAATGCCACCGATGATATTGAAAATTGCTGCTAATAATCTTTAAAATATCGCTAAATGCATCTTATCGTGCCAATTTCAGAAATGATGCTAATGTAGTGTAAAAAACGTTCGATATTGTTGTAGTGAGTTGGTTTGAGAGATAGTTCTCAATGATAGGGAAACTTTAGTTCTTTGCCATTTACTGTAGTGAGTAGGAGCAAATTTATTATTAACAAAAAATATAACCAACGTACAATTGAGACGAAACTCACTTTTGACTTAAAGGTATAGAATATGGATAGATAAATTTGTAACTTCTTTATATATGGTAGTCAGTGTTTTTGGTTTAGAAAAGTAATTTCCAATATATTGTTAAATCGAATGAATAAATTATAATGCGTTGGATAGCTTTTTTTTTTTCCATTGGAAAAGTAAGCACCCACTTATTAGTAACTATAAATTTTTTCACACACTTGGTTGATTTTTCAATAAGGAAAAGTAACTTTCAACCTATAATAAAAATGGAAAAAAATAATATTCCACTAGTTATACGAAAAAGTAAATAATTCAAGGGTTGATGCTACAAAAAATCCTAAATTGATACAACTGTGACTAATTTACCACAAGTTAATTTGTTAATCACCAAAAACTTTAAGATAGTACATTTATGACAAATTTAATCCAAACTAATTTTTTGATTATCAAAAATTCAAAATTGATACATTTTTTTTTCTTTTTATAAATTTACCCTCCGTTAGTTTCTCTTAAATTGAATTAATATCTCAAAAAGTCATAAATTGATACACCTGTGACAAATGAAGGGTAAAATTCTAAACTAGTATACTCATCAATTGATATGTGTCACCAAATTCAAAAATTTGACATTAAAGTTTAATGAAAATTAACAAAGGGTAAATTTGTCATATATAGAGTTTTAAATGGTCAAAAATTAATTTAGAGTAAATTTGTTATCGGTGTACCAATTTGAGATTTTTTAAGGTATTAATCCTAACTCTAATTAGCAACTTCTATATCTATATTTGATCAATGATATTCTCAATCAAAAGAGAGAGAGAGAGAGGCAAATTTCGATAAAAAAAAGTAGTGAAAATAACTAAAATGGAATGCCCGACTCCTTCGGTTGTCTAGAGAACATAACGTGCATATGGCCAGTTGTGCAGGTCACTTGGGGAAGAGCTTGGTCAATTAATTTTAGTATTCCTTGCCAACTCTTTCGCCGAACATTCTTGCGCTCCTCGTCGAAAATGACAAATCGAAACCCAAGAGCGAGATATAGGAATCTGTGGAAAATATTCCTGACATTGTTATTTCTCAAGTCGGCCGACTGCTTCTGAATAAGAAAATCGAAACCCACAGGTGGGATTCATTAATTCGTGGGGTTTTTCTTTTTCTCTTCGTTTCTGAGCGCAAGGAGAAATACGTTGGGGGCCAACAGTGACAAGACCATAGCCTGTTTGAAAGTGCATTCATGCGAGATACTTGGGAGGAAGCATGTACGCCGTCTGCATTGCTTATTGTCCTTTTCTATCGCCTAACTCGATGAAATGTTACTATGGAAAATATTAAAAGTGAGATGAATGCTGTTGACAGTAGAGATAACATTATAGAGGATTCGTGATAAATTTTAACAAGCCTAAAAACAAGTTCTCATAAAAAAGACAAAGATCTCTTTTTTCTTATAAGTAAGACAGGTAGAGAGGCATTATAGTGCATATACCTTTCTGGGTGTTAACATGAGAGTTTCACACTCCTTACGAAAGATTTTGTTTAAGTCATTACTACTTAAGCTACGTTTGGAGGACCGAATATAATTTTGGATAGGATAATATCTGGTGTTTGGGAGAACACTAGATTTGAATGTATCTGGATGGACAAAAAATCCCCACCTTATGGAAAATCTAAGGAAAAGAGAAACAGAAAAAAAAGGAGAAAAACCCGATGGACTCGCTTTGCTACTCTTGCTTTGATCTGAATAAAAGGATGGTGGTGATGGGTTAAATTAATGGGCTCATCCGGGACGGTTCGTCTTTACAACCCATTAATTTGGTGATGATGGGTCATCGACACGGGGTTGTTTAATGTAATCTAGGTTCTATTTGCCGGGACTTTATGGATCTATGTCCGTCCTTTTTCAGTACTTTGTTCTGCGTTGTCAACAAGTTCTTGAGGCAACCAAGTCGCGTGTTCTATATTTTTCCTTTGAGTTTCAATTTTGGGTGATGGTATGTTTTAACTTTATTTCGGAGCAGAATCTCAGAGAAGAAACAAAGGATTTGAGTTCAGTTGTGGACTCGAGTATTGATTTCAGAGTGCTAATCCAAAAGGCGACTTGCAAAGAAGGAACATTGAGCATCTAGAGCGAGAAAACAGGGAATTGCAGTAGTGCACACCAGATGTGGAATCGTTAACCTCCTGCCCTTACTAAAGGATGAAGATGATGATGGTCTGTGATGTCTCATTTTCCTTGACCACTAACCATGAGAGCGAAAAAGCGAGAGAGGTGAGTTGAGTGAGAATGTCAATGTATTTCAAACACTCAGTTGGGTAATATTTATTTGAATCTTTTTTTATATCTAGACGTTATCAAACACCACGTAGAAGATTTCAAATTTTATCATATCTTTATTTTATCTGACCTTATCCTATCCGGTAAAAATGTATGGAAGACCAAATGTAGCCTTAGTTTGTATGAGCCGGTGACCATAGCGCTTGCCAAAAGTTAGGAAACGTGTTCACATGTGGTAGCAAATACACAAGGCACAAAATGACTAGAGGTTTGTTCACGATATGCGTCAAACTGGTGACCTCTTTACCACCGTACCTAAGCATATAGCAAAACCAATATGTAATACACAAAGCTGCAAGTTAATCAGGACATATTTTTACATGAGGTAGCAAATGCACAAGTGACAAGCTGACTAAAGATCTATTCATGACATGTCTCGAACTTGTAACCTCTTGGAAGACACTGTGAACTCTATACCACCATAGCTAATGATATGGCAAAAGTATTATGTAATACTTGTAAATTAATCAGGACAAAATTAACGGGGGATATGTTCTATGGAATTATGGAATCAATATTGAGGAAAACCCATCTTCTACACGTATGTTGTCTGTACGATAATAAGGTATATAAAACTATGAAAAAGACAAGAAGACTCTATAATCATGTTTCTTTTTTCGGCCGCTGGAGCGGAAGACCTATTTATCAATTGCTGGACCAAAAAACGGGGTGAACTTTGTGGTCAGAAAATAGGTGACTTGACATGTTTCTTTTCCTGGAATTAATATTTGACTGTGAATAAAACCCTAGACATGGGTTGTAAACAGAAAGTTGAAAAGCGAGGACAATGAGCTGTCTGACGCACTCCACATGTTCCTTGGCACAAAATTGGCGCACATTCCTGGAAATCCTAATTTCTATATGCTTAAAAATGACTACGTCTCAACCCCTAGTAACTGGAGTAGCTCATTCAATGGAACCTACACATGGGTGTTCCAACCTATATATATGCCGGTATGCATCATAATGGCAATACTAAAGACACTCTTCCTATTTTCAGCTCTGTCACTCATTAGTCCTAAGTCCTACACAAACACCTACAAACAGAGAGAATTCGAATTGCTGACCCCAACCGCAGAATCAGAAATGGCGAGCCCAGAAATTTTAGAGAAGAGCATGGACCAACTTACAGAGGCCAATTAGAGTCTACAAGAGCTTATCTCGAACCGCATCAGTAGGACTCAGGAATTCATGAATCTGTACTTCGTCTTCCAAGGTATTGTTTTTTCTTCTATGCTGACGTCCTCGGAAACGATAAGGTGTAAACTGAAATGGACTTTTTACGCCCTCTCTTTACTGGCCTCCATTTACAACTCCCTCGCGGTATTGGTAAACATCCGTATGTCGCTGAAGTACTACGAAAATATGGCCCTCAAACTGAGGGTGCACCTTGCCAATCTGAGGGTGCAACAATGGAACAATGCTAATGCCCAAGCAGCGGTAGAGCAACAGAACGATGCTAACGCCGAAGTGGTGCCGCAGCAACAGAACAATGCTAATGCCCAAGCGACGGCTCAGCAACGGAACAATCCCTATAGATTTAGAATCAATCAACCCTACACCATGTGTTATTTGACACTGCTGCTGCTTTTGATATTTTCGGCTGCAATGCTATATGGTTTCTCCCAAATTCACTGTTGTCACCGATGCAATTACGGATGATTAGTGTGATTTTTACATTATGTTACACTAGATCACATCTCAATATGTGGGGCATGTAGACTAGTAATTCGATCATGTCAGGGTCAAGCTACGTAGATGTCGCCCAGTTGATTTTGTTGGAGAAAACTTCCTTATTTGTTTTGAAGTTGACAAAACGTTTCCATCAGTCTAGTCTGAAGACTCATAGATTTTATCGTCAAAGTTTGAAGACCTCCAGACTCAAGATTCAAAGTCTACCCTCACTGATAGTTTCCAGACTGACGAAGAGAAGACTTATCCAGATGCAAGTATATTCTTAAGGATTTGGTTTGTACGGTTGAAGAAGATCTCACAGCTGGAGATAGCATCTCGTGATCATTTATTTTCATTGAAATCAATTTGGATAATTAGATTTGTTGATTGGTGAAGTATACTTGGAAAGTTCTACTTATGGAAACCTAGATCCTGATTGTATGGGCGAGCATGATTGGTGGGTTATCATCACATTCCTTAAATAAACTCGAGATCTCCCTAATTGATTCTGTCCAACGGTAGATTGGAAGAACTCCTTTGGAAGGTGCCAACAGAAATGAAGGCATAGAGAAGTATATAAGGAAGACGCTCAAGTTATTCGAGTGTGTGCGTGATAGAAGAATTCTAAAGTCTAAAGCTCCTAGTTCTTTGTTATTTCATTTGCTGAGCTTATACTGTATTCGAAAGAGAGATAAATACTTGTGAGACCTTGAGGAAGTGTAGTAGAGTCTCTACACTGTGGAATCAAGGGCGTGAGACTGTAATATCTCTTTTGGTTCTTAGTGAAATCCAGTCGGTGGGCTATTAGTGCGGGAGAGTGGACGTAGGCTTGGTCTAAGCCAAACCACTATAAACTCCGTATTTCAATTCTCTTTCCCTAAACTCTTTACTTTAACTTATAGTCTTATATATCTGTTTACTGTCTTTTATATCTTCAGTCCATTATTATCAAAAGACGAATTAAGCTGTTAAGTTTTTGTAAAAATCGCTTTAACACCTATTCACCTCCTCTAGGTGTTCTTACTAGCCCTATTAGATTTTCTGTTTGAAAGTGCTTCTTGCATGTATTGAATAAATATTATGTGGACCTGAAACTATGCTTTCATTGTAAAAGAAGCAGGTTTGCATTGTGTAATGGAAAAATTGTCCAAAAATTAGCCAATTCAGTTCTAAACATTCAGTTTTGCCAATTGAGAACTAAATTTTTTTACGTTTGACCAATTGAGTCCATTTAGCCTATTTTAATCGGAAATCAGTGACATGGACTCCCATGGTGCCACATAGGATTCTTGGTGCTAACATGGACAAATTTTTGTAAATTTTTTCTATAAAATTTAAAATTTTAAAATTTTGAATTTTTTTTCCTACCAAATCCGGTGAGGGATGCTGGCGTGGTCACAAGCGAGGGTTGGCGACTAGGCGAAGGCCGTGAAGCCCTCGCCTAGTGACCAATGAGGGTTGGCTAGCCCTTGCCGAGCTTGGAAGAAAAAAGAAAGAAAAAGAAGGAAAGAAAAAAGAAGAAAAAATTATAAAAAATTCAAAAATTTAAAGAAATTTTTTAAAATTGTTCACATCAATATTAGCCATGCCACATAAAACAACCAGCATCCACGTTAGCGATTTCCGGCTAAAATCGGCCGAGTGTACTCAATTGAAGAAACGTAAAAATATTTTTGACCAAATTGGTAAATTTGAAAGACTTAGAATTGAATTGACCAAAGTGTAATAAATTTAATACTTTTTGAACAATTTTCCCATTGTGTAAGATATGAAATGCCTGGCAATGGAAAAAATCGAAGGATTTTTAATCTTGTACATGGAGTTTGTAAAGTTTAGATTACCCAACTCGACGTTCTAGATCATGGTCAAAAGACGTTGTCTAAATTTTACTTTTGGAAACGATATCAACTTTCTTTAACATTCAAATGCACAAATAATATTAGTTTTGATCCACCGGTGTAAACAAACCTTATATCTTATGTAACTAGTGTATGGTATGTAAAATTTCGAAATAAAATCTTGAATAATACTTTGGCTAAGAGCAAAAGTATTAACGTCTCATGTCATCCTCATTTGCATTCTGAGTCGTTTCTTTTTTGGCTAGATTTAAAATGTGCAAGAGGAATGAACATTGCTCCCTTTTGTTTTAGTTTTGCTCTTTGATCATTAATTTTGAAAGGGCATATTTTCCAGCATCTCTGATTGAAAGAACCTAGTTTCTAGTTGATGAGTTGTAAAACATGGACATAATGAATATTTACTTTTAGTTTATTTATGTATATGTGATGGTTGTGTCTATAGCTTATCCATTATAGGCCTCCAATAAGAAGCAGTGGAGGGAGACGTCCAAATACTACTTCCGAGATCAATGAAAATGTACCTTTTATTGGGATAAGTACACTAAAAGTTTTACAACTTGTCATGTAAGTACGGTTGAATACTAAAACTTTTATAAAATATAATCAAATCATAAAACTTATTACAAAAGTGTAATGGAATTATAAAACTTTTAAAATGCACGACTAAAACTTAAAACTTGTCAAGTTGATGCATTTAAGTCTTTCCATTAATTCAGGGTAAGTACACAATTAGTGCCAAAAGTTGTGTACGGCGCTTACTTTTGTGCTAAAAGTTTATTTTGGATCACTTAAGTGCCAAAAAGTTAAAAAAACGATTATTTTAGTGCCAATGCCGATCTGATTGACTAGAAATCCAATGTAGCACTTTTTTATTAAAGAGAGAGAGAGAGAGAGAGAGAGAGAGAGAGAGAGAGAGAGAGAGAGAAGGCATGGCATGCGCTTTCTCGTCGTCTTCTTCCCCGAAGAACAACACCAGCATTAGCCAGCAGCGACACCAGCAGCGGTGTCGGCACCAGCATCGGCACAACTCCACCTCCGGTTCGTCCGACATTGTCGACAAGCCCAACCCCTTGTCCTCCTCCTCCTCCTCTCCTCCTCCTTCTCATTCCCCCTTCAGAAAGACCCACTTCAGCCGCTCCTTGAGCAGAGCCCAATCCACCATCTCCATATGCGCCCTCTTGTTTCCCTCGCCCTCCTCGTCTTCGCTCTCTCCACCTTCGACCCCCCTTCTTCCTCCTCCTCCTTCGCCCTCGCCTCCTATTCTTCCCGTCGCTTCTTGCCCGAGAAACAACCTCAGCATCTCCTCGCTCACCTAGTTGAGCAATTACGATGGAGGCCGAGCAACGGTGGCCGAGCAACAGTGGCTAAGCGAGCTAGGTCAGCGTTGGGCGAGGATCGGACAAAAAAACCTTAATTTCAACCCCATATGAGCTGTGCGATGTCGTTTTTGTGAGGCCATCCACATATGACGGCAAAACGACGTTGTTTTCTTAAGGAGGACGGAAAATGATGTCGTTTAAAAGCCATGTCAAATTTTTTTAAACATATAAAAATCACGTAATCATTTTGGCTGGAATCTCTCGCCGATGACACCAAAATTATTGTTTTTCCTCCGATTTGACACTTAAGTGATTCAACAGAAACTTTTGGCACCAAAGTGAGCCTCATACACAACTTTTGATACTGATAGTGTACTTACCCCCATTAATTCCATATAACTTGATTAATTTGACTAGTTTTAGGACTTAATGTCACTTTTTAAAATTTTTATGACTTAGTTGTATTTCATAATAAGTTTTAGGATTTTCAATGCACTTATTCTTATTTTTTTTCCATCACAAGTTGACTTAACATGGAGTGTGGTTTAATACTGTCTAGGCCCATAAATCAAGATGAACCTTGGATGAACAATGGGGTGGAACACTCAAAAACATTTATAGACAGCTATTGTTAAATCAAGCAGAACGAACTCAATTTATAAAAAAGAGGAAATCAATCATTACACTAGATTTATGTAGCTCGGTCTTGCCACAATCTTCCAAAGGTGAAATCTCCAGGGGAGTTTGATAAATTATGGAGTGAATGTCCATCATCTCCCTTGTGCATTTGGCACGGGTTCTCCCAAATTTTTATTGATCACAAAATTAGTTGACTCGATTAATTATGAAAATCATGTTCTTATTATAGGAGTCACTAGGGATAAGCATGGTTCTAGGATAGACACTAGAATTCAAGAATTGAACCAGTAAGAACTTGTTGGTTCCAAAGTATACATGGTAGATTCCAAATTCCAAAAAATGAAGAACTTGTTTTGACGAGTAAGTTCCAGGGCCTTAATTGAAGGAACCTGGAATCTGGAACTTATAACCTAAAACCTAGAACAAGTTTTAATGTTTTGCTTAGTCCATGCCTTCAAGTGATTCTACGATATCCATGGCGTTAGATGATGAATTTATAATGTGGAAGTACTAGTTTCAGCTTCCATTTTATGATTAAGACTTCTCATTTATTAATGTTTATATTTTTCTTTAATCTAAATAAAAGTTAAAGTTAGTGAATTATAGAAACAAATGGTGATCATTAAAGATTTTAATTTACTATAATAGTTCAATTAGTAATATAGATGAAACTTGGATAGATCCTAGAACTGACCTTGAAACCTGTGACAGGTTAGATTCTAAGTTATATGATATGTAGGGTAGGTTTTAGGTTCTAAAAAAATGAGAAACCTATTTCAATGGGTAGATTTTAGGTTTCAAGTTGAAATTGTACGATATCTAAAACTGCTCACCCCCTAAGAGTCAATACTGACCTATTTGAGTCCAATTAGAGGCCAAGTAAAATGTGAGAGGTGGATTTAGGGGACTTGGTTAATCTAAAGTCTATTAGCGCATTTTCAGTTCCTTTTTTCATCATTTTTGAAACTGTTGATCATGCGATCTTATATAATTAAATTCCTAGGCACACTCACCTAAATGACCATGGATTATTTATATGCACAATGACATTTAATAATCACACAATCTCGCACCATATCTCAATCAATCGAAGAAATGAACTATGGGAAGATAAGATACGCAAAGTAAAACCCAATATGTGTCGAGCAAAAAATATACACCGCCATATTTTTTAGCTTCGGAACACGAGCCCATGAGGTAAATCGAAACATGTCATCACTCTAATATAACGATAAAAACATCATAACCAAATGATGATATAAGGCACTAACAAAAAATAGAGCACGATGAAGCACGTAACAAATCTAAACGATATCATGCACCATCCATTTTTTTAAATTATTTTCTCACTTATTGCTTTCCATCATTTTTTTGTGGTTTTTATTATACTTATTTATTTAATGACGAATATGATTTAAAAACTAATCGTACTAAATGCAAGTCATAACAGTGTAATCTAAATGCCAAGTTTAAAATCAACTCCAATATGACACACCCAATAATGAATATGATTAATATTATGAAAAAGCCAAAACTAGTACGTCTTTGATAAATTTACTCAAATTAATCTTTTGATTACAAAAAACCCTAAACTGGAACAATTACGACAAATTTACTTGAACCTAATTTTTTTACCACTACATTTGTAATAATCTACCCTCCATTAGTTTCAATTAATATCACGAAAAACCACAAACCGGTATATGTGTGACCAATGAAGGGTGAAAATCTAAACTGGTAAATCCATCAACCGTCACGTGTCACCTAACTTAGCATATTAGTTTGGGGTTTTTGGTTGTTAAAAATTTAATTTGGGGTAAATTTATCACAAACATATTAATTTGAGGTTTTTAATAGTATTAATCATTATGAATATAACTTAAAACCAATGCAAACAGATAATGATGGCCCTCCGGATCTGTGGAACCAATTGTGATAATTGCAGAGAAACCATTGGAAGGGTTTCGACCGGCCCCAATAAATGTGAACCTACCACAACCCGGTGATCAAACCCGAATCGTTGATGGTTCGGCCATCAAACCAGAACCAATTGGAGCCCACATTTGAAAGATCGGGCCAGTGGTCCTACCCAGAGATCACGAGAAGGTGCTTCCGTCTTCCGTCTCCCCCCTCTCTGGATTCTTTATTTGTTTCCTCTCCCCCATCACACATGCATCCACTTGTCTTTTTCCATCCGAGGGTGTACTTGCTTTGTCCAAAATAAATACTTAAAACATATATTTTTTTGAAAAATTACCACTTATTATAAAAATAAATTAACAAAAAATATTTTTATCATTCGTGAAAATATTTAAACATAAATTATTACTGATAATAAAACTGATTTTCAATTACTGCACTTTTAACCACTAGGATTCGCCCTAGTGGCCATCCTTCCAACATAGAATGGGGAGGTGAGGGGTTCAAATCCCCACATTCTCAGGGGGGATGGGGTGGGGACGTGTAAGTTTCAAGAGTGGGTTTCGACTCCCACGCCCTGCAAGAGGCAAGGCAAAAGTCTGAGAATGAGTGTAGCATAGGAATAGAGTAGGACTGACAAAAAAAAAATTACTGCACTTTTGCCAATTCAGTCATAAACCTTTTAATTTTATCAATCAAATTAAGTTCATCCGGCTAATTTTCATCCAATATTGCTAAGGTGGCACCAATCCTACATGAATGATCGATGTTGACCAGACAATTTTTTTTAATATTTTAATATTTTGTTTGAATTTTTTTTATTAATTTTTATTTTTATTTTTATTTTCCATCCCTTCTCCTTCCTCCAACCATCGGCGACGCTCCTAGCAAGGTCCAACAGTGCTGCAATTGCCTGCAGGATCTGAGCTAATTCCCTCGGCAAGTTTCTTTTCTTGCAGGTTTCCCCCACCAGCGCAGCACTGCCACAATTGCAAGCTTCTCCACTGCAGTTCAGTGAGCTTTGTTGCCTGCAGGGCAACCTACTATCTTCATCGATTCCAGCGGCACTCTGATTAACAACCGGAGTGTTCCAGTGTCCAACCGCGACTTCTGCAGTGCCTTCCAGCCCAACACTAGTGAATCTGGTGTCTTGCCAAGCTCCATCGTAGAACCATCCTAGTTTTGCCGCTGTGCCCAGCAAGTTTCAAGTGATCCCCGCGAATCTCCACTAGAATTTCAAATAATCACTTAGATTTAATATATCTCAAGCTAGGCAATAATATCTTGAAATTAAACATGATTCGAGAAATCACCTAATCCAATGAATTCATTTCCAAAATGGACTGGTGGTGGGGAGCGTTCACAGTGACCGGTGCACGACGAGACTAAGGAAGCATGGTGTCCAACTGCAGAGAGGGCAGTAGAGCAATGGGACGTGGTGACGTCGATCATTGGAGGTGTGCCTGATCAGGGACTTCGAGCAGGCGTGACAAGAGCACGTCAAGGTGGTACGCACGGTTGAGCTTGCGGTGGTTATTGACTGCGTCGATGAACCTGCATAGAAAGAAAATTTTGTTGGGCTTTGCCTGGAATGCTAGAGGGAGTGATGGCTTGCGGTCTCGAGGCTTGGCTGGTCTTCACACCAAGACGTCAAGCAGGGACTAGTAGGAATAACGAGAAAAGAGGCCGAGTGGAGTCCGCAGAAGGGAACTGCAGTGGATTGCCGGTGTCGCTACTAGAAAGTGACGCTCGTTGATACCGGAGAGAGGTAAACCGCAAGTGTGTATTGTGGGTTGGATCTTTGATGTCCGGATCAGCGTGGCTCTGACGATTGATTGTTGTCTCCTCTTCAAGATTGCCTCACTTTGCCTTTTTCTTTCTCAAAGCCCCATGTTGGTTTCCTGAAGAGCTTTTCTATTCAATCGGTGGTCATAGTCCTTTCTCGTCTTCCCCAAAATTCACCACCTGGCTCTCCCTCCGTATTATTTCTTGACTTTTCCCTTCACCTCTCCTCACTCCCCACTCTCTATTATGAAGCTCTCTATTCTCTTATTGTCGTGCTCTGCCGCCTCTCAGTTAAGCGTCCCTTAAATGGTGTCAATGCCCCTCATATAACGCTAAGTTTAGGGTTCTTTTAACAATATATTTTCTAATTTTTAAACCTTAAGAGATACACCAAAACTTCAACCATCGGGAACTTTCCTCTTACCTCTTAACGATTCCGATTTTCCAAAGTAAATTTCAACCATAATGTGTTCATGGGCTTGGCCAAATTTCCTTTTACTACAAGCTTAGTCAACTAGCTAAATTAAGCTCAGACCTATTTATTTAAACCTATTCATTGTCGATCCAATAAATATGCAAACTATATGGGCTTGATTGACTACAAATGCATGGAATTTAATTAATATATTTGTTTAGGGATCGAGGTCGACGTCTAACTTTTCTATGTAATGAATGACTAAATGGATCGTCGAAATGTGTGTGTCTATAGTTGTTGACACCTAGATTTAGCCGATAGGTCAACTAAGAGCAAAACACTCAAGATAAGGAGTCACTAATTACGATAGTGTTCGTTTCTTGGCGGAAAAGAGCCATTTTAGTGTTTTTCAACATTTTTCAAATTTCATTGCATTTTGTCTAAACGTATGAATCATTTTATCAAATAATCCAAGTATGACTTTTTAGTTGACTTTTTGGCCAACCCCTAAAGTCAACCCTTGGTCAACTTTTTTTTTGAAAAATTAGCAAAATAAAAAATTCATAAATTCTATCCATTTCAAACGTAATTAGGCTATTAAATCGAGAATTTTTCCCTTGATTGGACAATTCCAAAGTTTACACATTTCTAGTCATTTGATTAGAATAATTCATTTCTCCGCATTTGACCAAGAGGTTGTAACGCACTGAAATTTCAAGCCAATTTTAAGAATTCTGGCTTGGGATGAGTTGATCAATTTTTTAGCACAAATTTAGGGCCACGGTCAGTTCTTCACAAATAGTGCAAATCAACGCAGTTCAAATTTGATTAAGTTAACCACTAGGGGTTCGCCCTAGTGGCCACCCTTTCATCTTGGAAGGAGGAAGTTGGGGGTTCAAATCTCCACATTCTCAGGAGGGATTGGGGTGGGGACGATTTCATTTCAGGAGTGGGTTTCGACTCCCACGCCCTGCAAGGAGGCGGGGCAAAAGTCTAAGCGTGAGTGTTAGAGTAGGATTAGCGTAGGACCGACAAAAAAAAAATTGATTAAGTTTAATCAAATTAATTTCAATGCTAATTGTGATAGAACTTAGAAATTTGGCAAAATTTAGCCATAATGAAGAATTGGGACCGTTAAATTCAGGCTGAGTCAACCCCATTGACCTAACCTAGTTTGGCTTGCTTGGGCTGACGCCCAATTCAACTAATTGGGCCGGATCAAGTGTGTTTGGCCAAACCTATGTTGCTAACTTGAAAGAATCAAGACAAATGGCCCCGGTCAACCTGGATCAACTCAATTAGACCTAAATTGACCCGACCCATTGGGCCGATCCTCAACTGAATTTCTTTGGCCCACTTAGCCAAGACACCAAGCTCAATTAGTGAAATTAGAGTAAAGTTTAACAATTAGAGTTTCTTGGTTCGAGCAGTGGTCATTAGAGTCAAGGACTTAGACAAGTAGCGGCTCCAAGCAGGCTTCTAGGATCGTGAAAGAGGCAAGAATGAACTGAATTGCAAGAGCACTACTGTGATAGGTGACATTTTGAGATAGTGTCCATTTATATGCCAAAAGAAAAAACTGTGAGGCTTGATATGAAGCAAGCCAAAGCAGACAATGCTTTGTTTAGGAATATCGGCGCTGTCGTTGGGAGGCTGACCACGGACATTGGGATGGACGGCTGCTGAAATTACCTGGATCGGACTCACGGAAGATTGCCTGAAGTAAATTGCTGAGAAACGGCCAATCCGTAACGGGATTCGTCGTCGAAGTTGCTGGAAACGTATTCTCTCAATGTGGCCAGTCAAAAAAATGCTGAAGGTTGGTGGCGGTGAATAGTCCGGAGGGAATCCAGAGAAAGTAAACTTTACATCTGTCCCTCTACGATCATGGCGGCCATGGATTTTAGTGCTAGGATCCCCAGAATTTTGTATTCTTCAAGAAGAATAATGAGGTCACCTTGAATACGTAATAGTTAGTGGAGTCTTCCTTGAGGAAGAAAGTGGACGTTTCCTTTAAGAAGAGAGAGAATCATCGGACTTCCCTCTTTTTAATTACAATTTTCTGCCAACTACGCCCATTGCTTTGCCACCCTTCTTTCATTTTATTTAATGTTCAACTACCCACCACACAGGGCCCATGTCTCCACCGAGTGCTCTCCATCGTGGACTTCACCGGCTCTCTAATTCAATTCCAGATTGTTACCCCAATCACTTTCCTTCATGAGATGATTTTAAAATAAAAACAACACAAGTTTCATGACTTTTATCGAAAAGCTCAATTGAGTGCAACAACTTTATTTTTGACTACATAAATGTTATAACTTTTAAAAAATATTCACCTAAATGTCATAACTTTCAATCCATTGCTTAAGTGCGATTTTTTTTTTTTTAAAAAAAAAACATGTTCATCCAAGTATTAGAAATCTGATGTAACATAGAACTTATGGTGACCGTTTTTAAAAGGTTATAGCACCCAAGTAATCGGAAAAAAAAGTTATGGCTCTTAAGTGAATACTATACATGAGTTAACAATCAATTAATTGGAAAAGAATTTGTGTAACTCAAGTGAGTGCTGATCGTAAGTTATAACACTTATAGTATCCTTATCCTCAATTAGTGTGCAAATATAATGTGATGACAATGATGATTGTGGGATCAACTTTGTCTCTTGCTCTCTTTTCTATTCGGTAGACCTCTATATTGATACATGAAAATATGTTAACTCTAACTGCGAAGTAAACCAATATTTTTTGTTGAGGGTTTGGAGTCAATCCCTGATTTGCTATACGATGAAAAACTAAATGGGTTTATAAAAATTTAGGTGCCTACAGAAGTATGATCATGGATCCGAAAATGAAGGACATTGCAGTTTTAGGTGCTGTTTGGTAACGTGCCAAACAGTACCTGATTCTGATTTTTTGTTCCCAAAATCAGTTTGGGACGAGAATCGCGTTTGGTAAAATTTTTGTTCCAGGGAACAGATTGGGAAGAGAATTGAGAATAAAAAAAAAAATATGATTCTTCGTCCGAGAATCAAAACAGTTAAACTTTCATTTTTCCCTTCCGTTATCCCACGATAGTCGTCCACCACCACCAGCCGCCGTCCGCCCGCCGTCCGGCAAGTCGCGTCCGCCGATTTGAGGGAGGCCGGGGCCCGAGGCGAGAAACGATCCGGCGAGGCCACTCACTCCGACCCCTGTAGCCCGAGATCACGAGGCCCAACTCCTGGGGGCGGCCACTCGTGACCGGGCGAGGCCAGCCGGTGCGCCTTTCGCCGGACCGACAAGGGCCGACCTCGCCGAGGGCCGGCGACACTGGCGACCGGCCAGATGAAGAAGAAGAGCAATAGGACAAAAGGGGAAAAAAGAAAAGAAAAAAAGAAAAAAAAATTATTTAAAAATCAAAAGAAATTAATTTGGAACAGAATCAATTAGCACGGTATCAAACGTGATTCTATTCCAGAATCAAAAATTTTGTATAGTTACCAAACGCGTTTTTTTACACAGAATCAGTTCCCGGGAACAGAATAAAAAATAATCATTTCTAGTCAGAATCAGTTCCCCGGAACAGAATCGTTACCAAACGCGCCCTTAATTTCAAGTTTGAATATTAACCACTTAGAAGCGGTTATATTCGGTAAAAGTCTACATAAGCCATGTTGAACCATTGTAAAAGCCCCCGACAATCTTGAAGGCAACTGTGCACTTTTTAATTTATTATTTTCCAGCAATTGCATTTGTCCAATTCGTAGATTTAGTTAGCGCAGATCCGTTTCCAGATTCCTGTTCAAATTGCCACTGAACAATAAGCTAACAAGAACTGGAAATTTACTTTGGTGAAAAATATTTAGTCGATTGAACAATTTGCAGCGAAACAATAGGACCACCATTATTCGGGACTTTAGGACCATCACATGGAAAAAGGTTAGTCAGACTTTAGCATCCACAACCACGGAAAAGAATGTTCGGGATTTAGGACCATCACATGGAAAAAGGTTATTCAGACTTTAGCACCCACTGCCACGGAAAAGAATGTTTGGGACTTCAGGACGCTCCTGCTCAACTGAACAGCCACAAGT
Source organism: Eucalyptus pauciflora (assembly GCA_007663325.1). NCBI lineage: Eukaryota > Viridiplantae > Streptophyta > Magnoliopsida > Myrtales > Myrtaceae > Eucalyptus > Eucalyptus pauciflora. The sequence continues at coordinate 2,704,859 of VMYD01000056.1, forward strand.
CTTCGTCGCTTGCTATTCCATCCGTGATTCTATAAAAAGGTATGATTTCGCTTCTCACCTGCAACATCACAACATTCGACTTCTCTCCTCCTAGAATCACTGATATCCTCTTGCAAATTTATCTTCCGTGTCTGAACGCCCGCCACCACTGCAGAAGCAGCGTGAAGAAATCCACTCCTTCTCCGCCGGCGGCTCGGCAGCTTGTGCTTCTCCCTATTCTACTACTCCTATTGGGATGGGTTCAATGTTGGAGACCGCTCAATCCTGGGCTTCGCAAATAATAAGAGCAGTTTTAGGTAAGGGATTATGATTTCAAGATAACGATTGCACATGAGAAAATTCCTATCTTTCTGACAATAAACTGAATTCGGATTGTCTGCCGATTCCATGAATTTGCTATGGATTTCCTTGACTCAATAAGCTCTAACTATAGACCAGTTTTTCATGGACACCTTTCTGCCATGATGGTTTTCATAGAATAATTTTGAAGGTGGAACGCTCAAATTCAGTAAACTCGACTCTAGTTAAGAAAGGCAGCAGTTCCTACTTTTAACAATAAGGCAGCAGTTCCTACTTTTAACTCAAGTGAATTGAGGTGCCCCTTCTGCACAAGGACTGAAGTGACACTTTGACATCTTAGGTTGATACGTATACAGAATCCCGGAATCGAGGTTGACTTTGATATGACTTGAATTTTGTATTTTTTGCTATTTTTTTCCTCAACATATGCCTTAATTTGAATCTTATCTTAATATTTGGGCTGTAAATTTACCCCGCCAAAAATATCATAAATAGGTGCCGAATGTTAACATTTCATATATGAATTGATTCTATAAACTCTATTCATAGATATTTATAGAATAACTTAGATACGTATGAGATTTCATGTGATCGAACTATTTTAAAAGTTTAAATTGTTAAATAAAATAATTGCTTAATATTTTAATATTTTAATATTTTAATATTCCCCATCAAGCGTGGGCTGGATTTAGGTCAAGCCTAGAGTGTGCAAATATGTAATTCCATCCAAATTGAGGAAATTCATGATGGCTCCAAGTTTTAAGGTCCATATACTATCACTAGCTATCTTTAGTAGACGACAAAATGAAGTTTTGTTCTTTATGAAAATTAACCTTTGTGTAATTTTGATTGTATGGTGATTGTAATTAAAACCGTGCGAAACACTCGATAATAATTTAATCAGGTGTTCAAAATTCCAAAAACCGATAAAAGAAAAATCACGTGCGACTTAATTATCAAAGTGCTCATGATGGAGAAAACGTACGTAATTCAACCGAAATCAAAGTGAAAAGAGAGAATGAGGAGAAAGCGACACTTGTCAAAGAGTGCGAAGCATAGAGATGCAAAATGAGACGGCCTCCATTGACCATCTTATGAACTTCCAAAAAATAGAATTTTAAATTCTAATTTGTCAACGGAATTAATTTGAAGAAAAATCATCAAAGAGCTTCCTCAGATGTGGATAATCTTGTATCGCCAACAGAAGACAAAACGAAAGAACATGGAAAGTGGCCAGAAGACAAGCTCCTAACACGAAGTTAAAAGGAGAACTTTCACCTATTTTAGTAAGGTTCATTTATAAATTATATTCCAATTAATCAGAATGATAAGATCATAGAGTTTAATTAAATACCAGTTATTTTATTATGTTTTTCTCATCGTGATTCTCGCGAGACAAGCACCTAACACTTGGCTCAAACCTATGACCACATTTGTCCCATATGCATCATCATCCAACCTAAGAATTATTTAAAAATTCGGGCTGGCAATTTTTCAATTTGATGTACCTTGACATTGTTAACGGGGCCACCTTTTTCAAGGCCATTTTTTTTTTCCTAATTTGGGCCAAACAACAATTATAAGATATACACCTTCACAAGCGCACTAAGACTGTTCCCCACCTTCCCCTTTCTTAGCTGACCTTTTCATTTTCTCTTTAAGTAGCAAACAAAAAAAAAATGACTCGAGTAATATAATAATTCCTTTCTCTTTCCTCTAGGAATAATTCTCATTTTTTCAAAAGTATAATTAATTTAATCATTACTTTAATTTTTTGAGCATGTATAGCAGGCTCACTTCCTATACCATCTATTAAAAAGATGGAAGTCATCGTTTGCTTATATCATTGTAAATTAGTAACTATCATAATGCTTGCTTACCAAAAACATTCTCGAGAGTCATTTGTATGCTTTTACTATACTAGGATATCGAATAAATCAGTTTCTTTCCTCATAATTAAGATTTCGATTCGCAAGGTCTATGTAATAAAATAACTAAAGAAATAAAAGTCGAGACCTAGTGTTTTTTTTTTTTGATGACCCGTGAACCGCCGTACAACCGGCAGCTGGCGATGTAAACCTAAGGGGACACTAGCACGGGGACCCACTTCCCACGGCATCCCACTTAAGTCACGCAATTGGGGTGAGAAGTTTTGAACCTCTACCCTCCCGAACGAGGGGTCAAAGCGCGAACCAACTTGTCCACCGCGGGGTGGGTTGGATGAAGGGTAATCAAGAACAACAGGGACTGTTGTAGGGGTGAGCATGGTCCGGGTTGGTCCGAGCCACCCCCTAACCCTAGGACCAACCCGTACAGTGTCGGTCCTCAATTTTTAGGACCGAGGACCGATCCTATTGAGCTTGGGACCAAGGACTGGACCGACCCAATGGGTTCGGTCCGATTCTAGGGTCAACCCGGGACCGATCGATAATTTTTTTTGTCTTGTTTTTTATACTCTCTAAAAAAGCAAACCTACAAATTCAAATTACACATTCATCGACAATACGACATTGTGCAACTAAATTATAAATACCAATACATATTCAGCAAATTTAAGATGACACAATAATAGAAATTTCATACCTGCTAACCGCTCATCGAGATATAGGACAAGATGAAAAGTTCTTGTAATCACTATCTTTAATATTCATAACACCATATGCAAAAGCGTTTTCCTGCATTTAATTATGTAGAGTCCACTCAACCAAAAAATGAGCTTCACACCACTTAACTAGCAAATCACCGTAGCAACTGCAGTACTACTCTACTCTTCAAAAACTTCTACCATTTGACACAAATTGAAAAGTAAAGTGCAGCTGAAATTCATTAGTAAAATACAATTAAACCATAAAAAGTTCAAAATGCTTAATATAAATCATGAATATATAACTTCACATCTTGTTAATTCACTTGAACTTCTAAATACCTGAAAACAAAACAAATGACACATAATTAATACTCAACAAAAGTTTTAAATTGAAATTACTATTAGTGCTATTGATAGAACATCTCACAATAACTCTTAGGTTTTATAACATACATTTTACTTATGTTTGAATATATAAAATAATTATAAATAATATAATGTAATATAATATATATATACAGGGTTGGTCCAGGGTTGGACCGACCCAAAACTCTTAGGACCGATGACCAACCCGCACAGTGTCGGTCCTGAAATTTCAGGACCGAGGACCGACTCGGTCCCGTTGAGAACCGGACCAGGACCGGCAGGGTTGGGCCGGTCTAGGGTCGGTCCAGGGTCGACCCTAGACCGCTGCTCACCCCTAGACTGTTGTGTTTCAACAAGCATGAAGTCTCGGGTTCCATTACTTGATACGACCTTTTGGGGTCCATGCCAAAAGGGGATAATCTCGTGTTAGTCTCGCAGTGCTGCTAGTACGGATTGCTGGTCTTTTACCAGACCTGAGAGGTGGATTTAATCTGGTGCATGAGGACTGTTCGAGAATATATACCGTCTCTCGCTTTTAAATGAAAATAGGAAAGAAAATTTGTAACATGTTAATCAAACTACGGGCAAGATCCGGAATATTTCAGTGCCACTTCCCTAAGCATTAATAATAATTTCCAAGAGTACCAGCAAGCACAAACTGCTGCTGCGTCCGTTCTGAATACCACCCTTTTCCAGCAGAAGACAGTATCTCAGGAGGAAACACCCGAGAAAGGGCCTTGGCATGGCTAAACGACAAAATCAATTACAAATTAAAAAACTAGTTTCTTAATGGAATCAGTGCTTATTAGTTTATTGACCATCGATTAGCACTGTTCAAACATGTTCTCTAATTGTCATTTCCAGTCTTAATCCACCAAGACAGGCAACTAACCACTTGGCCCAATCAAGGCAGAACAAATTGTGATCTGCTATCATGAGATCTCATGATTCCTGGGCATGTTCTGAAGGCAAATCGAACCAGATTATCTCAGGCAAATCAAACCTGTTTATTTCTGTCTGTCCTGTAAAGAAGCTAATTTCTGTTTCAACTAATTAAAAGGCTAACTACTTAATGATGGATGGTAGGGAGATTTGTTAATGGACATTGGACATGAATATCAAAAGGGCAGCTGACAAATTATTTTTGTGGTTTTTTTTTATTGGTATAACCATTTAGTACAACTATAAAAATTTAGCTTTGGAAAGTTCAAAGAAGACATATCAATTTATAATGCATGAAATAAAGTAGTATTATAAAATAATCAAAATTTGAGAATGTGCCGAAAAGATGGCGCTCTCTGGTAGTTTGAAAAGGTAGGAAATTACCAAGTACTTAAATAGTTATTTTTGTTCTAATTACCCAAAGAAAAAGGGGGTAATGAGTGTATTGGTGGTTGCTCATTGATTAGAAAAAAGGCAGTTGAAACGCTCCCTTTGCGCCGTTCTTTTAGACGATAGTGATGATGATGGGGGCACAACGATTGAAAGTGGAGCTTCCTGGTTTGTTACGTTATTACATAAAGAAGACTATTTGAACCGAGCTGTAATCATTAAACATCTCAAGTGGAGATTGAAATCCTTCAACAAAATTTAATACCCAATTGACCAAATTAAAAATCCCCACCTTCTCAGGGGATGGAGTGGGGACGCGTAAGTTTCAAGAGTGGGTTTCGACTCCCACGCCCTGCAAGAGGCATGACAAAAGTCTGAGAGTGAGTGTAGAATAGGAATAGATTAGGATTGACAAAAAATAAAATAAAAATTGACCAAATTAAAAATGAGTAGGACTGAATTGATAAAAGTAAAATAAGTTTAGAATTTTTTGGATAATTTTTCTAGAAGAAGTGAGATGACTAATTAAGATATGAGCTTTGATTTCATGGTCTAACAAGTTGGAATCCTTTGGATGGGCATGCCTTGAACCTTTGTGTTTCACTTTAGCAATCCCTTCGTCCTTGGTTGGTATTTTCTCTAATAAGCTCGCATTACGCCGTTTACGTTGATTTGTTTATATATTACTTATTTGAAGACAAAAGGAGTTCAAAATGATGAGCTCTCTTTAGAGGATTAAATCGAGTCTGGTTCGAGATTTCTCATACTCGATTCGAAATCCCTTCACTCAGAAGACAGGATTTTCCCAGTGCGACGATGGATAACATTCCTTCAACTTCTGCATCTTGCTAATGCAAAATCATTCTCGGTACATAGCAAAATGGTTCCCAACACAAATGATTAATATGGGAAAGAGGTAGGACAACCAGAGTGGGGTGGTCACTTTGGGGATTGAAATTAGGCTTCGACCGAGCCTTTGGTCGAATCATGCGATGATAAAATTAAATTTGTATTCTGAATCTCTACGAACGCATTGAGGACGAGAGGCTGAGGTATTGCGACCCCTGGCCCTCCACACGCTCCCGTTGCCATCCCCATGAACATTTCGTTTCCTCTGTGATTTATATGTCTTGAAAATGTTAGAAGTGGAAGCTGTTGAATCGAAAAGGATCAAATGTTCCCACTATAAGACATCAGAAAAGTATCAAAAAAATTCTAAATTTATTGAATTTCTGTCAATTCAGTTCTAAATCTTTCAATTGGACTTATTTAATCTTAAACTTTTAGATTTATGCTAATTGAGTTTATCCGGTCAAATTTTTGATTCACTAGATTTTTAATTGAGTTATCACTCCTCTAATTACTAGCTCTTTTTAAAGATTACCAACCTAATTTAGAGTGAGTTACCAACCTTTTCCATTTACTTAGTTAACCCTTTTTTAAAAATTTTTTTTCTTGCTAACACCTCAATATCTACCAACTCTTATATGAAATTACTAACTCTTGTTCGAGTGCTTATAGATTGTTCCTTCAATTTCTACCTTTTTTGAAATTGCTCCATGAGTTGTGATTCTTATTCAATAGTAAACATTGTGTGAAGGATTTCTACGTCATTCATACTATGATTGATGGATACTGTGAGAATGAGGACAAAGGTTTGTAGTAAATGACCAGATTCAGTTACAGTAAGTATGTTGGCAATGTACAACATCAATCTTACTCAGTTCATTGCTTCCATAATTGACCCTCAACATAAGTGGGAATATGTGAGACATTTAATCAATGATGTTTATGAAAGTTAGCTGATAAAAACATTACAAGATAAAACAACATCTCCAACGTTCCCATTTGAGCAATACCAAATTGGTGTGCCTTCGAAGCAACAAGTGAGGGTTGAGGTAAAAAGGTACGAGGATGATATGCGTGTCAAAGACTCCTCTAGTTGGTACTGGCATTGTGACTGCGAAGTGCCTTTGCCAAACCGGACAATACAATCTGAAAGAAAAATCTGAATTGGATAGTATTTAGATGATGCATGTGAACGTGACAGCCTTGACTTTGCTATGTTGAATTGGTGGAAAGTAAATTCTTCAAGATATCCTACTTCTCTTCCATTGCTCCAGACATTTTGGTCCGCACCGCCTGGGATTTTGTTTTAATGAGAAATGGGATTTGATTCTCTGTTTAAGCTCTTCCTTTTCCTGATATCATAACCAAAGAAGACGACTTCAGAGCTATGTCCATCAGTCATCACTAAAAAAATCGAAACAAGGCACTGTTCTCAAAGTATGGCAACTGACAATTTTCTGGCTCCGAGTATCTAAAGAGCCAGTGTTCATCGAGCAACTCTTTAACCCACTGTGGAAACACATGTACAAACCATTGAAGATAACCAACAATAAATGGTGATACAGAAATGCTAATGAAAGCAAATGACCATAGTCCGCCAGTTTACCTTGAACCAAGAACTAAATTCATAATAAAAATAAGAAATGGGATTAAATGTACAAATCTGCAACTTCATTAGTCATCAAGAGAAACTACCATTGAGTTTGGCTCTATGATTGGAGTCGAGAACTCTGCATTAAATTGAAAACTAAAGTAACCATCGAGATATAGAAGGGAATAAACACTCTATAAAACTTATTTTTACCTGATTCAAAATTTTCAAGTTCTTCCAAGTCATCCTCAATTGAAAGTGAATGGCATATATTACATAAAAACCTCTGGTACTTATGTGGCCTCTGATGCTACAGTTGACGGGCACATCCAATATGTCTCGAGCAGTGAAAGAGAGAATAGGATATCTTGAAGCATTCGCTTTCCACTAATTTAAGATATCAAAGTTGGGCCTATAACTTCTCATGCTCTCTTTGAACAATTATCAAATTCAGATTTTTTTTTACAAACTTTGTTGTCCCATTTGGATACAGTACTTCGCCATCACAATGTCATCACCAACTACAAGAAACTTTGATAGGCTTATAATCCTTGTACTTTTTGACCTCAACCCCTTATTTGTTGCTTTGAGGGCATATACCAGTGTGGTATTGCTTGAACAATAACATCAGAGATGTTACTTTTATCTCCTAATGTCTCTGCCCACTTACTTTCATATCAATCATCTTACATATTTCCACTTTGTCGAGAGTCAAGTACGCAAGCAATGAATAAAGTAAGATTAATGTTGTTAACATTACCAAAATACTTATTGATTTTGGTCTTCATTCTCTTGGCCTTTTCGTGCATTCTTTATTCCTCAATCTCACAATGTCCATCAATCATCAATCCCATAGACACGCAATGACATAAATTTTTCCTTGGAAAGGTCTGCAAGTTTGCTATCTTGAATTTCCAATACGCTAAATCTGGCTCCAACATCATATGTGTTGAGTTCCAGTAGTCTCAATATCCAAACATAGAAAACTCTTGTACTCAACATTCTCTAGCTCAATGCAACTCCTGAGCCATCTCATTCGAGCATGAGAAGACCTCACACACCACACAATGTTCTAACCATGGAATCATTTCTATCTTTCATCTCTTCTCTTACAATCAAACTCAATACATGAGCACAGCACCTCAAGTGGAGTAACTCACCTTTCAATACTAGAGAGTTTCAAGAGTTTAAGTCTCTTTTTTCACATATTGAATCCCAAGATATTTGAGCTTGCATTATCTGCGATGATTGAAAAAAACCCTCTGAATCCCCGACCAATTAAGCACTTCTCAACTGTTTTTCCTATAACCTCTCAGCAAAGTGACTAGAGATCTGACTTTCTAACTGCTGCTTCCAATCAGCATCTATGATATGAGAAGTGAGAGACATAGCATATGTTAATGGTAAGACAACCTCTAGAAGATGTATCGGAAAAATAATTCTTCAATGTACTTCTTTCTTCCACGTATAACTCATAACAATCATGTCTCGAGTGTTATGTGACAGATTAAGAACTTTGAGTGGATTCTTTTCACCAATAGCCGAAATCTCTCGTCGAAGACATCTAGCAATCCTGAAAAAATATTTCACATTCATGTTTACATGACAGAAATTCATGGCTGCCACCGCTACTTTATGCAGCTAGCAAAAATTTAATAAACAATCTTGCATAAGTTCAGTAAAACTCTAAGCTGTGATCCTGTAATTCTCTGGTAACTAAGCACCTCATTAGGCATTCATATAGGCAAAAGATCTTCGATATGTCAAGGCATGGCATATTTTGGACTTCACAGCAACCCATTCATTGATACAAGACATAACAAGATAAAACAGCATTACTTGCCCAATATACGCTCAGGTTCAGCAACAGTCAGGGCAGGTACTCAATTTAGAGCTCGAAAAATGGAAAACCAAAACATAAATGGGTAGTAAACATTTTGAAGAATGGGTGCAGCATCTAACGACAGAAAAAGTTTGATTATATGAAAATTCATGTTGAATGACAAAAGGAAAGATCTGGAAAATTGCAAGAGCACTCTAGTTGGCAAGCAGAGGATCTCTAAAATCAATCGCAAATAGACAAAAAACGAAATGCTAGTAAGCCCATCTAAGCTACAATTCAACCTAGAACAAGCAGTTTACTCTGAAGAGAGAGAGAGAGAGAGAGTACCTTACCTCGTACTTCACAGAGTCAACAGAGTTGATCGAGGATGAAGGTAACAACACAGACATCAGCGACGGGGGCGACAACATAAACAAGGACAGAGGCAATGGGGATGATGGCAGAGACCACGGCCACAATAGACACGACAGAATAACCGGACAAAGTTACTCATCGAGGGGACGCTGTTCCGAAGGGTACGCGGCCGCAGGCCGCCTGGAGAAGCTGGAGGAGGGCTGATGGGGGAGGGAGTTCCGGTCGGCGAGGCTGCACGCGAAGGCAGGCGAGATGGTTGCGGAGACGGGCGAGGGGAGGAGGCGGAGGTGGAGGAGTGGATGGCGGCGGAGATGTTTTTTAGGTTTTCCTCTTATGTGTTGATAGGTTTCGAAACAAGTTTATGAATGTGTTCATGGTAGTTTTCTTCTGTACTTGCTGCCCGAACCGAAATAAAACCCGCATCGAAAAGACACGGAAGTTTTTTTTTTTTTTTATTCGGTTTCATTTTCAGTTTTTTTTTTTGTCAGTCCTACGCTAATCCTATTCTAACACTCACTCTCAAACTTTTGCCCTGCCTCCGTGCAGGGCGTGAGAGTCGAAAACCCACTCCTGAAATGAAATATTCCCCACCCCAAATTCCCCTTGAGAAGGTGGGGATTTGAACCCCCAACCTCCCCATTCCAAAATGGATTATCTTTTTTACACCACCGATATACTTGAATGTGAATTTTCCGGCTTTCAATAATGGTTAAGGCAATTTTTTTCAGAGCTATGCAAATGAGTTGGGAATGGCTCGGAAGCGGACCCAATTAGCCTTCGATTCTAGGTGTGAAAATGTCCATTGGGACTAAATCTTATATATGTATATGCGCGTGTATAAAATTTTAGCTCACTTTCTTTCACGCCTTTTGCAACTCTCTTGTCCACTTCTTAAGTTGCTCTGTTTCTATCTTGTTCATATGATGCGGAGGACCATGCTAAATATCTTTGCACGGCTTTGTACATATTGAGCCTTTAGTTTTAGTTATCAGATGGAAGGCTTGAAAGGTGCATCAAACAATGTAGTCTTTGCTTCCATCAATAGTTAGTGTCCCTAATTCTAATGTCAGTTCTTTATTACGCAAATCTTAACACGTATGCCTTTGTTTATACAGTTCTCTTTGGTGCTTTGGCAATTCTGTAGTAAGTGTGATGCTACAAATTGATAAATGCAATTTTGTATCGATTGAGGATCGGTTCCATGGATTCACTTGACAACTTAACCGAACTGACAATCCGGTTCTCAAGTAGGTCCAAGGAACCAATGAGTAGTTCTGGATTCCAATTTTTCTGGACCGATTCTTGATGGGCAATTTTCGGTTCCCGCCCACTTAGACCATACTCATCCCTAGTTTTTATCCATGACTGATATTAATAACTCTCTTAAAGAAGATGGAAGGTTAACCACCCAATCAAGACAGGATAGTTAGCCACCCGATGGTTGCCTTCGCCATGGGACAAATCTGAAATCCAAACTCGGGAAGTGGTCTCGCTCATTTCTTGTATCTTCGATACTCTCTGCCTATACTTACAGTTCGGTAAACCACAGCTCCAATATGGAACTCTTTGATCAGATCATCAGTGACGACGAGGATCGCCAGTCTATCCCACCATACTGATAAATGATATGTATGTCCCAATGAACTGTTGCGGCATCCATGTCGGTACAAAATGTCATGCCCTGCCTAGTCAACATTAGCTTTAGTTTGCTTTGCAGATTGCTTCTTTGGAAGTGCTTTCCACCCAATGTCATGCTGGCAGAATCCTCCGGGCAAGTTGATAGCTTCAACTGCTTGGTAAGCTATTTCGCGCGCTTCTTCTGGTTTCATCCCCTGGCGGTGAGTGACCCAGGAACATGACCTCCAGCTGCGACAAAATTGCCATCTGAGATGAAAGCAGTGAGAAGAAATGAAAGATAGAACATAACCTGAACAATCAATGGAGAAATCTTAGCTCTTATATTCTTCTTCAGAACTTCTGGTTCCTTTCCTATCTCTCTCAACTATCATTGAATACAGAGATTGAAGAGAGAAATCTCGAGATGTATTGAGAGAATCAGAAGTAGAGAAAACAACAACGGACTGACTTAACTCCTTTCTCCTTCGTTTATCCTTTTATATACAACACTTGTTTTAACAATTTTCTGTTGTAACAGAATAGCTAATATGAGAACATGTGCGTTTCTTCTGGTTGTGCAGTTCCTTCAGTTAGCTTGATCAGCTTCTGTGTTCAGGTTTGATGTCATGGATCGCCAGCTCATCAGTTCAGCTCAGGATCGCCAGCTCATCTTCTTTTCTACTTTAAGCTTCGTTTAGAGGTTTGCGACCTTCCTCTGCTTCAGCTTCCTCTGCCTCATCCTTTGCTTCAGCTTTTCTACTATCACCAGCATCTGTCTGTTTTATTTCTTTAACAAGCAGTTCTGGCATGAAATATTTTAATAGATGGAGCAACAAGCTCCGGTTCTTCAAGATTCCAGATCACACTCCCCTTTCCATAGGCTCCCGGATAGGCCGTACTTGCCCATGACCACCACATTGGCAGATCCAAGCAACCAATTCAGTGTCACTCAGTGCAGCTCTTCCCTGCACGCAGACAGCAACACTAAGCACCGAGTCTGAAAGTGAGATATCAACACCTATATGTAAGAGGGAGCACAAGAGGGTGAGTAAACCCACTCTCAATGTCAACTTGTCAGCACATTATAGGGATTCCATAAAGTAAGTATAAACTTCAAGATGACACAATAAAAGGACCGAGGTTGAGCGACAAAGAACTGGCTGAGAGGTAGGAGCATTAAGGCCAAGGATGAAATCCCAACGTCATTACCGGATTGTCTTCTCTGTTCACTGATTATGATCACTTATCTCACACTGATAAACAATCATCTCATACATCAAAGCTACATGAACTTCCATATTTGCTGATCATTCACATTAGTATCTTTTAATTTTTTTGCAGCAGACATGTGCTCACGGTGTTGAATTCTCACCTACAGGGGAGGGGGGAACTGCTGCTGAAGGGGATTGGATGTGAAAAACTGAAGATTACCGTGCACTGATGTGAACTACCCTATCAATCTCTAATGGCATCTTTTCTACATGGTTATAGGATAATTTGGTACATCCATAAGTACCCGGCACTCTGCACTTTATTCACTATAAAACTCCATGTTCAAATTGTAGAAAATAGAGACCAGAGATCTTAGCCCAAGAAAAAGAAGACAGAGATTGCCAGTGACCACCGAAACTGAAGCATTAAGCAGCCACAACTCGGTACTTCAATACAAAATTGGTCATTATTGTTGAAGGTGGAATCTTGATAGCATCACATGGTCATAAATAAATATTGATAAAAGATGTGTCGGAAAACCTGGTGTTTCAGATCTCCAAATCAGTTAGTTTAGGCATCCAAGATTTCTTCTCTATCATGAGTCCATCATAGAGACTGCCAACAAACTTGCAACCTTCAACTGCTGTCCCTTCAACAGTAGGGATAATGATGGGCCGCAGGACTAAGATTGAAACTGTGGAGTCAAGATATGTGCTGGAGAGTACCCACCCGTTCACCGGTATCGGGCCTCGTATCCCCATCCCCAACTCGTTTATGGTCTTGAGCAGAATCAAGAGCAATGGCATTTTCCCCATGCACCAGTGCAACCGAAGAAGCTTCCTCTCCTTCGAGGTACTCCTCAACCATGACCTTGCAACAGGCAGCACCAAAAATCCCCTCTACAAGATGTCGAGTCAACAGCTTCATATACTTCCTCCAATGTTATGGCAATAATAACTCCTTTCCCAGCAGCTGAGCCATCCGATTTTATAACAATGGGTGCCCCCCTGCTCCTAGATGTATAGCTTCACCGCAGATGCGTCTGTAAAGGTCTTATACTGCACCGATTATTCGTAAACATCATGAGGAACTAAGTCTTTTCCATGTGATGGTCACCAACATCCAGTGGCATTCGACATATCATAATCGATATTGTTTTCAGAGTAACAGATTTTTGGTTTGATGAAGTTCGTAAACCAAATGGAGGAAAAGCTAATGCTACATGTCCAACTAGGAAACTACTTGACTGGGAATGTCACACTTGTCCCACAAATTCTTCATGAAGCTCTTGGAACCCTTTAAAACAGCAACTTCTGATGAAGGACCAAGGCAGGGATTCCAGCCTTCAACTAAATTATTTACCAAACCCGCAAGAAGAAGAGCCTGTGGTCCGACCACAACTAGTCCGATTCGCTGCTTCCAGAAATAAAGAAATAACAGTTGTACTATCGAGAACGTCAATCTGGAATGCAAGCGGCGTCCCGCGAGCTGGAAATGCCGGCATTTCCCGGCGCACAGAAGACCGCGTCACAACACGGAGACTGTTGCAATGCAAAGCAAAGTGCATGTTTCTTTCCTCCACCGCCAATGACGAGCAACGCCACTCTCTCTTGGGTAGAATATTAGGAAAAGGATATAAATAACAGAAAACTTTAGAAATGTACACATTACGAAAGGAAGGCAAATTATAAGTTTAAAATACCCTCAAGACAAAACCATAAACACAATCAATGAAAGCAAAACAAAAGCGAATCATTGCAAACATAATTTTTCTCTTCACATATGTTCTATACCACATAAATACCTTTATAAATAAATTTCCTGGTCATATAACGATTAATTCACCATGTTAAAATCTATCAAAGATAAAAAATAAATGAAATGTCTGTTATTAAGGTGCAACCGGAAGTAGAAATTTAACATAAGTACCCAAAGCAAGCCACAATTAGCATGACAGACAGGATTGGATTTCTCATAATAAGCTTAAGTTCCATATTAATAGCTGACAATCAGATAGAGGAATGGCATAACATCCTATGGATAATGCCAATATAACCCGCCAACAGTCTACGAGGCTTGCGCTGCTTTGCATCCATAGTTCCTAAAATGTTTTCATTACCCAAGGTTAGAAAAAACAAAATGAGCTGATGAAGAACATCGAATTGTAGTGAGGACAATCACTGGGAAATTTGAGGATCCGTGACACCAAAACAAAGGGATAGACACTATGCAAACAAATACTAATCCCTGTTCACAAAACCAAGAGCGCACCAGAGTAAATCCACAAAAATCACTAATCACACCATCAGAAGCACAGTTACGTTGAGATAAATCAATGAAGAACGATTGCTCTAATGTCCCGCCGACACCCTTGAAAATAACCCGAGAATTTAATCTGATCGAAGGTAAACATTGTTCACAAAACAAAAGCGCTCCATGTACTTACATTCGAAATGTTTCTAAAATGAGATGGTATATCTAAGGTGATGATAAAAAGACGAACACTAGTTTTTAAATGACAAGAAAAGTTGGCAAGTTAAAAAATAAGAATTAACATCAATAAGTAATTTAATTGAGACCTAGCAATCCAATATTAGGTTGTAAATCGATAGGATAAAAGGCGGCGAGTCACACTAAATTACATTGGTAAACTCTAAAAAGATAGTAAATTTTTGAGGTGTTGCTGACCGAAACAAATAAAGTTTGGTAACTAAATAAAAAAAATTAATAAAGTAAAAAAAGAACGTTGGCAATTTACTCAAATAAGACTAGGTAGCTCAATAACTAGTTATTAATTGACTATGCCAAAGTTTGTCAGTTAATCTAATTTAGATTGATAAATTCATATAAGAGCTAATACATTCGAAATGTTTGAAATTTATGCAAGTATAAATTGATAAGTTGGCACAAAAATTGAAACTTACCGACTACAAAAAATTATCGATTTCATGAAATTGTTAGTAAGGTAGGTACTCACCAACACTTTTTTTCACGTTAATCGCCACATGCTCTCCCTCATCGTTAATTTGTGTAAACGGACCCCTACCACATTAAGAAGCATGTAGAATGGACTCCACGCTAATTCAACTCTTATAAAGCATTGATTGATTTCAACTAGGGGTGAGCATGGTCCGGGTTGGGCTAGTTCACCCCCTAACCCTAGGACCAACCCGCA
Organism: Eucalyptus pauciflora; assembly: GCA_007663325.1. Taxonomy (NCBI): domain Eukaryota; kingdom Viridiplantae; phylum Streptophyta; class Magnoliopsida; order Myrtales; family Myrtaceae; genus Eucalyptus; species Eucalyptus pauciflora. Next base: position 2,720,085 of record VMYD01000056.1, read on the forward strand.
CAGTGATAGTCCTCAATTTTTGGGACCGAATACCGACCCTATTGAGCTTAGGACCGAGGACTGGACTAATCCAATGGGTTCGATCCGGTTCTAGAGTCAACTCGGGACCAACCGATAATTTTTATTTTATTTTTTGTACTCCTTAAAAAAACGATTGAAGACCGAACTGACCCAATGGGTTTGGTCCGGTTTCAAGGTCAACCGAAGACCAACCAATAATTTTTTATTTCATTTTTTGTACTCTTTGAAAGGGCAATCGAGGATTATACCGACCCAATGGGTTCGATGATGAGCGAGGTCAGCTAAGAAAGGCAAGTGATGAGGGTTAAGTTGGGTGGGCGTTGAATAGAATGAGCATCGAATGTCAAGTGGGGAGCAACAAGCCAAGCGAGCATCGAGCGGCGAGCGGCACAAGTGACCCAAAGCGAGCGAGGCGAGTGTCGAGTGACGAGCGGAAAAATTGTTTCTTTTAATTTTGGAAAATTGAAGACTAAGAGGACAAATAAGACGGAAGAGAACGAATACTAGAGGATGATGCCATAAGGTGCCTTTTTGGACACCGTGAGGACTCCTCACAAAAATATTTTTCTCATTCGTAAATTATGACTATTGACGTCGTAAAAGATATTAAAAATCTAAGATATTAAAGAACAATATAAAATTACTTGAACTCCTCACTAAAGAGTTATTTAATTTTGTTGACGCCGTTTATTTTAAGGTTTTCTTTATATAAAAAAGTTATATATATATATATATATATATATAGAGGTTGATTCGGGTTGGACCGACTCGGAACTCTCAGGACTGAGAACCGACCTGCACAGTACTAGTCTAGGAATTCCAGGACCAAAGACCAACTTAGTCTCCCTAGGAACCGTACCAAGACTGGCAGGGTTAGGCCGGTCTAGGATCAACCCTAATTTCAACAACTAGTTTTGCATTAATACTTCTTATTTGAGAAAGTAACCTTTTTTCTTTGATTATCCAACTTCTCTTATCTTATGAAAAGAAGAAGAAGAAGCTCTCATCTCATTTGGATCTTTTTTTACCTTTTTTTATCGACATCTTCAATTTGCCAACTACTACATAAAATGACTTTACCAACTTTGTTACCGACAGTAAATGCAACTCTTATTAAGCACTGATCCATCTCAATAAATGGTGCAAACTTGGCATCTACAAATAAATGGCAATAGACAACTAAGCATTGGGTTTGGCAGGTACATTTTCCTGGCAAACCACAAGGCAATTGCAAAGCTGCTGGCTGGTTCCTTTTGGTGTACAGATGCACTTCTGCGGCATCGCGCTGGCCCCAAAATCGTTCAGGAACTTGAGAGCGCACTGGAAGCTCCCGTCTTCGCTGCACGCACCGTCGTACGTCTTCTCTTTCCGGCAGAAATTAGGATCTCCTGGATAATCGAACGAACAGAAGAAAAAACCAGAGTCAAATTGAAGAGGTTTTGTCCCTTAAGGGTTGCGAAAATTATCCTTTTCATCCATGTGCTCGTAACGAGCTTTCACTTTGCAAAATGGGCAAATGAGATTTATCATTTTTCTCTGAAAATTTGAGATAAAAAACGATGAACGTACCTTTCGAGAGATCGACCAAACCGGAGATAAGAACCAGCGCGAACACAGTAAGGAGGACGGACTTCCTCATGATGTTTCTCTTTCTTGGGGCCTCCGTTGTTAGCGTATTGTAAAGGGCCAATGTATCGCTCACCTGCTCACCAGTCTAGGCGGATCGTAGGGAGAAGTGTTTAGAGAAGTCTAGTTGAGAATGTAGGGAGAGAGCACCCCTATTTATACATGAGGCATTTCAATCGCTACCATTGATCATTTCTTGATCAAACGATGGAGATCCACTCTCCTCAACTAATATCTATACACCACCATCAATCCTATTAAATACAAAAAATACCTTAAATGCAAATATACATCTCCAAAATCATCACTAGAATTTCTAGAATCTTCATCAAAACTGTGAGCCAAAAACATTTAAAGTCTTGTTGATCATCTAGGTTATCTCTTTGATCGGTTGGGTTGAGAAACCTCTCGTTTGTGACAATATGCTATGTGATTGTGACAATTTGTCCTAGAATTCTGAAATGTTCACGAAACAAGACAGGTATATATGAGGGCTTATGTGACCTCAATGGGAAGTACAAACGTGGCTATAAGAGGTGAAATTTATTTTGTTACTTGTTCGTTAATATCCTGGACTTTGCTTTCTTATGCAAGGTGTTAAATTTCTTGAATTTTTTCTATAGAATCACTGATTGTGGATGAGATTGATACGCAAGCGACCCTCTCTTCGGTGACACCACACATGTTTCAATCGTTGCACAAGATAAGTGACAATTAAATCAATTGTTGTGGCAGAGAGTCAGCTTCTAAAGCAATCCCATTTATCGGCATATCAAAAAAAGAAATTCTATGTTATTGTCCTCCCAAATTTAAGGGACTCAACTTGGTTATGGTCCTAGGTGACGTGCACGTGTACGAAATTGGCCCTTTAAAGGTTGAGATGCCATCTCGATATGATTAGTCAATTAAAGAAAAATGAAATGAAAAAAAATTTAGTCTGCTTTTGGCTTAAGAAAATAATTTTAGTTGCATTTTCTTAAAATTTCAAGGCCTTATTTAAAAGATAAAATTTATTTTGGAATGAAAAAAAGATTTCATACGACAAATGTACTTCACCGTAACAATAAATATATGACTGGTAACTTTGTTATTCTCGAAATTCTTTTCCTGATAAACTTAGTTATATATACAAGTTAGAGAAAAATAATTATTGTCATGATATTTAGGGAATTTCAGGTTGAAATCGCTAATATCATGCTTTGATTATGTAGGACCTCTTTTGAAACTACATATCGTGACTGTTTTATTTGAGAATTAGGCTTTGCCCATTAATCGAACGGTGCATAGAATTATGTGATTCACAAACATCTTGACTAATAAAGATGGAAAATTACATGCTATCCATTTAATAAAAAAAAATAAAAAAATTGTTGAGTTGGGCCGACTCAATCCAACTCAACTCAAAAATTCTTATAGTCCGATAAGTTAATCCGGCTTTCATGGCTGAAAAAAAGGACCATTGCGTTGAAAACATCTGTCCATAACTTCTTATCTTTCCAGCTAATATATCTCTTTTTCTATCTTTTTTTTTTATAAAAAAAATAACAAGAATAATGTAAAGATGCTTATCGAAGCGCTCGTTGATATATCCTTCCTCGTGACGGACTCATGTCTTCAACGCACGCATTTCCTCCCCCTTGTATTTCTTCTAGACCGATTCTTCGCAAAAGCGTTTGTATTTCTCGACTTTAACGGACCCTTATTAGTTCATGGACTGCCGTTTCGACATCCATAAATCCTTCGGTATTTTCTCCATAATTCCCATAATTCGCAACTTAAAGTATTTTAAGTGCATTAAAATCTAGTATCTTACGCCAAAAGTGCCTCTTGAACATTAAATGCATTCAATTTCAGGAAAGGATTCCTTTTAAAAAAAAAGTTTTAACATTCTTCCCAAGAAAAGTAAAATTTACCGGAAAATCTCTTGAAAGCTTCAATCTTATTACGAATATTTGATTATATTGTGACAAAAGTTTCAGTCTAATTACAAAGAGTTTATTATATTATGATATTTTGTATGAGGAAGGGAATAGACTATGTACACCAACTATGTGATGAAGATGACTGTTTTCTTTTACAAAAAAAATTTCAAGAGAAGAATATCATAAATATAGTATATATCTAATTATATTGATAAGTGATGAGAAATAAAATTAACTCCATGAGAATGAAATTACATTTATATTTACAAATTCAAGTAAATTTGGTTCTAGTAGGGAGGACATGTCATGTTGTAGAACGAAAATATGCACAAAAACATCTATACAATAACAGAGGAGACAAATTGATTTGTTGCACGCAATAAAAGTTGTAGCAAAATAGACTAACGCTATGTGAAACACAATATACGGAATTAGACCAATCTACAATCTATAACAATATAGTTGATATACTGTACACAATGTATTATGTATACGAAAATTATAGGTAATTATTATCATGAATAAATGATAATTACATATATAATGTTAAAAATTATTTTGAACTAATCCAAAATAAATGTAGTAGAATAAAATATTACGGTTAATTTTACTTAATTAAAGATTGATGATTGCTTAAAAATTTCGACTAATAGTGTCAAATCAAAAACAAAATTAGTCCATGATAAACTCAATTATAGTAAAACAAGACATATTAAGGCATATTACCTAATAAACAATCAGTATGGTTTTTGTGCAGTATTTTCTCTAACTATTTAAATTTTATGGCCATTGTCGTTGTTATAACTCTAAAAAATATACGATTATATTTTCAAATGAGTTGAGTGTGAAAAAGTAGAAGAGGAGTTTTTAATGGCTTTTTGAAATATAAAATCAATGCAAAGCATGCGCAAGTACACTATCTAATTTATGATTCTTCAATATGCTTTGTGAAGTGAACATGTTAGGGGAAGCACACAAAAATCCAATACCTTCATAATGGATAGATCCAGAAAAAAGCCCGTAACTTGAGTCCATTGGCATCTTATTATGACTCATATTCACTCAAAAGTTTAAGTTATTGAATTATGGGCCAATTAGGAATTATCAATTATGTCTTTAAGCTAAAAACATCTGATGCGAGACTTCTTTCTTTGCACCACTCATATGTGCACTGACATTCACTCCCACACATATGATTCTATCACATTGGGTCAACTCCTCATCAATCCAAGTCTGATATTATCTTCCACCAACAAATCTCAACTCAAATCTCTAATCATCACCAATAGGTAAGAACAAGCCTTTGGCAAATGGCCCCCTCTTGGACCAAACCGTGATGGCAAACTGTGCTTGGCAACACTACAGATGCATAAAATTCCGTGTTGAGGATAGGATACCAATATACATTGGGGCTCACCAATCAACTATGGGCTTTAATCTCGCTACCGGGTTGTAGCACTGCAAAACCGCAATACCTTCATAATGGGGAGATCTATGGCGGGGCTCATAACTTGAGCCCATTGACTACTAAATAAACTTAAACAATTGAGTTATGGGTTGATTAGGTGTTATCAATTGTTTCTTTGACCTCTAGGCATCTAGTTGGACCCATCTAATGTGATTTTGCAAGAGTTTTCTCTATTTCATTTCCTCATTTGTGAGCCAAAATCGCCTCAATGCTAGCTTTTTATTTTTATTTTTTGGTCAAAGGAAACTTTTTTGAATTTGAAAGTACTTAAACATCAAAGCCTACATCCGAGGCATCATAAAAAAGTGGATCCCAAAGGATTTGAAGGGGATAAGCTACCCTGTTAGAAGGTAAAGTTTTCAGTCTATGGGCCTCATTAATCCAATTTGCTACTCTATTCGATTTCTTGAGTAGTCTACTAAAGTAATATGCTTGAACCGGCCCATAACATTGAGAGCTTCTATGATAAGGGCTTCCACTTCCCACAAAGGCTGATCTGAATTGTTAACTATGTTCACCAAGGTCAAATAGTCAAACTTGGGTACAATTACTTCCATCTTCTTTGCTTCGAGGAGAGAGAGTGCCGCAACCAAGCCTAAAGTTTCAGTTTGGATCGCAGAAGATACCGATGCTGATTTTGCCACTCCGTCGACCAAAGCTCTCGACGCATCAGAACAACGCAGGCTAAATATCTAGAATTTGATCCTTCAATGAAGGAGCCATCAAAATTGGCTTTTAAAGCTCGGTCCTTCGGAGGTTTCCATCTCTGAGGTAGGGTTTCCTCTTCTGATATGGCTTCCTTTTCTCTAAGTTTCCACTTCCTCTAGTTTTTGAGCATGTTGTGTGTTGATTCAACAAGAAAATTTGGATTTGGGCGTCTATTTCGAAAGATAAAGTCGATTCTTGCTCTATACGCAAACCACAAAACACTTGCGACCATCTCAAAGAAGGTATGTTTATTGCTTTCTCCTTGAATTTCAGCAGCCATTCTTCAAGTCTCAATAATCCGACTCGTGAGATCTGAATTTGCAATGTAGGGTTTGCCCAGATCAGGAGGTCCAAGGACAGAGCAAGAACCAGTGCGCTATTGTTTCTAGTTCTAAGTTGCAAAATGGGCACAAAGCATTAGGTATTATGTTTCTCCTGCATAAATTAGCCTTGGTTGGAATTGCGTTTTGACATAAACTCCGAGTAAAGATTCTGACTTTTGAGAGGGGGCGGGGCCTGGGAGGGTTTCTATATGCCAAATTTTGTTCCATGACTCCTGGGGTGGCTAGAATGATGTTGATATTTGCTCTCCTGTGTTCTGCGAGACATCTTTTCAGTCTTTATTATAGGCTATTTACTGTGAAATCACCTGATTCAATACCTGTCCACACCAACTTGTCTCGTGCATGTTGAGTTTTTAGAGGGATAGCAAGTATATCACTAATAATTTGCTCATCAAAAAGTCTACAAAGAGTTTGTTCATCCCATTTATCTTCCGCTTTTAGAATTAATTTAGCAACTTGAGTGGGTTCACCGTAGTTGACTGGTCCACCAAGAAATCTCTTTTTAGCCATCTATCTTCTCGTATGTTAATATTCTCCCCATTACCTACTAACCACATAATTGAAGATGGAATTGCTTCTTTGCCCATCAAGATACTTTGCCAACCCTAAGAGGGTTGGGATCCTTTTTCGGCCCTCCAAAATGAACCATTGGAGAATTAGATCCCTTTTAAAATTTGACACCATAAAGAAGGTGTTTCTTGAGAAATTCTCCAGGCTTGTTTTCCAAGCAAGCCTTATTAAAAGATATTAGGTCTCTAAAGTCCATTCCTCCTGAATTTTCCCTCAATTTCAATATCTCCCATCTTCTCTAGTGTAGCCTTGATTTAGATTCACTGTTTTTCCACCAAAAGGAAGCTATTCATCTTTCAATATATTTGCATATGAAAACCGAGATTTTAAAAATAGACATGGCCTATTGAGGCAATGCTTAAACCACCGTCTTGAGGAGGATTTCTTTTCCAACTTTTGAAATCAAGTTTTCGTTCTAGCCCTATAATTTCATATTCTCGACTACAGGGACTCTCAGTTCATTTGTCATGTTTCTTATCCAAATTTGTGGACACCCTTTATTAAATGAAATGCCTAACTTATTCAAATTGATAACTTGTCCAAAAACATAGCAATATTGATTCAGAATTAGAGCTAGGTTTTGACACTCTCTTACTATTTCAACTAGGAAGAAAATAGAATCATTTGCAAATAATAGGTGAGAGAGTGTTGGGAAGTGCCTGTTTTATTTTATCCCAGTAATAGTGCCCTACTCAATTGCTATTTTAATTACAAATGACAATGAATTTGCCATTAGTATAAAAAGAGATATGGGAAGATAGGATCACCTTGTTGAAGCCCTCTAGAGGGCTAGAAGAAGGGTATAGGCTTTTTGTTGAATTTTACACTGAGTGAAATAGTTGTGGCACAAGTCATCACCCCATTAACCCACATCTCACCGAACCATATTTTCAGCATACATGCCTCCAAGAAATCCTATTCCACTTTGTCATATGCCTTCTTCGTATCAAGTTTTAAAATAGCTTGAAACTTCTTTTTTCGATCACATATTCTCAATTGATAAAGGACCTCCTGAACTATTAGAATATTATCTTGTATTGGTCTTCCTCCCACAAAAGCACTTTACTTAGCACCTATGATCTCAGGTAGCCATGGTTTTAATCTATTTGCCAAGACTTTCAAAAAAAAAAAAAATTGTACACAAAGTTGCACAAACTAATGGGTCAAAATTGATCCAAACTCTTGGGGTTAGGCACTTTTGGGATCAATGTAATGTAGGTTTTATTAATCTCTGGATTAAGATACCCAGTCTCAAAGAAGTTCCTCATTGTTTGAAACAACCCTATCTTGAGATCTTTCCAACATAGTTTATAAAATTGACCATTAAGATAATCTAGACCTGGTGTTTTCAAGGCTCCCATCTCAAATACAGCCCTTTTTACCTCCTCCGTCGTCACTCTTGAGGTTAGCTTTTGGTTCATCTCCTTCGTAAGAAGGACAGGGAAATTTTGTACACATAGGATCTAAATATCGCATGCCCACGGTATATATGGCTCTTCAAAAAATTCTGTTATCATCTTCTTAAGTTCTCTAGGCTCATGAATCCAGTTATTTTCTGACTTTTTCAATGTTGAAATTCTGTTCCTCTTCCTTTTTTGTATTGTTGTTAGGAGTGTGCATGGTCCGGGCGGGCGGTTCTTGACTTAGAATCGGGAACCGCCTGCTAAGGACCGATTCCGAAAAATTGGAATCGGGATCCATCCGTTTGTTGCATGGATCCACTTGGGAATCAGACCGTCGGTCCGGTCTGATTCCCGGGTGGATCCATGGAATCGGTCTCATTGACCACGAGATGAAAATCTTAAGCTAAGGAAAACCAAACATCAAAAGAGAGGACATCATTGATCTCAATTCTCAAAGCATCATCAAAGCAAGCTAAAAAGTTTCAGCTCCCAGTTAAACATCTTCGATGAAATGTTTGTGAGCTCCAACTGTAGAGCTTGACCTCTTGGATAGAACATTTGAAAAAGCAATGTATATCATGATCATAATGTCTGAACACACAGATGGATTTGGCATTTCAATCTAAAAGAAAGAAAAGAAGGGCTTAAAGAGGCAGCTTAATGGATCCATTTAGTCAACTTTGGAATATAATCCAAACGAGACAAGCTTAATTTGATCAAACTATACATAACACCCAACAAGTTATCTGATATATAATTATTTTTCGTGCTCTTTAGTCAAAAGGGTGAATATTTTATTTTTTTGGTCATAAAAGGGTGAATGATTTCAAAGGTAAAATTTAACTATGAAATTTAGAAGGTAATTTGATTGGATTTGTGGAATGGATATTTAAACTTTACAAAATATAACAAAAACAAGTCTACAGTCAATGATTTTAAATTTGATTTGGTGAAAAGTTGAACCTAAAGCAGAAAGTAGTTATTAGCATCCCCAAGATTTTTCATTGGACCAAATCAATAATTGGTGCAATCTCTGCAATATATATGAGGAAAAAACATGGGATTACCTCATCTCTCACAAGTTGACATACAGAGCCATGGCCATGTTTCACAACTTTGTGCATGAAGATACAAACATTAAAGCAGCATGAATATATTAAAAATTAATCAGTCCGGTCTGGGTGGACGGGTGGGCGGGTTCGCCCATGGAACCGGGAACCGGACCGGTACCCACCGATTCCCATAAATTGGAACCGGGAACCGGACCGGTTCCCTCAAGAACCATCGGTTCCGGGCGGATCCCGATGCTTTTGCACACCCCTAATTGTTGTGGTGTGAAAGTACCAAGTGTTCTTATCTCCCCATTTTAGCCAGTTGATTCTTTAATGCAAGCCTCAATACATCTCCTCCTGTCTCTAAGACTGCTCAATTTTTTCAGTTAGTTGTTTCACCTTGTCTCTTGCAAAAGTCAAATTTTGTGCATTAAGTACATGCTGGATTTCCCCTTTTAAAACATGAATCTCCTTAATATTATTAAAGAAAGCCTTCTTGCTCCACTTATCTAGCTCTTTAAATAAAGCTTTCAACTTACGGGCTAAGCTCAAATTACCAAAAGGAAGAGAGTATACCTGCTTTACAATTTTTCCACTCTTCATTTTCAGTTCAAAATGCTTCAAACTTGAACAACTTGATTCTCTTCATTGGTGTAGCAGATGATAGCAGTAAAATAGGGCTATGAGTAATGCGAACGCTTCAGCTTCAGGGTACAAAATTCTCCACTCAATGCTACAAGTTCTCCGATCCTACCTCTCTTATACATATTCCTCTCCTTCGCGATTATTAGCCCAAGTGAATACAAGCATTTAGAAAGTCTCTAAAGGTATTTAACCAATATGTTTTGGCCATTCTTTTACCCACCTTCTCCCAATAATACAAAATCTCATTGAAATCCCTTAAGCATAGCCAAGGTAATTTTTCCAGTGAATTTAATCCCTGAATGTTCTTCCATAAAGCCAACTACGCTAGCTTAACTTACATAAAAATAAGCATATATTAGAACATATTTTTCAGTCTCCAAACAAGTGCATTGTTTATTTAGCACGATGAAGAACAAGAGCAAAAGTCAGACATCAGATTTTTACTCGTTAAAGACGCTAGATATATTGTATAATATCACGTCCATCACATGCAGTTCACCAACCGCCACTAAATGCATTCAACTTCAGGTCCTAATCCGAAATCTTGTACTTATGCAAAAGCTTTGTACTACCATAATACGGATGAACTATTTTTCTATATCACGTTCCTAGATCAAAGAGCATAACGTTGCAGCATTGAGAGCCAGAGTTTCCATCGTTAATCAAGAAGAAAATTCGATTCAGCGTAAAAAGGACAAATACATAGCTCGATGACAAACGATTCAAACCCGATGTGTGTGTGTGTGTGTGTGAGAGAGAGAGAGAGAGAGAGAGAGAGAGAGAGAGAGAGAGAGAGAGAGAGAGAGTGGATAATTAGGTGGGCTGGACAAAATGCAAAGAGAGAGAGTGGATTATTCGGGTGGGCTGGACAAAATGCAAAGATTAGGCGCGAGTCATGTTTCCCTTTGAATTTCATTAGCGTCGCGCTTTCCGCATAACGTCTTTCATTGCGGTTCCGGATTTATCGCAGCTCCAGAGTCGTGGAAGCGACGGCTTCCTAAAATCGCGATGAACAAAGGGTAGGCATATCCACACTTTGTTGTAGCGTAACAATGACAAGCAATAGTAAGGTAAATATGAAAGTCATAGAGACAAAATAGAAGGTTTGAATCACGTACGACGAGGTTAAAAGTTGAGTAAAAGTCGTTTTATTTAGAAATTAAACTGTTAAGAGGATGGTACAATGACATTCTATGTATTATCTCTCCATACTCTTCCGTACGGAGGCTGATATATTGAGGAAAGCCTAACGTATGTGAACCCTAATATTTGCGACTTTTCGACAGAGGATCATCGAAATTCCACCCCCCTCCCAAGAAAAAAAAAGAAGGTACATGAAAGGAGAATATGAGGGATCTAAGTTGAGACATGACTCTCAAATATGATTTATTTTTCGGCAAAGCTTTGATATCATGATGAACGATAAAAGATGGGTGTTTCTAATTTGCATCACTATATCAAATTTGAAAGGTATTTATATTACAAGAGATGATTATTGGACATACGTCATTTGATCTATAATTTATAACCTATAATCTTTGTTCTTTGTTGTTCATGATGTATGTTAGTCCATTGCCTCACCATGGAATCACATGATTGGAAAGGTTATCAACTTTATCCTTGGTGTACCAATCTAATGTACAGAGGACAAGTAGATCACATTCAACGTCAAATATATCAATTTCACAAACTATTCTTAATCCGCTTGAATGTTATTTTCTCTTAAAATTCTTTCTTCTCCATTGCGAAAATCATGTTGACTGGGAAGGAGTCAGCATTTCTTCTATTAGAAACTTATGAACAATAAATTTTCTCCCCTCTGAAAGCGACCACCACGTGGCCCCAACCCAGTAACCTATCAAGAATCAACGTCTTAATCCTGTTTATATCCGGCTGATGGCGATACCCACGTGGACGTTTTCCATCACTTTTGAAATATGAGGATTGTGAAATCGAATCCATGGAAAAAATCGAACCACTGTCGTGCACCTTCTGGAATGGAGAAAATTCTTCTCCTCGATCGCCGACCAATGATAATAATTACACTTATTACATCCAATTGTTGTCAAGTTTGTTGATTTAAAAGGAAAAATTTTGGACAACCTCGAATTAAGACAAAACAAGCGTAGATGCTCCGGATCTGAGCTTTTGTCATCGACGTGTTAAACGATGCCCGCAAATTCAGCCTGCGAAGAAACCCTAATTCTCGCCACTCATTGCGTAGCGGGAGTCGCTCTTTTTCTTCGAAAAAGGTCGAGAGGAAATTGATAAATTAAAACTGAAGTGACGGTGCGAGGACGATCTTCAACGGCCCATAACCTCCATTAACGGCTGCATCAACGAACATGTCTCGCTTTCGTGACGAGGGTTTTGCCCTGTTTTTGTCTCTGCTGGATGCTGCAGGCAGTCCTTAAATGCTGGTGACTCGTAGAAACCCTAGATGACTCTACATCGAGTCATTCGCGACAGGATTGCCTGATTTCGTGGGAGTATGTATGTGCGGCGTGGAATAACTTGCTTCTCTTCTTACTATTATTTATTTATTTATTTCAGATACAATCATACATTAATAAGTCAATTCTCGCAATATACTATATCAACCTCACAATTCTTGTTAAATACATATATTATCGACACCATGACTGGACATTTCAGCTTAGGAGATTATTGAATTTAACCCGTGACGCTTATATTCACCTTTGAATGTATATATTAACTCGATCAATTAATAAATTCGAGAGCTAATCTCTTTTTCCCCTAGAACATGTGTGCCTATTTTGTCTTAATCAATCAATTGGAGGAACGTGTTGGCCAAAAGAACTTGTTGGTAAAATGTCAACTTTGATCGTCTGCTCGAGACGTTGGACAATAATATAAACGAAGCAGTCCCTATCGCATGGGACGATATTTATTCGGGTGGATAACTGCTTTTTAGACTTAGCCGCTTGGACAAACCCCAAAAAATCGTATGCCCGGACAAACTTGAGGACATTGGATGTCCAATCAGAGAGATTTCCGCTCTATCACCTCCAAATTTTTTGACAATAAACAATTTCGTTCATAGTCTTCTCAAGGTACGTGTGCGCAAGTTTCAATTGCATTAAGAAAAATTCCGTAAACATACATAGGTCGGTTCATGACCACCGCATTCTTATAGATAAGATTGCTTTTTTCCCCTATATATACTTTTATTTTCTGTATTTTCTAATAGTTACATCGTAATTATTAACCTTCTGGTTCCTCAACATTACATAGAATACATAAAAAAAGACCAACTATGCCTAAATTCTGGATTTGCAGTTGTGGCCGTGCTTCTCAATGATAAAGTTGGACGGTGGACCTAGACCTTCCAACAGAAAATTCAACGGGTAACAGTTTCATGTGTCAAAGAATTGGACAACTTTAGTTTGGTAATCTCGGTGGACCTAGACCTTCCAACAGAAAATTTAACGGGTAACAGTTTCATGTGTCAAAGAATTGGACAACTTTAGTTTGGTAATCCTAGAATTATGGTTTATGGCCATACGAGCCTAACAACCTAGAGGCCAACCGAACACTTTGTATGCCCCATGAATAAGTTAAATCTAAACATGTGGCTTGGGCAAAGTGACCTTGCCCTAGAGTAGTTTACACGCACTTTGTGGGATTTAAAAAATTAATTCTAGCTTCTGAGCTGGAAATTCCTAGATGCCTCAATTAACTATGCAAATCTCGAGATATCTCTTCGATAATGTTATGCAAATAATATAAAGATAGATGATTTTTTTTCTTATATCTTACTCCCCATAGTCATGTAAGAATTTGTCGGCATGGAAAATTAAAAAAGACTAAGGTCCTTTCATTTTGCGAAAAATGATTTCTGGGAAAATGTTTTTCGGATTTTTCAGTGTTCGTTTCACGGAAAATGAACTAGTCAAGGAAAATGTTTTTCATCATTGAAAAAAACAACCTTAAAGTGAGGAAAACGTTTTCCACTTTTGAAAAGTGGAAAACGTTTTCCATGACTTCTTCCCTCTTACTTCTTTTTATTAATACATTTTTGTTTTATTTTTATGCTTTCTTTTTATTTTTTATTTTTTTTAAATCAAGTTTTTAATTTCTTTTCTTTTCTTTTTTTCCTTTTCATCTTCTTCTTTGGCGGTGCCGCTGACCGACCACGGTGGCGTCTGGCGACCAGCCACAAGCCAGCGGTTGGCGACCTCGCTGGCCTCGCCTTAGGCCGGCGAGGCTCCGCCTAGCTCGATCTGGCAAAGCCGAGATTGGGCCTGTGCCAGATCGGGCGAGGCGGAGCTCTCGCCGGCCTGGGCGGAGCTCGCGGCTCGCTAGATCCGACGAGCTGGGCGGGGCTTGGGCCTCGCCCGAGCTCGCCAGAGCCCGGCGAAGCTCGCGGCAAGCTCGGGCGAGATCAGTCGAGCCTCGAGCTCGCCGGATTTGGCCACCGGGTCTTGGTCGGCCGCTGGGCAGCCGGCCATCATCAGGTAGGAAGGAGGCGCCGGCCGCGAAAGGAGGAAGAAGGAGGAGGAAGGAGGCGCTGGCGGAGGAAGAAGGAGCAGGAAGGAGGAAGGAAAAGAAAAAAAGAAAAAGAAAAAGAAAGAAAAAATAAAAAAATTCGATTTAAAAATATAAATAATTAAAAATTCAGTTTAAAATATATATATATAAAAGTTAAAATTAATTTTTTGGTCAATTAAAAATATTAAAATTCAATTTTTGATAAATTTTCCCAAACAATTAAATGAGCTAATGAACGGTGGAAAATATTTTCCGCTCAAATTTTAGATTTTGGCCGAACACCGGAAAATAGAGTCATTTTTCTGGAAAATGACTTCCAGGAAAATATTTTCCAGAAACATAATATTTTCCCCGAAACGAATGGACCCTAAGATTAAATGTTCCAAATTATATTTTCTATATACGTGGAATTATGTTATGGAGCCGGAAGTGCCTCTTGCCATATTTTGATAAACCTTCTCCCAGCCTAAGAAGCATGCCTGGTTCTCTAATCTCAAAGAAAAAGAGGAGCTAGATCTCGCCTTTAGAATGATTTGAAGTAATTGCAGTTAGCTTAAAGACATTCGTAGATGTCGATTGATCAATGCTTTTGGAGTACTAAGAGATGCGCACGCATACGTGCGATATCCAAACTATTTCCGTTGACCCTCATGAAAATCTGCGTACAGACCCTTGTTGCTAATTCTTTATTTGCCGTAAAATCTGCATGAATCCATACTTCAACGATTCAAACATCCCACGATCCGTCACCGATATAGTTACGGAGATCATTGCGTCAGATTATTCAGCTTGCAAGAAAAGTTATAGCGCGAGTAAACCATAAAAAATAACAATAAATAATGGCAAAAACGATCGCCGAAAATTCTCCAATGACGACAAGGACTCCGATTTAGTGGAATTTTGTGCTCTCAATTTGACTATAAATACCCGCCCGTTGTGCTCCCAAATTAAGTGCAAGAAATCAAACTCCTGACCAAAGTGTCTCGAGAATCACATGGCGCTTCTTCAATCTCCATCGATTTGCTTCCCTCTCGCCCTTCTCCTTTCTCTCCTCATAAACTCGTCTCACTGCTTCAAACCCAAATCGCTTAACATCTCGAAAGTTCAGTCCAACGGTGATTGGTCGCCGGCAGGTGCGACGTGGTACGGGAGTCCCAACGGCGCTGGAAGCGATGGTAATGGAATGACAATATATTTTTATTTGGTCAATTCACCTGGAGTAAAAGATCTTTTTACGCAAGCGTCGTTGGTCTCATCACACGCCTTTCAGTAATTTTGACTTATCAAGTCTTTCGAGTATAAATCGTTTCGGACATATGAGTAGCTTAGGTCAATCGCTTAATCGTGATTGATTTTGGCTTTGTACCAAACACATATAGACTTAGAGGTCAAACTGGAATCAAGTACAACGCTAGACAATACTACTCTAGTAATTGCACATTTCACCTGATCTGCAAATATACATATATATATATTATACATACATATATAATATATTATATATAATATGCTTTGTATGATATTTTGTACGTAGGTGGTGCATGTGGGTATGGGAGTGGGGTCGACCAAGCTCCATTCTCTTCAATGGTGTCCGCAGGAGGGCCTTCTCTTTTCAAATCAGGCAAAGGATGTGGAGCTTGTTACCAGGTTTCTCTCTTGCTAGAAAAGTGTTTCTCGAATTATTTTTATATTCGCCGTCATCGGAGAAAATTTGCCACGGACAAAGTTAAAATATGTTCACGAGATAAGCTTTTCCTAAATTAACAATCGTGGAATAGAATTCATGAAAACATCTACTGCGGCACGCTTTCAAGACTCCCATTAAAAGTAGTTTAAATTCTTCGTATTTAAATAGATTATTTGACTCGGTACATATTGTCCTATTCAAACAGATTATTTAGTAGTAGTTAGGAAGTGCAGTCTTTTGAGCTCTTGTTGATTAAATTTCAGGTGAAATGCACTGAAAACGCGGCTTGTTCCGGGAACCCGGTGACGGTCGTTATAACTGATGAATGCCCTGGTGGCCCTTGTGTCGCTGAATCTGCTCACTTCGATTTGAGTGGCACGGCTTTTGGAGCCATGGCGAGCTCCGGCAAGGCCGATGAACTTCGCAACGCTGGGGTGCTGCAAATTCAATACCAAAAGTCCGTACGGTTGATCCTTTAGAGTGAATTCCAATTTTAACAGGCGCAGAGGGAAAAAAGGAAGATAAAACGCTTTGAAAAGTGCTTTAAATTAACGAGAAACTTTGCTTTCACCTGACTTATACTAATCAGCAAATAGTCTAACTTGCTTATTAAAAGTCTATTTATGTGCACATATTTACAATGCCAAGCAGAGTAGAGTGCAATTTCCCCGGCGCGAAGGTGGCATTCCACGTTGACTCTGGCTCGAACCCCAACTATTTCGCTGCGCTAATTGAGTACGAGGATGGGGATGGCGAGCTCGGCTCCGTCAACCTGAAGCAGGCTCTAGACTCTGACTCTTGGCTTCCGATGCAACAGTCGTGGGGCGCGGTTTGGAAGCTGGATGGCGCGGGCCAGCTGCGCGCCCCATTCTCGATCAAGCTCACCTCTCTTGACTCCGGCAAGACCCTGGTTGCCAACAACGTGATCCCCGCTGGGTGGCAGCCCGGACAGACGTACCGGTCGGTCGTCAACTTTGCTGTCTAAGGGTTGTGCGTGGTTTGCTTGGGAGACGAAGAAATGGAGATTGATCGTCAGTTAATTTGGCTCTGTGTGTTTTATGTGATAGGCAAAAAGAAAATATTGGATGGTGTGGAAAAAGAAAGTATTTTGCTTTTTCCACTCTGTGTAATCTAGTCAGCTATGAGCTACCTCTTGGAAAAGAGAGTAGTAGTGAGAAATGAATGGTATTGTCCTTTGAAAATCAAGAATGATTTAGGTATTTGAAGCTTGAAAGCTTTTATGTTTTGCACCAATATAAGTACCACTTCCAAAATGGATGGTCATAAATCGTGTCAATCTATATGCAAATGGGTATTTTCTTCACTTTGAAAAAAATGAAATTTCTCAATGAAAATTATAATTCCTTAGAAACCATTTGTAATACATATTCATAAATAAAACTAACGAGCCCGACCTTTCAACATATTCCTATCACTCCCAACTATCACTACTTTGATTCATTTCTAGGAAATCAACCTCTTGTGCGTCGAGTTTGTACTTAATACTAGCTCCAATAATATATGTGAAAAGAAACATCATCATTGAATTTTCAGTTCAATCCCGATAAAACTATTGACTAAAATTTAAGTTCAATCTCCATCAAGGTACTCTTGGACTACGTAGGATGGTCGATGTTCACGTCAATAATTTCTAGCTAAAATTGACTCGAAGGACTACATTAACAAATCATCAAAAGGTTTAAGTGGCAAAATTTCGAGATTTTGAACTGAAGTGACATTCACGTAATAGATTTAGATTCTTTGTTTTTTTTTTTCTTTTTTTTGTTAATCAAGTCAGATGAACGTCATTGACATGGACAAAGAAGAGCTGGGTATTGATGCAAACCAGTTTCTCGCCACCATTAAAAGGGTAAGTGATTTAAGGTGCGCATGATAACCATTCTATTTTTCTATTTCTCTATTTTTCAGTTCCTTGGAATAGATTTGGAACTGAAATTTGTTTGGTGACACAATTTCATTTTTTTTAAATTATTTCTGGAATAACTTTCTACTTCAAAAATAGATTTGGACTAGAACTCAGAAGTTAAAATATTTACCTTTTCTATTTCTAGAACAAAAGTGAGTAATGAAAACTCTTCTTGTTGTTTACTCTCATCACTTCCCTCCACCCACCCTTGCCCATGGGTTGTAGGATGCCTGCCGCTGACCACCGTATGTCAGATGCCTGCCGCCGGTCGCTCACCGCTGGTTTTTGAACGCCCGTTGCCGGCCCATGGACTTCGGCCATCTACTACTAATCGCCGATCGTTCACCACCGACTGCCCGCTGGTTGCTGGCTACTGCCTGCGTGCCTCCTGCCGTCGATTGTCGGTCACCGGCGACCCCCCTGCAGTTGTTGGCCGTCAGAAGCCAAACGCCTCCCACCACTACTTGGGGAGGGGGGGGGAAATTTGTGTTATTATTAAACGAATTTCTATTTCAAGAGCGGAAATTTTATAAGGTTATCAAATGCATATTTCTGCTCAAAAAATTATCTAGAGAATAAAAATAGGAAAACTAATTTCTAGTCAGAAATTGATTTCTAGAATAGAATGGTTATTATACACGCCCTTAGTGTCCAGCGAATATTGTTCTTTGATAGTTGACCTCGGTGTAGACGCGAAGTGCATCATCAGTATCCTCAGAAGTCATTCAAGAATTCCGGGCCAAAGATGAAGAAAGTCAGCGAGTTCATGAAGGATTTTATGCTGCATTTGCGGTTCTTCATCCAAAGCCTACGTAAGGCATTTGGAGGCTTTTGCCTTCTTTTTGTTTTTTTGTTATTTTTTGATCATGTATTGCAATCCCTTCTGGCTTCTCATGCTCTTCAATTTCTTATACCTTCACTATCCTGTGATACAATGTTGTTAAACCCAAACTTTATACTTAAGCTCGCTTGCCTTCAATTTTGAAGGTAACCAATCGAGCGATCAAATCGTTCTAGACATCAACTCAAAAACCCCAGATCTAGTTTGTGTTCCTTTCTCGAATGTCCGTCAGCTGTTTAACACACAAGGACTACGGCTGTGCCGCAATTTCTGATCTGTTGAAGTCAAGCGACAATGAATGTGGTACGTTTCACAATTCTCCGACTCATGTAATTTTAACATAAATAACATGTTACTGCCGTGTGGTACGATTGTCATATAAAATACCCTCTCTGGTCTTTAGTTGCGAAGCACTTTTGGTACTTGGGGCCCAAAGGCTTAAGCTACATTTGACTATTTCTCGTTTCCCTTAAGATGGATTAATGGGTTTGATATAAGACCATGTATTTGGGCTCATTTGGATCCAAATGGGGCTCGTAGGGGTGTGCAACCGGACCAGGTATACTTGGCAACCGGACCGGCCCACCCGAAAAATAGGATCGGGAACTAGTTCCCAAAATTCGGAACCGGTTTGAATTGGTTTGGGAACAGGTTCCGAGCAAATATCCACCCGGGAACCGAATCGATCGGACTGATTTGGGAACCGGTTTATAAACCCAAAAGACCAAAACACTATCTTTTTCCCCCTAATTTCTAATCTTAGAAGTGCATTTTTCCTCTTACACGGCGCTCTCCCATCGTTTCTCTTCTTCGCTTGCTTCCCTCCCTCACTGGCTCACTGTCGCACCATTCATTGCATAGGATTTTTGCTTTGCCTTATGATGTTTGTTTATGATAATTAACCTTGTGAATCCTTAGTTTTGTTTAGTCAAAAAGTTAATGTACTTATTGATTATATGTGCATAATGTTTCAATATAAAATAGGAGGATTTCGTTATTTTCTCACATATTAATGTAAAATTCGAAACCATATATGATATTGGGCAGTTGCAAAATAGGTTCAAGTGAAAACGGGGTTGACTTTGGAACTGGACCAGCAAATAGGATGGTCCCAAAATAGGGTCCAGTACAAATAGGGTTGTGTACAAGATTCAGGTTTGCAAACTACTCACCTTGGACCTGATCACCCTAGGGGCTCATAGTATCCTTTCCCTAGTTTAATGAATCCACAATAGGGCTGCTGCTTTTTAGTTTAGGAAAAATATATCACACATTTACCTGTTTGAGATTTTTTTGTAATATAACCCTTTAATCTATTGAATTGACCAAACATAGAAGCATGTCCAAGTGGGAGAAACCAATGAAGTAGAGAATTGCCATAGGATAACAAGTATATTACCGACACTAATAAAATGCCACCGATGATATTGAAAATTGCTGCTAATAATCTTTAAAATATCGCTAAATGCATCTTATCGTGCCAATTTCAGAAATGATGCTAATGTAGTGTAAAAAACGTTCGATATTGTTGTAGTGAGTTGGTTTGAGAGATAGTTCTCAATGATAGGGAAACTTTAGTTCTTTGCCATTTACTGTAGTGAGTAGGAGCAAATTTATTATTAACAAAAAATATAACCAATATACAATTGAGACGAAACTCACTTTTGACTTAAGCGTATAGAATATGGATAGATAAATTTGTAACTTCTATATATATGGTAGTCAGTATTTTTGGTTTAGAAAAGTAATTTCCAATATATTGTTAAATCGAATGAATAAATTATAATGCGTTGGATAGCCTTTTTTTTTTCCATTGGAAAAGTAAGCACCCACTTATTAGTAACTATAAATTTGTTCACACACTTAGTTGATTTTTCAATAAGGAAAAGTAACTTTCAACCTATAATAAAAATGGAAAAAAAAAAATATTCCACTAGTTATACGAAAAAGTAAATAATTCAAGGGTTGATGCTACAAAAAATCCTAAATTAATACAACCGTGACTAATTTACCACAAGTTAATTTGTTAATCACCAAAAACTTTAAGATAGTACATTTATGACAAATTTAATCCAAACTAATTTTTTGATTATCAAAAATTCAAAATTGATACATTTTTATTTTATTTTATAAATTTACCCTCCGTTAATTTCTCTTAAATTGAATTAATATCTCAAAAAGTCATAAATTGATACACTTGTGACAAATGAAGGGTAAAATTCTAAACTAGTATACTCATCAATTGATATGTGTCACCACATTCAAAAATTTGACATTAAGTTTAATGAAAATTAAAAAAGGGTAAATTTGTTATCGGTGTACCAATTTGAGATTTTTTAAGGTATTAATTCTAACTCTAATTAGCAACTTCTATATCTATATTTGATCAATGATATTCTCAATCAAAAAAGAGAGAGAGGCAAATTTCGATTAAAAAAAAGTAGTAAAAATAACTAAAATGGAATGCCCGACTCCTTCGGTTGTCTAGAGAACATAACGTGGACATGGCCAGTTGCGCAGGTCACTTGGGGAAGAGCTTGGTCAATTAATTTTAGTATACCTTGCCAACTCTTTCGCCGAACATTCTTGCGCTCCTCGTCGAAAATGACAAATCGAAACCCAAGAGCGAGATATAGGAATCTATGGAAAATATTCCTGACATTGTTATTTCTCAAGTCGGCTGACTGCTTCTGAATAAGAAAATCGAAACCCACAGGTGGGATTCATTAATTCGTGGGGTTTTTCTTTTTCTCTTCATTTCCGAGCGCAAGGAGAAATACGTTGGGGGCCAACAGTGACAAGATGTTAACGCCTTAATTTTATTTAGGTTTGATTAATTAATTAAGTTTTCAAATAATAAATAAATAAACAACAAAACAAAAAAAACAAACAAAAAGAAAGCAAAAAAAGCAGCAGCAGTAGCCTCCCCTCCGCGTGGGCCCTTGCGGCCCATCCTCCTCCGGCCCGGCCCCTTTCGGTCATCTTCTTCCTCCATCCGCCTCTGCAGCACACGCGCATAGAGCGCGGCGATGGATGGGCGGACGGGCAGCAATGGCGTACGTGGAGCTGGGAGGAGCAGACGTCGACGGGACGTGACCGGAGGAGGCGCAGAGGCGGATAGGACGGCGGTCTAACCAGCGGGTCGACCTTCGCCGACCGGCCCCCCCCTCGCCTATAAATAGAGGGGCGCCACTGTCGACGAAGGGGGAGGCGGACCACGGAGAAATAGACCAGCAGAGAGAGAGAGAGAGAGAGAGAGAGAGAGAGAGGCAGCGAGCGATCTTGGCTGCAGATCCTCGGGTTCGCCCCTCTGAGAGACTTCGGAACGGGGGCCGAAGACGAGCAAAGCCTGGATCCGCGAGTAGCCGAGGTCGAGAGGGAGGAGGGGTCTCAAGATCCGTGAGGAGAGCCTCGTCGCTGCTACTTGCCTCGACTGCAGCCGCCGTGCCGAGCCCACACCACGAACAGGTAATGGCCGTGTTGGTTCCGTCCTCCGCCGTTGCCTTCATCGTCGCCATCGCCGTCATAGTCGCCGTCGCTGTCGCAACGCCTCGGATCCTACCCTCCGCGCCGCAAATTCGCAAACCCTAGGGTTTGCGATTTTCTGGGTCGCGAGGCGGATCCAGATCTCGAGGTCCGGGTAGGGTTTGCGATTTGGGGGCGGCGGAGGTCGGATCGCGAGCCGGATCCGGGTCGGGTAGGGTTCCGAGGGAACCGGGTCGCGAGCCGGATCCGGGTCGGGGGAACCGGGTAGGGTTTCATCGGTTCCCCCCCCCCCAAACGATGCCGTTTTAATAAAGCAAAAAATAAAAAATAAAAAATAAAAAAATAAAATAAAATAAAAAGTTCAAAAAAATCCGAACGGGCCCGTCTGCGTTCGGCTTTTATTTTATTAATTCTAAATAATAGTTAAATAAATAAATATTTTATTTTCCAAAAAAACCAAAACAAAAAAAAATATAATTTCGAAAATTATTAAAAAATATTTTAATTTCCAAAACAACAGAAAATATTAAAAAATATTAAAAATATAAAAAATATAAAAAATATTTTATTTTCCAGAGAAATCCAGAAAAATCAAAAATACTTTATTTTCCAGAAAATATTAAAAAAAAATATATATTTTATTTTCCAAAAAAAATCAAAAATAAAAAATAAAAATATTCCATATTTTCCAAAAAAAAGCCAAAAATTCAGAAAAAGCCAAAAAGACTTGTATTTTTCCAAAAAATATCAAAAATCCAAAAAATCCCTTTTATGTCCAAAAAATTGGAAAAATGTTCAAAAAATGCGTGGAAAATCCCTAAAACATCCAAAAAGCCTCAGGGTTTAAATAAGGTTAGGTACCGAAAGGGCATTAGTGATTAACTAGTGTAATCAAGTCCCCGATCCTAATTTCTCTGGTTACGCAGGAGCGAATATTTCTCCCAATATTTCGCATGGGTTTCTAATCAACCCACCCCAAATTGATTAGTGGCGACTCCATTTTAAAAATTAACTTACAGGTTAAAAACTTTGACCATTAAAGTCGTGAATTGGTGGACTTGGGAGAGTTCAGACTTAATTAACCTAGCCGAGCCATTAGCCTCCGCTAGGCGCCCGCCCCGATCGGGTGCCGGGAAAAAAGAGGTCGCGATAGCTTGGCGACTCCGCTGGGGACTTTAAAGACTTAGGCCTTTTTTGCCTTGTTTAAATTCTTTACTGACTTAGGTTTTTTTTATGCAGGTCAATAGCTTAGAAATTTATTTTAACTTTGTTTAAAATAGATTGTCTTGTGATTATGAATTGTGGTGCATGCTTTACTGTTTCAGCACTACACATGGCACACACAACCCGGCCGCCGGACCTGGGCCGCCATAGGATATTTAGGATGGTGTCAAGAAAGATACGACCTCAAACGCGAGACTGCGATGTAGAGGTTGCCTTTCTTTTCCCCGAATTTCTTTAGCCGAGGTTAGGAGGGTATGCTGCTAACGCGAGACTGCGACGGGCGGATACCCTTTTAATTTCAACAAGCCTTCTCTGTTAGAAATCGAGCCGCACATCTCATGTGCATGTCTTTGTACTTGCCGTTTTCTTTAAAAGCAAAATAATTTATTTACTTTTACTTAGTCTTTTCTATTGGCTCATGGCATAGGGTCAAGTCGTGTAACTCCATTTCTCATATGTGATGGGAAGAGTCGATATCCAGTTCATTCCGGCTCCCAAGAAAGAGCTCCTTAGATGGTGGAATCAGTTAGATCAGCTCGGCCAGGAGTATGTCAAATCAATCATCGGTCATCTCCTTCCATTGCTCCAAATCAATATCCACTCCGGAGTCATGCAAGCACCACCACATTTCTGGTGCCCTGAAGCATCCACCTTCATGTTCGGCAAATTTGAACTGACTTCGACCTTGGAGGAATACAGTCTCGCCATAGGAATGCCCCTGGAGAAGGAGCTCGCCAAGCCACTGACCCGCATTGACCCTGTGGTTAGCCTATCACGGTTTTTAAAAAATCGTTCGGTAAGAGAAATAGTTAAAGCCAACAACAATGCATTTCCGCTATCATCTTTGATTGAATGTTTTGAAAAACAATCAATGAACCAAAAAAGCAAGATATTCCTCTTAGCGTTCTTCGGATTTATTATCTTCCCCTATAGGAAGAATGCCATAAATCCTTTAATGGCGGGGGTGATAAGTCAAGTCGCTTTTGGAGCAGGATATGTGAACATGGTTTTAGCTGAAACATTTTTATCCCTTAATCGTTTTAAGGAAAACAAAGAAAAAAATCATGAGGGCCGCCTCGGAAATTTTACAAATGTGGTTCTTTTCTCATGTCAAAGGATTTGGGCACCTCATGCAAATATTTGAAATCAACAAATTCAAGCATCCACTTCAAAAATTTCAAAGCTTGGAAAAATACTCTCCCAGCGAAGAATATTCTCGATGGATTGACTTATTAAAAAACCCTGTCCCCGAGGCATTCCTATGGCGAGCTAAGTGGTTCATTACAGGAGAGGCAAGTTTTGCGCTTGATTATTACGACCCCATCCCACTGCTAGGCCTCTCCGGAGCTACCTCATATTATCCACATAGGGTGGCTTGTCAGTACAGAGTCCTCTAGGAAATCCCGCCGCCACTCAAGCCGGGATTATTCCGAATCCTTTTCACGCACACCAGTTATGACTACTCAGAGGAGATCCGTATAATCCAGGATGCATGTAGTAGATGTCACACAGAAAAAATTGTCGTACTAAGAAGATTGAAGGGGCAAGAAAAAGCTCATCACGCATCCACATTCTACATCCTCAACCACATAATTCCCGAAGAATTGCAACCAGTAATCCCTGATGTAGCCGATAAACTTACTCTCCGAAGACGAATTGAATCGCTTGAAAGAAGTTTGAAGACAAGTAGGAAACACATATCAAAGCCAGCACGAAAGAGCAAGCGGATTCACAAGACTGGAGCTTCCCATCACATATGAAATTTGGCAGTTCGGTTTTTTGATGTGAATATGTCTAAATGTGAATAGTTAGGATCGTTCTATCTTTTATGCCTTGTTTAAAGGGCCCTTTCAGCATTGTATATATTCCCCTGTTAATAAATAAAAATGACTCGACCCTCGCCATGGGCCAATGTTCCATTTGTTTCCCTCACTTATGTTCTTTCCATTTTGCGTGAACAGGTAATTACGACGTAACTGCATTCGAAAGCTAGAATGGCTGAAGAAAACGTACCAAGCCATGTCGAGATCATGGAAAATGAAATGAAACAGGTTTTCAATGTGCTCCAGCAACTCTCAAAGCAGATAAATTCCATTCAGGGCAAACTGGCTCCTGCCCCAGCCTCAATCGAAGTACTGTTACCACAATCATCCATTCGAGGTGATCAAGGAAGAGATACTGACGATAACATGCCTGAATTGGAGGATGATCCGCACCAAACCGTGATTGAAAAAGCTAAGTCAGGCAGCTTGTCTAAAATCGAGCATGACAAACGCCTCGAAAAGCTTGAGGAAAGACTGAAGCAATTGCAAGGCCTCCAGGATCCTACTTTGACGGATCTCTCCATTTACTCCAAAGTCAAAATGCCAAAAAAATTCAAAATACCCGAGTTTGAAAAGTACGATGGCACGACTTGCCCGAGAGCTCATTTGCAAATGTACTTGGTTCGAATGACCCAATACGTTAACAATGCGCCATTGATGATTCAGTTGTTTCAGTCAAGTCTAATAGGCCCTGCCCTGAGATGGTATATCACGAAAAATATAAACCTCCTCGAAGCATGGAGTGAAGTAAGTGAGGCATTTCTCAAGCAGTACAAGTTTATAATGGACATTACCCCTTCTCGTGAGGATCTAGAGCGCACGGAAAAGAAAAAGCATGAATCTTTCAAGGAATATGCCATTAGATGGAGGAATGTGGCCGCCCAAATCAGTCCTGAACCAATTGATTTCGAACTAAGAAAAATGTTCATCAAAACCCTCCCCTATGACTACCGCAATCGAATGGTAACTACGATCGCTGAATCATTCAATCAACTCATCCCAGTAGGAGAACAAATTGAGATAGGGTTAAGGGATGGCTGGTTCACTGAGCCTGCACCCATCGGCAGAAGACTCAACGTGAAAAAAGACAAAGAACCCCTGGTTGAGGTTAATGCAACCTACACTACAAACACCAGTCACCTCTCGACTGTTCAGACAAGCGCAGGACAACGATAGACCGCCAATCGTCAACCTCCTTAACGCTACAACAATAGGAGACAGTTCACTCCGCTTCCCGGATCTCCATCACAAGTTCTCGCAATCCTCCGAAACAAGAACCTCCTCTCAACTGAGCCAAAGCGACCCAATGCTGAAAGCTTCTCCAGCTATGACCCGTCCAAAAAATGTGACTATCACATGGGAGAAATAGGCCACTCAACTGACGAGTGTTTCACCCTTAAGAATCGGATCCAGAACTTGCTAGATACTAAGGCATTCTCGTTCCAAACTACAAAGCCAAATGTCCAAAGCAATCCGCTCCCTGATCACGCCAGCAAGGTAAATGCAATATTCAGTTCAGAGGCCGGTCAAATCAGAAATGCCAAAGTACCTACTGTTGACATCTATCGAGGGCTGATAGAAGCTGGGTATTATTCAAGCAATGGGATACCACCCCCTGCAATAATGGAGGAAAGGGTATTAAGAATGATAGAGGCCGAAATAGTCATGCACGCCAGCCACACCAGTATAGTTTCTACCATATCGCAAATTCTCATCAACTGGGAGGAAGAATTTGCCGCGTTGAATGCGGAAGAGGAAAAGAAAGATTCCACCTCACCTGAGAGCATCTTTGAAAGGAAGGAAGCTATTGTTCAAGCATCAGCAGCAGAAACAGCTATAGTCATTGAGATTCCCCAACCTTGCAAATACAAATACAACAATGCCGTACCGTGGTCTTATGACCTTGAGGTTGGTTTAGTCACAAGATCTGGGCGAACCTATGCACAAGCAAACACTCAGTCTGCCAAGCCCGTCACTGACGAAGAAGCTAAGGAGTTTTTGGCCGTAGTTAAGGCCAGTGAATATAATGTGGTGGAACAGTTACGAAAATCACCAGCACAAATCTCTCTGCTAGAATTGCTTCAGACATCTGTCAAGCACCAGAAATCCCTCATGAAAGTCCTAAGCGAGGCACATGTCCCTGAAACAATTGAGCATGACAAACTCGAGGAATTTGTCAATACTATCCTTTTAAAAGATCAAATGGCATTCTCTGATGAAGAAATTCCTGAAGAGGGTAGAGGACACACCAAGGGCCTCTACATATCAGTCAAGTGCAACACATCTCACGTCGCTCGAGTGCTGATTGACAACGGATCTGCTCTTAACATATGTCCACTAGCGACACTCTGTCGCCTTAAAATAGAGAGATCATGGATCCAGGTACCCAGGACTTCCGTTCGAGCATTCGACGGAACAAAGAAGGAAACGGTGGGAGAAATTGAACTCGATGTTCAAATAGGCCCAACTATATTCAAAATTTTGTTCCAGGTGATGGACATCCCCACTGCGTTCAATTTCCTCTTAGGACGCCCATGGATCCACATCACAGGAGCAGTGCCGTCAAGCCTCCACCAAAGTGTGAAGTTTGTGGTTGGAGGAAAACTGATCACAGTCCGAGGAGAAGAGGATCAACGCATCTACCACGAGACAACCATCCCTTATGTTGAACCTAGTGAGAAAAGTGAAGCCAGCTATCAATCGTTCGAGCTCGTGTCTACTATACACGAAACTCGAGGGACTTTGCCCCTCATCCCCGAGGTATCAAGTGCTGCAATCATGGTAGGAAAAATCATGGTTGGACATGGTTTCACTCTAGGACAAGGGCTTGGTAGGAGAGGCCAGGGCATTCGTCAGCCTATTAAAACCCTGAGGAGACCCTATACTATCGATTTAGGATTTTCCCCAGATAGAAAAGCAAAGAAAAAAGTCGGCCTTGTATATCCCCGTCTCGAGGAAACTTTCCCAGACCCAGCCAGGATGATGCATGAGGAAGAAGAAGTGAATACTTCAAAGTGGTTCAACTTTGGAAGCACGAAATTGCCCATAATCTAGGAGAGCACAGTTCAGCCCGTACTTACAAAGGAAGAAGGACCAGAGGGCGTGACCACCATGTTTGGAGACCTTTTCATAGGTGCCATTGATGAGGAACGATTAGAAGAAACATGTGATAACTTCTCGTTTACCCAGCTTCAACGTCAAGTCAATGAGCTACACGAGACGGTACACCACTTGACAGAGAGTTTCGCCCAAATTGCCCGTACATTCCTCTCTCGTCACAACGAGGAGTTGGCAGCCGAAGTAAATGAAGAAGACCTTATTGACACAAGTTGGCAAGGGACTCGGCTAACCTAGTCCTCAAGAAGCACGCGGCCATATTCGCCTCTTCCTAAGTCGATGGCCATTATTTTTCCCGTTCTCCTAGAGCAAGGGATGATCACCAGGGAATTGAGTCATCCTACTCCCGAGTACTTCCTTGGTTATGATCCGTCCAAGCAATGTGATTATCATTCGGGGGAATTAGGACACTCGCTAGATGACTGCACCATCTTGAGAGACAAGGTTCAGGATCTTTTGGACGCTGGGGTATTCACGTTTCGCTCCCCATGGCTGTGTTTTGGCGAAGATCGCCTCCTCGTAGTACCCAGCACCCGTACCATGTTCCCTGAGCATGTTAAGGAGGCACGTAGAGCAGACGTGATCATGGACACTTTGGGCCAACCAAGTGGTAAATTTGACTACTATGTCAACTATTCGATCCCCCAAAGTTTCCATGATCATCATCACCACATCGTCCCTGATGGGTGGGAAGGCATGGATGATTTGAAGTCCACGAAGCCACGAGCACAGGGAGACGAAACTGGCGATTGGTATGAAGACTTCTTCGTGGGTGCTATCAATGAAGGACCGTCAGGGGAAATGGGTGCAGACCTGCTCGAGTAGAATCCTTTTATTTTCCTCTGCATACTCCCCTACGCGAGAGCCTGTACATATTTTTTTAAGTTTGGCTTGTTTTGTTTTCAACCTCAGTTCCATCTAGGGAACCCTTTTTTTGAAACCACTCTGTAAATCCGTCTACTAATAAATAAAGTTGAAAACATTTTGAGGGCATGAGGAGATACACCAAACCGGCCCGTTGATGATATCCGGCCGCAAAATGAAAGAAGAAATCTAAGGCCCGAGTTTCCTCATGCTTCCTCATCTTAAAAAGAACAATTCATCCCCATTTTCAAAAGAAAGAAGCATACATACTGTTAAACTTATTTGTCCCCTTAACCTATCTATTCTATGATACAAGGATAATCCAGCAGTAGGCGAGGGTATGGGAACGGTCCAAACCAACATCATAAGAAACCATTTTGATAACTCAGATGAAGATCTTGATGATTCCGACGAAATTCAACGGAATTGGGAGCAACACGAAGAAGCAAGGCCCCCTACTACTGAAGACACCGTCATTGTCAATTTAGGCAGTACATAAGATCCAAGGGAGATAAAGATCGGCGCGTACCTTCCTAAAGAAGAAGTTGCAAGCCTAATTACCCTCCTAAAGAGATATCAAGATGTATTCGCATGGTCATATGCCGATATGCCAGGCCTTGATCCAATGATTGTGGAGCACAGCTTGCCAACCAACCCTGATGTAGCCCCCAAGAAGCAATGGCTAAGGAGAACTAAACCAGAGTTGTCAAAAAAGATTGAAGAAGAAGTGATGAAGCTCCTGGAAGTAGGCTTCCTCGAAGTCTCGCAATACCCTAATTGGGTAGCAAACATTGTACCAGTAAAGAAGAAAGACGGTCGAATCCGAGTTTGTGTTGACTACCGCGATTTGAACAAAGCAAGCCCAAAAGATGATTTCCCGCTACCTCATATAGACGTTCTTGTAGATAGTACGGCTAGATTTAAGCTTTTCTCTTTCATGGATGGATTCTCAGGATACAACCAAATTAAAATGAAGGAGGAAGACAAGGAAAAAACAACGTTCATTACTCCATGGGGAACTTTTCACTATAGGGTCATGCCTTTTGGCCTGAAAAATGCCGGAGCAACTTACCAACGTGCCATGGTCACCCTTTTCCATGACATGATGCACAAAGAAATTGAAGTATATGTTGATGACATGATCGCCAAAACCAGACATGGAGAAGACCATGTGAAGACCTTGGAGAAATTATTCAACCGACTCCGCCAGTTCAAGTTGCGCTTGAACCCAACAAAATGTGTGTTCGGGGCAACTTCTGGTAAATTACTTGGATTCGTTGTGAGCTGTGAAGGGATAGAAGTAGATCCGTCAAAAACCAAGGCAATATTTGAGATGCCTCATCCCTCGACTGTAAAGGAAGTCCGAAGCCTCTTGGGAAGATTAAATTATATTGCGCGGTTCATTTCCCAACTTTTTGAAACTGCGAAACCCTTCTTTAAACTTCTCAAGAAGGGTGCACAAGTTAAATGGGATGATGATTGCCAACTGGCATTCGAAAATCTGAAGCGGTACCTGATGAAGCCCCCGATTCTGGTACCTCCGGTCCCGGGGCACCCTTTGATCCTCTACCTTACCATCAACAGTGAATCCTTAGGCGCAATGCTTGCACAAGAAGGACCTCATGACGGGAGGGAGCGAGCCATCTACTATTTAAGTAAAAAGTTCACCACGTCAGAACAAAACTACTCCAAATCAGAAAAAACATGCGCTGCATTGGTATGGGTGTTGCACAGGCTCCGGCAATATACCTTGCACTACCAAACGTTCCTCGTAACTGAGAGTGACTCGATCAAGTATTTGCTCGGTCGCTTGGCCTTGGTAGGAAAATTGGCCAAATGGCAAATCCTGATCTCAGAATTCGACATCCAAGTTATGTCGCGAAAATCAGTTAAAGGTCGAGTGATTGCGGATATGTTAGCAGATGGCCCTAAGGAGGTACACGAGGATAATACACCAGACGACCGGATTTCAACAATAGAAGAAGACGCTTGGACTATGATTTTCGATGGAGCTGTAAATTTGTCAGGTTCTGGCATTGGGGCAGTTTTGATATCCCCTAATGGGCAACATTATCCTGTGGCTGCAAAATTGATTTTTCCATGCACCAACAATATAGCCGAATATGAAGCATGCATCCTCGGCTTACAAGCAGCTATTGAAAGGGAAGTGACAAAACTAAAAGTATTCGGTGACTCCGTCTTAATCATCCACCAAACTGTGGGTGAATGGAAGACGAGAGATACCAAACTTGTGCCTTATCACAACTACTTGGAAAAATTGGTGGGAGAATTTCAAGACATCTCGTTTGAATACCTTCCTAGAATTCATAATCAGTTCGCTGATGCACTAGCAACGTTGTCATCTATGTTACAAGTAACGAAAGGGTTAGAAGTAGAACCTTTGAAGATCGAAGTTCTGACAAGACAATCCCACTGCATGGCTATAACCGAAGAACCCGACGGAAAACCCTGGTATTACGATATCATGAAATACGTCCAGAAGCAGGAATTCCCTGAAGAAAGCACTCACTCTGATCGAAAATACCTAATGAAAATGGCCTCAAGGTTCTTCGTCAGCGGTGAAAATCTGTACAAAAGATCATATGATTCAGTCCTACTAAGGTGTGTTGATGCAACTGAAGCCACACGGATAATGCAGGAAATACATGAGGGAGTATGTGGCCCTCACATGAATGGACACATGTTGGCCAAGAAAATAATGAGATTAGGTTATTATTGGCTCCCTTTGGAAGGCGATTGCGCACAACATGTGCGAAGCTGTCATCGTTGCCAGATTCACGGGAACAAGATAAATGCCCTCCAACTGAACTACAATTATTTGAACCGTGGCCATTTTCAATGTGGGGCATTGATGTAATTGGCCCAATCAATCCGAAGGCATCAAATGAGCATCGGTTTATTTTAGTTGCAATTGATTACTTCTCAAAATGGATCGAGGCCACATCCTATGCAAGCGTAACTGCGCGGAACTTTATGAAGTTCATCAGACGTGACATAATCGCCCGATATGGCGTGCCAGAAGCTATCATCACCGACAATGGGTCAAACCTGAACAACAAGTTGATTGATCAATTATTCTATGAGTTCAAAATCCAACATCTGAACTCGTCCCCTTATCGTCCACAAATGAATGGAGCCGTGGAAGCCGCCAACAAGAACATCAAGAGAATCCTAGCCAAGACAACTGAAAACTATCGCGACTGGCATGAAAGGTTACCCTTCGCACTAACAGCATATCGAACTTCGATTCGAACTTCCACTGGGGCAACCCATTTTTCCTTGGTTTATGGCATGGAAGCGGTTTTGCCCATAGAAGTAGAAATCCCATCCCTACGAATTTTATCCCAGGTAGGGTTGTCTGAGGAAGAGTGGACACAACAAAGGCTCGAGCAACTGAATATGATCGATGAAAAACGACTAAAAGCCCTCTCTCATGGTCAGTGTTATCAACAGAAGGTAGCCCGATCGTTCAATCAGAAAGTGCGACCTAGGAACTTCGAGGTAAATGAGCTAGTCTTGAGGAAGACACTGCCGATCTTCCCGGAGCCTGGTGGCAAGTTTGCCCCAAATTACAAGGGTCCTTATGTGATAAAGAAGATACTCCCCGGAGGAGCCTTGATCCTGACTAAAATGGATGGGCGGGAATTCTCCAAACCGGTTAATTCTGATGCTGTAAAAAAGTACTACCCTTGAAAGATGTTCATTGCTTGGCATTGCCAAGCATTTCTCTATCAAAATGAAATTGCCTACGCGCCTTTTATGAGTGATGTATTTGCACCATCATAAAATGTGTTTGGTTGATTCAGCAAAGAAGAATGAATGGTAATCACTAGCATTTAAGGGAGTGTTGAGAATCAGGCAGCAAACTTGATGGGATAATCAATACTACCCAAGCAAGCGCATAGGAGTGACCTACGTCAAATTCGCCTAACTTGGTATAAAAGACGTGTCGTTCAAGAACCAGTCCAGTTAAATAAAAGAAGCCATCTATCCCAGACGATAACCTTGGAACTGTGAAACCTCACTTCTTGTTCTTGACGCATGTTCTCTCGGGAAGTAATTAATGAAAGCTAGATTGTCCATCTCAGATTCCATAGAAGCTTGAAATACATGACTTTATCCACATGCTACTATAATCAACAACCAGCAATCAGGCATGCGTAGCCACAAATAAGAAATGCCAATCAAAAGAAGCATGGAACTGTAAAGAGACCGTCATCAACGTTCAAATATTCTTGGAGGCCAGCACATACAAATTATGGGGAAAAACTAATTTGGTATCATTCCCCAGCGCTCACTCTCTGAACTCATTTTCTTTGCCATATTGACAGGAGGCGTTGGGATTCCAGAACCAAGCTTAATGGTTAAATAGTGGCAAATCAAGTGATCCAGATCAATTTACATAACCCGAGACAAGAGCAGAGATGCTCGTTCAGAGTCCCAACCCTTAGCTGATCATTCGTGTATTATCTCTCTGTGAAGACGATCCATCGACACCCCTTTGTGAATAACTCTTTTGATATTCAAAATTCAGCACATTTGTAAATACAATTTCACTAAGTAAACACCCCTAAAGTTGTCAATAGGGTCTCTTGAGTAAAAAATCATTCATTTGTTTTGAGAGTACAAACTCTCTCATATTTAAAAAATGCTGCATGCCTTTCTCCAAATGGATTTTTGCATGATGATTTTGTCTGTCTCAAATCACTGATTCCATTGGGGATTACTTGAATAGACAGCTAAGTAAAGAATACAAGATTAGTTGAGCATGCTAGATGAGGCACATCAGAATAATGATAGGCAAGCCATATCCTACACACAGTCCCCCATCTATACACTTGTGAGATGAGCGCAGAAAATTCCATGACTTCAGGGTAAAGAGTTCTCTCGCGAATGGTACGATAACCAAAATAGTGAGAGGCATTTCATTGCTCACCCCCTATTGAGCCCCATACACTGGTGAAGCTTCTCTCATCAAGAATCACCCAACATTGGAGCATGTCAAAAACAAGGCAAATCCGCATCACAAGGTGAGAAGAGGGATAGAAATTCTCTTGCTTGCACTTGCATC
This sequence comes from Eucalyptus pauciflora, assembly GCA_007663325.1. Taxonomy (NCBI): domain Eukaryota; kingdom Viridiplantae; phylum Streptophyta; class Magnoliopsida; order Myrtales; family Myrtaceae; genus Eucalyptus; species Eucalyptus pauciflora. The sequence goes on from VMYD01000056.1 coordinate 2,754,417, forward strand.
AATCTTCGAGTGTCTTTATTGTATATGAACACTCGCAATTTAAGTGCCTTAGAATGACGAAGAACAAATTCATTTTCTATGCATTTGTATACATTGTACAACCCAAGTGAGTCTGTAATTTTACCCTCACCTTGAGATAAAGCAGAAGTTATTGCCATAGCCTAGAGTGCTGGCTGAAGATGAAGACTCGAAGTCTAAATAATGGTGCTTCAATTGAACTCGCCTAGATCAGTTCCTCAAGCAACAAAAATGAAAAAAACAGGGGCATAAAAAAGTAGCGTACCTGGTAAAAGCAAGGTCAATGCCCATAATTGAGGAACTGGAATAAAAGCAGGGGCATGAAAAAGCAGTGTGCCTGGTAAAAGCAAGGCCAATGCCCCCCCAGTCAAAAAATACAGCCAAGAAAAAGTTGTGGTTGTAAAATCTCCATTTGACAGTAAGAAGAAAGACCAGTGACAAATGCTGAGACAGTCACCAACTCTCACCCTTCTACATGTGAGTCGAGTTTACGTTATGTTCCCATTGTAAAAAGTCTCTTCAAACTAGGGGCACTTCAATTAACGTGGGATTTCATATGTGCATAAGTATCGCTCGAAGAAGTACGAGCAAGATTACTCTATCTCTTTTCGCAGGGTTCCTGACTTGTAAATTTGGAGATGATCGTACAACATTTTCGTCCATCGGCTTCAACCTTGATGATCCCTTTTGATGAACTGCTGACCAAGTCTTCATCACAATTTCAAAAAAGACCTCTCACATCGGTAAAGTCGTACCACTTGCGAGATTACTCGGACCCCTGCTGACATGATGACAGTGAGAAGTGTGATCCTTATAAATCCTGCATCAATGGTCAGGATAAAACAGCATTTCCACAAGAGCGAGTGAAAAGTCCTTTCAGACTAAAAGTCCCTCATCTGGCATGCTCAAGATATCTACATTCTAAATGAGGGTTGTCTTTCAAAATCTTCCCCAGTGGAATTCGGATGATACAAAACTGACGAAATTGTCGTGCATAAATCACATTTTGAATTTATGAATTTACAGCATATACAATCATCGTGTACATGTCTGCATATTGTGTAAGTAGCGAACATACTCTCAGTGATTTGTGATATTCCAAGGTAAACATATCCCTATCCCCATTTGTCTTAAAGTACCTACCACCGTCCTGGTACTCTCTTCTTGTCACTCGACCTATTCGAGTCATCTCCTGAGTTTGGGTGCTTGCAGCGGTCTGAGTATCCCCCTGTCTTTGAGTACTTACCATTTGCCAGGTACTCCCTCTTGTAGACACTCGACCTGTTCGAGTTGTCCCCAGAATGTTAATATTTGCAACTGTCCAGATATCCCCCTGTTTTTGAGTACCTGCCATTACTCAGGTACTCCTTCTGTTGACACTTGACCTATTCGAGTTGTCCTTAAAGTTTGGATGCTCATGACTGTTCAAGTATCCTCTTGTCTTTGAGTATCGATCATCGTTCGGATACTCCCTTTCCGTGACACTCGACTTGTCCGAGTTGTCCTTAAAATTGTATCTTTGAATACTAGCAGTTGCTCATCTATTTTACCACATTATGCGCCTGCAATCACCCAGGTATGCTTTCTTACACTTGGACCAGTTGAGTGGTCCTTGATTATATCAGTAAATATTTGTGTTCATCCAAATATTCCTCTACTTTGTACACCTGTGTGCTTGCCGCCATCTAGGTAAGCCTTGTGCTACATTCAAAATTTTCAATTACCAGGAGGTGAGAGACCTTCACGAATACCTCAGGTACGTCCTCGATATTCCCCATACCAGGAGGTGAGAGACCTTCGCGAATATCTCAGGTACGTCCTTGATATTCCCAATTACCAGGAGGTGAGAAACCTTCACAAATATCCAAGGTACGTCCTCGACATTCCCCAATTATCAAAAGGTGAGAGGCCTCCACGAATATGCGAGACCCATCATCGATATTCCATTGGCCAGGTATTTTTTAGAAATTCGTACTTGTGATCATCCAAGTACCTCTTCAACACTTGCGAACGTACATGCATCCTTCAAAGTCTGTACTTGTTAACATCCAAGTACTCTTTTGACACTTGCAATCAATCAGGTATTTTCCAGAATCTAGTATCTGTAATCATACAGGTACCCCTTCGATATCTGCAAACATACAGGTATCCTCCAAGAGTTTGTACTAGTGATCATCAAAGTACCCCTTCGACGCCTACAAAGGCCTAAATATTCCCCAGGTTAGCACTTGTGAATATCCAGGTACTCTTTCAATGCTGATGAATATCCAGGTATCTTTAACAAATCGATGCCTTGAAAAAAGTCGGCGCATCCCCCGAGAAAGGTCGGGTTCCAACAGGTGTCTTTGACAGAGGTCAGACATCCCCACAAAATCGATGTCTTGAGAAAGGTCAGGGCATCCCCCGAGAAGGGTCGGGTTCCCACAGGTGTCCTTGACGAAGATCAGGCACCCTCACAAATCGATGCCCTGAGAAAGGTCGGCGCATCCTCCCGAAAAAGGTCGGGTTCCAATAGGTGTCTTTGACAGAGGTCAGACATCCCCAACAAATCGATGCCCCGAGAAAAGTCGGCGCATCTCCCGAGAAAGGTTGGGTACCAACTGGTGTCCTCGATACAAATCAGGCACTGACAAATAGATGCCCTGAGAAAGGTAAGTGCATCTCCTGTCACGACGACCGAAGAATGGTTCGGGTTCGAGACAAACTACTAATTGCTCTAACAGGCGACCGAAGAAAGGTTCGGGTCCTAGATAAATCGTTGATTGTTTTAACAGGCAACCGAAGAATGGTTCGAGCCCTGGAAAAGCAACCTCCTCATATCACCAGGTAAGATGACACCTTGATACTTGCCAAACTCGGGGTTCACACCCTATCTCACTCACTTCCGGTAAGTAACTACATGTATCTTCTTAGCTGTTTTAGTATATGTAATGTTATATTGCTCTTTTTGCATAGGTAAAATTTAGGCATCGGTTTGTCTTTGAATGCAACCTCTGCGAGCTCACCTTCAAAGAGGGGCAGCTGTTAAAGCCTTAATTTTATTTAGGTTTGATTAATTAATTAAGTTTTCAAATAATAAATAAATAAACAACAAAACAAAAAAAACAAACAAAAAGAAAGCAAAAAAAGCAGCAGCAGTAGCCTCCCCCTCCACGTGGGCCCTTGCGGCCCATCCTCCTCTGGCCCGGCCCCTTTCGGTCATCTTCTTCCTCCATCCGCCTCTGCAGCACACGCGCAGAGAGCGCGACGATGGATGGGCGGACGGGTAGCAATGGCGTACGTGGAGCAGGGAGGAGCAGATGTCGACGGGACGTGACCGGAGGAGGCGCAGAGGCGGATAGGACGGCGGTCTAACCGGCGGGTCGACCTTCGCCGACCGGCCCCCCCCTCGCCTATAAATAGAGGGGGGCCACTGTCGACGAAGGGGGAGGCGGACCACGGAGAAACAGACCAGCAGAGAGAGAGAGAGAGAGGCAGCGAGCGATCTTGGCTGCAGATCTTCGGGTTCCCCCCTCTGAGAGACTTCGGAACGGGGGCCGAAGACGAGCAAAGCCTGGATCCGCGAGTAGCCGAGGTCGAGAGGGAGGAGGGGTCTCAAGATCCGTGAGGAGAGCCTCGTCGCTGCTACTTGCCTCGACCGCAGCCGCCGTGCCGAGCCCACACCGCGAACAGGTAATGGCCGTGTTGGTTCCGTCCTCCGCCGTTGCCTTCATCGTCGCCATCGCCGTCATAGTCGCCGTCGCCGTCGCAACGCCTCGGATCCCGCCCTCCGCGCCGCAAATTCGCAAACCCTAGGGTTTGCGATTTTCCGGGTCGCGAGGCGGATCCGGATCCCAAGGTTCGGGTAGGGTTCACGATTTGGGGGTGGCAGGGGTCGGATCGCAACCCGGATCCGGGTCGGGTAGGGTTCCGAGGGAACCGGGTCGCGAGCCGGATCCGGGTCGAGGGAACCGGGTAGGGTTTCACCGGTTCCCCCCCCCCCCTAAACGGTGCCGTTTTAATAAAGCAAAAAAAAATAAAAGAGAAAATGTTTGAAAAAATCCGAGTGCGATCGGCTTTTTTTTATTTTCCAAAAAAATCCAAAAAAAAATTTTATTTTCGAAAAATATTAAAAATATATTTTAATTTCCAAAAAAACAGAAAATATTTTATTTTCGAAAAAATCAAAAAAATCAAAAAAATACTTTATTTTCCAAAAAAAAATATTAAAAAATATTTTATTTTCCGAAAAAAAAAATAATCAAAAATCAAAAATCAAAAATCAAAAAAATAAAAAATATTCCATATTTTCCAAAAAAAAGCCAAAAATTCAGAAAAAGCCAAAAAGACTTGTATTTTTCCAAAAAATATCAAAAATCCAAAAAATCCCTTTTATGTCCAAAAAATTGGAAAAAGGTTCAAAAAAATGTTTTTTTTCCAAAAAATGCGTGGAAAATCCCTAAAACATCCAAAAAGCCTCAGGGTTTAAATAAGGTTAGGTACCGAAAGGGCATTAGTGATTAACTAGTGTAATCAAGTCCCCGATCCTAATTTCTCTGGTTGCGCAGGAGCGAATATTTCTCCCAATATTTCGCATGGGTTTCTAATCAACCCACCCCAAATTGATTAGTGGCGACTCCGTTTTAAAAATTAACTTACAGGTTAAAAACTTTGACCATTAAAGTCGTGAATTGGTGGACTTGGGAGAGTCCGGGCTTAATTAACCTAGCCGAGCCATTAGCCTCCGCTAGGCGCCCGCCCCGATCGGGCGCGGGAAAAAAGAGGCATGCCCGGATCGGGGGCATATCTGGGAGGAAGCATGTACGCCGTCTGCATTTTATTTTCCATAGCCTGTTTGAAAGTGCATTCATGCGAGATACTTGGGAGGAAGCATGTACGCCGTCTGCATTGCTTATTGTCCTTTTCTATCGCCTAACTCGATGAAATGTTACTATGGAAAATATTAAAAGTGAGATGAATGCTGTTGACAGTAGAGATAACATTATAGAGGATTCGTGATAAATTTTAACAAGCCTAAAAACAAGTTCTCATAAAAAAGACAAAGATCTATTTTTTTTTATAAGTAAGACAGGTAGAGAGGCATTATAGTGCATATACCTTCCTGGGTGTTAACATGAGAGTTTCACACTCCTTACGAAAGATTTTGTTTAAGTCATTACTACTTAAGCTACGTTTGGAGGACCGAATATAATTTTGAATAGGATAATATCTGGTGTTTAGGAGAACACTAGATTTGAATGTATCTGGATGGACAAAAAATCCCCACCTTATGGAAAATCTAAGGAAAAAAGAAACAGAAAAAAAGGAGAAAAACCCGATGGACTCGCTTTGCTACTCTTGCTTTGATCTGAATAAAAGGATGGTGGTGATGGGTTAAATTAATGGGCTCATCCGGGACGGTTCGTCTTTACAACCCATTAATTTGGTGATGATGGGTCATCGACACGGGGTTGTTTAATGTAATCTAGGTTCTATTTGCCGGGACTTTATGGGTCTATGTCCGTCCTTTTTCAGTACTTTGTTCTGCGTTGTCAACAAGTTCTTGAGGCAACCAAGTCGCGTGTTCTATAATTTTCCTTTGAGTTTCAATTTTGGGTGATGGTATGTTTTAACTTTATTTCGGAGCAGAATCTCAGAGAAGAAACAAAGGATTTGAGTTCAGTTGTGGACTCGAGTATTGATTTCAGAGTACTAATCCAAAAGGCGACTAGCAAAGAAGGAACATTGAGCATCTAGAGCGAGAAAAAAGGGAATTGCAGTAGTGCACACCAGATGTGGAATCGTTAACCTCTTGCCCTTACTAAAGGATGAAGATGATGATGGTCTGTGATGTCTCATTTCCTTGACCACTAACCATGAGAGCGAAAAAGTGAGAGAGGTGAGTTGAGTGAGAATGTCAATGTATTTCAAACACTCAGTTGGGTAATATTTATTTGGATCTTTTTTTTTATCTAGACGTTATCAAACACCATGTAGAAGATTTCAAATTTTATCATATCTTTATTTATCTGACCTTATCCTATCCGGTAAAAATGTATGGAAGACCAAATGTAGCCTTAGTTTGTATGAGCTGGTGACCGTAGCGCTTGCCAAAAGTTAGGAAACGTGTTCACATGTGGTAGCAAATACACAAGGCACAAAATGACTAGAGGTTTGTTCATGATATGCGTCAAACTGGTGACCTCTTTACCACCATAACTAAGCATATAGCAAAACCAATATGTAATACACAAAGCTGCAAGTTAATCAGGACATATTTTTACATGAGGTAGCAAATGCACAAGTGACAGGCTGACTAAAGATCTATTCATGACATGCCTCAAACTTGTAACCTCTTGGAAGACACTGTGAACTCTATACCACCATAGCTAATGATATGGCAAAAGTATTATGTAATACTTGTAAATTAATCAGGACAAAATTAACCGGGGATATGTTCTATGGAATTATGGAATCAATATTAAGGAAACCCATCTTCTACACGTATGTTGTCTGTACGATAATAAGGTATATAAAACTATGAAAAAGACAAGAAGACTCTATAATCATGTTTCTTTTTTCGGCCGCTGGAGCGGAAGACCTATTTATCAATTGCTGGACCAAAAAACGGGGTGAACTTTTTGGTCAGAAAATAGGTGACTTGACATGTTTCTTTCCCGGAATTAATATTTGACTGTGAATAAAACCCTAGACGTGGGTTGTGAACAGCAAGTTGAAAAGCGAGGACAATGAGCTGTCTGACGCACTCCACATGTTCCTTGGCACAAAATTGGGGCACATTCCGGGAAATCCTAATTTCTATATGCTTAAAAATGACTACGTCTCAACCCCTAGTAACTGGAGTAGCTCATTCAATGGAACCTACACATGGGTGTTCCAACCTATATGTATGCCGGTATGCATCATAATGGCAATACTAAAGACGCTCTTCCTATTTTCAGCTCTGTCACTCATTAGTCCTAAGTCCTACACAAACACCTACAAACAGAGAGAATTCGAATCGCCGACCCCAACCGCAGAATCAGAAATGGCGAGCCCAGAAATTTTAGAGAAGAGCATGGACCAACTTACAGAGGCCAATTAGAGTCTACAAGAGCTAATCTCGAACCGCATCAGTAGGACTCAGGAATTCATGAATCTGTACTTCGTCTTCCAAGGTATTGTTTTTTCTTCTATGCTGACGTCCTCGGAAACGATCAGGTGTAAACTGAAATGGACTTTTTACGCCCTCTCTTTACTGGCCTCCATTTACAACTCCCTCGCGGTATTGGTAAACATCCGTATGTCGCTGAAGTCCTACGAAAATATGGCCCTCAACTGGGATCTATACAACAAACTGAGGGTGCACCTTGCCAATCTGAGGGTGCAACAACGGAACAATGCTAATGCCCAAGCAGCGGTAGAGCAACAGAACAATGCTAACGCCGAAGCGGTGCCGCAGCAACAGAACAATGCTAATGCCCAAGAGACGGGGCAGCAACGGAACAATTCCTATAGATTTAGAATCAATCAACGCTACACCATGTGTTATTTGACACTGCTGCTGCTTTTGATATTTTCGTCTGCAATGCTATATGGTTTCTCCCAAATTCACTGTTGTCTCCGATGCAGTTACGGATGATTAGTGTGATTTTTACATTATGTTACACTAGATCACATGTCAACATGTGGGGCATGTAGACTAGTAATTCGATCATGTCGGGGTCAAGCTACGTAGATGTCGCCCAGTTGATTTTCCGTTTGAAAGTGCTTCTTGCATGTATTGAATAAATATTATGTGGACCTTAAACTATGCTTCCATTGTAAAAGAAGTAGGTTTGCATTGTGTAATGGAAAAATTGTCCAAAAATTAGCCAATTCAGTTCTAAACATTCAGTTTTGCCAATTAAGAACTAAATTCTTTTACATTTTACCAATTAAGTCCATTTGGCCTATTTTAATCGGAAATCAGTAACGTGGACTCCCCTGATGCTACATAGGATTCTTGGTCCTGACATGGACAAATTTTTATAAATTTTCTCTATAAAATTTGAATTTTTGAATTTTTGAATTTTTTTCTTATTTTTTCCTACCAAATCCGGTGAGGGATGCTGGCGTGGTCATAAGCGAGGGTTGGCGATTGGGTGAGGGCCGTGAAGCCCTCGCCTAGTGACCAATGAGGGTCGGCTAGCCCTTGCCGAGCTTGAAAGAAAAAATAAAGAAAAAGTATGAAAGAAAAATGAAGAAAAAATTATAAAAAATTGAAAATTTTAAAGAAAATTTTTAAAATTGTTTATATCAATATTAGCCATGCCACATAAAACAACCGTCATCCATGTTAGCGATTTCCAACTAAAATCGGCCGAGTGTACTAAATTGAAAAAACGTAAAAATATTTTTGACCCAATTGGTAAAATTGAAAGACTTAGAATTAAATTGACCAAAGTGTAATAAATTTAAGACTTTTTGAACAATTTTCCCATTGTGTAAGATATGAAATGCCTGGCAGTGGAAAAAATCGAAGGATTTTTAATCTTGTACATGGAGTTTGTAAAGTTTAGATTACCCAAGTTGATGTTCTAGATCATGGTCAAAAGACGTCGTCTAAATTTTACTTTTGGAAACGATATCAACTTTGTTTAACATTCAAATGCACAAATAATATTAGTTCTGATTCACTGGTGTAAACAAACCTTATATCTTATGTAACTAGTGTATGGTATGTAAAATTTCGAAATAAAATCTTGAATAATACTTAAGAGCAAAAGTATTAACGTCTCATGTGATCCTCATTTGCATTCTGAGTCGTTTCTTTTTTGGCTAGATTTAAAATGTGCCGGAGGAATGAACATTGCTCCCTTTCGTTTTAGTTTGCTCTTTGATCATTAATTTTGAAAGGGCATATTTTCCACCATCTCTGATTGAAAGAACCTAGTTTCTAGTTGATGAGTTGTAAAACATGGACATAACGAATATTTACTTTTAGTTTATTTATGTATATTTGATGCTTGTTTCTATAGCTTATCCATTATAGGCCTCCAATCAGAAGCGGTGGAAGGAGACGTCCAAATACTACTTCTGAGATCAATGAAAATGTACATTTTATTGAGATAAGTACACTAAAAGTTTTCCAACTTGTCATGTAAATACGGTTGAATCCTAAAAGTTTTACAAAATGTAATCAAATCATAAAACTTATTACAAAAGTGTAATGGAATTATTTTCTAAATGTGGTTATGCAATGCCAATCAAGTCTTTTTGAAAGCATCATTAGTTTGCATATAACTATAATATCCATAAATATGAATTATATAGCTCTCACTAACAAAATAAATAAAAAGAATCCAAAACACCCATATTCTTCACATGTTCTTTAAACAAAATGGGTCGTAAGCCTTTTATTAGAGGATCAGCTAACATTGACTCGGTTCTAATATTCTCAATCATAATATGTCCCTTTTTGACCAAGTCTTTAACAGTATAATATTTGATTCAATTAATATTTCAACCATAGCATTATTATTGTTTACAGCAGAGGTAACTATTTATCACACATAATACGATAAGATCAATTATGGCCATTAAGCAATTTAACAAAAATAATTAGTACATTATAAACTTCCATTTGGGCCGAGTGTACAATGCACCATTATTTTCCACAGCATGAAGTTTATAAAGAAAAAAACAAGGAGAATTACATATAATTGTCAAGAATCCATCCCATTTGGACTGACAAATTCTTTAAATTATACATCTTCACAATATCAACATAGAGGGGAATTACATATAATTTTCAAAAAAATTATCCCCTCTGGGCATATAAATATTTTTCAATTATATATCCCCATATTTTAAATTGAGAATTAATCTTCATGCAATTTTCCAAATTAATATACACAATAATCCTCTTTTGGTGAGTAATTGTATATACTAATTTTTATTAATAGGGAACTCTAAAAATTTATGCCCAAAATTCATCTAACAATATGAAGCACTTTACAACATGTGCTTCCCAAGATCATATTGCATTTATCAAACAACAATTTTTGCCACAATTTTTTTTTTAAAATTAGTATTTTATTATTATTTTAATATTTCAGACACCCTCGGGCCCAGGACCCGCGAGCAGCCCAAATCAGACCGCGGGCCAGACCCGCGAGGCCCAAACCCAGCACGATCCTAAACCTTCACATGGCCCACACAAAACAATATTGGACTTGGAAATAGTGGGCCAGAAAATTGCTGCAAAAATGGCCCATATGCGCAGGAGCTTATGGCCCAAAATTCTGGGCCAGCCCGCAGAAGTCCATGTCCCTTTTAATTAAAATTGCCCCACAAATTGGGCTATAGAATGGGCTAGGCGTGAGCCCATAACCCCCAGAACCCTTTTTTTTTTTTTCTACAATCATATATGATTTGCTCTGATACCACATGACGAAATATTATTCACATAAATAACTAATCAATCAATAAGAATCGGATGCATATATGACTGTAAAACACAGAGATCAATAAGCACAATGGAATTAAAGCGTACCTGTTTGAGCCATTGTTTAACTTGAAGCAAAAATAGATCACTCTGATACTAGAGACCTATTGGAATGCCAGATTTTCCTTTCTATGACCTATTTCAGTATAGCAGTTTTCAATGGGATTAAAACAATTGATAGGTATAACCTACCATTTTATAGGCTAGAGAGGGGATTTAGCAAACCTTAATCAACAGCGTGTCAACTGAACTCTTTCCATTACGGGCTTCAGTTAAATATAATTGCCTACACCTTGTTGCTCAACTAAGCCTGTTATGAATAGATGCCAAAACCCAATTCAATAATATCACTATAGGATTTAACAAATATTGGAATATCTATTAACTCGATTATTTAAAATAAAAAATTAATTAATTAATGTAAGCCCATATTATAGGAAATTTCCAACATTGCAAACATAATTTTTCTCTTCACATATGTTTTGTACCACATAGATACCTTTATAAATAAATTTCCTAGTCGTATAATGATTAATTCACCATGTTAAAAACTATCAAAGATAAAAAATAAATGAAACGTCTGTTATTAAGGTGCAACCAGATGTAGAAATTTAACATAAGTACCCAAAACAAGCCACAATTAGCATGACAGACATGATTGGATTTCTCATAATAAGCTTAAGTTCCAATGTTAATAGCTGACAATCAGATAGAGGAATGGCATAACAATATAACCCGCCAACAGTCTACGAGGCTTGCGCTGCTTTGCATCCATAATTCCTAAAATGTTTTCATTACCCAAGGTTAGCAAAAACAAAATGAGCTGATGAAGAACATCGAATTGTAGTGAGGACAATCACTAGGAAATTTGAGGATCCGTGACACCAAAACAAAGGGATAGACACACTATGCAAACAAATACTAATCCCTGTTCACAAAACCAAGAGCGCACCGGAGTAAATCCACAAAAATCGCTAATCACACCATCAGAAGCACAGTTACTTTGAGATAAATCAATGAAGACCGATTGCTATAATGTCCCGCGACACACTTGAAAATAACTTGAGAATTTAATCTGATCGAAGGTAAACATTGTTCACAAAACAAAAAAGCGCTCCATGTACTTACATTCGAAATGTTTCTAAAATGAGATGGTATATCTAAGGTGATGATAAAAAGACGAACACTAGTTTTTAAATGACAAGAAAAGTTGGCAAGTTAAAAAATAAGAATTAACATCAATACGTAACAAATTGAGACCTAGTAATCCAATATTAGGTTGTGAATCGATAGGATAAAAGGCGGCGAGTCACACTAAGTTACATTGGTAAACTCTAAAAAGATAGTAAATTTTTGAGGTGTTGCTGACCGAAACAAATAAAGTTTGGTAGCTTAATAAAAAAAATTAATAAAGTAAAAAAATAGAACGTTGGCAATTTACTCAAATAAGACTAGGTAGCTCAATAACTAGTTATTAATTGACTATGCCAAAGTTTGTCAGTTAATCTAATTTAGATTGATAAATTCATATAAGAGCTAATACATCGAAATGTTTGAAATTTATGCAAGTATAAATTGATAAGTTGGCACAAAAATTGAAACTTACCGACTACAAAAAATTATCGATTTCATGAAATTGTTAGTAAGGGAGGTACTCACCAACACTTTTTTTCACGTTAATCGCCACATGCTCTCCCTCATCGTTAATTTGTGTAAACGGACCCCTACCACATTAAAAAGCATGTAGAATGGACTCCACGCTAATTCAACTCTTATAAAGCATTGATCGATTTCAACTAGGGGTGAGCATGGTCCGGGTTGGGCCAGTTCACCCCCTAACCCTAGTTACAACCCGCACAGTGATAGTCCTCAATTTTTGGGACCGAATACCGACCTTATTGAGCTTAGGATCGAGGACTAGATTGACCCAATGGGTTTGATCCAGTTCTAGAGTCAACTCGGGACCAACCAATAATTTTTTATTTCATTTTTTGTACTCCTTAAAAAAACGATTGAGGACCGAACTTATCCAATGGGTTCTGTTGACACCTAAATTTTGACGGCCCATTTAGAAAAGTAGGGGTTAATTTTATTAATTGCATAGCGTATAGATTTAGGTTGCATTTATTTTTTATTTGCATTTTTTGCTTTTTATTGAATCAGTGGCGGATGGGTTCAAATTAGTTGGCCAAACTTTTTTTTAAATGATCAGAAATTATCTTGTGAGAAAATAAAAATTTGAAATTTTCCGGGATAGGGCAAGTGGAAAAAAACGAATATTACGAAATATTGCGATTTGGCTTTTTAGGATTTGGAATTAAAGAGTAATCTTATCGAAATCTTGGATCGTTATCAATAGGTAAAAATTTTGTGAAAAGATTTGCGAAGTTTGACTCGAGGAAAATTTTGAAAATCCAATTCCTCTCCCTATAAAAGGCCATGTGTGCGAGAGGTTTTATGGGGGGGGGGGCTTCGCTAGGTTTTCTTTTGGGAATCAAAGAGAAAAAGACAAAAAAGTGAAAGAGGAAGGAGGGTTTGGAAGCTGTACGTGCGTGGAGGAGAGGGAGTAAAGAAAAGCAAAAAGTGAAAAGTCAACTCAGGGACTCCTTCGACGTCAGAGGTCTTCATGCACGTCCATGGTGTTTTTTCGGTGATGCTATTGCGTTTGTTGAAGGACGCCTAGCATCAATTGTCGTTGTTCCGGTTGCTATACCACGCCAGGTGTCTCGTGGTGTCCGTGAGCCGCGCCCCCAATTTCACCAGCAAACGCTCGGATCTCCAAACGCCAGGTGCTGCTCCCGCTGATCTTCCACGCCAGGCGCTGCTCTCGTTGCTTTGTCACGCCAGTCAAAGTGCATGTCAAGAAGGACCGAACAGCATCTTCTCCAATATTGACGTGGACTTTCAAACATCCAGCTGGCCATTCCTGCTGCCTTGCCACGCCGATTCTTCAGCATCTCTTATTGTAGAGGTATCCGCAGGTTCTTCAGGCTTGAATCGTGCCCATCACGACCCAACCCAATATCAGTGAAGCTTGCCGATTTTGCTGCGTCAACGTTGTTGTTCCTTGTTTAACTCGACGCCACATTGGTGTCCCGAACGTTAGCCTATCAAAATCGTTGCAAATTGTGCCAAGCCAAGTCGAGACACCGCCACAACCGTTGCCCTAAAGTCGAGCCGAGCCGTGCCGTGCCCATCGTTGGTCCATTCTGCTGATTGGATTTTTGAAAAAATTCAAATTTAGGTATAGATCTATTTTATTTTATTACGTAGATTTATTAGATTTAGTTTATTAGGTAGATTTATTAGATTTAATTTATTAGATAGATTTGCTTCATCTTATTTTAGGTTTTGATATTTTATCTCTTTGTTTGATTTTTTTTTTTAGAATTAGTCTTTAAGGTATGATTGAGATTCCAACATGAAAGTGCCCCTCAAATTAGGGATTGACAGTTCGATTTTCTCGCCCGAAATCCGACTCGCAATCCCTTGCAAAAAATCGACAATCCGATCTCATGCCCGAGATTCGATTCGCGATTTAATTTGAAAATTGGACAACCCGATCTCATACGCGAGATATGGTTCGCCAACTTTCGAATATCAATTTTACCTTGGTTGATTTGATGTCGTCGTCTCTAAGTCAATTTTATTTTTATAAAAGAAAAAATCCAAAAAAATTTGAATTAGGATTAGGTTTGTTTTTTTATCTTGCATGATTAGATAGGGATTTTATTTTGAGTCATGAAAAAGAAAAAAAAGAAAAGTGCACTCATTTAGGATGTTAGTTTTTTTAGACTTTTATTTTCTTTAGTGATTTTAATTATGAATTTTCATTTTAAATAAAATTAAAAAATCATCATGTGCACGTCATGTAGAATTAGGGTCATGTAGATCGCACGTCATTTACTGATTACTAGAGTCATTTAACTAAGAAATCATTTGCCCGTCATTAGAGTTAGGTTATTTGATTAATTTAGATTGCATATTTAATTATTGCATTTCTTTAGAAATTACCTTTACTCATGTCATGTAGTTTAGGTCATGTTACCATGTCATATCAACTCATGTTAGATTAGTAACATTGCATCGCATAATTATCATTGAATAAATAAAAACAAAAAAAATTGAGTGATTGCTTGTTTATTAGAAATCATATCTAGGATTGCTGATATGAATTCTGATCTAACAACGCAGATGCTTTCGTTGCTTTGAGGTAAGTTCAGCATTGTTTAATTGCTTTCCTGAGTGTTAAATTGGTGGTATGCGTACCTGCATGATTGCCTCACATGTTAGGAAGATGAAATAAAATCAATTCAAGATGCCTGCAAACATTTTTCAAAAACAAAAGAGAAAGGTATCGAAATGGCACTAGAATAGTCTAGTGTAACCAAGTCCCCGTGCCCAAAATCTCTGGTTCGTAGAAGTAAGATAATCCTCCCATTATTTTACTTAGGTGTCTAATCGACCTACCCTAAACTGATTAGTGGCGACTCCTAGATAATGATCTTTTGCATGTTAAATCCTTAAGTCGCGATTTGGTATGGGCTTGGGAGAGCCCGAGCTAAGCTTAAAGGCTTAGTAGTCCATCAACCTAGTTTTAGGTGGCAAACCCCGAAAATTGGGTCGCGACAGCTTGGCGACTCCGCTGGGGACTTGAGTTGAAACTCTTAGTGGACTTAGGCCAATTTTCTCTTCAATTTGATAAAAAAAATGTTTTTGTTTGGCAGCGAGGATTCCAGGTACGTCCCTAACATTTAGGTGTTAAATGTTTTTGTAGATTGGGAGGTATAAGGGGAGTTGTGATTGTTAACCCTTGTCTTGCAGGTTGGAGTTGAGGATGAATGTTTTAAATTCAAGTTATTGAAGTGCTGTTTGATTTAAACTGTTGTGCATGCCTTGCATCTTGCACTACACTTTTGCACACACAACCTGCCGTCGGACCTGGGCCGCATAGGATCATTTAGGATGGTGTTGAGATGGATACCACTCCGACCGCATGCTCGCGGTACGAGTCGCCCATCTCAATCCTGAAATTTCTTTCATGGTGTCAAGAGTACCCACCTCGGTCCACATGCCCGCGACCCGGGTCGGCTCTTTGACCAAGCCGGAGTCATGAGGACCCGACATAGTCCACAAGCCCGTGGCTAGTCTGATCATCCTTGTGGCTTCACCTTGATAAGCCTTATAGAGTAGAAATCGAGCCACTTACCATGCGCATGTCTATGTGATTGCCATCGATTTATCTTGGTGAAGTAAGTCTTCTATCCTTATACTAATGCAATTTACTTACTTTGTCCTACTATTGGTTCGTCCATGACAATCTAGGTCAATCATTGATTTAATTCATTTGTCAATTAGAAATGAAATGAGGAAATTGCCATGCAATGAATCATTTGGAAAATAACAAAAAAACTTTGGAAAATTTGTCTGCAATTCATGCCTAGGACATTTGATCTCACTAGGGTGTCTATTTTTCCAACTTCTTTAGGAAATGCCCTTCTTGTACGAATTTTTCATGAATAGATGAAAAAAATGGAAAAATCAATTAGATCATTGTCATGGATTGACTTTCTATTTATCATCATGCTTACATGTTCCCATTCATTTGAATTAGGTGATTATAGAGCGATCTCGCTCACCCATCCGTTCATGATCAAGAGCTAAAATGACGGATCAAAAAGAGCTAATCCCGTCAAGCAAAAGTGCTGCGATCTATATTCGATGAGAAATTGCACCTCCAAGGAGAGAGCCAAGAAGAATTTTTGAACCGTCTCATTTTCCTGAGATAGCCGAATTTGATGTCATCATGAAGAGACTAATGACATATCTAGAGGGAAAAATATCTTACCTGAAGGGTTCGCATTACAAGATCAATGAGGGTGAAAAATCCAAGTACACATGATTCATGGTCCTAAGTAGTTCGATCTCCTCATTTAATTAGGGGCATGTACCTTCCCCTGCGTGAGAATTTTTATCGTTCTTTAGGGATTGGTTTCAATTTCTTCTGTGCTTGAACATCACATTTTTCATTCCAATAAATGTAATTTGATTGATAAATATCAATAAAATTACAAGTTTTGTTTTAAGGACATGATGGGGTACACTAAACCAGCCCGATGACGATATCCAACAATGAAAAGATAATATCATCCACGGAGAAATCCTGAGGGCTGGACTTTCTCATGCTTCCTCCAAAAAAAAATTTTGAAGAACCAAAAAACATTTCATTGTTTAAAAGAAAATCATTTTCGAAGCAATTTCCAAAAGCATGCATTAGGTTACTCTTGTTTGTTTTTCTAACTCATTTACTTCATGTTTCAGAGCATAACAGAGAGGCATTTGAAAATAACGCGTCAGTTTCCAGTGATAGTTCGCCCGTTGATTTGGGAACATACATCCGAAGGAAAATAGACATGAGGGCAAAGGATCATTTCCTAGCCGATTGTAATGACATCTCCCAAGAGTGAAGAAAATCATCTTGATTCCAAAGTGTGATATGTGGCACATCTCATAACAATTTGTGTGAGATGTCATTCTCGAAGGCCAAATGAAGTTTCTCATTTCCATGAGAAAATAATGGAACAAATCAAAAGTGGATCATCTGTCTTGGATGAAATGGATACATTGTGGAATTGACACTCTGTTCTTTTCCTTGCAGATGACAAATTGGGGCACTACAGATTCTAATAGTGACATGACCGAGACAAAATCTCGATCCGAGACAGAATGGTTGTGCAATTTGAATTTACTCCGATGTTGCATAGTATCGTATTCATGCACGTTCTTTTGTGCAGGGGCAAAAGCGGGTCTCCACTTTTGATGGATAGAGACGATCCAAGGACATCCATTGCTGAGGCAATTCTTTTGTGAAGCAATTCCCCTAAATGAGTGCTTAAAACCATGTTTTGAGTGCAATAAATTGTTTGTTTTGAAGTAACAAACTCTTTTCATGCTTAAAGTTGCTAGACTCTTTTGAAAATGGAATTTTCATATTGATTTAGCTCACCAATTTCATGTGGAGATTTGTCAAGATAGACAATTCAATAGAGTGACATCAATGCTTAAGAATGCGAAATGAGATGTGTCAGGATGATGAAAGGCAAGCCCTATTCTATACACAGTCCCATACTTATACACTTGTGAGATGAGGAAGCTCCATATTTACAAGGTAAAGAGTTCTCTCGCAAAAGGTACGATGACTGAAATGATGAGAGGCAATTCATTTCTCTATCCCAAACACTACAAGTGATCCATTGCTTAACCCTTTTGAGCCCATACACTTATGGATGTTCTTTTCAAATTACCCCTGTCAAGAATCACCCCACATCGGGGCAACTAAGAGATCAAATGGCATCATGAGGTGAGGGAAATGAATCGAAATTTTCTTGCTCTCACTTGCATCAATCTTCAAGTCATGCTATTACATTGAATTCATGTGTTAATTTAAGTGCCTTAGGATGACGAAGAGCATCTTTCTCTATCCTATACACTTATATCATTTGCATAGCCCATTTGAGCCTGCAATTTCATTTTTTTAAACCCAGTTGATGATCATCCCCCACACTGGGGCAAGGCAAAACCAGTTGATGATCAACCCCCACACTGGGGCAATGCAAAAGGCAGATGAAGACTCTTGAAAAGTTCGAGTGTCATTTAAAATGTAATTGCTTGACGCATGCATTATGCGCAAGAATTGAATTCAAAATAGAACTAAGGGGCATGAAAAAGCAGTGTGCCTGGTAAAAGCAAGGCCGATGCTCATGAAAAAAGAAGTGAAGAATGCATGAGAACTAGAGGCATGAAAAAGTAGTGTGCCTGGTAAAAGCAAGGCCAATCCCCATAGATGAAAAAGAAAGTCAAAATAGGTGACTGTCAATTGCAAGAATTGAATCCTAATGGAGCAATACTCAAAGAACTCAAATGTCGAGTTTCTACAATCAATGGGGCACTTCATGAAGACAATCCCCGATGGTGAAAAAGAAAAGTGGTGGCAATGCCAAGATGATCATCAACTCTCACCTTTTACACACTTTTTGAGCCTAATGATCCTTTCATTTCTCAACCCATGAACCCCACCTACGTTACGTCCCTTACAAAGTCTCTTCAGATTAGGGCACTTGAATTAACGTAGGAATTCATATGTTTATAAGCATTGCTCGAAGAAGTGCGAGCATGATTATTTCTTTCTCATTTTTTGCAGGGTTATTGACTTATAAACCCGGAAATGATTACAAGACTGTTTATTCAATATCCTTGACTCAAAGAGTCCATTTGTTAAGCCGTTGGCCAAGCCCACATTATGATCCCTATTAAAGACCTCTCAGATCGGTAAAATCGTACCGCTTGCGAGAATACTCGGACCCATGTCGATATGATGAAATTGAGTGATTCTCATAAAATAGCCATTCTAAATGAGAGTGAGTGAAAGTCCTTTCTAACCGAAAGTCTCTCATTTAGTATTCTTAAGAAATCCATGTCATGAGTGAAAATTGTCTTGAATGATAATTCTCTTTAGTCGAAATTCGGTTGATAGAAATCATTATGCATAAACCTTGCTTAAATTAATGCGTGTTTATTTGTAAACACAAATACATGTTGCATCTCCTACAATCATGTTTTATAGGAGACATATCCCTAATGAGCAGAGATGTCACCAGGTAAGTGTATCTCTATCTATACCTTAAATACTTGTCATTATACAGGTATTTTCGCTTTTAAGTAATTTGACGCTCGTTAGAGTTGTCCCTAAAGATTTTTCTCCAGATCGCAACGCCAGGCGACCGAAGAATGGTTCGGGTCCTAGCCAAGCAAAACCCCCGTTTAGGCGACCGTAGAATGGTACGAGTCCTAGACAAAACTTATTTCCCTATTCAGGCGACCGTAGAGTAATGGTACGGGTCCTGGAAGGTAAATCTCCGTTTAGGCGATCGTAGAATGGTACGGGTCCTAGACAAAACTTTATTTCCCTATTCAGGCGACCGTAGAGTAATGTACGGGTCCTGGAAGGTAAATCCCCGTTTAGGCGACCGTAGAGTAATGTACGGGTCCTAGACAAAACTTTATTTCCCTATTCAAGCGACCGTAGAGTAATGGTACGGGTCTTGGAAGGTAAATCCCCATTTAGGCGACCGTAGAATGGTACGGGTCCTGGAAGGTAATTCCCATTTAGGCGACCGTAGAATGGTACGGGTCCTAGGAAAGCAGTTTTCTTTATAAAGTCATGTTACTATTCTAGGCGACTGTAAAATGGTACGGGTCCTAGGAAAGCAGTTTTCTTTATAAAGTCATGTTATTATTCTGGGCGACCGTAGAATGGTACGGGTCCTGGACGTATAACATCAATCTATCTTGAATCATTTTACCCTCCTTGAAGGTAAGATATTTCGGGTAGGTTCTTTTGACATCTCAGTTTGGATCTGGATGTCTTAATTCTTGTCGTTGAACATTTCACTTTGGATGTGAATGTTCTTCTTGATCTCAATGTTTCGATTTATTACCTGTTTGACTCTTCAAGGAGCCTGAGTGAGAGTTGGGTACTTGTGAAGTAAATAGGAATTTATCATGTACCTCAAGATGCTTTACCACACTGATTGGTAGGTAGTTGCAGGTATGTTCTTTCCTTTCACATCATGCATTTGCATTAACATTTCCATGCATCATATAACTTGCATTTTAAAATGGGATTCATTTTCCAACAAAAAAAAAAAAATCAAAAAAATAAGAAAAGATCAACAAAAAAATCATTCAATGCATATGCCTAGTCACATTTAGGTCTCAATTTATCTTTGAAGGCAACCTCTTCGAGCTCACCTCCAAAGAGGGGCAGCTGTTGACACCTAAATTTTGACGGCCCATTTAGAAAAGTAGGGGTTAATTTTATTAATTGCATAGCGTATAGATTTAGGTTGCATTTATTTTTTATTTGCATTTTTTGCTTTTTATTGAATCAGTGGCGGATGGGTTCAAATTAGTTGGCCAAACTTTTTTTTAAATGATCAGAAATTATCTTGTGAGAAAATAAAAATTTGAAATTTTCCGGGATAGGGCAAGTGGAAAAAAACGAATATTACGAAATATTGCGATTTGGCTTTTTAGGATTTGGAATTAAAGAGTAATCTTATCGAAATCTTGGATCGTTATCAATAGGTAAAAATTTTGTGAAAAGATTTGCGAAGATTGACTCGAGGAAAATTTTGAAAATCCAATTCCTCTCCCTATAAAAGGCCATGTGTGCGAGAGGTTTTATGGGGGGGGCTTCGCTAGGTTTTCTTTTCGGAATCAAAGAGAAAAAGACAAAAAAGTGAAAGAGGAAGGAGGGTTTGGAAGCTGTACGTGCGTGGAGGAGAGGGAGTAAAGAAAAGCAAAAAGTGAAAAGTCAACTCAGGGACTCCTTCGACGTCAGAGGTCTTCATGCACGTCCATGGTGTTTTTTCGGTGATGCTATTGCGTTTGTTGAAGGACGCCTAGCATCAATTGTCGTTGTTCCGGTTGCTATACCACGCCAGGTGTCTCGTGGTGTCCGTGAGCCGCGCCCCCAATTTCACCAGCAAACGCTCGGATCTCCAAACGCCAGGTGCTGCTCCCGCTGATCTTCCACGCCAGGCGCTGCTCTCGTTGCTTTGTCACGCCAGTCAAAGTGCGTGTCAAGAAGGACCGAACAGCATCTTCTCCAATATTGACGTGGACTTTCAAACATCCAGCTGGCCATTCCTGCTGCCTTGCCACGCCGATTCTTCAGCATCTCTTATTGTAGAGGTATCCGCAGGTTCTTCAGGCTTGAATCGTGCCCATCACGACCCAACCCAATATCAGTGAAGCTTGCCGATTTTGCTGCGTCAACGTTGTTGTTCCTTGTTTAACTCGACGCCACATTGGTGTCCCGAACGTTAGCCCATCAAAATCGTTGCAAATTGTGCCAAGCCAAGTCGAGACACCGCCACAACCGTTGCCCTAAAGTCGAGCCGAGCCGTGCCGTGCCCATCGTTGGTCCATTCTGCTGATTGGATTTATTAGATTTAGTTTATTAGGTAGATTTATTAGATTTAATTTATTAGATAGATTTGCTTTATCTTATTTTAGGTTTTGATATTTTATCTCTTTGTTTGATTTTTTTTTTTTTAGAATTAGTCTTTAAGGTATGATTGAGATTCCAACATGAAAGTGCCCCTCAAATTAGGGATTGACAGTTCGATTTTCTCGCCCGAAATCCGACTCGCAATCCCTTGCAAAAAATCGACAATCCGATCTCATGCCCGAGATTCGATTCGCGATTTAATTTGAAAATTGGACAACCCGATCTCATACGCGAGATATGGTTCGCCAACTTTCGAATATCAATTTTACCTTGGTTGATTTGATGTCGTCGTCTCTAAGTCAATTTTATTTTTATAAAAGAAAAAATCCAAAAAAATTTGAATTAGGATTAGGTTTGTTTTTTTATCTTGCATGATTAGATAGGGATTTTATTTTGAGTCATGAAAAAGAAAAAAAAGAAAAGTGCACTCATTTAGGATGTTAGTTTTTTTTTATTATCTGAATTGCATGTTTAATTTTAATTTCGAATTTCATAAACAAAAAAAGGAAAAATTAGAATTAGGGCATTCTTTGCATGTCATTGCATATTAGATAAAATTGCATGTTTGATTTTAGGTCTAGATAGATTTTTAGATGAATTGCATGATAGGTTATTTTTATAAAATGCATGTTTAGAAAGCATTTATAATAGATAGCATTTCACTTTAGTTTTCACTTTAGCTAGACTTTTATTTTCTTTAGTGATTTTAATTATGAATTTTCATTTTAAATAAAATTAAAAAATCATCATGTGCACGTCATGTAGAATTAGGGTCATGTAGATCGCACGACATTTACTGATTACTAGAGTCATTTAACTAAGAAATCATTTGCCCGTCATTAGAGTTAGGTTATTTGATTAATTTAGATTGCATATTTAATTATTGCATTTCTTTAGAAATTACCTTTACTCATGTCATGTAGTTTAGGTCATGTTACCATGTCATATCAACTCATGTTAGATTAGTAACATTGCATCGCATAATTATCATTGAATAAATAAAAACAAAAAAAATTGAGTGATTGCTTGTTTATTAGAAATCATATCTAGGATTGCTGATATGAATTCTGATCTAACAACGCAGATGCTTTCGTTGCTTTGAGGTAAGTTCAGCATTGTTTAATTGCTTTCCTGAGTGTTAAATTGGTGGTATGCGTACCTGCATGATTGCCTCACATGTTAGGAAGATGAAATAAAATCAATTCAAGATGCCTGCAAACATTTTTCAAAAACAAAAGAGAAAGGTATCGAAATGGCACTAGAATAGTCTAGTGTAACCAAGTCCCCGTGCCCAAAATCTCTGGTTCGTAGAAGTAAGATAATCCTCCCATTATTTTACTTAGGTGTCTAATCGACCTACCCTAAACTGATTAGTGGCGACTCCTAGATAATGATCTTTTGCATGTTAAATCCTTAAGTCGCGATTTGGTATGGGCTTGGGAGAGCCCGAGCTAAGCTTAAAGGCTTAGTAGTCCATCAACCTAGTTTTAGGTGGCAAACCCCGAAAATTGGGTCGCGACAGGTTCGGTCCGGTTTCAAGGTCAACCCAGGACCAACCAATAATTTTTTATTTCATTTTTTGTACTCTTTGAAAGGGCAACCAAGGATTATACCGACCCAATGGGTTCGATGATGAGCGAGGTCAGCTAAGAAAGGCAAGCGATGAGGGTTAAGTGAGGTGGGCGTTGAATAGAATGAGCATCGAATGTCAAGTGGGGAGCAACAAGCCAAGCGAGCATCGAGCGGCGAGCGGCACAAGTGACCCATAGCGAGCGAGGTGAGTGTCGAATGACGAGCGGAAAAATTGTTTCTTTCAATTTTGAAAAATTGAAGACTAAGAGGACAAATAAGACGAAAGAGAACGAATACTAGATGATGATGCCATAAGGTGCCTTTTTGGACACCGTGAGGACTCCTCACAAAAATATTTTCCTCATTCGTAAATTATGATTATTGACGTCGTAAAAGATATTAAAAATCTAAGTTATTAAAGAACAATGTAAAATTACTTGAACTCCTCACTAAAGAGTTATTTAATTTTGTTGACGCCGTTTATTTTAAGGTTATATATATAGGTTGATCCGGGTTGGACCGACTCGGAACTCTTAGAATTGAGAACCGACCTGCATAGTACTGGTCCAGGAATTCCAGGACCAAGGACCGACCCAGTCTCCCTGGGAACCGGACCAAGACTGGCAGAGTTAGGCCGGTCCAGGGTCGGTCCAGGATTAACCTTGGACCGATGCTCACCCCTAATTTCAACAACTAGTTTTGCATTAATACTTCTTTTTTGAGAAAGTAACATTTTTTCTTTGATTAACCAACTTCTCTTATCTTACGAAAAGAAGAAGAAGAAGCTCTCATCTCATTTGGATCTTTTTTTACCTTTTTTATCGACATCTTCAATTTGCTAACTACTACATAAAATAACTTTACCAACTTTGTTACCGACAGTAAATGCAACTCTTATTAAGCACTGATCCATCTCAATAAATGGTGCAAACTTGGCATCTACAAATAAATGGCAATAGACAACTAAGCATTGGGTTTGGCAGGTACATTTTCCCGGCAAACCACAAGGCAATTGCAAAGCTGCTGGCTGGTTCCTTTTGGTGTACAGGTGCACTTCTGCGGCATCGCGCTGGCCCCAAAATCGTTCAGGAACTTGAGAGCGCACTGGAAGCTCCCGTCTTCGCTGCACGCACCGTCGTACGTCTTCTCTTTCCGGCAGAAATTAGGATCTCCTGGATAATCGAACGAACAGAGGAAAAAACCAGAGTCAAATTGAAGAGGTTTTGTCCCTTAAGGGTTGCGAAAATGATCCTTTTCATCCATGTGCTCGTAACGAGCTTTCACTTCGCAAAATGGGCAAATGAGATTTATCATTTTTCTCTGAAAATTTGAGATAAAAAACGATGAACGTACCTTTCGAGAGATCGACCAAACCGGAGATAAGAACCAGCGCGAACACAGTAAGGAGGACGGACTTCCTCATGATGTTTCTCTTTCTTGGGGCCTCCGTTTTTAGCGTATTGTAAAGGGCCAATGTATCGCTCACCTGCTCACCAGTCTAGGCGGATCGTAGGGAGAAGTGTTTAGAGAAGTTCTAGTTGAGAATGTAGGGAGAGAGCACCCCTATTTATACATGAGGCATTTCAATCGCTACCATTGATCATTTCTTGATCAAACGATGGAGATCCACTCTCCTCAACTAATATCTATACACCACCATCAATCCTATTAAATACAAAAAATACCTTAAATGCAAATATACATCTCCAAAATCATCACTAGAATTTCTAGAATCTTCATCAAAACTGTGAGCCAAAAACATTTCAAGTCTTGTTGATCATCTAGGTTATCTCTTTGATCGGTTGGGTTGAGAAACCTCTCGTTTGTGACAATATGCTATGTGATTGTGACAATTTGTCCTAGAATTCTGAAATGTTCACGAAACAAGACAGGTATATATGAGGGCTTATGTGACCTCAATGGGAAGTACAAACGTGGCTATAAGAGGTGAAATTTATTTTGTTACTTGTTCGTTAATATCCTGGACTTTGCTTTCTTATGCAAGGTGTTAAATTTCTTGAATTTTTTCTATAGAATCACTGATTGTGGACGAGATTGATACGTGAGCGACCCTCTCTTCGGTGACACCACACATGTTTCAATCGTTGCACAAGATAAGTGACAATTAAATCAATTGTTGTGGCAGAGAGTCAGCTTCTAAAGCAATCCCATTTATCAGCATATCAAAAAAAGAAATTCTATGTTATTGTCCTCCCAAATTTAAGTGACTCAACTTGGTTACGGTCCTAGGTGACGTGCACGTGTACGAAATTACCCCTTTAAAGGTTGAGATGCTACCTCGATATGATTAGTCAATTAAAGAAAAATGAAATGAAAAAAAAATTTAGTCCGCTTTTGGCTTAAGAAAATAATTTTAGTTGCATTTTCTTAAAATTTCAAGGCCTTATTTAAAAAAGAAAATTTCTTTTAGAATGAAAAAAAGATTTCATATGACAAATGTACTTCACGGTAACAATAAATATACGACTGGGTAACTTTGTTATTCTCGAAATTCTTTTCTTGATAAACTTAGTTATTTATACAAGTTAGAAATTTTTTTTTTGTTGTCATGATATTTAGGGAATTTCAGGTTGAAATCGCTAATATCATGCTTTGACTATGTAGGATCTCTTTCGAAACTACATATCGTGACTGTTTTATTTGAGAATTAGGCTTTGCCCATTAATCAAACGGTGCATAGAATTATGTGATTCACAAACATCTTGACTAATAAAGATGGAAAATTACATGCTATCCATTTAATAAAAAAAAAAAAAAAAAATTGTTGAGTTGGGCCGACTCAATCCAACTCAACTCAAAAACTCTTATAGTCCGATAAGTTAATCCGGCTTTCATGGCTGAAAAAAAGGACCATTGCGTTGAAAACATCTGTCTATAACTTCTTATCTTTCCAGCTAATATATCTCTTTTTCTATCTTTTTTAAAAAAAAAATAACAAGAATAATGTAAAGATGCTTATCGAAGCGCTCATTGATATATCCTTCCTCGTGACGGACTCATGTCTTCAACGCACGCATTTCCTCCCCCTTGTATTTCTTCTAGACCGATTCTTCGCAAAAGCGTTTGTATTTCTCGACTTTAACGGACCCTTATTAGTTCATGGACTGCCGTTTCGACATCCATAAATCCTTCGGTATTTTCTCCATAATTCCCATAATTCGCAACTTAAAGTATTTTAAGTGCATTAAAATCTATTATCTTACACCAAAAGTGCCTCTTGAACATTAAATGCATTCAATTTAAGGAAAGGATTCCTTTTAAAAAAAAAGGTTTTAACATTCTTCCCAAGAAAGGTAAAATTTACCGGAAAATCTCTTGAAAGCTTCAATCTTATTACGGATATTTGATTATATTGTAACATAAGTTTCAGTCTTTTGCTCCTTCTCTATATGAACGTATTGGAAGCTACTGGGGACCACCATTTAAAAATACTAGCTAGCCACCTGGACGCCTGCAAAGACAAATCTATAAACTACCGAGATAGCCCGAACAAGAAAAGAGATAGTCAGTGTTGAATCTTTTTCAGATGTTGCAATTAGGAATAATGAAACTTGGACAGCAACTTCGTCAAGAACCACAACAGGACAAGGCGCAAGTGCAGGCATGGCCGGGCTTGTGATGTGCACAATTCAAGCCTGAAAAACCAGTAGACGATTCTGCAATATTTGGATGGACGCTGGAGACGATGCTGTTCAGTCTTCCTTGAAGCACATCTAGACTGGCGCCTCTCACGGACACAACACTGGACTGCTGATGGAAGCTGGGATGCGGTGGTGGCCCTGGTAGTGTGCCCAGAGTGACGGTCGGCTAGGCGAGCTTCTCGGAACATCAAGAAATCATCGGAGCCCTGCAAAAATAGAAACTTTGTTGTTCTGTTTCAGTGAGGACACGGCTCGGCTCACAATGTGCTCAGCCTCTTGTCGCTCATGGTAAAGCAACTCCGGGCCGTCATGGAGAGGGAAGTGTATGTTCCGCAGCAAAATTTAACCGGATCCGTGAGGGAGACTGAGATGCGAGCGGCGTGGTCGATAGACCTGGATCGCGGTGGCCGTGGCTACTACGGAGGGAGACGAGGCTGCGCGCTATTGGGACTTAACGGTGAGGTTTGTCGTCATTGGATCTCGCTGGGGCTGCAGCTGCGTTGTCACTAGCGCGGCTGAAAAGGCGAAGCGTGGATGTTTGTAGGCTACGTGGAGGATCACACTGGGAAGCCCATCGCCATCTTTCTTTTTCTCCAATATCTATAGAACGTCCGTTGTAGAGAAGCCCTTCTTACGATTTGCGATGAACCAAGCTCCTTTCTCTCTCTTCTCTCCACACTTTTTCTCTTTGACTTTGTTTTGAAATTCTGATTTGCTGGCCTCCACGATTTCTCCTCTTGGCTTTTTCTCTCTAAAGCTCTCTCTGTGTGCCGTGTATTCAAAGTCCTCCTCTTTTCAGAATTATGGCCGTATGTATCGATTGTGTGGCCTCCTTTAAAATCCTAAGCGAACAAACTTATTTATAGGCCACCGATTATGTTTTCAATTTTTCCAATCCGATATCCATGAAGATTTTTTTTTTTCAAAAAAAAATATTTGTTTTGCTAAACGCAATATTTGTTTTTCCGCTTGCCCTATATTGAAAATGATCCAAAATCGCGATGGAATTTTTTTCAAATCCAAATCTTGCCAAGATCAATTGCAACAATTTTTAAACCATATGCCCTATCCAAAAAATCCATCATATCCCAACAAAATTCCAAGATTTCTATTTTTTCATAAGATAATTTTTTAATCATTAGAAAAAATGGGCCCGGGCCAACTTGCTTTTTCGTGGGCTTAGTCCATCTAATTTGAAACTCAAAACCATTAATTCAACCCATTTGCCGTCCTAAAAATAAAAATGCAAAACATGTAAATTAAAAATAATCGCACCTAAAATTAATACTATGCAAATGAATTATAATATTTAAAATTAACCCCTAATGACTAAATGGGCCGCCAAAATTTAGGTGTCAACACAGTCTAATTACAAAGAGTTTATTATATTATGATATTTTGTATGAAGAGGGGAATAGACTATGTACACCAACTATGTGATGAAGATGACTGTTTTCTTTTACAAAAAAAAATTTCAAGAGAAGAATATCATAAATATAGTATATATCTAATTATATTGATAAGTGATGAGAAATAAAATTAACTCCATGAGAATGAAATTACATTTATATTTACAAATTCAAGTAAATTTGGTTCTAGTAGGGAGGACATGTCATGTTGTAGAACGAAAATATGCACAAAAACATCTATACAATAACAGAGGAGAAAAATTGATTTGTTGCACGCAATAAAAGTTGTAGCAAAATAGACTAACGCTATGTGAAACACAATATACGGAATTAGACCAATCTACAATCTATAACAATATAGTTGATATACTGTACACAATGTATTATGTATACAAAAATTATAGGTAATTATTATCATGAATAAATGATAATTACATATATAACGTTAAAAATTATTTTGAACTAATCCAAAATAAATGTAGTAGAATAAAATATTACGGTTAATTTTACTAATTAAAGATTGATGATTGCTTAAAAATTTCGACTAATAGTGTCAAATCAAAAACAAAATTAGTCCATGATAAACTCAATTATAGTAAAACAAGGCATATTACCTAATAAACAATCAGTATGGTTTTTGTGCAGTATTTTCTCTAACTATTTAAATTTTATGGCCACTGTCGTTCTCTAAAAAATATACGATTATATTTTCAAATGAGTTGAGTGTGAAAAAGTAGAAGAGGAGTTTTTAATGGCTTTTTGAAATATAAAATCAATGCAAAGCATGCGCAAGTACACTATTTAATTTATGATTCTTCAATATGCTTTGTGAAGTGAACATGTTAGGGGAAGCACGCAAAAATCCAATACCTTCATAATGGATGGATAAAAAAAAAAACCTGTAACTTGAGTCCATTGGCATCTTATTATGACTCATATTCACTCAAAAGTTTAAGATATTGAATTATGGGCCAATTAGGAATTATCAATTATGTCTTTAAGCTAAAAACATCTTATGCGAGACTTCTTTCTTTGCACCACTCATATGTGCACTGACATTCACTCCCACACATATGATTCTATCACATTGGGTCAACTCCTCATCAATCCAAGTCTGATATTATGTTCCACCAACAAATCTCAACTCAAATCTCTAATCATCACCAATAGGTAAGAACAAGCCTTTGGCAAATGGCCACCTCCTGGACCAAACCGTGATGGCAAACTGTGCTTGGCAACACTATAGATGCATAAAATTCCGTGTTGAGGATAGGATACCAATATACATTAGGGCTCACCAATCAACTATGAGCTTTAATCTCGCTACTGGGTTGTAGCACTGCAAAACTGCAATACCTTCATAATGGGGAGATCTATGGCGGGGCTCATAACTTGAGCCCATTGACTACTAAATAAACTTAAACAATTGAGTTATGGGTTGATTAGGTGTTATCAATTGTTTCTCTGACCTCTAGGCATCTAGTTGGACCCATCTAATGTGATTTTGCAAGAGTTTTCTCTATTTCATTTCCTCATTTGTGAGCCAAAATTGCCTCAATGCTAGCTTTTTATTTTTATTTTTTGGTCAAAGGAAACTTTTTTGAATTTGAAAGTACTTAAACATCAAAGCCTACATCCGAGGCATCATAAAAAAGTAGATCCCAAAGGATTTGAAGGGGATAAGCTACCCTGTTAGAAGGTAAAGTTTTCAGTCTATGGGCCTCATTGATCCAATTTGCTACTCTATTCGATTTCTTGAGTAGTCTACTAAAGTAATATGCTTGAACCGGCCCATAACATTGAGAGCTTCTATGATAAGGGCTTCCACTTCCCACAAAGACTGATCTGAATTGTTAACTATGTTCACCAAGGTCAAATAGTCAAACTTGGGTACAATTACTTCCATCTTCTTTGCTTCGAGGAGAGAGAGTGCCGCAACCAAGCCTAAAGTTTCAGTTTGGATCGCAGAAGATACCGATGCTGATTTTGCCACTCCGTCGACCAAAGCTCTCGACGCATCAGAACAACGCAGGCTAAATATCTAGAATTTGATCCTTCAATGAAGGAGCCATCAAAATTGGCTTTTAAAGCTTGGTCCTTCGGAGGTTTCCATCTCTGAGGTAGGGTTTCCTCTTCTGATATGGCTTCCTTTTCTCTAAGTTTCCACTTCCTCTATTTTTTGAGCATGTTGTGTGTTGATTCAACAAGAAAATCTGGATTTGGGCGTCTATTTCGAAAGATAAAGTCAATTCTTGCTCTCTATGCAAACCACAAAACACTTGCGACCATCTCAAAGAAGGTATGTTTATTGCTTTCTCCTTGAATTTCAGGAGCCATTCTTCAAGCCTCAATAGTCCCACTCGTGAGATCTGAATTTGCAATGTAGGGTTTGCCCAGATCAGGAGGTCCAAGGACAGAGCAAGAACCAGTGCGCTATTGTTTCTAGTTCTAAGTTGCAAAATGGACACAAAGCACTAGGTATTATGTTTCTCCTGCATAAATTAGCCTCGGTTGGAATTGCGTTTTGACATAAACTCCAAGTAAAGATTCTGACTTTTGAAGGAAGGGGGGGGGGGGGGGGGGGGGTTTCTATATGCCAAATTTTGTTCCATGACTCCTGGGGTGGCTAGAACGATGTTGATATTTGCTCTCCTGTTTCTGCGAAACATCTTTTCAGTCTTTATTATAGGCGATTTACTGTGAAATCACCCGATTCAATACCTGTCCACACCAACTTGTCTCGTGCATGTTGAGTTTTTAGAGGGATAGTTAGTATATCACTCATAATTTGCTCATCAAAAAGTCTACAAAGAGTTTGTTCATCCCATTTATCTTCCGCTTTTAGAATTAATTTAGCAACTCGAGTGGGTTCACCGAAGTTCACTGGTCCACCAAGAATATCTCTTTTTAGCCATCTATCTTCTCGTATGTTAATATTCTCCCCATTACCTACTAACCACATAATTGAAGATGAAATCGCTTCTTTGCCCATCAAGTTACTTTGCCAACCCTAAGAGGGTTGGGATCCTTTTTCGGCCCTCCAAAATGAACCATTGGAGAATTAGATCCCTTTTAAAATTTGACACCATAAAGAAGGTGTTTCTTGAGAAATTCTCCAGGCTTGTTTTCCAAGCAAGCCTTATTAAAAGATATTAGGTCTCTAAAGTCCATTCCTCCTGAATTTTTCCTCAATTTCAATATCTCCCATCTTCTCTAGTGCAGCCTTGATTTAGATTCACTGTTTTTCCACCAAAAGGAAGCTATTCATCGTTCAATGTATTTGCATATGAAAACCAAGATTTTAAAAATAGACATGGCATATTGAGGCAATGCTTGAACCACCGTCTTGAGGAGGATTTCTTTTCCACCTTTTGAAATCAAGTTTTCGTTCTAGCCCTATAATTTCATATTCTCGACTAGAGGGACTCTCAGTTCATTTGCCATGTTTCTTATCCAAAATTGTGGACACCCTTTATTAAATGAAATGCCTAACTTATTCAAATTGATAACTTGTCCAAAAACATAGCAATATTGATTCATAATTAGAGCTAGGTTTTGACACTCTCTTACTATTTCAACTAGGAAGAAAATAGAATCATCTGCAAATAATAGGTGAGAGAGTGTTGGGAAGTGCCTGTTTTATTTTATCCCAGTAATAGTGCCCTACTCAATTGCTGTTTTAATTACAAATGACAATGAATTTGCCATTAGTATAAAAAGAGATATGGGAAGATAGGATCACCTTGTCGAAGCCCTCTAGAGGGCTAGAAGAAGGGTATAGGCTTTCCGTTGAATTTTACACTGAGTGAAATAGTTGTGGCACAAGTCATCACTCCATTAACCCACATCTCACCGAACCATATTTTCAGCATACATGCCTCCAAGAAATCCTATTCCACTTGGGGTTAGGCACTTTCAGGATCAATGTAATGTAGGTTTTATTAATCTCTGGATTAAGATACCCAATCTCAAAGAAGTTCCTCATTGTTTGAAACAACCCTATCTTGAGATCTTTCCAACATAGTTTATAAAATTGACCATTAAGATAATCTAGACCTGGTGTTTTCGAGGCTCCCATCTCAAATACAGCCCTTTTTACCTCCTCCGTCGTTACTCTTGAGGTTAGCTTTTGGTTCATCTCCTTCGTAAGAAGGACGGGGAAATTTTGTACGCATAGGATCTAAATATCGCATGCCCACGGTATATATAACTCTTCAAAAAATTCTGTTATCATCTTCTTAAGTTCTCTAGGCTCATGAATCCAATTATTTTCTGACTTTTTCAATGTTGAAATTCTGTTCCTCTTCCTTTTTTGTATTGTCGTTAGGAGTGTGCATGGTTTGGGCGGGCGGTTCCTGACCTAGAATCAGGAACCACCCGCTAAGGACCGATTCTGAAAAATTGGAATCGGGATCCACCCATTTGTTGCATGGATTCACTCGGGAACCACACTGTCGGTTCGGTCCAATTCCCGGGTGGATCCATGGAACCGATCTCACTGACCACGAGATGAAAATCTTAAGCTAAGGAAAACCCAACATCAAAAGAGAGGACATCATTGATCTCAATTCTCAAAGCATCATCAAAGCAAGCCAAAAAGTTTCAGCTCCTCAGTTAAACATCTTCGATGAAATGTTTGTGAGCTCCAACTGTAGAGCTTGACCTCCTGGATAGAACCTTTGAAAAAGCAATATATATCCTAATCATAATGTCTGAACACATAGATGGATTTGGCATTTCAATCTAAAAGAAAGAAAAGAAGGGGTTAAAGAGGCAGCTTAATGGATCCATTTAGTCAACTTTGGAATATAATCCAAACGAGACAAGCTTAATTTGATCAAACTATACATAACACCCAACAAGTTATTGGATATATAATTATTTTTCGTGCTCTTTAGTCAAAAGGGTGAATATTTTATTTTTTTGGTCATAAAAGGGTGAATGATTTCAAAGGTGAAATTTAACTATGAAATTTAGAAGGTAATTTGATTGGATTTGTGGAATGGATATTTAAACTTTACAAAATATAACAAAAACAAGTCTACAGTCAATGATTTTAAATTTGATTTGGTGAAAAGTTGAACCTAAAGCAAAAAGTAGTTATTAGCATCCCCAAGATTTTTCATTGGACCAAATCAATAATTGGTGCAGTATTTGCAATATATATGAGGAAAAAACATGGGATTACCTCATCTCTCACAAGTTGACATACAGAGCCATGGCCATGTTTCAAAACTTTGTTTGCATAAAGATACAAACATTAAAGCAACATGAATATATTAAAAATTAATTAGTTCGGTCTAGGTGGGTGGGTCCGTCCATGGAATCGGGAACCGGACCGGTACCCACCGATTCCCATAAATTGGAACTGGGAACCGGACCGGTTCCCTCAAGAACCACCGGTTTCGGGCGGATCCCGATTCTTTTGCACACCCCTAATTGTTGTGGCGTGAAAGTACCAAGTGTTCTTATCTCCCCATTTTAGCCGGTTGATTCTTGAATGCAAGCCTCAATACATCTCCTCTTGACTCTAAGACTGCTCAATTTTTTCAGTTAGTTGTTTCACCTTGTTTCTTGCAAAAGTCAAATTTTGTGCATTAAGTACATGCTGGATTTCCCATTTTAAAACATTAATCTCCTTAATATTATTAAAGAAAGCCTTCTTGCTCCACTTATCCAGCTCTTTAAATAAAGCTTTCAACTTACGGGCTAAGCTCAAATTACCAAAAGGAAGAGAGTATACCTGCTTTAGAATTTTTCCACTCTTCATTTTCAGTTTAGAATGCTTCAAACTTGAACAACTTGATTCTCTTCATTAGTGTAGCAGAGGATAATAGTAAAATAGGGCTATGATCTGAACCGATGGCTAGTAATGCGAACGCTTCAGCTTTAGGGTACAAAATTCTCCACTCAATGCTACAAGTTACCCGATCCTACCTCTCTTATACATATTCCTCTCCTTCACGATTATTAGCCCAAGTGAATACAAGCATTTAGAAAGTCTCTAAAGGTATTTAACCAATATGTTTTGGCCATTCTTTTACCCACCTTCTCCCAATAATACAAAATCTCATTGAAATCCCTTAAGCATAGCCAAGGTAATTTTTCCAGTGAATTTAATCCCTGAATGTTCTCCCATAAAGCCAACTACGCTAGCTTAACTTGCATAAAAATAAGCATAAATTAGAACATATTTTTCAGTCTCCAAACAAGTGCATTGTTTATTTAGCACGATGAAGAACAAGAGATAAAGTCAGACATCAGATTTTTACTCGTTAAAGACGCTAGATATATTGTCAAATATCACGTCCATCACATGCAGTTCACCAACCGCCACTAGATGTATTCAACTTCAGGTCCTAATCCGAAAGCTTGTACTTATGCAAAAGCTTTGTACTACCATAATACGGATGAACTATTTTTCTATATCATGTTCCTAGATCAAAGAGCATAACGTTGCAGCATTGAAAGCCAGAGTTTCCATCGTTAATCAAGAAGGAAATTTCATTCAGCGTAAAAAGGACAAATACATAGCTCGATGACAAACGATTCAAACCCGATACGTGTGCGAGAGAGAGAGAGAGAGAGAGAGAGAGAGAGAGAGAGAGAGAGAGAGAGAGAGAGAGAGAGAGAGAAAGAGAGTGTGGATAATTAGGGTGGGCTGGACAAAATGCAAAGATTAGGCGCGAGTCAAATGTTTCCCTTTGAATTGCATTAGCGTCGCGCTTTCCGCATAACGTCTTTCATTGCGGTTCCGGATTTATCGCAGCTCCAGAGTCGTGGAAGCGGCGGCTTCCTAAAATCGCGATGAACAAAGGGTAGGCATATCCACACTTTGTTGTAGCGTAACAATGACAAGCAATAGCAAGGTAACGATGAAAGTCATAGAGACAAAATAGAAGGTTTGAATCACGTACGACGAGGTTAAATGTTGAGTAAAAGTCGTTTTATTTAGAAATTAAACTGTTAAGAGGATGGTACAATGACATTCTATGTATTATCTCTCCATACTCTTCCGTACGGAGGCTGATATAATGAGGAAAGCCTAACGTATGTGAACCTAATATTTGCGACTTTTGGACAGAGGATCATCGAAATTCTACACCCCCCCCCCCGCGGGGGTCTCCCAAGATAAAAAAAAAGTACATGAAAGGAGAATATGAGGGATCTAAGTTGAGACATGACTCTCAAAAATGATTTATTTTTAGGCAAAGCTTTGATATCGTGATGAACGATAAAAGATGGGTGTTTCTAATTTGCATCACAATATCAAATTTGAAAGGTATTTATATTACAAGAGATGATTATTGGACATACGTTATTTGATCTATAATTTATAACCTATAATCTTTGTTCTTTGTTGTTCATGATGTATGTTAGTCCAGTGCCTCACCATGGAATCACATGATTGGAAAGGTTATCAACTTCATCCTTGGTGTACTAATCTAATGTACAGAGGACAAGTAGATCACATTCAACGTAAAATATATCAATTTCACAAACTATTCTTAATCCGCCCGAATGTTATTTTCTCTTAAAATTCTTTCTTCTCCATTGCGAAAATCATGTTGACTGGGAAGGAGTCAGCATTTCTTGGATTAGAAACTTATGAACAATAAATTTTCTCCCCTCTGAAAGCGACCACCACGTGGCCCCAACCCAGTAACCTATCAAGAATCAACGTCTTAATCCTGTTTATATCCGGCTGATGGCGATACCCATGTGGACGTTTTCCATCACTTTTGAAATATGAGGATTTGAAAGTGAAATCGAATCCATGGAAAAAATCGAACCACTGTCGTGCAACTTCTCGAATGGAGAAAATTCTTCCCCTCGATCGCCGACCAATGATAATAATTACACTTATTACATCCAATTGTTGTCAAGTTTGTTGATTTA
Organism: Eucalyptus pauciflora; assembly: GCA_007663325.1. Taxonomy (NCBI): domain Eukaryota; kingdom Viridiplantae; phylum Streptophyta; class Magnoliopsida; order Myrtales; family Myrtaceae; genus Eucalyptus; species Eucalyptus pauciflora. Next base: position 2,790,519 of record VMYD01000056.1, read on the forward strand.
AAAGGAAAAATTTTGGACAACCTCGAATTAAGACAAAACGAGCGTAGATGCTCCGGATCTGAGCTTTTGTCATCGACGTGTTAAACGATGCCCGCAAATTCAGCCTGCGAAGAAACCCTAATTCTCGCCACTCATTGCGTAGCGGGAGTCGCTCTTTTTCTTCGAAAAAGGTCGAGCGGAAATTGATAAATTAAACCTGAAGTGACGGTGCGAGGACGATCTTCAACGGCCCATAACCTCCATTAACGGCTGCATCAACGAACATGTCTCGCTTTCGTGACGAGGGTTTTGCCCTGTTTTTGTCTCTGCTGGACTCTGCAGGCAGTCCTTAAATGCTGGTGACTCGTAGAAACCCTAGATGACTCTACATCGAGTCATTCGCGACAGGATTGCCTGATTTCGTGGGAGTATGTATGTGCGGCGTGGAATAACTTGCTTCTCTTCTTACTATTATTTATTTATTTATTTCAGATACAATCATACATTAATAAGTCAATTCTCGCAATATACTATATCAACCTCACAATTCTTGTTAAATACATATATTATCGACACCATGACTGGACATTTCAGCTTAGGAGATTATTGAATTTAACCCGTGATGCTTATATTCACCTTTGAATGTATATAGTAACTTGATCAATTAATAAATTCGAAAGCTAATCTCTTTTTCCCCTAGAACATGTGTGCCTATTTTGTCTTAATCAATCAATTGGAGGAACGTGTTGGCCAAAAGAAATTGTTGGTAAAATGACGATCAAACAAAAGAAATTGTTGGTAAAATGTCAACTTTGATCGTCTGCTCGAGACGTTGGACAATAATATAAACGAAGCAGTCCCTATCGCATGGGACGATATTTATTCGGGTGGATAACTGCTTTTTAGACTTAGCCGCTTGGACGAACCCCAAAAAATCGTATGCCCGGACAAACTTGAGGACATTGGATGTCCAATCAGAGAGATTTCCGCTCTATCACCTCCAAATTTTTTGACAATAAACAATTTCGTTCATAGTCTTCTCAAGGTACGTGTGCGCAAGTTTCAATTGCATTAAGAAAAATTCCGTAAACATACATAGGTCGGTTCATGACCACCACATTCTTATAGATAAGATTGCTTTTTTCCCCTATATATACTTTTATTTTCTGTATTTTCTAACAGTTACATCGTAATTATTAACCTCTGGTTCCTCAACATTACATAGAATACATAAAAAAAGACCAACTATGCCTAAATTCTGGATTTGCAGTTGTGGCCGTGCTTCTCAATGATAAAGTTGGACGGTGGACCTAGACCTTCCAACAGAAAATTCAACGGGTAACAGTTTCATGTGTCAAAGAATTGGACAACTTTAGTTTGGTAATCTCGGTGGACCTAGACCTTCCAACAGAAAATTCAACGGGTAACAGTTTCATGTGTCAAAGAATTGGACAACTTTAGTTTGGTAATCCTAGAATTATGGTTTATGGCCATACGAGCCTAACAACCTAGAGGCCAACCGAACACTTTGTATGCCCCATGAATAAGTTAAATCTAAACATGTGGCTTGGGCAAAGTGACCTTGCCCTAGAGTAGTTTACACGCACTTTGTGGGACTTAAAAAATTAATTCTAGCTTCTGAGCTGGAAATTCCTAGATGCCTCAATTAACTATGCAAATCTCGAGATATCTCTTCGATAATGTTATGCAAATAGTATAAAGATAGATGAATTTTTTTCTTATATCTTACTCCCCATAGTCATGTAAGAATTTGTCGGCATGGAAAATTAAAAAAGACTAAGGGTCCGTTCATTTTGCGAAAAATGACTTCTGGGAAAATGTTTTTCGGATTTTTCAGTGTTCGTTTAACGGAAAATGAACTAGTCAAGGAAACTGTTTTTCATCATTGAAAAAAACAACCTTAAAGTGAGGAAAACGTTTTCCATGACTTCTTCCCTCTTACTTCTTTTTATTAATACATTTTTGTTTTATTTTTATGCTTTATTTTTATTTTTTATTTTTTTTAAATCAAGTTTTTAATTTCTTTTCTTTTCTTTTTTTCCTTTTCATCTTCTTCTTTGAAGGTGCCGCTGACCGGCCACGGTGGCGTCTCGCGACCGGCCACAAGCCAGCGGTTGGCGACCTTGCTAGCGAAGCCGAGATTGGGCCTGCGCCAAATCGGGCGAGGCGGAGCTCTCGCCGGCCTGGGCGGAGCTCGCGGCTCGCCAGATCCGGCGAGCTGGGCGGGGCTCGGGCCGCCCGAGTTCGCCAGAGCCCGACGAAGCTCGCGGCAAGCTCGGGCGAGATCGGTCGAGCCTCGAGCTCGCTGGATTTGGCCACCGGGTCTTGGTCGGCCGCCGAGCAGCCGGCCATCATCAGGTAGGAAGGAGGCGCCAGCGGCGAAAGGAGGAAGAAGGAGGAGGAAGGAGGCGCTGGCGGAGGAAGAAGGAGCAGGAAGGAGGAAGGAAAAGAAAAAAAGAAAAAGAAAAAGAAAAAGAAAGAAAAAATAAAAAAATTCGATTTAAAAATATAAATAATTAAAAATTCATTTTAAAAAAATATATATAAAAGTTAAAATTAACTTTTTGGTCAATTAAAAATATTAAAATTCAATTTTTGATAATTTTTCCCAAACAATTAAATGAGCTAATGAACGGTGGAAAATATTTTCCGCTCAAATTTTAGATTTTGGCCGAACACCGGAAAATAGAGTCATTTTCCTAGAAAATGACTTCCGGGAAAATGTTTTCCAGAAACATAATATTTTCCCCGAAACGATGGACCCTAAGATTAAATGTTCCAAATTATATTTTCTATATACGTGGAATTATGTTATGGAGCCGGAAGTGCCTCTTGCCATATTTTGATAAACCTTCTCCCAGCCTAAGAAGCATGCCTGGTTCTCTAATCTCAAAGAAAAAGAGGAGCTAGATCCCGCCTTTAGAATGATTTGAAGTAATTGCAGTTAGCTTAAAGACATTCGTAGATGTCGATTGATCAATGCTTTGGGAAGTACTAAGAGATGCGCACGCATACGTGCGATATCCAAACTATTTCCGTTGACCGTCATGAAAATCTGCGTACAGACCCTTGTTGCTAATTCTTTATTTGCCGTAAAATCTGCATGAATCCATACTTCAACGATTCAAACATCCCACGATCCGTCGCCGATATAGTTACGGAGATCATTGCGTCAGATTATTCAGCTTGCAAGAAAAGTTATAGCGCGAATAGACCATATAAAAAAACAATAAATAATGGCAAAAACGATCGCCGAAAATTCTCCAATGACGACAAGGACTCCTATTTAGTGGAATTTTGTGCTCTCAATTTGACTATAAATACCCGCACGTTGTGCGCCCAAATTGAGTGCAAGAAATCAAACTCCTGACCAAAGTGTCTCGAGAATCACATGGCGCTTCTTCAATCTCCATCGATTTGCTTCCCTCTCGCCCTTCTCCTTTCTCTCCTCATAAACTCGTCTCACTGCTTCAAACCCAAATCGCTTAACATCTCGAAAGTTCAGTCCAACGGTGATTGGTCGCCGGCAGGTGCGACGTGGTACGGGAGTCCCAACGGCGCTGGAAGCGATGGTAATGGAATGACAAGATATTTTTATTTGGTCTATTCACCTGGAGTAAAGATCATTTTATGCAAGCGCCGTTGGTCTCATCACACGCCTTTCAGTAATTTTGACTTATCAAGTCTTTCGAGTATAAATCGGTTCGGACATATGAGTAGCTTAGGTCAATCGCTTAATCGGGATTGATTTTGGCTTTGTACCAAACACATATAGACTTTGAGGTCAAACTGGAATCAAGTACAACGCTAGACAATACTACTCTAGTAATTACACATTTCACCTGATCTGCAAATATACATATATATTTATGAATACATATATAATATATTATATATAATATGCTTTGTACGATATTTTGTACGTAGGTGGTGCATGTGGGTATGGGAGTGGGGTCGACCAAGCTCCATTCTCTTCAATGGTGTCCGCAGGAGGGCCTTCTCTTTTCAAATCAGGCAAAGGATGTGGAGCTTGTTACCAGGTTTCTCTTGCTAGAAAAGTGTTTCTCGAATTATTTTTATATTCGCCGTCATCGGAGAGAATTTGCCACGGACAAAGTTAATATATGTTCACGAGATATGCTTTTCCTAAATTAACAATCGTGGAATAGAATTCATGAAAACATCTACTGCGGCACGCTTCTAGACTCCCATTAAAAGTAGTTTAAATTCTTCGTATTTAAATAGATTATTTGACTCGGTACATATTGTCCTATTCAAACGGATTATTTAGTAGTAGTTAGGAAGTGCAGTCTTTTGAGCTCTTGTTGATTAAATTTCAGGTGAAATGCACTGAAAACGTGGCTTGTTCCGGGAACCCGGTGACGGTCGTTATAACTGATGAATGCCCTGGTGGCCCTTGTGTCGCTGAATCTGCTCACTTCGATTTGAGCGGCACGGCTTTTGGAGCCATGGCGAGGTCCGGCAAGGCCGATGAACTTCGCAACGCTGGGGTGCTGCAAATTCAATACCAAAAGTCCGTACGGTTGATCCTTTCTCTATGGATCCTTTCGAGTGAATTCCAATTTTAACAGACGCGCAGAGGGAAAAAAGGAAGATAAAACGCATTGAAAAGTGCTTTAAATTAATGAGAAAATTTGCTTTCACCAGACTTATACTAATCAGCAAATAGTCTAACTTGCTTATTAAAAGTCTATTTATGTGCACATATTTACAATGCCAAGCAGAGTAGAGTGCAATTTCCCCGGCGCGAAGGTGGCATTCCACGTTGACTCCGGCTCGAACCCCAACTATTTCGCTGCGCTAATTGAGTACGAGGATGGGGATGGCGAGCTCGGCTCCGTCAACCTGAAGCAGGCTCTAGACTCTGACTCTTGGCTTCCGATGCAACAGTCGTGGGGCGCGGTTTGGAAGTTGGATGGCGCGGGCCAGCTGCGCGCCCCATTCTCGATCAAGCTCACCTCTCTTGACTCCGGCAAGACCCTGGTTGCCAACAACGTGATCCCCGCTGGGTGGCAGCCCGGACAGACGTACCGGTCGGTCGTCAACTTTGCTGTCTAAGGGTTGTGCGTGGTTTGCTTGGGAGACGAAGAAATGGAGATTGATCGTCAGTTAATTTGGCTCTGTGTGTTTTATGTGATAGGCAAAAAAAAAATATTGGATGGTGTGGAAAAAGAAAGTATTTTGCTTTTTCCACTCTGTGTAATCTAGTCAGCTATGAGCTACCTCTTGGAAAAGAGAGTAGTAGTGAGAAATGAATGGTATTGTCCTTTGAAAATCAAGAATGATTTAGGTATTTTTGTTCCTTTTTTCACGCCAATCTATTGTATTTGAAGCTTGAAAGCTTTTATGTTTTGCACCAATATATGTACCACTTCCAAAATGGATGGTCATAAATCGTGTCAATCTATATGCAAAGGGGTATTTTCTTCACTTTGAAAAAAATGAAATTTCTCAACGAAAGTTATAATTCCTTAGAAACCATTTTTAATACATATTCATAAATAAAACTAACGAGCCCGACCTTTCAACATATTCCTATCACTCCCAACTATCACTACTTTGATTCATTTCTAGGAAATCAACCTCTTGTGCGTCGAGTTTGTACATAATACTAGCTCCAATAATATATGTGAAAAGAAACATCATCATTGAATTTTCAGTTCAATCCCGATAAAACTTGTTGACACCTAAATTTTGACGGCCCATTTTAGAAAATTAGGGATTAATTTTATTAATTGCATAGCGCATAGATTTAGGTTGGATTTATTTGTTTTTTTTTTTACTTTTTATGGAATCGGTGGCGGATAAATTCAAATTAGTTGGCCAAGCCTATTTTTAAATGATCAGGAATTATCTTGTGAGAAAATAAAAATTTGAAATTTTCCGGGATAGGGCAAGTGGAAAAAACGAATGTTACGAAATATTGCGATTTCGCTTTTTAGGATTTGGAATTAAAGAGTAATCTTATCGAAATCTTGGATCGTTATCAATAGGTGAAAATTTTGTAAAAAGATTTGCGAAGATTGACTCGAGGAATTTTGAAAATCCAATTCCTCTCCCTATAAAAGGCCATGTGTGCGAGAGGTTTTGGGGGGCTGGCTTTTCTTTGGAATCAAAGAGAAAAAGAAAAAAAAAGGGAAATCAATCACAACAAAAGAAAGGAAGCTTCGTTGGCCGAGTAAGGGGGGGAAGCTTTGCTTTTTCCTTCTGCAAAAGTGTTGCAGAAGGGAAAAGGGGTTTTCTTTTGGTTAAAAAAGAAGAAGAAAGGTTAGCAAAAGGAAAAGTTTCTGCAGAGAGCAGAAGGTGCAGAGAGTGGACGTGAGGTAAAAGCAAAAGGAAAAGAAGATTAACTGTTCATCTTCTTCGTGGAGTCCTCGCCGCTTGCACCCTCCCCTGCAACCTCCATCCGCGCCATCACCACCTAGCGCCCCCACCGCCGCTCCGCCAGCATCCGACCGGCCACCGACGCCTCCCCGTGCGACACCGCTTGGAAGCCGGATATCCGAGCCACCCGCACCACCACCTCCGCCGCGCCGCGGCCCAGCAGAGCGCGACCCAGCTCCCTTCGCCCCTGCCGTCGCTCCGGACGCCGCTGATCTTCGACACCCACAGCAGCCCGACGCCGCTCCTCAGCAGCCGCTCCTGAGTGACTGCCTGCAGCTGTTCGTTGCTGCCGGAGATCCGAGCCTCCTCGCCGCGCGCCTGCTGTGCCCTCGCCGGAGTCCCTTGCCGGTCCACCTTCGCCGGAGCTCCGAACCTAGCAGCTGCTCAGATTTGCTTGAAAAGAAAAGAAAAGAAAAAACAAAAAAAGAAAAGCAAATTAGGTAGTTTTTCTCTCTTTTTACTTTACTTTTATTTTTTTTATTATTTGTTCTTTTTTAGTATAATTGTTCCTTAGCGTAAGGATGATTGATATTCCGATATAAAAGTGCCCATCAAATTAGAGGTTGTCAGTCCGATTTTCGCGCCCGAAATCCGACTCGCAATCTCTTATAAAAAATCAACAATCCGATCTCATGCTCGAGATTCGATTCGCGATTTAATTTTAAAATTGGACAGCCCGATCTCATGCGCGAGATATGGTTCGCCAATTTTCGAATATCAATTTTATCTTGTTTGATTTGATGTCATGGTGTTTGAGTCAATAAAAAAAAAAAAGTTTGATTTAGGATTAGGTTGTTTTATTATCTTGCAGGATTAGATTAGGGATTTTTTATTTTGAATCATGAAAAAGAAAAAGAAAAAGTGCATTCATTTAGGATTGTTAGTTTTTCTTTTATTATTTGAATTGCATGTTTGATCTTAATTTCGAATTTCATAAAAAATTAGGAATTAAGGCATTATTTGCACGTCATGGCATTTTAGAATAAATTACGTGTTTTATTTTAAGTCTAGATTGATTTTTGCATCTTAGGATAGAACTTACTAGTTTAAGATAAGATCTTAGTTTAAATTAGGATTTAGTCTGACCCGATCCTTAATATAAACTAGATAGAATCTTAATCTAGATAATTATATTTTGCATTTTCCTTAATTTTGAATTTCATAAAATTTGTTTTAGGATAAATTAGTTTCAATTTCTAGAACATGCTGCATTTTTCTAGAATAGAAAATTCATGTGCACGTCATATAGAATTAGGTTCATGAAATGCACGTCATTTAGTGATTATTATTAGGTTCATTTAATTAGAAATTGCCTGTCATTAGAGTTAGGTCATTTGATTAATTTAGATTGCATATTTAATTATTGCATTACTTTAGAAATTACCTTTACTCATGTCATATAGTTTAGGTCATGTTACCATGTCATATCAACTCATGTTAGATTAATAACATTGCATCGCATGATTCTCATTGAATAAATGAAAACAAAAAAGATTGAGTGATGGCTTGTTAATTAGAAATCATATCTAGGATTGCTGATGTGAATTTTGATCTAACAACGCAGATGCTTTCGTTGCTTTGAGGTAAGTTTGTAATTTATTCATTGCTTTCTTGGGTGTTAAATTGATGGATTGAGCACCCGCATGATCACCTCACATGTTAGAGAAATAAATTTAAAATCAATTCAAGCTGTTTACCAAACATTTTTTCTAAAGAATGGTACCGAAAGGGCATTAGAGAAATCTAGTGTAACCAAGTCCCCGTACCCATAATTTCTGGTTCGTAGGAGTAAAGTAAATCTCCCGTTGCTTTACTTGGGTTTCTAATCGACCCACCAAAAATAGATTAGTGGCGACTCCTAATTGAAAATCACTTGCATGTTAAGAACTCAAACCTAAGTCGCGAATTGGTATGGGCTTGGGAGAGCCCGAGTTAAGTTTAGGCTTAACAATCCATTAGCCTAATTTTAGGTGGCAACCCCGAAAAATCGGTCGCGACAGCTTGGCGACTCCGCTGGGGAAAGAAGTTAAATCTCTTAGTGGACTTAGGCCAATTTTCTTTTGAAAAATGTTTTTGTTTGGTAGCAAGGATTCCAGGTACGTCCCTAACATTTAAGGTGTTAAATGTTTTTGCAGATTGGGAGGTATAAGGGGAAGTGTTTGCTAACCTTTGTTTTGTAGGGAGGTGTAGGAATGAATGGTTTACTTGCACATATGAAGTGTTGCTTTATATAAACTATTGTGCATGCCTTGCATCTTACACTACACTTTTGCACACACAACCTGCCGCCGGACCTGGGCCGCATAGGATCATTTAGGATGGTGTTGAGATGGATACCACTCCGATCGCATGCTCGCGGTACGAGTCGCCCATCTCAATTCCGAAATTTCTTTCATGGTGTCAAGAGTACCCACCTCGGTCCGCATGCCCGCGACCCGGGTCGGCTCTTTGACCAAGCCGAAGTCATGAGGACCCGACATAGTCCACAAGACCGTGGCTAGTCCGATCATCCTTGTGGCTTCACCTTGCTAAGCCTTGTAGATTAGAAATCGAACCACTTACCATGCGCATGTCTATGTGATTGCCCTTTATTGGTAAAGTAAGTTCTCTAAATTCTTGCCTTTGCAATTTACTTACGTTATTGCATTATTTTATCGGTCCATGGCATTAGGATTGTCTTGAGTCTTGATCAATATATAATGGGGACGACATCGGACATTCGAATTATTCTCCCTCCAAAGGAAGAGCTTAGCACTTGGTGGGACAAGTTAGACCAAGGTGGCCGCCAATTTGTAGAGTCGCATATAGCTCGGCTACTTCCACTGTTGCGTATCAACATCCATGGTGGTGTCATCCAAGCACTTGCTCACTGTTGGTGCCTCGAGACTTCCACCTTTATCTTTGGCGGTAAGCATGAGCTCACTCCCACCTTGGAAGAATATAGCATTGCCCTGGGAAAATCTTTGAAAGCTGAATTGATTAGTCCACCTATTGGAATTGATCCCGTTGTGGCCTTATCTGATTTTTTAAGAATTAAAGAGGACAATATAAGAAAAGTTTTGAAGGCTCACCGCCATACTTGCCCTTTATCTTTTCTAAAAGAATGTTTTGAAAATGACACTTCATTTCAAATGCGTAGGATTTTCCTTTTAGCTTTCTTTGGGTTCATAATCTTTCCTTACTGCAAGAATGCTATTAACCCTTTGATGGCTCATTTACTTAAGCAAGTGTTGGAAGGGAAAATTTTTGTCAACATCATTCTAGCTGAAACCTTTCTTTCCCTCACTCGATTTAAAGGAGGCGGTGATAAGACTTTCCGTTCCTCTCCCGAGCTTTTGCAAATTTGGTTTCTTTCTCATATAAAGGGATTTGGTGGTTTAATGAATATACATGATATTAGTAATTCTAATCACCCTATTATAAAATTTGAGAACAACCAAAAACATGCACCGGATTATCATTATTCTAGGTGGCTAGCTTTCATGAAAAAATCAACTTCCAAGGGTTTCCTATGGCATGCTAAATGGTTCCAAGTTCGTGTGGCGATGCTCACATGTGGAGGTATTGGCCCAATCCCTCTATTGGGATTCACTGGAGCATTGGAGTACTATTCGACTAGAGTGACTCGTCAGTATCAAGTCGTGCAAGAGCTTCCCCCGGCATTACAAGCAGATCCACTCAAAGTCAGCTTCGTTGATGGAAACCGAGACCATGAAGACTCTATTCTCACTATCAAATCAATGTGGGACATGTGCCATCCACGAAAACTCAAATGGCCCGAGGAAGAGCTGAAGGGTAAAGAAAGAAGGTACTATGCTTCGGCTAAGTACATTCAACAACACAAGATTCAAGAAGAGCTGCTTCCAAAGATACCAGAGGTGCCGCTGAAGATCACCAATCGTGCTGAGAATAAACGCCTCAAAAGAGTTGCTGAAAAAGCTCAGGAGGAGAGCAAGCAATTGCGCCGAATGGCGTCTCGAGTGTATATTGATCAAGCTAGATGAAGTGCTTGAATCAATCTTACTATTTCTAGATTAATGTTTAGGAAGTTGAGTCATTTATTTTCCTAGTTCATGTGTTTAGGACACTTCAAAGTTTTTACATTGTCAATTTCAGAAAAATCTCATTAATGAATAAAAGTGTTAGACCTTTGTCATGGACCGGCGTACTTCATATGGGTTACTTACTTTTGTTCATTTCTCAATTAGGTTATAACGGATCCCTCACGTTTGCCCATAATCACGCGTTTGAGAGCTAGAATGGCCGACCAAACTGAAATGCGTGATCGTATGTCCGCTGTGGAAACTCAACTCCAACAAGTGCTTGCCTCTATACAGCTTATGACGGATCAATTTCAATCCCTCCGAGCGAATCCGGCTCCTCCACCTGCTCTCCCCGAGATAATAATTTCGAAGCCGACAAACAAGGGCCAAATGGTTGATGATGACATGCCTGAGCTGGAAGATGACCCACCATTGATCACCACCGAAAAGGCTAAGATTGACAACGTGCCTAAGATGGAGCAAGATGAACGCGTTGCGAAACTTGAGGAGAAAGTGAAGCAATTGCAAGAGTTGCAAAGTTCACTGCCATTCGACTTGTCCGTGTATGAAAAGGTCAAGAGGCCGAAGAAGTTCAAGATGCCAGAGTTCGAGAAGTACGATGGTACTTCCTGCCCAAAAGCCCATTTGCAGATGTACCATGTACGCATGGCCCAATATGTCAAGAATGAGCCCCTTATGATTCAATCATTCCATGCGAGTTTGACTGGGCCTGCACTGAGTTGGTACATAATGAAGAATGTAAACCTCCTTGACACCTGGAATGAGGTGACTGACGCATTCCTCAAGCAATATAAGTTCAACATGGACATTGCACCTTCCCGAGAGGATCTTGAGCGGATGGAGAAGAAGAATGAGTCATTCAAGGAGTATGCTGTGAGGTGGCGAAATCTAGCCGCTCAAGTCACTCCGGAGCCTGCCAGCAAGGAGCTGATGAAATTGTTCGTTAGGACTCTCCCTTATGAGTTCCGTAACCGAATAGCTAGTACGTACGTCGAAAATTTCAATCAGCTTATTCCTGTAGGAGAACAAATCGAGGTAGGGATAAGGGAAGGATGGTTTACTGAATCATCTAGCAAGAGATTCACTGCCAAGAAGGAGAAGGAAGCAGCTGTAGATGTGAATTTGGCTTATGGCCAAGAAAATGTCAAGCATGCTCCTGTTATCCAAATGAATTCGAGACAACCACAAACCGCTGGCCGTCAACCATTTGTCCGAGCAAATAATAGAAGGGAATTCTCTCCTCTCCCTGGGTCTCCATCCCAAGTGTTGATTATCCTCCGAAAGAACGGTTTGCTTACTAGCGAACCAAAGCGTCCTAATGTTGAAAGAAATCGCAGTTACGACCCGGCGAAGAAGTGCGACTACCATAGCGGTGAACTGGGGCATTCAACTGATGAATGTTTCACCCTCAAGCACAAGATCCAAAACCTCTTAGACACGAAAGTCTTTTCATTTCAAACAGCTCGGCCGAATGTCCAAAAGAATCCGCTACCCGAGCATGAAAGCACGGTGAATGCTATCTTGGAATATGAAGTTGGCCGAATCAAGGACTCGAAGGTGCACGTGGCAGATGCCTATAGTGGATTGGTGAGAGCTGGATATTATTCGGGTCAAGAAAATGTTCCTCTGTTGCTGATGAAAGAAAGAATTGCCCAAATGGTGGATGACGGCATTATTGTATATGCTGACCGTAGCTGCATAGTTTCCACTATTTCCCATATCATCATCGATTGGGAGCAGGAGCAAGCTGCACTTAATGCTAGTAAGGAAGAAGTTGATCCTTCGCTCGCGGACATGCCTCCACTAGAAGATGCATCTGATGAAGAGATAATGATTGAAATACCTCAGCCGTACGAGTATGTTAATGATAAGGCAGTGCCTTGGTCTTATGATTTAAATGTTGACCTTGTTACAAGATCTGGTCGCACCTATGATCAAGCCAATACTCAACCTGCAAAGCCAGTCATTGATGAGGAGGCTAAGGAATTTCTGGCTGTGATTAAAGCAAGTGAGTATAATGTGGTTGATCAATTGCGAAAGATGCCTGCTCAGATTTCTTTACTCGAGCTTCTCCAAACATCCTCTGTGCATCAAAAGTCACTAATAAAGGTGTTGAGTGAAATTCATGTGCCAGAAACAGTTGAGGCGGACAAGTTGGAAGAATTTGTGGGATTAGTCCTTCTTAAGGATTTGATTGCCTTTTCTGATGAAGAATTCCCTCTTGAAGGCCGGGGACATAACAAAGCACTCTACATCTCCGTTAAACACAAATCTTCTCATGTGTCTCGAGTGCTCCTTGATAATGGGTCCGCTCTGAACATATGTCCATTAGCCACTCTGCGGCGCCTCAAGGTAGATCTGTCTAAGATACATGCTGCGATGACCTCGGTACGAGCTTTTGATGGCACAAAGAAGGAAGTACTCGGAGAAATCTATCTCGACATACAGATAGGGCCAGTTTTCTTCAACATTCCCTTTCAAGTGATGGACATCCTTACCGCATTCAATTTCCTGTTGGGTCGTCCCTGGATACACTCTGCTGGAGCAGTGCCTTCAAGTCTACATCAAGCTGTGAAATTTGTAATCAAAATGAAGCTAGTCACCGTGTATGGTGAGGAAGACCACCGGATCCATCATGAGACATCTATCCCCTATATAGAGCCGGATTCTGAGATCGAATCAAGTTACCACTCATTTGAGTTGGTATCCACCATACATGCTTCTCGAGGTTCATCACCGTCCTCTCCTGAAGTTTCAGATGCTGCTCTTATGGTGGGAAGAGTAATGGTCGGAAACGGTTTTGTTCCTGGTAATGGTCTCGGTAGAAATGGTCGGGGCATTCGAAACCCCATTGAAGCCCCTCAGAGGTCCCGTGCTGCTGGTTTAGGGTACCATGGAAGAGGTGGGGGAAGTTCAAGGGGACAGACGCGGGGGCGAGGTAGGCAAAACCCGCTACCTCCGAGTATTCATGAGACATTCCCCGGTCCTCCCATAATGATGCAGGATGAAGCAGATACCCTGGGGCAGCTTAGTGGCAAATTTGATTACCCAGTGAATTATTCGGCCCCTCCCAGCTATTGCGTTGATCCTTGCGAGATAATCCCGGATGGATGGAATAGCATGGATGATCCAACACCCCTGAAGACCGAAAACCTTGATGATGAGCTGGAAGGAGTTGTTGACTTATTCGACAATCTCATCATAGGAGCTATTGATGAAGAATGCCCTGAAGAGATGGGCCTTGGCCCACAAGAGTAACTTTTTACTGCTTTCACACATTCCCCTGCGTGGGAATTTTTATTGCTTTCTAGGGATTGTTTTCAATTTCTTCTTTTTCATTTTTTCTTAGGACTTGAATTGCATTTTTCCCTTCAATAAATTGTAATTGCTTGATGAATTTCAATGAAATTACAACCTTTATTTTGAGAGCATGATGAGGCATACCAAACCAGCTCGGTGATGATATCCAGCCGATAAAAGAAAAGAAAAATCCAAGGAGAATTCTGAGACCTGGGTTTCATCATGTTTCCTCGTGTCAAATTTTTTTTAAAAAAAAAAAATGATTTTTTGTCAAAGGATTTTTTTTATTGCTTTTTGTTATTTATTTTTGTTATTATTTATTTATTTTTTATTTTTTTATTATTGTTATTTTTTTATTTTTTAAAAAAAAACAACAAAACAAAAACAACAAACAAAGGAAATCTAGGTTACCCTGTTTGTCTTTCTAATTCATTTACTTTTTGTTTCAGGGACGATATTCTGACTTGCAAGGACGTGAGAATGATCCAATATAATATAGCAAGTGCAAATAATGATGATTCCGAAGATCCAATCGAAGACTCCAGTGAGGTTCAACGTAGCTGGGAGCAACATGAAAGGGTTAGAGCTCCCACATCCGAGCAAACCATCACTATTAACTTAAGTGACGCTGAAGAAGCCAAAGAGGTGAAAATTGGGGCAAGTCTCCCCAAAGATGAGGCCAAACGCTTGATTCAGCTATTGAAGGAGTATCGGGATATCTTTGCATGGACCTACACTGACATGCCCGGTTTAGACCCGTCAATTGTGGAGCATTGCCTACCTACTAATCCAGATGTGCCACCTAAGAAGCAGAGGCTTCGGAGAACTAAGCCCGAACTCTCAAAGAAAATAGAGGAGGAAGTGATGAAACTTCTGAAGGTGGGATTCATTGAAGTCTCACAATACCCAGAATGGGTAGCTAACATTGTACCGGTGATGAAGAAAGACGGTTGAGTCCGAGTTTGTGTCGATTATCGGGATCTGAACAAGGCTAGCCCGAAGGATGATTTCCCGTTACCACACATAGATGTTCTTGTTGATAGTACTGCCGGATTTGAACTATTCTCATTTATGGATGGTTTTTCTGGGTACAATCAGATAAGGATGAAGGAGGAAGATAAAGAGAAGACTGCATTTATCACACCATGGGGGACCTTTCATTATAAGGTTATGCCTTTCAGACTAAAAAATGCAGGGGCAACTTACCAGCGAGCCATGATAGCCCTGTTTCATGACATGATGCACAAAGAGATTGAGGTCTACGTTGATGACATGATTGCAAAGACTCGACCTGGAAAAAGCCACGTTGATACCTTGAAGAAGTTATTTGATCGACTCCGCAAGTTCAAGCTTCGACTGAATCCCGCTAAGTGCGTGTTCGGAGCAACATCTGGTAAATTACTTGGATTCATTGTGAGCAGTAAAGGGATTGAAATCGACCCAGCTAAAGCTAAGGCCATTTGTGAGCTACGACCTCCGTCAACAGTGAAGGAAGTCCGGAGCCTTTTGGGGAGGTTGAATTACATTGCTCGATTCATTTCCCAACTTTCTGAAACCGCCAAGCCATTCTTCAAACTTCTAAAGAAGAATGCACGGGTCAACTGGGATAATGAGTGTCGAGACGCGTTCGACAAATTGAAGTATTACTTGATGAATCCACCAATGCTTGTCCCGCCTTCGCCGGGGCATCCTTTGATTCTCTACCTCACTATTCATAGTGAGTCACTGGGTGCAATGTTGGCTCAGGAGAGTCCTCTTGATAAAAAGGAACGGGCCATTTATTATCTAAGTAAAAAATTCACAGTATCAGAACTGAAATATCCTGATATGGAAAAGACTTGCGCTGCATTAGTGTGGGTATTGCATAGATTGCGACAGTATACGCTGCATTACCGAACGTTCCTCGTGACTGAGAATAATCCTATCAAGTACTTACTTGAACGGCCAGCTTTGGTGGGTAAGTTGGCTAAATGGCAGATTTTAATCTCAGAATTTGATGTGCAATTCATGCCACAAAAGTCGGTTAAAGGTCGAGTGATTGCTGACCTATTAGCTGAGAATCCAAGAGTCTCAAATAATGATGATGGTTTCCTAGATGACCGTGTCTTGAATATAAGTGAAGATTCATGGACTATGTTCTTTGATGGAGCCGTGAACTTGTCTGGTTCTGGTACTGGGGCAGTTCTGATATCCCCAGATGGACAACACCATCCGGTAGCTGCAAAATTGATATTCCCATGCACTAACAATGTGGCTGAATATGAAGCTTGCATTCTCGGGCTTCAGGCCGCAATTGAGATGAGTGTGGCCAAATTAAGAGTGTTTGGAGATTCGGCGCTGATCATACTACAGACTGTAGGTGAATGGAAGACTAAGGATGCCAAATTGCTCCCGTATCATAAGTATTTAGAAGATCTGATAAAGGAGTTCGAGGAAGTTTCATTTGAATACTTGCCGAGGTCTCATAATCAATTTGCAGATGCACTTGCCACATTGTCTTCTATGCTGAGAGTCACTGATGGTTTAGAGGTCGAGCCACTAAAAATAGAGATTTTGCCGAAACCAGCTTATTGTATGATTGTGGTTGAAGAACCTGATGGAAAATCATGGTATTACGATATCATGAATTACATTAAAAAACAGGAATTCCCCAAGGGAAGCACTCAGGCTGATAGGAAGTACATCACGAAGATGGCTTCGAATTTTTTCGTCAGTGGTGAGAATTTATACAAGAGATCTTACGATTCGGTCTTGTTGCGGTGTATAGATGCAGTCGAGGCCACTCAAATCATGCAAGAAGTGCACGAAGGAGTATGTGGCCCTCATATGAATGGACACATGCTAGCTAAAAGATCATGAGGTTAGGCTACTACTGGCTCACACTGGAAAGTGATTGCATCCAGCATGTTCGGAGTTGTCACCGCTGCCAGATTCATGGAAATAAGATAAATGTTCCTCCAATCGAGCTACATCAGTTTTCCGAGCCATGGCCTTTCTCGATGTGGGGTATCGATGTGATTGGCCCGATCAACCCTAAAGCTTCAAATGGGCATCGATTCATCTTGGTAGCAATAGACTATTTCTCCAAATGGATCGAAGCTACATCTTTTGCAAATGTCACTGCTCGCAATGTTGTGAAATTCGTTAAACGTGACATAATTGCTCGTTATGGCGTCCCTGAAGCGATTATCACTGATAACGGGACAAATTTGAACAACAAACTTGTTGATGGATTGTTCGGCAGGTTCAAGATTAAACATCTAAATTCGTCTCCTTATCGCCCTCAAATGAACGGGGCTGTTGAGGCTGCCAATAAGAACATTAAGAAGATCTCGGCTAAGACAGCTGAGAATTATCGAGATTGGCATGATAGGTTGCCCTTTGCATTAATGGCATACCGTACATCGATCCGTACTTCTACCGGGGCAACACCTTTTGCTTTGGTGTATGGTATGGAGGCAGTTCTGCCTGTCGAAGTAGAAATTCCTTCTCTGAGAGTTTTATCCCAAGTGGAGTTGTCTGAGGCTGAATGGTCCCAACAAAGATTTGAACAGTTGAATTTGATTGATGAAAGAAGACTGAAGGCTCTCTGCCATGGCCAAACATATCAGCAGAGAGTAGCTAGATCTTTCAATCGGAAGGTGCGGCCGAGACATTTCAAAGTAGATGATCTTGTTCTAAGAAAGCTGTTACCAATATTTCCAGATCCTGGAGGCAAGTTTGCTCCAAATTACAGTGGCCCTTATGTGGTGAAGAAAGTGCTTCCTGGAGGTGCCTTGATCCTGGCAGAAATGGATGGTCGTGAGTTTTCCAATCCAGTTAATTCCGATGCTGTCAAGAAGTATTACCCGTGATAGAATTTGACCTGTCATGTTTTGAATTGCAAGCATTTCTATGTTAAATAAATTGCTTCAATTGTTTGAATTTGCTGCAAAACTTGCATTTTTATTCCGTGATGAATTGCGTAAGATAGATTGAATGTGTCAAATGGGATATTTTGGAATGATGAAAGGCAACCTTACTACATACACTGTCCCATACACTAATCTTCAGTGAGTTGTATGAAAATTTCCATGCCTGCAAGGGAAAAGGTGATCTCGCAAAGGGTACGGTAACCAAAGTGATGAGAGGAAGTTCTTTCCTCTACCCAAAACATTACAGGTACACCAATTGTTCAGCCCTTTGAACCCATACACGTGAAGAGTTTAAATCACCCCTGTCAAGAATCATCCCACATTGGGACAAAATTTGAGATAAGTGATAGGAATTTTCTTACTCACACTTGCATCAATCTTCGAGTATTGCTTTCGCATCGTAACTCGTATGATAATTTAAAGTGCCCTAGGATGATGAAGAGCAGTCATTTCTCTATCCTATACACTTTTATCCATTGCATAGCCCACTTGAGCTTATAAATTCATTTCATATTAAACCCAGTTGGTGATCATCCCCCATGCTGGGGCAAGACACAAAACATTCAAGTAGCATGAACTAGAATGCTGACCAAATGGAGCTTCTGTTTAAAGAAAATAAGTGCTAAAGATGGGGCATGAAAAAAAAAAGCAGTGTGCCTGGTAAAAGCAAGACCAATGCCCAGAAAAATTAGAAGAAAAATCAAACTCTTGATGAAATGAGTCGTATCCCCAAAAGGCGGTACTAAACTCAAATGCTGTTGCAATCAATGGAGATTTGATGAAGAAAAATCTTCGACAGTGGAAAGAAAAATGTTGGAAATGTCAAGATGATCACCAACTTTAATCCTTTAAACACTTTTTTGAGCCTAATGATCCATTCGTTTCTCAACCCATGAACCAAGCCTACGTTACGTCCCTTACAAAGTCTCTTCAGATTAGGGCACTTGAATTAACGTAAGAGTTCATATGTTTGAAAGCATCGCTTAAAGAAGTGCGAGTAAGATAACTTCTGCCTCATTTCGCGTGTTTCTTGACTTGTAAATCCAAAGACAATTGCGAAATGTCATTTTTAAATGGCCTCGACTCAAAGAGTCGTCTTTGTTAAGTCATTGACCAAGCTCATATTACAATCCCTATTAAAGACCTCTCAAATTGGTAAAGCCGTACCACTTGCGAGATTGCCCAGACTTTTGTTTGGCATGATGATAGTAAGATAAAGTGATTGTCAAAATCCTGCATCAAAGGTCAGGATAAAACAACCCATTTTAATGAGGATGAGTGGAAAGTCCTTTCAGACTAAATGATCCCTCATTTGACACATGCATGACACTTATGTGTTTGGATTGGAATTTTCTCTTGAAATCCTTTCCATTGGAATTAGGTGATGCATGGTTGATAGAAATCATTATGCATAAACCTTGCTTAAATTAATGCGTGTTTATTTGTAAACACAAATACATGTTGCATCTCCTACAATCATGTTTTATAGGAGACATATCCCTAATGACCAGAGATGTCACCAGGTAAGTGTATCTCTATCTATACCTTAAATACTTGTCATTATATAGGTATTTTTGCTTTTAAAGTAATTTGACACTCGATAGAGTTGTCCCTAAAGATTTTTCTCCAGATCGCGAGGCCGGGCGACCGAAGAATGGTTCGGGTCCTAGCCAAGCAAAACCCCCGTTTAGGCGACCGTAGAATGGTACGGGTCCTAGACACAACAAAATTCTGTTATACTAGGCGACCGTAGAATGGTACGGGTCCTAGGAAAGCAGATTTCTTTATAAAGTCATGTTACTATTCTAGGCGACCGTAGAATGGTACGAGTCCTAGGAAAGCAGATTTCTTTATAAAGTCATGTTACTATTCTGGGCGACCGTAGAATGGTACGGGTCCTAGACATGTAACACCAATCTATCTTGAATCATTTTACCCTCCTTGAAGGTAAGATATTTCGGGTAGGTTCTTTTGACATCTCAGTCTGGATCTGGATGTCTTAATTCTTGTCGTTGAACATTTCACTTGGATGTGAATGTTCTTCTCGAGCTCAATGTTTCGATTCATTACCTGTTTGACTCCTCAAGGAGCCTGAGTGAGAGTTGGGTATCTGTGAAGTAAATAGGAATTTATCATGTACCTCAAGATGCTTTACCGCACTGACTGGTAAGTAATTGCAGGTATGTTCTTTCCTTTTGCATCATGCATTTGCATTAGCATTTCCATGCATCATATAACTTGCATTTTAAAATGGGATTCAATTTCCAACAAAAAAATCAAAAATCAGAAAAAATCATCAAAAAAAAATCATTCAATGCATATGCCTAGTCAAATTTAGGTCTCAATTTATCTTTGAAGGCAACCTCTTCGAGCTCACCTCCAAAGAGGGGCAGCTGTTGACACCTAAATTTTGACGGCCCATTTTAGAAAATTAGGGATTAATTTTATTAATTGCATAGCGCATAGATTTAGGTTGGATTTATTTGTTTTTTTTTACTTTTTATGGAATCGGTGGCGGATAAATTCAAATTAGTTGGCCAAGCCTATTTTTAAATGATAAGAAATTATATTGTGAGAAAATAAAAATTTGAAATTTTTCGGGATAGGCCAAGTGAAAGAATGAATATTACAAATGCGATTTGGCTTTTTAGGATTTGGATTTAAAGAGTAATCTTATCGAAATCTTGGATCATTATCAATAGGGATTAATTTTTTGAAAAAAGATTTGCGGATGTTGAATTCGAAAAAATTAAAATCCTAAAATTTCCCCTATAAAAGACCAATGTGCCAAGAGTTAAAAGAGGGGGGGGAGCTGGCTTTTCTTTGGAATCAAAGAGAAAAATACACAAGAAGAAAAAGGTGAAGAGAGAGGGAGGTCTTCGTGGGTTTTGAGGAGAGAAGAGACACCAAAGTAAAAAGCAAAAAGCAGAAGCAGCAGAGGAAGGGATTGGACATCTACTATTCATCGTCTTCTCCAAATTCTCTCCCCAACGTTTGCTGCCCTGCATCTGCAACAGACCGAACCAGCTCCTTCGCGGCCTCGCCTCAAGCCCCGTACGCGACGCCGCCTCACCGTACCGGACGCCGGACTTCCACGCCGCTCGCCCGCGCACCACCACGCCGCTGCCACCAGATCTATTTCTCCAGATCTCGCAAGTTCGGTGGCCCGCCGTCTCCTAAGCCCAGCACTCGAGCTCCACCTCGTCTGCAACAGCTGAGGCCCGAGATCCCCCCGCCGTCCGCGACTACCCAGCACCTGAGCTCCGCCTGTCCGCGCTCCGCCCGCCACTGCACAGACCCACGACGGACCCGCACCACCACCTCCGCCGCGCCGCGGCCCAGCAGAGCGCGACCCAGCTCCCTTCGCCCCTGCCGTCGCTCCGGACACCGCTGATCTTCGACACCCACAGCAGCCAGACGCCGCTCCTCAGCAGCCGCTCCTGAGTGACTGCCTGCAGCTGTTCGTTGCTGCCGGAGATCCGAGCCTCCTCGCCGCGCGCCTGCTGTGCCCTCGCCGGAGTCCCTTGCCGGTCCACCTTCGCCGGAGCTCCGAACCTAGCAGCTGCTCAGATTTGCTTGAAAAGAAAAGAAAAGAAAAGAAAAAACAAAAAAAGAAAAGCAAATTAGGTAGTTTTTCTCTCTTTTTACTTTACTTTTATTTTTTTTATTATTTGTTCTTTTTTAGTATAATTGTTCCTTAGCGTAAGGATGATTGATATTCCGATATAAAAGTGCTCATCAAATTAGAGGTTGTCAGTCCGATTTTCGCGCCCGAAATCCGACTCGCAATCTCTTATAAAAAATCGACAATCCGATCTCATGCTCGAGATTCGATTCGCGATTTAATTTTAAAATTGGACAGCCCGATCTCATGCGCGAGATATGGTTCGCCAATTTTCGAATATCAATTTTATCTTGTTTGATTTGATGTCATGGTGTTTGAGTCAATAAAAAAAAAAAGTTTGATTTAGGATTAGGTTGTTTTATTATCTTGCAGGATTAGATTAGGGATTTTTTATTTTGAATCATGAAAAAGAAAAAGAAAAAGTGCATTCATTTAGGATTGTTAGTTTTTCTTTCATTATTTGAATTGCATGTTTGATCTTAATTTCGAATTTCATAAAAAATTAGGAATTAAGACATTATTTGCACGTCATGGCATTTTAGAATAAATTACGTGTTTTATTTTAAGTCTAGATTGATTTTTGCATCTTAGGATAGAACTTACTAGTTTAAGATAAGATCTTAGTTTAAATTAGGATCTAGTCTGACCCGATCCTTAATATAAACTAGATAGAATCTTAATCTAGATAATTATATTTTGCATTTTCCTTAATTTCGAATTTCATAAAATTTGTTTTAGGATAAATTAGTTTCAATTTCTAGAACATGCTGCATTTTTCTAGAATAGAAAATTCATGTGCACGTCATATAGAATTAGGTTCATGAAATGCACGTCATTTAGTGATTATTATTAGGTTCATTTAATTAGAAATTGCCTGTCATTAGAGTTAGGTCATTTGATTAATTTAGATTGCATATTTAATTATTGCATTACTTTAGAAATTACCTTTACTCATGTCATATAGTTTAGGTCATGTTACCATGTCATATCAACTCATGTTAGATTAATAACATTGCATCGCATGATTCTCATTGAATAAATGAAAACAAAAAAGATTGAGTGATGGCTTGTTAATTAGAAATCATATCTAGGATTGCTGATGTGAATTTTGATCTAACAACGCAGATGCTTTCGTTGCTTTGAGGTAAGTTTGTAATTTATTCATTGCTTTCTTGGGTGTTAAATTGATGGATTGAGCACCCGCATGATCACCTCACATGTTAGAGAAATAAATTTAAAATCAATTCAAGCTGTTTGCCAAACATTTTTTCTAAAGAATGGTACCGAAAGGGCATTAGAGAAATCTAGTGTAACCAAGTCCCCGTACCCATAATCTCTGGTTCGTAGGAGTAAAGTAAATCTCCCGTTGCTTTACTTGGGTTTCTAATCGACCCACCAAAAATAGATTAGTGGCGACTCCTAATTGAAAATCACTTGCATGTTAAGAACTCAAACCTAAGTCGCGAATTGGTATGGGCTTGGGAGAGCCCGAGTTAAGTTTAGGCTTAACAATCCATTAGCCTAATTTTAGGTGGCAACCCCGAAAAATCGGTCGCGACAAAACTATTGACTAAAATTTAAGTTCAATCTCCATCAAGGTACTCTTGGACTACGTAGGATGGTCGATATTCATGTCAATAATTTCTAGCTAAAATTGACTCAAAGGACTACATTAACAAATCATCAAAAGGTTTAAGTGGCAAAATTTCGAGATTTTGAACTGAAGTGACATTCATGTAATAGATTTAGATTTTTTTTTTTTTTTGTTAATCAATTTAGATGAACGTCATTGACATGGACAAAGAAGAGCTGGGTATTGATGCAAATCAGTTTCTCGCCACCATTAAAAGGGTAAGTGACTTAAGGTGCGCATGATAACCATTCTATTTTTCTGTTTCTCTATTTTTCAGTTCCTTGGAATAGATTTGGAACAGAAATTCGTTTGGTAACACAATTTAATTTTTTTATTTCTGGAACAACTTTCTACTTCAGAAATAGATTTGGACTAGAACTTAGAAGTTAAAATATTTACCTTTTCTATTTCTAGAACAAAAGTGAGTAATGAAAACTCTTCTCGTTGTTTACTCTCATCACTTCCCTCCACCCACCCATCGCCCATGGGATGTAGGATGCCTGCCGCTGACCACCGTATGTCAGATGCCTGCCGCCGGTCGCTCATTGTTGGTTTTCGGACGCCCGTTGCCGGCCCTTGGACTTCGGCCATCTACTACTGATCGTCGATCGTTCACCACCGACTGCTCGCTGGTTGCTGGCTACTGCCTGCGTGCCTCTTGCCGTTGATTGCCGGTCACCGGTGACCCCCTGCAATTGTTGGCCGTCAGAAGCCAAACGCCTCCCACCATTACTTGGGGAGGGGGGGGGGGAGAAATTTTGTGTTATTATTAAACGAATTTCTATTTCAAGAGCGGAAATTTTATAAGGTTATCAAATGCATATTTCTACTTAGAAACTTATCTAGAGAATAAAAATAGGAAAACTAATTTCTAATCATAAATTGATTTCTAGAATAGAATGGTTATTATACATGCCCTTAGTGTCCATTATTAGCGAATATTGTTCTTTGATAGTTGACCTCGGTGTAGACGCGAAGTGCATCATCAGTATCCTCAGAAGTCATTCAAGAATTCCGGGCCAAAGATGAAGAAAGTCAGCGAGTTCATGAAGGATGTTATGCTGCATTTGCGGTTCTTCATCCAAAGCCTACGAAAGGCATTTGGAGGCTTTTGCCTTCTTTTTGTTTTTTTTTTTTATCATGTATTGCAATCCCTTATGGCTTCTCCTGCTCTTCAATTTCTTATACCTTCACTATCATGTGATACAATGTTGTTAAACCCAAACTTTATACTTAAGCTCGCTTGCCTTCAATTTTGAAGGTAACCAATTGAGCGATCAAATCGTTCTAGACATCAACTCAAAAACCCCAGATCTAGTTTGCGTTCCTTTCTCGAATGTCCGTCAGCTGTTTAACACAGAAGGACTGTGGCTGTGCCGAAATTTCTGATCTGTTGAAGTCAAGTGACAATGAATGTGGTACGTTTCACAATTCTTCGACTCATGTAATTTTAACATAAATAACATTTACTGCCTCGTGGTATGATGGTCATATAAAATACCCTCTCTGGTCTTGAGTTGCGAAGCACTTTTGGTACTTGGGGCCCAAAGGCTTAAGCTACATTTGACTATTTCTTGTTTCCCTTAAGATGGATTAATGGGTTTGATATGAGACCATGTATTTGGGCTCATTTGGATCCAAATGGGGCTCGTAGGGGTGTGCAACCGGAACCGGGTATACTCGGCCACCGGACCGGCCCATCCGAAAAATAGGATCGGGAACTAGTTCCCAAAATTCCGAACCGGTTTGAATTGGTTTGGGAATTGGTTCCGAGCAAATATCCACCCGGGAACCGGATTGATCGGACTAATTTGGGAACCGGTTTATAAACCCAAAAGACCAAAACACTATCTTTTTCCCCCTAATTTCTAATCTTAGAATTGCATTTTTCCTCTCGCATGGCGCTCCCCCATCGTTTCTCTTCTTCACTTGCTTCCCTCCCTCATTGGCTCACTGTCGCACCATTCATTGCATAGGATTTTTGCTTTGCCTTATGATGTTTGTTTATGATAATTAACCTTGTGAATCCTTAGTTTTGTTTAGTCAAAAAGTTAATGTACTTATTGATTATATGTGCATAATGTTTCAATATAAATCCTCCTATTTTAATAGGAGGATTACGTTATTTTCTCACATATTAATGTAAAATTCGAAATGGTTACCAAAAAAAAAAATGTAAAATTCGAAACCGTATAGGATACCGGGCGGTTGCAAAATAGGTTCAAGTGAAAACGGGGTTGACTTTGGAACTGGACCGGAAAAATAGGATGGTTCCAAAATAGGGTCCAGTACAAATAGGGTCGGGTACAAGATTCAGGTTTGCAAACTACTCACCTTGGACCTGATCACCCTATGGGCTCATAGTATCCTTTGCCTAGTTTAATAAATCCACAATAGGGCTGCTGCTTTTTAGTTTAGGAAAAATATATCACACATTTACCTGTTTGAGATTTTTTGTAATATAACCCTTTAATCTATTGAATTGACCAAACATAGAAGCATGTCTGTTGACACTTAATTTAAAATTAGTTTTAGAAATAAAGGATAATCTGGGTTTAGAGGGAATTCTTTTTTTTAAAAAAAAATTGAATTCGAAAATTAAACGCCCGTGCGATTTTGGAGCCATTTTGTTGTTGAAGGAGTTGAGTGGATATCGCCGGATCTTCAACAACTTCGAGTCTTCTATTTAAAGGAAATAGGTTTTGGAAGAAGAGGGGGGGGGGAATTCGAAAAAATTCAGAGCAAAAAAAATTCTGTCATTTGGGGGTTTTCTTTTCTCTTTGTCGCCAAAAAAGGAGAAAAGTCAAAAAGGTGAAAAGAGAGAAATTGGGTTTCGGTACTTCAAGAAAAAAAGAAGAAAAGTCAAAAGAAAAGGAGTGCAGAAGGAAAGAGACGTGAGAGAGGGAGACACGAGGAGAGAGAAAGAATTAAAGCAGAAGAAAACTTATTCTTCTCCGGCGCTGCTCGCTGCTGTCCACCTGAATTTCGCCCTTTGCTTGCCGGACGCCGTCGTCTCGCCACACCGGCGCCTGCACCGCTCGGTAGCCGTTCGAAGCTCCGCACAGCATCTCCACCACTCGCCTCCACAGCCGCGCTGTGCCTTTCGTGTCCATCATCACCGTTGCAGCACCGGAGCCGCCCCTCGTCGCGACACAGCTACTGCTCGCTGCTGCTCTTCCTCTAGCCGGGACTTCTTAAGCCCAACGCCTTCGCCTCCGCGCGCCACTCGCCCAAGCCGACGTCGTCGCTGCAGCTTGTAGCAACTCAGATCTGGACACCGCCACACCCGCGCCACCACAGCGCGTCCACTCTTCGTCCGCGCTGGCGATCGAGCCTCCGTGACACTGCCCGCCGAGCCCGACGTCCGCCCGACGCTGCCTCCGCCTGAGCTCGGAGTTCCTCTGCTTGCAACCACCAACTCCAAGCGACGCTCCCTCCTCCGTGCGACAATTCTGCAGCTGCTGTTGCCCGTTGTTGTTGGCTGTCCAATTTTGTGTCAACTTGGTGATTTCGTTCACTGGCTTTTGTCACTTTTGTTGCTGGACGAACCAACATTTGCTGCGAGTTTGACGTGGTTGCTCCAATATTGGTTCTCCGCGGTCATTCACATTCGGCCAAATTACACCCCCCACATCGAGACGTGATTTTTCCTGGGGCTGTTCTTTATTTTCTCTTTGTGCAGGTGCTTTTTAGCAACAAAAAGCTATGCCTTGACTAGGTAATTTCTTTAGGCTAAATTCGGATCAAATATTTTGTTCATAGTGTTTTATTTTAACTTGATTTGTTGTGATTGATTTTTATTATTATTATCTGATTAGAAAATTTATCATATTAAGTCAAAATAATAAAAAATATTGAGCCGCGAGACCTCGGGTTAGATTTTTGATTATTTAGACTTTTCATGGCAAATTCTTGAATTGCTTTGCATTATTGATGCCCATTAAGATAATATCTCGTTGATTTACATTGATGATTTTTTAAATAGGATACATATTTTGGTGCATTATGGTTATTTGTCTATCTATCACATATCATGCATGTCATATTTAGAACTTAGATATTTAAGTCCATACACATTTCACATTTTAAGCAACACATTTTCTTTTTCTTAGATTCATATAGGATTAGGTTAATTTTCCTTTAATAAACTAACAAAGAATAAAAAAATGTTATTTAGCTTATATAGATTTTATAATGTGCACATTACATGTTGCATTTTAATTGGTGGGTCATAGTTTAATGTTTTTAGTATTCCCATCATGTAGTCTTTTTAAATATAAAAATAAAAGATAAAAAAAACAAAAAATTAGCATTACATCACTACGTTACTTTTTTTAATAGAATTATTAGGTCATTTAATAAAAAGAAGAAGAAATAAAACATGAAGGTCATTTACTTGGTTAATTAATATGTCAGTTTATAATGAATCCCATTCCATATCATTATTTTTTTAATATAGGTTGCATATATATAAAGTCTAATTTATCAGGGTTACATCATTAAAAAAAAATCACAAAAAGAACATGCATATAGAATTATTATGTCATTCATCCCATATCATGAAACACGTGCATATTTAGGATTATATACATTAGATTGCATACATATAGTTCAAATTAAGCCATATGAATTGCATTTCACATATCATTAAAATAAAATTCATGCATATTAAGTTTAGATTAAAATTACATAATGATAAAAATTAGGCATCATGTCATTTAGAAAGTCATGTTTAGGGCATGCATTTTTATTAACATTTTTGAGAAGTTTTTTTTTAGACTTCAATAAGGTTGTAGTTTATAATTTCTTAGCAGTTTGATTTATTGAATGTTATTTAATTGATTGTGCACCCGCATGACCACCGTTTGCATGTTAGTATCTTAGGTTAAAATTGATCAAGACTGCTTGCAATTTTTTTTAATTAAAAATAAAAGGTACCGAAAGAGCGTTAGATTAATCTAGCGTAACCATGTCCCCGAATCCATTAAATCTCTGGTTCGTAAAAGGTAAAGTATTCTCCCATCCTTTACCTGGATTTCTAATCAACCCTAATTGGTTAGTGGCGGCTCCAATTTGAAATATAATTGCATGTTTAAATGGGTTAATTAGTATCGAGTCGCGATTGGTAGGACTTGGGAGGGTCCGCGCCAAGTCTTCGGACTTAGTAAGCCATTAACTTAGTTTTAGGTGATTCACCCTAAAAAATCGGGTCGCGACAGCTGTCCAAGTGGGAGAAACCAATAAAGTAGAGAATTGCCATAGGATAACAAGTATATTACTGACACTAATAAAATACCACTGATGATATTGAAAATTGCTGCTAATAATCTTTAAAATATCGCTAAATGCATCTTATCGTGCCAATTTCAGAAATGATGCTAATGTAGTGTAAAAAACGTTCGATATTGTTGTAGTGAGTTGGTTTGAGAGATAGTTCTCAATGATAGGGAAACTTTAGTTCTTTGCCATTTACTGTAGTGAGTAGGAGCAAATTTATTATTAACAAAAAATATAACCAACATACAATTGAGATGAAACTCACTTTTGACTTAAACGTATAGAATATGGATAGATAAATTTGTAACTTCTTTATATATGGTAGTCAGTATTTTTGGTTTAGAAAAGTAATTTCCAATATATTGTTAAATCGAATGAATAAATTATATTGCGTTGGCTAGCTTTTTTTTTCCATTGTAAAAGTAAGCACCCACTTATTAGTAACTATAAATTTGTTCACACACTTAGTTGATTTTTCAATAAGGAAAAGTAACTTTCAACCTATAATAACAATTGAAAAAAATAATATTCCACTAGTTATACGAAAAAGTAAATAATTCAAGGGTTGATGCTACAAAAAATCCTAAATTGATACAACCATGACTAATTTACCAGAAGTTAATTTGTTAATCACCAAAAACTTTAAGATAGTACATTTATGACAAATTTAATCCAAACTAATTTTTTGATTATCAAAAATTCAAAATTGATACATTTTTTTTTTATAATAAATTTACCCTCCGTTAGTTTCTCTTAAATTGAATTAATATCTCAAAAAGTCATAAATTGATACACCTGTGACAAATGAAGGGTAAAATTCTAAACTAGTATACTCATCAATTGATATGTGTCACCAAATTCAAAAATTTGACATTAAAGTTTAATGAAAATTAACAAAGGGTAAATTTGTCATATATAGAGTTTTAAATGGTCAAAAATTAATTTAGAGTAAATTTGTTATCGGTGTACCAATTTGAGATTTTTTAAGGTATTAATCCTAACTCTAATTAGCAACTTCTATATCTATATTTGATCAATGATATTCTCAATCAAAAAAGAGAGAGAGGCAAATTTCAATTAAAAAAAAGTAGTGAAAATAACTAAAATGGAATGCCCGACTCCTTCGGTTGTCTAGAGAACATAACGTGCACATGGCCAGTTGTGCAGGTCACTTGGGGAAGAGCTTGGTCAATTAATTTTAGTATTCCTTGCCAACTCTTTCGCCGAACATTCTTGCGCTCCTCGTCGAAAATGACAAATCGAAACCCAAGAGCGAGATATAGGAATCTGTGGAAAATATTCCTGACATTGTTATTTCTCAAGTCGGCTGACTGCTTCTGAATAAGAAAATCGAAACCCACAGGTGGGATTCATTAATTCGTGGGGTTTTTCTTTTTCTCTTCGTTTCCGAGCGCAAGGAGAAATACGTTGGGGGCCAACAGTGACAAGACCATAGCCTGTTTGAAAGTGCATTCATGCGAGATACTTGGGAGGAAGCATGTACGCCGTCTGCATTGCTTATTGTCCTTTTCTATCGCCTAACTCGATGAAATGTTACTATGGAAAATATTAAAAGTGAGATGAATGCTGTTGACAGTAGAGATAACATTATAGAGGATTTGTGATAAATTTTAACAAGCCTAAAAACAAGTTCTCATAAAAAAGACAAAGATCTCTTTTTTCTTATAAGTAAGACAGGTAGAGAGGCATTATAATGCATATACCTTTCTGGGTGTTAACACGAGAGTTTCACACTCCTTACGAAAGATTTTGTTTAAGTCATTACTACTTAAGCTACATTTGAAGGAACGAATATAATTTTGGATAGGATAATATCTGGTGTTTAGGAGAACACTAGATTTAAATGTATCTGGATGGACAAAAAATCCCCACCTTATGGAAAATCTAAAAAAAAAGAAACAGAAAAAAAGGAGAAAAACCCGATGGACTCGCTTTGCTACTCTTGCTTTGATCTGAATAAAAGGATGGTGGTGATGGGTTAAATTAATGGGCTCATCCGGGACGGTTCGTCTTTACAACCCATTAATTTGGTGATGATGGGTCATCGACACGGGGTTGTTTAATGTAATCTAGGTTCTATTTGCCGGGACTTTATGGGTCTATGTCCGTCCTTTTTCAGTACTTTGTTCTGCGTTGTCAACAAGTTCTTGAGGCAACCAAGTCGCGCGTTCTATAATTTTCCTTTGAGTTTCAATTTTGGGTGATGGTATGTTTTAACTTTATTTCGGAGCAGAATCTCAGAGAAGAAACAAAGGATTTGAGTTCAGTTGTGGACTCGAGTATTGATTTCAGAGTACTAATCCAAAAGGCGACTTGCAAAGAAGGAACATTGAGCATCTAGAGCGAGAAAACAGGGAATTGCAGTAGTGCACACCAGATGTGGAATCGTTAACCTCCTGCCCTTACTAAAGGATGAAGATGATGATGGTCTGTGATGTCTCATTTCCTTGACCACTAACCATGAGAGCGAAAAAGTGAGAGAGGTGAGTTGAGTGAGAATGTCAATGTATTTCAAACACTCAGTTGGGTAATATTTATTTGGATCTTTTTTTTATATCTAGACCTTATCAAACACCATGTAGAAGATTTCAAATTTTATCATATCTTTATTTTATCTGACCTTATCCTATCCAGTAAAAATGTATGGAAGACCAAATGTAGCCTTAGTTTGTATGAGCTGGTGACCGTAGCGCTTGCCAAAAGTTAGGAAACGTGTTCACATGTGGTAGCAAATACACAAGGCACAAAATGACTAGAGGTTTGTTCACGATATGTGTCAAACTGGTGACCTCTTTACCACCATACCTAAGCATATAGCAAAACCAATATGTAATACACAAAGCTGCAAGTTAATCAGGACATATTTTTACATGAGGTAGCAAATGCACAAGTGACAAGCTGACTAAAGATCTATTCATGACATGCCTCAAACTTGTAACCTCTTGGAAGACAATGTGAACTCTATACCACCATAGCTAATGATATGGCAAAAGTATTATGTAATACTTGTAAATTAATCAGGACAAAATTAACGGGGGATATGTTCTATGGAATTATGGAATCAATATTAAGGAAACCCATCTTCTACACGTATGTTGTCTGTACGATAATAAGGTATATAAAACTAGGAAAAAGACAAGAAGACTCTATAATCATGTTTCTTTTTTCGGCCGCTGGAGCGGAAGACCTATTTATCAATTGCTGGACCAAAAAACGGGGTGAACTTTGTGGTCAGAAAATAGGTGACTTGACATGTTTCTTTTCCCGGAATTAATATTTGACTGTGAATAAAACCCTAGACATGGGTTGTGAACAGCAAGTTGAAAAGCGAGGACAATGAGCTGTCTGACGCACTCCACATGCTCCTTGGCACAAAATTGGGGCACATTCCGGGAAATCCTAATTTCTATATGCTTAAAAATGACTGCGTCTCAACCCCTAGACTGGAGTAGCTCATTCAATGGAACCTACACATGGGTGTTCCAACCTATATATATGCCGGTATGCATCATAATGGCAATACTAAAGACGCTCTTCCTATTTTCAGCTCTGTCACTCATTAGTCCTAAGTCCTACACAAACACCTACAAACAGAGAGAATTCGAATCGCCGACCCCAACCGCAGAATCAGAAATGGCGAGCCCAGAAATTTTAGAGAAGAGCATGGACCAACTTACAGAGGCCAATTAGAGTCTACAAGAGCTTATCTCGAACCGCATCAGTAGGACTCAGGAATTCATGAATCTGTACTTCGTCTTCCAAGGTATTGTTTTTTCTTCTATGCTGACGTCCTCGGAAACGATCAGGTGTAAACTGAAATGGACTTTTTACGCCCTCTCTTTACTGGCCTCCATTTACAACTCCCTCGCGGTATTGGTAAACATCCGTATGTCGCTGAAGTCCTACGAAAATATGGCCCTCAACTGGGATCTATACGACAAACCGAGGGTGCACCTTGCCAATCTGAGGGTGCAACAACGGAACAATGCTAATGCCCAAGCAGCGGTAGAGCAACAGAACAATGCTAACGCCGAAGCGGTGCCGCAGCAACAGAACAATGCTAATGCCCAAGCGACGGGGCAGCAACGGAACAATCCCTATAGATTTAGAATCAATCAACGCTACACCATGTGTTATTTGACACTGCTGCTGCTTTTGATATTTTCGGCTGCAATGCTATATGGTTTCTCCCAAATTCACTGTTGTCACCGATGCAGTTACGGATGATTAGTGTGATTTTTACATTATGTTCCACTAGATCACATGTCAATATGTGGGGCATGTAGACTAGTAATTCGATCATGTCGGGGTCAAGCTACGTAGATGTCGCCCAGTTGATTTTCCGTTTGAAAGTGCTTCTTGCATGTATTGAATAAATATTATGTGGACCTTAAACTATGCTTCCATTGTAAAAGAAGTAGGTTTGCATTGTGTAATGGAAAAATTGTCCAAAAATTAGCCAATTCAGTTCTAAACATTCAGTTTTGCCAATTAAGAACTAATTTTTTTTACATTTTACCAGTTGAGTCCATTTGGTCTATTTTAATCGGAAATCAGTAACGTGGACTCCCCTGGTGCTACATAGGATTCTTGGTGCTGACATGGACACATTTTTGTAAATTTTCTCTATAAAATTTGAATTTTTGAATTTTTTTTCTTATTTTTTCCTACCAAATCTGGTGAGGGATGCTGGCGTGGTCATAAGTGAGGGTTGGTGATTGGGTGAGGGCCGTGAAGCCCTCGCCTAGTGACCAATGAGGGTCGGCTAGCCCTTGCCGAGCTTGAAAGAAAAAAATAAAGAAAAAGAATGAAAGAAAAATGAAGAAAAAATTATAAAAAATTCAAAATTTTAAAGAAAAATTTTAAAATTGTTTACATCAGTATTAGCCATGCCACATAAAACAACTGGCATTCACATTGGCGATTTTCGACTAAAATCGGCCGAGTGTACTAAATTGAAAAAACGTAAAAATATTTTTGACCCAATTGGTAAAATTGAAAGAATTATAATTAAATTGACCAAAGTGTAATAAATTTAAGACTTTTTGAACAATTTTCCCATTGTGTAAGATATGAAATGCCTGGCAGTGGAAAAAATCGAAGGATTTTTAATCTTGTACATGGAGTTTGTAAAGTTTAGATTACCCAAGTTGATGTTCTAGATCATGGTCAAAAGACTTCGTCTAAATTTTACTTTTGGAAACGATATCAACTTTGTTTAACATTCAAATGCACAAATAATATTAGTATTGATTCACTGGTGTAAACAAACCTTATATCTTATGTAACTAGTGTATGGTATGTAAAATTTCGAAATAAAATCTTGAATAATACTTTGGCTAAGAGCAAAAGTATTTATGTCTCATGTCATCCTCATTTGCATTCTGAGTCGTTTCTTTTTTTTCTAGATTTAAAATGTGCAAGAGGAATGAACATTGCTCCCTTTTGTTTTAGTTTGCTCTTTGATCATTAATTTTGAAAGGGCATATTTTCCAGCATCTCTGATTGAAAGAACCTAGTTTCTAGTTGATGAGTTGTAAAACATGGACATAACGAATATTTACTTTTAGTTTATTTATGTATATTTGATGCTTGTGTCTATAGCTTATCCATTATAGGCCTCCAATCAGAAGCAGTGGAAGGAGACGTCCAAATACTACTTCCGAGATCAATGAAAATGTACATTTTATTGAGATAAGTACACTAAAAGTTTTGCAACTTGTCATGTAAATACGGTTGAATCCTAAAAGTTTTACAAAATGTAATCAAATCATAAAACTTATTACAAAAGTGTAATGGAATTATTTTCTAAATGTGGTTATGCAATGCCAATCAAGTCTTTTTGAAAGCATCATTAGTTTGCATATAACTATAATATCCATAAATACGAATTATATAGCTCTCACTAACAAAAGAAATAAAGAATCCAAAACACCCATATTCTTCACAGGTTCTTTAAACAAAATGGGCCGTAAGCCTTTTATTAGAGGATCAACTAACATTGACTCAGTTATAATATTCTCGATCATAATATCTCCCTTTTTGACCAAGTCTTTAACAATATAATATTTGATTTGGTTAATATTTCAACCGTGGCATTATTATTGTTTACAGCAGAGGTAACTATTTGTCACACATAATGCGATAAACTCAATTATGGGCATTAAGCAATTTAAAAATAATTAGTACATTATAAACTTCCATTTGGGCCGAGTGTACAATGCACCATTATTTTCCACAGCATGAAGTTTATAAAGAAAAAAACAAGGAGAATTACATATAATTGTCAAGAATCCATCCCATTTGGACAGACAAATCCTTTAAATTATACATCTCCACAATATCAACATAGAGGGGAATTATATATAATTTTCAAAAAAATTATCCCCTCTGGGCATATAAATATTTTTCAATTATATATCCCCATATTTTAAATTGAGAATTAATCTTCATGCAATTTTCCAAATTAATATACATAATAATCCTCTTTTGGCGAGTAATTTTATATACTAATTTTTATCAATAGGGAACTCTAAAAAATTTATGCCCAAAATTCATCTAACAATATGAAGCACTTTACAACATGTGCTTCCCAAGATCATATTGCATTTATCAAACAACAATTTTTGCCACATTTTTTTTTAAATTAGTATTTTATTATTATTTTAATATTTCAGACTCCCTCGGGCCCAGGACCTGCGAGCAGCCCAAATCGGACCGCGGGCTAGACCCATGAGGCCCAAACCCAGCACGATCCTAAACCTTCACATGGCCCACACAAAACAATATTGGACTTGGAAATAGTGGGCCAGAAAATTGCTGCAAAAATGGCCCATCTGCATAGGAGCTTATGGCCCAAAATTTTGGGCCAGCCCGTAGAAGTCCATGTCCCTTTTAATTAAAATTGCCCCACAAATTGGGCTATAGATTGGGCTGCCCAAAACCCCCAGAACCCTCTTTTTTTTTTTGGTTTCTACAATCATATATGATTTGCTCTGATACCACATGATGAAATATTATTCACATAAATAACTAATCAATCAATGAAAATCGGATGCATATATGACTGTAAAACATAGAGATCAATAAGCACAGTGGAATTAAAGTGTACCTGTTTGAGCCATTGTTTCACTTGAAGCAAAAATAGATCACTCTGATACTAGAGATCTATTGGAATACCAGATCTTCCTCTATATGACATATTTCAGTATAGCAGTTTTCAATGAGATTAAAACAATTGATAGGTATAACCTACTATTTTATAGGCTAGAGAGGGGATTTAGCAAACCTTAATCAACAGCGTGTCAACTGGACTCTTTCCATTACGGGTTTTAGTTAAATACAATTGCCTACACATTGTTGCTCAACTAAGCCCGTTATTAATAGATGCCAAAACCCAATTCAATAATATCACTATAGGATTTAACAAATATTGAAATATCCATTAACTCGATTATTTAAAAAAGAAATTTAATTAATTAATGTAAGCCCATATTATAGGAAATTTCCAACATTGCAAATATAATTTTTCTCTTCACATATGTTCTATACCACATAGATACCTTTATAAATAAATTTCCTAGTCATATAATGATTAATTCACCATGTTAAAAACTATCAAAGATAAAAAAAAATGAAATGTCTGTTATTAAGGTGCAACCAGAAGTAGAAATTTAACATAAGTACCCAAAACAAGCCACAATTAGCATGACAGACAGGATTGGATTTCTCTTAATAAGCTTAAGTTCCAATGTTAATAGCTGACAATCAGATAGAGGAATGGCATAACAATATAACCCGCCAACAGTCTACGAGGCTTGCGCTGCTTTGCATACATAATTCCTAAAATGTTTTCATTACCCAAGGTTAGCAAAAACAAAATGAGCTGATGAAGAACATCGAATTGTAGTGAGGACAATCACTAGGAAATTTGAGGATCCGTGACACCAAAACAAAGGGATAGACACACTATGCAAACAAATACTAATCCCTGTTCACAAAACCAAGAGCGCACCGGAGTGAATCCACAAAAATCGCTAATCTCACCATCAGAAGCACAGTTACTTTGAGATAAATCAATGAAGACCGATTGCTATAATGTCCCGCCGACACACTTGAAAATAACTTGAGAATTTAATCTAATCGAAGGTAAACATTGTTCACAAAACAAAAGCACTCCATGTACTTACATTCGAAATGTTTCTAAAATGAGATGGTATCTCTAAGGTGATGAGAAAAAGACGAACACTAGTTTTTAAATGACAAGAAAAGTTGGCAAGTTAAAAAAATAAGAATTAACATCAATACGTAACAAATTGAGACCTAGTAATCCAATATTAGGTTGTGAATCGATAGGATAAAAGGCGGCGAGTCACACTAATTTACATTGGTAAACTCTAAAAAGATAGTAAATTTTTGAGGTGTTGCTGACCGAAACAAATAAAGTTTGGTAACTTAATAAAAAAAATCAATAAAGTAAAAAAAGAACGTTGGCAATCTACACAAATAAGACTAGGTAGCTCAATAACTAGTTATTAATTGACTATGCCAAA
The DNA here is from genome assembly GCA_007663325.1 of Eucalyptus pauciflora. Lineage (NCBI taxonomy): Eukaryota > Viridiplantae > Streptophyta > Magnoliopsida > Myrtales > Myrtaceae > Eucalyptus > Eucalyptus pauciflora. Next base: position 2,827,310 of record VMYD01000056.1, read on the forward strand.
GTTTGTCATTTAATCTAATTTAGATTGATAAATTCATATAAGAGCTAATACATTTGAAATGTTTGAAATTTATGCAAGTATAAATTGATAAGTTGGCACAAAAATTGAAACTTACCCACTACAAAAAATTATCGATTTCATGAAATTGTTAGTAAGGTACGTACTCACCAACACTTATTTTCACGTTAATCGCCACATGCTCTCCCTCATCATTGATTTGTGTAAACGGACCCCTACCGCATTAAGAAGCATGTAGAATGGACCCCACGCTAATTCAACTCTTATTAAGCATCGGTCGATTTCAACAACTAATTTTGCATTAGTACTTCTTATTTGAGAGAGTAACCTTTTTTCTTTGATTAACCAACTTCTCTTATCTTACGAAAAAAAGAAGGAAGAAGCTCTCATCTCATTTGGATCTTTTTTTACCTTTTTTATCGACATCTTCAATTTATCAACTACTACATAAAATGACTTTACCAACTTTGTTACCGACACTAAATGCCAACTCTTATTAAGCACTGCTCCATCTCAATAGGATGGTGCAAACTTGGCATCTACAAATAAATGGCAATAGACAACTAAGCGTTGGGTTTGGCAGGTACAATTTCCCGGCAAACCACAAGGCAATTGCAAAGCTGCTGGCTGGTTCCTTTTGGTGTACAGATGCACTTCTGCGGCATCGCGCTGGCCCCAAAATCGTTCAAGAACTTGAGAGCGCACTGGAAGCTCCCGTCTTTGCTGCACGCACCGTCGTACGTCTTCTCTTTCCGGCAAAAATTAGGATCTCCTGGATAATCGAACGAACAGGAGAAAAAAACCAGAATCAAATTGAAGAGGTTTTGTCCCTTAAGGGTTGCGAAAATTATCCTTTTCGTCCATGTGTTCGTAACAAGCTTTCACTTCGCAAAATGGGCAAATGAGATTTATCATTTTTCTCTGAAAATTTGAGATAAAAAACGATGAACGTAACTTTCGAGAGATCAACCAAACCGGAGATGTCGCGACCTACCCCCGGGGGGGAAGGAACAGATTTAGGGATATTGCCTAAATGACGGGCCTAAGGCCCATCATTAGGCGCGGGCTTTCCCAAGCCCATACCTCGCGTGACATTGGGGTATTTTAAGAATTTTACACAAAAGGAGTCGTCACTAGCCTATTGGGGTCGGCAAGAAACCAAGTGATGCACGGGAGTATGCCACACTTCCTATGCAACTAAAGAATCTACGGTCGGGGACTTGATTATACTAATTGACCAATTAGTGCCATTTCGGTATCTAATCTTGTTCATTTTAACAATTTTTTTTTTTTGACAGGCAGTTTGGATTGATTTTATATCTATTCACTAACATGTGAGGTGATTATGCGGATGCGCAATCATTAAAGTAACAGTCATAACTACCAAGATCCTAATTGCAGTGAAATTAACACAAGCAATTAAACATTTGCAAATATAGTTAAACATGTAAATTAAATAATGCAACATAATCAATATACGAGCAATTAAAGACATAAATACACTATAAAGGTAATACATGACAAAACTAACCGAACCCCATCATTTTTGGATTTCGATTTTTTTTTAATTTTTTTAATTATTTTAAAATTTTTAAAATTAATTTTTTTTTAAATTTTTTTTTAATTAAAAAGGGTGAACTGGGTCGGGTCTGGTTTGACCGAACCCGGGTTCAGTCCAAATGGGGGGGGAGGGGTTGGCCGAACCGGCCTGTTCGAAGGACAAGGCTCGAATTGGGCCTAACTAGCAAGCCCAATCTGGTCCAATCTCTTTTATTTTAATAAATGAAGCCCACAAGTCCCTAAGCCCATAAGCCCAAAAATGGTCCAAATAGCTCAAAAACCCTACTCGGTTTGTTACCTGCATCCGACTCGGTTTTTTGGCTGAAACCTTAGGTTTCTTGGTCGTGGTGGCGTGGCGAGGCACGGCGACGTGGGTTGGAGGTGTTGGAGCAGCAACGACGGAGGCTGAGTAGGGCAGTAGCGGCGTTGCAGACGTCGGGCACTGGTGCAGTGGCGAGCGTCGGCTGAGTGGAGGCGGACCACCGGCGGAGGCAAGGGCGGCGTTGGTTGTAGAGGTGACCGCCGGGTTGCTAGGCTCGAGTTGCAAAGGTGCGGTGACGTGGGGCTCTGGGTGGAAGGGACAGGTGGAGCAGAGACGCTCGGGCAGAGCGCGGAGGCGTTGGTGGCGGATGAATCGCATAGGTGCGGGTACGGGGATGGTGCTCGCGGTGGCGTCGTGGCTCCTGGGCGGCAGACAGGGGGTTCGGCTAGTTGCTGGTGTGGCGGGGGGTCGAGTGGTGGTGGCTTGGACGGCGTTGGTGGCAGCAGCACGGCTCCCTCGAGCTCCTCTCTTGTTTGTCTTCTCTCTGTCTCCCTTGCTGTCTCTGCCCTTCTTCTTCCAGCTCTCTCCTCGTTCCTGTCAGCTCCCTAGGGTTTCCTCTTATTCTAGCGCGAAGATGGCCAGAGGAGGGAGAAGCTTCATGGGCCGGGCCAAGGTAAGATCCGGCTCGGCCCTCTTCCACATTTTTCTTTTTCTCTTTTTTCTTTTTCATTTTTATTTCGTTTTCGTTTTTGTTTTTTTCTCTTTTGTTTTCTTTTTTTGTTTTTTTTAACGACTAATTCCTAATTCCGTATACAATTAAATCCTATATAAAAATGAGAAAATTTAGGTGTCAATAGCTGCCCCTCTTTGAATGGGAGCTCGAAGAGGTTGCGTTCAAAGACAGAAGACACCTAAATCATTTCGACAATAGAGAGACCCTAGGTGCATAGGCACACGTTAGGTCGACGGAAATGACTCATAACCATGGAAGCGCGTCTTGTTGATAAGAAGAAGACTCCAGGATACAAAACTCTCCGGGTCATAAGAAGAATGGAAGACTCCAAGATACGAAGTTCTCCGGGTCATAAGAAGAAGGGAAGACTCCAGGATACAAAGCTCTCCGGGTCATATGGAAGAAAGGGAAGACTCTAGGATACAAGGCTCTCCAGGTCATGAGAAGAAGGGAAGACTCCATGATACAAAGCTCTCTGGGTCATGAGAAGAAAGTGAAGACTCTAGGATACAAAGCTCTCCGGGTCATAAGAAGAAATGAAGACTCAAGGATACAAAGCTCTCCGGGTCATGGGGAGAAAGGAAGACTCTAGGATACAAAGCTCTCCGGATCATGAGAAGAAAGGGAGACTCCGGGATACAAAGCTCTCCGGGTCATGAGGAAGACTCTGGGATACAAAGCTCTCCGGGTCATGAGAAGAAGGGAAGACTCCACGATACAAAACTCTCCGGGTCATAAGAAGAGAGAAGACTCCAGGATACAAGGCTCTCCGGGTCATAAGAAGAAAGGAAGACTCCGGGATACAAAACTCTCCGGGTCATAAAAATGATAAGAGGAATGAGGTCTCATCGTGTACGAACGGGTTTCGACTGGGTATGATAGTCTCACCGTGTACGAACGGGTTTCGACTGGGATGACGGTCTCACCGTGTATGAACGGGTTTCGACCGAATGATAGTCTCACCGTGTACGAATGGGTTTCGACTAGCAGCGGACAAGTGTGGTTTACAAATGAATCCACAAATCTTGGAAATGACATGGTTTAAGGCTAACCATAAACCTTTGGAGATGACATGGTTTAAGGTTGACCATGAACCTTTGGAGATGACATGGTTTAAGGCTGACCATGAACCTTTGGTTTTTTTTTTAGGGAAACACCCGCTAACCCCTTGAAAATTGCGTGGCTTCATTGAGGAATCTTGTCAAACTCAACTTGAGCAAGTGTCATTAGAGACATCATCAAGATATGTATTGGCAATATTACGGCATTAATTGAACAAGCTAATCAAGCTAAGTTCGACTTTTTTTTTTAAAATATTCAATGTCAATTAGCATCATGTAGCGCAAAATTGTCATATTGCTTGGGGATGTATCATTAATATTCAAATTCTCTAGGAGTCAAGTTCTTATCAGAACGGCTACGACTCATGAAAAAGGCTCATTAAACATGCCAAAATAGAGCTTCTTAGTCAGAAAGGGCTTCTCACACACTCTTGATAAAATGGCCGCTTGATCCCATCTATTCGCGTGGGAAATAACTGATTGCTAATGGTATCTCACATAACCCATGTCAAAGGCTTTCAGAAACATTCGCAATGAGCACAATCTAATCGATCAAAAAGGTCTTTTGAAAGGACCACAATATAGGCTTGGTTAGATCTTACACAAGGGAATCATTGCTTTGAGGCCAATTAAGGACCATTTGTTGCTATCTTCATCGGGTTTACAAGTCGAGAACTTGGAAAATAAGATAAGATAGAATTACTTCCACTCCTTCAAGCAATAGCTTCTTTGTGACATTCTCATTTTCACTCAAACCATCCCAATCAGAAGAGGCTTCGGAAGAGGGTTGTAATGTTGGCTTGGGAAAGGCTCAAAAGGCTTAAACTTTTCAAGGGGTTTTTTTTAGAGCTGGTGATCATCATAGCATCGTGACCAGGTCAATCGATCTTTTGAAGTCATTTGGATTTTGGAACACAACGCATCTCGAAAGTTCCTCTACTAATCATTTCTGCATGGGAGCTTTGCTCCTTTTCTAATTTCCTTTGCACTTGCGATGATTTTTTACACAGGCACTTTGACTTTCATCATTTTTTCTTTTACATAAGATGCAGTCTTTTGGCTCTTTTTTTTCTTAACGGGCATTGGTCTTGCTTTTACCAGGCACACTGCTTTTTCATGCCCCATAATTTGTCGAACTTTTTGCTTTTTGAACTTTTGGAGCTCTTATGACTTTCGAGATGCTTTTCACATTTTCTCGTGACTGTCTATTGTATTTGATCAATTCTTATGCCTTACCCCAGTGAAGGGAGATGATCATCGCTCGGGGTTCAGAAATGAATAATCAGGCCCAAATTGGTTTAAGCAATGGGTATTAGTGTTTGGATAGAGAAGGAAATGCTCTTTTTCACTTTGGGACGAGTCAAGCTTTAATGAGAATTCCTCTGAAGCTATCACCAAAAGATTGATGCAAGTGAAAGTAATAGAATCTTTCTCAATCTTTCACTTTACAACACAATCATAACCTCCTATGTTGCCCCAATGTAGGGTCGTTCTTGACAGGGGTACTTTGAAAGATAATCTTATTTGGCCCAAAGGGGTAGTAAGAGATTAGTGCAATGCTTGGGTTTGATGAAGGAAATGTCTTTATCATTTTGATCTTTGCGCTCAATGCGAATGAATCCTTTGTCCTAAGAGAAGGTTGTTTTTTTTTTTTCGCTCAACTCTCAAAAGTGTTTGACGGACGTGTTTGGAAATGGGCTTGCCTTTCTTCATCCTAAGCACTTCTTGTTTGGCATGATTAACATCTCCATTTCACTTTGTGGAGATCATCTAAGTAGATCAATCTTCTTAGGGAAATTTGATTTAAAATGAATAACCCACAAAACGAGAAAACAATGTTGAGATAAAAATGATGCTTAAAAAGTTTTAAATTTTTTTTTTCAAATTTTCATTTATGTGCTTATCTCTAGGAAAGCGCCAAATGTTTTTTTTTTTTTCGTAATGGAAATTCTCTTTTTCTTTTTTTTCTTTAAAAAAAATGAGAAGAATGGTACTTATTGCGGCATGGTGACTTGGTAACCCTGTAAAGAATGTAAGAGAATATGTTAGTGCAAAAATCCTTAGGGGTTGAAATGTTGGAAACGATACATCATTACCCTTCCTTGCATTCGTCTTTAAGTGTTTGACGTTTTCCTGATTCCTTGGTAGAAGGCGCCGCTTCTACGGTCAAGATGCAACTTTTATCACCTTGTAAGAAGGGAAGATGAAATGAGTTATTTCCATTCTTCATTAGGTTCAACTGAGGAACGATACATCCTTCTTGATAAATTTGATAATGTTGTTCCAGCACACTTCATTGGTGGATGAAGGAGAGATTTTTCTCTAAATCGAACGTTGTTCTCCCACTCTTTATATGACAAACATTTGTTTTATCCGAGTCTGTCCTGTACCAAAGAAAAGGACATGTCATTTTTTATGTTGAAGAGAATCAAGTTTAGGAACGAGATACATCCTTTTCAAAGTCGAGCGATCAACATCCCAAGGTATCTCTCATGGAGGAATGGATAATATTGCCCCTCTGTTTCATCATTTGAATATTTCTTTGTTTAAGATGAACGGGACTCAATAATGCTCCATCGCGTTTGTTGAAACGTTACAAAACTTGAAACCCCTGATGTCTCCTTGACAATGAAAAGAAAATCATGTCAGAAATGGTATCAGAAATAGATAATTGGAATCGATACAATTTACTCTTCCTTCGAATTCGCCCTTTTGAATACTTGGCAACTCCCTTCATTTCTCTCATCATGCAAAGTGAGGGCTATTTTGGCACCTAAGGCATTTGCATCACGAATCTCTAATGTTGATTGCAGAAAACTCTTACAGCCAAATGTTGAAATGCTTTAATTGCCAAAATGCGCAAGAGCCCTAATACTAGCCTTTTAGTAACATATGATGCGGCTCTTGATAAAACTCATAAAAAACAATTTGGTGCTGGCAAAGCCCAATCTCCAAATAAAATAAAATAAAAACTTTTAGAACGGAATTCAGCTTTGTTTTGCCTTTATGGAAAATTAGCGCCTGTAATGCCTCGACACATGCTTAATCCTCAAATTCCATGAGTCTACACTTTTATCTTTTAGAAAAGGCAGATGTCGATCTCAGATAAACTCCTCATCCTACCGGAGAAAGCGATTTCATGTAGAGAGCACCTTGAGCAAAACTTTCTTGAAATTCATTTTGGAAGGTAGACGTAAAGATTCACTTGAAACAATTCTTCTTCTTCTTCTTTTCTTTTTTTTTAAGGATGATTTTCATGAAATTGAATTCCATCGTTAAAAAATGTGAGTCGCATGATTTATAAAAGTAACAATTGGATTCACGATCAAAGATCAAAACCCAAAATGGAAAACATGATTCTTAATAAGAGCGAGGACAATGATAAAAATACAAGAAACTCTTGCACATATGAAAGTAAAAATCAATTCATGTCCTAGCTCTAGAATCCATTCCTCCATATGATCGAACACAAAAATGTCAAGGGGCATCGAGCATAACCTATAAAAAGACAACAATGTCAGTACGTGAATTAGAGAAAATAATATCTCAATGAGGTCGCTTCTTACAACAAAATCGAGGTGACGGTACATGCCCCCAAAGTCCTTACTATGGGATTTTTGTATTTCGCCAAGATTTATTATAAAAGAAGACATCATTAAAATAATCAATCCACGGCCATCAATCGAATGTCTACTTTTATTCCAAAATTTTTGTATGCACAAATGGCATTGATTTTTTTTTTTGAAGAGATCGATTTTATGATTTTACTCTTGCAAAAAATGAAGTGACTTCTATTTTGAGAAATCTATACAAAATATGATTTGCATTTCAGTCCCCAAAATGTGAGAAGGAAAGAGTTTGATAAAAAAATGCAATCTCAATTTTTGTGCCCCAATATATAATTGCAACTTGAAAGTTTTTTTTTTTTAAAATGATTTTGAGCCCATAACTAGAAATTTAAACAAAACCATGTGTTCAGCAGGGCCAAATCAAAGTGTTTAGAACTTGCATTCAAGAATGATTGCCAACTTTTTTTTTTAATCAAAAGCCTACAACACCGAGGGCATTCGATTAATTTCTGCGAATTTCAAGATGAAAATGCAATACAAAATGAGCAAATAAAAATAAAAATTATACTCACAATGGGTGCCGACCTTTGTCTCTTTTTTTTTTTTACATAGACATGCACATGAGAGGTGGTTCAATTTCTACTCTATCCAGCTCAAAATGGAGCCATGGGATCACCGGACTGAACCAACAAGATCGTGATTAGGTCGTGTTACCCATGACTCTAGCTTTGTCAAAGAACAGACCCGTGTCGCACGCTTGCAGATCGAGGTGGGTACCTTTGACATGAAAGAAATTTCGGGGTAGAGGTGGGCGACTTGTACTACGCGGTTGTAGTCGGAGTGGTATCCACCTCAATACCATCCTAGGTGATCCTATACGGCCCAGGTTCGACGGCGGGTTGTGTGTGCTAGAGTGTAGTGCGATGCAAAGGATACATGCACAACAATTTATAGGCAAACAACACTCTGTACATAAAAAAGTAAACCATATATTCCTACACCTCCCTGCAAAATAAAGGTGAGCAAACACTTCCCCTTATACCTCCCATTCTGCAAAAACATTTAACACCTTTAATGTTAGGGACGTATCTAGAATCCTCGCTGCCAAACAAAAATATTTTTGAACAAGATTAATTTTGGCCTAAGTCCTCTAAGGTTTAAAACCAATTCCCCAATGGAGTTGCCAAGCTGTCGCGACCTACCCCTCGGGGGGAGGGAACAGGTTTACGGGTTTGCCTAAAGGACAGGCCTAAGGCCCATCATTAGGCGCGGGCTCTCCCAAGCCCATACCGCGCGTGACATTGGGGTATTTTAAGAATTTTACACAAAAGGAGTCGCCACTAGCCTATCGGGGTCGGCTAGAAACCAAGTGAGGCACGAGAGTATGCCACACTTCCTACGCAACCAGAGAATCTACGGTTGGGGACTTGATTACACTAATTGACCAATTAGTGCCATTTTGGTACCTAATCTTGTTCATTTTAACAAATTTTTTTTTTTTTTTGCAGGCAGTTTGGATTGATTTTATATCTATTCACTAACATGTGAGGTGATACCACCCACCGTGGTGGCGTTGCTGGCTTCGGGCCTTCTCCCCCTCACGAAGGGGAGGGGTTCGAATCCCCAGTGCGTCATTTGGTGATTTACCCGGTGGCACGTGCGTGGTGGTCGTGCGTGTCGCCCCCAGGGTTTACCCGCCGGCTGCCGGCTGTACGGGGTTCCCTGGGTACAAAAAAAAAAAAAAAACATGTGAGGTGATCATGCGGGTGCGCAATCATTAAAGTAACAGTCATAACTACCAAGATCCTAATTGCAGTGAAATTAACACAAGCAATTAAACAATTGCAAACATAGTTAAACATGTAAATTAAATAATGCAACATAATCAATATACGAGCAATTAAAGGCATAAATACACTATAAAGGCAATACATGACAAAACTAACCGAACCCCATCATTTTTGGATTTTCGAAATTTTTTTAATTTTTTTTTTAAATTTAAAAATTTAAAAATTACTTTTAAAAAAATAATTTTTAATTAAAAAGGGCGAACCGGGTCGGGTCCGATTTGACCCGACTCGGTCAGCACGGATCGGGTTCGGTCCAAATGGGGGGGGGGCCCGGTCGAACCGGCCCGTCCGAAGGACAAGGCCCGAATTCGGCCTAACTAGCAAGCCCAATCTGGTCCAATCTCTTTTATTTTTAAGAAATGAAGCCCACAAGTCCCTAAGCCCACAAGTTCAAAAGTCTCTAAGCCCACAAGCACAAAAATGGCCCAAATAGCTCAAAAACCCTACCCGGTTTGTTACCCGCGTCCGACCCGGTTTTTTGGCCGAAACCCTAGGTTTCTTGGCGGCGGTGGCGCGGCGAGGCACGGTGACGCGGGTTGGAGGTGCTGGAGCAGCAATGGCGGAGGTTGAGTAGGGCAGCAGTGGCGTTGCAGACGTCGGGCACTGGTGTAGAGGCGGACCGCCGGGTTGCTAGGCATGGGTTGTAGAGGCGCGGCGGCATGGGGCTCTGGGTGGAAGGGACAGGCGGAGCAGAGATGCTTGGGCAGAGCGCGGAGGCGTTGGTGGTGGATGAATCGCGGAGGCATGGGTGCGGGGACGGTGCTCGCGGTGGCATCGTGGCTCTTGGGCGGCAGGCGGGGGGTTCGGCTGGTTACTGGTGTGGCGGGGGGTCGAGTGGCGGTGGCTCAGATGGCGTCGGTGGCAGCAGCACGGCTCCCTCGAGCTCCTCTCTTTTTTGTCTTTTCTCCGTCTCCCTTGTTGTCTCTGCCCTTCTTCTTCCAACTCTTTCCCTGTTCTTGTCAGCTCCCTAGGGTTTCCTCTTGTTCTAGCGCGAAGATGGCTAGAGGAGGGAGAAGCTTCATGGGCCGGGCCAAGGTAAGATCCGGCCCGGCCCTCTTCCACATTTTTTTTTTCCTCTTTTGTTTTGTTTTGTTTTTTTTTTAACGACTAATTCCTAATTCCATACACAATTAAATCCTAAATAAAAATGGGAAAATTTAGGTGTCAACAGGAGATAAGAACCAACGCGAACACAGTAAGGAGGATGGACTTCCTCATGATGTTTCTCTTTCTTGGGGCCTCCGTTTTTAGCGTATTGTAAAGGGCCAATGTATCGCTCACTTGCTCACCAGTCTAGTCGGATCGTAGGGAGAAGTGTTTAGAGAAGTTCTAGGTGAGAATGTAGAGAGAGCACCCCTATTTATACACGAGGCATTTCAATTGCTACCATTGATAATTTCTTGATCAAAGGATGGAGATCCATTCTCCTCAACTAATATCTATACACCACCATCAATCCTATTAAATACAAAAAATACCTTGAATGCAAATATACATCTCCAAAACCATCACTAGAATTTCTAGAATCCTCATCAAAACCGTGAGCCAAAAACATTTCAAGTCTTGTTGATCATCTAGGTTATCTCTTCGATTGGTTGGGTTTAGAAACCCCTTGTTTGTGACAATATGCTATGTGATTGTGACAAATTGTCCTAGAATTCTGAAATGTTCACGAAACAAGACAGGTATATATGAGGGCTTATGTGACCTCAATGGGAAGTACAAACGTGGCTATAAGAGGTGAAATTTATTTTGTTACTTGTTTGTTAATATCTTGGACTTTGCTTTCTTATGCAAGGTGTTAAATTTCTTGAATTTTTTCTATAGAATCACCGATTGTGGACGAGATTGATACGCGAGCGACCCTCTCTTTGGTGACACCACACATGTTTCAATCGTTGCACAAGATAAGTGACAATTAAATCAATTGTTGTGGCAGAGAGTCAGCTTCTAAAGCAATCCCATTTATCGGCATATCAAAAAAAGAAATTCTATGTTATTGTCCTCCCAAATTTAAGGGACTCAACTTAGTTACGGTCCTAGGTGACGTGCATGTGTACGAAATTGCCCCTTTAAAGGTTGAGATGCTACCTCGATATGATTAGTCAATTAAAGAAAAATGAAATGAAAAATAATTTAGTCTGCTTTTGGCTTAAGAAAATAATTTTAGTTGCATTTTCTTAAAATTTCAAGGCCTTATTTAAAAAAGAAAATTTCTTTTAGAATGAAAAAAAGATTTCATACGACAAATGTACTTCACCGTAACAATAAATATACGACTGGGTAACTTTGTTATTCTCGAAATTCTTTTCCTGATAAACTTAGTTATTTATACAAGTTAGAGAAAAATATTTGTTGTCATGATATTTGGGGAATTTCAGGTTGAAATCGCTAATATCATGCTTTGATTATGTAGGATCTCTTTTGAAACTACATATCGTGATTGTTTTATTTGAGAATTAGGCTTTGCCCATTAATCGAACGGTGCATAGAATTATGTGATTCACAAACATCTTGACTAGGGAAAATTCCAAATAGGGACCCGAAGTTGATCAATTTTCTCAAATAAAGACCCGAAATGAATTTTGTGTCAGATAAAGACCTAAAGTAGACCCATTGTCTCAAATAAGAACCCAAAGTGGTTGAATCAATTCCAAATAAGAACATGAGCTTGCTGGTCAACCAAATATTCGTCATGTGACATTTTCTGACGACCGGAGTTTAGGCAATTTTGTCCAAAAAAAATATAGGGAAAATTAACAAATCCTAAAACAGAAAGAAAAAAAAAACCTAGGTTTTCTATGGTCTCCCCATTCCTTGTACCCATCCTCCGCAAAGTCGAAGTCCCAAATTCTATGCCGGTTGAGACACAAATTCAAAAACAAGAAGAAAACCAGACGCTTTTTTATTTGTTTATGGAGACCCAAATTCTCCGTCGGTCGAGCAAGGCGAGGAGCAGCGGGGGAGAAGAAAGAAGAAAACGTAAACATCTAAATGAATAACCTAAACTTAATTAATATAGAATTTTCCCTTTTTTTTTCCAATCACAAATTTATGAGAAAATTGCCCCTATTTTAAATGCCGAAAAATGTTTGCCGGCGAGCTAAGGTCCTCAATAGAGATTAACTTGATTACTCCGGGTCCTTATTTGACATAAAATTTACTTCGGGTTCTTATTTGAAACAATGGATCCACTTAGGGTTCTTATATGACACAAAGTTCACTTTAGGTCCTTATTTGAGAAAATAGATTCATTTCGGGTCCTTATTTGGAATTTTCCCTCTTGACTAATAAACATGGAAAATTACATGCTATCCATTTAATATTCAAAAATAAAATAAAAAATTGTCGAGTTGGGCCGACTCAATCCAACTCAACTCGAAAACTCTTGAGTCTGATAAGTTAATCCGGCTTTCATGGCTGAAAAAAAGGACCATTGTGTTGAAATTATCTGTCTATAACTTCTTCTCTTTCCAGCTAATATATCTCTTTTTCTATCTTTTTTTTTAAAAATAACAAGAATAATGTAAAGATGCTTATCGAAGCGCTCATTGATATATCCTTCCTCGTGACGGACTCATGTCTTCAACGCACGCATTTCCTCCCCCTTTTATTTCTTCTAGAGCGATTCTTCGCAAAAGCGTTTGTATTTCTCGACTTTAACGGACCCTTATTAGTTCATGGACTGCCGTTTCGACATCCATAAATCCTTCGGTATTTTTCTCCATAATTCCCATACTTCGCAATTTAAAGTATTTTCAGTGCATTAAAATCTATTATCTTAAATCAAAACCGCCTCTTGAACATTTAATGCATTCAATTTAATGAAAGGATTCCTTTTAAAAAAAAAGTCTTAACATTCTTCCCAAGGAAAGTAAAATTTACCGGAAAATCTCTTGAAAGCTTCAATCTTATAACGAATATTTGATTATATTGTGACAAAAGTTTCAGTCTAATTACAAAAGAGTTTATTATATTATGATATTTTGTATGAGGAGGGGAATAGACTATGTACACCAACTATGTGATGAAGATGATTGTTTCTTTTACAATTTTTTTTTCAAGAGAAGACTATCATAAGTATAGTATATATCTAATTATATTGAAAGAGATGATAAATAAAATTAACTCCATGAGAATGAAATTATATTTATATTTAAAAATTCAAGTAAATTTGATTCTAGTAGGGAGGACTTGTCATGTTGTAGAACGAAAATATGCACAAAAACATCTATACAATAACAGAGGAGAAAAATTGATTTGTCGCACGCAATGAAAGTTGTAGCAAAATAGACTAACGCTATGTGAAACACAATATACGGAATTAGACCAATCTATAACAATATAGTTGATATACTGTACACAATGTATTATGTATACAAAAATTATAGGTAATTATTATCATGAATCAATGATAATTACATATATAACGTTAAAAATTATTTTGAACTAATCCAAAATAAATGTCGTAGAATAAAATATTACGGTTAATTTTACTTTATTAAAGATTGATGATTGCTTAAAAATTTCGACTAATAGTGTCAAATCAAAAACAAAATTAGTCCATGATAAACTCAATTATAGTAAAACAAGACATATTAAGGCATATTATCTAATAAACAATCAGTATGGTTTTTGTGTGGTATTTTCTCTAACTATTTAACTTTTATGGCCATTGTCGTTGTTATAACTCTAGAAAATATACTATTATATTTTCGTATGAGTTGAGTGTGAAAAAGTAGAAGAGGAGTTTTTAATGGCTTTTTGAAATATAAAATCAATGCAAAGCATGCGCAAGTACACTATTTGATTTATGATTCTTCAATATGCTTTGTGAAGTGAACATGTTAGGGGAAGCACGCAAAAATCCAATACCTTCATAATGGATAGATAAAAAAAAAGCCCATAACTCAAGTCCATTGACATCTTATTATGACTCATATTCACTCAAAAGTTTAAGATATTGAATTATAGGCCAATTGGGAATTATCAATTATGTCTTTAAGCTAAAAACATCTGATGCGCGACTTCTTTCTTTGCACCACTCATATGTGCACTGACATTCACTCCCACACATATGATTCTCCTCTTGGACCAAACCGTGATGGCAAACTGTGCTTGGCAACACTATAGATGCATAAAATTCTGTGTTGAGGATAGGATACCAATATACATTGGGGCTCACCAATCAACTATGGGCTTTAATCTCGCTATTGAGTTGTAGCACTGCAAAACTGCAATACCTTCATAATGGGGAGATCTATGGCGGGGCTCATAACTTGAGCCCATTGACTACTAAATAAACTTAAACAATTGAGTTATGGGTTGATTAGGTGTTATCAATTGTTTCTTTGACCTCTAGGCATCTAGTTGGACCCATCTAATGTGATTTTGCAAGAGTTTTCTCTATTTCATTTCCTCATTTGTGAGCCAAAATCGCCTCAATGCTAGCTTTTTATTTTTATTTTTTGGTCAAAGGAAACTTTTTTGAATTTGAAAGTACTTAAACATCAAAGCCTACATCCGAGGCATCATAAAAAAGTAGATCCCAAAGGATTCGAAGGGGATAAGCTTAGAAGGTAAAGTTTTCAATCTATGGGCCTCATTGATCCAATTTGCTACTCTATTCGATTTCTTGAGTAGTCTACTAAAGTAATATGCTTGAACCGGCCCATAACATTGAGAGCTTCTATGATAAGGGCTTCCACTTCCCACAAAGACTGATCTGAATTGTTAACTATGTTCACCAAGGTCAAATAGTCAAACTTGGGTACAATTACTCCCATCGTCTTTGCTTCGAGGAGAGAGAGTGCCGCAACCGAGCCTAAAGTTTCAGTTTGGATCGCAGAAGATACCGATGCTGATTTTGCCACTCCGTCGACCAAAGCTCTCGACGCATCAGAACAACGCAGGCGAAATATCTAGAATTTGATCCTTCAATGAAGGAGCCATCCAAATTGGCTTTTAAAGCTTGGTCCTTCGGAGGTTTCCATCTCTAAGGTAGGGTTTCCTCTTCTGATATGGCTTCCTTCTCTCTAAGTTTCCACTTCCTCTAGTTTTTGAGCATGCTAAATGAAACTCTATTCTTTAACTATCCGGCTATAAATTCTGCAAGAATATTAGGGTGCCCATAAGGGTTTGTAATTCTTGATTCATTAATCATCCCATTACTGATTACCCCCCCCCTTTTTTTCTTTTTTAGTGTCACTCAATTCATCTAAAATTCGGGAAAAGGAGCCCATTGTATGGGAAATACCGCAAGAAGTTATGCAGGGGCATCCTGTATTGCTGAATAGAGCACCTACTCTACATAGATTAGGCATACAGGCATTTCAACCCATTTTAGTGGAAGGACGTGCTATTTGTTTACATCCATTAGTTCATAGGGGATTCAATGCAGACTTTGATGGGGATCAAATGGCTATTCATGTACCTTTATCTTTGGAGGCTCAAGCGGAGGCTTGTTTACTTATGTTTTCTTATATAAATTTCTTGTCTCCAGCTATTGGGGATCGTGTGTTGATTCAACAAGAAAATCTGGATTTGGGCGTCTATTTCGAAAGATGATGTCGATTCTCGCTCTCTATACAAACTGCAAAACACTTGCGACCATCTCAAAAGAAGGTATGTTTATTGCTTTCTCCTTGACTTTCAGCAGCCATTCATCAATCCTCAACAGTCCCACTCGTGAGATCTGAATTTGCAATGTAGGGTTTGCCCAGATCAGTGAGGTCCAAGGATAGAGCAAGAAACAGTGCTCTATTGTTTCTGGTTGTAAGTTGCAAAATGGGCACAAAGCATTAGGTATTATGTTTCTCCTGCATAAATTAGCCTTGGTTGGAATTGCGTTTTGAAATAAACTCCAAATAAAGATTCTGACTTTTGAGGGGGGTGGGGGGAGGGTTTCTATATGCCAAATTTTGTTCCATGACTCCTGGGGTGGCTAGAATGATGTTGATATTTGCTCTCCTGTGTTCTACGAAACAGCTTTTCGGTCTTTATTATAGGCTATTTACTATGAAATCACCTGATTCAATACCTGTCCACACCAACTTGTCTGGTGCATGTTAGAGAGATAGTTAGTATATCACTGATAATTTGATCATCAAAAAGTCTATAAAGAGTTTGTTTGTCCCATTTATCTTCCGCTTTTAGAATTAATTTAGCTACTTGAGTGGGTTCGTCGTAGTTCACTGGTCCACCAATAATCTTTTTTTAGCCATCTATCTTCTCATATGTTAATATTCTCCCCATTACTTTCTAACCATATAATTGAAGATGAAATCGCTTCTTTGCCCATCAAGATATTTTGCCAACCCTAAGAGGGTCGGGATCCTTTTTCGGCCTTCCAAAATGAACCATTGGGGAATTAGATCCCTTTTAAAATTTGACACATGAAGAAGGTGTTTCTTGAGAAATTCTCCAGGCTTGTTTTCCAACCAAGCCTTATGAAAAGATATTAGGTCTCTGAAGTCCATTCCTCCTGAATCTTTCCTCAATTTCAATATCTCCCATCTTCTCTAGTGCAGTCTTGATTTAGATTCACTGTTTTTCCACCAAAAGGAAGCTATTCATCTTTCAATATATTTGCATATAGACCGAGATTTTAAAAATAGTCATGGCATATTGAGGCAATGCTTGAACCACTGTCTTGAGGGGGATTTCTTTTCCAACTTTTGAAATCAAGTTTTCCTTCTATCCCTCTAATTTCATATTCATTCGAGCTAATAACCACACAAAACATTTGCTTTTTTGAAGCTCCCCATTCGGATGGAATTACCAAATACTTTCTAGTCTTCTTGACTACAGGGACTCTCAGTTCATTGGCAATTTTTCTTATCCAAATTTGTGGACACCCTTTATTAAATGAAATGCCTAACTTATTCAAATTGATAACTTGTCCAAAAACATAGCAATAGTGGTTCAGAATTAGAGCTAGGTTTTGACACTCTCTTACTATTCCATCTAGGAAGAAAATAGAATTATATGCAAATAATAGGTGAGAGAGTGTTGGGCAATGCCTGTTTAATTTTATCCTAGTAATAGTGCCCTACTCAATTGTTGTTTTAATTAAAAATGACAATGAATTTGCCATTAGTATAAAAAGAAATATGGGAAGATAGGATCACCTTGTCGAAGCCCTCTAGAGGGCTAGAAGAAGGGTAGAGGCTTTCTATTGAAATTTACATTGAGTGAAATAGTTGTGGCACAAGTCATCACCCCATTAACCCACATCTCACTTAACCATATTTTCAGTATACATGCCTCCAAGAAATCCTATTCCACTTTGTCATATGCCTTATTCATATCAAGTTTTAGGACAACCTGAAACTTTTTTTTTCGATCACATATTTTTAATTGATGAAGAACCTCCTGAAATATTAAAATATTATCTTGTATTTGTCTTCCTCCCACAAAAGCACTTTACGTAGCACCTATGATCTCAGGAAGCCATGGTTTTAATCGATTTGCCAAGACTTTCAAAAAAAAATTGTACACAAAGTTGCACAAAATGATAGGTCAAAACTGATCCAAATTCTTGGGGTTAGGCACTTTCAGGATCAATGTGATGTAGGTTTTATTAATCTCTGGATGAAGATATCCAGTCTCAAAGAAGTTGCTCATTGTTTGAAACAACCCTATCTTGATATCTTTCCAACATAGTTTATAAAATTGACCATTAATATCATCTAGACCTGGTGCTTTCGAGGCTCCCATCTCAAATACAGCCCTTTTTACCTCCTATGTCGTTACTCCCGAGGTTATCTTTTGGTTCATCTCCTCCGTAAGAAGGATAGGGCAATTTTGTACACACAGGATCTAAATATCGCATACGGCATATATAACTCTTCAAAAAATTCTGCTGTTATTTTCTTAAGTTCTGTAGGCTCACGAATCCAGCTATTTTTTTTTTTTTTTACTTTTTCAATGTTGAAATTCTGTTCCTCTTCCTTTTTTGTATTATTGTGGCGTGAAAGTACCTAGTATTCTTATCTCCCCATTTTAGCCAGTTGATTCTTGAACACAAGCCACAATACATCTCCTCCCGTCTCTAATACTGCTCAATTTTTTCAGTTAGTTGTTTCACCTTGTTTCTTGCAAAATTCAAATTTTGTGCATTAAGCACATGCTGGATTTCCCCTTTTAAAACATTAATCTCCTCAATATTATTAGGGAAAGGCTTCTTGCTCCACTTATCTAGCTCTTTAGATAAAGCTTTCAACTTACGGGCTAAGCTCAAATTACCAAAGGGTGGAGAGTTTCATAACTACTTTACAATTTTTTCACTCTTCATTTTCGGTTCAGAATGCTTCAAACTTGAACAACTGGATTCTCTTCATTGTTGTAGCAGAGAATAGCAGTAAAATAGGGGTATGATATGAACTGGTGGCTGGTAACGCGAACACTTTAGCTTCAGGGTATAAAATTCTCCACTCAATGCTACAAATTACCTGATCCTACCTCTCTTATACATATTCCTCCCCTTCGCGATTATTAGCCCAAGTGAATACAAGCATTTAGAAAGTCTCTAAAGGTATTTAACCAGTATGTTTCGGCCATTCTTTTACCCACCTTCTCCCAATAATACAAGATCTCATTGAAATCCCTTAAGCATAGCCAAGGTAAATTTTCCAGTGATTTTAATCCCTGAATGTTCTCCCATAAAGCCAACTATGCTAGCTTAACTTGCATAAAAATAAGCATAAATTAGAACATGTTTTTCAGGCCCCAAACAAGTGCATTGTTTATTTAGAACGATGAAGAACAAGAGCAAAAGTCAGACATCAGATTTTTACTCGTTAAAGACGCTAGATATAATGTATAATATCACGTCCATCACATGCAGTTCACCAACCGCCACTAAATGCATTCAACTTCAGGTCCTAATCCGAAAGCTTGTACTTATGCAAAAGCTTTGTACTACCATAATACGGATGAACTATTTTTCTATATCATGTTCCTAGATCAAAGAGCATAACATTGCAGCATTCAGAGCCAGAGTTTCCATCTGATGGTTTTATTAAGTTATGGAGATGGGCCTAAGTTGGCCCGTCCGCCCATGTTGGGCCTAAAAGCCCGGCCCACAGGAATAAGGCCCGTGGATGGAGGAAGGTATAAAAGGGATGAGAGAAAGGGAGAACGTACCTTTTGGCATAATTCAGTACGTACATTTCCTTTCTTCCAACGTTCTCTCTCTCTCCAAAAGGAGTGTAAGCAAAAGGAGCAACGCCGCCTTCCTACCAAGCGAATTGTCGTCATCGGATCGAAAAGGGCTAGATTCTCTTCCTCTTTACGGCGTCGGTGTCTAATCTGTGGCTAACAAGGTACGCTCGAATCCGTGGTGTGCTTTACGATCGGTGATACGTGATTTTTCCCAGGCTTGTTTTCCGCGTTCGTTTTAGGGGTTCGATTTAAGTGTCGAATACGTTTTCGGGGATTCGTCAATCCCAACATTGGTATCAGAGTCCTAGTTCACGTTTTTCCCGACCTGATTGATGTTTATGATTAATTTTTCGCAAAAGTGTTTCGGTCGTACGGATCGGGGCGAGATTTCCCCACACCCGAGCGCTGTTCGCCCTTTTTTCCGATTTTTCGAACGTCGAAGTTGAATTCTGATGGCATAGGGAGGAAGGGAACGTTGAGACGAGTCTGGCGACATGTCGCACGCCGCCGGGAGACGCCGCACGCGCCCACACGCGTGGCCAGAAGACGCTGCGCGTGGGCGCGACGCGCCCAGACGCGCTGGTTCGTTCAGCGCGGCGCACATGCCGATAACCCGCTGGTGACGCCATCGCGGAGTCCCTGGGGGCGGAACGCCAGCGACGACCCCCGCCGATCGCGGCGCACGGCGCTGCATCGACGGACCGCGCGCGCACGTGCGGTCGGTCCGTCCGACCGGGCCGACCGGTCCGACTGGCCCGACCGGTCCGACCGGTCCGACGACCTGACGGTTGAGCGTTGACCGACGACCGTTGACCGTTGACCAAAAAAAAAAAAAGAAGAAGAAGAATGTGTTTCTTTTTCAATTATGTCTATGTGGATTATATGTAATCTATTTTTGTTCTGCATTTGTTGCAGGAACAATGCCTCCCCGTAAGCCGCGCGCATCTGTGCGCACAATGTCAGATGAACAAAAGGAAATGCTTTCAAGGTTGATAGCCGATTTGAATGGTTATCGATGGGAGATTGACGATATAATTGATCATGTCATAGAGGTCAACAACAAAATTCAAGAAGTCATTTGGAACGGTTATCCCATGCCAGATATTCAGATGGTGCGATTCTTTATGAACACTATTCCACCAGAATGGCAAGGAGTGTTGAATCACCTATGGGAAGTCAAAGGATTTACTAGATATAAGGAGCTAGTAATGGAATTTGTGGATGAATATCATCGGGTTGGAGCCACAAAGACTGCGACCCAAGGAATGACTTCGATTAGGCTAGGAATGAATGTGCGTAGGAGAAATCCTAAGGGATATCCATATGTTTTTCCGTGGCTATCGAGAATGCCTGAAAATTTTACAGAGAAAAAGCAAAAGAAATTGAACCATGTAGCTGCTTTCCCTATTAGTAGTATGATGCCTTGTTTTTAGATGTTATGGCTAGTCTTTATTTAGTGTTCTTGGTGGACATCTTATGTAATGTTAACTACCTGATTGTTGTTGTTGTAGCAACATATATGTTAGCCATATTATGTGAAAGCATTATTATTATATTGTATATCAATTATATGTTGCTTTCTGTGATTGCTGGTTGCTGTGGGTAGTTATAGAAGTTTTTGTAACTTCATAAAATTGATTTTGCATATGACAATCATATTAATGATTGTTTTTAAGTTAGGATTTTTGGAGGATGATTGGAAACATAGTGACATTTTGATTTTGAAACCTTACTTAAAATTATTAATTAATATGACGGGTTTGTGCAAAATAGATGCATAAGTGATAGGCATTAATATTTCGTGCATATGTATTTGATATGTTCAGATCGATGGATTCAGCAAATAAGAACATCATTGCTGATTTGAATAAAGAGGACAAATTGAACGGCGAGAATTGTGAATGTGTGGAAAAGCAAGAAACACTAAAAGCTCTTGACCATGTTATGGAAGATCTAGAGGATGCTGTGCGCCACCTTGAGCTAGTTGATCTACGCCTCAAGACATTTGAGCAGGATACAGATATTTGCTGTGTTGCTTTAAGCTCATAAGGGGCTTCAAGCTCTAAGCGCAAGCGTATTGATTCGTTCAATATGTGGGAAAGCAAGGGATCAAGTGATTCTTGCAAGAAACCAAGAATTAACCAACAAAAGAGATGAAAACGTTCTCATGTGAAGAATATCTCAAGGGTGAAATGTTACAACTGTGACCAAAAGGGTCACTATGCTCGCGATTGTCGCGAGCCAAAGAAGGAGCGACAGACCATGTAGCGAAGGATAGAGGATCCTTCGTGGAATTCCGACGAGTACCAACTGGAACTAAATGGATCTATGTGGGAAACAACTCCATAGCTGAAGTGAAAGGAATTGGCACATGCCAACTGAATATGCATGGTAGACGCACTTTATTCCTACATGATGTGTTGTATGCTCCGGAGATTCGTCGGAATTTAGTGTCTGTTTTAGTGTTGGTTAAATTAGGTTTTAATGTGAACTTCCATAATAAAGGTGTAGATTTGTATTTGGATACAAACTACTATGGTCGTGGTTATTTTCTGGATGGTTTCATTGTATTAGATATTGACTATGTTAATGCAAATGTTTGTTATTCCCTTCTCACATCTTCTAATTCATATGCTAATGATGTGAATGTGTGGCATGCTAGACTTGGTCATATTGGCCAACATCGTATGAATAGACTAGCCAAAGAGGGCTTGTTGGGCAACATTGAAAAAGTCGATTTGCCCATCTGTAAGCATTGCCTAGAAGGGAAAATGACAAAGAAACCATTTGGAAAAGGTAAAAGAGCTGAATTTCCTCTGCATTTAATCCATTCTGATGTTTGTGGTCCAATGAATGTGAGAGGAAGGCATGTGGCTGTTTATTTCATCACTTTTATAGATGATTATACTCGATTCGGATATGTCTATTTGATTTCTCACAAATCTGAAGCAATAAGTTGTTTCAAAAGGCTTATGAACATGGTAGAGAATCAATTAGACAAGAAAATAAAAGCATTGAGATCCGATCGAGGTCGAGAATATTTATCTGATGAGTTCAGAAAATTATGTGATGAAAAAGGAATAGAAAGACAATTGTCTATTCCATATACTCCTCAACAAAATGGTGTTGCGGAGAGAAGAAACAGAACCCTACTAGAAATGGTTAGGTCCATGATGGCACATGCTAACTTACCTATCACTTTTTGGAGTGATATGTTGTTAATTGTTGCCTATATACTTAACCGAGTGCCTTCCAAATCAGTTACTTCCACTCCATATGAGTTATGGACAGGTAGAAAACCGGACTTAAGTTATCTTAAGCCATGGGGTTGTGCTGCCTATACACATGAGTCCTCTCACAAGTTTGGGAAATTGGGTCCCAGAGGAAAGAAGAGTATTTTCATAAGATACTCGGAACACTCAAAAGGGTATGTGTTCATAGGTGAGCAGGAAAGTGGGAGTATAACTGAATTTGAATCACGGGATGTCACATTCTTAGAGGATGAATTTCCTAAGAAGGGCGAAATAGGGAAAGATAACTCCCTATTTGAAACCTTGGATCAAGATAATGATCTTGGTGGAGTTCCTCCAAGTGGGAGTAATATGAGAAGTGATGAATTGAATTCAACTCATTCTCAATTGCAACCACATAATGAGACGACATCATCATTATCTAATCCATGTGGGAGCATAATGGGGAATGATGTGCAAAGTGTACAAACTCCCATACGGCGAACAAGTCGCCGAAGTATTCCTCGTCGACGTTTTGACATTGAAGGGGAAACTTTTATGGTTGCTCCACAAGATGAGGGTGAGTCAAGAAATATTAATGAGGCTCTGATTTGCCCTAGTAAGGAAAAATGGATTCATGCAATGGAAGAGGAAATGGAGTCAATGAAATCAAACCAAGTCTGGGAACTGGTTGATCTTCCAAAAGGACGCAGAGCTATTGGGAACAAGTGGGTTCTCAAAATAAAGCGAAAGGCTGATGGCTTGCTAGAAAGGCATAAGGCTCGCTTTGTGGCGAAGGGGTATAATCAACAGGAAGGAATTGATTAGAAGATACGTTTTCTCCTGTAGTGAGATTTATCTCGATTCGCATTATTCTGGCAATAGTAGCTTGTATGGATCTAGAGTTACATCAGATGGATGTAAAGACTGCTTTCCTCAATGGAGAATTAGAGGAAGAAATATACATGGAACAACCTGCTGGTTTCATAGTGAAAGGCCAAGAAGAAAATGTATGTTGACTTTTGAGATCGATATACGGCCTTAAGCAGTCATCGAGACAATGGTATATACGTTTTCATAATGCCATAATGGCATATGATTTTTACAATGATTGATGAGGATCATTGCGTATATATCAAAAGATCCAAGGATCAATTTGTGATCATATCATTATATGTTGATGATATACTGATTGCCGGAAGCAATATGGAGTTTGTTCATACTGTCAAGAGTTGGTTGACTTCCAACTTTGAGATGAAGGATATGGGTGAGGCTGCATACATTCTTGGAGTTAAGATTTCAAGAGATCGTTCGAAGAGATCGTTGTCTCTTTCGCAAGAAACATATATAAATAAAGTTCTTGAATGATTTCGTATGCAAGATTGTAAACCCATAGACACTCCTATTGCAAAAGGTGAAGGATTGAGCCATAGACTGTGTCCGAGGACTCCACAAGAGAAGGAACAAATAAAACATGTTCCTTATGCTAGTGCAGTTGGGAGTTTGATGTACGCTATGATGTGTACAAAATCCGACATATGTTTTGCAGTTGGAATGGTGAGTAGATACCAATCCAATCCAGGTCCAGCACATTGGAAAGCCGTTAAGAGAATACTGAGGTATCTGAAGGGAACTGCTGATTTTAAGTTGAATTACCAAGGAAATGATATGCGACTTGAAGGCTATTCAGATGTTGATTGTGGAGGAGATTTAGATGAAAGGAAATCTACCTCTGGATTTGCTTTCTTACTGAACAATGACGCCATATCGTGGAGCAGTAAGAAGTAAATATGTATAGCCTTGTCCACGATGGAAGTTGAGTTCGTGGCATTATCAGCAGCGGTACATTAAGGAGTTTGGCTTAAGAGATTTTTGGATCATTTAGGTGTTATTGAGAAAGCTGCACATCTATTATTGGTTAACTGTGATAGCCAAGCAGCTATAGCATACACTAAAGATCCAAAATATCATGGCAAGACCAAACATATAGATACCAAGTATAACTTTGTCAAAGATATGGTTGCACGAAAGGATGTGAACTTACAGTACATATCTACGCATATAATGGTAGCAGATCCCATGACAAAGCCAATACCTAGAGATGTGTTTTGTGGTCATGTAAAATCTCTAGGATTACGTAGAGTCTAATGTACTGAATATTGTAATTTCCCTGAGTTGTTCACATTTAATGAATTTGTGTTTTTATCATTAATGCCTATGAATATTTGTTTGATCTTTATGCATCTTAATGCTCAGTGCATTACTTTATGTTGAGAAAGTATGTCGGACAGATAAGAGATTAGCCCACTCACACGGGTAATCGCCTCTATTTACTATGTGATAAATAGAGATGAGACGGTTTTTAAGCTTATTATCTAGGTGATAATCGAGAGCTCAAGCTTAAAATACGTATGTCGCCTTAATTGAGTGTTAAGATGAGGACATAGTACTTACGATGTCCGAAAGTAAAATAACCAACACATTTTACTTTATCTGTCTAAGATGCCAGATGTGAGTTCTGATGAATTTTGTGAATGAGTAAATACGTGAACTCAAGTTAGACATTGGGTATGTCTGAACTATCATCTGTACGGTATTGACGGTGTAGACATACGCTCCAAGGGAAATGAGTTAATACCGTAATACGTATTTCATACTACGTATGCATGAGACGACCTATAAGAGTGGCAAAAGTTTGATCTCAACTTTTATGACGTGTGAGACTCTTGAGGAATAGAGTTCCTCAATTTTAGTGCTCTCATGACTCTTACTTATTCTCAAGATTTCTATTTAGTGTTTGCTATTTTAGAATGTTACCAATGGTCATGGGTTGATTCGATCTAATGGGACATTTCTAGAAAAGCAAGTTGAACTGAAATTGAGAGTTTGAAGGAAAGGGGAAGATCGGATATGGAGAATCACATTGTGGTTTTGTATTCACTGGTCGACCAATTATAACTGTCTTTGGGATAATCATAATTGTGAATACAATATATATATCATTGATTAAATGAGATTAAGAGAGATATAAATGTGATCGATCGATCTAGGGTACTGCATACTAAATTTACTCGGAAAGTGATGCCCATTATGAGCTGCTATATATTCCTAATAGATGTATAGCAACGAGCTCTCAAAGTATGCTGGTCGTACGAATTATTCACCGGTATGAATGTTGAAGAGAGGTAAAGAGGATCCTGTTCAGCCCACCATGTGCGAGTGGGAGATGATGGTTTTATTAAGTTATGGAGATGGGCCTAAGTTGGCCCGTCCGCCCATGTTGGGCCTAAAAGCCCGGCCCACAGGAATAAGGCCCGTGGATGGAGGAAGGTATAAAAAGGGATGAGAGAAAGGGAGAACGTACCTTTTGGCATAATTCAGTACGTACGTTTCCTTTCTTCCAACGTTCTCTCTCTCTCCAAAAGGAGTGTAAGCAAAAGAAGCGACGCCACCTTCCTACCAAGCGAATTGTCGTCATCGGATCGAAAAGGGGTAGATTCTCTTCCTCTTTACGGCGTCAGTGTCTAATCTGTGGCTAACAAGCTACGCTCGAATCCGTGGTGTGCTTTACTATCGGTGATACGTGATTTTTCCCGGGCTTGTCTTCCGCGTTCGTTTTAGGGGTTCGGTTTAAGTGTCGAATCCGTTTTCGGGGATCCGTCAATCCCAACACCATCGTTAATCAAGAAGAAAATTCAATTCAGCGTAAAAAGGACAAGTACATAGCTCGATGACAAACGATTCAAACCCAATGTGTGTGTGTGTGAGAGAGAGAGAGAGAGAGAGAGAGAGAGAGAGAGAGAGAGAGAGAGAGAGAGAGAGAGAGAGTGGATAATTAGGGTGGGCTGGACAAAAGGCAAAGATTAGGCGCGAGTCAAATGTTTCCCTTTGAATTGCATTAGCGTCGCGCTTTCCGCATAACGTCTTTCATTGCGGTTCCGGATTTATCGCAGCTCCAGAGTCGTGGAAGCGACGGCTTCCTAAAATCGCGATGAACAAAGGGTAGGCATATCCACACTTTGTTGTAGCGTAAGAATGACAAGCAATAGCAAGGTAAATATGAAAGTCATAGAGACAAAATAGAAGGTTTGAATCACGTACGACGAGGTTAAATGTTGAGTAAAAGTCGTTTTATTTAGAAATTAAACTGTTAAGAGGATGGTACAATGACATTCTATGTATTATCTCGCCATACTCTTCCGTACGGAGGCTGATATAATGAGGAAAGCCTAACGTATGTGAACCTAATATTTGCGACTTTTGGACAGAGGATCATCGAAATTCCACACCCCCCCCCCCCCGGGGGTCTCCCAAGATAAAAAAAAAGTACATGAAAGGAGAATATGAGGGATCTAAGTTGAGACATGACTCTCAAAAATGATTTATTTTTAGGCAAAGCTTTGATATCGTGATGAACGATAAAAGATGGGTGTTTCTAATTTGCATCACAATATCAAATTTGAAAGGTATTTATATTACAAGAGATGATTATTGGACATACGTTATTTGATCTATAATTTATAACCTATAATCTTTGTTCTTTGTTGTTCATGATGTATGTTAGTCCAGTGCCTCACCATGGAATCACATGATTGGAAAGGTTATCAACTTCATCCTTGGTGTACTAATCTAATGTACAGAGGACAAGTAGATCACATTCAACGTAAAATATATCAATTTCACAAACTATTCTTAATCCGCCCGAATGTTATTTTCTCTTAAAATTCTTTCTTCTCCATTGCGAAAATCATGTTGACTGGGAAGGAGTCAGCATTTCTTGGATTAGAAACTTATGAACAATAAATTTTCTCCCCTCTGAAAGCGACCACCACGTGGCCCCAACCCAGTAACCTATCAAGAATCAACGTCTTAATCCTGTTTATATCCGGCTGATGGCGATACCCATGTGGACGTTTTCCATCACTTTTGAAATATGAGGATTTGAAAGTGAAATCGAATCCATGGAAAAAATCGAACCACTGTCGTGCAACTTCTCGAATGGAGAAAATTCTTCCCCTCGATCGCCGACCAATGATAATAATTACACTTATTACATCCAATTGTTGTCAAGTTTGTTGATTTAAAAGGAAAAATTTTGGACAACCTCGAATTAAGACAAAACGAGCGTAGATGCTCCGGATCTGAGCTTTTGTCATCGACGTGTTAAACGATGCCCGCAAATTCAGCCTGCGAAGAAACCCTAATTCTCGCCACTCATTGCGTAGCGGGAGTCGCTCTTTTTCTTCGAAAAAGGTCGAGCGGAAATTGATAAATTAAACCTGAAGTGACGGTGCGAGGACGATCTTCAACGGCCCATAACCTCCATTAACGGCTGCATCAACGAACATGTCTCGCTTTCGTGACGAGGGTTTTGCCCTGTTTTTGTCTCTGCTGGACTCTGCAGGCAGTCCTTAAATGCTGGTGACTCGTAGAAACCCTAGATGACTCTACATCGAGTCATTCGCGACAGGATTGCCTGATTTCGTGGGAGTATGTATGTGCGGCGTGGAATAACTTGCTTCTCTTCTTACTATTATTTATTTATTTATTTCAGATACAATCATACATTAATAAGTCAATTCTCGCAATATACTATATCAACCTCACAATTCTTGTTAAATACATATATTATCGACACCATGACTGGACATTTCAGCTTAGGAGATTATTGAATTTAACCCGTGATGCTTATATTCACCTTTGAATGTATATAGTAACTTGATCAATTAATAAATTCGAAAGCTAATCTCTTTTTCCCCTAGAACATGTGTGCCTATTTTGTCTTAATCAATCAATTGGAGGAACGTGTTGGCCAAAAGAAATTGTTGGTAAAATGACGATCAAACAAAAGAAATTGTTGGTAAAATGTCAACTTTGATCGTCTGCTCGAGACGTTGGACAATAATATAAACGAAGCAGTCCCTATCGCATGGGACGATATTTATTCGGGTGGATAACTGCTTTTTAGACTTAGCCGCTTGGACGAACCCCAAAAAATCGTATGCCCGGACAAACTTGAGGACATTGGATGTCCAATCAGAGAGATTTCCGCTCTATCACCTCCAAATTTTTTGACAATAAACAATTTCGTTCATAGTCTTCTCAAGGTACGTGTGCGCAAGTTTCAATTGCATTAAGAAAAATTCCGTAAACATACATAGGTCGGTTCATGACCACCGCATTCTTATAGATAAGATTGCTTTTTTCCCCTATATATACTTTTATTTTCTGTATTTTCTAACAGTTACATCGTAATTATTAACCTCTGGTTCCTCAACATTACATAGAATACATAAAAAAAGACCAACTATGCCTAAATTCTGGATTTGCAGTTGTGGCCGTGCTTCTCAATGATAAAGTTGGACGGTGGACCTAGACCTTCCAACAGAAAATTCAACGGGTAACAGTTTCATGTGTCAAAGAATTGGACAACTTTAGTTTGGTAATCTCGGTGGACCTAGACCTTCCAACAGAAAATTCAACGGGTAACAGTTTCATGTGTCAAAGAATTGGACAACTTTAGTTTGGTAATCCTAGAATTATGGTTTATGGCCATACGAGCCTAACAACCTAGAGGCCAACCGAACACTTTGTATGCCCCATGAATAAGTTAAATCTAAACATGTGGCTTGGGCAAAGTGACCTTGCCCTAGAGTAGTTTACACGCACTTTGTGGGATTTAAAAAATTAATTCTAGCTTCTGAGCTGGAAATTCCTAGATGCCTCAATTAACTATGCAAATCTCGAGATATCTCTTCGATAATGTTATGCAAATAGTATAAAGATAGATGAATTTTTTTCTTATATCTTACTCCCCATAGTCATGTAAGAATTTGTCGGCATGGAAAATTAAAAAAGACTAAGGGTCCGTTCATTTTGCGAAAAATGACTTCTGGGAAAATGTTTTTCGGATTTTTCAGTGTTCGTTTAACGGAAAATGAACTAGTCAAGGAAACTGTTTTTCATCATTGAAAAAAACAACCTTAAAGTGAGGAAAACGTTTTCCATGACTTCTTCCCTCTTACTTCTTTTTATTAATACATTTTTGTTTTATTTTTATGCTTTCTTTTAATTTTTTATTTTTTTTAAATCAAGTTTTTAATTTCTTTTCTTTTCTTTTTTTCCTTTTCATCTTCTTCTTTGGCGGTGCCGCTGACCGGCCACGGTGGCGTCTCGCGACCGGCCACAAGCCAGCGGTTGGCGACCTCGCTAGCGAAGCCGAGATTGGGCCTGCGCCAAATCGGGCGAGGCGGAGCTCTCGCCGGCCTGGGCGGAGCTCGCGGCTCGCCAGATCCGGCGAGCTGGGCGGGGCTCGGGCCTCGTC
Organism: Eucalyptus pauciflora; assembly: GCA_007663325.1. Classification (NCBI taxonomy): domain Eukaryota; kingdom Viridiplantae; phylum Streptophyta; class Magnoliopsida; order Myrtales; family Myrtaceae; genus Eucalyptus; species Eucalyptus pauciflora. The sequence continues at coordinate 2,857,081 of VMYD01000056.1, forward strand.
CGAGTTCGCCAGAGCCCGACGAAGCTCGCGGCAAGCTCGGGCGAGATCGGTCGAGCCTCGAGCTCGCTGGATTTGGCCACCGGGTCTTGGTCGGCCGCCGAGCAGCCGGCCATCATCAGGTAGGAAGGAGGCGCCAGCGGCGAAAGGAGGAAGGAGGAGGAAGGAGGCGCTGGCGGAGGAAGAAGGAGCAGGAAGGAGGAAGGAAAAGAAAAAAAGAAAAAGAAAAAGAAAAAGAAAGAAAAAATAAAAAAATTCGATTTAAAAATATAAATAATTAAAAATTCATTTAAAAAATATATATATAAAAGTTAAAATTAACTTTTTGGTCAATTAAAAATATTAAAATTCAATTTTTGATAATTTTTCCCAAACAATTAAATGAGCTAATGAACGGTGGAAAATATTTTCCGCTCAAATTTTAGATTTTGGCCGAACACCGGAAAATAGAGTCATTTTCCTAGAAAATGACTTCCGGGAAAATGTTTTCCAGAAACATAATATTTTCCCCGAAACGATGGACCCTAAGATTAAATGTTCCAAATTATATTTTCTATATACGTGGAATTATGTTATGGTGCCGGAAGTGCCTCTTGCCATATTTTGATAAACCTTCTCCCAGCCTAAGAAGCATGCCTGGTTCTCTAATCTCAAAGAAAAAGAGGAGCTAGATCCCGCCTTTAGAATGATTTGAAGTAATTGCAGTTAGCTTAAAGACATTCGTAGATGTCGATTGATCAATGCTTTGGGAAGTACTAAGAGATGCGCACGCATACGTGCGATATCCAAACTATTTCCGTTGACCGTCATGAAAATCTGCGTACAGACCCTTGTTGCTAATTCTTTATTTGCCGTAAAATCTGCATGAATCCATACTTCAACGATTCAAACATCCCACGATCCGTCGCCGATATAGTTACGGAGATCATTGCGTCAGATTATTATATATAATATGCTTTGTACGATATTTTGTACGTAGGTGGTGCATGTGGGTATGGGAGTGGGGTCGTCCAAGCTCCATTCTCTTCAATGGTGTCCGCAGGAGGGCCTTCTCTTTTCAAATCAGGCAAAGGATGTGGAGCTTGTTACCAGGTTTCTCTTGCTAGAAAAGTGTTTCTCGAATTATTTTTATATTCGCCGTCATCGGAGAGAATTTGCCACGGACAAAGTTAATATATGTTCACGAGATATGCTTTTCCTAAATTAACAATCGTGGAATAGAATTCATGAAAACATCTACTGCGGCACGCTTCTAGACTCCCATTAAAAGTAGTTTAAATTCTTCGTATTTAAATAGATTATTTGACTCGGTACATATTGTCCTATTCAAACGGATTATTTAGTAGTAGTTAGGAAGTGCAGTCTTTTGAGCTCTTGTTGATTAAATTTCAGGTGAAATGCACTGAAAACGTGGCTTGTTCCGGGAACCCGGTGACGGTCGTTATAACTGATGAATGCCCTGGTGGCCCTTGTGTCGCTGAATCTGCTCACTTCGATTTGAGCGGCACGGCTTTTGGAGCCATGGCGAGGTCCGGCAAGGCCGATGAACTTCGCAACGCTGGGGTGCTGCAAATTCAATACCAAAAGTCCGTACGGTTGATCCTTTCTCTATGGATCCTTTCGAGTGAATTCCAATTTTAACAGACGCGCAGAGGGAAAAAAGGAAGATAAAACGCATTGAAAAGTGCTTTAAATTAATGAGAAAATTTGCTTTCACCAGACTTATACTAATCAGCAAATAGTCTAACTTGCTTATTAAAAGTCTATTTATGTGCACATATTTACAATGCCAAGCAGAGTAGAGTGCAATTTCCCCGGCGCGAAGGTGGCATTCCACGTTGACTCCGGCTCGAACCCCAACTATTTCGCTGCGCTAATTGAGTACGAGGATGGGGATGGCGAGCTCGGCTCCGTCAACCTGAAGCAGGCTCTAGACTCTGACTCTTGGCTTCCGATGCAACAGTCGTGGGGCGCGGTTTGGAAGCTGGATGGCGCGGGCCAGCTGCGCGCCCCATTCTCGATCAAGCTCACCTCTCTTGACTCCGGCAAGACCCTGGTTGCCAACAACGTGATCCCCGCTGGGTGGCAGCCCGGACAGACGTACCGGTCGGTCGTCAACTTTGCTGTCTAAGGGTTGTGCGTGGTTTGCTTGGGAGACGAAGAAATGGAGATTGATCGTCAGTTAATTTGGCTCTGTGTGTTTTATGTGATAGGCAAAAAAAAAAAAAAATATTGGATGGTGTGGAAAAAGAAAGTATTTTGCTTTTTCCACTCTGTGTAATCTAGTCAGCTATGAGCTACCTCTTGGAAAAGAGAGTAGTAGTGAGAAATGAATGGTATTGTCCTTTGAAAATCAAGAATGATTTAGGTATTTTTGTTCCTTTTTTCATGCCAATCTATTGTATTTGAAGCTTGAAAGCTTTTATGTTTTGCACCAATATATGTACCACTTCCAAAATGGATGGTCATAAATCGTGTCAATCTATATGCAAAGGGGTATTTTCTTCACTTTGAAAAAAAATGAAATTTCTCAACGAAAGTTATAATTCCTTAGAAACCATTTTTAATACATATTCATAAATAAAACTAACGAGCCCGACCTTTCAACATATTCCTATCACTCCCAACTATCACTACTTTGATTCATTTCTAGGAAATCAACCTCTTGTGCGTCGAGTTTGTACATAATACTAGCTCCAATAATATATGTGAAAAGAAACATCATCATTGAATTTTCAGTTCAATCCCGATAAAACTATTGACTAAAATTTAAGTTCAATCTCCATCAAGGTACTCTTGGACTACGTAGGATGGTCGATATTCATGTCAATAATTTCTAGCTAAAATTGACTCAAAGGACTACATTAACAAATTATCAAAAGGTTTAAGTGGCAAAATTTCGAGATTTTGAACTGAAGTGACATTCATGTAATAGATTTAGATTTTTTTTTTTTTTTGTTAATCAAGTCAGATGAACGTCATTGACATGGACAAAGAAGAGCTGGGTATTGATGCAAATCAGTTTCTCGCCACCATTAAAAGGGTAAGTGACTTAAGGTGCGCATGATAACCATTCTATTTTTCTATTTCTCTATTTTTCAGTTCCTTGGAATAGATTTGGAACAGAAATTCGTTTGGTAACACAATTTAATTTTTTTATTTCTGGAACAACTTTCTACTTCAGAAATAGATTTGGACTAGAACTTAGAAGTTAAAATATTTACCTTTTCTATTTCTAGAACAAAAGTGAGTAATGAAAACTCTTCTCGTTGTTTACTCTCATCACTTCCCTCCACCCACCCATCGCCCATGGGATGTAGGATGCCTGCCGCTGACCACCGTATGTCAGATGCCTGCCGCCGGTCGCTCATTGTTGGTTTTTGGACGCCCGTTGCCGGCCCTTGGACTTCGGCCATCTACTACTGATCGTCGATCGTTCACCACCGACTGCTCGCTGGTTGCTGGCTACTGCCTGCGTGCCTCTTGCCGTTGATTGCCGGTCACCGGTGACCCCCCTGCAATTGTTGGCCGTCAGAAGCCAAACGCCTCCCACCATTACTTGGGGAGGGGGGGGGGGAGAAATTTTGTGTTATTATTAAACGAATTTCTATTTCAAGAGCGGAAATTTTATAAGGTTATCAAATGCATATTTCTACTTAGAAACTTATCTAGAGAATAAAAATAGGAAAACTAATTTCTAATCATAAATTGATTTCTAGAATAGAATGGTTATTATACATGCCCTTAGTGTCCATTATTAGCGAATATTGTTCTTTGATAGTTGACCTCGGTGTAGACGCGAAGTGCATCATCAGTATCCTCAGAAGTCATTCAAGAATTCCGGGCCAAAGATGAAGAAAGTCAGCGAGTTCATGAAGGATGTTATGCTGCATTTGCGGTTCTTCATCCAAAGCCTACGAAAGGCATTTGGAGGCTTTTGCCTTCTTTTTGTTTTTTTTTTTTTTATCATGTATTGCAATCCCTTATGGCTTCTCCTGCTCTTCAATTTCTTATACCTTCACTATCCTGTGATACAATGTTGTTAAACCCAAACTTTATACTTAAGCTCGCTTGCCTTCAATTTTGAAGGTAACCAATTGAGCGATCAAATCGTTCTAGACATCAACTCAAAAACCCTAGATCTAGTTTGCGTTCCTTTCTCGAATGTCCGTCAGCTGTTTAACACAGAAGGACTGTGGCTGTGCCGAAATTTCTGATCTGTTGAAGTCAAGTGACAATGAATGTGGTACGTTTCACAATTCTCCGACTCATGTAATTTTAACATAAATAACATTTACTGCCTCGTGGTATGATGGTCATATAAAATACCCTCTCTGGTCTTGAGTTGCGAAGCACTTTTGGTACTTGGGGCCCAAAGGCTTAAGCTACATTTGACTATTTCTTGTTTCCCTTAAGATGGATTAATGGGTTTGATATGAGACCATGTATTTGGGCTCATTTGGATCCAAATGGGGCTCGTAGGGGTGTGCAACCGGAACCGGGTATACTCGGCCACCGGACCGGCCCATCCGAAAAATAGGATCGGGAACTAGTTCCCAAAATTCCGAACCGGTTTGAATTGGTTTGGGAATTGGTTCCGAGCAAATATCCACCCGGGAACCGGATTGATCGGACTGATTTGGGAACCGGTTTATAAACCCAAAAGACCAAAACACTATCTTTTTCCCCCTAATTTCTAATCTTAGAATTGCATTTTTCCTCTCGCATGGCGCTCCCCCATCGTTTCTCTTCTTCACTTGCTTCCCTCCCTCATTGGCTCACTGTCGCACCATTCATTGCATAGGATTTTTGCTTTGCCTTATGATGTTTGTTTATGATAATTAACCTTGTGAATCCTTAGTTTTGTTTAGTCAAAAAGTTAATGTACTTATTGATTATATGTGCATAATGTTTCAATATAAATCCTCCTATTTTAATAGGAGGATTTCGTTATTTTCTCACATATTAATGTAAAATTCGAAATGGTTACCAAAAAAAAAAATGTAAAATTCGAAACCGTATAGGATACCGGGCGGTTGCAAAATAGGTTCAAGTGAAAACGGGGTTGACTTTGGAACTGGACCGGAAAAATAGGATGGTTCCAAAATAGGGTCCAGTACAAATAGGGTCGGGTACAAGATTCAGGTTTGCAAACTACTCACCTTGGACCTGATCACCCTATGGGCTCATAGTATCCTTTGCCTAGTTTAATAAATCCACAATAGGGCCGCTGCTTTTTAGTTTAGGAAAAATATATCACACATTTACCTGTTTGAGATTTTTTGTAATATAACCCTTTAATCTATTGAATTGACCAAACATAGAAGCATGTCTGTTGACACTTAATTTAAAATTAGTTTTAGAAATAAAGGATAATCTGGGTTTAGAGGGAATTTTTTTTTTAAAAAAAAAATTGAATTCGAAAATTAAACGCCCGTGCGATTTTGGAGCCATTTTGTTGTTGAAGGAGTTGAGTGGATATCGCCGGATCTTCAACAACTTCGAGTCTTCTATTTAAAGGAAATAGGTTTTGGAAGAAGAGGGGGGGGGGGAATTCGAAAAAATTCAGAGCAAAAAAAATTCTGTCATTTGGGGGTTTTCTTTTCTCTTTGTCGCCAAAAAAGGAGAAAAGTCAAAAAGGTGAAAAGAGAGAAATTGGGTTTCGGTACTTCAAGAAAAAAAGAAGAAAAGTCAAAAGAAAAGGAGTGCAGAAGGAAAGAGACGTGAGAGAGGGAGACACGAGGAGAGAGAAAGAATTAAAGCAGAAGAAAACTTATTCTTCTCCGGCGCTGCTCGCTGCTGTCCACCTGAATTTCGCCCTTTGCTTGCCGGACGCCGTCGTCTCGCCACACCGGCGCCTGCACCGCTCGGTAGCCGTTCGAAGCTCCGCACAGCATCTCCACCACTCGCCTCCACAGCCGCGCTGTGCCTTTCGTGTCCATCATCACCGTTGCAGCACCGGAGCCGCCCCTCGTCGCGACACAGCTACTGCTCGCTGCTGCTCTTCCTCTAGCCGGGACTTCTTAAGCCCAACGCCTTCGCCTCCGCGCGCCACTCGCCCAAGCCGACGTCGTCGCTGCAGCTTGTAGCAACTCAGATCTGGACACCGCCACACCCGCGCCACCACAGCGCGTCCACTCTTCGTCCGCGCTGGCGATCGAGCCTCCGTGACACTGCCCGCCGAGCCCGACGTCCGCCCGACGCTGCCTCCGCCTGAGCTCGGAGTTCCTCTGCTTGCAACCACCAACTCCAAGCGACGCTCCCTCCTCCGTGCGACAATTCTGCAGCTGCTGTTGCCCGTTGTTGTTGGCTGTCCAATTTTGTGTCAACTTGGTGATTTCGTTCACTGGCTTTTGTCACTTTTGTTGCTGGACGAACCAACATTTGCTGCGAGTTTGACGTGGTTGCTCCAATATTGGTTCTCCGCGGTCATTCACATTCGGCCAAATTACACCCCCCACATCGAGACGTGATTTTTCCTGGGGCTGTTCTTTATTTTCTCTTTGTGCAGGTGCTTTTTAGCAACAAAAAGCTATGCCTTGACTAGGTAATTTCTTTAGGCTAAATTCGGATCAAATATTTTGTTCATAGTGTTTTATTTTAACTTGATTTGTTGTGATTGATTTTTATTATTATTATCTGATTAGAAAATTTATCATATTAAGTCAAAATAATAAAAAATATTGAGCCGCGAGACCTCGGGTTAGATTTTTGATTATTTAGACTTTTCATGGCAAATTCTTGAATTGCTTTGCATTATTGATGCCCATTAAGATAATATCTCGTTGATTTACATTGATGATTTTTTAAATAGGATACATATTTTGGTGCATTATGGTTATTTGTCTATCTATCACATATCATGCATGTCATATTTAGAACTTAGATATTTAAGTCCATACACATTTCACATTTTAAGCAACACATTTTCTTTTTCTTAGATTCATATAGGATTAGGTTAATTTTCCTTTAATAAACTAACAAAGAATAAAAAAATGTTATTTAGCTTATATAGATTTTATAATGTGCACATTACATGTTGCATTTTAATTGGTGGGTCATAGTTTAATGTTTTTAGTATTCCCATCATGTAGTCTTTTTAAATATAAAAATAAAAGATAAAAAAAACAAAAAATTAGCATTACATCACTACGTTACTTTTTTTAATAGAATTATTAGGTCATTTAAAAAAAAGAAGAAGAAATAAAACATGAAGGTCATTTACTTGGTTAATTAATATGTCAGTTTATAATGAATCCCATTCCATATCATTATTTTTTTAATATAGGTTGCATATATATAAAGTCTAATTTATCAGGGTTACATCATTAAAAAAAAATCACAAAAAGAACATGCATATAGAATTATTATGTCATTCATCCCATATCATGAAACACGTGCATATTTAGGATTATATACATTAGATTGCATACATATAGTTCAAATTAAGCCATATGAATTGCATTTCACATATCATTAAAATAAAATTCATGCATATTAAGTTTAGATTAAAATTACATAATGATAAAAATTAGGCATCATGTCATTTAGAAAGTCATGTTTAGGGCATGCATTTTTATTAACATTTTTGAGAAGTTTTTTTTTAGACTTCAATAAGGTTGTAGTTTATAATTTCTTAGCAGTTTGATTTATTGAATGTTATTTAATTGATTGTGCACCCGCATGACCACCGTTTGCATGTTAGTATCTTAGGTTAAAATTGATCAAGACTGCTTGCAATTTTTTTTAATTAAAAATAAAAGGTACCGAAAGAGCGTTAGATTAATCTAGCGTAACCATGTCCCCGAATCCATTAAATCTCTGGTTCGTAAAAGGTAAAGTATTCTCCCATCCTTTACCTGGATTTCTAATCAACCCTAATTGGTTAGTGGCGGCTCCAATTTGAAATATAATTGCATGTTTAAATGGGTTAATTAGTATCGAGTCGCGATTGGTAGGACTTGGGAGGGTCCGCGCCAAGTCTTCGGACTTAGTAAGCCATTAACTTAGTTTTAGGTGATTCACCCTAAAAAATCGGGTCGCGACAGCTGTCCAAGTGGGAGAAACCAATAAAGTAGAGAATTGCCATAGGATAACAAGTATATTACTGACACTAATAAAATACCACTGATGATATTGAAAATTGCTGCTAATAATCTTTAAAATATCGCTAAATGCATCTTATCGTGCCAATTTCAGAAATGATGCTAATGTAGTGTAAAAAACGTTCGATATTGTTGTAGTGAGTTGGTTTGAGAGATAGTTCTCAATGATAGGGAAACTTTAGTTCTTTGCCATTTACTGTAGTGAGTAGGAGCAAATTTATTATTAACAAAAAATATAACCAACATACAATTGAGATGAAACTCACTTTTGACTTAAACGTATAGAATATGGATAGATAAATTTGTAACTTCTTTATATATGGTAGTCAGTATTTTTGGTTTAGAAAAGTAATTTCCAATATATTGTTAAATCGAATGAATAAATTATATTGCGTTGGCTAGCTTTTTTTTTCCATTGTAAAAGTAAGCACCCACTTATTAGTAACTATAAATTTGTTCACACACTTAGTTGATTTTTCAATAAGGAAAAGTAACTTTCAACCTATAATAACAATTGAAAAAAATAATATTCCACTAGTTATACGAAAAAGTAAATAATTCAAGGGTTGATGCTACAAAAAATCCTAAATTGATACAACCATGACTAATTTACCAGAAGTTAATTTGTTAATCACCAAAAACTTTAAGATAGTACATTTATGACAAATTTAATCCAAACTAATTTTTTGATTATCAAAAATTCAAAATTGATACATTTTTTTTTTATAATAAATTTACCCTCCGTTAGTTTCTCTTAAATTGAATTAATATCTCAAAAAGTCATAAATTGATACACCTGTGACAAATGAAGGGTAAAATTCTAAACTAGTATACTCATCAATTGATATGTGTCACCAAATTCAAAAATTTGACATTAAAGTTTAATGAAAATTAACAAAGGGTAAATTTGTCATATATAGAGTTTTAAATGGTCAAAAATTAATTTAGAGTAAATTTGTTATCGGTGTACCAATTTGAGATTTTTTAAGGTATTAATCCTAACTCTAATTAGCAACTTCTATATCTATATTTGATCAATGATATTCTCAATCAAAAAAGAGAGAGAGGCAAATTTCAATTAAAAAAAAGTAGTGAAAATAACTAAAATGGAATGCCCGACTCCTTCGGTTGTCTAGAGAACATAACGTGCACATGGCCAGTTGTGCAGGTCACTTGGGGAAGAGCTTGGTCAATTAATTTTAGTATTCCTTGCCAACTCTTTCGCCGAACATTCTTGCGCTCCTCGTCGAAAATGACAAATCGAAACCCAAGAGCGAGATATAGGAATCTGTGGAAAATATTCCTGACATTGTTATTTCTCAAGTCGGCTGACTGCTTCTGAATAAGAAAATCGAAACCCACAGGTGGGATTCATTAATTCGTGGGGTTTTTCTTTTTCTCTTCGTTTCCGAGCGCAAGGAGAAATACGTTGGGGGCCAACAGTGACAAGACCATAGCCTGTTTGAAAGTGCATTCATGCGAGATACTTGGGAGGAAGCATGTACGCCGTCTGCATTGCTTATTGTCCTTTTCTATCGCCTAACTCGATGAAATGTTACTATGGAAAATATTAAAAGTGAGATGAATGCTGTTGACAGTAGAGATAACATTATAGAGGATTTGTGATAAATTTTAACAAGCCTAAAAACAAGTTCTCATAAAAAAGACAAAGATCTCTTTTTTCTTATAAGTAAGACAGGTAGAGAGGCATTATAATGCATATACCTTTCTGGGTGTTAACACGAGAGTTTCACACTCCTTACGAAAGATTTTGTTTAAGTCATTACTACTTAAGCTACATTTGAAGGAACGAATATAATTTTGGATAGGATAATATCTGGTGTTTAGGAGAACACTAGATTTAAATGTATCTGGATGGACAAAAAATCCCCACCTTATGGAAAATCTAAAAAAAAAGAAACAGAAAAAAAGGAGAAAAACCCGATGGACTCGCTTTGCTACTCTTGCTTTGATCTGAATAAAAGGATGGTGGTGATGGGTTAAATTAATGGGCTCATCCGGGACGGTTCGTCTTTACAACCCATTAATTTGGTGATGATGGGTCATCGACACGGGGTTGTTTAATGTAATCTAGGTTCTATTTGCCGGGACTTTATGGGTCTATGTCCGTCCTTTTTCAGTACTTTGTTCTGCGTTGTCAACAAGTTCTTGAGGCAACCAAGTCGCGCGTTCTATAATTTTCCTTTGAGTTTCAATTTTGGGTGATGGTATGTTTTAACTTTATTTCGGAGCAGAATCTCAGAGAAGAAACAAAGGATTTGAGTTCAGTTGTGGACTCGAGTATTGATTTCAGAGTACTAATCCAAAAGGCGACTTGCAAAGAAGGAACATTGAGCATCTAGAGCGAGAAAACAGGGAATTGCAGTAGTGCACACCAGATGTGGAATCGTTAACCTCCTGCCCTTACTAAAGGATGAAGATGATGATGGTCTGTGATGTCTCATTTCCTTGACCACTAACCATGAGAGCGAAAAAGTGAGAGAGGTGAGTTGAGTGAGAATGTCAATGTATTTCAAACACTCAGTTGGGTAATATTTATTTGGATCTTTTTTTTATATCTAGACCTTATCAAACACCATGTAGAAGATTTCAAATTTTATCATATCTTTATTTTATCTGACCTTATCCTATCCAGTAAAAATGTATGGAAGACCAAATGTAGCCTTAGTTTGTATGAGCTGGTGACCGTAGCGCTTGCCAAAAGTTAGGAAACGTGTTCACATGTGGTAGCAAATACACAAGGCACAAAATGACTAGAGGTTTGTTCACGATATGTGTCAAACTGGTGACCTCTTTACCACCATACCTAAGCATATAGCAAAACCAATATGTAATACACAAAGCTGCAAGTTAATCAGGACATATTTTTACATGAGGTAGCAAATGCACAAGTGACAAGCTGACTAAAGATCTATTCATGACATGCCTCAAACTTGTAACCTCTTGGAAGACAATGTGAACTCTATACCACCATAGCTAATGATATGGCAAAAGTATTATGTAATACTTGTAAATTAATCAGGACAAAATTAACGGGGGATATGTTCTATGGAATTATGGAATCAATATTAAGGAAACCCATCTTCTACACGTATGTTGTCTGTACGATAATAAGGTATATAAAACTAGGAAAAAGACAAGAAGACTCTATAATCATGTTTCTTTTTTCGGCCGCTGGAGCGGAAGACCTATTTATCAATTGCTGGACCAAAAAACGGGGTGAACTTTGTGGTCAGAAAATAGGTGACTTGACATGTTTCTTTTCCCGGAATTAATATTTGACTGTGAATAAAACCCTAGACATGGGTTGTGAACAGCAAGTTGAAAAGCGAGGACAATGAGCTGTCTGACGCACTCCACATGCTCCTTGGCACAAAATTGGGGCACATTCCGGGAAATCCTAATTTCTATATGCTTAAAAATGACTGCGTCTCAACCCCTAGACTGGAGTAGCTCATTCAATGGAACCTACACATGGGTGTTCCAACCTATATATATGCCGGTATGCATCATAATGGCAATACTAAAGACGCTCTTCCTATTTTCAGCTCTGTCACTCATTAGTCCTAAGTCCTACACAAACACCTACAAACAGAGAGAATTCGAATCGCCGACCCCAACCGCAGAATCAGAAATGGCGAGCCCAGAAATTTTAGAGAAGAGCATGGACCAACTTACAGAGGCCAATTAGAGTCTACAAGAGCTTATCTCGAACCGCATCAGTAGGACTCAGGAATTCATGAATCTGTACTTCGTCTTCCAAGGTATTGTTTTTTCTTCTATGCTGACGTCCTCGGAAACGATCAGGTGTAAACTGAAATGGACTTTTTACGCCCTCTCTTTACTGGCCTCCATTTACAACTCCCTCGCGGTATTGGTAAACATCCGTATGTCGCTGAAGTCCTACGAAAATATGGCCCTCAACTGGGATCTATACGACAAACCGAGGGTGCACCTTGCCAATCTGAGGGTGCAACAACGGAACAATGCTAATGCCCAAGCAGCGGTAGAGCAACAGAACAATGCTAACGCCGAAGCGGTGCCGCAGCAACAGAACAATGCTAATGCCCAAGCGACGGGGCAGCAACGGAACAATCCCTATAGATTTAGAATCAATCAACGCTACACCATGTGTTATTTGACACTGCTGCTGCTTTTGATATTTTCGGCTGCAATGCTATATGGTTTCTCCCAAATTCACTGTTGTCACCGATGCAGTTACGGATGATTAGTGTGATTTTTACATTATGTTCCACTAGATCACATGTCAATATGTGGGGCATGTAGACTAGTAATTCGATCATGTCGGGGTCAAGCTACGTAGATGTCGCCCAGTTGATTTTCCGTTTGAAAGTGCTTCTTGCATGTATTGAATAAATATTATGTGGACCTTAAACTATGCTTCCATTGTAAAAGAAGTAGGTTTGCATTGTGTAATGGAAAAATTGTCCAAAAATTAGCCAATTCAGTTCTAAACATTCAGTTTTGCCAATTAAGAACTAAATTTTTTTACATTTTACCAGTTGAGTCCATTTGGTCTATTTTAATCGGAAATCAGTAACGTGGACTCCCCTGGTGCTACATAGGATTCTTGGTGCTGACATGGACACATTTTTGTAAATTTTCTCTATAAAATTTGAATTTTTGAATTTTTTTTCTTATTTTTTCCTACCAAATCTGGTGAGGGATGCTGGCGTGGTCATAAGTGAGGGTTGGTGATTGGGTGAGGGCCGTGAAGCCCTCGCCTAGTGACCAATGAGGGTCGGCTAGCCCTTGCCGAGCTTGAAAGAAAAAAATAAAGAAAAAGAATGAAAGAAAAATGAAGAAAAAATTATAAAAAATTCAAAATTTTAAAGAAAAATTTTAAAATTGTTTACATCAGTATTAGCCATGCCACATAAAACAACTGGCATTCACATTGGCGATTTTCGACTAAAATCGGCCGAGTGTACTAAATTGAAAAAACGTAAAAATATTTTTGACCCAATTGGTAAAATTGAAAGAATTATAATTAAATTGACCAAAGTGTAATAAATTTAAGACTTTTTGAACAATTTTCCCATTGTGTAAGATATGAAATGCCTGGCAGTGGAAAAAATCGAAGGATTTTTAATCTTGTACATGGAGTTTGTAAAGTTTAGATTACCCAAGTTGATGTTCTAGATCATGGTCAAAAGACTTCGTCTAAATTTTACTTTTGGAAACGATATCAACTTTGTTTAACATTCAAATGCACAAATAATATTAGTATTGATTCACTGGTGTAAACAAACCTTATATCTTATGTAACTAGTGTATGGTATGTAAAATTTCGAAATAAAATCTTGAATAATACTTTGGCTAAGAGCAAAAGTATTTATGTCTCATGTCATCCTCATTTGCATTCTGAGTCGTTTCTTTTTTTTCTAGATTTAAAATGTGCAAGAGGAATGAACATTGCTCCCTTTTGTTTTAGTTTGCTCTTTGATCATTAATTTTGAAAGGGCATATTTTCCAGCATCTCTGATTGAAAGAACCTAGTTTCTAGTTGATGAGTTGTAAAACATGGACATAACGAATATTTACTTTTAGTTTATTTATGTATATTTGATGCTTGTGTCTATAGCTTATCCATTATAGGCCTCCAATCAGAAGCAGTGGAAGGAGACGTCCAAATACTACTTCCGAGATCAATGAAAATGTACATTTTATTGAGATAAGTACACTAAAAGTTTTACAACTTGTCATGTAAATACGGTTGAATCCTAAAAGTTTTACAAAATGTAATCAAATCATAAAACTTATTACAAAAGTGTAATGGAATTATTTTCTAAATGTGGTTATGCAATGCCAATCAAGTCTTTTTGAAAGCATCATTAGTTTGCATATAACTATAATATCCATAAATACGAATTATATAGCTCTCACTAACAAAAGAAATAAAGAATCCAAAACACCCATATTCTTCACAGGTTCTTTAAACAAAATGGGCCGTAAGCCTTTTATTAGAGGATCAGCTAACATTGACTCAGTTATAATATTCTCGATCATAATATCTCCCTTTTTGACCAAGTCTTTAACAATATAATATTTGATTTGGTTAATATTTCAACCGTGGCATTATTATTGTTTACAGCAGAGGTAACTATTTGTCACACATAATGCGATAAACTCAATTATGGGCATTAAGCAATTTAAAAATAATTAGTACATTATAAACTTCCATTTGGGCCGAGTGTACAATGCACCATTATTTTCCACAGCATGAAGTTTATAAAGAAAAAAACAAGGAGAATTACATATAATTGTCAAGATTCCATCCCATTTGGACAGACAAATCCTTTAAATTATACATCTCCACAATATCAACATAGAGGGGAATTATATATAATTTTCAAAAAAATTATCCCCTCTGGGCATATAAATATTTTTCAATTATATATCCCCATATTTTAAATTGAGAATTAATCTTCATGCAATTTTCCAAATTAATATACATAATAATCCTCTTTTGGCGAGTAATTTTATATACTAATTTTTATCAATAGGGAACTCTAAAAATTTATGCCCAAAATTCATCTAACAATATGAAGCACTTTACAACATGTGCTTCCCAAGATCATATTGCATTTATCAAACAACAATTTTTGCCACATTTTTTTTTAAATTAGTATTTTATTATTATTTTAATATTTCAGACTCCCTCGGGCCCAGGACCCGCGAGCAGCCCAAATCAGACCGCGGGCCAGACCCGCGAGGCCCAAACCCAGCACGATCCTAAACCTTCACATGGCCCACACAAAACAATATTGGACTTGGAAATAGTGGGCCAGAAAATTGCTGCAAAAATGGCCCATCTGCATAGGAGCTTATGGCCCAAAATTTTGGGCCAGCCTGTAGAAGTCCATGTCCCTTTTAATTAAAATTGCCCCACAAATTGGGCTATAGATTGGGCTGCCCAAAACCCCCAGAACCCTCTTTTTTTTTTTTGGTTTCTACAATCATATATGATTTGCTCTGATACCACATGATGAAATATTATTCACATAAATAACTAATCAATCAATGAAAATCGGATGCATATATGACTGTAAAACATAGAGATCAATAAGCACAGTGGAATTAAAGTGTACCTGTTTGAGCCATTGTTTCACTTGAAGCAAAAATAGATCACTCTGATACTAGAGATCTATTGGAATACCAGATCTTCCTCTATATGACATATTTCAGTATAGCAGTTTTCAATGAGATTAAAACAATTGATAGGTATAACCTACTATTTTATAGGCTAGAGAGGGGATTTAGCAAACCTTAATCAACAGCGTGTCAACTGGACTCTTTCCATTACGGGTTTTAGTTAAATACAATTGCCTACACATTGTTGCTCAACTAAGCCCGTTATTAATAGATGCCAAAACCCAATTCAATAATATCACTATAGGATTTAACAAATATTGAAATATCCATTAACTCGATTATTTTAAAAAGAAATTTAATTAATTAATGTAAGCCCATATTATAGGAAATTTCCAACATTGCAAATATAATTTTTCTCTTCACATATGTTCTATACCACATAGATACCTTTATAAATAAATTTCCTAGTCATATAATGATTAATTCACCATGTTAAAAACTATCAAAGATAAAAAAAAATGAAATGTCTGTTATTAAGGTGCAACCAGAAGTAGAAATTTAACATAAGTACCCAAAACAAGCCACAATTAGCATGACAGACAGGATTGGATTTCTCTTAATAAGCTTAAGTTCCAATGTTAATAGCTGACAATCAGATAGAGGAATGGCATAACAATATAACCCGCCAACAGTCTACGAGGCTTGCGCTGCTTTGCATACATAATTCCTAAAATGTTTTCATTACCCAAGGTTAGCAAAAACAAAATGAGCTGATGAAGAACATCGAATTGTAGTGAGGACAATCACTAGGAAATTTGAGGATCCGTGACACCAAAACAAAGGGATAGACACACTATGCAAACAAATACTAATCCCTGTTCACAAAACCAAGAGCGCACCGGAGTGAATCCACAAAAATCGCTAATCTCACCATCAGAAGCACAGTTACTTTGAGATAAATCAATGAAGACCGATTGCTATAATGTCCCGCCGACACACTTGAAAATAACTTGAGAATTTAATCTGATCGAAGGTAAACATTGTTCACAAAACAAAAGCACTCCATGTACTTACATTCGAAATGTTTCTAAAATGAGATGGTATCTCTAAGGTGATGAGAAAAAGACGAACACTAGTTTTTAAATGACAAGAAAAGTTGGCAAGTTAAAAAAATAAGAATTAACATCAATACGTAACAAATTGAGACCTAGTAATCCAATATTAGGTTGTGAATCGATAGGATAAAAGGCGGCGAGTCACACTAATTTACATTGGTAAACTCTAAAAAGATAGTAAATTTTTGAGGTGTTGCTGACCGAAACAAATAAAGTTTGGTAACTTAATAAAAAAAATCAATAAAGTAAAAAAAAGAACGTTGGCAATCTACACAAATAAGACTAGGTAGCTCAATAACTAGTTATTAATTGACTATGCCAAAGTTTGTCATTTAATCTAATTTAGATTGATAAATTCATATAAGAGCTAATACATTTGAAATGTTTGAAATTTATGTAAGTATAAATTGATAAGTTGGCACAAAAATTGAAACTTACCCACTACAAAAAATTATCGATTTCATGAAATTGTTAGTAAGGTACGTACTCACCAACACTTATTTTCACGTTAATCGCCACATGCTCTCCCTCATCATTGATTTGTGTAAACGGACCCCTACCGCATTAAGAAGCATGTAGAATGGACCCCACGCTAATTCAACTCTTATTAAGCATCGGTCGATTTCAACAACTAATTTTGCATTAGTACTTCTTATTTGAGAGAGTAACCTTTTTTCTTTGATTAACCAACTTCTCTTATCTTACGAAAAAAAGAAGGAAGAAGCTCTCATCTCATTTGGATCTTTTTTTACCTTTTTTATCGACATCTTCAATTTATCAACTACTACATAAAATGACTTTACCAACTTTGTTACCGACACTAAATGCCAACTCTTATTAAGCACTGCTCCATCTCAATAGGATGGTGCAAACTTGGCATCTACAAATAAATGGCAATAGACAACTAAGCGTTGGGTTTGGCAGGTACAATTTCCCGGCAAACCACAAGGCAATTGCAAAGCTGCTGGCTGGTTCCTTTTGGTGTACAGATGCACTTCTGCGGCATCGCGCTGGCCCCAAAATCGTTCAAGAACTTGAGAGCGCACTGGAAGCTCCCGTCTTTGCTGCACGCACCGTCGTACGTCTTCTCTTTCCGGCAAAAATTAGGATCTCCTGGATAATCGAACGAACAGGAGAAAAAAACCAGAATCAAATTGAAGAGGTTTTGTCCCTTAAGGGTTGCGAAAATTATCCTTTTCGTCCATGTGTTCGTAACAAGCTTTCACTTCGCAAAATGGGCAAATGAGATTTATCATTTTTCTCTGAAAATTTGAGATAAAAAACGATGAACGTAACTTTCGAGAGATCAACCAAACCGGAGATGTCGCGACCTACCCCGGGGGGGAAGGAACAGATTTAGGGATATTGCCTAAATGACGGGCCTAAGGCCCATCATTAGGCGCGGGCTTTCCCAAGCCCATACCTCGCGTGACATTGGGGTATTTTAAGAATTTTACACAAAAGGAGTCGTCACTAGCCTATTGGGGTCGGCAAGAAACCAAGTGATGCACGGGAGTATGCCACACTTCCTATGCAACTAAAGAATCTACGGTCGGGGACTTGATTATACTAATTGACCAATTAGTGCCATTTCGGTATCTAATCTTGTTCATTTTAACAATTTTTTTTTTTGACAGGCAGTTTGGATTGATTTTATATCTATTCACTAACATGTGAGGTGATTATGCGGAGGCGCAATCATTAAAGTAACAGTCATAACTACCAAGATCCTAATTGCAGTGAAATTAACACAAGCAATTAAACATTTGCAAATATAGTTAAACATGTAAATTAAATAATGCAACATAATCAATATACGAGTAATTAAAGACATAAATACACTATAAAGGTAATACATGACAAAACTAACCTAACCCCATCATTTTTGGATTTCGAATTTTTTTTAATTTTTTTAATTAATTTTTTTAATTATTTTAAAAATTTTAAAATTAATTTTTTTTAAAATTTTTTTTTAATTAAAAAGGGTGAACTGGGTCGGGTCTGGTTTGACCGAACGCGGGTTCAGTCCAAATGAGGGGGGGGGGGTTGGCCGAACCGGCCTGTTCGAAGGACAAGGCTCGAATTACATGGAAAATTACATGCTATCCATTTAATATTCAAAAATAAAATAAAAAATTGTCGAGTTGGGCCGACTCAATCCAACTCAACTCGAAAACTCTTGAGTCCGATAAGTTAATCCGGCTTTCATGGCTGAAAAAAAGGACCATTGCGTTGAAATTATCTGTCTATAACTTCTTCTCTTTCCAGCTAATATATCTCTTTTTCTATCTTTTTTTTTTAAATAACAAGAATAATGTAAAGATGCTTATCGAAGCGCTCATTGATATATCCTTCCTCGTGACGGACTCATGTCTTCAACGCACGCATTTCCTCCCCCTTTTATTTCTTCTAGAGCTATTCTTCGCAAAAGCGTTTGTATTTCTCGACTTTAACGGACCCTTATTAGTTCATGGACTGCCGTTTCGACATCCATAAATCCTTCGGTATTTTTCTCCATAATTCCCATACTTCGCAATTTAAAGTATTTTCAGTGCATTAAAATCTATTATCTTAAATCAAAACCGCCTCTTGAACATTTAATGCATTCAATTTAATGAAAGGATTCCTTTTAAAAAAAAAGTCTTAACATTCTTCCCAAGAAAAGTAAAATTTACCGGAAAATCTCTTGAAAGCTTCAATCTTATAACGAATATTTGATTATATTGTGACAAAAGTTTCAGTCTAATTACAAAAGAGTTTATTATATTATGATATTTTGTATGAGGAGGGGAATAGACTATGTACACCAACTATGTGATGAAGATGATTGTTTCTTTTACAATTTTTTTTTTTCAAGAGAAGACTATCATAAGTATAGTATATATCTAATTATATTGAAAGAGATGATAAATAAAATTAACTCCATGAGAATGAAATTATATTTATATTTAAAAATTCAAGTAAATTTGATTCTAGTAGGGAGGACTTGTCATGTTGTAGAACGAAAATATGCACAAAAACATCTATACAATAACAGAGGAGAAAAATTGATTTGTCGCACGCAATGAAAGTTGTAGCAAAATAGACTAACGCTATGTGAAACACAATATACGGAATTAGACCAATCTATAACAATATAGTTGATATACTGTACACAATGTATTATGTATACAAAAATTATAGGTAATTATTATCATGAATCAATGATAATTACATATATAACGTTAAAAATTATTTTGAACTAATCCAAAATAAATGTCGTAGAATAAAATATTACGGTTAATTTTACTTTATTAAAGATTGATGATTGCTTAAAAATTTCGACTAATAGTGTCAAATCAAAAACAAAATTAGTCCATGATAAACTCAATTATAGTAAAACAAGACATATTAAGGCATATTATCTAATAAACAATCAGTATGGTTTTTGTGTGGTATTTTCTCTAACTATTTAACTTTTATGGCCATTGTCGTTGTTATAACTCTAGAAAATATACTATTATATTTTCGTATGAGTTGAGTGTGAAAAAGTAGAAGAGGAGTTTTTAATGGCTTTTTGAAATATAAAATCAATGCAAAGCATGCGCAAGTACACTATTTGATTTATGATTCTTCAATATGCTTTGTGAAGTGAACATGTTAGGGGAAGCACGCAAAAATCCAATACCTTCATAATGGATAGATAAAAAAAAAAGCCCATAACTCAAGTCCATTGACATCTTATTATGACTCATATTCACTCAAAAGTTTAAGATATTGAATTATAGGCCAATTGGGAATTATCAATTATGTCTTTAAGCTAAAAACATCTGATGCGCGACTTCTTTCTTTGCACCACTCATATGTGCACTGACATTCACTCCCACACATATGATTCTCCTCTTGGACCAAACCGTGATGGCAAACTGTGCTTGGCAACACTATAGATGCATAAAATTCCGTGTTGAGGATAGGATACCAATATACATTGGGGCTCACCAATCAACTATGGGCTTTAATCTCGCTATTGAGTTGTAGCACTGCAAAACTGCAATACCTTCATAATGGGGAGATCTATGGCGGGGCTCATAACTTGAGCCCATTGACTACTAAATAAACTTAAACAATTGAGTTATGGGTTGATTAGGTGTTATCAATTGTTTCTTTGACCTCTAGGCATCTAGTTGGACCCATCTAATGTGATTTTGCAAGAGTTTTCTCTATTTCATTTCCTCATTTGTGAGCCAAAATCGCCTCAATGCTAGCTTTTTATTTTTATTTTTTGGTCAAAGGAAACTTTTTTGAATTTGAAAGTACTTAAACATCAAAGCCTACATCCGAGGCATCATAAAAAAGTAGATCCCAAAGGATTCGAAGGGGATAAGCTTAGAAGGTAAAGTTTTCAATCTATGGGCCTCATTGATCCAATTTGCTACTCTATTCGATTTCTTGAGTAGTCTACTAAAGTAATATGCTTGAACCGGCCCATAACATTGAGAGCTTCTATGATAAGGGCTTCCACTTCCCACAAAGACTGATCTGAATTGTTAACTATGTTCACCAAGGTCAAATAGTCAAACTTGGGTACAATTACTCCCATCGTCTTTGCTTCGAGGAGAGAGAGTGCCGCAACCGAGCCTAAAGTTTCAGTTTGGATCGCAGAAGATACCGATGCTGATTTTGCCACTCCGTCGACCAAAGCTCTCGACGCATCAGAACAACGCAGGCGAAATATCTAGAATTTGATCCTTCAATGAAGGAGCCATCCAAATTGGCTTTTAAAGCTTGGTCCTTCGGAGGTTTCCATCTCTAAGGTAGGGTTTCCTCTTCTGATATGGCTTCCTTCTCTCTAAGTTTCCACTTCCTCTAGTTTTTGAGCATGCTAAATGAAACTCTATTCTTTAACTATCCGGCTATAAATTCTGCAAGAATATTAGGGTGCCCATAAGGGTTTGTAATTCTTGATTCATTAATCATCCCATTACTGATTACCCCCCCCCTTTTTTTCTTTTTTAGTGTCACTCAATTCATCTAAAATTCGGGAAAAGGAGCCCATTGTATGGGAAATACCGCAAGAAGTTATGCAGGGGCATCCTGTATTGCTGAATAGAGCACCTACTCTACATAGATTAGGCATACAGGCATTTCAACCCATTTTAGTGGAAGGACGTGCTATTTGTTTACATCCATTAGTTCATAGGGGATTCAATGCAGACTTTGATGGGGATCAAATGGCTATTCATGTACCTTTATCTTTGGAGGCTCAAGCGGAGGCTTGTTTACTTATGTTTTCTTATATAAATTTCTTGTCTCCAGCTATTGGGGATCGTGTGTTGATTCAACAAGAAAATCTGGATTTGGGCGTCTATTTCGAAAGATGATGTCGATTCTCGCTCTCTATACAAACTGCAAAACACTTGCGACCGTCTCAAAAGAAGGTATGTTTATTGCTTTCTCCTTGACTTTCAGCAGCCATTCATCAATCCTCAACAGTCCCACTCGTGAGATCTGAATTTGCAATGTAGGGTTTGCCCAGATCAGTGAGGTCCAAGGATAGAGCAAGAAACAGTGCTCTATTGTTTCTGGTTGTAAGTTGCAAAATGGGCACAAAGCATTAGGTATTATGTTTCTCCTGCATAAATTAGCCTTGGTTGGAATTGCGTTTTGAAATAAACTCCAAATAAAGATTCTGACTTTGAGGGGGGTGGGGGGAGGGTTTCTATATGCCAAATTTTGTTCCATGACTCCTGGGGTGGCTAGAATGATGTTGATATTTGCTCTCCTGTGTTCTACGAAACAGCTTTTCGGTCTTTATTATAGGCTATTTACTATGAAATCACCTGATTCAATACCTGTCCACACCAACTTGTCTGGTGCATGTTAGAGAGATAGTTAGTATATCACTGATAATTTGATCATCAAAAAGTCTATAAAGAGTTTGTTTGTCCCATTTATCTTCCGCTTTTAGAATTAATTTAGCTACTTGAGTGGGTTCGTCGTAGTTCACTGGTCCACCAGTAATCTTTTTTTAGCCATCTATCTTCTCATATGTTAATATTCTCCCCATTACTTTCTAACCATATAATTGAAGATGAAATCGCTTCTTTGCCCATCAAGATATTTTGCCAACCCTAAGAGGGTCGGGATCCTTTTTCGGCCTTCCAAAATGAACCATTGGGGAATTATATCCCTTTTAAAATTTGACACATGAAGAAGGTGTTTCTTGAGAAATTCTCCAGGCTTGTTTTCCAACCAAGCCTTATGAAAAGATATTAGGTCTCTGAAGTCCATTCCTCCTGAATCTTTCCTCAATTTCAATATCTCCCATCTTCTCTAGTGCAGTCTTGATTTAGATTCACTGTTTTTCCACCAAAAGGAAGCTATTCATCTTTCAATATATTTGCATATAGACCGAGATTTTAAAAATAGTCGTGGCATATTGAGGCAATGCTTGAACCACTGTCTTGAGGGGGATTTCTTTTCCAACTTTTGAAATCAAGTTTTCCTTCTATCCCTCTAATTTCATATTCATTCGAGCTAATAACCACACAAAACATTTGCTTTTTTGAAGCTCCCCATTCGGATGGAATTACCAAATACTTTCTAGTCTTCTTGACTACAGGGACTCTCAGTTCATTGGCAATTTTTCTTATCCAAATTTGTGGACACCCTTTATTAAATGAAATGCCTAACTTATTCAAATTGATAACTTGTCCAAAAACATAGCAATATTGGTTCAGAATTAGAGCTAGGTTTTGACACTCTCTTACTATTCCATCTAGGAAGAAAATAGAATTATATGCAAATAATAGGTGAGAGAGTGTTGGGCAATGCCTGTTTAATTTTATCCTAGTAATAGTGCCCTACTCAATTGTTGTTTTAATTAAAAATGACAATGAATTTGCCATTAGTATAAAAAGAAATATGGGAAGATAGGATCACCTTGTCGAAGCCCTCTAGAGGGCTAGAAGAAGGGTAGAGGCTTTCTATTGAAATTTACATTGAGTGAAATAGTTGTGGCACAAGTCATCACCCCATTAACCCACATCTCACTTAACCATATTTTCAGTATACATGCCTCCAAGAAATCCTATTCCACTTTGTCATATGCCTTATTCATATCAAGTTTTAGGACATCCTGAAACTTTTTTTTTCGATCACATATTTTTAATTGATGAAGAACCTCCTGAAATATTAAAATATTATCTTGTATTTGTCTTCCTCCCACAAAAGCACTTTACGTAGCACCTATGATCTCAGGAAGCCATGGTTTTAATCGATTTGCCAAGACTTTCAAAAAAAATTTGTACACAAAGTTGCACAAAATGATAGGTCAAAACTGATCCAAATTCTTGGGGTTAGGCACTTTCAGGATCAATGTGATGTAGGTTTTATTAATCTCTGGATGAAGATATCCAGTCTCAAAGAAGTTGCTCATTGTTTGAAACAACCCTATCTTGATATCTTTCCAACATAGTTTATAAAATTGACCATTAATATCATCTAGACCTGGTGCTTTCGAGGCTCCCATCTCAAATACAGCCCTTTTTACCTCCTATGTCGTTACTCCCGAGGTTATCTTTTGGTTCATCTCCTCCGTAAGAAGGATAGGGCAATTTTGTACACACAGGATCTAAATATCGCATACGGCATATATAACTCTTCAAAAAATTCTGCTGTTATTTTCTTAAGTTCTGTAGGCTCACGAATCCAGCTATTTTTTTTTTTTTTTTACTTTTTCAATGTTGAAATTATGTTCCTCTTCCTTTTTTGTATTATTGTGGCGTGAAAGTACCTAGTATTCTTATCTCCCCATTTTAGCCAGTTGATTCTTGAACACAAGCCACAATACATCTCCTCCCGTCTCTAATACTGCTCAATTTTTTCAGTTAGTTGTTTCACCTTGTTTCTTGCAAAATTCAAATTTTGTGCATTAAGCACATGCTGGATTTCCCCTTTTAAAACATTAATCTCCTCAATATTATTAGGGAAAGCCTTCTTGCTCCACTTATCCAGCTCTTTAGATAAAGCTTTCAACTTACGGGCTAAGCTCAAATTACCAAAGGGTGGAGAGTTTCATAACTACTTTACAATTTTTCCACTCTTCATTTTCGGTTCAGAATGCTTCAAACTTGAACAACTGGATTCTCTTCATTGTTGTAGCAGAGAATAGCAGTAAAATAGGGGTATGATATGAACTGGTGGTTGGTAACGCGAACACTTTAGCTTTAGGGTATAAAATTCTCCACTCAATGCTACAAATTACCTGATCCTACCTCTCTTATACATATTCCTCCCCTTCGCGATTATTAGCCCAAGTGAATACAAGCATTTAGAAAGTCTCTAATGGTATTTAACCAGTATGTTTCGGCCATTCTTTTACCCACCTTCTCCCAATAATACAAGATCTCATTGAAATCCCTTAAGCATAGCCAAGGTAAATTTTCCAGTGATTTTAATCCCTGAATGTTCTCCCATAAAGCCAACTATGCTAGCTTAACTTGCATAAAAATAAGCATAAATTAGAACATGTTTTTCAGGCCCCAAACAAGTGCATTGTTTATTTAGAACGATGAAGAACAAGAGCAAAAGTCAGACATCAGATTTTTACTCGTTAAAGACGCTAGATATAATGTATAATATCACGTCCATCACATGCAGTTCACCAACCGCCACTAAATGCATTCAACTTCAGGTCCTAATCCGAAAGCTTGTACTTATGCAAAAGCTTTGTACTACCATAATACGGATGAACTATTTTTCTATATCATGTTCCTAGATCAAAGAGCTTAACGTTGCAGCATTCAGAGCCAGAGTTTCCATCTGATGGTTTTATTAAGTTATGGAGATGGGCCTAAGTTGGCCCGTCCGCCCATGTTGGGCCTAAAAGCCCGGCCCACAGGAATAAGGCCCGTGGATGGAGGAATGTATAAAAGGGATGAGAGAAAGGGAGAACGTACCTTTTGGTATATTCAGTACGTACGTCTCATTTTCTTCCAACGTTCTCTCTCTCCAAAAGGGTTGTAAGCAAAAGAAGCGACGCCGCCTTCCTACCAAGCGAATTGTCGTCATCGGATCGAACAAGGGCTAGATTCTCTTCCTCTTCTCGGCGTCGGTGTCTAATCTGTGGCTAACAAGGTACGCTCGAATCCGTGGTATGCTTTACGATCGGTGATACGTGATTATTCCCGGGCTTGTCTTCCGCATATGATTTAGGGGTTCGGTTTAGGTGCCGAATCCGTTTTTTGGGAATCATACGATCCCAACATTGGTATCAGAGCCTTAGTTCACGTTTTTTCCCGATCAATTTACTGTTTATGTTTGATTTTCGCAAAAAGCATTTCGGACGTACGGATCGGGGCTAGAAATCCCGACACCCGAGCGCTGTTCGCCCTTTTTTCCGATTTTTCGAAAGTTGAAGTCGAATTCTGATGGCATAGGGAGGAAGGGCACGTCGAGACGAGTCTGGCGACATGTCGCACGCCGCCGGGAGACGCTGCACGCGCCCAGACGCGCTGGTTCGTCCAGCGCGTGCGACACACGCGCCGATCAGCGAACTGGCACGTGCGCGCCGCCAGCTGGTGAACCGGCACGCGCCGGTCCACGGACCGACGCGTGCTGACGTCAGCATGACGTCACCCAACGGTCAGTAACCGCTGGGGTGACGTCATTGCTAACGTCAGCACCAACGTCGGTTGGCCGGGCGGTCACCGGCCGGCGACCCGACCCGCGGAGGCCTGGCACGTGCGATTGGTCGGTCCGACCGGGCCGACCGGTCTGACCGGTCCCACGACCTGACGGTTGACCGTTGACCGTTGACTTCCGTTGACCGTTGACCGACGACCATTGACCCAAAAAAAAAAAGTTTGTGTTTCTTTTTCAATTATGTCTATGTGGATTATATGTAATCCATTTTTGTTCTGCATTTGTTGCAGGAACAATGCCTCCCCGTAAGCCGCGCGCATCTGTGCGCACAATGTCATATGAACAAAAGGAAAGGCTTTCAAGGTTGATAGCCGATTTGAATGGTTATCGATGGGAGAGTGACGACATAATTGATCATGTCATAGAGGTCAACAACAAAATTCAAGAAGTCATTTGGAACGGTTATCCCATGCCAGATATTCAGATGTTGCGATTCTTTATGAACACTCTTTCACCAGAATGGCAAGGAGTGTTGAATCGCCTATGGGAAGTCAAAAGATTTACTAGATATAAGGAGCTAGTAATGGAATTTGTGGATGAATATCATCGGGTTGGAGCCACAAAGACTGCGACCCAAGGAATGACTTCGATTAGGCTAGGAATGAATGTGCGTAGGAGAAATCCTAAGGGATATCCATATGTTTTTCCGTGGCTATCGAGAATGCCTGAAAATTTTACAGAGAAAAAGCAAAAGAAATTGAACCATGTAGCTGCTTTCCCTATTAGTAGTATGATGCCTTGTTTTTAGATGTTATGGCTGGTCTTTATTTAGTGTTCTTGGTGGACATCTTATGTAATGTTAACTACCTGATTGTTGTTGTTGTAGCAACATATATGTTAGCCATATTATGTGAAAGCATTATTATTATATTGTATATCAATTATCTGTTGCTTTCTGTGATTGCTGGTTGCTGTGGGTAGTTATAGAAGTTTTTGTAACTTCATAAAATTGATTTTGCATATGACAATCATATTAATGATTGTTTTTAAGTTAGGATTTTTGGAGGATGATTGGAAACATAGTGACATTTTGATTTTGAAACCTTACTTAAAATTATTAATTAATATGACGGGTTTGTGCAAAATAGATGCATAAGTGATAGGCATTAATATTTCGTGCATATGTATTTGATATGTTCAGATCGATGGATTCAGCAAATAAGAACATCATTGCTGATTTGAATAAAGAGGACAAATTGAACGGCGAGAATTGTGAATGTGTGGAAAAGCAAGAAACACTAAAAGCTCTTGACCATGTTATGGAAGATCTAGAGGATGCTGTGCGCAACCTTGAGCTAGCTGATCTACGCCTCAAGACATTTGAGCAGGATACAGATATTTGCTGTGTTGCTTTAAGCTCATAAGGGGCTTCAAGCTCTAAGCGCAAGCGTATTGATTCGTTCAATTTGTGGGAAAGCAAGGGATCAAGTCATTCTTGCAAGAAACCAAGAATTAACCAACAAAAGAGATGAAAACGTTCTCATGTGAAGAATATCTCAAGGGTGAAATGTTACAACTGTGACCAAAAGGGTCACTATGCTCGCGATTGTCGCTAGCCAAAGAAGGAGCGACAGACCATGTAGCGAAGGATAGAGGATCCTTCGTGGAATTCCGACGAGTACCAACTGGAACTAAATGGATCTATGTGGGAAACAACTCCATAGCTGAAGTGAAATGAATTGGCACATGCCAACTGAATATGCATGGTAGACGCACTTTATTCCTACATGATGTGTTGTATGCTCCGGAGATTCGTCGGAATTTAGTGTCTGTTTTAGTGTTGGTTAAATTAGGTTTTAATGTGAACTTCCATAATAAAGGTGTAGATTTGTATTTGGATACAAACTACTATGGTCATGGTTATTTTCTGGATGGTTTCATTGTATTAGATATTGACTATGTTAATGCAAATGTTTGTTATTCCCTTCTCACATCTCCTAATTCATATGATAATGATGTGAATGTGTGGCATGCTAGACTTGGTCGTATTAGCCAACGGCGTATGAATAGACTAGCCAAAGAGGGCTTGTTGGGTAATATTGAAAAAGTCGATTTGTCCATCTGTAAGCATTGCTTAGAAGGGAAAACGACAAGGAAACCATTTGGAAAAGGTAAAAGAGCTGAATTTCCTCTGCATTTAATCCATTCTGATGTTTGTGGTCCAATGAATGTGAGAGGAAGGCATGGGGCAGTTTATTTCATCACTTTTATAGATGATTATACTCGATTCGGATATGTCTATTTGATTTCTCATAAATCTGAAGCAATAAGTTGTTTCAAAAGGTTTATGAACCTGGTAGAGAATCAATTAGACAAGAAAATAAAAGCATTGAGATCCGATCGAGGTCGAGAATATTTATCTGATGAGTTCAGAAAATTATGTGATGAAAAAGGAATAGAAAGACAATTGTCTATTCCATATACTCCTCAACAAAATGGTGTTGCGGAGAGAAGAAACAGAACCCTACTGGAAATGGTTAGGTCCATGATGGCACATGCTAACTTACCTATCACTTTTTGGAGTGATATGTTGTTAACTGTTGCCTATATACTTAACCGAGTGCCTTCCAAATCAGTTACTTCCACTCCATATGAGTTATGGACAGATAGAAAACCGGACTTAAGTTATCTTAAGCCATGGGGTTGTGCTGCCTATACACATGAGTCCTCTCACAAGTTTGGGAAATTGGGTCCCAGAGGAAAGAAGAGTATTTTCATAAGATACTCGGAACACTCAAAAGGGTATGTGTTCATAGGTGAGCAGGAAAGTGGGAGTATAACTGAATTTGAATCACGGGATGTCACATTCTTAGAGGATGAATTTCCTAAGAAGGGCGAAATAGGGAAAGATAACTCCCTATTTGAAACCTTGGATCAAGATAATGATCTTGGTGGAGTTCCTCCAAGTGGGAGTAATATGAGAAGTGATGAATTGAATTCAACTCATTCTCAATTGCAACCACATAATGAGACGACATCATCATTATCTAATCCCAGTGGGAGCATAATGGGGAATGATGTGCAAAGTGTACAAACTCCCATACGGCGAACAAGTCGCCAAAGTATTCCCCGTCGACGTTTTGACATTGAAGGGGAAACTTTTATGGTTGCTCCACAAAATGAGGATGAGCCTAATAAGGAAAAATGGATTCATGCAATGGAAGAGGAAATGGAGTCGATAAAATCAAACCAAGTCTGGGAACTGGTTGATCTTCCAAAAGGACGCAGAGCTATTGGGAACAAGTGGGTTCTCAAAATAAAGTGAAAGGCTGATGGCTCGATAGAAAGGCATAAGGCTCGCCTTGTTGCGAAGGGGTATAATCAACAGGAATGAATTGATTATGAAGATACGTTTTCTCCTGTAGTGAGATTTACCTCGATTCGCATTATTCTGGCAATAGTATCTAGTATGGATCTTGAGTTACATCATATGGATGTAAAGACTGCTTTCCTCAATGGAGAATTAGAGAAAGAAATATACATGGAACAACCTACTGGTTTCATAGTGAAAGGCCAAGAAGAAAAGGTATGTCGACTTTTGAGATCGATATACGGCCTTAAGCAGTCATCGAGACAATGGTATATACGTTTTCATAATGCCATAATGGCATATGATTTTACAATGATTGATGAGGATCATTGTGTATATATCAAAAGATCCAAGGATCAATTTGTGATCATATCATTATATGTTGATGATATACTGATTGCCGGAAGCAATATGGAGTTTGTTCATACTGTCAAGAGTTGGTTGACTTCCAACTTTGAGATGAAGGATATGGGTGAGGCTGCATACATTCTTGGAGTTAAGATTTCAAGAGATCGTTCGAAGAGATCGTTGTCTCTTTCGCAAGAAACATATATAAATAAAGTTCTTGAACGATTTCGTATGCAAGATTGTAAACCCATAGACACTCCTATTGCAAAAGGTGAAGGATTGAGCCATAGACTGTGTCCGAGGACTCCACAAGAGAAGGAACAAATAAAACATGTTCCTTATGCTAGTGCAGTTGGGAGTTTGATGTACGCTATGATGTGTACAAAATCCGACATATGTTTTGCAGTTGGAATGGTGAGTAGATACCAATCCAATTCAGGTCCAGCACATTGGAAAGCCGTTAAGAGAATACTGAGGTATCTGAAGGGAACTGCTGATTTCAAGTTGAATTACCAAGGAAATGATATGCGACTTGAAGGCTATTCAGATGTTGATTGGGGAGGAGATTTAGATGAAAGGAAATCTACCTCTGGATTTGCTTTCTTACTGAACAATGACGCCATATCGTGGAGCAGTAAGAAGTAAATATGTATAGCCTTGTCCACGATGGAAGTTGAGTTCGTGGCATTATCAGCAGCGGTACATTAAGGAGTTTGGCTTAAGAGATTTTTGGATCATTTAGGTGTTATTGAGAAAGCTGCACATCTATTATTGGTTAACTGTGATAGCCAAGCAGCTATAGCATACACTAAAGATCCAAAATATCATGGCAAGACCAAACATATAGATACCAAGTATAACTTTGTCAAAGATATGGTTGCACGAAAGGATGTGAACTTACAGTACATATCTACGCATATAATGGTAGCAGATCCCATGACAAAGCCAATACCTAGAGATGTGTTTTGTGGTCATGTAAAATCTCTAGGATTACGTAGAGTCTAATGTACTGAATATTGTAATTTCCCTGAGTTGTTCACATTTAATGAATTTGTGTTTTTATCATTAATGCCTATGAATATTTGTTTGATCTTTATGCATCTTAATGCTTAGTGCATTACTTTATGTTGAGAAAGTATGTCGGACAGATAAGAGATTAGCCCACTCACACGGGTAATCGCCTCTATTTACTATGTGATAAATAGAGATGAGACGGTTTTTAAGCTTATTATCTAGGTGATAATCGAGAGCTCAAACTTAAAATACGTATGTCGCCTTAACTGAGTGTTAAGATGAGGACATAGTACTTACGATGTCCGAAAGTAAAATAACCCACATATTTTACTTTATCTGTCTAAAATGCCAGATGTGAGTTCTGATGAATTTTGTGAATGAGTAAATACGTGAACTCAAGTTAGACATTGGGTATGTCTGAACTATCATCTGTACGGTATTGATGGTGTAGACATACACTCCATGGGAAATGAGTTAATACCGTAATACGTATTTCATTTTACGTATGCATGAGACGACCTATAAGAGTGGCAAAAGTTTGATCTCAACTTTTATGACGTGTGAGACTCTTGAGGAATAGAGTTCCTCAATTTTAGTGCTCTCATGACTCTTACTTATTCTCAAGATTTCTATTTAGTGTTTGCTATTTTAGAATGTTACCAATGGTCATGGGTTGATTCGATCTAATGGGACATTTCTAGAAAAGCAAGTTGAACTGAAATTGAGAGTTTGAAGGAAAGGGGAAGATCGGATATGGAGAATCACATTGTGGTTTTGTATTCACTGGTCGACCAATTATAACTGTCTTTGGGATAATCATAATTGTGAATACAATATATATATATCATTGATTAAATGAGATTAAGAGAGATATAAATGTGATCGATCGATCTAGGGTACTGCATACTAAATTTACTCGGAAAGTGATGCCCATTATGAGCTGCTATATATTCCTAATAGATGTATAGCAACGAGCTCTCAAAGTATGCTGGTCGTACGAATTATTCACCGGTATGAATGTTGAAGAGAGGTAAAGAGGATCCTGTTCAGCTCACCATGTGCGAGTGGGAGATGATGGTTTTATTAAGTTATGGAGATGGGCCTAAGTTGGCCCGTCCGCCCATGTTGGGCCTAAAAGCCCGGCCCACAGGAATAAGGCCCGTGGATGGAGGAAGGTATAAAAAGGGATGAGAGAAAGGGAGAACTTACCTTTTGGCATAATTCAGTACGTACGTATCCTTTCTTCCAACGTTCTCTCTCTCTCCAAAAGGAGTGTAAGCAAAAGAAGCGACGCCACCTTCCTACCAAGCGAATTGTCGTCATCGGATCGAAAAGGGGTAGATTCTCTTCCTCTTTACGGCGTCAGTGTCTAATCTGTGGCTAACAAGCTACGCTCGAATCCGTGGTGTGCTTTACGATCGGTGATACGTGATTTTTCCCGGGCTTGTCTTCCGCGTTCGTTTTAGGGGTTCGGTTTAAGTGTCGAATCCGTTTTCGGGGATCCGTCAATCCCAACACCATCGTTAATCAAGAAGAAAATTCAATTCAGCGTAAAAAGGACAAGTACATAGCTCGATGACAAACGATTCAAACCCAATGTGTGTGTGTGTGAGAGAGAGAGAGAGAGAGAGAGAGAGAGAGAGAGAGAGAGAGAGAGAGAGAGTGAGAGAGAGTGGATAATTAGGGTGGGCTGGACAAAAGGCAAAGATTAGGCGCGAGTCAAATGTTTCCCTTTGAATTGCATTAGCGTCGCGCTTTCCGCATAACGTCTTTCATTGCGGTTCCGGATTTATCGCAGCTCCAGAGTCGTGGAAGCGACGGCTTCCTAAAATCGCGATGAACAAAGGGTAGGCATATCCACACTTTGTTGTAGCGTAAGAATGACAAGCAATAGTAAGGTAAATATGAAAGTCATAGAGACAAAATAGAAGGTTTGAATCACGTACGACGAGGTTAAAAGTTGAGAAAAAGTCGTTTTATTTAGAAATTAAACTGTTAAGAGGATGGTACAATGACATTCTATGTATTATCTCGCCATACTCTTCCGTACGGAGGCTGATATAATGAGGAAAGCCTAATATTTGCGACTTGTGGACAGAGGATCATCGAAATTCCGCCCCGCCCCCCACACCAAAAAAAAAGGGTACATGAACGGAGAATATGAGGGATCTAAGTTGAGACATGACTCTCAAATATGATTTGTTTTTGGGCAAAGCTTTGATATTGTGATGAATGATAAAAGATGGATGTTTCTAATTTGCATCACAATATCAAATTTGGAAGGTATTTATATTACAAGAGATGATTATTGGACATACATCATTTGATCTATAATCTATAACCTATAATCTTTGTTCTTTGTTGTTCATTATGTATGTTAGTCCAGTGCCTCGCCATGGAATCACATGATTGAAAAGGTTATCAACTTTATCCTTGGTGTACTAATCTAATGTACAGAGGACAAGTAGATCACATTCAACGTAAAATATATCAATTTCACAAACTATTCTTAATCCGCTTGAATGTTGTTTTCTCTTAAAATTCTTTCTTCTCCATTGCGAAAATCATGTTGACTGGGAAGGAGTCAGCATTTCTTCGATTAGAAACTTATGAACAATAAATTTTCTCCCCTCTGAAAGCGACCACCACGTGGCACCAACCCAGTAACCTGTCAAGAATCAACGTCTTAATCCTGTTTATATCCGGCTGATGGCGATACCCACATGGACGTTCTCCATCACTTTTGAAATATGAGGATTTGAAAGTGAAATCGAATCCATGGAAAAAATCGAACCACTGTCGTGCAACTTCTCCAATGGAGAAAATTCTTCCCCTCAATCGGCGACCAATGATAATAATTACACTTATTACATCCAATTGTTGTCGAGTTTGTTGATTTAAAAGGCAAAAGGCAAAATTTTGGACAACCTCGAATTAAGACAAAACGAGCGTAGATGCTCCGGATCTGAGCTTTTGTCATCGACGGGTTAAACGATGCCCGCAAATTCAGCCTGCGAAGAAACCCTAATTCTCGCCACTCATTGCGTAGAGGGAGTCGCTCTTTTTCTTCGAAAAAGGTCGAGCGGAAATTGATAAAGTAAACCTGAAGTGACGGTGCGAGGACGATCTTCAACGGCCCATAACCTCCATTAACGGCTGCATCAACGAACATGTCTCGCTTTCGTGACGAGGGTTTTGCCCTGTTTTTGTCTCTGCTGATGCCGCAAGCAGTCCATAAATGCTGGTGACTCGTAGAAACCCTAGATGACTCTACATCGAGTCATTCGCGACAGGATCGCCTGATTTCGTGGGAGTATGCATGTGCGGCGTGGAATAACTTGCTTCTCTTCTTACTATTATTTATTTATTTATTTCAGATACAATCATACATTAATGAGTCAATTCTCGCAATATACTATATCAGCCTCACAATTCTTGTTAAATATATATATTATCGACACAATGACCCGACATTTCAGCTTAGGAGATTATTGAATTTAACCCGTGACGCTTATATTCACCTTTGAATGTATATAGTAGCTTGATCAATTAATAAATTCGAGAGCTAATCTCTTTTTTCACTAGAACATGTGTGCCTATTTTGTCTTAATCTATCTATTGGAGGAACGTGTTGGCCAAAAGAAATTGTTGGTAAAATTTCAACTTTGATCGTCTGCTCGAGACGTTGGACAATAATATAAACGAAGCAGTCCCTATCGCATGGGACGATATTTATTCGGGTGGATAACTGCTTTTTAGACTTAGCCGCTTGGACGAACCCCAAAAAATCGTATGCCCGGACAAATTTGAGGACATTGGATGTCCAATCAGAGAGATTTCCGCTCTATCACCTCCAAATTTTTTGAAAATAAACAATTTCGTTCATAGTCTTGTCAAGGTACATGTGTGCAAGTTTCAATTGCATTAAGAAAAATTCCGCAAACATACATAGGTCGGTTCATGACCACCGCATTCTTATAGATAAGATTGTTTTTTCCCCTATATATACTTTTATTTTATGTATTTTCTAACAGTTACATCGTAATTATTAACCTTCTAGTTCCTCAACATTACATAGAATACATAAAAAAAGACCAACTATGCCTAAATTCTTGATTTGCAGTTGTGGCCGTGCTTCTCAATGATAAAGTTGGACGGTGGAGAATACAAGCCTAACAACCTAGTATGCCCCATGAATAAGTTAAATCTAAACACGTGGCTTGTGCAAAATGGCGTTGCCCTAGAGTAGTTTACACGCACTTTGTGGGATTTTAAAAAATTAATTATAGCTTTTGAGCTGGATATCCCTAAATGCCTCAATTAATTATGCAAATCTCGAGAAATCTCTTCGATAATGTTATGCAAATAGTGTAAAGATAGATTAATTTTTTTCTTACTCC
Source organism: Eucalyptus pauciflora (assembly GCA_007663325.1). Lineage (NCBI taxonomy): Eukaryota > Viridiplantae > Streptophyta > Magnoliopsida > Myrtales > Myrtaceae > Eucalyptus > Eucalyptus pauciflora. The sequence goes on from VMYD01000056.1 coordinate 2,892,191, forward strand.
TCATAGTCATGTAAGATTTTGTTGGCATGAAAATTAAAAAAGACTAAGATTAAATATTCCAAATTATATTTTCTATATACGTGGAATTATGTTATGGAGCCGGAAGTGCCTCTTGCCATATTTTGATAAACCTTCTCCCAGCCTAAGAAGCATGCCTGGTTCTCTAATCTCAAAGAAAAAGAGGAGCTAGATCTCGCCTTTAGAATGATTTGAAGTAATTGCAGTTAGCTTAAAGACATTCGTAGATGTCGATTGATCAATGCTTTTGGAAGTACTAAGAGATGCGCACGCATACGTGCGATATCCAAACTATTTCCGTTGACCGTCATGAAAATCTTCTTACAGACCCTTGTTGCTAATTCTTTATTCGCCGTAAAATATGCATGAATCCATACTTCAACGATTCAAACATCCCACGATCCGTCCCCGATATAGTTATGGAGATCATTGCGTCAGATTATTCAGCTTGCAAGAAAAGTTATAGCGCGAGCAAACCATATAAAATAACAATAAATAATGGCAAAAAACTATCGCCGAAAATTCTCCAATGACGACAAGGACTCCGATTTAGTGGAATTTTGTGCTCTCAATTTGACTATAAATACCCGCTCGTTGTGCTCCCAAATTGAGTGCAAGAAATCAAACTCCTGACCAAAGTGTCTCGAGAATCACATGGCGCTTCTTCAATCTCCATCGATTTGCTTCCCTCTCGCCCTTCTCCTTTCTCTCCTCATAAACTCGTCTCACTGCTTCAAACCCAAATCGCTTAACATCTCGAAAGTTCAGTCCAACGGTGATTGGTCGCCGGCAGGTGCGACGTGGTACGGGAGTCCCAACGGCGCTGGAAGCGATGGTAATGAAATGACAATATATTTTTATTTGGTCAATTCACCTGGAGTAAAAGATCTTTTTACGCAAGCGTCGTTGGTCTCATCACACGCCTTTCAGTAATTTTGACTTATCAAGTCTTTCGAGTATAAATCGGTTCGGACATATGAGTAGCTTAGGTCAATCGCTTTATCGGGATTGATTTTGGCTTTGTACCAAACACATATAGACTTAGAGGTCAAACTGGAATCAAGTACAACGCTAGACAATACTACTCTAGTAATTGCACATTTCACCTGATCTGCAAATATACATATATATTTATACATACATATATAATATACTTTGTATGATATTTTGTACGTAGGTGGTGCATGTGGGTATGGGAGTGGGGTCGACCAAGCTCCATTCTCTTCAATGGTGTCCGCAGGAGGGCCTTCTCTTTACAAATCAGGCAAAGGATGTGGAGCTTGTTACCAGGTTTCTCTCTTGCTAGTAAAGTGTTTCTCGAATTATTTTTATATTCGCCGTCATCGGAGAAAATTTGCCACGGACAAAGTTAATATATGTTCACGAGATATGCTTTTCCTAAATTAACAATCGTGGAATAGAATTCATGAAAACATCTACTGCGGCACGCTTTCTAGACTCCCATTAAAAGTAGTTTAAATTCTTCGTATTTAAATAGATTATTTGACTCGGTACATATTGTCCTATTCAAACGGATTATTTAGTAGTAGTTAGGAAGTGCAGTCTTTTGAGCTCTTGTTGATTAAATTTCAGGTGAAATGCACTGAAAACGCGGCTTGTTCCGGGAACCCGGTGACGGTCGTTATAACTGATGAATGCCCTGGTGGCCCTTGTGTCGCTGAATCTGCTCACTTCGATTTGAGCGGCACGGCTTTTGGAGCCATGGCGAGCTCCGGCAAGGCCGATGAACTTCGCAACGCTGGGGTGCTGCAAATTCAATACCAAAAGTCCGTACGGTTGATCCTTTCTCTATGGATCCTTTCGAGTGAATTCCAATTTTAACAGACGCGCAGAGGGAAAAAAGGAAGATAAAACGCATTGAAAAGTGCTTTAAATTAACGAGAAACTTTGCTTTCACCAGACTTATACTAATCAGCAAATAGTCTAACTTGCTTATTAAAAGTCTATTTATGTGCACATATTTACAATGCCAAGCAGAGTAGAGTGCAATTTCCCCGGCGCGAAGGTGGCATTCCACGTTGACTCCGGCTCGAACCCCAACTATTTCGCTGCGCTAATTGAGTACGAGGATGGGGATGGCGAGCTCGGCTCCGTCAACCTGAAGCAGGCTCTAGACTCTGACTCTTGGCTTCCGATGCAACAGTCGTGGGGCGCGGTTTGGAAGTTGGATGGCGCGGGCCAGCTGCGCGCCCCATTCTCGATCAAGCTCACCTCTCTTGACTCCGGCAAGACCCTGGTTGCCAACAACGTGATCCCCGCTGGGTGGCAGCCCGGACAGACGTACCGGTCGGTCGTCAACTTTGCTGTCTAAGGGTTGTGCGTGGTTTGCTTGGGAGACGAAGAAATGGAGATTGATCGTCAGTTAATTTGGCTCTGTGTGTTTTATGTGATAGGCAAAAAAAAAATATTGGATGGTGTGGAAAAAGAAAGTATTTTGCTTTTTCCACTCTGTGTAATCTAGTCAGCTATGAGCTACCTCTTGGAAAAGAGAGTAGTAGTGAGAAATGAATGGTATTGTCCTTTGAAAATCAAGAATGATTTAGGTATTTTTGTTCCTTTTTTCATGCCAATCTATTGTATTTGAAGCTTGAAAGCTTTTATGTTTTGCACCAATATATGTACCACTTCCAAAATGAATGGTCATAAATCGTGTCAATCTATATGCAAATGGGTATTTTCTTCACTTTGAAAAAACTGAAATTTCTCAATGAAAATTATAATTCCTTAGAAACCATTTTTAATACATATTCATGAATAAAACTAACGAGCCCGACCTTTCAACATATTCCTATCACTCCCAACTATCACTACTTTGATTCATTTCTAGGAAATCAACCTCTTGTGTGTCGAGTTTGTACTTAATACTAGCTCCAATAATATACGTGAAAAGAAACATCATCATTGGATTTTCAGTTCAATCCCGATAAAACTATTGACTAAAATTTAAGTTCAATCTCCATCAAGGTACTCTTGGACTACGTTGCTAAGGAGGTGCATAATGAGAAATGTCACACTATTTCAAGCATTCGTACAGACCATGGAGGTGAGTTTGAAAATCAAGACTTCACTAAATTCTGTGACGAATCTGGTTTTCAGCATAAATTTTCCTCTCCATACACACCAGAACATAATGGGGTTGTGGAAAGGAAGAATAGGTCTTTACAAGAAATGGCAAGAACTCTTTTAATTGAAAGTAATATTTCTTCAAGATTTTGGGCTGAAACTGTTTCAACTACTTGCTATATTATTAACAAAGTGTTCTTAAGGCCAATTCTTGAGAAAACTCCGTATGAAATTTTTAAAGAAAAGAAACCAATTGTTTCTTATTTTCAAGTATTTGATTGTAAATGCTTTATTCTAAAAAATGCAAATGATCGAATTGGTAAGTTTGAAGAAAAATCAGATGAATGATTCTTTCTTGGTTACTCAAATGCAAGCAAAGCCTATAGAGTATTCAACAAGAAGACTTAGATTGTGGAAGAATCAATGAACGTCAAATTTCAAGACTCTCCACAAATTCAGCCAATTCAGACTGAAGAATCAGAATCTGTTCCAGACTCTACTAGATCTATCTCCCATGAAGCAGTTCAAAATTCAGAAGCAGTACAACAAGTTAATGATGAAGAATCAACTCAAGAAAAAGATCAACAATCTATCAGACTGACCAGTAACTGGAAGCACAAGTCTAGTCATCTTGAAGAACTCATTATTGGAAATGTTAATGAGGGAATTCGAACAAGATCCAAAAGGCGAGAAGAGTCTAGTGCCGTTGCACTTAATTCTAAAATAGAACCCAAAAACATTGAAGAAGCCTTAACTGATGAAAGCTGGATTGAAGCAATGCAAGAAGAGCTTAGACAATTCAGTATTAACGACGTTTGTGAATTAACTCCTAAACCAAAAGGTAAATCTGTTATTGGAGCTAAATGGGTTTTCAGGAACAAAGTTGATGAAAAAGGCAAAGTGACAAGAAACAAAGCAAGACTCGTGGCTAAAGGATATACGCAAGAAGAAGGGATAGACTATGATGAGACTTACGCTCCAGTAGCAAGGTTAGAAGCAATCAAATTACTACTTACTTATGCATGTTATAGGAATTTCAGGTTATTTCAAATGGACATCAAAAGCGCATTCCTGAATGGATTTATTCAATAAGAAGTCTATGTGGAACAACCTCATGGATTTGAAGACTCAAAGAAACCAGACTCAATGTTCAGACTGAAGAAAGCTTTATATGGATTAAAACAAGCTCCTCGAGCTTGGTATGAAAGGCTAAGTAACTTTTTGATTCAAAGTGGTTTCTCTAAAGGAAAGGTGGATACTACCTTGTTTATTAAAAAGGAAGGCAAAAGCTTTCTACTTGTTCAAATTTATGTTGATGACATTATATTCGGATAATCTAATGAGACATTGTGCAAGAAATTTTCTAAGTCTATGTAGGATGAATTCGAGATGAGCATGATAGGTGAACTATCATTCTTCCTCGGTCTACAAGTAAAACAACCGAAAGAAGGAATCTTTATTCATCAAGAAAAATAAGCAAAAGAATTTGTTAAAAAGTTTGGTATGGAGAATTGCAAAAAGACTGACATACCTATGTCAAGTTCTTTGAAGATAGACAGAGATGAAGCAGGGAAGAAAGTCGACCAAAAATTATATAGGAGTATCATTGGTTCACTTCTTTATCTTACTGCATCTAGACTTGACATATTATTTAGCGTTTGCATATGTGTTAGGTTTCAATCAGATCCTAAGGAATCTCATTTAAGTGCTGCCAAACGTATCATTAAATATGTTGCAACTACTGCTAAGATTGGTCTATGGTATCCTAAAAAAAGAGACTTTACTCTTCTTGGTTATTCAGACGCAGATCTTGCAGGTTGTAGAGTTGAAAGAAAAAGCACTTCAAGTACGTGTCAATTACTTGGCAACAGGGCAGTATCTTGTTTTCAAGAAAACAAAGTACTATGGCTCTTTCAACAGCTGAAGCAAAATACGTAGCCCTTGGAAGTTGCTGTTTTCAAATACTCTGGATAAAACAACAACTACGAGACTTTGGTATTGAAGACTCTTGCACAGAGATCAAATGTGACAATACTAGCGCAATCAATCTTACAAAGAATCCTATCCTACATTCAAGAGCAAAACATATTGAGATTCGACATCATTTTATAAGAGATCATGTTTAGAACAAAGAAGTCTTGATACAATTTATTGACTCAAAGAATCAACTGGCAGACATCTTCACAAAGCCACTTGAGAAAAGTTTATTTGAGTCTATTCGTTCAAGACTCAATATTTTATCTCTAGAAGACTGTTGAAGTTCAGACTCAGAATCTAAGTTTGTCAAAGTATCAGACTAAAAAATTCAGACTTGGAATACCAATCGTCACGACTGTAACTTGTTACAATTACAGTTCATTTACTCACTTAAACTGATGTCTCGAAAATGTAAGATTGTCTGTTTATCTCTAATTGAGTTTATTAAGGCAATTAATCTTAAAAAGGGTGGTTATCGATTTGTTTAAGACAATTATTTTTTTGAAAAGGAATTTTTTAATCTTTCCAAATTGCGACGCTTCAGATACCTCGTATCGATTGCCTTTTATACTCATTCTCCTTCTCTTTTTTACTTTACCCAGAAACCCTAGATCACAAATTTTTCACTCTCTGAGATTCTCCTCCTCAAGTTCTTTTCCTCAAGTTTTTAACTTTCTTGCGACACAAGTGTGAAAGTTCCCTCCAAGAAAGTGACAATGTCTTACCAAAGGAAATCTTCAATAATAGCGAGCAGGGGACCATAGGGCTCGGGTGAGGGGCCTACACACTTTGATCTCACAGAAGAAGTTGACTTTCCAAGTGAACAGATGCACCAACACCCTCAACAGCGCACCTCTTCGACTAGATCTCATGTTCGTCATCTTCAAAATGCAGAGGAAATCATTGAAGATGTTGAACCTGTAAGATCTCTTAAGCCTGCATTTGTTTATAGGCTTTATTTTGCGTTGAAAGAAGGAGGTTCTGCAATGACTTTCATTGATGAGTTTTTGAAAGAGAAATGCTATAAAAATGAGACACATTTTCTCACTGTGATGAGCGATCGGACGTTGTTCCTATTGGAACGGCAACAAAGACCTTTGCGAACTTTCCGAGTGACCCTTGCTTTGGAAGTGTAAATCAGCCGAAAGGGAAAGATGATGATGAGAAGATGTTTGTGCATTTTAAGCCTAGGATGGGTGTGGCTGCAACTCTTCGAGGAAAGATGGACGAATTGTTTAGATCGGAGGAACACAAGCAGGTGTATGGAAAATTGCTGAAGCGTGGGGTGATGAACCCACGAACTGTGGATTTTGATTTTCTGGATCTGTTAAGCATCAATATGAGGGAGAAGTTTGAGAAGCTTCAACTTCATAAATTCTGTACTGAGAGCGAGGTTGCTTATTCTGAATTAACATCCTATTTTTATTCTAACCTCAGTTTTCTCGATGCAAATAGTTTTTCTTTTAGTGTGAGAGATAGAGAGTATGTGGTTGACACAGATACTCTGACGGATGTAATTGGTGTGGAAAGAGGAGCTTTCCAATCAATTTCTGTGTCTGTGAGTCATGCAACTCTGGAACTTGCGAGAGACAGAATCGTAGAAGGTCGTCTCTCCTACTCAAGGATGAATGCTATAAACACTATGCTTCATAAAATAGTGATCAACCGTCTCAGACCGAAGTCGACATCGAAGACAGATGTATCCATCTTTGAAGCCAAGCTAATGTATGCCATCAAGATCGGTCTCAACTTCTCATTGCCCCATACAATCATGTTTCACATGTATAGGTCTATGGCGAAGGACAAGGGAAAACTCTCTTATGCTGCTCTCATCACTCGTCTTTTTAGACATTTGAACATTCAGCCTCCCCACATTCTCTCTGTGAAGACTATTGATCAAATGGTCATTGGGCTGAGGATGATTACAAAAATGCGTCTGAAAGAACTCAGCAAAAAGTTGGAGCAGTTCAAGGAGAAAACCCCTGTTAAGACCAGACCAGACTCTTCTGCTGCTAAGAGGAAAGGAAATGATCCTATGACTGGTCCTATCAAGAAGAGGCGGGCTATCATCTTGGAGGATGAAGATGATGAGGATGATATTCCTATCTCTGCCTTTGTTTCTCAGTATTCTGCTCTTGTGTCAGTAGAACCAGAACAACAAGTTGCAGAGGAAACTGAGAAAGGAAACTAGGAAAAGGAATCCGAGCAGACAGAAGAAGAAGAAGAAGCAACAGCAAAGACAGACTCATAGCAACAACCAGCAGGATCACATGCTGAAGAAGATCGAGCAGATTCTCCAGCAGAAAAGGAGGATCAACAACATTTTGCCACTGAGGAAACTTCTCAGCAAGAAGAGTACTTCTCCCCTCCAGAAGGCATTGAAACAGGGGGAGATGTCCAAAGAGAAAGTACTCATCTTCTCTTGACATTTACCAGTGCAAGTGTTAGTAGATCACCTCCTGATGCATAAGATGTTCATGCTGCTCATTTTCCTGAGGGAGAGGCAATATCTCCAAACATTGATCTTCCTGTTGATATTCCATCCACTGGCTTAACTCCACAATCAGACAGAGTTGATGCAAGCACACAAACTGACAATTCGGGCGATTTCGGAAGGCTGCTTGAAATCATTTTGGAGCTCAAAGGCCAGATATATGCTTTAGGGTGTGAATTTTAGACTCCGCAGAGTGAGAATCATGCCATGTTCATCTCCTTGCATAATCAGATTAAAGATATTCAACATCAGGTTTAGGCCACTGCCAAAGGTGCTGCTCTCACTTAACTACAGGAGGATTTGAGGAAACTGGAAGAAACTGTCAAGTCTATGGAGGACTTTCAACTTGTTCGTATTCCTCGCTCTCCCTAACTTTTTCGCCTTTTTATGATGACAAAAAGGGGGAGAAGACTTTGCAGATTTTCACTTCATTCCAAAACTTTCACTTTTTGAACTCTTTGGATTTAATATTTTGTTTTGTTATGATTAACTTTATGAATTTATCTTGAGTTTTGGAAAGCTTGCTTATTACTGCATTACTTTAAGATGTTAAAATAGATAAAGATAGTTGATTGATATCTGCATAGGACTAATTTGTTTTCTGTGGATGTAGATCTGTGTACAGGACAAATCTGTGTACTGGACAACTTATACTATCTTTACTCTAATCTTTTATGAGATATCATTGCTAGCTTAAATGTTGTATTGCAGGGCAATAGTATTCAAATCTGCAGTAAAGTTTTGTCACCATCAAAAAGGGGGAGATTGTTGGATAAATTCTCTTCAGATATTTTGAAGTCGACAAAACATTTCCATCAGTCTAGTCTGAAGACTTGCAGACTTTACTGGCAAAGTCTGAATATCAAAGTCTGACGATAACAAGACTCAAGTTTCAAAGTCTATTCTCATGGATAGTTTCCAGACCAACAAGTTAAAACTTCTATTCTGATCTTATCTAATATGGTTTTGACTCCAACGGCTAAGGAATATCTTTCGATTGGAATCAGCACTAGAAGATCTTATATTCGTATTCGAATAAATCTAGATTCTCTAAGATTCACAACTTATATTTGGAAGGTTCTACTTATGGAAACCAAGATCCTGATTGTATGGACGAGCATGATTGATGGGCTATCAACACTTACCTTAAAGAGCTCGAGATCTCTCTAAATTGATTCTGTCAAACGGGTTGATTGGAAGAACTTCTTTGGAAGGTGCCAACAGTAATGAAGGCATAAAGAAGTATATAAGAGAGACGCTCAAGTTGTTGAAGGGTGCCGGATAGAAGAATTCCAAAGTCTGAATCTCCTTCTAAATTTGTGATCTTATTCTTCGAGCAATACATGTAATCAAAAGAGAGACTGAAGTGTGGTGAGACCTTGAGGAAGTGTAGTAGAGTCTCTACACTGTGGAACTAAGGGCGTGGGATTGTAAACACTCTTTTTGATTCTTAGTGAAATCCAGCTAGAAGGGTTGTTCGTGCGGGAGAGTGGACGTAGGCTTGGTTTAAGCCGAACCACTATAAATCTGGAGTCTTGATTCTCTATCCCTAATCCTTTTACTTTTCATTACTTTCATTTGCAACGATTATTGTTTTTAATTCCTTAATCTCTCATTCAGGTTAAATTTATAAAATCGCCTTAGTCACCTATTCACCCCCCTCTAGGTGCTAATTCTAGTCCTAACACCTCTTAAAATGAATTAATATTTCAAAAAGTCATAAATTGATACACATGTGACAAATGAAGGGTAAAATTCTAAACTAGTATACTCATCAATTGATATGTGTCACCAAATTCAAAAATTTGACATAAAAGTTTAATGAAAATTAACGAAGGGTAAATTTGTCATATATAGAGTTTTAAATGGCCAAAAATTAATTTAGAGTAAATTTGTTATCGGTGTACCAATTTGAGATTTTTTAAGGTATTAATCCTAACTCTAATTAGCAACTTCTATATCTATATTTGATCAATGGTATTCTCAATCAAAAAAGAGAGAGAGGCAAATTTCGATTAAAAAAAAGTAGTGAAAATAACTAAAATGGAATGCCCGACTCCTTCGGTTGTCTAGAGAACATAACGTGCACATGGCCAGTTGTGCAGGTCACTTGGGGAAGAGCTTGGTCAATTAATTTTAGTATTCCTTGCCAACTCCTTCGCCGAACATTCTTGCGCTCCTCGTCGAAAATGACAAATCGAAACCCAAGAGCGAGATATAGGAATCTGAGGAACATATTCCTGACATTGTTTTTTCTCAAGTCGTCTGACTGCTTCTGAATAAGAAAATCGAAACCCCCAGGTGGGATTCATTGAGTCGTGGGGTTTTTCTTTTTCTCTTCGTTTCTGAGCGCAAGGAGAAATACGTTGGGGCGAACAGTGACAAGACCATAGCCTGTTCGACAGTGCATTCATGCGAGATACTTGGGAGGAAGCATGTACGCCGTCTGCATTGCTTATTGTCCTTTTCTATCGCCTAAGTCGACGAAATGTTACTATGGAAAATATTAAAAGTGAGATGAATGCTGTTGACAGTAGAGATAAGATTATAGAGGATTCGTGATAAATTTTAACAAGCCTAAAAACAAGTTCTCATTAAAAAGATAAAGATCTCTTTTTTCTTATAAGACAAGGTAGAGAGGCGTGATAGTGCATATACCTTTCTGGGTGTTAACATGAGAGTTTCACACTCCTTACGAAAGATTTTGTTTAAGTCATTACTACTTAAGCTACGTTTGGAGGACCGAATATAATTTTGAATAGGATAATATCTGGTGTTTCGGAGAACACTAGAATTGAATGTATCTGGACATAATTTGGACAAAAAATCCCTACCTTTTGGAAAATCTAAGGAAAAAAGAAACAGAAAAAAAGGAGAAAAACCCGATGGACTCGCTTTGCTACTCACCGCTCGACTTCGTCCACACCAGATGAACACCTCTTAGTCGATCTCTCTTCTTGTTGTCGGCTCAACATCACCGCCCTTGACCTCAAATGCCATTGTCTTAAACTGTCGCTTCTAGCTTCGTCACGCGCAGCCATCCAAAGAGTTGACTTCCTCCAACAAGTTTCAGATTTCTTTTTCTTTTTCCTCGCGGAAGAAGCCATTCTATTTGTGAAATTTTTTTGGCGCCTATCATCGAGAATTTCGATGAACGTTGCTCTTATTTTCAATCATCCTCCGCTCTTGCTTTCATCTGAATAAAAGGATGGTGGTGATGGGTTAAATTGATGGGCTCATCAGGGACGGTTCGTCTTTACAACCCATTAATTTGGTGATGATGGGTCATCGACACGGGGGTTGTTTAATGTAATCTAGGTTCTATTTGCCGGGACTTTATGGGTCTATGTCCGTCCTTTTTCAGTACTTTGTTCTGCGTTGTCAACAAATTCTTGAGGCAACCAAGTCGCGAGTTCTATATTTTCCTTTGATTTTCAATTTTGGGTGATGGTATGTTTTAACTTTATTTTCGGAACAGAATCTCAGAGAAGAAACAAAGGATTTGAGTTCAGTTGTGGACTCAAGTATTGATTTCAGAGTACTAATCCAAAAGGCGACTTGCAAAGAAGGAACATTGAGCATCTAGAGTGAGAAAACAGGGAATTGCAGTAGTGGACACCAGATGTGGAATCGTTAACCTCCTGCCCTTACTAAAGGATGAAGATGATGATGGTCTGTGATGTCTCATTTTCCTTGACCACTAACCATGAAAGCGAAAAAGCGAGAGAGGTGAGTTGAGTGAGAATGTCAATGTATTTTTACATGAGGTAGCAAATGCACAAGTCACAAGAAGTAGGTTTGCATTGTGTAATGGAAAAAAATTGTCCAAAAATTAACCAATTTAGTTCTAAACTTTTCAGTTTTACCAATTGAGGACTAATTTTTTTTTACATTTTACCAATTGAATCCATTTGGCCTATTTTAATCGGAAATCAGTGACATGGACTCCCATGGTGCCAAATAGCATTGTTGGTGCTAACGTCGACAATTTTTTGTAAATTTTTTCTATAAAATTTGAATTTTTGAAGTTTTTTTTTTCCTACCAAATCCTGTGAGGGATGCTGGCGTGGTCACAAGCGAGGGTTGGCGACTGGGCGAGGGCTGTGAAGCCCTTGCCTAGTGACCAATGAGGGTTGGCTAGCCCTTGCCGAGCTTGGAAGAAAAAAGAAAGAAAAAGAAGGAAAGAAAAAAGAAGAAAAATTATAAAAATTCAAAATTTTAAAGAAAATTTTGAAAATTATTCACATCAGTATTAGCCATGCCACATAAAACAACTAACATCCATGTTAGCGATTTCCGGCTAAAATCGGCCGAGTGTACTCAATTGAAAAAACATAACAATATTTTTTACCCATGATAAAATTGAAAGGCTTAGTATCGAATTGACCAAAGTGTAATAAATTTAAGACTTTTTGGACAATTTTCCCATTGTGTAAGATATGAAATGCCTGGTAATGGAAATAATCGAAGGATTTTTAATCTTGTACATGGAGTTTGTAAAGTTTAGATTACCCAAGTTGATGTTCTAGATCATGGTCAAAAGACGTCGTCTAAAGTTTACTTTTGGAGACGATATCAACTTTGTTTAACATTCAAATGCACAAATAATATTAGTTCTGATTCACTGGTGTAAACAAACCTTATATCTTATGTAACTAGTGTATGGTATGTAAAATTTCGAAATAAAATCTTGAATAATACTTTGGCTAAGAGCAAAAGTATTAACGTCTCATGTCATCCTCATTTGCATTCGGAGTCGTGTCTTTTTTGGCTAGATTTAAAATGTGCAGGAGGAATGAAGATTGCTCCCTTTTCTTTTAGTTTGCTCTTTGATCATTAATTTTGAAAGGGCATATTTTCCAGCATCTCTGATTGGAAGAACCTAGTTTCTAGTTGATGAGTTGTAAAACATGGACATAACGAATATTTACTTTTAGTTTATTTATGTATATGTGATGCTTGTGTCTATAGCTTATCCATTATAGGCCTCAAATCAGAAGCAATGGAAGGAGACGTCCAAATACTACTTCTAAGGTCAACGAAAATGTACATTTTATTGGGATAAGTACACTAAAAGTTTTAAAATTTGTCATGTAAGTACGGTAGAATCCTAAAACTTTTATAAAATGTAATCAAATCATAAAACTTATTACAAAAGTGTAATGGAATTGTAAAACTTTTAACATGCACGGCTAAAACTTAAAACTTGTCAAGTTGATGCATTCAAGTCTTTTCATTAATTCCATGTAACTTGACTAATTTGACTAGTTTGAGGACTTAATGACACTTTTTAAAAATTTTATAACTTAGTTGTATTTCATAATAAATTTTAGGATTTTCAGTGCACTTATTCTTATTTTTATTCCATCACAAGTTGACTTAACATGGAGTGTGGTTTAATACTATCTAGGTGTCATGCCCCGAACCCCGAGACACGTGAACAACCCACCATGGTCATGCAAATGCGACATTCTCAGGTAGTGTCGCCGACCCCATTATTTATATTATGTGCAAGCAGAACGTATTATCAAAACCCCTTACAAGACTTACGGGATAGGAAAGCAGGAAACCAAATCATTCAAAAAACAACATACTTTCATATATACTCACACCGGAGTTAATATACATCAAAAATGGGTCAGAGTCTATGTGCATCAAAAAGGGATTAGTCTGCACAACAGGGATCGGTCCACCAAAAAGAGGAATAGTCCTATGACTACTAGTCGGACTCGTTCATCGATCCCACATCTTCCACATCTGATTGCATGGCCTCCGGAGACGATGGGTTGTCCACTCCACCATCAGGAAGATCAGCTACACCTTCACCGAAAATGGTATCCACCACAGCAACTGGAATATCAAAACTATCGAGTGGACCAATCCTAAAGCCATTGGCCCCAGAACGGAACCATGCCTTAAACCTATATGGCACCTTGACATCCACAGTCTCTTGAATCTAGATGGTGTGTCGCGACTTGTTTTTTTTTTTCGATGGGTGAAACACCTAAAACTAGGTTAATGGATTACTAAGTCTGAAAACTTGGCACGGACTCTCCCAAGTCCTACCAATCGCGATTAAGAAATTAACCCATTTAACATGCAATTATTTCAAAATTGGAGCCGCCACTAACCAAATAGGGTTGATTAGAAACCTAGGTAAAGTATTGGAGAATACTTTACCTATGCGAACCAGAGATTTAATGGATTCGGGGACATGGTTACGCTAAATTAATTTAACGCCCTTTCGGTACATTTTATATTTTAAAAAAAAAAACAATTTTTTTTTTTTTTTTTTGCAAGCAGTCTTGATCAATTTTAACCTAAGATACTAACATGCAAATGGTGGTCATGCGGGTGCACAATCAATTAAACAACATTTAATAAATCAAAATGCTAAGAAATTATAAACTACAACCTTATTGAAGTCTAAAAGAAAAAAACTTCTCAAAAATGTTAAAAATGCATGCCCTAAACATGATTTTCTAAATGAAATGACGCATAATTAAATGCATGACATCTAACTAGATGCAATCTTAGTCTATTTTTGATATGCATGACTTTTACTTTAATGATATGTGAAATGCAATTCATATGGCCTAATATGAACTATATGTATGCAATCTAATTTATATAATTCTAATATGCATGCGTTTCATGACATGGGATGAATGACATATTAATTCTATATGCATATTCTTTTTGTGATTTTTTATGATTCTTTTTTTTAATGTATGCAACCTACACTAAACAATGATGATATAAAATGGGATTAATTATGAACTAACCTATTAATTAACCAAGTAAATGACTTTTGTATTTTCTCTTTTTATTTTATTTACTTTTTTTAAAAAAATGACCGAATAATTTTTATTAAAAAAAGTAACGTAATGATGCAATACTAATTTTTTGTTTTTTTTTTGTTTTTATCTTTTATTTTATATTTAAAAAGACTACATGATGGGAATACTAAAAAAAAACATTAAACTATGACCCACTAATTAAAATGCAACATGTAACGTGCACATTATGAAATCTATTTAACCTAGATAACATTTTTTATTAAGAAAATTAACCTAATTCTACACGAATCTTTAAAAAAAAAAAAAAAGTAAAATGCGTTGCTTAAAATGTGAAATGTGTATATACCTAAATACCTAATATGATGTATGACATGTGGTGAGCAAATAACAATAACATGCCAAAAAAATCTATCTATAGAAATCAACGGCATATTATTTTGATATGAATTAACGATGCAAAGCAAATCATGAATTTTGCCATAAAAAGCCTAAATAATAAAAAATCTAACCCGACGTCTCGCGGCTCAAAATGTTTGATTATTTTGATTTAATATGACAAATTTCCTAATTAGATAATACTAATAAAAATTAATCACAACAACCAAGTTAAAATAAAACACTATGAACAGAATATTTGATATGAATTTAACCTAAAGAAATTACCTAGTCAAGGCACGGCTTGTTGTTGCTAAAAAAAAAAAAAAAACACCTGCACAAGGAAAGATAAAGAAAAACCCCAAGGAAAGGTCATGAGGCAGCAGGGGGCGTCGCTCGAAGGTTGCGAGCGTTGGTTCACCAGTAGAAATCAACAGAGCAGAGGAGAACACCGGGTCTTCAAATCACCGGATTTGTTGCGTCAGGTTCCGAGCAGGAGGTTGCAGCAGCTCGGTGGCGTCTGGCTCGATCACTGGATCGGAGGCGTCGCCGGCGTGGTGGCAGGGAACCGGGCGGACGTCGGGCTCGGTGGGCGAGTAGGTGAAGAAGAAGCACAGTAATTTACTTTATACTGTGCTTCTCTCTCCTCTGCTACTTTTTGCTTTTGTTTTTCCCTCTTTGACTGATTTTCTGCTCTTCTGACACTCTCTCACTTGTCTCTCTCACTCTCTTTCTCTGCCTTTTCAATTCTACCGAAGGAAAGAAAACTTTTACTTTCTCCCCATTAGTATTTCCTTTCAACCTAGAGAAAAGAAAAACTCCAAATGACCGAATTTTTGCTCTGAATTTTTTCGAATTTTTCCCCCCCTTGGTTACGAAAAATAAAGCTCTCTTTTATACTGATTCCGAACGCAACTTTGTATGGCGTATTTCAAACTTCCATCTTTTGTTGCATTAAATCAAGCCTGCAAATCGAAACGTGATTTCGTAATAAGCTCGATTTTACTTGATTCCTTCCATTTTATCAAAATTCCTGCCCTTTGTTCACCTGATTTTTAATTGTTTCTACATTTATCAAACTCTGAATATTCATCAGAATTTCAAATTTCCATACATAATCAATCAAATCAATTTCCTCCATTTTTTTTTCCTTTTATTTGTTCAAAATGCAATTTTATTTTTCTAAAATTAGGTGTCAACATGGTGGACCTGATTAGCTCATACACCCAATGACTTCCAGGGTCAGGAAAACTATGCACCTGCTCGACAATGTGCACTGGAATGCCATTTTTCTCCGAAGGTCCTACCATCTACAGCCCTGTAATAATTTCCCGCAACGGGGTTGTTGACACCTAATTTAAATTCATTTTTAGAAATAAAAGATAATCTTTGATTATAGAGGGAAATTTTGAAAAAAAACTTTGAATTCAAAAATGCAATAGCCATTTGATTTTGGAGCCATTTTCTTATTGAGTTGTTGAGTGAATATTTCACTTGCAAAACAAATTTGATTTGCTTTATGCTCTATAAATGGAGAGTCCGAGGCTTCGAAAAAAGGGGAAGGCTTTTCACTCGGCTTTTCAAAAGATTCATAAAAGGAAATGGAGTTTTTTGTGAAGGAAAAGTCAAAAAGCTGAAAAGGTTCTGCAAAAAGAAGAGCAAAAGCTTTTTCTCTCTGTTGACAACAACAGAGAGAGAGGAACTACCGGTGGGAGAGAAGACGTGAGGGGACAGGCCGGCTGGGAGAGAAAAATCAAAAGAAAGAAAAAAAGTCTCAACCGTTCATCTTCTCCGGGCGTTCCTTTGCTGCATAGCTGATCCCTACATCGTCGAGTTCCAGATTTCGCCGATGACCTATGAGCATCGACGCCGTCTCAGCCCACTGCCACACCTTTGCTCCAGCCCTGAGCGCCTCACTGTGCGCCGCTCCAGCCCCTACTGCCGAACAACGCCCTTGCAGGACCTCCATCGCAGCAGCTTGCTCCCCGCGATGCTGCTCTAGCTTGAAAGCCCGCGTCGGCCACTGCACCAGCAACGCCTCCACGTGCCTCCGCACCTCAGAACCCACAAGCTCCGACCAAGCACCGCTCCACCACTGTTGCTGCGTCGTGTTGTTCCGCCTTCGACGCATCCACCAGATGACCCGTGAGCACACCTCCACACTAATCCATGATGCCCTGCTCGCTCGCCAGCCGACCCCCTGCCGCATCAGATCTTGCCGCGCCGCCGCCCACAACTCTTCTGCTCGGTAGTCGACCCACCGCGTTGGCCCGCGACTCGCCACTGTTCGAGATCCTGACGCTTGTGATCTGACTCAGCGAGTCGAACCACTCCGCCTTTCGCCGGATCCTTGCAGCCATCGTTCGACGCCCCCACCTGTAGATCTGAGCTGTGCCTCCACCCTTCGATTGATCGCATTCGAGTTGTTGCTCTGTTTGAGCCCGAGACGACGCCGGGTCTCCTCTGCTCGACGATCACATCAGCGCTCCTCGCCGACCCAGCCGTTGGATGCCTCACCGCTCCACCCCGACGCCCGCATCGGTAGCCCGCACGTCAGCCGCCTCTCGCCGGAACCCTGCACCGTCCGCGACTTGCCACCGTTCGAGATCCCGACGCCTTGCACGCTCGAGCGACGCCCCCCTGCTGCCGTGTGACTTTTCCTTGGAGCCGTTTTTTTTTTTTTTTGTGCAGGTGTTTTTTTTAGTGACAAAAAGTTGTGCCTTGACTAGGTAATTTCTTTAGGTTAAAGTCGGATCAAATATTCTGTTCATAGTGTTTTATTTTAACTTGATTTGTTGTGATTGATTTTTATTATTATTATCTGATTAGAAAATTTGTCATATTAAGTCAAAATAATCAAAAATTTTGAGCCGGGAGACGTTGGGTTAGATTTTTGATTATTTAGACCTTTTATGGCAAAATTCATGAATTGCTTTGCATTATTGATGCCCATTAAAATAATATGTCGTTGATTTACATTGATGAATTTTCAATAGGACATATTTTGGGGTGTTATCTGCACATCACATATCATATCATGTGTCATATCTTGAATTTAAGTACTTAGGTCCATATGCATTTCATATTTAAAGCTTTGCATTTTGATTTTTTAGAATCATATAGGATTAGGTTAATTTTCCTTTAATAAACTAAAAAAGAGCAAAAAAAATGTCATTTAGGTCATATAGATTTCATAATGTGCACATTACATGTTGCGTTTTAATTAACGGGTCGTAGTTTAATGTTTTTTTTTTAGTATTCCCATCATGTAGTTTTTTTTAAATAAAAAAATAAAAAATAAAAGACAAAGGTCATTTACTTGGTTAATTAATAGGTTAGTTTATAATTAATCCCATTTCATATCATTATTTTTTAATATAGGTTGCATATATATAAAGTCTAATTTATTAGGGTTACATCATTAAAAAACAATCACAAAAAGAATATGCATATAGAATTATTATGTCATTCTTCCCATATCATGAAACACATGCATATTTAGGATTATATACATTAGATTGCATACATATAGTTCAAATTAGGCCATATGAATTGCATTTCACATATCATTAAAGTAAAATTCATGCATATTAAGTTTAGATTAAGATTGCATAATAATAAAAATTAGGTGTCATGTCATTTAGAAATCATGTTTAGGGCATGCATTTTTATTAGCATTTTTTTGTAAATGTTTTTTAGAGGATAGACTTTAATAAAGTTGTAGTTTATAATTTCTTAGCATTTTGATTTATTGAATGTTATTTCATTGATTGTGCACCCGCATGACCACCATTTGCATGTTAGTATCTTAGGTTAAAATTGATCAACACTGCTTGCAAAATAATTTTTGAAATTAAAATAAAAAGGTACTGAAACAATGTTAGACTAATCTAGCGTAACCATGTCCCCGGACTTATTGAATCTCTGGTTTGCAAAAATAAAGTATTCTCCCATACTTTATTTGGGTTTCTAACCAACCCTAATTGGTTAGTGGCGGCTCCGAATTGAATATAATTGCATGTTTAAATGGGTTAATTTCTTTATATCAAGTCGCGATTGGTAGGGCTTGGGAGGGTCCGTGCCAAGTCTTCGGACTTAGTAATCCATTAACCTAGTTTTAGGTGATTCACCCATCGAAAATTAGGTCGCGACAGGAGTGAGACATTGTCTCAGCAAGTTCACCCCTCCTAAACCCTTATTAGAAAGAAAATACGCCTAGGGGTGGCCTAGCCACACAACACAGAAAACTTATCTCGTATTATTTCCTTCCTGCAGGTTAGTACATTTCAAATCACTCAATCACAGGTAGTAATAAGAATATGAACAAATGAAACGCAATCAATTTCACATAATCCACAACCACATCATGCGATCTCATTTATTCAATTCCACACATGAATATAGCCTACTCGCAGTTTGGCTATCTACTGGCATATAGCCAAATATCGTCTCCCCACCTTGGAGCACGGCTTCGTCAGTACTTCGATGGCGTTCTCGAAGGAGCATGGGCCTAGAATCAACTGTGACCCGCAACCACTACATGGGGCATCCCATATAGGGGCAAGTTTGGCTCAACAGCCCAGGAAAATTCCTCTTAATTATCACACAACCAATTCATACTCGGCCTAGGACACTTTGCCTTTCAATTAATGCCTTCAATTAAAATAGTGATCCCGACCATTTTTCTTCATATTAAAAGTATTCCAGAAATTATTCACGTGAGTGGGGGTACGTTAATTTCGAACCAAAAAGCCAACATCTCACTTTTTCAAACCCCACTATTTAATATAATCCTTAAAATCCAATTTTGGTATCAAAACCCGACATCGGGGATTTTCTGAATAAAATCCATATTTTTTACAATCAACACTCAATTTATAATTTCCAATCATTAGTTTCCAAATCTGACTATACAGTAGCGATCGGCGCAAAATTACGAGAATTCAGGGTCTTGACAAAATTTTCGGAATTTAATAAATAATTAATTTTATTCCGAAATTAATTAAATAATCTTATTTTAATAATTAAATAATATATTCAATATTTATTTTTTTTGAAAATTTCGAAATATTCCAATTAAATCAAAATTCCTTCATTTAAGTCAAATCACCATTTAACTAATATAAACAACAATTTAACCTTAATTAAACCTACTTTAACTTAATCATACTCTTAATCTAATTTACATTAAAATAAACTAAAATAACCACCTAAACTTAATTAACTTAAGCTAAACACACCTAAAGCATAATTAACCCTCTAATCGAGGTTTAGTGAGCTAAACTCATCGGAATCGCGTTCCGATGAGTTCCCGACGAAGAGGACGGCGAGCCCAACGACAAATCTTCTCGGGGCAAGGCCAAAGGAGAACTGGAAGAGCTCAGAAACGGGCCTTGAAGGTTCGGGGGTGAGCTGGAACTCCAGTGGCTGTGCTTGGCCGGACGAAGGAGCTCCGGTGGTCGGTTGCGTGCGAAACCGGCGGGAATGGCGGCGGCTGCTCGAACGGTTGTTGGCAATGGCTCCGGCGGCTTTTGGGTGGCCTTGGCGATGGCAAGCAACATGGGACGACAAAGGTGAAGGCTGCTCGGAGGCTGCTCGGGTGGAGACGGCGCGACGGCTGGCCAGTGAGGCGCGTACGGGCCTTCGCGCGCGGATGGGCGACGACCGTGACGGCTCCGACGACGGCAGTGAGTGGCGGCGTTGAGCGGGCAGACGAGTTGGGCGTCGGGCTGGTCGGTCTCGCACGATTGCAGCTCCTCTCTCTCCCCTTTTCAAAAATCCAAGAAGCAAGGTTGAAGATGATGGAGATTGAAGTGAAATCCCAACTTTCCAAGAGCAAATCTTCACCCTCTACTTGTCAACATCCTAGCCACTCTTGCCCAATGATGTCACAATCCACTATCTCAAAGCTTCCACCACAATCTTCCCAATGGGTGCAATTTCATTTTCCGCCGTGGCATGAAATCAAGTACAACAAATTCTTCAATTCCATTTGATTCTCTTCCAATTGAGTTCAATTGAAATCCATAAATTAATCAAATGTTCCTAATAAGATATGTGACACAAAAGGACTTCCAATTTCTAAATTCAGTCTCAATTTCATGGTTAATTTCATTCTAGCACGATACTAGTGTGTTTTGATCTATTGGGTAGCTTTAAGAAATTTTCATGCATTCAACCTATGGTTGATCAATTCAACCCACAATGTACATCTTTGACACATTGTCGACTCTCATTTGTCGAGATAACTTCAAGGTTTCAAATACGGGCACATGGTACCCAATTGACAAAAAAGTCGGTCCAACGACCGACAAGAATTGTGCGATTCGGTGGAATCACCCACACTTGATCACATGCCTTTGTCAAGTCAACCTATCTCCGGTCTCTAATCAATTTTTAATTGTGCCGTACTGACCCTTACAGATTAGCTCGGTTGAAAGGTCGCTTCTTGATTAAATTCTCGAGTTTGATGCATTAGAATCTTTTAACGGCTTTACCTGATAGACTAGTTTTCACATGAGTGGCCGACTCAGGGAAAAGAACAATATGCGTGCAGATGGAATGCCCGTCTCAATTTATTAAAAATAGAATTGAAATTCGGGATGTTACACTAGGCCCATAAATCAAGATGAACCTTGGATGAACAATGGGGTGGAACACTCACAAACATTTATAGATAGCTATTGTTAAATCAAGAACGAACTCAATTTATAAAAAGGAGGAAATCAATCATTACACTAGATTTATGTAGCTTGGTCTTGTCACAATCTTCCAAAGGTGAAATCTCCAAGGGAGTTTGATAAATTATGGAGTGAACGTCCATAGTCTCCCTTGTGCATTCGGCACGGGTTCTCCCAAACTTTACCGATCACGAAATTAGTTGACTCGATTAATTATAAAAATCATGTTCTTATTCTAGGAGTCACTAGGGATAAGCATGATTCCAGAATAGAACATAGATATCAAGAACCGAACTAGTAAGAACTTGTCAGTTCCAAATTCCAAAAAAAATGAAGAACTTGTTTCGACGGGTAAGTTCTAGGGTCTTAGTTGGAGGAACCTGGAATCTGGAACTTATAACCTAAAACCTAGAACAAGTTTTAATGTTTTGCTTAGTCCATGCCTTTAAGTGATTCTACGATGTCCATATCGTTACATGATGAATTAATAATGTGGAAGTACTAGTTTTAGCTTCCATTTTATGATTAAGACTTCTCCTTTATTAATGTTCATATTTTTCTTTTATTTAAATAAAAGTTAAAGTCAATGAATTGTATAAAGAAATAGTGATCATTAAAGGTTTTAATTCACTATAATAGTTCAATTAGTAATATAGATGAAACCTGAATAGACCTTGTGACGGGTTAGATTCTAAGTTATATGGTATGTAGGATAGGTTTTAGGTTCTAAAAAAAATGGGAAACCTGTTCCAATGGGTAGATTTTAGGTTTCGGGTTGAAACTGTATGAAACCTGAAATTGCTCACCCCTAAGAGTCAATACTGACCTATTTGAGTCCAGTTAGAGGCCAAGTAAAATGTGAGAGGTGGATTTAGGGGACTTGGTTAATCTAAAGTCTATTAGTGCATTTTCTGTTCCTTTTTTCATCATTTTTGAAACTGTTGATCATGCGATCTTATCTAATTAAATTCCTAGGCACACTCACCTAAATGACCATGGATTATTTATATGCACAATGACATTTAATAATCACACAATCTCGCACCATATCTCAATCAATCGAAGAAATTAAATATGGGAAGATAAGATACGCAAAGTAAAACCCAATATGTATCGAGCAAAAAGTATACACCGCCATAATTTTTAGCCTCGGAACACGACCCCATGAGGTAAATCGAAACATGTCATTACTCTAATGTGACGATAAAAATATCCTAACCAAATGATGATATAAGGCGCTAACAAAAAATAGAGCACGATGAAGCACGTAACAAATCTAAACGATATCATGCACCATCCATTTTTTTTTTAAATTATTTTCTCACTTATCGCTTTCCATCATTTTTTTTTGGTGGTTTTTATTATACTTATTTATTTAATGACGAATATGATTTAAAAAATAATTGTACTAAATGCAAGTCATAACAGTGTAATCTAAATGCCAAGTTTAAAATCAAATCAAATATGACACACCCGATAATGAATATGGTTAATATCACGAAAAATCCAAAAGTAGTACGTCTTTGATAAATTTACCCAAATTAATCTTTTGACCACAACAAACCCTAAACTAGAACAATTATGACAAATTTACCTAAAACTAATTTTTGACCACTACATTTGTAACAATCTGCCCTTCATTAGTTTCCATTAAATTTAATTAATATCACAAAAAACCACAAACTGATTAATTGATGAAAATCTAAACTGATAAATCTATCAACCGTTACGTGTCACCTAACTTAGCATATTAATTTGGGGTTTGTGGTTGTTAAAATATTAATTTGGGGTAAATTTATCACAAACATATTAATTTGAGGTTTTTAATAGTATTAATCATTACAGATAATGATGGCCCTCTGGATCTATGGGAACCAATTGAGGTCACTACAGAGAAACCATTGGAAGGGTTTCGACCGGCCCCAATAAATGTGAACCTACCACGACCCGGAGATCAAACCCGCATCGTTGGTGGTTCGGCCATCAAACCAGAACCAATTGGAACCCACATTTGAAAGATCGGGCCAAGTGGTCTACCCAGAGATCATGAGAAGGTGCTTCCGTCTTCCGTCTTCCGTCTCCCCTCTCCCGGGATTCTTTATTTGTTTCTTCTCCCCCATCGCACATGCATCCACTTGTCTTTTTCCCTCTGAGGGTGTACTTCGTCGAAAATACTTTAAAAAATATTTTTTGAAATATTACCACTTACATTACTTATAAAAATGTATAAACGAAAAATATTTTTATCATTCATGAAAATATTTAAACATAAATTATTACTGATAATAAAATTAATTTTTAATTATGCAAATTCAATCATAAACCTTTTAATTTTGTCAATGAAATTAAGTCTATCCGGCTAATTTTCACCCAATATTGCTAAGGTGACGCCAATCCTACATGAACGACTAACGTCGACTAGACAATTTTTAATAATATTTTAATGTTTTGTTTGAATTTTTTTTATTAATTTTTTTTTTCCATCCCTTCTCCTTCCTCCACTCCAACCATTGGTGACGCTCCTAGCAAGGTCCAGCAGTGCTGCGATTGCCTGCAGCGTCTCAGCTAACTCCCTCTGCAAGTTTCTTTTCTTCTAGGTTTCGGCCACCAGCCCAGCACCGCCACAATTGCCAGCTCCTCCACTGCAGTTCAGTGAGCTTTGTTGCCTGCAGGGCGACCTACTATATTCATCGATTCCAGCGGCACTCTGATTAACAACCGGAGTGTCCCAGTGTCCAACCGCGACTTCTGCAGTGCCTTCCAGCCCAACACCAGTGAATCTGGTGTCTTGCCAAGCTCCATCGTAGAACCATCCTAGTTTTGCCGCCGTGCCCAGCAAGTTTCAAGTGATCCTCACGAATCTCCACTAGAATTTCAACTAATCACTTAGATTTAATATATCTCAAGCTAAGCAATAATATCTTGAAATTAAACATGATTCGAGAAATCACCTAATCCAGTGAATTCATTTCCAAAATGGACTGGTGGTGGGGACCGATCACGGTGACCGGTGCACGGCGAGACTAAGGAAGCATGATGTCCAACTGCAGAGAGGGCAGTAGAGCAATGGGACGCGGTGACGTCGATCATTGGAGGTGTGCCTGAGTAGGGACTTCGAGCAGGCGTGACAAGAGCACGTCAAGGTGGTACGCACGGTTGAGCTTGCGGTGGTTATTGACTGCGTCGATGAATCTGCACAGAAAGAAAAAATTGTTGCGCTTTGCCTGGAATGCTAGAGGGAGTGATGGCTTGCGGTCTCGAGGCTTGGCTGGTCTTCACACCAAGACGTCAGGCAGGGACTAGTAGGAATAACGAGCAAAGAGGCCGAGTGAAGTCCGCAGAAGGGAACTGCAGTGGATTGCCGGTGTCGCTCCTAGAAAGTGACGCTCGTTGATACTGGAGAGAGGTAAACCGCAAGTGTGTATTGTGGGTTGGATCGATGATGTCCGGATCAGCGTGGCTTTGACGATTGATTTGTTGTCTCCTCTTCAAGATAGCCTCACTTTGCCTTTTTCTTTCTCAAAGCCCCATGTTGGTCTCCCAAAGAACTTTTTTTTTTTTTCAATTGGTGGTCATAGTCCTTTCTCGTCTTCCCCAAACTTCACCACTTGGCTCTCCCTCCGTATTATTTCTTGACTTTTCCCTTCACCTCTCCCCACTCCCCACACTGTATTATGAAGCTCTCTATTCTCTTATTGTCGTGCTCTGCCGCCTCTGAGTTATGCGTCCCTCAAATGGTGTCAATGCCCCTCATACAATGCTAGGTTAGGGTTCTTTTAACAATATATTTTCTACTTTTTAAACCTTAAGAGATACACCAGAACTTCAACCATCGGAAACTTTCCTCTTACCTCTTAACGATTCCAATTGTGATAATATCAATTTGCTCAATTACTCTCTAAGGTCATGTTGATACCAATATTTTCCACCTTGGCATTTTCCAATTTTCCACTGTAAATTTTGACCATAATGTGTTCATGGGCTTGGCCAAATTTCCTTTCACTGCAGGCTTAGTCCAACTAGCTATAAGCTCAGACCTATTTACTTAAACCCATTCGCCATCGATCCAAATAAATATGCAAACTATATGGGCTTGATTAACTACAAATGTATGGAATTTAATTAATATATTCTTTTAGGGATTGAGGTTGACCTCTAACTTTTCTGTGTAATGAAGACTAAATGGATCGTCAAAATGTATGTCGGTTGTTAACACCTAAATTTTGCCGACAGGTCCACTAAAAGCAAAAAACTCGAGATAAGAAGTCACCACCAATTACAATAGTGTTCGTTTCTTGGTGCAAAATAGTCATTTTAGTGTTTTTCAACATTTTTCGAGTTTCGTTACATTTTGTCTAAACGTGGGAGTCATTTTATCAAATAATTCAAGTATGACTTTTTAGTTGACTTTTTGGCCAATCCCTAAAATCAACCTTTGGTCAACATTTTTTTGAATAATTAGCAAAATAAAAATTTCATTAATTCTATCCATTTCAAATTAATTGGGCTATTAAATCGAGAATTTTGCCCTTGATTGGACAATTCCAAAATTTACACAATTCTAGTCATTTTTTAGAATAATTTATTTCTCCGCGTTTGACCCAGAGGTTGTGACGCATTGAAATTTCAAACCAACTTTAAGAATTTCGGCTCAGGACGAGTAGATTAATTTTCGAGCACAAATTTAGGCCCACGGTTGGTTCTTCATAGATAGTGCAAATCAACCCAGTTCAAATCTGATTAAGTTAAATCAAATGAATTTCAATGTCAATTTTGATAGAACTTAGTAATTTGGCAAAATTCAGCCATAACGACGAATTGGGACCGCTGAATTCGGGCCGAGTCAACCCCATTGACTTGACCTAGTTTGGCTTGCTTGGGCTGAAGCCCAATTCGACTAATTGGGCCGGATCAAGTGTGTTGGCCAAACCTATGTTGCTATTAAGAGAATCAAGGCAACTGGCCCCGGTCAACTCGGGTCAACTCAATTAAACCTAAATTGACCTGACCCGTTGGCCGATCCTCAACTGGATTTATTCGGCCCACTTAGCCAAGACACCAAGCTCAATTAGCAAAATTAGAGTAAAATTTAACAATTAGAGTTTCTTGAGTTGAGTAATGGTCACTGGGGTCAAAGGGCTTAGACAAGTAGCGTCTCCATGCAAGCTTCTAAGATAGTGAAAGGGATAAGAATGAACAGAATTGCAAGAGCACTATTATGATAGGTGACATTCTAGGATAGTGTCCACTTATATGCCAAAGGGAAAAACTGTAAGGCTTGATATGGAGTAAGCCAAAACGGACATGCTTTGTCTAGGGATATTGGTGCTGTCGTTGGGAGGCTGAGCGCCAACATTTGGATGGACGGCTGCTGGAAATACCTAGATCGGACTCATTGCCTGAAGGAAATTGCTGAGAAACGGCCAATCCGTACGGGATTGGTCGCCGAAGTTGCTGGAAACGTATTCTCCCAATGTGGCCAGTCAAAAAATACTGAAGGTTGGTGGTG
Source organism: Eucalyptus pauciflora (assembly GCA_007663325.1). Classification (NCBI taxonomy): domain Eukaryota; kingdom Viridiplantae; phylum Streptophyta; class Magnoliopsida; order Myrtales; family Myrtaceae; genus Eucalyptus; species Eucalyptus pauciflora. Next base: position 2,919,128 of record VMYD01000056.1, read on the forward strand.
GTGAATATTCTGGAGGGAATCCAGAGAAGATAAACTTTACAGTTATCCCTCTACGATCATGGCAGCCATGGATTTTAGTGCTAGGATCCCCAGAATTTTTTATTCTTCAAGAAGAATAATGAGGTCACCTTGAATACGTAATTGTTAGCTCTCTAAGTGCCTGTTTGGTAACCATCCAAACAGTGCCAAATTCTATTCTTTTGTTCCCGGGAGTAGTTTTGGAACATAATCGTGTTTGGTAAAATTTTTATTTTCGAGAATAATTTTAATTTTTTTTTTCCGAAAGTAGATTTGGAACATAATAAAAAATAAATAAAAAAGTTGATTCTTGTTCCTTGGAACAATTCCAGAATCAAGCCCATATTTTCTCTTCTTCTTCTTTATCCATTGCCGTGGTTGCCGTCCGCCGCCCACCACCCGCCGCCACCGGTCACCGGAGGCAAGCCCAACCATCGGCGAGAAGGGCCTCACCCAGCCCCCACGAGGCTCACCCAGCCCTACCGGTGGCCAGGCGAGCCCTTTCCAGCCCCCACGAGGCTTGCCTAGCCACTTGCAAGACTCAGCCTCGCCCAACCCCGCCGAGGCTCACCCAGCTGCCGGTGAGGCTCGGTGAGCCTTGCCCAGTTGCTGGCGAGGCTCGGCTGATGAGGGCCGGCGACGCTTCAGTGAGGTTGCCGGCCCTCGTTTGGGTTCGGCGACCGGCCACTTTTTTTTTTTTTTGGTCAGTCCTACTCTATTCCTATTCTACACTCACTCTCAGACTTTTGCCCTGCCTCTTGCAGGGCGTGAGAGTCGAAACCCACTCTTGAAACTTACGCGTCCCCACCCCACCCCCCTGAGAAGGTGGGGATTTGAACCCCTCACCTCCCCCTTCCATGTTGGAAGGGCGACCGGCCACTTGAAGAAGAAGAATATGAGAGAGAAAGACACTTCCGGACAATTCTTAAAATGGATATGCAAAAGGCGTATGACAGGGTGGAATGGGATTTTCTTCAAGATTATTTACTTAAATTAGGATTCCATTCCACATGGATCCAGTGGGTGATGTAGTGCATAACGACAATATCCTTTAGTGTAAAATTTAATGGCGAACAACTACAATATTTCCATCCTACAAGGGGTCTTCGGTAGGGCGATCCTCTGTCCCCATATATTTTCATCTTGCTAGCAAATATCTTATCTTACCTTATTAACCAAGCTATTAACATGGGGCATCTCAAGGGTATCAAGCTGAACAGGTGGTGTCCTACTTTATCCCATCTGTTTTTCGCTAATGATGCAATTTTCTTTCTAGATGGTATTATTCAAGAATGTCATAATCTAGCAAATATCTTGAATCGATATCGTTTAGCTACAGGGCAAGAGGTTAACCATATCAAATTTGTAATTTTTTTCAGTAAAACTTGTCCTACTAGATTATAGGAAAATCTGGCGAGAGAGCTTAGAGTACCAGTGTTGCAAAGGTCTAGTAAGTATTTGGGAATACCATATGATTGGGGGCGTTCCAAAAAGGATATATTTTCCTGGATCATGGGGAGAGTTCATGCAAAGTTGGAAGGCTGGAAAGAAAATCTAATTTCAAAGGGTGGAAAGGAGATCATTCTTTAAGATTGTAGTATAGGTGATACCACAATACGCCATGTCTATCTTTAAACTCCTTGTGTCCCTTTGCAAATCCATTGAACAATGAATTGCGAGGTTTTGGTGGCAGAATGATAGGCACAAATTAGGAATTTATTGGCGGAATTGGGAAGTTCTAAAAGGAAGAAAGGAAGCTGGTGGTTTAGGGTTTCGTGATCTTATAAACATTAACAAAGCCATGCTCGGGAAACAGTCATGGCGTTTACTCCATCAGCCACTATCTCTATGGAGTAAATTTTTTAAAGGACTTTACTTCCATGCAAAGAACTTCTGGAATGCGGAAAAAGGCCCCGACCATCATGGGGCTAGCAAAGCCTTCTGATTGGCAGGGATGCGATTTTACCCAATATTAGATGGTCTGTTGGAGATGGGCATTTGATCAACATACGTGAAGATAGGTGGCTACCTATCGGGATATTAGGTGGACCTGCAGCTCGAGACGAACCTCAGTTGGTGGCTGACCTCATCGATGACGAGCACAACACTTGGAATGTTCCTCTTCTAAACAGGTTTTTTGACAATCGGGTCATAGCTGAGATCATTACCATTCCAGTAAGACCCAATTATGGCAAGGACAAACTCATATGTACTGCTACAAAACATGGCCATTACACTGTTAAGAGTGCTTACCATGCTCTCACCCAATTAGCAACAAAATAGATAGGCAATAGGGCTTCCACATCATATCAGAATCCTAAATTGTTATGGAGGAAAATATGGACAATGCAGATTGCCCCAAAAATTCGCACTTTCCTATGGTCGTTATGCCACAATGCATTATCCACTAGAGAAAACTTATACCAGAGACACATTATCACCGATCCAACTTGTATTCTATGCAATCAACAAGCACCAGAAACCCTAGAACATCTGTTTTTACTCTGTCCATGGACTCAGTGAATATGGTCTCATCCCCAAATCAATGTTTAGATCTTACCTCAAGTCATACAGAGAATTGATGCTTGGCTCACAGAGAGAGTTTGAACATAGCAACTATTACCTGGTTTGGAGACCATCGCAATAGTCCTTTGGCAAATCTGGCGAGCTCGTAACGGGTTTATCTTCCAGCGTGAGAGTCTTGACCCAATACACGTGGTAGAGGCAGCGTTAGCTCAGACCCATGTCGCTCGGCTGTCCATTCGAACCCAGACTAGCAAAGGTAGATCGATCTTGAACCAAGAATCTCATTGGAAGCCACCAAATCTGGGCGTCCTGAAGGTCAATATCGATGGAGCACATCAGCCAGGCAACAAGGAATGAACTATGGCCTGTATTTGTCGTGATCCTCATGGAAGACTTACTGATGGCTTCTCCAGACGATTCGCCGCTTGTTCAGCCTTGCAGGCGGAGATCCAAGCATTTTCTTTCACTCTCTAGCACCTACTTCAGCAAGGCTTCAATCACGTAGATCTACTCGTTGAATCGGACTGTCTCATCCTCGTCGACACGTTGAACAAACGTAGAGAGCCGCCATGGGAGAAGCATCCTCTGTTTATTGAAGCTACTGTTCTGTTTTATATTTTCTCTAATCTCAGTCTTCGACACTATAGAAGAGAAGCCAACGTTGCTGCCAATTGGGCTGCCAAGGCCCATAATTGTGCAAACTTAACCCAAAACTGGGCTGTCTCTCCTCCTTTTTACTTGCTTGACCTTGTTTGTGCTGATGCACTAGCTGCAGGTTGTACCGGTTATCTCACTTGAATATATAGTTCCTCTATTTCGACCAGAAAAAAGGTAAAATTTTGGACAACCTCGAATTAAGACAAAACGAGCGTAGATGCTCCGGATCTGAGCTTTTGTCATCGACGGGTTAAACGATGCCCGCAAATTCAGCCTGCGATGGAACCCTAATTCTCACCACTCATTGCGTAGCGGAAGTAACTCTTTTTCTTCGAAAAAGGTCGAGCGGAAATTGATAAATTAAAACTGAAGTGACGGTGCGAGGACGATCTTCAACGGCCCATAACCTCCATTAACGGCTGCATCAACGAACATGTCTCGCTTTCGTGACGAGGGTTTTTGCCTTTTTTTTGTCTCTGCTGGATGCCGCAGGCAGTCCTTAAATGCTGGTGACTCGTAGAAACCCTAGATGACTCTACATCGAGTCATTCGCGACAGGATTGCCTGATTTTGTGGTTATATGTATGTGCGGCGTGGAATAACTTGCTTCTCTTCTTACTATTATTTATTTATTTATTTCAGATACAATCATACATTAATGAGCCAATGCTCGCAATATACTATATCAACCTCACAATTCTTGTTAAATACATATATTATCGACACCATGACCGGACATTTCAGCTTATGAGATTATTGAATTTAACCCGTGACGCTTATATTCACCTTTGAATGTATATAGTAACTTGATCAATTAATAAATTCGAGAGCTAATCTCTTTTTCCCCTAGAACATGTGTGCCTATTTTGTCTTAATCAATCAATTGGAGGAACGTGTTGGCCAAAAGAAATTGTTGGTAAAATGTCAACTTTGATCGTCTGCTCGAGGACGTTGGACAATAATATAAACGAAGCAGTCTCTATCGCATGGGACGATATTTATTCGGGTGGATAACTGCTTTTTAGACTTAGCCGCATGGGCGAACCCCAAAAATTCGCATGCCCGGACAAACTTGAGGACATTGGATGTCCAATCAGAGAGATTTCCGCCCTATCACCTCCAAATTTTTTGACAATAAACAATTTCGTTCATGGACTTGTCGAGGTACATGTTTGCAAGTTTCAATTGCATTAAGAAAAATTCCGTAAACATACACATAGGTCGGTTCATGACCACCACATTCTTATAGATAAGATTGTTTTTTTTCCCCTGTATATACTTTTATTTCTGTATTTTCTAACAGTTACATCGTAATTATTAACCTTCTGGTTCCTCAACATTACATAGAATACAAGAACTATGCCTAAATTCTTGATTTGCAGTTGTGGCTGTGCTTCTCAATGATAAAGTTGGACGGTGGACCTAGACCTTCCAACAGAAAATTTTAAGAGTAACAGTTTCTTGCGTCAAAGAATTGGACAACTTTAGTTTGGTAATCCTAGAATTATGGTTAGAGAGAGAGAGAGAGAGAGAGGAGCATACAAGCCTAACAACCTAGAGGCCAACCGAACACTTTGTATGCCCCATGAATAAGTTAAATCTAAACATTTGGCTTGTGCGAAGTGGCCTTGGCCTAGAGTAGTTTACACGCACTTTGTGGGATTTTAAAAAATTAATTCTAGCTTTTGAGCTGGAAATCCCTAAATGCCGCAATTAATTATGCAAATCTCGAGAAATCTCTTCGATAATGTTATGCAAATAATATAAAGATAGATGAATTTTTTTCTTATATCTTACTCCCCATAGTCATGTAAGATTTTGTCGGCATGAAAATTAAAAAAGACTAAGATTAAATGTTCCAAATTATATTTTCTTTATACGTGAAATTATGTTATGGAGCCGGAAGTGCCTCTTACCATATTTTGATAAACCTTCTCCAGCCTAATAAGCATGCCTGGTTCTCTAATCTCAAAGGAAAAGAGGAGCTAGATCTCGCCTTTAGAACGATTTGAAGTAATTGCAGTTAGCTTAAAGACATTCGTAGATGTCGATTGATCAATGCTTTTGGAAGTACTAAGAGATGCGCACGCATACGTGCGATATCCAAACTATTTCCGTTGACCCTCACGAAAATCTCCGTACAGACCGTTGTTGCTAATTCTTTATTTGCCGTAAAATCTGCATGAATCCATACTTCAATGATTCAAATGTGACGCAGAGGAAGTTATGCATTCCAAAAGATATCATTTCTTTTAAATAATGAAGTGCAGATTACAAAATCTGAGGTGTCTATTTATAGGGAGGTCGCCATCTAGAAAATAACCAAGTAATCGAAATCGAATAACAAAATTAAGTAAAATATATTGATAAAAGGGAAAGTTATCAAAATACAACTAGAAAATCTGCAAAAGGTGTTTGAAATCTGTGACATCTTGGATTTGTGGGATTGTCTGCTCTTATGACGCTCTAATGTTTCCATAAAGGCATTTGCATGTTGTTCTACATCAAAACGTCCCACGATCTGTCGCCGATATAGTTACGGAGATTATTTTGTCGGAATATTCAGCTTGCAAGAAAAGTTATAGTGCGAGCAAACCATATAAAATAACAATAAATAATGGCAAAAACTATCGCCGAAAATACTCCAATGACGACAAGGACTCCGACTTGGTGGAATTTTGTGTTCTCAATTTGACTATAAATACCCGCCCGTTGTGCTCCCAAATTGAGTGCAAGAAATCGAACTCCTGACCAAAGTGTCTCGAGAATCACATGGCGCTTCTTCAATCTCCATCGTTTTGCTTCCCTCTCGCCCTTCTCCTTTCTCTCCTCATAAACTCGTCTCACTGCTTCAACCCCAAATCGCCTAACATCTCGAAGGTTCAGTCCAACGGTGATTGGTCGCCGGCAGGTGCGACGTGGGACGGGAGTCCCGACGGCGCTGGAAGCGATGGTAATGGAATGACAATATATTTTTATTTGGTCAATTCACCTGGAGTAAAGATCTTTTTATGCAAGCGCCGTTGGTCTCATCACACGCCTTTCAGTAATTTTGACTTATCAAGTCTTTCGAGTATAAATCGGTTCGGACATATGAGTAGCTTAGGTCAATCGCTTAATCGTGATTGATTTTGGCTTTGTACCAAACACATATAGACTTAGAGGTCAAACTGGAATCAAATACAACGCGAGACAATACTACTCTAGTAATTACACATTTCACCTGATCTGCAAATATACATATATATTTATGCATACATATATAATATATTATATATAATATGCTTTGTATGATATTTTGCACGTAGGTGGTGCATGTGGGTATGGGAGTGGGGTCGACCAAGCTCCATTCTCTTCAATGGTGTCCGCAGGAGGGCCTTCTCTTTTCAAATCAGGCAAAGGATGTGGAGCTTGTTACCAGGTTTCTCTCTTGCTAGAAAAGTGTTTCTCGAATTATTTTTATATTCACCGTCATCGGAGAAAATTTTCCACGGATAAAGTTAATATATGTTCACGAGATATGCTTTTCCTAAATTAACAATCGTGGAATAGAATTCATGAAAACATCTACTGCGGCACGCTTTCTAGACTACCACTAAAAGTAGTTTAAATTCTTCGTATTTAAATAGATTATTTGACTCGGTACATATTGTCCTATTCAAACAGATTATTTAGTAGTAGTTAGGAACTGCAGTCTTTTGATCTCTCGTTGATTAAATTTTAGGTGAAATGCACTGAAAACACGGTTTGTTCCAGGAAGCCGGTGACGGTCGTTATAACTGATGAATGCCCTGGTGGCCCTTGTGTCGCTGAATCTGCTCACTTCGATTTGAGCGGCACCGCTTTTGGAGCCATGGCGAGCTCTGATAAGGCCGATGAACTTCGCAACGCTGGGGTGCTGCAAATTCAATACCAAAAGTCCGTACGGTTGATCCTTTCTCTATGGATCCTTTAGAGTGAATTCCAATTTTAACAGACGCGCAGAGGGAAAAAAGGAAGATAAAACGCATTGAAAAGTGCTTTAAATTAACGAGAAACTTTGCTTTCACCAGACTTATACTAATCAGCAAATAGTCTAACTTGCTTATTAAAAGTCTATTTATGTGCACATATTTACAATGTCAAGCAGAGTAAAGTGCAAATTCCCCGGCGTGAAGGTGGCATTCCACGTTGACTCCGGCTCGAACCCCAACTATTTCGCTGCGCTAATTGAGTACGAGGATGGGGATGGCGAGCTCGGCTCCGTCAAACTGAAGCAGGCTCTAGACTCTGACTCTTGGCATCCGATGCAACAGTCGTGGGGCGCGGTTTGGAAGCTGGATGGCGCGGGCCAGCTGCGCGCCCCATTCTCGATCAAGCTCACCTCTCTTGACTCCGGTAAGACCCTGGTTGCCAAGAAGGTGATTCCCGCTGGGTGGCAGCCCGGACAGACGTACCGGTCCGTCGTCAACTTTGCTGTCTGAGGGTTGTGTGTGGTTTGCTTGGGAGACGAAGAAATGGGATTGATCGTCCGTGAATTTGGTTGTGTGTGTTTTATGTGATTGGCAAAAATAAAATATAGGACAGTGTTGGAAAAAGAAAGTATTTTGCTTTTTCCACTCTATGTAATCCAGTCAGCTATGAGCTACCTTTTGGAAAAGAGAGTAGTAGGGAGAAATGAATGATATTGTCCTTTCTAAATTAAGAATGATCTGAGTATTTTTGTTCTTTATTTTTGTGCTAATCTATTATATTTGAAGCTTGAAATCTTTTATGTTGTACCACTTCTAAAGTGGATGGTCCAAAATTGTGTCAATCCATATGCAATGGGTACATTCTTCATTATGAAAAAATGAAACTTCTGAATGAGAATTATAATTCCTTAGATTTTTTTTTTGATACATATTCATAAATAAAACAAACGAACCCGACCTTTCAACATATTCCTATCACTCCCAACTATCACTACTTTGATTCATTTCTAGGAAATCAACCTTTCGTGCGTCGAGTTTGTACTTAATACTAGCTCCAATAATATACATGAAAAGAAACATCATAATTGAATTTTCAGTTCAATCCTGATCAAACTATTGACTAAAATTTAAGTTCAATCTCCATCAAGGTACTCTTGGACTACGTAGGACGGTCAATGTTTACGTCAATAATTTCTAGCTAAAATTGACTTTAAGGACTACATTAACAAATCATCAAAAGGTTTAAGTGGCAAAATTTTGAGATTTTGAACTGATGTGACATTCATGTAATTGATTTAGATTTTTTTTTTTTTTTGGTTAATCAAGTCAGATGAACGTCATTGACATGGACAAAGAAGAGTTGGGTATTGATGCAAATTAGTTTCTTGCCACCATCAAAAGGGTAAGTGACTTAAGGCACGCATGATAACCATTTTATTTTTTTTCTTTATTTTTTTTTGGAATAGATTTGGAACAAAAATTCGTTTGGTAACATAATTTCATTTTTTTAATTATTTCTGGAATAATTTTCTACTTCAGAAATATATTTGAACCAGAAATCAAAAGTTAAAATATTTACCTTTTCTATTTCTAGAACAAAGGTGAGTAATGAAAACTCTTCTCGTTGTTTACTCTCATCACTGCCCTCCACCCACCCATCCCCCGCGGGACATCGGATGCCTGCCGTTGGTCGCTCACTGCCGATTGTCGGATGCTCGTCGCCGGCCCTCGGACTACGGCTATCTACTACCGATCGCTATTCGTTCACAATCGGCCACCTGCTAGTTGCTGGCTACTGCCTGCGTGCCTCCTACCATCGATTGCCGATCACTGGTGACCCCCCTGCGGTTGTTGGCCGTCACAAGCCAAACGCCTCCCACCACTACTCAGGGAGGGAGGAAGAAAGTTTGTGTCATCATTAAACGAATTTCTATTTTAAGAATAGAAATTTTATAAGGTTATCAAATGCATATTTCTACTCAAAAACTTATCTAGAGAATACAAATAGGAAAATTAATTTCTAGTCAGAAATTGATTTTTAAAACGGAATGGTTATCATACATGCCTCTAGTGTCCATTATTAGTAAATTTTGTTATTCAATAGTTGACCTCGGTGTAGACGCGAAGTGCATCATCAGTATCCTCAGAAGTCGTTCAAGAATTCTGGGCCAAAGATGAAGAAAGTCAGCGAGTTCATGAAGGATGTTAGGATGAATTTGCCTAAGGCATTTGGAGGCTTTTCCCTTCCTTTTGTTATTTGTTATTTTTTAATCATGTATTGCAATCCCTTCTGGCTTCTCCTGCTCTTCAATTTCTTATACCTTCACTATCCCGCAGCATGGATACAATGTTGTTAAACCCAAACTTTATACTTAAGCTCGCTTGCCTTCAATTTTGAAGGCCCCCAATCGAGCGATCGAATCGTTCTAGACATCAACTCAAAAAGCCCAGATCTAGTTTGCGTTCCTTTCTCGAACGTCGGTCAGCTGTTTAACACACAAGGACTGTGGCTGTGCCGAAATTTCTGATCTGTTGAAGTCAAGCGACAATGAATGTGGTATGTTTCACAATTTTCCGACTCATGTAATTTTAACATAAATAACATGTTACTGCCGCGTGGTATGATTGTCATATAAAATACCCTCTTTGGTCTTTAGTTGCGAAGCACTTTTGGTACTTGGGGCCCAAAGGCTTAGGCTATATTTGACTATTTCTCGATTCCCTTAAGATGGATTAATGGGTTTGATATGAGACCACATATTTGGGCTCATTTGGATCCAAATGGGGCTCGTAAGGGTGTGCAACCAGACTGGGTATACTTGGCAACCGGACCGGCCCACTTGAAAAATGGGGCCGAGAACTGGTTCCCAAAATTTGGAATCGGTTTGAAGTGGTTTGGAACTAATTCCAAGCAAATACCCACCCGGAAATCGGATTGACCGGACTGATTTGGGAACCGGTTTTGTAAAACCAAAAGACCAAAACCCTATCTTGTTCCCCCTAATTTATAATCTTAGAATTGCATTTTTCCTCTCGTACAGCACTCCCCCTTCATCGTTTCTCTTCTTCGCTTGCTTCTCTCCCTCGCTGGCTCACTGTCGCACCATTCATTGCATAGAATTTTTGCTTTGCCTTATGATGTTTGTTTATGATAATTAACCTTGTGAATCATTAGTTTTGTTTAGTTAAAAAGTTCATGTACTTATTGATTATATGTGCTTAATGTTTTAATATAAATTAGGAGGATTTCATTATTTTCTCACAAATTAATGTAAAATTCGAAACCGTATAGGATATTGGGCAGTTGCAAAATAGGTTCCAGTGGAAACGGGGTGGACTTTGGAATCAGACCGGAAAAATAGGATGGTTCCAAAATAGGGTCCAGTACAAATAGGATCGGGTATAAGATTCAGGTCTACAAACTACTCACCCTGGACCTGATCACTCTAGGGGCTCGTAGTATCCTATTGGGCAGTTGCAAAATAGGTTCCAGTGGAAACGGGGTGGACTTTGGAATCAGACCGGAAAAATAGGATGGTTCCAAAATAGGGTCCAGTACAAATAGGATCGGGTATAAGATTCAGGTCTACAAACTACTCACCCTGGACCTGATCACTCTAGGGGCTCGTAGTATCCTTTGCCTAGTTTAATAAATCCACAGTAGGGCCGCTGATTTTTAGCAGCTGCCGGTTCAGTCTAATGCCTGGTCTAGGATCTCAAGACATACAAGCAAAATGTTGCTCTTTACAGACTTGCAATCAATCAATCTTGATCTAACGTCAGTAACAATCTTTCTGTATACATTATTTACATCCAACGCAATTCCACCATTATGTAATCTCTAGTAGCAGACCAAGCAAGTTTAAACAGCAATGCCAGAAAAGAAGCACCCCTTGACACTTTTTAATCCAATGAAACCCAAAGTCCACACATCACGCATCCTATTTGTACCAAAAAGATCCAGCACTCTCCTCCAAACTAAAGATGAAAATCTACATTCAAAGATTAGATGATTGTTTCTCATTCACGAGGCCACATAAAATGCGGCTAGCTGAAGACATAGAAACACAACTTATCGTCCCATCTCAACTAGCAAGCCTAATGAGAACAAGCATCCATGAAATAAAACAGTGCTTGGGAATAGATGGGTTAAACCAAATACGTCTGTGCCAATCAACATGCTGGCCCTTCACTGTAATAGTCCTCCAAGAACAAGCAGTAGAGTAAGAACCAGATGAGTAAGGAATCCAAATCAACTAAAAATCAGCTGCCACATTGGGGAACAACACACCAGATATATCAGTTTGAATCTGCACCATAGCATCAGATCTTGCACGGGGCCAGCACCATCCAAGATCATTTATAACCCGGGATACTTTGCAATTTAAAGAATCATTAGAGACCACTCTTATTGAGAATTTATCTAAAAATGGTCGATGATCGCTATATGCCACAACACATAATCCCAATAGAAACATCATGCTTCTGAATTGGGAAAAATAAGTGAAAATTTGATAAGATATTATGTTACAAGAACATAAATCTGCATCTAAAGTCCAAACATCACATTTGAATCTAACGTTCAACTGGTTTTGTCAACAGCTTATTTGGGTCAACAATATCAGAAGATGTATAATTTAATCTTGGGTTAATACCAAGAAAAACGATAAATTGGTACACATGTGACAAATTTACCTTAAACTAAAATCTCAAATTGATAGCCATGTAACAAATTTACTCAAAACTAACTTTTTAACCACCAAAAAAGGAAAATTGTCCAAAAAATCATAAACCTATAACATTTTTGTCAATTTAGTTCAAAACTTTTCAATTCAAACGTAAATTTTTTCATGTTTTGCTAATTGAGTTGATCCAACTAATTTTGGTCAGAAATTAATGACGTGGACACTGACTGTCTTATGTGTTACGATCGGTGTTGACAATTTTGTCAATAGTATTTTAATATTTTTTCAGATTTTTTAGTTAATTATTTTCTTTTCTTTTTTTCCTTTTTGCCCTTTTGTCATATTTTTATTTTCTTCCTTCTTTTTCCCTTTTTCTCATTGTTGGCCACTCTCGGGCCTCATCGGTGGCCAATGAGTTGCTGGCCTCAGGCGAGGACCACCCTCGCCGGCCTCGGCCTTGGCCATGGCTGTCAACGGTGATTGGGATTTGGAGCTCGTGGCTGCCATAGCCACTTGAGCTCGAGCTTTGGCTCGTGGCCATGGTTGGGATATGGAGCTCACATATCTTGAGCTCGTCGCCTCATGGCCATAGTCGAGATGGATAGTGGCAAGGAGTCTATTGCCGGTAATCAATCGATGTTTACCTTCCATATTCCTCTCGACGGTTGGATCCAAACAATCAGTGAGTTCTGCTTCCTTTTGGCTTGTTTCTCTGTAAGAGGGTTCCATCTCAAGTAGTCCTTATTCATTGCCATGGCCTCCTCCTCTATTTGTCTTAGATCTATGTGCTACTAACGGAACACATTTTTTTTTTTCTATTTTTCCATGTATTGTAGAGCACTAGTGACAACCATGGTTGCGATGGTGGACGAGATCTAGAGCTCTAGATCCTAGCCATCACTGCGAGGCCACGAGCTCAAGATATGTGAAACTGGCCATGGCTGTGAGGCGATGAGCTCTAGATCCCCGCCATAGCCATAAGCCTAGAGCTCGAGTTGAAGTGGCCATGGTGGCCACAAGCTCCACATCTTGACAACCACCAACATCCATGACCACAAGCCAGAGCTTGAGCTCAAGTGGCCATGGTGGCCACAATCTCTAGGTCCTAACCACCATTGATAGCCGCGGCTCGGGTTGAGGCCGAGGGTGGCAACTTGCTGGCCATTGACAAGGCCTAGTGGTGGTTGGCGGAGGGAAAAGGGAAAAGGAAAAGAAGAGAAAAGTAAAAGGAAAAAAAAAAAAGAGAAGGGAAAAAGTCAGAGGTGGCCGATGGAGGGAAAAAGGGAAAAGGAAAAGAAGAGAAAAGTAAAAAGACAAAAAAAAAAAAAAAGAAGAGAAGGAAAAAAGTCAGAGGTGGTCGATGGAGAGAAAAAAGGAAAAAGAAAAAAAAGATGGAAAAGAAAAAAAAAAAGAGATGGAAAAAATAAAAAAGAAAAAAGAAAAAAAATAAAATCCCAAAGATATTGAAATATTATTAAAATTATCCACGTCAAAAACCGATCATGCCTTGTAAGATGGTTGATGTCTTCATTAGCAATTTTCAACTAAAATTGGCCGGATGGTCTCAATTGGTAAAACGTAAAAATATTTAGAACTCATTTAGTAGGTTAAGACTGACTTGACAAGAATGTAATAAGTCTATGAATTTTTAAATAATTTTCTCTTATAAAAAGCCTCAAACTAGTATATTGGTGATAAATTTATCCTTCGAAAAATCACAAATTAGTACATCTGTGGTAAATGGAGGGTAAAACCCTAAAATGGTACATCCACCACTTGCCATGTATCATCCAACTCTGCAATTTTATAATAAAATTCATGAAAACTAATAGATGGTAAATTTATCACATGTGTACCAGTTTGGGATTTTTTGTGGTTAAAAAATTAGTTAAGCAAAAATATATCACACATTTACCTATTTGAGATTTTTTTTAATATAACCCTTTAATCTATTGAATTGACCAAACATAAAAGCATGTCCAAGTGGGAGAAACCAATGAAGTAGAGAATTGCCATAGGATAACAAGTATATTATTGACACTAATAAAATGCCACCGATGATATTGAAAATTGCTGCTAATAATCTTTAAAATATCGCTAAATGCATCTTCTCGTGCCAATTTCAGAAATGATCTAATGTAGTGTAAAAACCGTTCGATATTGTTGTAGTGAGTTGGTTTGAGAGATAGTTCTCAATGATAGGGAAACTTTAGTTCTTTGCCATTTACTGTAGTGAGTAGGAGCAAATCTATTATTAACAAAAAATATAACCAACATACGAGTGAGACGAAACTCACTTTTGACTTAAACGTATAGAATATGGATAGATAAATTTGTAACTTCTTTATATATGGTAGTCAGTATTTTTGGTTTAGAAAAGTAATTTCCAATATATTGTTAAATCGAATGAATAAATTATACTGCGTTTGATAGAGCTTTTTTTTTTTTTTTCCATTGGAAAAGTAAGCACCCTCTTATTTGTAACTATTAATTTGTTCACACACTTAGTTGATTTTTCAATAAGGAAAAGTAACTTTCAACCTATAATAAAAATGAAAAAAATATAATATTCCACTAGTTATACGAAAAAGTAAATAATTTAAGGGTTGATGCTACAAAATATCCTAAATTGATAAAACTATGACTAATTTACCACAAGTTAATTTGTTAATCACCAAAAACTTTAAGCTAGTACATTTATGACAAATTTAATCTAAACTAATTTTTTTATCATCAAAAATCCAAAATTGATATATATATATATTTATATATAAATTTACCATCCGTTAGTTTCTCTTAAATTGAATTAATATCACAAAAAAAATCATAAATTAATACACTTGTGACAAATGAAAGGTAAAAGTCTAAACGAGTCTACTTGTCAATTGATATGTGTCACCAAATTTAGCAATTTGACATTAAAGTTTAATGAAAATTAATAAAGGGTAAATTTGTCATATACAGAGTTTTAAATGGTCAAAAATTAATTTAGGGTAAATTTGTTATCGATGTACCAATTTGAGATTTTTTAAGGTATTATCCTAACTCTAATTCGCAACTTCTATATCTATATTGATTAATGATATTCTCAACCAAAAAAGAGAGGCAAATTTCGATTACAAAAAGTAGTGAAAATAACTAAAATGGAATGCCCGACTCCATCGGTTGTCTAGAGAACATAACATGCACATGGCCAGTTGTGCAGGTCACTTGGGGAAGAGCTTGGTCAATTAATTTTAGTGTTCCTTGCCAACTCCTTCGCCGAACATTCTTGCGCTCCTCGTCGAAAATGACAAATTTGTTGTTCAAATATGGCTTCGAATAGGGTAGAACAATGAAGACGAATCTTTTGAGTACTCGAGTCGGACTTTGAGGCGTGATATCACTTTCTTTAAGGATTTATTTTCTCCACAAAGTTGCTAATGGTCACCGGCAAATATCCTATAGGATACAACAAAGTCTCAATTTGAGAATACTAGATAGTAATTCTACTATTTCTCCAGGATCTCTCTAGGAAACAATTAAAAGAATGGCTGTCGTTTTTTCAGAAAGAAGACTTGAAAAGATGAAAAATGATCACTCCCACTATTCCTCAATCTGACAAGTATATATAAAATAGTCTTAAAAACGAAGACAACTCTTCGTGAAAAGTTGCGAAATGAACAAACACATTCTTTCGAAAATTTGCTCAAATGAACAAAAGTGTCTATTCGTAAGAAGTTAAAACCGAACCAATGCAACCCTTCGGGAAAGGTTGCAAACCGAATGGGTATCATATGCAAAGGTTGCCTTGAAAAGACACAAATAAATTCGGAATAATAATTAATAATTTTTATTTATTTATTTAATAAATAAAATTTCGAATTTTCATTTTATATTTTATTTCCGAAATTCTCAAAACAAACAACCTTTGATTAAAATTAATAACATAACAAAAAAAAAATAATAATAAAGGGATTAGTGCTAATTATTCGCACACCTGCACGCGGGCATGGTGGGGTCTAGCCCCACTCAATCATTCTTTTAAATATACAAAGGAAATCCCACACTTTTAAACTAGTTTACTTCTACCCACCTTTCCCATGTGGGACAAGGTAAAAAGCACTCATTTTTGTTTTAACAAACAAAACTCCAACAAAATCGAAACCCAAGAGTGAGATATAGGAATCTGTGGAAAATATTCCTGACATTGTTATTTCTCAAGTCGGTTGACTGCTTCTGAATAAGAAAATCGAAACCCATAGGTGGGATTCATTAATTCGTGGGGTTTTTCTTTTTCTCTTCGTTTCTGAGCGCAAGGAGAAATATGTTGGGGCGAACAGTGACAAGACCATAGCCTGTTTGACAGTGCATTTATGCGAGATACTTGGGAGGAAGCATGTACGCCGTCTGCATTGCTTATTGTCCTTTTCTATCGCCGAACTCATTGAAATGTTACTATGGAAAATATTAAAAGTGAGATGAATGTTGTTGACAGCAGAGATAACATTATAGAGGATTCGTGATAAATTTTAACAAGCCTAAAAACAAGTTCTCATAAAAAAGACAAAGATCTCTTTTTTCTTATAAGTAAGACAAGGTAGAGAGGTGTGATAGTGCATATACCTTTTTGGGTGTTAACATGAGAGTTTCACATTCCTTACGAAAGATTTTGTTTAAGTCATTACTACTTAAGCTACGTTTGGAGGACCGAATTTAATTTTGGATAGGATAATATCTGGTGTTTGGGAGAACACTAGATTTGAATGTATCTGGATGGACAAAAAATCCCCACCTTATGGAAAATCTAAGGAAAAAAGAAACAGAAAAAAAGGAGAAAAAACCGATTCGCTTTGCTACTCACCGCTCGACTTCGTCCACACCAGATGAACACCTCTTAGTCGATCTCTCTTCTTGTTGTCGGCTCAACATCACCGTCCTCGACCTCAAATGCCCTTGTCTTAAACTGTTGCTTCTATCTTCGTCAAGCGCAGCCATCCAAAGAGTTAACTTCCTCCAACAAGTTTCAGATTTCTTTTTTTTTTCCTCGCAGAAGAACCCATTCTATTTGTGAAAAAAATTTTGGCGCCTATCATCGAGAATTTCGATGAACGTTGCTCTTATTTTCATTCATCGTCCGCTCTTGCTTTCATCTGAATAAAAGGATGGTGGTGATGGGTTAAATTGATGGGCTCATCAGGGACGGTTCGTCTTTACAACCCATTAATTTGGTGATGATGGGTCATCGACACGGGGTTGTTTAATGTAATCATCAGGGACGGTTTTATTTGCCGGGACTTTATGGGTCTATGTCCGTCCTTTTTCAGTACATTGTTCTGCGTTGTCAACAAGTTCTTGAGGCAACCAAGTCGCGTGTTCTATATTTTTCCTTTGAGTCTCAATTTTGGGTGATGGTATGTTTTAACTTTATTTCGGAGCAGAATCTCAGAGAAGAAACAAAGGATTTGAGTTCAGTTGTGGACTCAAATATTGATTTCAGAGTACTAATCCAAAAGGCGACTTGCAAAGAAGGAACATTGAGCATCTAGAGTGAGAAAACAGGGAATTGCAGTAGTGCACACCAGATGTGGAATTGTTAACCTCCTGCCCTTACTAAAGGATGAAGATGATGATGGTCTGTGATGTCTCATTTTCCTTGACCACTAACCATGAGAGCGAAAAAGCGAGAGAGGTGAGTTGAGTGAGAATGTCAATGTATTTCAAACACTCAGTTGGGTAATATTTATTTGGAACTTTTTTATATCTAGACGTTATCAAACACCACATAGAAGATTTCAAATTTTATCATATCTTTATTCTATCTGACCTTATCCTATCCGGTAGAAATATATGGAAGACCAAATGTAGCCTTAGTTTGTATTAGGTGGTGACCGTAGCGCTTGCCAAAAGTTAGGAAACGTGTTCACATGTGGTAGCAAATACACAAGGCACAAAATGACTAGAGGTTTGTTCACGATATGCATCAAACTGGTGACCTCTTTACCACCATACCTAAGCATATAGCAAAACCAATATGTAATACATAAAGCTGCAAGTTAATTAGGACATAGTTTTACATGAGGTAGCAAATGCACAAGTTACAAGCTGACTAAAGATCTATTCATGACATGCCTCGAACTTGTAACCTCTTGGAAGACAGTGTGAACTCTATACCACCATGGCTGATGAAATGGCAAAAGCGATATGTAATACTTGTAAATTAATCAGGACAAAATTAACGGGGGATATGTTCTATGGAATTATCGAATCAATATTAAGGAAACACATCTTCTACACGTATGTTGTCTGTACCATAATAAGGTATATAAAACTATGAAAAAGATAAGAAGACTCTATAATCATGTTTCTTTTTTCGGCCCCTGGAGCGGAAGACCTATTTATCAATTGCTGGACCAGAAAACGGGGTGAACTTTGTGGTCAGAAAATAGGTGACTTGACATGTTTCTTTTCCTGGAATTAATATTTGACTGTGAATAAAACCCTAGACATGGGTTGTGAACAGCAAGTTGAAAAGCGAGGACAATTAGCTGTCTGACGCACTCCACATGTTCCTTGGCACAAAATTGGCGCACATTCCTGGAAATCCTAATTTCTATATGCTTAAAAATGACTACGTCTCAACCCCTAGTACTGGAGTAGCTCATTCAATGGAACCTACACGTGGGTATTCCAACCTATATATATGCCGGTATGCATCATAATGGCAATACTAAAGACGCTCTTCCTATTTTCAGCTCTGTCACTCATTAGTCCTAAGTCCTACACAAACACCTACAAACAGAGAGAATTCGAATCGCCGACCCCAACCGCAGAATCAGAAATGGCGAGCCCAGAAATTTTAGAGAAGAGCATGGACCAACTTACAGAGGCCAATTAGAGTCTACAAGAGCTTATCTCGAACCGCATCAGTAGGACTCAGGAATTCATGAATCTGTACTTCGTCTTCCAAGGTATTGTTTTTTCTTCTATGTTGACGTCCTCGGAAACGATCAGGTGTAAACTGAAAGGGACTTTTTACGCCCTCTCTTTACTGGCCTCCATTTACAACTCCCTCGCGGTATTGGTAAACATCCGTATCTCGCTGAAGTACTACGAAAATATGGCCCTCAACTGGGATCTACACGACAAACTGAGGGTGCACCTTGCCAGTCTGAGGGTGCAACAACGGAACAATGCTAATGCCCAAGCAGCGGTAGAGCAACAGAACAATGCTAACGCCGAAGCGGTGCCGCAGCAACAGAACAATGCTAATGCCCAAGCGACGGGGGCAGCAACGGAACAATCCCTATAGATTTAGAATCAATCAACGCTACACCATGTGTTATTTGACACTGCTGCTGCTTTTGATATTTTCGGCTGCAATGCTATATGGTTTCTCCCATATTCACTGTTGTCACCGATGCAGTTACAGATGATTAGTGTGACTTTTACATTATGTTACACTAGATCACATGTCAATATGTGGGGCATGTAGACTAGTAATTCGATGTCGGGGTCAAGTAGATGTCGCACAGTTGATTTTCCGTTTGAAAGTGCTTCTTGCATGCATTGAATAATTATTATGTGGACCTTAAACTATGCTTCCATTGTAAAAGAAATAGGTTTGCATTGTGTAATGGAAAAATTGTCCAAAAATTAGCCAATTCAATTCTAAACTTTCAGTTTTGCCAATTGAGAACTATTTTTTTTTCACATTTTACCAATTGAGTCTATTTGGCCTACTTTAATCCAAAACCAATGACGTGGACTCCCATGGTGCCACATAGGATTGTTGGTGCTGACGTGGACAAATTTTTGTAAATTTTTTCTATAAGATTTGAATTTTTTTTTCTTTTTTTTTTCCCTATCGAATGCAGTGAGGGATGCTGGCGTGGTCACAAGCAAGGGTTGGTGACTAGGTGAGGGCCGTGAAGCCCTCGCCTAGTGACCAATGAGGGTCGGCTAGCCCTTGCTAAGCTTGGAAGAAAAAAGAAAGAAAAATAAGGAAAGAAAAAAGAAGAAAAAATTATAAAAAATTCAAAATTTTAAAGAAATTTTTTAAAATTGTTCACATTAGTATTAGCCATGCCACATAAAACAACTGCCATCCATGTTAGGGATTTCTCGCTAAAATCGGCCGAGTGTACCCAATTGAAAAAACATAAAAATATTTTTGATCAAATTAGTAAAATTGAAAGGCTTATAATTGAATTGACCAAAGTGTAATAAATTTAAGACTTTTTGAACAATTTTCCCATTGTGTAAGATATGAAATGTCTGGCAATGGAAAAAATCGAAGGATTTTTAATCTTGTACATGGAGTTTGTAAAGTTTAGATTACCCAAGTTGATGTTCTAGATCATGGTCAAAAGACGTCGCCTAAATTTTACTTTTGGAAACGATATCAACTTTGTTTAACATTCAAATGCACAAATAATATTAGTTCTGATCCATTGGTGTAAACAAACCTTATATCTCATGTAACTAGTGTATGGTATGTAAAATTTCGAAATAAAATCTTGAATAATACTTTGGCTAAGAGAAAAAGTATTAACGTCTCATGTCATCCTCGTTTGCATTCTAAGTCGTTTCTTTTTTGGCTAGATTTAAAATGTGCAGGAGGAATGAACATTGCTCCCTTTTGTTTTAGTTTGCTCTTTGATCATTAATTTTGAAAGGGAATACTTTCCAGCATCTCTGATTGAAAGAACCTAGTTTCTAGTTGATGAGTTGTAAAACATGGACATAACGAATATTTACTTTTAGTTTATTTCTGTATATGTGATGCTTGTGTCTATAGCTTATCCATTATAGGCCTCCAATCGGAAGCAGTGGAAGGAGACGTCCAAATACTACTTCTGAGATCAACAAAAATGTACCTTTTATTGGGATAAGTACACTAAAAGTTTTAAAATTTGTCATATAAGTACGGTTGAATCCTAAAACTTTTATAAAATATAATTAAATTATAAAACTTATTACAAAAGTGTAATGGAATTATAAAACTTTTAAAATGCACGACTAAAACTTAAAACTTGTCAAGTTGATGCATTCAAGTCTTTCTATTAATTCCATCTAACTTGACTAATTTGACTAGTTTTAAGACTTAATGGCACTTTTTAAAAATTTTATGACTTAATTGTATTTCATAATAACTTTTAGGACTTTTAGTGTACTTATTATTATTTTTATTCCATCACAAGTTGACTAAACATGGAGTGTGGTTTAATACTGTCTAGGCCCATAAATCAAGATGAACCTTGGATGAACAACGGGGTGGAACACTCACAAACATTTATAGACAGCTATTGTTAAATCAAGCAGAACGAACTCAATTTATAAAAGGGAGGAAATCAATCATTACACTAGATTTATGTAGCTCGGTCTTGTCACAGTCTTCCAAAGGTGAAATCTCCAAGGGAGTTTGATAAATTATGGAGTGAACGTCCATAGTCTCCCTTGTGCATTCGGCACGGGTTCTCCCAAACTTTACTGATCACAAAATTAGTTGACTCGATTAATTATAAAAATCATGTTCTTACTCTAGGAGTCACTAGGGATAAGCATGATTCCAGGATAGAACCTAGAATTCAAGAACTGAACTAGTAAGAACTTATCGGTTCCAAAGTATACATGGTAGATTCCAAATTCCAAAAAATGAAGAACTTGTTTCGACAGGTAAGTTCTAGGGTCTTAGTTGGAGGAACCTAGAATCTGGAACTTATAACCTAAAACCTAGAACAAGTTTTAATGTTTTGCTTAGTCTTTGCCTTTAAGTGATTCTACGATGTCCATATCGTTAGATGATAAATTAATAATGTGGAAGTACTAGTTTTAGCTTCTATTTTATGATTAAGACTTCTCCTTCATTAATGTTCATATTTTTCTTTTATTTAAATAAAAGTTAAAGTCAATGAATTGTATAAACAAATAGTGATCGTTAAAGGTTTTAATTTACTATGATAGTTCAATTAGTAATATAGATGAAACCTAAATAGACCCTAGAATTGATCTTGAAACTTGTGACGGGTTAGATTTTAAGTTATATGGTATGTAGGGTAGGTTTTTCGGTTCTAAAAAAATGGGAAACTTGTTCCAATGGGTAGATTTTAGGTTTCGGGTTGAAACTGTACGAAACTTAAAATTGCTCACCCCTAAGAGTCAATACTAACCTATTTGAGTCCAGTTAGAGGCCAAGTAAAACGTGAGAGGTGGATTTAGGGGACTTGGTTAATCTAAAGTCTATTAGCGCATTTTCGGTTCCTTTTTTCATCATTTTTGAAACTGTTGATCATGCGATCTTATCTAATTAAATTCCTAGGCACACTCACCTAAATGACCATGGATTATTTATGTGCACAATGACATTTAATAATCACACAATCTCGCACCATATCTCAATCAATCGAAGAAATTAAATATGGGAAGATAAGATACGCAAAGTAAAACCCAATATGTATCGAGCAAAAAGTATACACCGCCATAATTTTTAGCCTCGGAACACAACCCCATGAGGTAAATCGAAACGTGTCATTACTCCAAGGTAACGATAAAAATATCCTAACAAAATGATGATATAAGGCACTAACAAAAAATAGAGCACGATGAAGCACGTAATGCAAGTCACTTATTTAAAAATTATTTTCTCACTTATTGCTTTCCATCATTTTTTTGTGGTTTTTATTATACTTATTTATTTAATGACGAATATGATTTAAAAACTAATTGTACTAAATGCAAGTCATAACAGTGTAATCTAAATGCCAAGTTTAAAATCAACTCAAATATGACACACCTGATAATGAATATCACGAAAAATCTAAAAGTAGTACGTCTTTGATAAATTTACCCAAATTAATCCTTTGACCACAAAGAACCCTAACCTGGAATAATTATGACAAATTTACCTAAAACTAATTTTTGACCACTACATTTGTAACAATCTGCCCTCCATTAGTTTCCATTAAATTCAATTAATATCACGAAAAACCATAGACTGATTGATTGGTGAAATCTAAACTGGTAAATCCATCAACAGTCACGTGTTACTTAACTTAGCATACTAATTTGGGATTTTTAGTTGTTAAAAAATTAATTTTAGATAAATTTATCACAAATGTATTAATTTGAGGTTTTTAATAGTATTAATCATTATGAATATAACTTAAAACCAATGCAAACAAATAATGATGGTCCTCCGGATCTGTGGGGACCAATTGAGGTCACTGCAGAGAAACCATTGGAAGGGTTTGGACCGGCCCAATAAATGTGAACCTACCACGACCCGGTGATCAAACCTGCATCGTTGGTGGTTCGGCCATCAAACCGAACCAATTGGAGCCCACATTTGAAAGATCGGGCCAAGTGGTCTACCCAGAGATCATGAGAAGGTGCTTCCGTCTTCCGTCTCCCCCCACCCGGGATTCTTTATTTGTTTCTTCTCCCCCATCGCACATGCATCTACTTGTCTTTTTCCATCTGAGGGTGTACTTGCTTCATCGAAAATACTTTAAAAAATATTTTTTAAAAAATTACCACTTACGTTATTGATAAAAATGAATGAATGAAAAATATTTTTATCATTCGTGAAAATATTTAAACATAAATTATCACTGATAATAAAACTAATTTTTAATGATGCCAATTCAGTCATAAATCTTTTAATTTTGTCAATAAAATTAAGTGCATCCGGCTAATTTTCACCAAATATTGCTAAGGTGATGCCAATCCTACATGAACAGCTGACGTTGACTAGACAGTTTTTAATACTATTTTAATTTTCTTTAAATTTTGTTGTTAATTTTTCTTTTCTTTTTATTTTTTTTCCATCCCTTCTCCTTCCTCCAACTATCGGTGACGCTCCTAGCAAGGTCCAGCAGTGCTGCGATTGCCTGCAGCGTCTCAGCTAATTCCCTCTGCAAGTTTCTTTGCTTCTAGGTTTCGGCCACCAGCCCAGCACCGCCACAATTGCCAGCTCCTCCACTGCAGTTCAGTGAGCTTTGTTGCCTGCAGGGCAACCTACTATATTCATCGATTCCAGCGGCACTCTGATTAACAACCGGAGTGTCCCAGTGTCCAACCGCGACTTCTGCAGTGCCTTCCAGCCCAAGTCGCTCCTAGAAAGTGACGCTCGTTGATACTGGAGAGAGGTAAACCGCGAGTGCGTATTGTGGGTTGGATCGTTGATGTCCGGATCAGCGTGGCTCTGACGATTGATTGTTGTCTCCTCTTCAAGATTGCCTCACTTTGCCTTTTTCTTTCTCAAAGCCCCATGTTGGTCTCCCGAATAGCTTTTCTTTTTAATCGGTGGTCATAGTCCTTTCTCGTCTTCCCCAAACTTCACCACTTGGCTCTCCCTCCGTATTATTTCTTGACTTTTCCCTTCACCTCTCCCCACTCCCCACATTGTATTATGAAGCTCTCAATTCTCTTATTGTCGTGTTCTGCCGCCTCTCAGTTATGCGTCCCTCAAATGGTGTCAATGCCCCTCGTATAATGCTAGGTTTAGGGTTCTTTAAACAATATATTTTCTACTTTTTAGACCTTAAGAGATACACCAAAATTTTAACCATCGGAAACTTTCCTCTTACCTCTTAATGATTCCAATTGTGATAATATCAATTTGCTCAATTACTCTCTAAGATCATGTTGATACCAATATTTTCCACCTTGGCATTTTCCAATTTTCCAGTGTAAATTTCAACCATAATGTGTTCATGGGCTTGGCCAAATTTCCTTTCATTGCGGGCTTAGTCCAATTAGCTAAATTAAGCTCAAACCTATTTACTTAAACCCATTTGCCGTCGATCCAAATAAATATGCAAACTATATGGGCTTGATTAACTACAAAAGTATGGAATTTAATTAAAATATTCTTTTAGGGATCGAGGTCGACCCCTAACTTTTCTATGTAATGAATGACTATATGGATCGTCAAAATGTATGTGTCTACGGTTGTTGACACCTGAATTTCGCGACAGGTCCACTAACATAAAAAAACTCGAGATAAGGAGTCACCACCAATTACGATAGTGTCCGTTTCTTGGCACAAAAGAGTCATTTTAGCGTTTTTCAACATTTTTCGAGTTTCGTTACAGTTTATCTAAACGTTGGAGTCATTTTATCAAATAATTCAAGTATGACTTTTAGTTGACTTTTTGGCTAATCCCTAAAGTCAACCCTTGGTCAACATTTTTTTTGAATAATTAGCAAAATAAAAAATTCATTAATTCTATCCATTTCAAACGTAATTAGGCTATTAAATCGAGAATTTTTCCCTTGATTGGACAATTCCAAAATTTACACATTTCTAGTCATTTTTTAGAATAATCTATTTCTTCGCATTTGACCGAGAGGTTGTAACGCATTGAAATTTCAAGCTAATTTTAAGAATTCCGGCTCATGATGAGTAGATCAATTTTCGAGCACAAATTGACCCACGGTCTATTCTTCACAAATAGTGCAAACCAACCCAGTTCAAATCTGATTAAGTTAAATCAAATTAATTTCAATTTGAATTTTGATAGAACTTAGTAATTTGGCAAAATTCAGCCTTAACGACGAATCGGGACCACTGAATTCGGTCCAAGTCAACCCGTTGACTTAACCTAGTTTGGCTCACTTGGGCTGAAGCCCAATTCGACTAATTGGGCCGGATCAAGTGTGTTGGCCAAACCTATGTTGCTAATGAAAGAATCAAGACAACTGGCCCTGGTCAACTCGGGTCAACTCAATTAAACCTAAATTGACCCGACCCATCGGGCTAATCCTCAATTAGATTTATTTGGCCCACTTAGCCAAGACACGAGGCTCAATTGGCGAAATTAGAGTAAAATTTAACAATTAGGGTTTTTCGGATCAAGTAGTGGTCACTGGAGCCAAAGGGCTTAGACAATTAGCGGCTCCAAGCAGGTTTCTAAGATGGTAAAAGGGATAATAATGAATTGAATTGCAAAAGGATTATTTTTGATAGGTGACATTCTGGGATGGACGGCTGCTGGAAGTACCTCGATCGGACTCACTGAAGATTGCCTGAAGGAAATTGCTGAGAAACGGGCGATCCGTACGGGATTCGTCGCTGAAGTTGCTGGAAACGTATTCTCCCAATGTGGCCGGTCAAAAAAATGCTGAAGGTTGGTGCTGGTGAATATTCTGGAGGGAATCCAGAGAAGAAAAACTTTACAGTTGTCACTCTACGATCATGGCAGCCATGGATTTTAGTGCTGGGATCCCCAGAATTTTTTATTCTTCAAGAAGAATAATGAGGTCACCTTGAATACGCAATAGTTAGTGGAGTCTTCCTTCCTTTAAGAGGAGAGAGAAATATCGGACTTCCTTCTTTTTAATTACAATTTTCTGCAAATATGGATGTCTACCATTGGCCAAATACGTGGGTTACCCTTTGCTTTGCCTATTCAACCCCAGGTCGGCCAACTACGCCCATTGCTTTGCCACCCTTCTCTCACTTTATTTAGGTCCCGTTTGGTTCGGCTTTGGGGGAATGTTTTTGGGGAAATGCAAAGACCTTTAATCTAAAGGGGTTTAGCGAAATGCAAATACTGTTTGGTAAATTAAAATTGAAAAGATGCATTGAGATGTAACTTGGGGAAAATGCTATTTGGTAAACACATACATTTGAAAAGTCCTTTCATGTGCTAATTTTAAAATTTTGCAACTTTAATTTGTTTAAAATCAAAAACAAAAATCAATGGCCTTAATTTTTATATATATTTTTTTCAAGTTGAGAATAATGTATAAGAGACATTAATAAAATTTAAAATAAAAAATCACATCAAACTCAATTAAAAATAGAGTAATTTCATTACAATAAATATGACAACATATGTCCCAAAAAAACAAATAAGTTATCGTTACGTATTATAAACGTCCTTAATTATTTATCAAGTTCATAGCTATTTCATCACGTAAACGTGCCATGTCAGGAAATGCATTATCATTTGAAGCACTTGTCCCCTCATTTACAACATCATAGTTGACTGAATATCCATACTAGGGAATTCTTTTAATTGTTTCAAAATCTGTATCAGTTATGGCATGTTTTCTTATAAAATTGTGCAAAGCCATTGTAGCTATGACAATTTGCACTTGCTTTTCATAAGGATAACTTGGCATAGTAGTTAAAATCTTCCACTTTATTTTTAATACGCCAAAGGCTCGTTCAATTTCTGAGCGAAATGAGAAATGTGCACGGTTGAACACTTCTTGATGACTCGTAGGTGTAGGACCTTGTTGAAATTCTGGCAAATGATATCTAACTTCTCTATATGGCCTCAAATAATCTGTGAGATTTGGATATCCGGTATCTACTAAATAATATTTACCTACACAAATATAATATAAATTTAATTAATATATGCCACATAAATATATATATATATATATATATATGTGTGTGTGGATGTGCATAAACCATTAATTAACCAACCTGGAGGTGGATGGGGAAATTGTGCATCACGTCTTCCAATGGCATCATAGAAGACACGAATATCATGAGCTTGTCCCTCCCAACCGGCACTAACGTAAATGAATTCCATATTAAAATTACATATGGCCAACATATTTTGAGTAGTCTTTCCTTTTCAACCAATAAAGCGAATTTGATCATACACCGGTACCATTGCTGGGATATGTGTACCATCTATAGCTCCAATGCAATCCTAAAACAAATAATGCAAATATTATTTGATTTAAATTTACTTTTTTGTTTTTATTGTACAATCGTAACTCACCTTAAAATATGGATAAAATCGTCGATCTTTTCTAATCTTCTTTGGAACTTCCCGAAATTGTCGATTACTTGGTTGGATCAAATCTTTTCCCATATTGCATACTTTATTTAAAACTAAACTAATGTTCCTACTTATGGTTTCCCCAGAGTGTTGAAAGTGTTCTTGTGCTACCCTGTTACCTATACCATATCCCAACATATAAAGAAACATTCCAACCATTTCTACAACATTAATATTTCTAGATCCTTTAAGGCCATAACGTGTTACTAAGTCATGTGTTAAATTATTAAATACATCCCTATGCATTTTAAAAATGTTATAGCATCTTATTGTATTAGTATCTTCAGCCATCAACTCTCTCATCCATGCATGACCTGTATATGATGAGGTCATAGAAGGTTGTTTGCAAAGGCGTTGCTTGATAAGCAATTGAAGCATTAGCAAATGAAAGCAAATCCAGGAATTCATCTTCCTCTTGTTCACGATTTTCCTTTTGTTGAGAATCATCCATAATTGCCTAATGTAACAAAATATAGAGTTAGAATAAGAAAAAACAATGAATAATCTAGACAATCCATTAAGAAAAACAATAGTATCAATCAACATATATATGAAAGTCAACCACATAAAGAGAACCTCAATTAGAAACAATTCTCACATTAAAAATATTAATATAAATTAGGTCAATACATAATTTAAATAGAGTTCGGATATAAAAATAAAATAGCATATTCAAAAATTCAAATAAGAAGCTATAACAACATCTTAGTCATGATTAAGTTCTTCCATCTCAAGCTTGAGATACTTGTGGCATCCTAAAATTTATTGGCAACCTCTAGATGCTATCCGACCTATGAAAAGGTGATGGAAGTGTTATTGATTTATGTTATGGCCTTTAGACTAAAGAATTGTAATAGATTAAGGCCGAGTACTTTAATGGAAATATATCTTATGTTCTTGGGTGATCAAGATTGTGCCATGGGAAAATTTTGTTCTTGACCATGCATTTTATGGGTTTGATTTTTATGGATTAATGTTACCAAGTCTTTTGGCCTTATTAATTTACAATTAGGTATTTTGTTATAAGTGGGGATTTAGGGTAGATTATTAAAGGAAGGAGTGGGCTGATTTCTTAAGGCCCAAAACCAGCCCACAGCCTCACCTTTCGACCGGCCCAAGACCACCCCAAACCAGCCCACCACTCCCCATTGTTGGGTCGACCAAGGATGGCCCAAAGTCGGCCCAAGGAGCACCATGGGCTGTTGACCGAAGGAGGGAGAGGCCCGGCCCATTGAGGCCCACCATCTTGCATGAAGAAGGGCAAGTGGCGTGAAGGGTCCTCCAAGTGGCTCTTGCATGCAAGTGATGATTACTAGCTAATCATTGAAGGGAAGAAATTAGCGAGGGGAGGGGGCGGATTAGGCGAGGAGCAACCGAGAGAGGGAGGTGGTGTCGCATGAGAGAAGGAGAGAAAGAGAGAAAAGGAGGAGAGTGAACCGAGAGAGAGGGGAAGCCACCATGAGCCGTGAGGGGGAGGAGGAGACCGCCGTCGAGCCGCCTTGCCCTGCCGTTGTCTTGCTGTGTTTTCTTTGGATTTGAGGCAAGTAGAGTCCTTCGATCTACACTTTCTTTGCTGTGATTGTATGTATTGTGTGATTATGTATTGTGTGATGAATTTTGGAGGTGATGGAGGTGAGGATTTTCGAAATTATGGAAGCAAATGCCTTAGTCTAGTAGTCTATTTTCTGGAAAATCAGTCCAACCTTTGGTGATTTCGTGAGATGCATGCAACTTTCTAGTTCGAATCTTACTTAGACCTCTTGATAAAAATTGTAGAGGACATCTTGAGGAGTAACATACTAAAGTTTGAGATAAAACGGACAAGTATTGGTTAGAGAAATGATTTTTCTTTGAAGAAACTAAATCTGGAAACTGTTGTGCTGACCTTTAGTGATTTTGTGAACTGTAAAGCAACTTTTTAGTCGGAATCTCACTTCGACCTCTTGATGAAAGTTTAATAGGACTTATTGAAGTTTAACATATCAAAATTTGAGAGGAAATGAACAAGTATAGGTCGGTGAAACCCTTTTTCTTTGAAGAAATTCGATCTGGAAAACGTTATGTTGACCTAGCGTGATTCTGTGAGTTTTATAAAATTATCCGGTTGAAATTTGATCTTGTGTCCTTGATGAAAGTTGTAGATGACATTCTGAGGAATAACATATTGAAAATTGAGAAGAAAAAGACATGTGTAGGTCGGTGAAACGAATTTTCTTTGAAAGGAGTTAATCTGGAAAACTGTACTGAGAATAGGGAGAATTAAATCGACTATAACTATTAATATAGAACGAATTTGATTTCAATTTCTACACGAAACTTTTACCTATAGGTTTTTTCTATAACATATAAAAATTTCATAATTTTCGGAGCTGGTTTAGGGTTTAAACTGAATTTGTGAATGAAACTGTGCAAGGGCGATATTCTGAAATTTTAAAGGCTGTGATGCATGGACCGTACCGATTTGTATGAAATTCTTTTGATATGGTGTTCTTCATGAAATATTTTCCTCTAGGTCTTGTCTTTAACATGTTAAATTTTCAGAATTTATTAAGACCGTACTAATTTTCCTAGAGTTTTAACTAAAGGAGTGCATTCTGTTTTATCCGAAAATTGCTGTATTTTCAAAAATAAATGAATTGCTCTATGTGATATAATGTCTTGAGTGGTTGCTTTTGCTGCACATGTGGTGAAATTTAGCATGTCATATAATACCAATAAGCTGGTTTAGACCTTTGACATTATTGCATCAAATGCCATGTTGAAAGTGAAACATACATGTGAATATAAGTTGTGAAAATGATGATACCGTCGGACCCTTGAGTTGACGATATCCTCGGGAGTGTTGAGATGCCCGGAGGTGTGTGCCGGATGTCCTTGGGAGTTTCGAGATGTCCGGAGGTGTGTGCCGGAGGCTCCTCGCAATGCTAGGTTGGGTGCGAGCGATAAATGAGGGATGCAAACACTGATCCCTCGGAAGAAAGATGAAATGAGATCCTCCTTGAAAACTAAAATTGGAAAAAAATTGTATCATGTGCATGGGTGAGTGCATATGACATGATGCATGATTTGTTGTGAAAGTAAATTGATACTATATGATAATGAGAATGCGATCATGAAGGTTTGAATGGATCTCATGGGGATATACACATGATTATGTAAGTGCATATGGCATGGAATGAACCTCATGGAAACACAAGCATGGCTACATGGTGATGTATGCTCGATAGCATGGATGATATATACTTTACTTGTGATATCTTGATTGTTTTGCTTGCCACACTGTGTAGTTTTGTGGATTTTTACAGCTGAGTGGTTGTGCTCACCCCTCTAGGGATTAACATTTCAGATTAAAAGATGCCTCTGCCACCAGTCGCGCGTGGTACTTTCTATGGCTTACCATCTGATGTTGAGGTTGAGTGCGTGGAGCATATCTGTATTAGTGTTCCTGGTCTGGTGTTTGTTCGAGTTCGTGTGTTGGTTATGTACGATGTGGGTCTGGCTGGGGGCCCTGTAGTCCAAGAGTTCTTGTTCGTCCATGTTCGACGCGACGGGGTGATGCTAGGGATGCTGCTGCCGCCACCGCTCGATGCACCGGGTTGGGTGTGATGGCACGTACAACTGGTAGAAGATGACACTTTTTGGTTAGCCGACACTTGATGATGGATAGGTGTACATGTCTGATATAGGGTCGAGTTTCTTTTGAGTTGTAGCTAAGCATAGTTAAAAGTCTTGGCTTTTTGCTGTACTGACCCGAGATGTCCATCTTAAATATGTAAATAAAAGTTACCCGGCTTTATCTTTTATTTGATGCGTAGCTGGTGTGCATTGCATTATTGTTATTAGAGTAGAGGATAGTGAGACTTGATTATGCTTCCGTTGTTGAACTGCGCTGGGACATTTTCAAAATATATATATATATATATTTATTTGATTAACCCCCATGAATTATGGATCCACTATAACTAAAATGTATCAGACTGGTATGTAATAGGATAAATGATTAGCACCTGTGGCGACCCTAACGGATCGGGGGCCGTGCCAAGGGGGTGCCACAATACTTCACCCTCAGGGCATCGAAATTCAAGCTCATGAAGACTTGCCTATTGTCTATCTTTTGCTTAAAATGTTTGATTGCAAAAAAATATAGCTTTTCATCTTGCACAATCTCCAGTATGGCATCCAACATAGATATAAGGTCCTTGTAAGGACCAAATCCATCATGTGCTCGAGAGGCAACAACATCAGCACTCCTACTTTCAACAGCAGAACAAAGCCTGTTAATTGTTAGGACTAGAATTAGCACCTAGAGGGGGGTGAACAGGTGTTTAAAGCAATTTTGATAAATTAATCCGAATAACTTAAAACCAACAATTGCAGCAAACGAAAGCAGTTAAAGATAAAAAGGATTAGGGATAGAGAATCAAGACTCCAGATTTATAGTGGTTCGGCTTAGACCAAGCCTAAGTCCACTCTCCCGCACGGACAGCCCTTCTGGCTGGATTTCACTAAGAATCAATAAGAGTGATTACAGTCTCACGCTCTTGAGTCCACAATGTAGATTACTCTACTACACTTCCTCAAGGTCTTACTACAATATGATCTCTCTTTTGATTACATGTAATGCTCAAAGAATGATATCGCAAAATAGAAAAGGAGATTCAGACTTTGGAATTCTTCTATCCGCACCCTTCAACAACTAGAGCATCTCTCTTATATACTTCTTCATGCCTTCAATACCGTTGGCACCTTCCAAAGAAGTTCTTCCAATCAACCCGTTGGACATAATCAATTAGAGAGATCTCGAGCTCTTTAAGGTAAGTGTTGATAGCCCATCAATCCTGCTCGCCCATACAATCAGGATCTCGGTTTCCATAAGTAGATCCTTCCAAATATAAGTTGCGAAATCTTTAGAGAATCTATACATATTCCATATGAAAGTAAGATCGTTTAGTGCTGAATCCAGTAGAAAGATATCCACTAGTCATTAGAATAAAGATCATATAGGATCAGAATAAACGTCGTTCTGGAAACTGTCCATGTGAGTAGACTTTGAAATATAAGTCTTGAGTCTTGCTAGCTTCAGACTTTGATCTTCAGACTTTGTCAATAGAGTCTGTAAATCTTTAGACTAGACTAATAAAAATGTTTTGTCAACTTCAAAATACTTTAAGAGAATTCATCCAACAATCTCCCCCTTTTTGATGGTGACAAAACTTTCCTGCAGATTTGAATATTATCTCCCTGCAATACAACTTTTAAGCAAGCATCATAAAAGATTAGAATAAAAATAGTAGAAGTTATCCTGTACACAGATATCATGTACACAGACTTTCCCTGTACACAGATCTGCATTCACCGAAACCTCATTAGTCATAAACAGACAGTACTATCTTTATCTAATTTAAGAAGCTTAAAGTATTGCCATAGTGAGCACACATTCAAAAACTGCACACGTTTTAAAAACTCAAGTCAAAGTCAAGATAGCAAAAAAAATATAAAAGATAAGATTTGGTTTGAGAACAGAAAATCATTCGAAAATCTGCAAAGTCTTCTCCCCCTTTTTGTCAGCATTAAAAAAATCAAGGAGCTCGAGGAATGCGAACAAGTTGAAAGTCCTCCATAGACTTGACAGTGTCTTCAAGCTTCCTCAAATCTTCCTGTACTTGGGTGAGAGTAGTGCCCTTTGCAGTATCCTGAATCTGACGCTGAACATCTTTAAGCTGATCATGCAGAGTGATGAACATTGGATGATTTTCATTCTGCAAGGTCTGAAATTCATATCCCATGGCATAAATTTGGCCTTTGAGTTCCAAGATGATTTCAAGCAACCTTTGAAAATCTCCAGAATTGTCTGTCTGAGTGCTTGTTTCAGCTCGGTCTGATGGTGGAGTTAAGCCAGTATGAATATCAGCCGGAAGTTCAGTGGGTGGAGATGATGCCTCTCCTTCAGGAAACTGTGCAGCATGAACATCTTCAGCATCAGGAGGTGATCGACTAAAACCTGTTTGTGCATCCTCTTCTCTAAAAGTCAGTAGAAGAGGTGTGTGTTCTCTGTCTGTATCTCCCCCTGTTTCCATGTCTTCTGGAGGAGAAAAGAACTCTTCTTTCTGAGGAGTTTCCTCAGTGACAGGCTGTTGTAGATCCTCCTTTTCTACTGGAGAATCTGTTCGTTCTGGTTCATCTGCTTGTTCTGCTTTTCCTTCTTCCTCTTCCTCTCTTTCTTCCTCTTTCTTCTCTTCTTCTTTCTCTTCCTCTTTCTCTTCCTCTTTCTCTTCTTCTTTCTCTTTCTCTTTCTATTTTTCTGCAAATTGATGTTCTGGAACAGTTGGAATAGATGCAGCAAATTGAGAAACAAGAGCAGAGATGGGTATAGCATCCTCATCATCTTCATCTTCCAAGATGATTGCCCTTCTCTTTTTGGTAGAACTAACCACTGGTTCTTTCCCTTTCCTTTTGGCTGCTGATGAGTCTGGTCTGAACTTGATAGGAGTCTTTTCCTTGAATTGCTCCAGCTTCTTGCTAAGCTCTTTCAAACGCATTCTCGTAATCATCCTCAGCCCGATGACCATTTTATCAATAGTCTTCACAGTGAGAATATGAAGAGGTTGAATGTTCAGATGTCTGAAGAGACGAGTAATGAGAGCAGCATAAGGAAGTTTTCCTTTGTCCTTTGCCATGCATCTGTACATGTGAAATATGATGGTGTGCGGCAAAGAGAAGTTTAGACCAGTCTTGATTGCAAACATCAACTTGGCTTCAGAGATGGATACATCTGTCTTGGATGTTGATTTGGGTCTCAGACAGTTGATCACAATCTTGTGCAGCAAAGTATTTGTTGCATTCATTCTGGAGTAGGAGAGTCGACCTTCTGCAATTCTGTCTCTTGCAAGTTCAAGAGTAGCATGGCTTACAGACACACTGATTGATTGGAAAGCCCCTCTTTCCACACCAAGTACATCAGCCAGAATGTCCTTATCAACAACATACTCTTTATCCCTCACGCTGAAAGAAAAGCTGTTTGCATCAATGAAACTGAGATTGGAGTAGAAGTACGCCGTTAATTCAGAATGTGCCATATCACAGTCAGTACAGAATTGATAAAGTTGAAGTTTTTCAAACTTCTCTCGCAGATTTATGCTCAATAAGTCCAGAAAATCGAAATCCACAGTCCGTGGGTTCATCACCCCACGCTTCAGCAATTTTTCATACTTCTTCCTATGTCCGTATGAGCGGAACAGTTCATCCTTCTTCCCTCGAAGGTTTGCAGCCACACCCATCCATGGTTTAAAGTGAATGAACATCTTTTCATCATCATCCTTTCCCTCTGGCTGATTCATACTACCAAACCTAGGGTCACTGGGGAAGTTTGCAAACGCTTTTGCAGCCGTTCCTTCAGGAACAACCCCAGACCTCTCCATGACAGTGAGAAAATGAGTCTCGTTTCTGTAACCATTCTCTTTCAGAAATTCATCCACGAAGGTCATTGCAGAACCACATTCCTTTAATACAGAGTAAAGCTTGTAAACAAAGGCAGACTTAAGAGTTCTTACTGGTTCAATATCTTCATAAACCGTTTCTGCATCTTGAGGGCGATGTCCTTGAGGTCTAGTTGGGGATGACCGCTGTTGAGATCGTTGAGGAGTTTGCTCAGTAGGAAAGTCGCTTTCTTCAGTAAGATCAAAGTGCGTAGGCCCCTCACCAGATCCCTGTGGTCCCCTGTTTGCTATTCTGGATGACTTCCTTTGATACGACATTGTGCTTTCTTTGGAGAAGCTTTCTCACTTGTATCGCAAGAAAGTTGAAAACTTTGAAACGAAGAAGTTTTGGAGAGAAAAAATACAGAGCAGTGAAAAGCTTTTGATCTAGGGTTTCTGGGTAAAGTGAAAACGAAGGAGAAGAGGTGTATAAAAGATAACAGCTACGTGGGATAATCCAAGCGTCATATATTTTGGAAATCTTAAATTTTCCTTTTTGAAAAATAACTGCCTTAATAAATCAATAACCACTCTCTTTAAATATAACCGCCTTAAAAATAGACAGATAATCTTACCTTATCGATAAGACAGTTTAAGTAAATGAACTTACAGTCGTGTCGATTCGTATTCTCAGTCTTTAACCTTTGAGTCGGATGCTCTGTCAGACTTTAGTTACTGAGTCTGAGCTTCAGCATTCTTCAAGAGATAATATATTGAGTCTTGAGCAAATAGACTCAAACAAGCTTTTCTCAAGTGGCTTTGTGAAGATGTCTGCCAGTTGATTCTTTGAGTCTATGAATTGTATCAAGACCTCTTTGTTCTGAACATGATCTCTTATAAAGTGATGTCGAATCTCAATATGTTTTGCTCTTGAATGTAGGATAGGATTCTTTGTAAGATTGATTGCACTGGTGTTGTCACATCTTATTTCTGTGCAAGAGTCTTCAATGCCAAAGTCTTGCAGTTGTTGTTTTATCCACAATATTTGAGAACAGCAACGTCCAAGGGCTACGTATTCTGCTTCAGCCGTTGAAAGAGCCACAGTACTTTGTTTCCTTGAAAACCAAGATACTGCCCTATTTCCAAGCAATTGACAAGTACCTGGAGTGCTTTTTCTTTCAACTCTACAACCTGCAAGATCTGCGTCTGAATAGCCAAGAAGTGTAAAGTCTCCTTCTTTGGGATACCAAAGACCGATCTTAGCAGTAGTAGCAACATATTTAATAATACGTTTAACAGCACTTAAGTGAGATTCTCTAGGATCGGATTGAAACCTAGCACATATGCAAACACTAAATAATATGTCAGGTCTGGATGCAGTAAGATAAAGAAGTGAACCAATGATACTCCTGTATAACTTTTGGTCGATTTTCTTCCCTGCTTCATCTTTGTCTATCTTCAAGGAACTTGACATTGGTATGTCAGTCTTTTTGCAATTTTCTAGACCAAACTTTTTAACAAATTCTTTTGCATATTTCTCTTGATGAATGAATATTCCCTCCTTTAGTTGTTTGACTTGTAGACCAAGGAAAAAGGATAGTTTACCCATCATGCTCATCTCGAATTCATCCTGCATAGACTTAGAAAATTTCTTGCACAAAGTCTCATTAGATGATCCGAATATGATGTCATTAACATAAATCTGAACAAGTAGAAAGCTTTTACCTTCCTTTTTAATGAACAAAGTAGTGTCTACCTTTCCTTTAGAAAAGCCACTATGAATTAAGAAATTACTTAGCCTTCATACCAAGCTCGAGGAGCTTGTTTCAATCCATATAAAGCTTTCTTCAGTCTGAACACAGAGTCTGGTTTCTTTGAATCTTCAAATCCAGGAGGTTGTTCCATGTAGACTTCCTCTTGAATAAATCCATTCAGGAATGCGCTTTTGACATCCATTTGAAACAACCTTGCTACTGGAGCGTAAGTCTCATCATAGTCTATCCCTTCTTCTTGCGTGTATCCTTTAGCCACAAGTCTTGCTTTGTTTCTCGTTACTTTGCCTTTTTCGTCAACTTTGTTCCTGAAAACCCATTTAACTCCAACAACTGATTTACCTTTTGGTTTGGGAGTCAATTCCCATACGTCGTTAATACTGAATTGTCTGAGCTCTTCTTGCATTGCTTCAATCCAGCTTTCATCAGCTAAAGCTTCTTCAATATTTTTGGGTTCTATTTCAGAAATAAGAGCAACAGCACTAGACTCTTCTCGCCTTTTGGATCTTGTTCGAATTCCCTCATTAATGTTCCCAATAATGAGTTCTTCAGGATGACTAGACTTGTGCTTCCAGTTACTGGTCAGTCTGATAGATTGTTGATCTTCTTCTTGAGTGGATTCTTCATCAGTAGCTTGTTGTACTGATTTCGAATTAGTAACTGCTTCAGTGGAGTTGGATCTAGCAGTGTCTGGAGCAGATTCTGAATCTTCAGTCTGAATTTGCTGAACTTGTGGAGAGTCTTGAAATTTGACATTCATTGATTCTTCCACAGTCTGAGTCTTTCTGTTGAACACTCTAAAAGCTTTGCTTGTAGTTGAGTATCCAAGAAAGAATCCTTCATCTGATTTTTCTTCAAACTCCATGGTTTGAAAGAAAGTAGACCCAAGTGAATCGTGAATAATCATCCACTATTACCAGACAGAACCTTTTACCACCAATGCTTTGCGTTTTGGTAGGTCCAAACAAATCCATATGCAGAAGCTGCAATACATGATTAGTGGAAACTTTATTTATTGATTTGTAGGAGTTTCTAACCTGTTTGCCCAGTACACATGGTGTACATAGATCAGATTTTGAATAATTGAGAATAGGCAACCCTCGAACAAGTTTCTTGGTAGACATCTTGTTGATTTGCTTCATATTGATATGGCCTAGCTTTTTGTGCCATAGATTTGCTTCATCTTGTACTGATATTAAGCACTGTGATCTTTCTTGATTCACATCCAGAAGATAGATATTTCCATGTCTTCGACCAGTAAAAGATTGAGTAAAGTCTTTACTGATTCCAGAGCACGTTTCTTCCTGAAAGTTGATCTTGAAACCAGAATCACACAACTGACTTATGCTAAGCAGGTTGTAATTTAATCCTTCAACTAAGGAAACATTATTGATAGACAAACTTCCAATCTTTATTGTTCCTTGTCCAGTAATCCTTCCTTTGTTGTTACCACCAAAGGAAACTTTTCCTCCGTCTATCTGGATAAGTTTTATGAAGCAGCTTGAGTCTCCTGTCATATGTCTTGAGCAGCCACTATCAAGATACCATTTAATCTTCTTTTTGATAGTAACCTGCAATTAACAAGAATTCAAGCTCTTTTTGGTACCCATACCATCTTGGGTCCAGAAGTGTTAGAACAATAGACAGTCTTAGCCCAGCTCTTTTTAATAGGTCTCCAAACCAAAGGACATTCTTTCTCAAAGTGTTCTAAGCTTTTACACTTGGAACATCTTAGAGCATTTCTACCAACAGGTTTTACAAAAACTTTCTAGAAATGATTCTTGTAAACAATTCTAGCTGGTCTTTGTCTAATTCTTTCTTTTACCTTCGGAAAATCAATCAGTGGAATAGTTTCAGAAGTCATACCAAGACCTAACTTATCAAAATATGGTCTTTGTATCGAAAGAATCTTATCCAGCTTTTCAGAACCATTTGAAAATCTTTTTGATATGTTAGTGATATCATTTTTCAAAAGATTATTTTCATTTGAAATACTGTCTGAGTTTTCTTTCACAACAACAAAATCTTTTTCCAGCTTTTCAAACTTTTCTTTCATAAGTTTATCATGTTGCTTCAATGTAGAATTTTCCCTTTTCAATTCGGAGATCTTTTTAAGAGAGGTTTTCAGACTAAGACAAAGTTCATCAATGTATTTAGAAACTTTAACAGGAATTTTAGAGTGACCAACCTCGAGTTCGCTGTCTGAGTCTGTGTCTGAATCAAGGTCTGAGTCTGAGTCTGATTTTGCCATTAAACAGATATTGGCATAATCATCGTCACTTTCTTCACATTCAGTATCACTCCAAGTCTCTGCTTTGAGTGCCTTCCTGTTTTTCTCAGTCTTCCCTTTTCTCTTCTTTAACAGAGGACAGTTGGGTCTGATGTGTCCCTTTTTTCTTGCATTCAAAGCAAGTCACTTCTTTATTAGAATCATCTTCCTCTGTTGACCTGTTTTGAAACCTTTGAGAATTTTGTTTCTTCCAATTGAATTTCCTTCCTTTTCTGTTCAACTTTCTGAATCTCTTTATCATGAGTGCCAGTTCTTCATCATCTAGATCTTCTTTAGAGTCTGTAACATCAGAATAGTCATTAGACTTTAAGGCAATAGATTTCTTACCTTTAGAGTCTTCCTCTTCGTTGGTCTGTTCCACTTCATAGGATTGAAGAGTCCCAACCAGTTCGTCTACAGAGAGTGGAGCAATCCTCTGTGTCTCTCTTATTGAGGTTTTTATGTAATTCCAGTCTTTTGAGAGTCCTCAAAGAAGTTTGTTGACCTTCATATGTCCTGAGATTGGATGTCCCTGATATTCAAGGCCATTCACAATTTCAGTAAAGCGACTAAACATGTCAGTTATATATTCTCTTGATCTCATCTTAAAGACTTCATATTGTCCCAAGAGAATGTTGATCCTCGTTTCTTTCACACGATCAGTTCCTTCATAGGTAATGTGAAGCCTATCCCATACTTCTTTTGCTGTATCACAAGAAGATATTCTGTTATATTCAGTAGGGGATAAAGCACAATATAAAGAGTAAATAGCTTTGGCGTCGAGAGTCTGTCTCTTGGTGATTTCTTCTTGAGTCAGAAGAGTAGAAACAGCAGTTTCTTTTCCTCTCTCTGATTCCGATGCAGCAGCAGGAATGATTCCTTTATCAACCACTTCCCATTCCAAAGGATCTTTCGATCTTAGGAATGCCTTCATCTTATTTTTCCATATGCTGTAATCTTTTCAATCAAAGTATGGAGGTCTGGTATTGCTTTGACCTTCAACCAACCCTGTAGGCAACATACTAGCCATAGATCTTTTACTTAGAAGTAAAGACACTTCTTATAAGCAAGTACACAAGCTCTGATACTAATTGTTAGGACTATAATTAGCACCTAGAGGGGGGTGAATAGGTGTTTAAAGCAATTTTGATAAATTAATCCGAATAACTTAAAACCAACAATTGCAGCAAACGAAAGCAGTTAAAGATAAAAAGGATTAGGGATAGAGAATCAAGACTCCAGATTTATAGTGGTTCGGCTTAAACCAAGCCTACGTCCACTCTCCCTCACGGACAGCCCTTCTGGCTGGATTTCACTAAGAATCAATAAGAGTGATTACAGTCTCACGCTCTTGAGTCCACAGTGTAGATTACTCTACTACACTTCCTCAAGGTCTTACTACAATATGATCTCTCTTTTGATTACATGTAATGCTCAAAGAATGATATCGCAAAATAGAAAAGGAGATTCAGACTTTGGAATTCTTCTATCCGCACCCTTCAACAACTAGAGCATCTCTCTTATATACTTCTGCATGCCTTCAATACCGTTGGCACCTTCCAAAGAAGTTCTTCCAATCAACTCGTTGGATAGAATCAATTAGAGAGATCTCCAGCTCTTTAAGGTAAGTGTTGATAGCCCATCAACCTGCTCGCCCATACAATCAGGATCTCGGTTTCCATAAGTAGATCCTTCCAAATATAAGTTGCGAAATCTTTAGAGAATCTATACATATTCCATATGAAAGTAAGATCGTTTAGTGTTGAATCCAGTAGAAAGATATCCACTAGTCGTTAGAATAAAGATCATATAGGATTAGAATAAACGTCGTTCTGGAAACTGTCCATGTGAGTAGACTTTGAAATATAAGTCTTGAGTCTTGCTAGCTTCAGACTTTGATCTTCAGATTTTGATCTTCAAACTTTGTCAATAGAGTCTGTAAGTCTTCAGACTAGACTGATAAAAATGTTTTGTCAACTTCAAAATACTTTAAGAGAATTCATCCAACATTAATTTGGCTTCCAAGCAATTGTGCCGGGCTCAAATTCTTGTCTTTCTTTCCTCGAGTTTGCCTTGTTGAAGTTACGCTACTCTTTTACGAGCCCGAGTTCGAATTGGTTCATCAA
This sequence comes from Eucalyptus pauciflora, assembly GCA_007663325.1. Taxonomy (NCBI): domain Eukaryota; kingdom Viridiplantae; phylum Streptophyta; class Magnoliopsida; order Myrtales; family Myrtaceae; genus Eucalyptus; species Eucalyptus pauciflora. The sequence goes on from VMYD01000056.1 coordinate 2,960,337, forward strand.
TATTTTCACCCACATGACATTCCAAATTATCATCAGTAGATCCTATGACATCATTAATGTCGGGTTGTGTGGCATCAACACTCCCATCAACACATAAACCTTGTGCAGGATTCCAAGTGATTCCTCCAATAGCAACCGTATCCCTGAACATTCTATCTAGCAACACTTCAAGATCAGGAGGTATGTCTTTCGTCCTAAAATCCTTAACCTTAGGATTAACTTGTTATAAAAAGCATTTGAGTAAGTTGTATATAATTGAAAATGAGAACTTAATCGAAAGTAAAAGAACAAGTGATAAACACCTGGATTTTACTCTCCCACCATTCATCACTCGCATAAATGATTTTCTTCCTTGGATCCCATCCTAATCCCGTTTCATTATAAACCAATGTCCTCTATCTTTTCCATTCTTCCTTAAGATTATCCCACTTACTCTTCATTTGAATTTTATCGTACTTTTTGCCCCTCAACTCCTTGAACTTATTAATTATGGCAGTCCATCCACCTCTTTTGTTGGCTGCAGAACGATTACCCTTATTGATTTGTTCAACACACAACTTACAATATGTTTCCACATCTTCGGCGGTCCAATATGCCTTTTCCTTTGTTGAACTTGCCATCTTCCAACAATATGAGCATGAACAGATTTGAGAGACATATAATAAAGAAAAAATTCAGCAATTGAATTAAAGCCAAATCAAGGTGAACTAGTAAAGAACAAATCAAAGTGATATTGTATTAGATATCAGCCCAAAAAACAAGAAAAAAAACCAACAGCATGTCTAAAAGCCAACCATTCTAGCAGATATTTCTTGAAGTTCTCAATTTGCTACATTGCATGAGAACTAGGATCTAGGGTAAAGATCAGAATCAGCAGATATTTTTATGTCCTATGAAAGATGGAAAGGTTGACTATCATCTTAACCATTAACATTCTTCACTCAAGAATTGAATCAGCAAGCAAAGTTAGAAAGCATGTTACTTGGATGAACACAAAAGTTAGAACCTAAACCTCCTATGTCATGCAATGCATTAGTGCATATGACAATTTGTAAACTACTCTCCAAATGAATACAACAGATCATTTGATATAATTATCGTTTAGCCTTGTGACGTTTGGATTCTACATTTTCTAACAACATTTCCAGCACAAAGAAAATGGGGAAAAAAAATGCTCCAGCCAATAGGACATCCCCTTGAGCCAAGACCTCAGTCTTATGTAGAAAAGAGGAAAACATGAAAAGCAAGTATATCCACTCTATCTTCCCCTAAATACTAAATTCCCAAAGACTCCCGAAGGGAGAAAATCTACACCCTATAAAAGATGGAAAGGCTGGCTTTCATCTTAGCCATCATTAATGTTCTTCATTTGAGAATCAACTCATCAAACAAGACCAGCCATGGATAATAGATTATATTAGGTGTAAAAGAGCAACCAATCAATTCTCCTCTTCATCTTCTTACAAGGAACTTAGGTGAATCTGCATCAGCATTCACCTTGGCTCTTGTTTCTCACTTAACAAAAGCCACCTAGCATAGTATACTATCAGCTACTTGGGGTGAAATCTAAATGCAGTACATAGCATTTCATGACCAACAACTGAATTGCAAGCTAAAATTCTAACAGTGCTACAGCACACCACGCTTTACACAAAATGTTCCAGAAAATATTGAATTTTTAGAGTTATCAAATACCAGCATATCAACTGAGAAATGATGCTATTACATAAACCTTTTCTTCAATGAATAGCTTTCTCTGTAATAAGAAAGCAAACCGAGAAATGATCCAAAATAACACACATAAGAATTCACAAACCTATAAAACTTTGGTGACACCTAAACCCACACACATTAATAGCATCTACTTCTATTATAACCATCTTCTTATGCTACATAATCGCCAATATAACAAGAGCTACTGGCCTACATACCTTGCTGGTTAAATCCCATATTGAAACTTAACCAAGACTAAACCATTCGATGAGAAAACATTACAACGAAAGCTACCTCAGAATCCACGTTGCGCCTCGACCTAATAACATGCTACGATCTCTTGCCAAATCAGATAAGATATTCAATTACCCACACAAATTTCCACAAAAATTGCAACATGAATAGAGAAAATCTAACCTGGACAAAAGCGAGCGCGAGCGTGACAGGAGAGCTTGAGGGCAGCGAGCGTGAAGGAGTGACGCGAGGTAGAGAACTCAAACCCTTGCCAATCGTGAGGGAACACTGCTTCAAGCACGAAAGGGGGAGTCAGTGAAGGTAAGATAAAGGCGAGGGACTTCCATACATCCGAACAGAACCAAGGAAATCTTACTTGGAGAGGCGAGTGAACGTGAGGGTCGGACACAAACCAATCGTGAGGTAGAGAGAGTCGTGAGAGCGTAAAAAGAGTATTGTCCACGGCCCTCGCGAGTAATCTCGTGCGGAATCTTCAGCGGCGATCGCGAAATCGGACGAACGAGCAATGGAATCGAAGCTTCCGAGCTTACCCAACTATCTTGCTATGAGCGCGATGCGAGCGCGAGAGCAGAACGGCGGGAGGCGATCTTCGAGGTTGGGATGGCTTATCTCTGATGAACACCGGAGAGTAGCTTGTGAAGGAGACAGAGGGACGACGGAGAGAGGTGTGAGGCTACATAAAGCGTGAGGATCTCTGATGGACACGAGAGAGCAGCTTGCGAAGGAGAAGGTGAGGGATGACGGAGAGAGAGGCGTGAGAGTGCAGAGGAGGCGTGAGGCTGCGTGAGGCAATGGTAAGGAAGAGGAGGCTTAGGGTTTTCTTATTAGAAAAGGGCAAAAGCAGATTTTGGTTAATAAATGAGGACAAAATGGGCAACTAACAAATTTTCATTAAACAAAAGAAGTTGCATCCCGAAAATGCTACTTTGAGAATGCACCTCCACCCCTCCATTCCCCTAAAGGCCTTTGAAGCCCCTTGGAGATGCAATTGCATCTCCCCAAAGTCCTAAAAAAAAATGAACCAAACACCACAGCATTTGGCCAAACCCCTTTAGAGCCCAAATGATCATTCCAAATGCTGAACCAAATAGGGCCTTAATGTTCAACTAGCCACCACACAGGGCGCATGTTTCCACCGAGTGCTCTCCATCGTGGACTTCACTAGCTCTCTAATTCAATTCCAGATTGTTACCCCAATCACTTTCCACTATGAGATGATTTTAAAATAAAAACATCACAAGTATCATAACTTTTATTGAAAAGCTTAATTGAGTATAATAACTTTATTTTTGACCACATAAATATTATAACTTTTAAAAAATATTCATTTGAGTGCCATAACTTTCAATCTATAATTTAAGTACAATTTTTTTTAGAAATGTTCATCCAAGTGTTGGAACTCCGATATGACATAACACTTATGATGAACATTTTAAAAAAGTTATAGCACTCATGTAATAAAAAAGAAGTTATAGCCCTTAAGTGAGTACTATACATAAGTTAACACTTAATTAATTGGAAAAAAAAATTAAGCAACTTAAGTGAGCGCCGTACGCAAGTTATAACACTTATGATGTCCTTATCCTCAATTAGCGTGCAAATATGATGAGATGACGATGATGATTGTGGGATCAACTTTGTCCCTTGCTCTCTTTTCTATTTGGTAGACCTCTTTACTGATACATGAAAATGTGTTAATTCTAAATGCAAAGTAAACAATATTTTTGTTTAGGGTTTGGGGTCGATCCCTAATTTGCTATACAATGAACAACTAAATGGGTCTATAAAAATTGAGGTGCCGATAGAAGTATGATCATGGAGCCGAAAATCAAGGACGTTGCAGTTTTAATTTCAAGTTTGAATATTAACCACTTAGAAGCGGTTATATTTGGTAAAAGTCCATATAAGCCATGTTGAACCATTGTAAAAGGCCCTGACAATCTTGAAGGCAACTATGTACTTTTTAATTTATCAATTTCCAATAATTGCATTTGTCCAATTCGTAGATTTAGTTAGTTCAGTTCCGTTTCCGGATTCCTGTCTGAATTGCCACTGAACACTGATCTAATAAGAACTGGAAATTTACCTTTGGTAAATAATATTTAGTCGATTGAACAATTCGTAGTGAAACAATAGGACCATCATTATTCGGGACTTTATGACCATCACATGGAAAAAGGTTAGTCAGACTTTAGCATCCACTACCACGGAAAAGAATGTTTGTGATTTAGGACCATCACATGGAAAAAGGTTATTCAGACTTTAGCACCCACTACCACGGAAAAGAATGTTTGGGACTTCAGGACACTCCTGCTCAACACAACTCTTCTTCGCTTGCTGTTCCATCCGCGATTCTATAAAAAGGTATTGTTGACACCAATTTAAAAACAAAACAAAACAAAACAAACAACAAAAAATTAATTTTAAAAAATTAATTAATTAATTAAAAAAAAGTATAGGGGTTGGGTCGGGCCAGATTTGGCTTTGGCCCGACCCACCCCTCTTCCTTTCTTCTTCCCTGCGCGTGGGCCTGAGCCCGGCCCCATTTTCTTCCCTTCAGCCCAGCCCCCGTCCCGGTTGCTCCCCACCTTCAGCCCAGCCAATGACGAACCGGTCTTCTCCGTCCCTAGAGCGCGCAACTTGTAGCAAAGGGAGAAAAGACAGCACAAAGGAGTAGGGGCAGAGGTCAGAGCAGGGAGGAGCAGATGTTTGGAGAAGACGAGCAGGGAGACGAGGGGCAGAGGATAAGGGGCGATCGTAGAGGGAGAAAGGAGGAGGACGAACCGCATAGGGGGAACAGGAGAGGGGAGCAACAGGATAGGAAATGGGGGGGAGGCGACCGGAGACGCCTTGCCACTGCCGGAGAGCTGCCCTAAGATGTCTTGCCACCGTCGGAGAGCTGCCCGGAGACGCCCTACCATCTCTCTTGAAACACAGGTAGGCATTTCGTCGAGCACCTTGTGTGTGTGTTTTTTTTTTATTTGAGTCGGACCTCCTCTTGACCAATTTGGGTGAGCTCTGGCCACCACTTGTCCTCCATGACTGTCTTTGATGTTTTGGCGTATTACCCTGAGGTTTGTGACCGGTGCTCGGGCCTTGGGCAAGCCAAAACTCCCTAGATCCATGATGCACGCCGCCTGCTCGCTGAAATGCCCAAATGACTCTTCTTCCCCAACTCCTTCGTGTAGAGCCCGGCTTAGATTTTTGGCCACCGGAGGGCCGTTGCCGCTTGCCTGGAAGCCGGGCTGTGCCCCGCCTGACCGGGGTGGCACCGTCGTGGCTGTGGCCAGAGGAGCCGCCCTTGTCACTCGCTATTGCCGTCCCCGCCGCGATTGGAGAATTGCGGGGTAGGGGTCGTGGGTCGAGCTGGGCCAAATCTCTCTGGCATGCTCGGCCCCTTTCCCCTACAGGCCAACAGCCTAGAGTTGACTTGGGCTGTGGGGGCCTGTGGGGGAAGGCCCTTCTCGTTTGCAAAAGGGGCTGGGCCCATTCGGACGAGCTGACCAGCTCGCCCCCAAGCAGGCCGAACTTGGGTCCGGTCAGATCGGATTGGACCCGCTTCGACTGGGTCATACCTGAGTCAGGTCAGACCGAACCAGACCCGGCCTAGCCAAAAAAAATTCCAAAAAAAAAATAAAAATATATATATATTTAAAAAAATTTAAAAATTTAAAAAATTTCAAAATTAAAAAAATGTAGGGTTTGGTTAGGAATTGCCATGTCTTGCATTCTTAGTGTAATTAGGCATTTATTTGCTCGTATATTAATTATATTGCATGTTTAATTCGTATATTTGATTATGTTTAATTGCATGTGCTCAATTTACTACAATTAAGATCTTGGTTGCTAATTGTTATTTTACTGATTGTGTATCCGCATGATCGCTTCACATGTTAGTGGATATGTATAAAATCAATCCAAACTACTTGATAAAAATATTTTCTTTTAAAATGAACAAGATTATGTACCGAAAGGGCACTAATTGGTCAATTAGTGTAATCAAGTCCCCGACTCTAGATTCTCTGGTTGCGTAGGAAGTAATGTACACTCACATGCCTCACTTGGTTTATAGCCGACCCTAATAGGCTAGTGGCTACTCTTTTTTACAAAATTATTAAAAATACCCCAACGTCACTCAAGGTATGGGGCTTGGGAGAGCTCGCACCTAATCATAGGTCTTAGGTCAATCTTTTAGGCAATACCCCTAAACCTATCCTCTCGCTCCGAGAGGTAGGTCGCGACAGGTATGATTTCGCTTCTCACCTGCAACATCACAACATTCGACTTCTTTCCTCCTAGAATCACTGATATCCTCTTGCAAATTTATCCTCCGTGTCTGAACTCCCACTACCACTGCAGAAGCAGCGTGAAGAAATCCACTCCTTCTCCGCCGTCGGCTCAACAGCTTGTGCTTCTCCCTATTCTACTACTCCTATTGGCATGGGTTCAATGTTGGAGACTGCTCAATGCTGGGCTTCGTAAATAATAAGAGCATTTTTAGGTAAGGGATTATGATTTCAAGATAACGACTTCTTATCTTTCTGACAATAAACTAAATTCACATTGTCCGCCGGTTCCATGAATTTGCTATGGATTTCCTTGACTCAATAAGCTCTAACTATAGACCAGTTTTTCATAAACACCTTTGCCATGATGGTTTTCATAGAATAATTTTGAAGGTGGAACACTCAAATTCACTAAACTCGACTCTAGTTAAGAAAAGAAGGAGACAAATAGGCTTTTTCTTTTAATTTTCTTTTCTTTAAAGAAATGATTACCATACTTGACTTTATATAGGTTTGTACATGACTAGTGATCTTAAATAACTCATAAATGTATCTATCATTCTGAGATAATACATTCCATAAATTTACAAAACATTGAACTAGACGGACATTCTAAACATACACACCACTTGCACGTAAGGGATTAAATATTTATGGGTGCACGTTGGACATTCACGAATTTAGTTTAATTACTAACAGATTTCACATGAAGTAGGTGTTAACTAGACATTACACACCACTTGCATGAGATGAGATTCTAGTTACTGCTGCCGTATTATGAACTCAGGGTTATTGTACATTATCTTCATGTTAATGAACATGTTGCACCATTAGAATATGTCTCATGCGTTTAATTACAAATGAGAGGAGACTATTAGTGATATATGATATTTGTTTGGTGGGATATTTGTTTGGTGGACACTGTCATGAAACTTAACAAGTAGACGGGATCAAAGAGTAGGATTATTGACAAATCTTTTACTTGCGATTTGAAACTAGGCTCCGGCCGCCTAAGTCTATAATCCATAATAATTCTGATAGACCCATTATTCTGATCCCCATCCAATGTATTACTAAAGCCCTTCTACGGCTTGGCATAGTCTGCGGGATCTCGTAAAAATAATCCCAGTGGGAGAATCTATAGAAGTGTACGATCGCAACTACGACCTCAATGAAACGAACTTCCACTGATCCTTTTTCGTGCAAGAAAGGTAGGAGAAAAAGTCCAAGCATTTGAGACACGTGTCCGCGATGAGGAATATCTCAAGGGGTTGGACGTAAATGGGACAAATCGTATTCTTCATAGTCAACTGATGCCTAACATGTACCTTGTAACATCCCGGGTCTCCACTGTACACATCTTGTCCGCTTTAGACACTAAGTCCTCACAGTTTTGTTCCTCTTGGGGCAGCCCATACTACCCCAAGAAAACGCGTATTGCAAGGGCAGAGGCACGGACACACCGCCATCCCTCTCCCAAGCCAATATATTGTCCTCTTTGTGTACATACACCCACAACAGAGTGCTCAGAGTGTACAGCGTAGCGGTCCCACTCAAGGCTTTGTTTCCTCTGCCCACAGGCTCAGAACGCATATGTACAGTTAGAGGGACCCAAGCTTAATAAGATAGCCCAGGACTCCCTCCCTAGGCGATGTGGGACAAGAGAGGGACCCCTTCCTTGCGCACGTCCAAGGATCGCCGCTCGAGCCATCACACTCTCCACCTCTTAATAGAACAGTGTCCTCGCTGTGGCCCCACACGAGGTCAGGAGTCAGAACAGCAGTCTTGCTGTGGCCTCACACGCGGTCGAGAGCCGGCTCTGATACCACTTAACAACTGCTTCAACCTTCTTTGGATCCACTAATATGCCATCATTCGAGATCACATGACCCAAGAATTCTATATGATCAAGCCATAAATCACACTTACTAAATTTGGCATACAACTTCTTTTCCTGCAAAGTCTTCAAGACAAATCTCAAGTGTTATTCATGTTCCTCTAAACTCTTCGAATACACTAAGATGTCATCAATGAACACCACAATAAATTTGTCTAGATATTCCTTGAACACTCTGTTCATCAAGTCCATGAAGGCAGCAAGCGCATTTGTTAATCCAAAAGGCATGACGAGAAATTCATAATGGCCATACCTTGTTCTGAAAGCGGTTTTAGGGACATCATCTATCTTTATCTTCAACTGATGATGTGGCATCCCAAATATTTGAGACAAGTCTTAAGATGTATTAAGGCCTATGATTAGGTAATTAATTTACCTATGGTTTATGCTTTAGCCATTAGTTTTCTCTTAAGGCTATGTGTTATGTGCTTGTGTTCTTGAATTTTTGAAATTTGGACTATAGGATAAATTAAGGAGAAAAATCTATGCTTGAACATGCATTTTATAGACTAAGTTTCCATAGATAAAATGTTACAAGATTTTTTTTGGCTATGTGGAATTTAGTAATTAAATTCCTAAAAGAAAGAATAAGAAAGGGGGGTAAAATTTGATTTTTTTTTTTTAGGTTGGGCCTTAGGCCCAAGAATGGACCTTTAATGGGCCAAGTTGGCCGGCCCATTAAGGCCCACAAGTGGGCTGCCGTCGACTGAGAAGGGGGGGGAGGAGTGGTCGGCCCACTTCTTCCAAGCCCAACCCCAAGCCCATCTTGCTACTTTGCCAAGTGGCAAAAGAAAACCTCATGCATTGGCCATTGAGGGAGGCAATCTAATGATTGCAATTTGGGGAAATCAAAAGGAAGAGGAGAGAGAGAGGGTGGCCGGATGGTGTCATTCGGCTAAGTGAGAGAGAGAGAGAGAGAGAGGGTTGCGAGAGAAAGGGAGAGGGAGGCCGAGAGAGGAGAGGCCGCGAAGGAGGAGGAGTCGCCCGTCGCCGCCGCACGCCGCCCGTTCGTCCGCCGTGTGCCGTCATTCTCCTTGATCTAGAGGCAAGTTAGGATCCAATCTCTACTCTTGCATGTGTGTCTTGCATGTGTGGTTGAATCTTTGGGTGTCTAGAGGTGAGGAACCGAAGCTAGTGTGGTTTGTTCTTGAAAAAGCTTGCTGATTTCGTGTATACCGCCTGAGTCAGAATCTTGTGAGAGCTTGCATGCATGTTTTGAGTTCGATTTTGAGTTTTATTTCTTCATTAAAGTTGTATCCAACATCTTAAACTACAACATACTAAAATTTGGTACAAAATGATGAAGATTTAAGGGGTCAAACTCCCATCCTACGGAGACACTAGATCTGGAACTATTTCGCCGACCTTGTGGTAGATTTGTGGTTGCATGTTGATTTTTATCAAGAATCGCTCTTCGACTTCTTCATGAAACTTGTAGAGAACATCTTAAAGACCAACATAATCAAATTTGAAGTAAAATGAACAAATTTAGCCTAGGGAATCGACCTACTCTTGAAGATGGTAAATCTGGGAACGCAACACTGGGCACCCGAGACTTCATGGACCCATATGGAAGCTGTTCTTTGGAAATTTGACTTAGATCCCTTCATGAAAGTTGTAGGGGACCTCTTGAAGTAAAACATATCCAAATTTCAGAGAAAACGAAGAAGGATAAGTAGGTAAAAACTCGATATTTCGGACATAGGTACACTGGACGTTTCGGTATGAGGACCAGAAGCTTCGAACGACTATAGGAAATTATCTAAAACGAATCTTAACTATAACCTGGTAAAAGTTCATAATTTTCGGAGGTCGTTTGGGCATTTTAATTGAATTACTTCAAAAATTGCACATTCTGTCTTTATCCGAAATTTCATGCGGTGATTGTGTGAATATTATCTTTTGTGTAGAACTTGATTGGCCATGTGTTTTTCATGAAATCACTATCTTACTTTCTTGATTTTCATATGCTTTAATTTCATAATTTTGGGATTCACGTGGATATTTAATTTAAATATTTTCAAAGTGATGTAAGCTGGAATTTAAATAAATTCTAAAAAGGCATGGTAAATGGATTATTTGAGTGGCACAAATTCCATAAACCCAATTGTTATGAATGATCGTGTCTTGCTGCATGTATGATGATGACTAATGATGCATGCATAGATCAAAGAATGAAAGGGATTTTGTTTGCCATTACATCATGTGCCATGTTAAATTGAGGCCTAAATTGGTAAACATGAACAATGACAAATGAGGAAACTGTTTGTGGCAGATGATAATGCCCTGGGAGTATCAGGATGCCCGGGATGGAGGGTGCCGGATGCCCGGAATGTATAGAGATACATGACCGGATGGCCCTGGGAGTGTCAGGATGCCCGGAATGGTTGGGTGCTGGAAGCCTTGGAGGTCTTTGCCCGAGGGGATGCCTCGTGATGCCAGTTGAGATGCGAGATGCCCGGAATGTGGGGGTGCCGGATGCCCGGTGGCCTTAAGTGGCTAAATGCCGGAGGTTTTTCTCGCGATGCCAGGATGTGGTGCGAGTGTAAAGTATGGGATAAAATTGATGATCCTGAGAAAGAGTGATGTGGTGATTGAAGTGAAAGCTAAAAGTGGAAATTGAATCATGCATATGTGACATGATATGATGATGATTACCTATGGCATGATGATATGTATATGTGACATGATATGATGATGATTACCTATGGCTTGATGATATGCATATGTGACATGATATGATGATGATCACCTATAGCATGATGATATGCATATGTGACATGATATGATGATAATCACCTATGACATGATGATATGATGACATGATGACATGATGACATGTATATAAGATAGGATGATGATATGCATGAATGATATGATATGATGATGATCATTTATGGCCTGATGATATGTACGTGTTATGATTGTGATGATGATGTATGATGGTATATACATGGCTTCGAGGTAAGTATGCTTGAATGCATGAACGACATGTATGATGCTATGATTGTATTGTATGATGCATGGAGTGGTTATTGGATTCCTTTACCTGCTGAGTGGTTGTACTCACCCCTTCGGGGACCAACATTTCAGATTAGTACGATGCCGCTTCCTACTGTCACGCGGGGCGTCTTTTACGGCCTTCCTTCTGATGTGGAGGTCGAGTGGGCGGAGATCGACTGTCCCGCCGTCCCTGGTCTGACGTTTATACGGATTCGTACGTTTGTGATGTATGATGTGGGCCTGTCTAGGGGCCCGGTCGTTCAGGAGTTCGTATTTGTTCACGTTCACCGAGATGGAGTGATGCAGGGGATGCTGCCACCCCCATCGCATGACGCACCGGGGTGGGTGTGATGGCCCGCGCGTGAGGAGTAGGAGTTGCAACTTTTTGAGAAATAGCCGACACTAGTTGTTCGAAGGGGGGGATCATACACGTTGAATATAGTGGGTCGAGTGTTTCTTTTTGGGGTTCACGGCCGAGTATAGTGAGGAATCTTGGCCTTTCTTTTGATGTACCGACCCATGAAAACCCTTCATGAAAATATGTAAATAAAGTGGCTCGGCTTTATCTTTTTCCTGTGGAAATTAGTGGTGTGCATTGTATCATGTTTGTTGGAGGGAAAGGTGGTGATATTAATTTATGCTTTTGCTAATGAGTCGCGCTGGGACTGTTTAATAAAAAAGAAAAGAAAAAGAAGGCGAAGAAAAATGCCTAGGAACTTTGATGCTTCTTCTAAGAGTGTGCTAGTGTTCTTTAGGTGTAGCGTTTAGTATCTGTGGCGACCCTACCGGTTTTTGGGGGTGCCACAGATGATACCCAGAACGAATGTTGATCTTGGAAAATACCTGAGCTCCCTGAAGTTGATCAAATAAATCTTCCATCCGGGGCAAAGGATGTTTGTTTTTTACCGTTACCTTGTTAAGCTCTCGGTAATCTATGCAAAGCCGCATACTACCATCCTTCTTTTTCACAAATATAACAGGAGCTCCCTAAGGTGAAATACTAGGTCTGATGAAACCCTTATCCAAAAGCTCTTACAGCTGCGTTTTCAATTTTTTCAATTCAGTGGGTGCCATCAGATATGGTGCCTTAAAGATTGGTGTTGTACCGGGCATCAATTCAATACAAAACTCAATTTCTCTATCAAGAGGCAAGCCTGGTAAATCCTTAGGAAATGCACTTGGAAACTCTCTAACGATAGGAACATCTTCCAACTTTACTACAACCTTACTTGTGTCTTTTACACAAGCTAAATAACCACAACAACATTTTCTCAAAAGTTTCCTCGCTTGCAAAGCCAAGATCAACCTTGGAGAAGTGTTTTGACAACTTCCCGAAAAAGAGAATTCGGGTTGATTCGAAAGTCTAAATATCACTTTCTTTGAAAAACAGTCAACAATAGCACGATAGGTAGATAACCAATCTAGAAATCAATATCTTAAACCAAACAAATAACATTTTGCAACATAGCCCATCATCCATTTCATATCCATTTCTCAAATCATCATAAACCTTTTCATAAGTCAGTTGCAAAGCAATTTCATATATATTTCTCCACAAACCTTGTATAACATGCTTTTCAAACATTCACAATCAACTAAAGAGTAGCAATTACTCGATCTGGCTTTTATGCAATAAAAATGCTCTTCTCGATTCAATATATATACATATATACTTCAAGACATGATTTTATAAAACCAAAGAAGATATAGTACCACTCACCTCGTCGTCTACGACCAAATGATGAACGATACTCGTACCGTCGAACTCAAGGCCCTATCAAATAACCGAGAAAAATGTTAAAATCTAATAAAACTCTATCTCCATTGCGGAACAATTAAATTACACCTTAACTCTAACAAAAGGACTTCCACGCACTAACAAATCGCATAACCAAAACTATTGTTCAAGCCAATCGTGACGCGGAGTATAAGCGCACATATTGTCCGCTTTGGACACTAAGTCCTCACGGTTTTGTTCCTCTCAGGGTAACCCATACCACCTCAAGAAAACGCGTATTGCAGGGGCAGAGGCGCGGACACACCCCCATCCCTCTCCCAAGACAATATATTGTCCTCTTTGTGTACATACGCCCACATTAGAGTGCTCAGAGTGCACAGCGCAGCGGTCCCACTCAAGGCTTTGTTTCCTCCGCCCAGAGGCTCAGAATGTGTATGTATAGTTAAAGGGACCCATGGCCTTATAAGATAGCTCAGGACTCCCTCCCTAAGTGATGTGGGACAAGAGAGGGACTCCTCCCTTGTGCACGTCTGGGGACCGTTACTCTGGTCGTCACACTCTCCACCTCTTAACAGAACAGCGTCCTCGCTATGGCCCCACACGAGGTCGGGAGTCAGAATAGCATTCTTGTCGTGGCCCCACACGCGGTCGGTAGTTGGCTCTGATACCACTTGTAACATCCCAGGTCTTCCACTGTACACATATTGTCCACTTTGGATAGTAAGTCCTCACGATTTTGTTCCTCTCGGGGCAACCCATACCACCCTAAGAAAACGCGTATTGCAGGGGCAAAGGTGCAGACACACCGCCATTCCTCTCCCAAGCCAATATATTGTCCTCTTTATGTACATACACCCACATCAGAGTGCTCAGAGTGCACAGCGCAGCGGTCCCACCCAAGGCTTTGTTTCCTCCGCCCATAGGCTCAGAACGCGTATGTACAGTTAGAGAAACCCAAGCCTTATAAGATAGCATAGGACTCCCTCCCTAGGCGATGTGGGACAAGAGAGGGATCCATTCCTTGCGCACGTCCAAGGATCGCCGCTTAGGCCGTCACACTCTCCACCTCTTAATAGAATAGCGTCCTTGTTGTGGCCCCACACGAGGTCAGGAGTCAGAACAACATTCTTGCAGTGGCCCCACACGCGGTTGGGATGTGGCATCCTAGAATTTCATGGCAACCTTTGGATGCATTACGACCTATGGAAAGGTGATGGAAGTGTCATTAATTTATGTTATGGCCTTTAGACCAAAGAATTGTAATAGATTAAGGCCAAGTATTTTAATGGAAAAATTGTTTGGATGGAAATATATCTTATGTTCATGGGTTATCAAGGTTTGTGCTATAGGACAATTTGATAAGGAAGATTTTGTTCTTGACTATGCACTTTATAGGTTTGATTTTTTATGGATTAATGTCACAAAATCTTTTGGCCATATTATTTTGCAATTAGGTATTTATTTGAGTGGGGAAATAATGGTGGATTATTAAAGGGAGTGGGCTGATTTCTTAAGGCCAAAAACCAGTCCACAATCCCCCACCATTCGACCGGCCCAAGACCGCCCAAACCAGCCCACCGTTTCCCCATTTGGTCGACCAAGGCTGGCCCAAGTCTAGCCGAATGAGGCCCATCTTCTTTGCATGCCAATTAACAAGTGGCTAGGGGGGATTATCCAAGTGTCATCTTGCATGCAATGTGATGATTACTTGCTAATCATGAAGGGGAAGAGAAGAAGAAGGGGCGGATTTATCAAGGGGGGGGTTGTTGCATGAGAGAAAGAGGGAAAGAGAGAAAGGGAGAAATAGAGAAAGGGAGGAAGAGAGTGAACCGAGACAGAGTCTGAGCGTGAGCCACGAAGGGGAAGAGGGAGACCGTTGACGCCGCCAAGCCCTGCCGTCGATCGAGCCCGCCGAAGCCCCAAGTCGCCGTTGCTTGCTCGTTTTCGTTGAACTTGAAGCAAGTAGAGTCCGTTAGCCTACATTTTTCTTGCTATGGTTGTATGTGAAGTGAAATGGGTGTTAGAAATGCTTAGGTTGTGGTGCTAGATGCAAATTTTGAGTGAGTAATGTTAGTTTTCCTAGAACAATCAAGCTGTTGCATGTAAAAACAGTTCGACCCCTTGCTGTTCTGTGAATTCTAGGTGAGTATCTAATCGAAATCTCACTGCATTATCTTGATGAAAGTTGTAGAGGACTTCATAGAGCATAACATATCAAAATTGGAGAGGAAATGAACAAGTATAGGTCGGTGAAACCATTTTTCTTTGAAGAAATTTGATCTGGAAATCGTTGTGTTGAACTAGTGTGATTCTGTGAATTTTATAAAATTATCCGGTTGAAATCTGATCTTGTGTCCTTGATGAAAGTTGTAGATGAAATTATGAGGAATAACATACTGAAAATTGAGAAGAAACGAACATGTGTAGGTCAGTGAAACGAATTCTCTTTGAAAGGGGTTAATCTGGAAAACCGTACCAAGAATAGGGAGAATTAAATCGACTATAGCTCTTAATATAGAACAAATTTGATTTCGATTTCTTCATGAAACTTTTACCTCTAGGTCTTTTATATAACATATCAAAATTTCAGAATTTTTGGAGCTGATTTAGAGTTTATGCCGAATTTTTGAATGAAACTGTGAAAGGGTGACGTTCTGAAATTTTAAAAGGCTGTGATACATGGACCGTACCGAATTGTATGAAGCTCTTTTGATATCATGTTCTGCATGAAATATTTACTTCTAGGTCTCATCTACAGCATGTCAAATTTTTAGAATTCATTAAGACCATTTACTAATTTTCCTAGAATTTTAACTAAAGGAGTGCATTCTGTTTTATCCGAAAATTGCTGTATTTTCAAAAATAAATGAATTGCTCTATGTGATATAATGTCTTGAGTGGTTGCTTTTGCTGCACATGTGGTGAAATCTAGCGTGTCATATAATACAAAAAAGCTGGTTTAGACCTTTGACATTATTGCATCAAATGCCATGTTGAAAGTGAAACATACATGTGAATATAAATTGTGATAATGATGATACCGTCGGACCCTTGAGTCCACGATGTCCTCGGGAGTGTCGAGATGCCCGGAGGAGTGTGCCGGATGTCCTCGGGAGTTTCGAGATGCCCGAAGGTGTGTGCCGGAGGCTCCTCGCAATGCCAGGTTGGGTGCGAGCGATAAATGAGGGATGCAAACACTGATCTCTGGGAAGAAAGATGAAATGAGATCCTTCTTGAAAAATTAAAATTGAAAATTGAGTCATGTGCATGGGTGTGTGCATATGGCATGATGCATGATCTGCTTCTGAAAATAAATTGATACTATATGATATTGAGAATGCAATCATGAATGCTTGAATGGATCTCATGGGGATATACACAAGATTATGTATGTGCATATGGTATGGAATGAACCTCATGGAAACACAAGCATGACTGCATGGTGGTATATGCATGATGGCATGGTGAGATATGCACGACTGCATGGTGATGTATGCATGACTGCATGGTAATGTATGCTCGATAGTATGGATGATACGCACTTTATTCGTGATGTCTTGATTATTTTGCTTGTTGCACTGTGTAGTCTAGTGGATCTTTACTGCTGAGTAGTTGTACTCACCCCTTTGGGGATTAATATTTCAGATTAAAAGATACCTCTACCACCGGTTGCGCGTGGTACTTTCTATGGCTTACCGTCTGATGTTGAGGTTGAGTGCGCGGAGCATATCTGTATTAGTGTTCCTAGTCTAGTGTTTGTCCGAGTTCGTGTGTTGGTAATGTACGATGTGGGTCTGGCTGGGGGCCCTATAGTCCAAGAGTTCCTGTTCGTTCATGTTCGACGCGACGGGGTGATGCTAGGGATGCTGCCGCCACCACCGCCCGATGCACCGGGGTGGGTGTGATGGCACGTACGACTGGTAGAAGATGACACTTTTCGGATAGCCGACACTTGATGATGGATAGGTGTACATGTCTGATGTAGGGTCGAGTTTCTTTTGAGTTATAGCCAAGCATAATTAAAAGTTTTGGCCTTTTGCTGTACCGACCCAAGATGTCCATCATGAAAATGTAAATAAAAGTGACTCGGCTTTATCTTTTTATCTGATGCGTAGTTGGTGTGCATTGCATTATTGTTGTTGGAGTAAGGGATAGGGAGATTTGATTATGCTTCCGTTATATGAACTGCGCTGGGACCATTTCAAATAAAAAAAGAAAAAGAAATTTTTTATTAACCCCTATGAATTATGGACTCACTACAACCAGAAAGTATCATAGTGTTATGGATAAGTGATTAGTACCTGTGGCGACCGTAACGGATCGGGGGTCGTGTCGAGGGGGTGCCACACGGGAGTTGGCTCTGATACCACTTGTAACATCCCGGGTCTCCACTGTACACATATTGTCCGCTTTAGACACTAAGTCCTCACGGTTTTGTTCATCTTGGGGCAGCCCATACTACCCCAAGAAAACGCGTATTGCAGGGGTAGAGGCACGGATGCACCGCCATCCCTCTCCCAAGCCAATATATTGTCCTCTTTGTGTACATATGCCCACGTCAAAGTGCTCAGAGTGCACAGCGCAGCGGTCCCACTCAAGGCTTTGTTTCCTTCGCCCACAGGCTCCAAACGCGTATTGCAGAGGCAAAGGCACGGACACACCGCCATCCCTCTCCCAAGCCAATATATTGTCCTCTTTGTGTACATACGCCCACATGAGAGTGCTCAGAGTGCACAGCGTAGCGGTCCCACTCAAGGCTTTGTTTCCTCCGTCCACAAGCTCAGAATGCGTATGTACAGTTAGAGGGACCCAAGCCTTATAAGATAGCCCAGGACTCCCCCCTAGGCGATGTGGGACAAGAGAGGGACCCCTTCATTGTGCACGTCCGAGGATTGCCGCTCTGGTTTGTTCCTCTTGGGGTAGCCCATACTACCCCAAGAAAACGCATATTGCAAAGGCAGAGGCACAGATGCATTGCCATCCCTCTCCTAAGCCAATATATTGTCCTCTTTGTGTACATACGCCCACGTCAAAGTGCTTAGAGTGCACAACGCAGCGGTCCTACTCAAGGCTTTGTTTCCTCCGCCCACAGGCTCAGAACGAGTATGTACATTTAGAGGGACCCAAGCCTTATAAGATTGCCCATGACTCCCTCCCTAGGCGATGTGGGAAAAGAGAGGGACCCCTTCCTTGCGCACGTCCAAGAATCGCTGCTCGGGCCGTCACATACCTTAACTGTAATGTAGCAGGGCAAGTCGTCATAGCAGAGGCCAGTCATGCTGGTTAGGTAGTTACTTTAAAAGTCTAGAAAGCTTCTTAATTGTTGTCTTTGCTGCTTTTCTTCGCTCTTTCGGCGTACTTCCCAGTCGATTCATCGGTCAAAAGAATAGAAATGGAGGTTATCGCAAACTTAGGCAGAGATTCTTTGCGGTATGCAAATGCATGTTTAATAGATCATTACTTTTAGGATCAGTTTGTTTTGCAAATTTTTTTTCCTAAAATTGGTAACATGCAACGCTTGAAATTATCAATTAGCGAAAAATATTATTATCATAGAGAACAATTTATATCTAAAAAAATTTGTGGACGATAAAAACACTTTTCTTATTGATTTTTAGCAGTTATTTTTAGGAAAATATTGTTTAAATCATTCGTTTATCGCACCTTAAATTTACATTTAAACCACGGGAAAAGTACCAAAAAAATATGTTGCATTTGTGTCAATTTAGTTATAAACATTTCAATTGTGCCAATTAAGTCCTGAACTTTTTAAAAATTTGCCAATGTAGTTCATCTAGTCAATTTTGATAAAAAAAAATCATTGGTATGGATGTCAACTATCCGATGTGATATGATCGGTGTTGAATTAGACAAATTTTTTTTTTTATTTTGTTTTTAGTTTTTCTGATTTTTTTATTACATTTTTCTTCTCTTTTCTTTTCTTTTCACAACTGTGGGTCAACTCTGCCTTTTGCTAGCCATGGGCAAGAATCTTCGTGCCCTTGCCAACCACAAGTAAGGGCATCAAGCCCTTGTGTAGATTTAAGATAGGGCTGCGATGCCCTCACCTAGTCTAGGCAAGGGCCATAATGCCCTAGTTGGCCACAAGCGAGGACCGAAAGCCCCTCACCTATGGCTAGCGAGTAGGGGTGTCCAAAACCGAATCAAACCGAACCAAAAAATTCAGTTTTTTCGGTTCGGTTCTCATTAAAAATCGAATTTTTTTTATCTGTTTGGTTTTTATTGGTTAATCGAACCAAACCAAGTCAACAAACTGATAAGAGCTTATTTCTTGAAAATGAAAAATATATACAACAGAAAAAAAAAAACAAAAAAAAAAAACCAAATGCAAAAACCGAAAACCGAAAGCTAAAAACCAAAAGTTGAAAAACGGAATCGAACCAAACCGAACCCAAATTTCGGTTCGGTTTGCATTCGGTTCAGTTCCGAAGTTTTACTAACGGTTCGGTTCGGTTTTGAATCGAAAAAACCGAACCGAACCGAACCGTTGACACCCCGACTAGCGAGGGTGTCACGGATCTAGGTAAGGGCCTAACGCCCTCACATGTTGCTGGTGAGGGTTTGAAGGTCTTCACCTACAGTTAGTGAGGGTTACGACGCCCTTGCTTGTTATTGGCCATCTCACCGGCCTAGAGTTTTTGGGAAAAGAAGAACAAAATTAAAAAAAATAAAAAAATAAATTCATAAAAATATTGAAATTTGTTTGCATTAGCGTCAATCATGTCATATAAAATGACCAACATCCATGTTAGGAATTTCAAGTCAAAATTTGTCGAATGAATTACATTGGCAAATCATCAAAATGTTTATAATCTATTAGTAGAATTGAAAGAATTATAACTGAATTGACACAAATGCAATTGACTTTTTGGATACTTTTTCCCTTTAAATCTCAATATTTGTCTGATCCTTAGCTACATTATTTACTTCTTCGTGATTATGGTCTTGAGGTCCTACATCTAGGTTTTTAGAAATAATTTTGATTTAGCTTTTAATAGAATATATTATAGATAATTTTTTTTTTATAAAAGCTCTTTATTTCTAAAGATGAAGATATATAGCCATTCGGTGAATCTTTTTTCTGTAACAAGAAAAATGGTTCCTGTGTTTCGGTTGTTAGGTCTCTTCATGATAGCTAACGGCTTTTGAGGTTTCTAGGCATTGCTGGCCTTCCCCATAAACTGTAACAAGACATTGATTTCTTCGATTACAATAAATAAGCTGAATGACTTGTGGATTTTGCGATTGATATACTTACTAGTTTTATCATTACTTCGGTATATTATATTGTATACTCCTTCTCGAAATGACAAATGTTTATTTTGTAGCTTAATATACACTATTTATTTTATGCTTGAGTATTGATTTTTCTTCATTATAAGCGCAGGTTAAGTGCAGCCTGCCTAGCTAGAAGGTAAAGACATAGAGGCTGCAGCCCTTCAGTAGGGAGAAAATATTTACTATGGAGAAAATCTTGTGTACCGTAAAAGTGTCACGTCAATTTTACTCTGAACTATTCACACGTCGACAAATGTTCTCGGGACCCGCCACGTCAGCCAACTTTAAACTAGCGCTCTCCTTTCTTGACCCGACTACGTTGTCTCCCAAATAGCGCTCTCCGATGAGGGCCGCGCTCCCACCGATGACGGCGATGCTCCCTCCCGACGACGGCTTCTATCTCTACTCCACGGCCTCTTCGCTCCCTGACAATAGCCTCTCTCTCTTCTCCACGGCCTCTTCCTCCCAACCTCTTTCTTCCTGAATTGCGCTCTCTCCCGACGCTAGGCTTTCTCTGACGACGGCCGTGCTCTCTCCGCTCTGCTCAAAGCCGTCTCTCCCGAGAAGCCCTAGATCTGCGACGACAATCCCCGCTTTTTAGGTTCAATATTTTTTTTTTCTAATCAGGGTTTTATGTCCGCGTCTTTGTGTTGGGTGAAGCTAACATGTTGATTGTGAAAATTCCTTGTTTTGCCACCATGTGCATAGGGGTGGTTCTAGCAAAATAGAGATGCAGTCACTCTATTCTCTCGTCTAATCTTCAATCGCTTCCACACTCGGCTCGGGTCAAAGCCGTCCCCTGGAGAAGCCCTAAATCTATGGCACGACCAGTGTTGGAATATGATATGCGGAAATGACAGGATCTTGCAATTTATGTCAACGCGAAATCACCAAAGAAATAAACGAGAAATAATAAGGACACTAGAAATTTACGTGGTTTGGTCCGAGTATCGGTACCTTCGTCCATGGGAAGAGCCAACAACAAATAAACCACCATAATCGGAGAATCGGAGTTTACAATCACTCACACACTCAAGTATTTCCCACATCTAGATTTAACCCCAAACCCAAAGTGTTTGTAAATAAACACTCATTTGGACATAAACTCACGACATAAAATTACCACGCGTTCAAGATCAAAACAAAACGCTCTACGTACGGCTTCACGTATCTCTTCAAAGCTTTGTGCGGCTTCAAGGACTTGCAGCTTCAGAGATCATGGATGTGCGGCTTCGTAGGGTTTCAACAGTCCATGCACGCACGAAAATAAAGTATATATATGTGAGCCCAAAGTGAAACTTTGACTCTAGGCCCCACCATTACTTTCCTTCTTCAATGGCTAAGGAAAGTGGGACGTTGCAGAGCTTCTTTTGTAGCTTTGTGTGTGTGCCCAAGATTTTGACTTTGGGCCCTCTACCCTTTTTACTTCAACGTAGATTAGGTTTCCCCCTGCACGTAAAAGTGAAACCCTTTTATTTTATTTGTTTCCTCTTTTGCAAATCTTCAAGAGTTCAGCAAATCGTGTTATTGCAAATACTCAAACTCGAGTCATAATTTAATAATTCTCCATCTTGGCTCGATGTTTGAAGTCAAGTTATAGTGCTCATCATCTATGCTGCTCTCCCAACGCCCCAACGGGCGCTCACTCTCCACAGACATCAATAGAGCTCAAGCAAAGCTTGAGCTTCACCAAAGGAATAGACTTAATCATCATGTTTGCCGAGTTATTTGATATAGCAATCTTTCTGACAATAACATTACCCTTAGCTAAGACATCCCGGATGAAATGGTACCTGATGTTGATATGCTTTGTTCGCTTGTGATAAATTGGATTTTACGCCAAATATATTGCACCTTAGTTATCACAGTGTATATCCACACTTTTCCGTTCTAAACCAAAGTCCGAGAGCAAACTTTGTAACCATATCGCCTTTTTCACTACAAAGGTTAGTGCCATATACTATGCCTCAGTCGAAGACAAGGCAATGTGATCCTGTAAGGATGCTTTCCAACTAATTGCACCACCCGCTAGTGTAAATACGTACCCTGCTAAAGATCTGCAACCATCCAAGTTACCGGCGTGATTCGAATTCACAAAACCAGCGGTCTCACTGCCATTGTTGTCCCTCCGGTACACTATACTCACGTCTATTGTCCCCTTCAAATATCTGAGGATCCACTTCATAGCTTCCCATTGAGCTTTACCAGGACGCTTCATATAGCGACTAACCACGCTTACAACTTGTGAAATATCAAGCCTAGTGCACACCATAGCATACATGATACTACCTACGGTACTAGAATAAGGAACACGGGACATATGCTCCTCCTCCTCCTCAAGTCTGCGGTGATAATTTATCTGAAAGTTTAAAGTGCTTTGCTAAAGGTGTACTTACAGATTTTGCCGACTATATATTAAAATGTGCCATGACCTTCTCAATGTATATATTTTTTTTTTGAGATAGACGTAAAACTCCTATAGTCTTGTCATGCAAAATCTCCTTACCCAAAATTTTCTTTGCAGTACCTAAATCTTTCATCTCAAATTCAGCATTTAACCGCCTCTTCAACACATCAATATCAGACATATTCTTAGCTGCTATCAACATATCATCAACATATAAGAGTAGATAAATAAAAAAAATGTGGCATCCTAAAATTTCCTGGCGATTTCTAGATGCATTACGACCTATAGAAAGGAGATGGAAGTGTGATTGAATTATGTTGTGGCCATTAGACCAAACAATTGTAATAGACTAAGGCCGAGTACTTTAATGGAAATATATCTTATGTTCATGGGTTATCAATGTTGGTGCTATAGGACAATTTGATAAGGAAGATTTTGTTCTTGACTATGCACTTTATAGATTTGATTTTTATGGATTAATGTTACAAGTTTTTGGCCATGTTATTTTTGCAATTAGGTATTTATTTAAGTGGGAAATAATGGTAGAAGTAAAGGAGGGGGTGGGCTGATTTTTTTTGGGCCAAAACCAGCCCATAATCCCCCACCCTTCGACCGACTAAGGCCCGGCCCAAGAGGCCCAATGGGCCATCGACCAAGAGGAAACGAAAGGAGGGAGAGGCCCGGCCCATTTGGCCCATCAACCTGCATGGGAAAAATGCCAAGTGGCGCCGCCATGCAAAGCTAATGATGGTTAATCATTGTGGGGAAGAAATTAGTGAGGGGAAGGGGCGGATTAGGCAAGGAGCAACCGAGAGAGGGAGGGCGTGTCGCACAAGAGAAAGGGAGAAGGAGAGAAAGAGAGGAAGAGGGAAAGAGAGGAAGAGAGAAAGAGAGAAAGTGGGCGTGCAAGAGAGAAAGAGGAGGAGAAGACCGGCCACCGTGCACCCGCCTAGTCCCTTCGTTGAGCCCGCCTTCCCCCGCCATGTGCTTGCTGTGATTTTGCTTGGATTAGAGGCAAGTAGAGTCCTTTGATCTACACCTTGTTTGCTGTGATGGTATGTGTTGTGTTGTGTGATGAATTTCGGAAGTGATGAGGTGAGGAATTTCGAAGCTATGGAAGCAAATGCCTTAGTTTAATAGTCTGTTTTCTGGAAAATCAGTCCGACCCTTGGTGATTTCATGAGCTGCATGCAACTTTTTAGTTGGAATCTCACTTCAATATATTGATAAAAGTTGTAGAGAACATCGTGAGAAGTAACATAATAAAATTTGAGATGAAATGGACAAGTATTGGTTGGTGAAATGATTTTCCTTTGAAGAAACTAGATCTGGAATTTGTTGTGCTGACCTTTAGTAATTTCGTGAACTGTAAAGCAACTTTTTAGTTGGAATCTCACTTCCACTTCTTGATGAAAGTTGTAGAGAACTTCTTGATGTATAACATATCAGAAATTGAGAGGAAATGAAAAATTATAGGTTGGTGAAACCATTTTTATTTGAAGAAACCGGATCTGGGAAACGTTACATTGACCTAGCATGATTCTGTGAATTTTTATAAAATCATCCAGTTGAAATTTGATCTTGTGTCCTTAACGAAAGTTGTAGATCACATTCTGAGGAATAACATACTGAAAATGGAGAAGAAACGAACATTAGTAGGTAGGTGAAACGAATTTTCTTTGAAAGGAGTTAATCTGGAAAAACAGTACCGAGAATAGGGAGAATTACATCGACTATAGATATTAATCTAGAACGTATTTGATTTCTATTTCTGCATGAAAATTTTACCTCTAGGTCTTTTCTATAACATAATAAAATTTCAGAATTTGCGGAGTTCTTTTGAGTATTTAATCGAAATTATTTCTGAAACTGTGCAAACTGTAGTGCTGAAATTTTAAAAGCTGTGATGCATGGACTGTACGGAATTTTATGAAGTTCTTTTGATATGGTGTTCTTCATGAGATATTTGCCTCTAGGTCTCGTTTATAACGTGTCAAATTTTCAGAATTTATTAAGACTGTTTACTAATTTTCCTAGAGTTTTAACTAAATGAGTGCATTATGTTTTATCCGAAAATTGCTGCATTTTCAAAAATAAAATGAATTGCTCTATGTGATATAATGTCTTGAGTGGTTGCTTTTGTTACACGTGGTGAAATTTGGCATGTTATATAATATCAAAAAGTTGGTTTAAACCTTTGACATTATTGCATCAAATGCCATGTTTAAAGTGAAACACACATGTGAATATAAATTGTGAAAATGATGATACCGTCGGACCCTTGAGTCGACAATGCCCTCGGGAGTGTCGAGATGCCCGGAGGTGTGTGCCGAATGCCCGAAGGTGTGTGTCGAATGTCCTCGGGAGTTTCGAGATGCCCGGAAGTGTGTACCGGATGCCGAAAGGTGTGTGCCGGAGGCTCCTCATGATGCTAGGTTGGGTGCGAGCGATAAAAGAGGGATGCAAACATTGATCCCTGGGAAGAAAGATGAAATGAGATCCTCTTGAAAATTGAAAATTGAATCATGCGCATGGGTATGTGCATATGGCATGGTGATATATGCATGACTGCACGGTGATGTATGAATGACTGCATGGTAATGTATGCTCGATAGCATGGATGATATGTACTTTACTCGTGACATCCTGATTGTTTTGCTTGCTGCACTGTGTAGTTTGATGGATCTTTACTGTTGAGTGGTTGTACTCACCCTTTTGGGGATTAACATTTCAGATTAGAAGATGCCTCTGCCACCAGTCGCGTGTGGTACCTTTTATGGCTTACCGTTTGATGTTGAGGTTGAGTGCGCGGAGCACCTCTGTGGTAGTGTTCCTGGTCTGGTGTTTGTTCGAGTCCGTGTGTTGGTTATGTATGATGTGGGCCTAGCTGGGTCCCCTGTAGTCCAAGAGTTTCTATCTGTTCACGTTCGACGCGATGGGGTGATGCTAGGGATGCTGCTGCCGCCGTCGCCCAATGCACCGGGTTGGGTGTGATGGCTTGTACGACTGGTAGAAGCTAACACTTTTTGGATAGCCGACACTTGTCGATAGATAGGTGTACATGTCTGATGTAGGGTCGAGTTCTCTTTTGAGTTATAGCCAAGTATAGTTAAAAGTCTTGGCCTTTTGCTATACTGACCCAAGATGTCCATCATGAAAATGTAAATAAAAGTGACTCGGCTTTATCTTTTATCTGACGCGTAGTTGGTGTGCATTGCATTATTGTTATTGGAGTAAAGGATGGTGAGACTCGATTATGCTTCCGTTGATGAGTTGCGCTGGGAACTTTTCAAAAAAAAATATTTAATTGATCAACCCCCATGAACTATGATTCCACTATAATTAAAAGATATCAGACTGGTATGTAGTAGGATAAGTGATAGGTACTTGTGGCGACCCTAACGGATCGGGGGCCGTGCCGAGGGGGTGCCACAAAAAACCATTCTCCAATCTCCTATAGTAAACACAGCTATCCATCTAATTTTTTTGAATAATCTTGACTAGCCATAAAAGTATCAAAACGTTTATACCACTGTCTAGGAGACTGTTTCAGCCCATACAAAGATTTCTTCAACAAGTAAACATGATCTTCTTTACCCGGAAAAGCAAATCCCTCTAATTGCCTCATGTAAATCCGCTCCTCCAACTCACTGTGAAGAAACGCAGTTTTCACATCTAGCTACTCTAACTTGAGATCCTGCGAAGCAACTAAGGCAAGAAAAACACGAATAGAAGTATGTCTTACCACATGAGATAATACATCATTGTAGTCAATGCCCTCATGCTGTGTATACCCCTTTGCCACAAGTCTCGCCTTATATCTCGCTACCTCAACACCGGGAATGCTCTCTTTCCGTTTGAAGACCCATTTACTTTCGACAATCTTTTGGCTCTTGGGTACTTTGACTAGCTCTCAATTCTGATTTCGATGGAGTGATTCCATCTCTTCACTCATAGCCCTTAGCCACTGCGACGACTCCGAACTAGCCATCGCTTTAAAGTAAGACGAAAAGGCTCATCTGTCTCCACCTCATCACCTACAGTTAATGCATAAACATTATATGTATAACCATAACATGCTGGTGATTTAATTTTCCTTCTCTGTCTATCTACGGCTATAGTGTGCTGCAGTTGTGCTGGTTATTCACTATCATCGACTTCAGGAACTGCGGCTTCATCTGCAGTCTCAACTTCTGTTACCTTTGATGTCTTCGGAGTTTCCACTTGAAGCTCCATCTCACTAATGACACAATGATTTGTCTTCTTTGCTGGTTGTGTCTTAGAACTTGTCCGTTGAAGCATTGTAGTCTCGTCGAAGATCACATCTCTGCTGATTAGAAAACCCGGTGATCTGGGATCAGTGCACCACAGCCAGTAGACTTTCACCTTATGTGCATAACCTAGAAATATGCACTTCTTCGCCCTCGGCTCAAGCTTACCATCACTCGCATGAGCATATGCAGGACATCTGAATATACGTAATCCGGAGTAATCAATAGGTTTCCCCGATCATACTTCCTCCGGAGTCTTCCACTTGATAACAGATGATGGAGATCGATTAACCAGGTAACATGCCATGTTTACCGCTTCGGCCAAAAATTCCTTGCCAAGCCCTGCATGTGAAAGCATGCATCGAGCTCACTTAAGCAAAGTTCTTTTTTTCCATTCTGCCACGCCATTTTGTTGTGGTGTCCCAAGTAGTGTGCGGTATCTCACAATACATTCTTTCTCACAGAACTCGGCAAAATATTTACCACAAAACTCCATGTCATTATCGGTTCTCATGCACTTGATTTGTTTATCTGACTATTTCTCAATCAATGCCTTAAATTTCTTGAACCGATCGAACACATCATATTTGTGCTTCAGAAAGTATACCTATACCTTCCTCGAATAGTCGTCAATAAATGTAAGCATATATCGAGCATCTCCTATCGAAGGAACCGAAGACGGGCCCCAGACATCTGAATGAATATATTCCACTGGCTGTTTAGTCGAATGAATAGCTGTAGTAAACTTAACTCGATGCTGCTTTCCAAAGATGCTGTGCTCACATAAGTCCAGCTTTCCTGTCTTTTGACCATTCAACAACCCCCTTTCACTCAGTATCGTCATACCCGCCTCACTCATGTGCCCTAAACGCATATACCATAAACGAGTCAAGTTAAAGTCTGACTCACCTGATAAAACTGCAGCAGTCCCAGTCACGGTCTCTCCTAGTAGATGATAGAAAGCATTCACTTTCTTCCCCTTCATCACTGTCATGGCACCTCGAGAGATTTTCAGTACTCCACCTTCAGCAGTGTACCTACACCTGATGTCATCGAATGTCCCTAGAGAAATAAGGTTCTTCTTGAGCTTCGGTACATGCCTCACATCTATCAATGTGTGCACCACCCCATCGTGCAACTGAATCCGAATTATTCATATTCCCACAGCCTTACACACTGCATTATTCCCCAAAAGAACTCTACCACCATCTGCAGTCCGGTAAGTAGTAAACCAATTCTTATGAGGCGTCATATGATAAGAACATCCCGAATCCACCACCCACTCGTCTCCTAACGAAGTAGTAGTTACACATAAGACAGCTTCTGCATCACTAGTGCTTCCATCGGCAACGTTTGCCACACTGCTTGTGGCATTCTGCCTATCAATTTTATTCCTCCATTTTGGACAATCTATCCTGATGTGCCCCTCCTTGTGACACTCAAAGCACTTCACGCGTCCCTTGGACTTTTTATGGCGTGATTTTGATATGCTTTTACCTCTATTGCTACTAGGCCCTCGATGTTGTTCTCTACTCCGAATTGTTAGTGCTTGCACTACTCCTTGTGTCAGATCGTCATCTCGTAACTTTCTTTGCCACTCCTTAGAGAATAAGGTGGACTTTACCTCTTTTGAGGTAATTGTTGTATGCCCCTGCAATAGTGAATCAGTAAAGTGCTCCCATGACTCTAGTAAAGAGGCTAACAATATCATGCCTTATTCTTCATCATCAAGTATCTTACCGACGTTCTTCAGATCCATCTTGAGTTTATTAAATTCTTCTAAGTGGGTTTTGATAGACGTACCTTCAGTAGGTCTAAATTGAAACATCTTCTTCAACATGTACAAGCGATTGTTCAAACCTTTCTTCACATAGAGCACTTGAAGTTTTGTCCATAATGCTGCGGCATCCTTCTCCTCAACAACCTCTATTAAGACCTCATCCGACAAATTTAATAGGATTGTGCTCTTTGCTTTTTCCATTAGCTCCACTCTCTCACAGACTTTCATTATAATAGGCAACTCATCTTCACCATCCAGTGCCTTGTCCGCATCTTGATGCTCCATAACACAAAGTTGTTGCTCCCGTTAAACTTCTCAATTTCAGATTTCCTCTCAGACATAATTGCAATAATAGAATTTTCAAATAACAATCAAACAAGTAAAAGCTCCAAATCACAATCAAGAAATCCGATCTCAAGTTCTGATACCAATTGTTGGAATATAATACGCGGAAATGACAGGATCTTGTAATTTATGTCAACGCGAAATCACCAAAGAAATAAACGAGAAATAATAAGGACGCCAAAAATTTACGTGGTTCTGTCCGAGTATCGGTACCTACGTCCACGGGGAGAGCCAGCAGCAAATAATCCACTATAATTGGAGAATCAGAGTTTACAATCACTCACACGCTGAAGTGTTTCCCACACCTAGATTTAACCCCAAACCCAAAATGTTTATAAATAAACACTCACTTGGACATAAACTCACGGCACAAAATTACCGCACGTTCAAGATAAAAACAAAACACTCTACGTACAGCTTCGCGTATCTCTTTAAAGCTTCGTGCGGCTTCAAGGACTTGTGGCTTCAGAGATCGTGGACGTGTGGCTTCATAGGGTTTCAGCAGTCCATGCACGCACGAAAAGAACTTGTATATATGTGTGTGTGTATGTGTGTGTGTGTGTGTTTCTTCAATGGCTAAGGAAAGTGGGACGCTGCAGAGCTTCTTTCGTAGCTTCGTGTGTGTGCCCAAAAGTCAAGATTTTGACTTTGGGCCCACTACCCTTTTTACTTCAACGCATATTAGGTTTCCCCTACACGTAAATGCGAAACCCTTTTATTTTATTTATTTCCTCTTTTGCAAATCTTCAAGAGCCCAACGAATTGCATTTTTGCAAACGCTCAAACTCGAGTCAGAATTTAACAACCAGGCCTCATCATTTCACTTCGGGTTGTCTTCACTGGTCTTTGGTCTCTGTTCGATTCTCTCGGCTTAGCATGTAAGCCCCTCCTCTTCGTTCTTTCTTTCTTCTTTTGCTCGCATTGCATCCAATATTCTGGATATATGGCCAAAGCAAAATGTTCTTGGGTCGTGTTGTCACTGTCAAGGTATTCGAGGACAACATCCTGGTTCGGGAGTTGCTTGAAGCTAGAGGCTAAGGGAGAGTGTTGATCATCGATGGTGGAGGAAGCTTGAGATGCGCTCTAGTGGGTGGGAACATGATACAAGTCATCCTGCACAAGTATGAAGTGATTATTTTTACCTTTCTTAACATTTTGGTTCCATGAAACTTTTTTGGAGAAGCTTCTTGTTTATGTTTAAACTCAAAGTAAAATTGCTGCTTCGGTCATATTTGGAGGTAGCTCTTGCTTGCATCATATAGTAATCGTACTTGACCTTTTTGAAGTAGTATTCAAGGAGCTGGAGCTCTCCTTGTCTAGCTCATCTCTAACAGATTTCAAGGCCGTATTCATGGAGCTGGAGCTCATTATTTTGTCCTCCTGCTCTTTCTAGGGTGCTCTCGACTTTGATGTTGGTGATGCTCGAAGGCAGCCACCTATTGACACTATGTGGCAGCAGGTTATGGCTGCTTCCTTTTTGTAGTCCATTCTCTATTTTGGTGGCAACGTCAATACCATAATAATGTAGAAATTTGATCTTTCATGATGAAGTCCTCATTTTCACTGGGGCGCTGCAGTAAATAGAAACTGCTGATGTTTTATTGAGATTCAGAGTCTTTTGGTTGAGATGACAGTGACTTATGTTTCAGCTATCCTGTCTTTCGGTATATGAACTATTACAAGAAGGACAATATTTAAGATAAGAAGTATTTTGTTTTGTTTTTTATGTTAAGGGGGTCTTTTTGGGTTGTCCTATTTTCTTGGGGATATTGCTGATTGCAGTTGCTTTATAAGCACATAACTCCTATGCTTGTAGTTGACTTATTTTACACATGTCTTGTTTCAACAGATATACTTTTGCTTGAGAACTTGTTATGACAATGAAGCAAGAGACGTTGCCTTGTCATCCTGTAGTGCAACTCAGTTTGCACCTCTCGTTCTATTTGTTTACTGCCTAACTGTACTGATTGTTGTTCTTCCCTAATGGTCATTTATTATTGGTAGCTCACAGAATGGATAAATACTGGAGGTGTGGTTTCTGCTGACACAATGGCTACTGCTTCAGAAGAATGTGAAAAGTTGTTAAGAATGGGTGATCGGGTGGGTTGAGCTACCTATGATAAGAAAAGGTTGTTAGTATATGCGATGATAATTGGTTCTCGAAGGGGCTTGCCGAAAGGCTACTAAGAGATCTATCAGCACTTTTCACCACCAAAGAAGATTTCTTGTGGTTTAAAATGTTAGCCATCAGGGAGTTATCTCTGGGAGGTTCATTTGCTATCTTTAGTGAGAGTTCAGTCCCCTATAGTTTAGAGGATTTGCACGCTTACCTAAATAAGTTTGCAGCATCATACTATACCAAAAATGGGAAGGACCCTCTTGTCTACCCATATATTCTGCTCGTAAGCATCCAGTTCCTACCCGCTATCCTCTATTTGTCTAAAGAAGCAGGAGATGAAGGGTACAACATTGATGCCACTCACATAGCTATCGTGCTTGTCGACCATGGTGTCCTTATGGAAGGTACAGGGGCAGGATCAAAGTTTGGTGTAATGGATGCTTATGCAGAAGCATCTAGCATGATTCGACAGCATGGGTATTCATATTTACGTCTTGGAGATCTTTCAGTGGCATTGGAATATTTTTCACAGGCTGCTACTGCTGTAGTTGGTGGTTGACGACTATCTTGGACTAGAAGGGAAAATGCAGATCAGCAGACAGAGAAGTTTGATGCTGAAACAACTCCTCACGGAGCTGTTATTGCGAGATGGTGGGATTTACTTTTTGCTTGGTTCAAGAGGTTCTGGGGAAGAAGGTGAATTGACAAGGCTTATACTGGACGTGAAAACAAGACAACAATTTATGCTTGAAGCTGGGATATGTGATAAAGTATGGTCTTTCTCCCCGTTTTCCTCCCTGTGTAAA
Source organism: Eucalyptus pauciflora (assembly GCA_007663325.1). Taxonomy (NCBI): domain Eukaryota; kingdom Viridiplantae; phylum Streptophyta; class Magnoliopsida; order Myrtales; family Myrtaceae; genus Eucalyptus; species Eucalyptus pauciflora. Next base: position 2,992,256 of record VMYD01000056.1, read on the forward strand.
ATTTAATTAATGTTGGACTGTGGTGTTTCCAATCATATCACTAAACTTTGATTTCAATCGCCCAATGTCAGCTAATTGCTAACATGGTGGCCACGTCACCATGTGTATACCACATTGATACTTTGCTTGAAAATTGGCTGGATTTTGGTCAAAGTGCATAAATTGTAAAGAAATAAAGGTTCTCGACATGAGACGATCAAAACTAAAGTTCAGCGAACTGTTAGCAAAATCCTTTCAAGTTCAGTGACCGCTGATGGAATTAGCCTTTCTCCTATTGCTTTTATGGAGTCACAAGTGAAATAAGTTATCAACGAATCTTTGAGAGCCAAAGTACTTTGATTGATTGTGTTTGTTCAGAAATTCTCTTTTCGAGGTGATTCATGTTCAGCTGATCATTGTGTGTTTCATTGGCTACCCAATAACAAAAGCAAATGTGTTGTAATATAATTTATTGAGTTGGAACATATATATAAGGGAGATCATTTCGCTTGTGTAAATAAATTAGCGGTAGTTCATTTTCTTATTTACTCTACTTTAGTTCACTCTTTATGTGTAGCTTTTTATCGAGATCTAAATTTTCATCTTCAATACTGTTCCATTTATATCATCCTGCATTGCTAAATCATGAATTTTAATGAATATTTCATCTTGGGATAGTATCGAATCTAGTATGGTCTTAATACCCTTTTCCTTTGCTTATTCTTTCCTTATGATTTCCTTTAATTAAATCATTTGATAGAGATTCTGAAGAGAATTGGGACACTATAAGTATTAATACATGCCTTTCAGACTCAACATGTGCTCCTTGACGTGGACGGTTGGATGGTGAAAGCCAGAATGCTGGCTTGATTCATTCTGGAAACGAGATTTTGGAGACCTACAAATATAGTCTTGAAATAAGGTAATCTCTTGGTAGCTGCTGTTGGTCTTCTAAGTGACAGTTTCCTTTTGGCTCGATCTTTTGGATATTAGGTTCTATGGTTATGCTTATCAAACGAGTTTGATTATTTTGTGGAAGAAATTCAGTCTACAAGAATTTTACTTTGCTGGCCAGACATTGTTTTTGACATTGGCTTTTTATTTCATGTTCTGCTAGATGTGATCTTCATCAAGTTTGATTTACTTTTGTTTATGTGCTGATGTGGGATTATTTGAGATAATCTTAATCCAAGCATGTTGTTTAGTAAAATGTGCTTTTCTAATTATATATTCCTTTGTACAGGGGTAAATCAAACTCTTTTTAGCATTCTTGGATAAGTGAATTGAACGACTCAAAAAGCATAGATAATGCATGGTCGTACCATACATAGTAGGAAGGAACTCCCATAATTCTTGTATGGGAGGAACACATACCTATTATGTAGCTCTGGTTTTTCCACTTTGATTTGTTTAATCAATTTTGTGAACAGAGTTCTCAATTTCCACAAGCATGTGATGATTGATTTTTATTGAGGGAAGTTTGTAGCTTGGGTAGCATATGGAAGGATCAGGATGCTGATTAGGGGCAATGTTCATGTAAATTTAATGCAATTTATTTGAAAGTGTATTTGTTTTGATATGAAAAATTGCTCAAGTATCTATGCACCTTCTGCATGGTGCTCAAAGCCATTCTCAGTCTTTTCATTTGAAGATCTTTATTATCAACTAATCGAGTCCTCATGTTGTCATCAAAACATTTGTTTTACCATGGCATTACTTGACAACAAGTTTCTAATACATCAATCTAGTGTCCATCTCTACATCTTATTCCTTGGTGACAAAATTAAACGAGAATTTCAAGAATTTAGATCTGGCAGAAGACATTTCTCAATTTTGAAATGGAGAAATTCTGATAAAATGAAGTCAACTTTTAAGTTCCTTAAATGAAGTTAAGACATTTTGTTCGATTTTCATTATGACACTTAAAAAATGAATGTTGGAACTTATAATTCATTCATAATTCGAGGTGTTAAGTCTGCAGTTTAACTCAACTAAAGCCGAATCCCACCTGTCGGCAAATCTACATGGATGATACCATACAATAGGTGGAGATCAAGTGCATATGGCCCCGAAAAAAGGGGGAAAATGGTGATGGGGATAATGGTGATGGTCAAGTACGAGAATAAAGAATAAATCAAAAATCGAGGTATGTAACTAGCCGGCGGCCGATCCATACAATAGCTTTGAGTAATGATTCAGCTGGCGGTCGATCCATAAAATCAAAATTTAGTGTATCGCTAATTCCAAGGCTTTTTAGTGTCAAGACAACATTAACAAGGTTGGTCCGTTGAACCTCTAGTACAGTGTTATCTTCTAGATCAATTTGATAATTGCGTAACGTGTACAACGGGAAAGACATTCCTGGACCAGTTCTTCCGGCACGGCCAGCTCTCTGCATTGCTGAAGCTTTGGAGATTGGAGTCACTAGCTGTGATTCCATTCCCGTCCTTGGGTTGTACGATTTCATCTTGCAAAAACCCGGATCAATCACATAGCTTATTCCGTCAATTGTTAATGACATCTCCGCAATATTTGTCGTAAGGACCACCTTACGAGCACCTTCTGGCGTGGGTTCAAGTATCTTTGCCTGAAGATCTGTAGGCAAATCAGCATATGTTCGGGCATATAATGAGTTCGGCAATTTTGGAGCCAAAATCCCATACCTATGCTTCAAAAGCTCTTCCGCTGCTTCAATTTCCTCTTGACCGGTAAGAAATATCAAAATATCGCCACATGGTTGCTGCGCATGTATTTGAAGAGCAGTAACAATAGCTGCATCCAAGTAATCTGCTTCAAGTGCACTGGTGTGAAGAATTTCAACTGGATACCGCCTTCCTTGCTCAACCTATTCAGTATTCATCAAACTCCAAACATTTCAGACTTGGCGACGAAGAGGGCGCGAATGATGAAGCAGCACAAGAACTCTCAACAGCTCAATCCCAACTGATTGGAAAGGTTATCAACTTTATCCTTGGTGTACTAATCTAATGTACAGAGGACAAGTAGATCATATTCAACGTAAAATATATCAATTTCACAAACTAATCTTAATCCGCTTGAATGTTATTTTCTCTTAAAATTCTTTCTTCTCCACTGCGAAAATCATGTTGACTGGGAAGGAGTCAGCACTTCTTCAATTATAAACTTTTTTTTATTTTGGTCAGAACGGAAAATATATTAGATAAGCACCGAACCCATACACAAGTTTAACCAATTACAACCAGAAGCAATGGCATCAGCGGCAACCAAAGCTTGCAAAATAGGAGGATAGATATTCCAGTCATGGGCCAAGTCAGGTCTTCCATGGGCTTTTGCAGCCCAGTTTGCTACTGTATTGGCCTCTTGGTCGCAGAACTGTAGTTGCCGATTAGGGTAGAGCGGCAGCAAGGAGGCGAGTTCAGCAAACATGACACAATCTTCCCACGGCGGCTTCGTTCTTCCCTGAACTGTGTCGATCAGCGCCAGATAGTCCGACTCAATCACCAAATTTGCAAAAGTGAGACCTTGGTGCTGCAGATGAAGCAAAGATAAAGTAAGGGCCTGTAGTTTTGATTGAAAGGCCGAGACAGCTGGGAATCTGCTCGTGTACACATCGGTGAGGAGGCCCTAATGGTTGCGGCTTATGCAGGCCATCGTGCCCTCTCAGCTACCAGGATGGAAGGATCCATCTATATTGCACTTGAGGAAGCCACGATCCGGAGGACGCCAAAAGATCGCTGATCTGGAGGCAGAAATCCCTTCGCTGGAGTCCCCTGTTCTGTGTCTAATTCGATCCGAGAGCTGCCTGATTTGTTGTTGAGCCAAGGCGTCGGCTACTGCGCGATTCGGATAGGGATGATGGCCACGAAAGATGTAGTGGTTTCACAAACACCAAATCTGCCACAGGACGTGAGCTACGGTTTCCAACCTAGGTAAGAGTTTCTGATGCACCACTCTGTCAGTAATCCACTGGTCTAGACGTTGTATAGGTTGATGTGATAGAGAGATATTCAGACTAGGATGATTCCACACACCCGTGGTCCACGGACAAAAGAAAAAGAGATGTTCAATAGTTTCAGGGGTCTGCTGATCACATAGTGTACAGAGAGGATCTGGGGTTATGTGACGATAATATAGATTGGCTTTGATGGTGAGGGCATTCTGGCAGGCTGTCCATAGAAAAATTCTGATTTTCGGTGCTGTCCGCATGGTCCGTATCTTTCGCCAAAGGGTACTAGGAGTCTGATATGATGTTGAGGCTTGGTGACTGTGTGGTGTAGATGCTGATTTAAGTATGGCAGTGTAATTGCTCTTCACCGTGTGCTGGCCGTCTTTCGATTCTGTCCAAACTAATTGGTCATCCGCATGTAAAGGTATGAGGGGGATCCGAATCTGATTGTTCAGGAAGTTATTCATCGCTTTAGGACAAGGAGTAGGAAGCGACAAATCCACGCTCTTCTTAAGACTGATATGCAGAAGGCCTACGACAAAATTTTATCTTCTCTGAAAGCGACCACCACGTGGCACCAACCCAGTAGCCTGTCAAGAATCAACGTCTTAATCCTGTTTATATCCGGCTGATGGTGATACCCACGTGGACGTTTTCCATCACTTTTGAAATATGAGGATTTGAAAGTGAAATCGAATCCATGGAAAAAATTGAACCACTGTCGTGCACCTTCTCGAATGGAGAAAATTTTACCCTTCAATTGCCGACCAATGATAATAATTACACTTATTACATCCAATTGTTGTCAAGTTTGTTGATTTTTTTTCTTTTTGTCGTAAAAAGAACATATATTCACAATAAAGGATATGTACAACCAGCTGCTAAAGCGTCCAAACAAAGTAGATCTAACAAAATAGAAGGAGGCGAAGTGGCCCAATCTTGAGGTAGGATACCGTTTCTATGAGCCTTAGCGGCCCAATCCGCTACAGTGTTGGCCTTGCGTTTGCAATGTCTAACCCTAAGGTGAGAGAATCTGGAGAGGAGATTGGCGGCTTCCGTAGAGATTGCTCGGACCTCCCACGACGTCGGGGTGGAAGCACGAACGGAACCAACCAACACCAGGCTGTCAGATTCGATTATCAACTGATCGTGAGCTCTGCCTTTCTCCAACAGGTTGTGTAGGGTTATTGTGAAAGCCATAAACTCCAATTGCAGCGCCGATGAGGTGGCAAATCCTCTGGTAAAACCTTTGATCATTCTCCCATTCTGATCCCTACAAATACTCGCCATTGCCCCTTGATTGCTGTGAGACTGAAAAGCTCCATCTATATTCACCTTAAAGGCACCTGGATCTGGTGGTCTCCATATGTCTCCAGGGTTGAGTTCCTATTGCCCTGTTCCTGCTGAACTACGATTGGAAGATAGAGCCGTTCGAGCATTGGCAAGGGCTACATCCACCACTTGAAGCGCATCCAGATGCTGTCGACGAAAAATAAAGTTGTTCCGTGCTTTCCATATCTGCCAAAGGACAGAGGCTAGCATTTCTGGATTAGGTGAGGACTGATTCCACTCGAATTTTTCTGCAATCCATGCATCAATTCATTGAACTATCTGCGGCTCTATTTAAATGTTGATCTCCGGATGCGACCATATAGTAGTAGTCCATGGACAGAGTAGAAAAATATGTTCTATAGTTTCTGGTGTTTGAGTAGGACAGAGATTGCATACCGGTTCTGAGCATATACGTCTATGATAAAGGTTGGCTTTAGTGGGTAGGGCGTTGTGGCATAGATTCCAAAGAAAGATTCGGATTTTGGGTACTATCTTCAACTTCCAGATTTGTTTCCACAGCACCTCTTAGGTTTGGTAAGAAGACGATGCTTTATGTTTATTCTTGCTGACTACTGCATTTTTCATTGCTTGATAACCACTTTTGACTTTATAATTTCCATGAGTGGTTTCTGTCCAAATAAATTTGTCTTCTATATAAGAGGGTCTTACCAAAATGGTAAGGATTTCTTGGACAGTATGGAAATCGTAGTACCTGTGAAGTAGGGGGGTATTCCAAGTATTAGTTTGCATATCTAGAAGTTCAGCGACCTTTACAGGATCATCGAGATTCTCTGGGCCGCCCAATATGCCTTTGGGTAGCCATTGGTCTTCCTTGATTCTGATGTTCCGCCCATCACCTATCGACCATTGGAGATTTGGAAGAATTGAATCCGTCCTAATAGTAGGCCTTGCCAGCCCCAAGACGGTCGGGTTCCTCTCTCAGCATTTATAAAATCTCGAGAATAAAAATAAATACCTTTGAATAGAATAGCATGCTCCATAGTGATGTAGGGTGCTGGATTAGACGCCAGGCCTATTCTCCGAGCATTGCCTTGTTGAAAGCCATGAGATCTCGAAAGTCGAGACCTCCCTTATTCTTGCTAGTCTTAAGCACTTCCCATTTTTTCCAATGGATTCCAGATTTCTTACAATCATTTTGCCACCAGAAACGAGCGATCTTCTTTTCAATGGATATACAAATAGACGCTGGAATTTTAAATATGGACATGGCATACTGTGGGATTGCCTAAACAACAGATTTAATCAAGATTTCCTTTCCACCCTTGGATATTAAATTTTCTTTTCATCCTTCCAGTTTTGTGTTCACTCTCCCCATTATCCAAGCAAACATCTCTTTCCTTGATCGTCCCCAATTTGAGGGGATCCCCAAATATTTTCCAGTCCTAGCTAGAACTGGGACTCTTAACTCATTTGCCAAATTTTCCTGTCAGCTAAGAGGGCAAGCCTTGCTAAAAAATATTCCAGATTTATTCCTATTGATAGCCTGTCTCGTTGCTAAACAAAATTGATTCAATACATTGGCAAGGTTTTGGCATTCCTGTAGCTTACCATTTAAGAATAATATGGCATCATCAGCGAAGAACAAATGAGATAGAATAGGACACCACCTGTTTAGCTGGATGCCTTTGATGTTGCCCATATCAATAGCTTTATGTATATGGATTGATAAAACATTTGCCAGCATGATGAATAAATATGGAGAAAGTGGTTCTCCCTGTTTGAGGCCTCGAGTTGGATGGAAGTAGTTCAACTGCTCGCCATTAAATCTTACACTGAGAGAGACTGTTGTTATACATTGCATTACCCACCTTACCCAAGTGGTATGAAATCCCAACTTCAGTAGATAATCTTCAAGAAAATCCCACTCTATCCTGTCATAAGCCTTTTTCATGTCCATTTTCAGTACTGCCTGAAAATTTTTCTTTCATTTCCTAGTTCGAAGTTGATGAAGCACCTCCTGGACTATGAGAATGTTGTCTTGGATTTGATGGCCGCCCACAAAGGCACTTTGTTCAATGGATATTAAATCAGTGAGCCAATGTTTAAGCCGGTTGGCAAGCACTTTGGAGATAATCTTATAGGCATAATTGCATAGACTAATAGGGCGGTATTGGTCAAGGCTTTCCGAGTGTGGTACTTTCGGAATCGGGGAAATGATGGTCTTATTAAGATCAGTAGGCATAACCCCTGTTTTAAAGAAGTCATGTACTGAGAGAAAAATATCGTCCCGTAAAATATCCCAATGAGTTTGATAAAAGAGGCCGTTCATACCTTCTGGTCCCTAAGCTTTAGTCGCTCCCAGCTGGAAAGTTGCTGCGTGGACCTCTTCTTGAGTTACCTTAGCCGTCAAAAGATCATTTATTTTTGTTGTAACTACTCGCGGGCATTGGTCAAAGATGGGCCCATAATCCTAACGCCCAACTGATCGGTAGAGATTGGAAAAGAATTGCATCGTCATTTTCTTTAGGTGACTTTCTTCCCTAACCCATCTGTGATCATCATCTTTCAGCATACATATTTTGTTCCGCTGCCTTCGTTGGACTATCGTTGCGTGGAAGAATTTAGTATTTTTGTCTCCTCACTTCAGCCAATTTATCCTGGATCGCATCACCCAGAACTGTTCCTGTTGCTGCCATAATCGATGTATCTCCGCTTTCAAATTGTTAACTGACTGCTTATCATAGTGGCTGTGCTGTTGATTTGTATGACTCTGGAGTTGCAGTTGCAAACTAGCTATTTGGTTGTGAGCTTTGGAGAACTTCATTCAACTCCATTTGGTGAGGGCCAAAGATACCATCTTTAATCTATATGGCAGGCTGTAATTAGTTTCATGGCCTGAATTCCAGGAGTTAGCTATAACCTCGCCACACTCCTTGTCCTGTAGCCAGAAAGCTTAAAAAATAAAAGACTTGTGTCGGCGCCCTTGTAAAGCTTCAATTGTTAACAATAAAGGGCTATGATCCGAGCCCACTGCAGGTAGCACGATAACCTCTGCTTCAGGGAATGCTAGACGCCAGTCCAAATTGCATCGCATACGGTCTAATCTTTCTTTCACAAGTTCATCTCCTTCCCGATTATTTGTCCAAGTAAAAGCATAGCCTTTGCTGTCCATATCCATCAGGGGGCAGTCTTATATTAATTGTCTAAAAGAGTGCATTCTATGTGGTTTTGCTAATCGCTTGCCTATTTTCTCCCAATGGTATAAGACCTCGTTGAAATTGCCAGCACAGAGCCATGGTAAAGTATTTGAAAGAGCTATTTGTTGTAGTTTTGTCCAGAAATGTTGGCGAAGCTAATAAACCGCAGGTGCATGGACGCAAGTCATACGCATAGATATACCGCACCTAGTTTCCATACATATCATATCAAAAAAGTCTTGAGTAGATTTAATCATGTTTACCGTAATATGATCATGCCAAAGGAGTGCCATCCCTCCCGCCAAACCAGCTGGGTTGAGTACATAAGATTTTCGGAATTTGAGGTGATGCTGAATTCGATTAATCATAGCCTCTCGATTCTTGGTTTCCATCAAAAACACGATATCGGGCTTTTCTTTGGCCACAAGGGCCTTAAGGGCTCAAACTGTCAAGGGAGAGCCCAGACCCTAACAGTTCCAGCTTATTATTTTCATTGTCCCATGGTGGTTGTTGAGGGCCAGCCGCCACCGCCCACTTGTCTGTCTCTTCAGCCAACAAAATAGTTGTTTCCATGAGTCGTTTATGATCTAATTCTTCTATTGTAGTGATGTGTGAGTCATAAGGGTTGTATCATTTAATTTTCTTTACAGCTCCTGCTCTGGTGGAAATTCTTGTTCTATTTAGTTTCCTGAGGTTGGTTGTTTCCATGGCTTTATCTCGGATGTCTTGCTTTTTGATAGGACAATGATCAGCTCACTCTTGGATCCAACTGTAGGGAAATTGCCTTTGCAAAGCTGTGGTTGAATGGAGTAGCCAACAGAGTGAATAGAAACTATTGCTAGGTAATTCATTTTTCCAAGTTCCATTTCTAATCTTGTTTGCGCTGCATTTTGACTATCCTTCCCCTGTACATGTACTTGGTCGCTGGATGTGTCCCCGGGCTGCATCTTTGTGCTTTTGTGTTGCTGAATTGGTTGCTGCATATCTTCATAAGCTTTTTCCTTGCAAGGAGGTAGCACTAGAATCAGATTGGAGGAAAGAGGGGTCTCTAGTATTACCTCATCAATAGGTTGTTCCTGCGCCTCATAAAAGGTTCGCCAGTATGGACTATGTTTTTTAACTTCTGCCCTCAACCATTATCCATAAGCCATTTTTTCTTTACTTTCCATTTTTGCTTCTGTGAAGGGAAAATCCTTGCAGTACATTGCAAAATGGCCTATTTTCCCACAAGAAAGCAAAAGTGTGGGAGTAGTTCATATCTAAAATCAAGCCATATTGCCTTTTTTGCTATACGTATTAGTTGACCTGTTTTCAAGGGTTCTCTTAAGTTAATTTCTACATGTGCTTTGCCGGCTCTAATTGTTGTTCCATCTTTTGTGTCCAGCTTAACATCAAGCACCTTTCCAATGTGTTTAACAGCTTTGCAAATCATATAATCTAAGCACCATTCTAACGGCAAACCATAGATTTGTACCCCAGAATGCAAGAAATCATAACAATGTAGAGGTGTATTAAGTATCCATGGTTTAAAAATGACCAAATGACTTGAAATCAGCCAAGGCCCGCCCTCTTGCAGCCTCTGTTTTTCTTCTTCTAATTTGAACTTAGCTACATAGATGCCAGCTTTGCGTTGAGTAATTTCAACTTGTTTTGTTCGCCAAGCTCTTTTTAAAGTATTCTGGAAAGCTTGGAAATTTATAGAGGGGTTGGATGGAATTTTACCTACCAACATCAACTTACATTCTTCCACTTTTTCCATAGGCGACATATCATCCCAGTCTTCTATTTCTTGTGGGGACCAGAGTCGACCCAAACGTTGGCATAGAGCAGCTAGGCGTGGATCTCCTTCCTGGTCGTGGGGGTCCATGAAGTGCAGTCTCCAGAGCAGAATTTCGTCAAGATAATTAGGAGGACAATTCGACTGGCAATCAATTCGATTACACCCGATGTACTAATTTCAAAAGCCATGCAGAAGGATCGGATGGGTTATTGTTGTAAGCTGAAGGAAAAAAGGGTTGAATTCAGGTGAAGGCCGTTAGGTATTGTCGACAAGGAGGTGAAGATACGGGCGTTTCTTTCAATCCTTCGCTTTTCCAAATTGATACTGTCGAAATCCAAATTTGGGAGCTCGATGAAAAGTAGCAGAGAGGAGGTTAGCTTCCGGGTAAGCACCGAGCGGTCGAATGTGAGGAAACTTCACAAATTAGGGTTTAAAAGCAGTGAACTACCATGGCGGTAGGGAAAAGCTCTACACTTCGAGAGAGAAAAGCTCGACAACCACTCAAGTTTGTTGATTTAAAAGGCAAAATTTTGGACAACCTCGAATTAAGAGAAAACGAGCGTAGATGCTCCGGATCTGAGCTTTTGTCATCGACGGGTTAAACGATGCCCGCAAATTCAGCCTGCGAAGGAACCTAATTCACCGACAAAAAAAAAAGGAACCCTAATTCTCGCCACTCATTGCGTAGCGGGAGTCGCTCTTTTTCTTCGAAAAAGGTCGAGCGGAAATTGATAAATTAAACCTGAAGTGACGGTGCGCGGACGATCTTCAACTGCCTATAACCTCCATTAACGGCTGCATCAACGAACATGTCTCGCTTTCGTGATGAGGGTTTTGCCCTGTTTTTGTCTCTGTTGGATGCCGCAGGCAGTCCTTAAATGCTGGTGACTCGTAGAAACCCTAGATGACTCTACATCAAGTCATTCGCGACAGGATCGCCTGATTTCGTGGGAGTATGTATGTGCGGCGTGGAATAACTTGCTTCTCTTCTTACTGTTATTTATTTATTTATTTCAGATACAATCATACATTAATGAGTTAATTCTCACAATATACTATATCAACCTCACAATTCTTGTTAAATACATATATTATCGACACCGTGACCGGACATTTCAGCTTAGGAGATTATCTGTGACATCCCGAATTTTCGATTCTGTTTCCTTCTGATTGAATCGGGCGTTTCATTGACGTGTTTATAGGGCTATTCTCAGAACTGATCATTCTTGAGATAACTAGATTATCTGGGGAAATTATTAGGAATTTTAAAGCAAATATACTTGAGAATTCGACTAGGAATCGGCTTCTCGACCGTGTCCATCTTTAGAGGCCATCTCGGCACAGTTAAAAATCGATTTGAAATCAGAGATAGACTGGAATCGGCTTCTCGACCGTGTCCATATTCATGTCGACCGGCACTAGACTGATTTTCTTATTGTTTTGGTACCCTGTGTCCGTATTTGGATTCTCAGGATTTTCACGACAACTGAAAGTCGCCAATGAGTCGAGTGGGTTCATAGTGGCTCGAAGAAAATAGACCACGAGTCAATTGCACTTAAAAATATCCGAAAGTTACCCAGTAGTCTAGGTCACGCTAAAAATGCGTCGAATTGAAATTAACCGCCAATTCGAGTCCGATTTCAGAAATTGAAGTTTTGGCCATGTCACAATAAATTCTAGGAGCGTCGACTTAGTCTCAGAAGATTTTTCTGACACCCGACACTTTTTGGGAAAAAGTCGTCGCCGAGTCGTTTCTGTGCAGAAAAAGCCAGTGATTATTTTCGATAGCAAAATTGGGAAGCAAGATGGATATATGGGTGAGGAAAAATGTCGAGATGGTCGATGGATGACCAATTGAAATTATTGAGGCCAATTGTGACTAAATCAAGTGAGTGTGATGGTCCAATTGGAAGAGGTGGTCTTCAAATTCGTGTAACCCCCCAAAGCCACAACCTTTGGACCACTTTGTCTTCTAGAAGAGGGTGTTTTGATGGCTTATTGAAGGCCAAGTATTCTTACATGGCCAAGAGTGTTTTTGGAAGATATTTTGTGAAATATCAAGCCAAGTGGAGCCCCCCACACTTCTCATCTCTCTTATCTCTTCCCTCACCTCTATCCTCTCCATCTCTCTCACCTCTCTACCATCCAAGACCCTTATCTCTTCATTTTCGAAGCCCTCAAGCCAACAAGAAGACCAGCAGAAGGAGCTGCAGCCGTCGCACGCCTCCACTCGCACCACTGCCGGTTTCTGCTCCATCCGACCTTTCGTCAAAGATTCGAGTCAAAAGTGGTATTCCCGGATAAACTAGTGAACGAACCACATATTGCCGTGAAGAGGACATCCATAACGTTCCAACAAGAGAAAAATCACCCCGAACGGAGCCGCCGTTCGTCCTGTACGGCCGCTGGAATCCGCCGCTCGCCGGACCGTCTAGAACTGCCTGGTTCCGCCTGTTTCGCGGTTTTCAGCCATTTTCTCCCCATTTCTACCCTACCTCCACCCATACCAACCTCCAATAAGATTTCCTTGACCCCCGGGAGCCACCGGTTGCCAACCACCCGCTCGCCGGAGCTCCGAGCGGCCCGTTTTCGCCGTTGAAGTTGCTGGTTTCTTCTCTGCAGTTCAGCCCAGAACAGAAGCAGAAGACAACAAGGTTTTGGAGACTTCGTGGACCGTTTTCAAGCCCTTCTTGGCCTCCGTTGGTGTCGCCGCTTCCGGGTTTATCGACCGCCTCGACGTCGTGGTCACAGTGAACTCACCGGCGCGCAAAACCGGTGAGTTTATCCTCTAAACCTTGCTTAGTAAGTTAATCATGCTTAAGGGGTGTTTAGATTAGTCTAATTAGGTTTAGGTGGTTAGATTAGATTATTTTAATGTAAATTAGATTAGTTGTATGATTAGTTTAATGGGTGTTTAATTAGGGCTAATTGTATGATTAAATTAGTGTAATCTTGTTTAAGCCCTAATTAATTATTTTTAATTAATTAATTATTTCGAATTTATAAATATTTTTTTTTTAAATTTTAGTATTATAATATAATATTTAATTATTTAATTTTCGGAATTAAATTTAATTATTTAATAATTTCGAAAATTTTGCTGGGATGGCCGTTCGTTAGAATTTCACACTGATTGCAGCAGTGCGGTCAGTTTGTATCAATTGTATGTGTAATTGCGAAATTGAGTGAAAATGATGATTGTGGTTAATAATTCCAAAATTGTGGAATTGAGTGAAATTGGAGAAGTTTTGGTATTTAACTTGAAAATACCCGGTGTTGGCTTTTGGCACCGTAATTGGTTTGTAGGACCAGTTTGAATAGTTGGATGTTATTGGATTGTATATCCAATTCTATGGTTTAAATATATGTACAGTTTTGGCGAGCAATTGGTTTATATATGGGTCAGCTTGTGTGAGCATTGTATGTTAGCTTGTGAGAGCAATGATCGTTTATCAGCTTGTGAGAGCAACGATCCATATATCAGCTTGTGTGAGCTATCATCTATGTATATATCAGCTTGTGCGAGCTACCATCTATATCAGCTTGTGAGAGCATTGCATCCATTTCAGCTTGTGTGAGCCATGATTGTATTAATGGATGAATAGATGGTATGAATGGATAGACGTATGAATTGTACTGACGTGTAGGAATGGACTGAGACGAGGTAAGTCCTCAATCCTCTTTGTGTGACTAGAACGCCTTGGGGCTTATTTTCTTCCTAATTGAGTTTTAGAGGGTAGGACTCGCTGAGACATTGTCTCACCCCATTGTGGGATAACAATTTCAGGTCCCTAGATGGCGGATCCTCTGGAGCTTTTTGGTAGACCAGTGAGGGTCGCTGAGAGGATTTTTGACTTCGCCAATCCTGACTGAAGAGCTGGCGAATGGACCTATCTGACTGATCTTAGGACAGCTTAGTTTTGAGGACTGATCTTTTATAGATCTTTTTGTTAATAGCTTAGTCCTGTAACTGAACTGGTTTGACATGTATAAAGGTGTGTGGTTTGAATTTGAAAATGTGATCCTGCTTTTCTATCCCAATTGAGTTTTGTCTGGAGATTATTTATCCGCTTCCGCATGTGCAATTAAATGAATGGGTCGGCGACGTGTCTTGGGAAGTCGCATTTCTATCGACCGCAGTAGGATGTGCGCGTGCTCGAGGTTCGGGGCGTGACATTATCGAATTTAACCCTTGACCCTTATATTCACCTTTGAATGTATATAGTAACTTGATCAATTAATAAATTCGAGAACTAATCTATTTTTCCCCTAGAACATGTGTGCCTACTTTGTCTTAATCAATCAATTGGAGGAACGTGTTGGCTAAAAGAAATTGTTCGTAAAATGTCAACTTTGATCGTCTGCTCGAGGACATTGGACATTAATATAAATGAAGCAGTCTCTATCACAAGGGACGATATTTATTCGGGTGGATAACTGCTTTTTAGACTTAGGGCATGTTTGGTAACGTTTCTATTTCTATTCCCTGGAAAAAATTTTGAATAGAAGAACGCGTTTGGTAACAACACAAAATTTATGTTCCTAGAATAGAAAAAGAATAGAAACATGTTTGGTAAACTTGTATAATTTTTTTGTTTCTTTTAATTTTTTAATTTTTTTTCCTTCCTTTTGGCCAGTCGCCGACCTCGGCCATGGTCGGCAACCGGCCGACGAGGGCCAACAGCCTCACCCAGCCACGGCGAGGCCAAGCTCGCCTAGCCACCAAAGAGGCTCGGCCTCCTAGGGCCACCGCCAAGTGACGCCTCATAGGTGGCTGCGTGAGCTCGAGCCTGCCTAGCCAAGGCGAGGCCTAGCCTCGCTGGGGGCCGGCGATGCTCCGGCGAGGTCGCCGGCCTTCAATGGCCAGTTGCCAGCCATGGCCAAGGCCGGCGACCGGCCAAAGAAAAAAGAAAAAGAAAAATGAGGAAAAAAAAGTGTTTCTTGGAATTGTTCCTAAGAACAAGAAACAAGTTTTTTCTACTTTTTGTTTCTGTTCCAAATATGTTCCCAGGAACAAAAGTGCAAACAAACGCGTTTCTATTCTTTTTTTGTTCTCTGGAAGAAAAGAACAAAAGTTTGTGTTCCGGGGAATAGAAACAGATTTAAACAAATAGGGGCTTAGCCGCTAGGACGAACCCCAAAAATTCATATGCCCAGACAAACGTGAGGACATTGGATTTCCAATAAGAGAGATTTCCGCTCTATCACCTCCAATTTTTTTGACAATAAACAATTTCATTCATGGTCTTGTCAAGGTACATGTGCGCAAGTTTCAATTGCATTAAGAAAAATTCCGTAAACATACATAGGTCGGTTCATGACCACCTCATTCTTATAGATAAGATTGTGTTTTTCCCTTATATATACTTTTATTTTCTGTATTCTAATAGTTACATCGTAATTATTAACCTTCTGGTTCCTCAACATTACATATAATACATAAAAAAAAAAGACCAACTATGCCTAAATTCTTGATTTGCAGTTGTGGTTGTGCTTCTCAATGATAAAGTTGGATGGTGGACCTAGACCTTCCAACAAAAAATTCTAAGGGTAACAGTTTCTTGTGTCAAAGAATTGGACAACCTAGAGGCCAACGGAACACTTTGTATGCCCCATGAATAAGTTAAATCTAAACATGTGGCTTGTGCAAAGTGGCCTTGCCCTAGAGTAGTTTACATGCACTTTGTGGGATTTTAAAAAATCAATTCTAGCTTTCAATCCCTAAATGCCTCAATTTTTTTTTTTTGGTATAGGTAAGTATAATATAGATTTTGCCAAATGAATATACAAAGAGAGGAAGCCCGGCACCAACAAAACAAACACTCAAAAGACAAAGGAGTCAAGAGAGTGTAGGGGTGCCGTGGTACCACAATAAAAAAGAGTCAAACAACCACTAGGAGGCAAAACAACAGGAAGAAGGGGAAGAACACAATCAATCAAAGATTGACGACGGCAATTCCCAACTTTGTTGTAGTCTTCTATTCCGGGGAATGTCTGGGATGTGTTTGAAGGATAAGGCTTTATCCTTAATCGCCTTATGAAGACACATCTTCAACGCCGGCAGGAAAAGGGAGCGGTTGCGAAAGATAATCTCATTCCATTCCTTCCAAATAAGATAGCACAAAGCTCCAAAAGTGAAGCAAGCCAAGGATTGGTGGAAACTATTGTCAGCAAGATGTTTGGTAACCCAAGCAATATTATCAACCCAGCATTTGTTTTGCCAGGCTAAATTACACTTAGCCGCCCAATAACACGCAAGGGTACCGGTTTGATAAAAAAATCTCTTTGATAATGTTATGCAAATAGTATAAAGATAGATGGATTTTTTTCTTATATCTTACTCCCCATAGTCATGTGTAAGATTTTGTTGGCATGAAAATTAAAAAAGACTAAGATTAAATGTTCCAAATTATATTTTCTATATACGTGGAATTATGTTATGGAGCCGGAAGTGCCTCTTGCCATATTTTGACAAACCTTCTCCCAGCCTAAGAAGCATGCCTGGTTCTCTAATCTCAAAGAAAAAGAGGAGCTAGGTCTCGCCTTTAGAATGATATAAAGTAATTGCAGTTAGCTTAAAGACATTCGTAGATGTCGATTGATCAATGCTTTTGGAAGTACTAAGAGATGCGCACGCATACGTGCGATATCCAAACTATTTCTGTTGACCCTCACGAAAATCTGCGTACAGACCCTTGTTGCTAATTCTTTATCTGGCATAAAATCTGCATGAATCCATACTTCAATGATTCAAACGTGACGCAGAGGAAGTTATGCTTTGAAATGGTTCCAAAAGATAGCATTTATTTCAAATAATAAAGTGTAGATTACAATATCTTAGACACTTATTTATAGGGAGGCCGCCATCTAGAAAATAATCAAGTAACTGAAATCGAATAACAAAATTAAGAAAAATATATTGATAAAAGGGAAAGTTATCAAAACACAACTAGAAAATTTACAAAATGCATTTGAAATATGTGACATCTCGGATTTGTGGGATCGTCTGCTCTTATGACATTCTAATATTTCCATAAAGACATTTGCATGTTGTTCTACATCAAAACATCCCACGATTTGTCGCTGATATAGTTATGGAGATCATTGCGTCGGATTATTTAGCTTGCAAGAAAAGTTATAGTGCGAGCAAACCATATAAAATAACAATAAATAATGGCAAAAATTATCGCCAAAAATTCTCCAATGACGACAAGGACTCCGATTTAGTGGAATTTTGTTCGTAAAATTCTAAACGCAAGTGCACGTGTCGAATAAGTAATATAATGATGAGAAAAAGTATCGTCCCACGGAGATCGATGATTAATAAGCCAATTAAATACTAAATTAGACTAATTCTAACATTTATCTAACAAATCAAAATATAATTAAGAATAAATTAGAAACAAAATTTGTAGACTAAATGCAGTAAATCAATAAGATAAATATGTTAGAGCATCCGATTTCACCATAACCATTAGATATGAATTTCAGATTGTTGTGAATACAAAAACGATATCGAACATGTAATAGCGGAATTTCCTAATCTATTTACTATCCTATCTCTAGGTATAGCAAACCTACTCAGTTTATTAATCTACTATATCTCTATGTGAATTAAAATAAACATGAATGCATTAAAAACTATGAATATTCCCGGCTTACAATGAGTTTTTTGGATTATTTTATCACCGAAAGCTACACAAATAACGTGGTATATCTCTATCCACATTTAATTCATACTTATATATTATAATGAGCAATTGCATATTATCACTTTTCAGTCTCAAATATGCACATTAGATCATTCAAGTGGTGGCTAGTCACTTAAAAGCATTACGCACAATAAAATCTAATTCACATGAATGAAATCAATTGTAAAACATAAAAATCATGAAATTCACATCATCATGGTTAGGCTACATCGTAGCCCTAACAAAAGAAAATTAGAACATAGTAGAATAAGAAATAAAAATATAAATCAAACCTAGCATCTTGAATCAAAGAGCAAAAATTCTATCGCCACTTTTGTCTTCTCTTCAAAATACTTGAAAAACTCTCAGAACAATAAAAAACAATCTAACAAAAACTTAGCTTCTCCCTCTGGCTCTTAATGTTCTTCTCTTCAAAAGATATATCCCAGATATCTATCTCCCAACGCTTACAGATAATATTAGGGAACAAAATCAAGAATTTCCTAATTTGATATCCATCTTCCACTGCTTTTTTATTTGAATTCTTGATATTTGCCCTTCTTTTCCTTATCTTCTCCATATTTCATTATTCTGCATAAATAAGGAAAATTCAAATAATTAGAAGGAAATCCAAATATTTTCTCATAGATATTGCATTAATTGTTGCCTAAAATAGGTAAAATAACTCTATTTTTATGAAGTTATCAAATTTTGTGCTCTCAATTTGACTATAAAAACCCGCCCGTTGTGCTCCCAAATTGAGTGCAAAAAATCAAACTCCTAACCAAAGTGTCTCGAGAATCACATGGCGCTTCTTCAATCTCCATCGATTTGGTTCCCTCTCGCCCTTCTCCTTTCTCTCCTAATAAACTCGTCTCACTGCTTCAAACCCAAATCGCTTAACATCTCGAAGGTTCAGTCCAACGGTGATTGGTCGCCGGCAGGTGCGACGTGGTACGGGAGTCCCAACAGCGCTGGAAGCGATGGTAATGGAATGACATTATATTTTTATATGGTCAATTCACTTGGAGTAAAGATCTTTTTACGCAATCACAGTTGGTCTCATGACACGCCTTTCAGTAATTTTGACTTATCATGTCTTTTGAGTATAAATCGGTTCGGACATATGAGTAGCTTAGGTCAATCACTTAATCGTGATTGATTTTGGCTTTGTACCAAACACATTAGACTTAGAGGTCAAACTGGAATCAAGTACAACGCTAGACAATACTACTCTAGTAATTACACATTTCACCTGATCTGCAAATATACATATATATTTATACATACATATATAATATGCTTTGTATGATATTTTGTACGTAGGTGGTGCATGTGGGTATGGGAGTGGGGTCGCCCAAGCTCCATTCTCTTCAATGGTGTCCGCAGGAGGGCCTTCTCTTTTCAAATCAGGCAAAGGATGTGGAGCTTGTTACCAGGTTTCTCTCTTGCTAGAAAAGTGTTTCTCGAATTATTTTTATATTCGCCTCATCGGAGAAAATTTGCCACGGACAAAGTTAATATATGTTCACTAGATATGCTTTTCCTAAATTAACAATCGTGGAATAGAATTCATGAAAACATCTACTGCGGCACGCTTTCTAGACTCCCATTAAAAGTAGTTTAAATTCTTCGTATTTAAATAGATTACTTGACTCGGTACATATTGTCCTATTCAAACAGATTATTTAGTAGTAGTTAGGAAGTGCAGTCTTTTGAGCTCTTGTTGATTAAATTTCAGGTGAAATGCACTGAAAACGCGGCTTGTTCCGGGAACCCGGTGACGGTCGTTATAACTGATGAATGCCCTGGTGGCCCTTGTGTCGCTGAATCTGCTCACTTCGATTTGAGCGGCACGGCTTTTGGAGCCATGGCGAGCTCCGGCAAGGCCGATGAACTTCGCAACGCTGGGGTGCTGCAAATTCAATACCAAAAGTCCGTACGGTTGATCCTTTCTCTATGGATCCTTTAGAGTGAATTCCAATTTTAACAGGCGCAGAGGGGAAAAAGGAAGATAAAACGCATTGAAAAGTGCTTTAAATTAACGAGAAACTTTGCTTTCACCAGACTTATATTAATCAGCAAATAGTCTAACTTGCTTATTAAAAGTCTATTTATGTGCACATATTTACAATGTCAAGCAGAGTAGAGTGCAATTTCCCCGGCGCGAAGGTGGCATTCCACGTTGACTCCGGCTCGAACCCCAACTATTTCGCTGTGCTAATTGAGTACGAGAATGGGGATGGCGAGCTCGGCGCCGTCAACCTGAAGCAGGCTCTAGACTCTGACTCTTGGCTTCCGATGCAACAGTCGTGGGGCGCGGTTTGGAAGCTGGATGGCGCGGGCCAGCTGCGCGCCCCATTCTCGATCAAGCTCACCTCTCTTGACTCCGGTAAGACCCTGGTTGCCAACAACGTGATCCCCGCTGGGTGGCAGCCCGGACAGACGTACCGGTCCGTCGTCAACTTTGCTGTCTGAGGGTTGTGTGTGGTTTGCTTGGGAGACGAAGAAATGGAGATTGATCGTCCGTGAATTTGGTTGTGTGTTTTATGTGATTGGCAAAAATAAAATATAGCATGGTGTTGGTAAAAGAAAGTATTTTGCCTTTTCCACTTTGTGTAATCTAGTCAGCTATGAGCTACCCCTTGGAAAAGAGAGTAGTAGGGAGTAGGGGTGTGCATGGTCCGGGCAGGCGGTTCCCGACCTAGAACTGAGAACCGCCCGCTAACAACCGGTTTCGAAAAATTGGAACCGAGAACCGCCCACTAGTTGCATGGATCCACCCAGGATCCGGACCACCGGTCCAATCCGGTACCGGGTGGATCCATAGAACCGGTCCAACCTCCGCGCCTTCCCCTTTTTGCTTCCCCACATCTGCATATTTTGGCTCTCCCGACCATTGTAGCATTATTCTCCTCAAATACTAGTGCCGCAGACCCTCACTCTGCTTCTGTCTCGGCCACCACCACCATCTTCGCCACCGCTTCCGCCGTCTCCCACTCCTCCGGTTGTCGGACGCCTGTCGCCGGCCCTTGGACTCCGGTCATCTACTACCAATTGTTGATCATTTACCACCGGCTGCCCGCTGGTTACTGGTTGTTGCCTGCATGCCTCTTGTAGCTAATTGCCAGTCACCAGTGACCCCCTTGCGGTTGTTGGCCGTCAAAAGCCAAACGCCTCCCCCCACTACTCGAGGAGGGGAGGAGAAATTTTGTGTCATTATTAAACGAATTTCTATTTCAAGAGCAGAAATTTTATAAGGTTAACAAATGCATATTTCTGCTCAAAAACTTATTTAAAGAATAAAAATAGGAAAATTAATTTCTAGTCATAAATTGATTTCTAGAACGGAATGGCATAAGCCCTTAGTGTCCTTTATAAGCGAAGTTTGTTCTTTGATAGTTGACCTCGGTGTAGACGCGAAGTGCATCATCAGTATCCTCAGAAGTCGTTCAAGAATTCCGGGCCAAAGATAAAGAAAGTCATCGAGTTCATGAAGGATGTTATACTGCATTTGTGGTTCTTCATCCAAAGCCTACGTAAGGCATTTGGAGGCTTTTGCCTTCTTTTTGTTTTTTGTTATTTTTTAATCATGTATTGCAATCCCTTCCGGCTTCTCCTGCTCTTCAATTTCTTATACCTTCACTATCCTGCAGCGTTAATACAATGTTGTTAAACCCAAACTTTATACTTAAGCTCGCTTGTCTTCAATTTTGAAGGTACCCAATCGAGCGATCGAATCGTTCTAGACATCAACTCAAAAACCCCATATCTAGTTTGCGTTCCTTCCTCGAACATCCGTCAGCTGTTTAACACACAAGGACTATGGCTGTGCCAAAATTTCTGATCTATTGAAGTCAAGCGACAATGAATGTGGTACGTTTCACAATTCTCCGACTCCTGTAATTTTAACATAAATAACATGTTACTGCAGCATGGTATGATTGTCATATAAAATTACCTCTCTTGTTTTTAGTTGCGAAGAACTTTTGGTACTTGGGGCCCAAAGGCTTAGGCTATATTTGACTATTTCTCGTTTCCCTTACGATGGATTAATGGGTTTGATATGAGACCACGTATTTGAGCTCATTTGGATCCAAATGGGGCTCGTAGGGGTGTGCAATCAGACCGGGTATACCTAGCAACCAGACTGGCCCACCTGAAAAATAGGGCCGGGAACTGGTTCCCAAAATTCGGAACTGGTTTGAACTGGTTTGGGAACCGATTTTGAGCAAATACCCACCCAAGAACCGGATCAACCAGACTGATTTGGGAACCGGTTTTGTAAACCCAAAAGACTAAAACCCTATCTTTTTTCCCTTAATTTCTAATCTTAGAATTGCATTTTTCCTCTCGCACGGCGCTCCCCCTTCATCGTTTCTCTTCTTCGTTTGCTTCCCTCCCTCACTGGCTCACTGTCGCACCATTCATCGGATAGGATTTTTGCTTTGCCTTATGATGTTTGTTTATGATAATTAACCTTGTGAATCCTTAGTTTTGTTTAGTCAAAAAGTTCATGTACTTATTGATTATATGTGCTTAATGTTTCAATATAAATCAAGAGGATTTCGTTATTTTCTCGCATATTAATGTAAAATTCGAAACCATATAGGATATTGGGTGGTTGCAAAATAGGTTCCAATGGAAACGGTGTTGACTTTGGAACCGAACCGGAAAAATAGGGTGATTCCAAAATAGGGTCCAGTACAAATAGGGTCAGGTACAAGATTTAGGTTTGCAAACAACTCACCCTAGACCCGATCACCTAGGGGCTCGTAGTATCCTTTGCCTAGTTTAATGAATCCACAGTAGGGCCGCTGCTTTTTAGCAGCTGCCGGTTCAGTCTAATGCCTGGTCTAGGATCTCAAGACATACAAGCAAAATGTTGCTCTTTACAGACTTGCAACCAATCAATCTCAATCTAACATCAGTAACAATCTTTCTATATACATTATTTACATCCAACGCAGTTCCACCATTATGTAATCTCCAGTAGCAAACCAAGCAAGTTTAAACAGTAATGCCTGAAAAGAAGCACCCCTTGACATTTTTTAATCCAATGAAACCCAAAGCCCACACATCTATCATCCTATTTGTACCAAAAAGATCCAGCAATCTCCTCCAAACTAAAGATGAAAAACTACATTCAAAGATTAGATGATTGTTTCTCATTCACGAGGCCACATAAAATGCGGCTAGCTGAAGACATAGAAACACAACTTAGCGTCCCATCTCAACTAGCAAGCCTAATGAGAACAAGCATCCATGAAATAAAACAGTGCTTGGAATAGATGGATTAAACCAAATACGTTTGTGCCAATCAACATGCTGGCCCTTCACTCTAATAGTCCTCCAAGAACAAGCAGTAGAGTAAGAACCAGATGAGTAAGGAATCCAAATCAACTAAAAATCAGCTGCCACATTGGGGAACAACACACCAGATATATCAGTTTGAATCTGCACCATAGCATCAGATCTTGCACGAGGCCAGCACCATCGAAGATCATTTATAACCCGGGATACTTTGCAATTTAAAGAATCATTAGAGATCACTCTTATTGAGAATTTATCTGAAAATGACCCAAAAGGATGCTTGGACTAGCTAAGGTTCTTTGAAAGGTTATAACTTCTTAGTCGATGATCGCTATATGCCACAACGCTTAATCCCAATAGAAACATTATGCTTCTGAATCGGGAAAAATAAGTGAAAGTTTGATAACATATTATGTTACAAGAACATAAATCTGCATCTAAAGTCCAAACATCACATTTGAATCTAACGTTCAACTGGATTTGTCAACAGCTTATTGGGTCAACAATATCAGAAGATGTATAATTTAATCTTGGGTTAATACCACGAAAAACCATAAATTGGTATACATGTGACAAATTTAATCTAAACTAAAATCTCAAATTGATAGCCATGTAACAAATTTACTCAAAACTAACTTTTTAACCACCAAAAAAGGAAAATTGTCCAAAAATCATAAACCTATAACATTTTTATCAATTTAGTTCAAAAC
This sequence comes from Eucalyptus pauciflora, assembly GCA_007663325.1. Lineage (NCBI taxonomy): Eukaryota > Viridiplantae > Streptophyta > Magnoliopsida > Myrtales > Myrtaceae > Eucalyptus > Eucalyptus pauciflora. Next base: position 3,016,147 of record VMYD01000056.1, read on the forward strand.
TTTTCAATTCAAACGTAAATTTTGTCGTGTTTTGCTAATTGAGTTTATCCAGCTAATTTTGGTAAAAAATTACTGACGTAGACACAAATTGTCTTATGTGTTATGATCGATGTTGACAATTTTGTCAATAACATTTTAATATTTTTCAGATTTTTTTGTTAATTTTTTTCTTTTCTTTTTTGCCCTTTTGCCCTTTTGTCTTATCTTCACGTTCTTCTTTCTTTTTCCCTTTTTCTCATTGTTGGCCACTCTCGGGCCTCATCGATGGCCAATGAGTTGCTGGCCTCAGGCGAGGGCCACCCTCGCCGACCTTGGCCTTGGACATAGCTGCCGTTGGTGAATAGCCATTCGGTACATCTTTTTTCTGTAACAAGAAAAATGGTTCCTGTGTTTCGGTTGTTAGGTCTCTTCATGATAGCTAACGGCTTTTGAGGTTTCTAGGCATTGCTGGCCTTCCCCATAAACTGTAACAAGACATTGATTTCTTCGATTACAATAAATAAGCTGAATGACTTGTGAATTTTGCAATTGATATACTTACCAGTTTTATCATTACTCTAGTATATTATATTGTATAGTCCTTCTCGAAATGACAAATGCTTATTTTGTTGCTCTATATACACTATTTATTTTATGCTTGAGTATTGATTTTTCTTCATTGTAAGCCGCAGGTTAAGTGCAGCCTGCCTAGCCAGAAGGTAAGGACATAGAGGCTGGATCCCTTCAGCAGGGAGAAAATATTTCCTACGGAGAAAATCTTGTGTACCATAAAAGTGTCACGTCAATTTTACTCTGAACTATTCACACATCGACACATGTTCTTGGGACCCGCCACGTCAGCCAACTTTAAACCAGAGCTCTCTTGCTCTGCTCTCTCTTCTCTCTTTCTTTACTCAGTGGGTCATTTCTCTTTCCTCTCTCTTCTCACTCTCTCCCCTCTTTCCTAGCCCAACGACATTGTCTCCCAAATAGCGCTCTCTTATGAGGGCCACACTCCCACCGATGACGGCGACGCTCCCTCCCGACGACGACTTCTATCTCTACTCCACGGCCTCTTCGCTCTTCGACGATAGCCTCTCTCTCTTCTCCATGGCCTCTTCCTCCCGACCTCTTTCTTCCCGAGTTGCACTCTCTCCCGACGCTAGGCTTTCTCCGACGACGGCCACACTCTCTCCACTCTGCTCAAAGCCGTCTCTCCCAAGAAGCCCTAGATCTGCGACGACAATCCCCGCTTTTCAGGTTCAATTTTTTTTTTTTTTTTACTCAGGGTTTTATGTCTGCGTCTTTGTTTTGGGTGAAGCTAACATGTTGATTGTGAAAATTCCTTGTTTTGCCACAATGTGCGTAGGGGTGGTTCTAGTAGAACGGAGATGCAGTCGCTCTATTCTCTCATCTAATCTTCAGTCGCTTCCACACCCGGCTCGGCTCAAAGCCGTCCCCTAGAGAAGCCCTAAATCTATGGCACGACCAGTGTTGGAATATAATATGCGGAAATGACAGGATCTTGCAATTTACGTCAACGCAAAATCACCAAAGAAATAAACGAGAAATAATAAGGACACTAGAAATTTACGTGGTTCGGTCCGAGTATCGGTACCTACATCCACGGGAAGAGCCAGCAGCAAATAATCTACTATAATCGGAGAATAGGAGTTTACAATCACTCACACACTCAAGTGTTTCCCACACCTAGATTTAACCCCAAACCCAAAGTGTTTGTAAATAAACACTCATTTGGACATAAACTCACGGCATAAAATTACTGCGCATTCAAGATCAAAACAAAACGCTCTATGTACGGCTTCACGTATCTCTTCAAAGCTTCGCGCGGCTTCAAGGACTTACAGCTTCAAAGATCATGGATGTGCGGCTTCGTAGGGTTTCGGCAATCTATGCACGCACGAAAATAATGTATATATGTGTGCGCCTAGAGTCAAACTTTGACTCTGGGCCCCACCATTACTTTCCTTCTCCAATGGCTAAGGAAAGTGGGATGCTGCAGAGCTTCTTTCATAGCTTTGTGTGTGTGCCCAAGATTTTGACTTTGGGCCCACTACCCTTTTTACTTCAACGTAGATTAGGTTTCCCCTTGCACGTAAAAGTGAAACCCCTTTATTTTATTTATTTCCTCTTTTGCAAATCTTTAAGAGTCTAGCGAATCGTATTATTGCAAATGCTCAAACTCGAGTCATAATTTAATAATTTTCCATCTTAGCTCGATGTTTGAAGTCAAGTTATAGTGCTCATTATCCATACTGCTCTCCCAACGCCCCAATGGGGGCTCACTCTCCACAGACGCCAATAGAGCTCAAGCAGAGCTTGAGCTTCGCCAAAGGAATAGACTTAATCATCATGTCTGCCGAGTTATCTGATGTAGCAATCTTTTTGACAAGAACATTACCCTTAGCTAAGACATCCCGGATGAAATGGTACTTGATGTTGATATGCTTTGTTCGCTCATGATAAATTGGATTATACGCCAAATATATTGCACCTTGGTTATCACAGTGTATATCCACACTTTTCTGTTCTAAATCAAAGTCCGAGAGCAAACTTTGTAACCATATCGCCTTTTTCACTACAAAGGTTAGTGCCATATACTCTGCCTCAGTCGAAGACAAGGCAATGTGATCCTATAGGGATGCTTTCCAACTAACTGCACCACCCACTAGTGTAAATACGTACCCTGCTAAAGATCTGCAACCATCCAAGTTACCGGCATGATCTGAATTCACAAAACCAGCGGTCTCACTGACATTATTGTCCCCTTCAAATATCTGAGGATCCACTTCATAGCTTCTCATTGAGCTTTACCAGGACGTTTCATATAGCGACTAACCACGCTTACAGCTTGTGAAATATCAAGCCTAGTGCACACCATAGCATACATGACACTACCTACGGCACTAGAATAAGGAACACGGGACATATGTTCCTCCTCCTCCTCAAGTCTGTGCTGATAATTTATCTGAAAGTTTAAAATGCTTCGCTAAAGGTGTACTTACAGATTTCGCTGACTATATTCAAACGTGCCACGATCTTCTCAATGTAATTTTTTTTTTTTGAGATGGACGTAAAACTCCTATAGTCTTGTCATGCAAAATCTCCATACCTAAAATTTTCTTTGCAGTACCTAAATCTTTCATCTCAAATTCAGCATTTAACCACCTCTTCAGCACATCAATATCAGACATATTCTTAGCTGCTATCAACATATCATCAACATATAAGAATAAATAAATCAAAAAATAATTCTCCAATCTCTTATAGTAAACATAGCTATCCATCTAATTTTTTTGAATAGTCTTGACTAACCATAAAAGTATCAAAACGTTTATACCACTGTCTAGGAGACTGTTTTAGCCCATACAAAGATTTCTTCAACAAGTAAACATGATATTCCTTAACCGGAATAGGAAATCCCTCTGGTTGCCTCATGTAAATCCACTCCTCCAACTCATCGTGAAGAAACGCAGTTTTCACATCTAGCTGCTCTAACTTGAGATCCTGCGAAGCAACTAAGGCAAGTAAAACACGAATAGAAGTATGTCTTACCACATGAGAGAATACCTCATTGTAGTCAATGCCCTCACGCTGTGTATACCCCTTTGCCACAAGTCTCACCTTATACCTCGCTGCCTCAACACCGGGAATGCCCTATTTCCGTTTGAAGACCCATTTACTTCCGACAATCTTTTGGCTCTTGGGTATTTTAACTAGCTCCCATGTCTGATTTCAATGGAGTGATTCCATCTCTTCACTCATAGCCCTTAGCCATTGCGACGACTTCGAACTAGCCATCGCTTTAGAGTAAGATGAAGGCTCATCTGTCTCCATCTCATCACCTACAGTCAATGCATAAGCAATATATGTATAACCATAATGTGCCGGTGATTTAATTTGCCTTCTCTGTCTAGCTGCGGCTATAGTGTACTGCAGTTTTGCTGGTTGTTCACTATCACCGACTTCAGGAACTGCGGCTTCATCTGCGGTCTCAACTTCTGTTACCTTCGAGGTCTTTGGAGTCTCTAGCTAAAGCTCCACCTCACTAATGATACAATGATTTGTCTTCTTTGCTGGTTGTGTCTTAGAACTCCTCCGTTGAAGCATTGCAGTCTCATCGAATATCACATTTCTGCTGATTAGAAAATCGGGTGATCTGGGATCGGTGCACCACAGCTGGTAGCCTTTCACCTTATGTGCATAACCTAAAAATATGCACTTATTCGCCCTCGACTCAAGCTTACCATCACTCGCATGAGCATATGCAGGGCATATAAATATACGTAATCCGGAGTAATCAACAGGTTTCCCCGATCATACTTCCTCAGGAGTCTTCCACTCGATAGTAGATGATGAAGATCGTTTAACTAGGTAACATGCCATGTGTACCGCTTCGGCCCAAAATTCCTTGCCAAGCCCTGCATGCGAAAGCATGCATCGAGCTCCCTCAAGCAAAGTTCTTTTTTTCTATTATGCCACGCCATTTTGCTGTGGCATCCCAGGTACTGTGTGGTATCTCACAATACATTCTTTCTCATAGAACTCGATAAAATCTTTACCACAAAACTCCATGTCATTATCGGTTCTTATGCACTTGATTTGTTTATCTGACTATTTCTCAATCAATGCCTTAAATTTCTTGAACCGATTGAACACATCATATTTGTGCTTCAGATGTATACCTATACCTTCCTTGAATAATCGTTGATAAATGTCAGCATATATCGAGCACCTCCTTTTGAAGGAACCGAAGACGGGCCCTAGACGTCTGAATGAATATATTCCACTGGTCATTTAGTCGAATGAATAACTATAGTAAACTTAACTCGGTGCTGCTTCCCAAAGATGCAATGCTCACATAAGTCCAGCTCTCCTGTCTTTCGACCCTTCAACAACCCCCTTTCACCCAGTATCGTCATACCTACCTCACTCATGTGCCCTAAATGCATATGCCATAACTGAGTCAAGTTAGAGTCTGGCTCACCTGATGAAACTCTAGCAGTTCCAGTCACGGTCTCTCTCAGTAGATGAGAGAGAGCATTCACTTTCTTCCCCTTCATCACTATCATGGCACCTCGAGAGATTTTCAGTACTCCACCTTCAGCAGTGTACCTACACCCGATGTCATCAAATGTCGCTAGAGAAATAAGGTTCTTCTTGAGCTCCGGTACATGCCTCACATCTATCAATGTGCGCACCACCCCATCATGCATCCGAATCCGAATTATCCATATTCCCACAGCCTTACACACTACATTTTTCCCCAAAAGAACTCTACCATCATATGCAGTTTGGTAAGTAGTAAACCAATTCTTATGAGGCGTCATATGATAAGAACATCCCAAATCCAGCACCCACTCGTCTCCTAACAAAGTAGTAGTTACACATAAGACAGCTTCTGCATCACTAATGCTTCCATTGGCAACGTTTACCAAACTGCTTGTGGCATTCTTCCTATCAACTTTATTCCTCCGTTTTGGACAATCTCTCCTTATGTGCCTCTCCTTGTGACACTCAAAGCACTTCACGCGTCCCTTGGACTTTCTATGACGTGATTTTGATATGCTTTTACCTCTATTGCTACTAGGCCCTCGATGTTGTTCTCTACTCCGAATTGTTAGTGCTTGCACTACTCCTTGCGTCAGATCGTCATCTCATAACTTTCTCTGCCACTCCTTAGAGAATAAGGCGGACTTTACCTCTTTTGAGGTAATTGTTGTATGTCCCTGCAACAGTGAATAAGTAAAGTGCTCCCATGACTCTAGTAAAGAGGCTAACAACATCATGCCATGTTCCTCATTATCAAGTATCTTACCGATGTTCTTCAGATCCATCATGAGTTTATTAAATTCATCTAAGTCGGTTCTGATAGACGTACCTTCAGTATATCTAAATTGAAACATCTTCTTCAACATGTACAAGCGATTATTCAAACTTTTCTTCACATAGAGCACTTGAAGTTTTGCCCATAATGCTGCGGCATCCTTCTCCTCAGCAACCTCTATTAAGACCTCATCCGACAAATTTAATAGGATTGTGCTCTTTGCTTTTTCCATTAGCTCCACTCTCTCAGAGGCTTTCATTATAATAGGCAACTCATCTTCACCATCCAGTGCCTTGCCCGAATCTTGATGCTCCATAACACAAAATTGTTGCTCCCATTAAACTTCTCAATTTCAGATTTCCTCTCAGACATAATTGCAATAATAGATTTTTAGATAATAATCAGACAAGCAAAAGCTCCAAATCACAATCAAGAAATCTGATCCCAAGTTCTTATACGGATTGTTGGAATATAATACGCGGAAATGACAAGATCTTGTAATTTACGTCAACACGAAATCACCAAAGAAATAAACAAGAAATAATAAGGACACCAGAAATTTATGTGGTTCTGTTTGAGTTTCAGTCCCTACGTCCATGGGGAGAGCCAGCAGCAAATAATCCACTATAATTGGAGAATCAGAGTTTACAATCACTCACACGGTGTTTCCCACACCTAGATTTAACCCCAAACCTAAAATGTTTATAAATAAACACTCAGTTGGACATAAACTCACAGCAAAAAATTACCGCACGTTCAAGATCAAAACAAAACACTCTACGTACGCCTTCACGTATCTCTTCAAAGCTTCACGCGGCTTCAAGGACTTGTGGCTTCAGAGATCGTGGACATGTGGCTTCATAGGGTTTCGGCAGTCCATGCACACACGAAAAGAACATGTATAGATATATATATATATGTGTGTGTGGGCGCGCGCCTAGAGTCAAACTTTGACTCTGGGTCCCACTGTTACTTTGCTTCTTCAATGGCTAAGGAAAGTGGGATGCTGCAGAGCTTCTTTCGTAGCTTTGTCTGTGTGCCCAAAAGTCAAGATTTTGACTTTGGGCCCACTACCCTTTTTACTTCAACGTAGATTAGGTTTCCCCCTGCACGTAAAAGCGAAACCCTTTTATTTTATTTATTTCCTCTTTTGCAAATCTTCAAGAACCTAGAGAATCGCGTTTTTGCAAACGCTCAAACTCGAGTCATGATTTAACAACCAGGCCTCATCATTTCACTTCGGGTTGTCTTCACTGGTCTTTGGTCTCTGTTCAATTCTCTCGGCTCAGCATGTAAGCCCCTCCTCTTCGTTCTTTCTTTCTTCTTTTGCTTGCGTTGCATCCAATATTCTAGATATATGGCCAGAGCAAAATGTTCTTGGGTCGTGTTGTCACTCTCAAGGTATTCGAGGATAACATCCTAGTTCGGGAGCTACTTGAAGCTAGAGACGAAGGGAGAGTGTTGATCATCGATGGCGGAGGAATCTTGAGATGCGCTCTGGTGGGTGGGAACATGATACAAAGTCATCCTGCACAAGTATGAAGTGATTATTTTTACGTTTCTTGACATTTTGGTTCAATGAAACTTCTATGGAGAAGCTTCTTGTTTATGTTTAAACTCAAAGTAAAATTGCTGCTTCGGTCATATTTGGAGGTAGCTCTTGCTTGCATCATATAGTAATCGTACTTGACCTTTTTGAAGTAGTATTCAAGGAGCTGGAGCTCTCCTTGTCCAGCTCGTCTCTAACAGATTTCAAGGCAGTATTCAAGGAGCTGGAGCTCATTATTTTGTCCTCCTGCTCTTTCTAGGCTACTCTCTACTTTGATGTTGGTGATGCTCGAAGGCAGCCACCTGTTGACACTATGTGGCAGCAGGTTATGGCTGCTTCCTTTTTGTAGTCCATTCTCTATTTTGGTGGCGAAGTCAATACCATAATAATGTAGAAATTTGGTGTTTCATGATGAAGTCCTCATTTTCACTTGGGCACTGTAGTAAATAGAAACTGCTAATGTTTTATTGAGATTCAGAGTCTTTTGGTTGAGATGATAGTGACTTATGTTTTAGCTATCTTGTCTTTCGGTATATGAACTATTACAAGAAGGAAAATATTTAAGATAAGAAGTATTTTGTTTTGTTTTTTATGTTAAGAGGGTCTTTTTGGGCTGTCCTATTTTCTTGGGGATATTGCTGATTGCAGTTGCTTTATAAGCACATAACTCCTATGCCTGTAACTGACTTATTTTACACATGTCTTGTTTCAACATATATACTTTTGCTTGAGAACTTGTTATGACAATGAAGCAAGAGACGTTGCCTTGTCATCCCGTAGTGCACCTCAGTTTGCGCCTCTCATTCTATTTGTTTACTGCCTAAATTTACTGATTGTTGTTCTTCCCTAATGGTTATTTGTTATTGGCAGCTCACAAAATGGATAAAATACTAGAGGTGTGGTTTCTGCTAACACAGCGGCTACTGCTTCAGAAGAATGTGAAAAGTTGTTAAGAATGGGTGATCGGGTGGGTTGAGCTACATATGATAAGAAAAGGTTGTTACTATATGCGATGATATCTGGTTCTCGAAGGGGCTTGTCGAAAGGCTACTAAGAGATCTATCAGCACTTTTCACCATCAAATAAGATTTCTTCTGGTTTAAACTATTAGCCATCAGGGAGTTCCCTCTGGGAGGTTCATTTGCTATCTTTAGTGAGAGTTCAGTCCCCTATAGTTTAGAGGATTTGCAGGCTTACCTAAATAAGTTTGCAGCATCATACTATACCAAAAATGGGAAGGACCCTCTTGTATACCCATATATTCTGCTCCTAAGCATCCAGTTCCTACCCGCTATCCTCTATTTGTCTAATGAAGCAGGAGATGAAGGGTACAACATTGATGCCACTCACATAGCTATCATGCTTGTCGACCATGGCATCCTTATGGAAGGTACAGGGGCAGGATCAAAGTTTGGTGTAATGGATGCTTATGCATAAGCATCTAGCATGATTCAACAGCATGGGTATTCATATTTACGTCTTGGAGATCTTTCAGTGGCATTGGAATATTTTGCACAGGCTCCTGCTGCTGTAGTTGGTGGTCGATGACTATCTTGGACTAGAGGGGAAAATGCAGATCAGCAGACAGAGAAGTTTGATGTTGAAACAACTCCTCACGGAGCTGTTATTGCGAGATGGTGGGATTTACTTTTTGCTTGGTTCAAGAGGTTTTGGGGAAGAAGGTGAATTGACAAGGCTTATATTGGACATGAAAACAAGACAACAATTTATGCTTGAAGCTGCTCAGCAGTGCTTGGAAGCTGGGATATATGATAAAGTATGGTCTTTCTCCCCGTTTTCCTCCCTATGTAAAATTTAATTAATGTTGGACTGTGGTGTTTCCAATCATATCACTAAACTTTAATTTCAATCGCCCATTATCAGCTAATTGCTAACATGGTGGCCACGTGACCATGTGTATACCACATCGATACTTTGCTTGAAAATTGGCTGGATTTTGGTCAAAGTGCATAAATTGTAAAGAAATAAAGGTTCTCGACATGAGATGATTAAAACTAAAGTTCAGCGAACTGTTAGCAAAATCATTTCAAGTTCAGTGACCGCTGATGGAATTAGCCTTTCTCCTATTGCTTTTATGGAGTCACAAGTGAAATAAGTTTTCAACGAATCTTTGTGAGCCAAAGTACTTTTTCTTTTTTTGGTCATAAAGATAAATTTCATTAAGTAACGGTAGATATACACCCCGCTCGTAAAGCATCGGTCAAGAGAAGTTCAACCAAACTGGGGGGAGGGGAAAAGGCCTTAGGTGATTTCAGAGACCCGCGATAATGAGCCTGTGCAGCCTAATCCGTTGGTGCATTTGCCTCACGTTAGCAAAACCTAATCTAAAGACAAGAGAAACAGGGGAGGAGAGTGGCCGTTTCAGGAAATAGCGATCTTCCTTCCCAGGGTGTCGTCCGTCGGTCAGCTACCGCCTGAACCACCTGGAGAAAGTCTGTATTGATGATGAGGGGATCGACAGACTTACCGATATGCAGAAGATGCCTTAGAGCGACATTTAGAGCTTGGATTTCAATCTGCAAGGCGGTGGATGCTGCAACTTCGCAGGTAAATCCTTCTTTCAAGTGACCGGTATGGTCTCGACATATGTATGCTGTTGAGCCGGAGTGACGACCGATCTTAAAGGCTCCATCAATGTTGATCTGTAGCACACCAGGGTCGGGGGGGCGCCACAAAGAACCTGGATCAGTGTGAGATAGGGTCGCGCCTGTTGAGGTGGAAGACAAATGCTTCACCAAGCTAGAGGTAGCAAAGGCTGCTTCAACGACAAATAGTGGATCCGACGTCTGGCGATTGAAGATACAGTGATTTCGTTCTTTCCAAACTTGCCAGAAAATAGTAGCAACAGCTTCCATACCGGGCGAGTGATGTTTCTCTGCAAATTTGTCTGCAAGCCAAGATTCAATGCGTGTGATGTGAGTAGGTAGGATAGATATGTTAACCCGAGGATGAGACCAGATGGTCGAAGTCCAGGGACAGAGAAAGAATAGGTGCTCCATCGTTTCTGGGGTATGGGTTGCACATACATTGCATTCTGGATCTGCGCTAATGTGTCTGCAAAATAGATTTGCCTTAGTGGGAAGAGCATGCTGACAAATTGACCAGAGAAAGAACCTGATTTTAGGTGCGACTTTGAGTTTCCATATGCTCTTCCATAGGATGTTCAATATTTGGAAAGACGATGATGCTTTGTGTTCATTGTTGGGGATGGCTGCTTGTTTGATTGATTGATAGCCACTCTTTACGATGTATTGGCCATTACTATTTTCTGTCCAGATTAGCTAGTCATCAGTATAATTTAGTCTCACCGAGATGCTGAGAATTTCCTTTGTGGTTGCTTCATCAAATAATCGCTGCTGAAGAACCTCATTCCATCTGTTATGTTCTGGTAATATGAGTTCTGCCACCATTCGGGGTTCCTCTCTATCCATTGGCCCTCCTATAATGCCCCTAGGCAACCAACAGTCCTCACGAATGCTGATCTGTGATCCGTCCCCAACTGACCATCGTAGCTTAGGTGAAAGTGAATCCCGCCCTATAAGTATGCTATGCCAACCCCATGACAGGCGAGCACCTTTAGTAGCATGCAGAAAGTCTTGTGAATGAAAATAGAGACCTATACATAGTTGACTCCATAAAGATAAAGGATATTGAATCAGTCGCCACGCTTGTTTGGCCAGTAATGCTCTATTAAAGGCAATAAGGTCCCTAAACCCAAGACCCTCGTTATCCTTCCTGTCCTTTAGTAAGTCCCAACTTTTCCAATGATGCCCAACTTTCTACTATCGTTTTGCCACCAAAATCGAGCAATCTTTTGTTCAATAAATCGGCATAAAGACATAGGAATCTTAAATATGGACATGGCATATTGGGGGATAGCTTGAACAACACTTTTAATTAAAATCTCTTTTCCACCTTTCGACATAAGTTTCTCTTTCTAGCCATCTAACTTCGAATTAACTCTCCCTAAAATCCACGCAAACATATCTCTCTTAGAATGACCCCAATCAGACGGGATTCCAAGGTACTTTCCAGTCTTTTGAAGCACAAGGACCCTGAATTGTTGTGCCAAATTTTCCTGTAGACTTCTAGGACAGTGTTTACTAAGAAAAAGACCTGATTTATTCCTATTGATGGCCTGACCAGTAGCTACATAGTATTGATTTAGAATGTTAGATAGGTTCTGGCACTCTAGTACTGTCCCATCTAAGAAAAACATAGTGTCATCTGCAAAGAATAAATGGGAAAGAGTGGGACACGACCTGTTTAACTGGATTCCTTTGAATTGTCCCATATCAAGTGCTTGATGTATAAGAGTGGACAGTAAATTCGCCAGTAGAATAAATATATAGGTAGAGAGGGGATCACCCTATCGTAGGCCGTGAGTAGGTTGGAAATAGTTGAGCTGGTCTCCATTAAATTTGACACTAAGAGTGAGAGCCAAAGTACTTTGATTGATTGTGTTTGTTCAGAAATTCTCTTTTCGAGGTGATTCATGTTCAGCTGATCATTATGTGTTTCATTGGCTACCCAATAACAAAAGTAAATGTGTTGTAATATAATTTATTGAGTTGGAACAAATTTTTATATTTTTATATTGTAAGGGAGATCATTTTGCTTGTGTAAATAAATTAGCGGTAGTTCATTTTCTTATTTACTCTACTTTTTTTTTTTTGGGTCGAAATATGAAATATTATAGCACTAAAATAAAGGATTACAACCCGCAGCATGGGCATCCGTATACAAAAGATCCGAAAGGAGGGGAGGGAGTGATGAGGCCCAGTTCGGCAAGAGGTTGCCATGCGAATGGGCCTTAGCAGCCCAATCAGCCACAAAATTAGCTTCGCACCTACAGTGTCGAATCGTTAGGGTAACGAAAAAGGAAAGCTTGGCCGCTGCTTCTGCAAATAAAGGGTGCATCTCCCATGGCGTCAACGATGGGTGGTGAATTGCATCTACCAAAACAAGACAATCAGATTCAAGCACAAGCCGTTCTTGAGTTTTGCCATGCTATAGCAGATAGTCAAGAGTGATCAGGAATGCCTGGATCTCGCTATGCAGAGCCGAGTTTGCTGTGTAGTTGCAGGTAAAGCCATGAAGGAAATTGCTAGTGTGATCTCTGAGTATACATGCCATAACTCCCTTTGATGTCGTGTGTTGATATGCCCCATCAATATTGATTTTTACTTCACCAGGATCTGGAGGTCGCCACAACAGATCTGGTTGGGACGAAGCTCGGGCTATACGCACCTACAGTTGGGATGAAAGCGAAAAGATCCGCACCTGAGCGAGGGCTTCCTCGACGACCGTTAATGAATTTGGCCATTGTTGACGAAAGATAAACCCTTTTCGAGCTTTCCAAATCTGCCATAACAATGCAACGATGAGATCCATGGAAGGTAAGTGACTCTGACTTTCAATCTGGTATGTTAACCACGCATCCATTCGCCTGACTGATCGTGGTGCAATGTGAATGCCAATCTGGGGATGTGACCAAACTCGACACGTCCATGGACATAAAAGAAAAAGATGTTATGTGGTTTCTGGTTTGTTGTGATTACATATAGGGCATGTTGGGTCAGTCGTGATGTGCCTATGAAAAAGATTGTCTTTGGTAGCTAGAGCATTGTGACAAACTGACCATACGAAAGGGCGAATTTTGGGGGGTAATTTAACTTTCCAAATGGCTTTCCATAGAAGCGGAGGATGTTTGTATGATGAGGATGCTTGATTATGAAGAGTGTTGGTCGTGTGTTGTCTTATGGTATGGTAGGCACTTTTGACTGTGTAGTTGCCATTTTGAGTCTTTGTCCATATAACACAATCAGTAGCAAAAAGAGGGCACACCTGTATGGAGAGAATTTCAGCAATTATGGGGGCATCAAAGTTCTGAGTAAGAAGGGGGATGTTCCAATTGCTGTTGTCTGGGTTGAATAGGTCAGCTACCATTTGTGGCGCATCATGAGCAACGGGACCTCCTATAACACCACTTTGAAGCCAACAATCTTCCCAAATTTTAATAGAATGTCCATTACCAACGGACCATAGCAAATTAGGTAAAATAGCATCCCTACCAAGAAGAATACTCCGCCAACCCTAGGATGGTTTCGAACCTAGATCAGCATGCAGAAAGTCCCAAGAGTGAAAATAAAGCCCTTTAAAAAGGGTGCTCCATAAAGAGTTCGGATGCTGAAGTAGTCGCCAAGATTGCTTACCAAGCATGGCTTTATTGAAGTCAAGCAAATCACGAAAGCCGAGACCCCCATTGTTCTTGCTACTTTTAAGAGTTTCCCAATTCTTCCAATGGATGCCCGATTTCTTGCCGTCACTTTGCCACCAAAAGCTAGCAATTTTCTGCTCTATGGATTTACAAATGGACACAGGTATCTTAAAAATGGACATGGCATACTGAGGAATTGCTTGTACTTTTAGTAAAATTTCCTTTCCACCTTTAGATATCAAGTTTTCTTTCCACCCTTCTAATTTGGCATTCACTTTTCCTAATAACCAAGCAAACATCTCTCTCTTAGATTTGCCCCAGTCAGATGGTATACCAAGATATTTACTGACCTTATCTAGCACAGGTATTCTGAGTTCCCGAGCAAGATTTTCCTTAAGGGTAAGAGGATAATCCTTACTAAACAAGATTCCAGATTTATTTCTATTAACTGTTTGGCCAGTAGCAAAGCAATACTGATTTATGATGTTAGCCAAATTCTGACATTCAAGTAATTTACCATCTAAAAAAAAAAATTGCATCATCCCCAAAAAATAGGTGAGATAAAGTGGGACACCACTTGTTCAACTTGATGCCTTTGAGAAGCCCCATGGTAACTGCTTGATTCATAAGATGAGATAAAACATTTGCCAATAGGATGAATAGATAGGGTGAAAGAGGATTGCCCTGTCGAATACCTCTGGATGGTTTGAAGAAGCGAAGTTGCTCACTGTTAAACTTAATACTAAAGGATACTGTCGTGATACACTGCATAACCCAATGTACCCATGTAGTATGAAAGCCAATCTTGAGGAGATAATCTTGTAAGAGATCCCACTCAACCCGGTCATATGCTTTCTGCATATCCATTTTCAAAACAACTCGAAACTGATGCTTGCATTTTCTAATATTAATCTGATGAAGCACCTCCTGCACTATTAATATGTTGTCTTGTATTTGTCATCCGCTCACAAAGGCATTTTGTTCCCTTGATATTAGGTCGGACAAGTAAGGCTTCAGGTGGTTCGCGAGCACTTTAGAGATAATTTTATAGCCGTAATTGCAGAGGCTAATTGGGCGATATTGAGTAAGCCTTTCAGGACGAGGGACCTTAGGAATGTGAGAGATGATAGTCCAATTTAGATCAGGTGGCATGACTCCAGATAAGAAGAATTGTTGCACAGAAAACACTAGGTCATCTTGAAGGATATCCCAATGATTTTGAAAGAATAGGCCATTTAAACCGTCTGGACCCGGTGCTTTTGTAGCTCCCAACTGGAACGTAGCATCTCGGACTTCCTCCTTAGTCACCGGAGCTATTAGGGCCAGGTTCATTTCCACCATGATTATATAAGGACATTGACTTAAGATAGGGCCATAATCGCGATTCCCCACTGTCTGATAAAGAGTAGAGAAGTAATCAGTTGTCATTTGTTTTAAAAGTTGAGGATTACGAACCCAAACCTGGTTGTCATCTTGCAGCATGCTAATCTTATTGTGATGTCGCCTTTAAATAGTAGTTGCATGAAAAAATCTAGTATTTTTATCCCCCCATCGCAGCCAATTTATCCTAAACCTCATAGCCGAATATTGTTCTTCCTCCTGCCATAATTTCTATATTTGCTGTTTCAGATAAGAGATCAACGGCGCATCATAATGGTGGTGGGGTTGATTCACATGTTGCTGAAGCTGCTGATGTAATACTGCAAGTTGTTGGTGACCCTTTGAGAATTTGTGTCTACTCCATTGAGCTAGAGCAGAGGAAACCAGCTTTAGTTTAGATGTAAATGATGAGGTTGTTGGATTTTTGGGTCACCATGACCGAGCTATAATGTCTCGGCATTCCGGGTCCTGGGTCCAGAAGGCTTCGAATACAAAGAGCCGATTCTGCCGATGAGGTAATCCGTCAGTAATTAAGAGCAAGGGACTATGGTCCGATCCCACAGCTGGTAAAACAAACACTTCAGCCTTAGGAAATGTAAGACGCCATTCCAAAGTGCATACAACCCTATCTAATCTTTCCTTAACAAAAGCATCACCAGCCCTATGATTCATCCAGGTAAATGAACATCCCTTACTTTCAATGTTCATGAGGGAACAATCATGCTATACATCCTTGAAAGATTACATCCTCTGCGAATTAGCCAAATGCTTACCAACTTTTTCCCAATGATAGAGAATGTCGTTGAAGTCACCAATATAAAGCCATGGCAGATTGTTGGAAGCGCTGATGAGACGTAAGGATGCCCAAAATTGAAGGCGCTGCTGCAGAGTGGCCGGAGCATGAAGACAGGTAGTCGTATCTTCATACCAGTAGGTAGATTAGTACAAAAAACATCAATAAATTCAGGGGAGGAGCTCGCCAAAGATAGGTCTAGCTGGTCATTCCAAAAAAGGGCCAGGCCACCAGCTAAACCAATAGGATTAATAAGAAAGGAGCTAGGATACTTGAGTTGTTTTTGTAGACGGTGAAGTAAAATCTGCTGATTTTTTGTTTCCATCAAAAAGATACCATCGGGCCTCTCCTTAGCCATTAGGGCTTTAAGGGACCGGACTGTCAGGGGGTTGCCCAACCCCTGACAGTTCCAACTCAAAAATTTCATTTGTCCATCGGTGGCTTTTTTAGGCAAGCCACCAGAGCCCATTTTCCAACTTCATCAGTTTCGAAGATATGAGTGTCCATCAGTTGTGTTTCGTCAATATTGTCATACTGATGTATGCGTGAGTCATAAGGGGAATAACGCTTCAACTTTTTTGCAGTTCCTGCTTTAATATTAAGCTTACTGTGCTTCTGTCGCTTTAGGTTGGAAGAGCCCACTCCGAGGTCATGAATAGTTTGCACAGGTGCAATTGCTAGATCTGGCACTGTTGAGGTTATATTTTGTCCCGATTGATCTGCAAGAGGCTGTTGTTGTAGAACATTGGTTGTGTCTATGCGAGGAGGGTCAGTTGTCAATTGAGGTAATGCTCTGTTCATTTCATTGCCTGGAGGCTAAACCGGTTCTAAAAGGGGTGCTGGTGGGGGAGTCTCAGGTATAACTTCTTCTGTTGACTTAGGTTTGTATTGAGATGCATAGATAGTTTTCCAATATGGGCTATGCTCCCTTACTTCGGCTCTTAGCCATTGGCCATACGCCATTGGCTCTTTGCCCTCCATCTTCTTATTAGTAAATGGTATGTCTTTACAGTAAGTTGCATAGTGTCCGAGTGGCATATGCCACAGGAGTAACAAAAGTGTGACAATCTCTCATTACGAAAGTCTAGCCATAAAGCTTTACCATTGATTCGTATAAGCTGACCTGTCTTCAAAGGTTCCTTTAGCTTAAGTTCAACTCTAGCTTGACCCGCAAAGATGTGCCTTCCTTATTCTCAGTCTGAACCTCAAGAACTTTGCCTATATTTCTAATTGCCTTTTCAAATAAATGTGCAGAACACCATTCCAATGGCAAACCAAAAACTTGCACCCAAAAAGCGCAAGTAGAGAAATCATAACAATGCAGCGGCGTATTGGGAAGCCAAGGTTTAAAAATCACTAAGTGGCCCGAGAAAAGCCAAGGACCACCTTCCAAAACTCTATGTTTGTTGGAAGTAGATTTGAACTTGGCAACATAGATACCAGCTTCTCATGCAGATATTTCAACCTAGTCTATTTTCCAAGCACGCCTCAAAGTACTTTGAAAGGCCTGAAGATTAATTGAAGGATTTGAATAAATTTGACCTACTAGCATTAATTTGCATTCTTCAATTTTCTCCACAGGTGGTGATTCATCCCAATTTTCAATTCCGTGCTCCGGCCATAAGCGACCCAAGCGAGAACACAGGGCAACCAGCCGAGTTTCTTCCTCCTGGTCGTGATCATCCACAAGGGTAGATGATACAGCACAGCGTCAGAGTGGGTATCGCGGGCAGAAGGGTGCATGCAAAAGGGTTCAAGTAGATTGAAGAGAAATTCCAAGAAACAGTAAAGGAAGACTGTATCTTGTTTGAAGAAGAGTGATGGATGGAGCCGATTCTACGACAAATTAGAATTCCATAATTCCGAGTAACAGACAATCGCAAATGTCAAAGAAATCGATGAGTAGAAGCAAGGGATGGATAATGGTGAAGTTAGGGTTTGAGGTGATGAACTACCATTAGGGTAGATGAAAGCTCTACAGGATACGAGAGGAAAAGCTCTACATTTTCGAGAGGTTTTTCTTAGCTTTAGTTCACTCTTTATGTGTAGCTTTTCATCAAGATCTAAATTTTCATCTTCAATACTGTTCCATTTATATCATCCTGCATTGCTAAATCCAGAATTTTAATGAATATTTCATCTTGGGATAGTATCGAATCTAGCATGGTCTTAATACCCTTTTCCTTTGCTTATTCTTTCCTTATGATTTCCTTTAATTAAATCATTCGATAGAGATTCTGAAGAGAATTGGGACACTATAAGTATTAATACATGCCTTTCAGACTCAACATGTGCTCTTTGACGCGGATGGTTGGATGGTGAAAGCCAGAAAGCTGGCTTGATTCATTCTGGAAACGAGATTTTGGAGACCTGCAAATATAGTCTTGAAATCAGGTAATTTCTTGGTAGCTGCTGTTTGTCTTCTAAGTGGCAGTTTCCTTTTGGCTTGATCTTCTGGTTATTAGGTTCTATGGTTATGCTTATCAAACGAGTTTGATTATTTTGTGGAAGAAATTCAGTCTACAAGAATTTTACTTTGCTGGCCAGACATTGTTTTTGACATTGGCTTTTTATTTCATGTTCTGCTAGATGTGATCTTCATCAAGTTTGATTTACTTTTGTTTATGTGCTGATGTGGGATTATTTGAGATAATCTTAATCCAAGCATGTTGTTTAGTAAAATGTGCTTTTCTAATTATTTATTCCTTTGTACATAGGTAAATCAAACTCTTTTTAGCATTCTTGGATAAGTGAATTGAACGACTCAAAAAGCATAGATAATGCATGGTCGTACCATACATAGTAGGAAGGAACTCCCATAATTCTTGTATGGGAGGAACACATACCTATTATGTAGCTCTGGTTTTTCCACTTTGATTTGTTTAATCAATTTTGTGAACAGAGTTCTCAATTTCCACAAGCATGTGATGATTGATTTTTATTGAGGGAAGTTTGTAGCTTGGGTAGCATATGGCAGGATCAGGATGCTCATTAGGGGCAATGTTCATGTAAATTTAATGCAATTTATTTGAAAGTGTATTTGTTTTGATATGAAAAATTGCTCAAGTATCTATGCACCTTCTGCATGGTGCTCAAAGCCATTCTCAGTCTTTTCATTTGAAGATCTTTATTATCAACTAATCGAGTCCTCATGTTGTCATCAAAACATTTGTTTTACCATGGCATTACTAGACAACAAGTTTCTAATACATCAATCTAGTGTCCATCTCTACATCTTATTCCTTGGTGACAAAATTAAACGAGAATTTCAAGAATTCGGATCTGGCAGAAGACATTTCTCAATTTTGAAATGGAGAAATTCTGATAAAATGAAGTCAACTTTTAAGTCCCTTCAAAGAAGTTAAGACATTTTGTTCGATTTTCATTATGACACTTAAAAATTGAATGTCGGAACTTATAATTCATTCATAATTCGAGGTGTTAAGTCTGCTGTTTAACTCAACTAAAGACGAATCCCACCTGTCGCCAAATCTACATGGAAGATACCGTACAATAGGTGGAGATCAAGTGCATATGGCCCCGAAAAAAGGGGGAAAATGGTGATGAGGAAAATGGTGATGGTCAAGTACAAGAATAAAGAATAAATGAAAAATCGAGGTATGTAACCAGCTGGCGGCCGATCCATACAAAAGCTGAGTAATGATTCAGCTGGCAGTCGATCCATAAAATCAAAATTTAGTGTATCGCTAATTCCAAGGCTTTTTAGTGTCAAGACAACATTAGCAATGTTGGTCCGTTAAACCTCTAGTACAGTGTTTTCTTCTAGATCAATTTGATAATTGCGTAACGTGTACAACGGGAGACATTCCTGGACCAGTTCTTCTGGCACGGCCAGCTCTCTGCATTGCTGAAGCTTTGGAGATTGGAGTCACTAGCTGTGATTCCATTCCCTTCCTTGGGTTGTACGATTTCATCTTGCAAAAACCCGGATCAATCACATGGCTTATTCCGTCGATTGTTAATGACATCTCCGCAATATTGGTCGTAAGGACCACCTTAGGAGCACCTTCTGACGGGGGTTCAAATATCTTTGCCTGAAGATCAGTAGGCAAATCAGCATATATCGGGCATATAATGAGTTCGGCAATTTTGGAGCCAAAACCCCTTACCTATGCTTCAAAAGCTCTTCTGCTGCTTCAATTTCTTCTTGACCGGTAAGCAAAAATCAAAATATCGCCACATGGTTGCTGCACATGTATTTGAAGAGCAGTAACAATAGCTGCATCCAAGTAATCTGCTTCAAGTGCACTGGTGTGAAGAATTTCAACTGGATATCGCCTTCCTTGCTCAACCTATTCAGTATTCATCAACCTCCAAACGTTTCAGACTCGGCGAGGAAGAGGGCGCCAACGATGAAGCAGCACAAGAACTCTCAACAGCTCAATCCCAACTGATAGGAAAGGTTATCAACTTTATCCTTGGTGTACTAATCTAATGTACAGAGGACAAGTAGATCACATTCAACGTAAAATATATCAACTTCACAAACTAATCTTAATCCGCTTGAATGTTATTTTCTCTTAAAATTCTTTCTTCTCCACTGCGAAAATCATGTTGACTGGGAAGAAATCAGCATTTCTTCGATTAGAAACTTATGAACAATAATTTTTCTCCTCTCTGAAAGCGACCACCACGTGGCACCAACCCAGTAACCTGTCGAGAATCAACGTCTTAATCCTATTTATATCCGGCTGATGGCGATACCCACGTGGACGTTTTCCATCACTTTTGAAATATGAGGATTTGAAAGTGAAATCGAATCCATGGAAAAAATCGAACCACTGTCGTGCACCTTCTCGAATGGAGAAAATTTTTCCCTTCAATCGCCGACCAATGATAATAATTACACTTGATGGTTTTATTTATGATGGGCCTGAGTTGGCCCGTTAAGGCCCGGCCCGTGAGTTGAGGGCCCATGGAGGAAAGGTTGCGATGTGAAATGTTGCATTGTTTAGATACGATAGGTTGTGTCTTTTGGAAGGGGTGTTACGTTGAGGAGTCGCGTCGTTTGGAGGAGACGCTTCGAGGGAAAATATAAAAGAAAAAGAAATGTATTTTTTTTTAGGTTACGTCCGTTATTTTTCCTCTCTCACTCTCCTCGAAACCAACGTAACAACGTTGCTAGAAGAACAACGTCTCTTGCACATCGCTTCTCTCCCTAAGCGAAGAAAAGAATTCTCTTTTGAAGAACAGTATCCGGTTTCCTCCTCGAATCGCAACGTCGGTGTTTAGTCTGTGGACAAAAGGTACGCTCGATCCCGTGGTGTGCTTTGGATCGGTGATACATGTAATTTTCTCGGGCTCGTCTTCCGCATTAAGTTTAGGGGTTCGATTTAGTGTCGAATCCGGTTTCTGGGTATCAGTAAAACCCAACATTGGTATCAGAGCCCCGTTCATGTTATTCCCGACCCCTTTCATGTTTATGGATGATTTCTTATTGATTTTTCGTGAAATTAATCGGCCGACACCAATTGGGACTGAAAAATCCCGACACCCGAGCACTCTTCATCCATTTTTTCGAGTTTCTGTAAGTTGAAATCCATTTATGAAGGTTCTGGATGGAAGGTCTCGTCGAGACGATCGCGACGAGTGGTGGAACGCCGCCAACGGCCACCGGACGCGCCCCCACGTGCAGCCAAAACGAACCGGCATCTTCGGCGCGTGCGTCGCACGCGCGCGCACGACCGACACGCGCGCGACTGACGTGCGCACGTGCGACGCACGTGCGTGTTCGCGGTCGCTGGCGCCTTGTGAGGCACGCGCTAGCTAACGTCATCGTGACGTCAGCTGCACGCGTGCCGCGCACGTGCCGGTCGGACGAACCAACCGGCCCGACCGGTCTGACCCGGCCCGACCGGTCCGACCCAACCCGGCGACCGTTGACCCGTTGACCGACTGTTGACCGTTGACCGACCGTAGACCCGTTGACCGACCGTTGACCGTTGACGACCGTTGACCCAAAAGAAAAAAAAAAAGAAAAGAAAAGAATGTGTTTCTTTTTCAATTATGTCTATGTGGATTATATGTAATCCATTTTTTGTTCTGCATTTGTTGCAGGAACAATGCTTCCCCGTAAGCCGCGCGCATCTGTGCGCACAATGTCAGATGAACAAAAGGAAAGGCTTTCAAGGTTGATAGCCTATTTGAATGGTTATCGATGGGAGAGTGACAACATAATTGATCATGTCATAAAGGCCAACAACAAAATTCAAGAAGTCATTTGGAACGGTTATCCCATGCCAGATATTCAGATGGTGCGATTCTTTAAGAACACTCTTCCACTAGAATGGCAAGGAGTGTTGAATCGCCTATGGGAGGTCAAAGGATTTACTAGCTATAAGGAGCTAGTAATGGAATTCGTAGATGAATATCATCGGGTTGGAGCCACAAAAATTGTGACCCAAGGAATGACTTCGATTAGGCCAGGAATGAATGTGCGTAGGAGAAATCCTAAGGGATATCCGTCTGTTTTTCCGTGGCTGTCAATAATGCCTGAAAATTTTACAGATAAAAAGAAAAAGAAATTGAACCAAGTAGCAGCTTTCCCTATTAGTAGTATGATGCCTTGGTTTTAGATGTTAATGGCTGGTCTTTATTTAGTGTTCTCTGTGGACATTTTATATTATGTTTTCTACCTGATTGTTGTTGATGTAGCAACTAATATGTTAGTTGTATTGTGTGAAAGCATTATTATTATATCATTATTGGATGTTAGATATTATTTGCTTTCTGTTGTTGATAACTGCTGTGGGTAGTTCATAGAAGTTTTTGTAGCTTCATAGAATTTCTTTGCATGGACAATTATATTAATGATAGTTTTAAGATAGGATTTTTTGGAGGATGATTGGAAACACAGTGACATTTTGATTCTAAAACCTTACTTAAAATTATTAATTAATATGATGGGTTTGTGCAAAATAGATGCCTAAGTGATAGGCATTAATATTTCGTGCATATATGTCTGATATGTTCAGATCGATGGATTCAGCAACTAAGAACATAATTGCTGATTTGAACAAAGAAGACAAATTGAACGGCAAGAATAGTGAAATATTGAATATAAGAATTCAATATGTGCTGGAAAAGCAAAAAGCACTAAAAGCTCTTGACCATGTTATGGAAGATCTTGAGGATGTTGTGTGCCACCTTGAGATAGCTGATCATCGCCTTAAGGCATTTGAGCAGGATACAGATATTTGCTGTGTTGCTTTAAGCTCAGAAGGGGCTTCAAGCTCTAAGCACAAGTGTATTGATTCGTTCAATATGTGGGAAAAGCAAGGGATCAAGTCCTTCTTGCAAGAAACCAAGAATTAACCAACAAAAGAGAGGAAAACGTCCTCGTGTGAAGAGAGGAAAACGTCCTCATGTGAGGAACATCTCAAGGGTGAAATGTTACAACTGTGACCAGATGGGTCACTATGCCCGCAATTGTTTCGAGCCAAAGAAGGTACACACCCTTTGTACTATTGGGAACTTTGCATATGTGTCAAGTTCTGTATTCTTGACTAAATCTAATCCCTTGTGGACTGTAGATTCAGGAGCGACAGACCATGTAGCGAAGGATAGAGAATCCTTCGTAGAATTTCGATGAGTTCCGATTAGAACTAAGTGGATCTATGTGGGAAACAACTCCAGAGTTGAAGTAAAAGGAATTGGCACCTGCCAACTGAACATGCGTGGTGGACGGACTTTATTCTTGTATGTTGTATTGTATGCTCCGGAGATTCGTCGAAATTTAGTATCTGTTTTATTGTTGGTCAAGCTAGGTTTTAATATGAACTTCCATAATAGAGGTGTGAATTTGTTTTTGGATACAAATTTCTATGGTTGTGGTTATTTTCTGGATGGTTTCATTGTATTAGATATTGACTATGTTAATGCAAATGTTTGTTATTCCCTTCTCACGACTCCTAATTCATATGATAATGATGTGAATGTGTGGCATGCTAGACTTGGTCATATTGGCCAACAACGTATGAATAGACTAGCCAAAGAGGGCTTGTTGGGCAACATTGAAAAAGTTGATTTGCCTATATGTGAGCATTGCCTAGTAGGGAAAACGACAAGGAAACCATTTGGAAAAGGTAAAAGAGCTGAATTTCCTTTGCATTTAATTCATACTGATGTTTGTGGTCCGATGAATGTGAGAGGAAGGCACAGGGCTGTTTATTTCATCATATTTATAGATGATTATACTCGATTTGGATATGTCTATTTGATTTCTCATAAATCTGAAGCATTGAGTTGTTTCAAAAAGTTTATGAACTTGGCAGAAAATCAATTAGACAATAAAATAAAAGTATTAAGATCCGATCAAGGTCGAGAATATTTATCTGGTGAGTTCAGAAAATTATGTGATGAAAAAGGAATAGAAAGACAGTTGTCTATTCCATATACTCCTCAACAAAATGGTGTTGCGGAGAGAAGAAACAGAACCCTACTGGAAATGGTTAGGTCCATGATGGCGCATGCTAATTTACCTATCACCTTTTGGAGTGATGTGTTATTAACTGCTACATATATACTTAACCGAGTGCCTTCCAAATCAGTTACCTCCACTCCATATGAGTTATGGACAGATAGAAAACCGGACTTAAGTTTTCTTAAGCCATGGGGTTGTGCTGCCTATACTCATGAGTCCTCTCACAAGTTTGGGAAATTGGGTCCCAGAGGAAAGAAGAGTATTTTCATAAGATACTCCGAATACTCGAAAGGGTATGTGTTCATAGGTGAGCAAGAAAGTGGGAGTATAACTGAATTTGAATCACGAGATGTCACATTCTTAGAGAATGAATTTCCTAAGAAGGGCGAAATAGGTGAAGAATACTCCCTATTTGAAACCTTGGACCAAGATAATGATATTAATGTAGTTCGTTCAAGTGGGAGTAATATGAGAAGTGATGAATTGAATTCGACTCATTCTCAATTACAACCACATGATGAGACGACAACATCATTATATAATCCTAGTGGGAGCATAATGGGGAATGATGTGCAAAGTGTACAATCTCCCATACGGCGAACAAGTCGCAAAAGTGTTCCCCGTCGACGTTTTGACATTGAAGGGGAAACTTTTATCATTGCCCCACAAGATGAGGATGAGCCAAGAAATATTAATGAGGCTCTGAATTGCCCTAGTAAGGAAAAATGGATTCATGCAATGGAAGAGGAGATTGAGTCAATGAAGTCAAACCAAGTTTGGGAACTGGTTGATCTTCCAAAGGGACGCAAAGCTATTGGGAACAAGTGGGTTCTCAAAATAAAGCGAAAAGCCGATGGCTCGATAGAAAGACATAAGGCTCGCCTTGTGGCGAAGGGGTATAATCAACAGGAAGGAATTGATTATGAAGAAACATTTTCTTCTGTAGTGAGATTTACCTCGATTCGCATTATTCTGGCAATAGTTGCTAGTATGGATCTTGAGTTACATCAAATGGATGTAAAGACTGCTTTCCTCAATGGAGAATTAGAGGAAGAAATATATATGGAAGAACCTGCTGGTTTCATAATGAAAGGCCAAGAAGAAAAGGTGTGTCGACTTTTGATATTGATATACAGCCTAAAGCAGTCATCGAGACAATGGTATATACGTTTTCATAATACCATAATGGCATATGATTTTACAATGATTGATGAGGATCATTGTGTATATATCAAAAGATCCAAAGATCAATTTGTGATCATATCATTATATGTTGATGATATACTAATTGCCGGAAGCAATATGGAGTTTGTTAATACTGTCAAGAGTTGGTTGTCTTCCAACTTTGAGATGAAGGATATGGGTGAGGCTGCATACATTCTTGGAGTTAAGATTTCAAGAGATCGTTCGAAGAGATCGTTATCTCTTTCACAAGAAACATATATGAATAAGGTTCTTGAACGATTTCGTATGCAAGATTGTAAACCCATTGATACTCCTATTGCAAAAGGTGAAGGATTGAGCCATAGACTGTGTCCAAGGACTCCACAAGAGAAGGAACAAATGAAGCATGTTCCTTATGCTAGTGCTGGAGCTTGATGTATGCTATGATGTGTACAAGACCTGACATATGTTTTGCAGTTGGAATGGTGAGTAGATACCAATCCAATCCAGGTCAAGCACATTGGAAAGCCGTTAAGAGAATACTGAGGTATCTGAAGGGAACTGCTGATTATACGCTGAGTTATCGAGGAAAGGATCTGCGACTCGAAGGCTATTCTGATGCTGATTGGGGAGGAGATTTAGATGAAAGGAAATCTACCTTTGGATTTGCTTTCTTACTGAACAATGGCGCCATATCATGGAGCAGTAAGAAGAAAACATGTATAGCCTTGTCCACGATGGAAGCTGAGTTCGTGGCATTATCAGCAGCGGTACAAGAAGGAGTTTGGCTTAAGAGATTTTTGGATCATTTAGGTGTTATTGAGAAAGCTACACATCCATTATTGGTTAACTGTGATAGCCAAGCAGCTATAGCGTACACCAAAGATCCAAAATATCATGGCAAGACCAAACATATAGATACAAAGTATAAATTTGTCAAAGATATGGTTGCACGAAAGGATGTGAACTTACAGTACATATCTACGCATAGAATGGTAGCAGATCCTATGACAAAGCCAATACCTAGAGATGTGTTTTGTGGTCATGTAAAATCTCTAGGATTGCGTAGAGTCTGATGTACTGGATATTGTAATTTCCCTGAGTTGTTCACATTCAATGAATTTGTGTTTTCATCATTAATGCCTATGAATCTTTGTTTGATCTTTATGCATCTTAATGCTCAGTGCATTATATTATGTTGAGAAAGTATGTCGGATAGATAAGAGATTAGCCCACTCACACGGGTAATCTCCTCTATTTACTATGTGATAAATAGAGATGAGACGGTTTTTAAGCTTATTATCTAGGTGATAATTGAGACCTCAAGCTTAAAATAAATATGTCGCCTTAACTAAGTGTTAAGATGAGGACATGATATGTACTATGTCCGAAAGTAAAATACCCCACATATTTTACTTTATCTGTATAAGATGCCAGATGTGAGTTCTGATGAATTTTGTGAATGAGTAAATACGTGAACTCAAGTTAGACATTGGGTATGTCTGAACTATCATCTGTACGGTATTGATGGTGTAGACATACGCTCCATGGGAAAGGAGTTAATACTGTAATACGTATTTCATACTATGTATGCATGAGACGACCAATAAGAGTGGCAAAAGTTTGATCTCAACTTTCATGCCGTATGAGACTCTTGAGGAAAGGAGTTCTTCAATTTAGTGCCCTCATGACTTTTACTTATTCTCAAGATTTCTATTTAGTGTTTACTATCTTAGAATGTTGCCAATGGTCATGAGTTGATTCGATCTAATGGGACATTTCTAGAAAAGCAAGTTGAACTGAAATTGAGAGTTTGAAGGAAAGAGGAAGATCGGATTTGGAGAATCACATTGTAGTTTTGTATTCACTGGTCGACCAATTATGACTGTCTTTGGGATAATCATAATTGTGAATACAATATATATTTATCATTATTTAAAAGAGATCAAGAGAGATATAAATGTGATCGATCGATCTAGGGTACTGCATACTAAATTTACTCGGAATGTGATGTCCATTATGAGCTGCTATATATTCCTAACAGATGTATAGCAACGAGCTCTCCAAGTATGCTGGTCGCACGGACTATTCACCAGTATGAATGTTGCAATGAGGAAAAGAGAATTCTGTTCGGGCCACTATATCAAGTGGGAGTTGATGGTTTTTCAATTGATAGGCCTAAGTAGTGCCCATCCGCCCATGTTGGTTTTGGCCCACCATGTGCGAGTGGGAGATGATGGTTTTATTTATGATGGGCCTGAGTTGGCACGTTAAGGCCCGGCCCGTGAGTTGAGGGCCCATGGAGGAAATGTTGCGATGTGAAATGTTGCATTGTTTAGATACGATAGGATGTGTCTTTTGGAAATGGTGTTACGTTGAGGAGTCGCGTCGTTTGGAGGAGACGCTTCGAGGGAAAATATAAAAGAAAAAGAAACGTATTTTTTCTGAGGTTACGTACGTTATTTTTCCTCTCTCACTCTCCTCGAACCCAACGTAACAACGTTGCTAGAAGAACAACATCTCTTGCACATCGCTTCTCTCCCTAAGCGAAGAAAAGAATTCTCTTTTGAAGAACAGTATCCGGTTTCCTCCTCGAATCGCAACGTCGGTGTTTAGTCTGTGGACAAAAGGTACGCTCGATCTCGTGGTGTGCTTTTGATCGGTGATACATGTAATTTTCCCGGGCTTGTCTTCCGCATTAAGTTTAGGGGTTCGATTTAGTGTCGAATCCGGTTTCTGGGTATCAGTAAAACCCAACAACACTTATTACATCCAATTGTTGTCAAGTTTGTTGATTTAAAAGGCAAAATTTTGAACCTCGAATCAAAGACAAAACGAGCGTAGATGCTCCGGATCTGAGCTTTTGTCATCGACGGGTTAAACGATGCCCGCAAATTCAGCTTGCGAAGAAACCCTAATTCTCGCCATTCATTGCGTAGCAGGAGTCGCTCTTTTTCTTCGAAAAAGGTCAAGCGGAAATTGATAAAGTAAACCTGAAGTGACGGTGCGAGGACGATCTTCAACGGCCCATAACCTCCATTAACGGCTGCATCAACGAACATGTCTCGCTTTCGTGACGAGGGTTTTGCCCTGTTTTTGTCTCTGCTGATGCCGCAGGCAGTCCTTAAATGCTGGTGACTCGTAGAAACCCTAGATGACTCTACATCGAGTCATTCGTGACAGGATCGCCTGATTTCGTGTGAGTATGTATGTGCGGCGTGGAATAACTTGCTTCTCTTCTTACTATTATTTATTTATTTATTTCAGATACAATCATACATTAATGAGTCAATTCTCGCAATATACTATATCAACCTCACAATTCTTGTTAAATACATGTATTATCAACACCATGACTTGACATTTCAGCTTAGGAGATTATCAAATTTAACCCGTGACACTTATATTCACCTTTGAATGTATATAGTAACTTGATCAATTAATAAATTCGAGAGCTAATCTCTTTTTCCCCTAGAACATGTGTGCCTATTTTGTCTTAATCAATCAATTGGAGGATCGTGTTCGCCAAAAGAAATTGTTGGTAAAATGTCAACTTTGATCGTCTGCTCGAGGACGTTGGACAATAATATAAACGAAGCAGTCTCTATCGCATGGGACTATATTTATTCGGGTGGATAACTGCTTTTTAGACTTAGCCGCTTGGACGAACCCCAAAAATTCGTATGCCCGGACAAACTTGAGGACATTACATCAATTGCATTAAGAGAAATTCCGTAAACATACATAGGTCGGTTCATGACCAGAGAGAGAGGTATGCCCGGACAAACTTGAGGACATTACATGTGCGCAAGTTTCAATTGCATTAAGAGAAATTCCGTAAGGTAGAGAGAGAGAGAGAGAGAGTATGCCCGGACAAACTTGAGGACATTACATGTGCGCAAGTTTCAATTGCATTAAGAGAAATTCCGTAAACATACATAGGTCGTAGGTCGGTTCATGACCACTACATTCTTAGAGAGAGAGAGAGAGAGCATACAAGCCTAACAACCTAGAGGCCAACCGAACACTTTGTATGCCCCGTGAATAAGTTAAATCCAAACATGTGGCTTGTGCAAAGTGGCCTTGCCCTAGAGTAGTTTACACGCACTTGTGGGATTTTAAAAAATTAATTCTAGTTTTTGGGCTGGAAATCCCTAAATGCCTCAATTAACTATGCAAATCTCGAGAAATCTCTTCGATAATGTTATGCAAATAGTGTAAAGATAGATGAGTTTTTCTCTTATATCTTACTCCTCATAGTCATATAAGATTTTGTAGGCATGAAAATTAAAAAAGACAAAGATTAAATGTTCCAAATTATATTTTCTATATACGTGGAATTATGTTATGGAACCGGAAGTGCCTCTTGCCATATTTTGATAAACCTTCTCCCAGCCTAAGAAGCATGCCTGGTTCTCTAATCTCAAAGAAAAAGAGGAGCTAGATCTCGCCTTTAGAATGATTTGAAGTAATTGCAGTTAGCTTAAAGACATTCGTAGATGTCGATTGATCAATGCTTTTGGAAGTACTAAGAGATGCGCACGCATACGTGCGATATCCAAACTATTTCCGTTGACCCTGACGAAAATCTGCGTACAGACCCTTGTTGCTAATTCTTTATTTGCCTTAAAATCTGCATGAATCCACACTTCAGTGATTCAAACGTGACGCAGAGATGCTTGGAAAGGATTCCAAAAGATAGAATTTATTTTGAATAATGAAGTGCGGATTACAATATCTTAGATGCCTATTTATAGGGAGGTCGTCATCTAGAAAATAACCAAGTAACTAAAATCAAATAACAAAATTAACCCTAGTGGCCACTTTTCCAACTTGAAAGGAGGAGGTGGGGGGTTCGAATCCCCACCTTCTTAGGGTGGTTGGTGTGGGGCACATTAGTTTCAGAAGTGGGTTTCGACTCCCACGCTATGCAATGAGGCATGGCAAAAGTCTAAAAGTGAGCGTTAGAATAGGAGTAGAGTAGGAACGACAAAAAACAAAATAATAACAAAATTAAGAAAAATATATTGATAAAAGGGAAAGTTATCAAAACACAACTAGAAAATCTACAAAACATGTTTGAAATCTGTAACATTTTGGATTTGTGGAACCGCCTGCTCTTATGACGTTCTAATATTTCCATAAAGACATTTGTATGTTGTTCTACATTAAAACATCTCACGATCCGTCGCCGATATAGTTACGGGGATCATTGCGTTGGATTACTCAGCTTGCAAGAAAAGTTATAGTGCGAGCAAACCATATAAAATAACAATAAATAATGGCAAAAACTATCGCCGAAAATTCTCCAATGACGACAAGGACGCCGATTTAGTGGAATTTTGTGCTCTCAATTTGACTATAAATACCCGCCCGTTGTGCTCCCGAATTGAGTGCAAGAAATCAAACTCCTGACCAAAGTGTATCGAGAATCACATGGCGCTTCTTCAATCTCGATCGATTTGCTTCCCTCTCGCCCTTCTCCTTTCTCTCCTCATAACCTCGTCTCACTGCTTCAACCCCAAATCGCTTAACATCTCGAAGGTTCAGTCCAACGGTGATTGGTCACCGGCAGGTGCGACGTGGTACGGGAGTCCCAACGGCGCTGGAAGCGATGGTAATGGAATGACAATATATTTTTATTTGGTCAATTCACTTGGAGTAAAGATCTTTTTCCGCAATCACCGATGGTCTCATAACACGCCTTTCAGTAATTTTGACTTATCAAGTCTTTCGAGTATAAATCGGTTCAGACATATGAGTAGCTTAGGTCAATCGCTTAATCGTGATTGATTTTGGCTTTGTACCAAACACATATAGACTTGGAGGTCAAACTGGAATCAAGTACAACGCTAGACAATACTACTCTAGTAATTACACATTTCACCTGATCTGCAAATATACATATATATTTATAAATACATATATAATATATTATATATAATATGCTTTGTATGATATTTTGTACGTAGGTGGTGCATGTGGGTATGGGAGTGGGGTCGACCAAGCTCCATTCTCTTCAATGGTGTCCGCAGGAGGGCCTTCTCTTTTCAAATCAGGCAAAGGATGTGGAGCTTGTTACCAGGTTTCTCTCTTGCTAGAAAAGTGTTTCTCGAATTATTTTTATATTCGCCGTCATCGGAGAAAATTTGCCACGGACAAAGTTAATATATGTTCACGAGATATGCTTTTCCTAAATTAACAATCGTGGAATAGAATTCATGAAAACATCTACTGCGGCACGCTTTCCAGACTCCCACTAAAAGTAGTTTAAATTCTTCGTATTTAAATAGATTATTCGACTCGGCACATATTGTCCTATTCAAACAGATTATTTAGTAGTAGTTAGGAAGTGCAGCTTTTTGAGCTCTTGTTGATTAAATTTCAGGTGAAATGCACTGAAAACGCGGCTTGTTCCGGGAACCCGGTGACGGTCGTTATAACTGATGAATGCCCTGGTGGCCCTTGTGTCGCTGAATCTGCTCACTTCGATTTGAGCGGCACGGCTTTTGGAGCCATGGCGAGTTCCGGCAAGGCCGATGAACTTCGCAACGCTGGGGTGCTGCAAATTCAATACCAAAAGTCCGTACGGTTGATCCTTTCTCTATGGATCCTTTCGAGTGAATTTCAATTTTAACAGACGCGCAGAGGGAAAAAAGGGAGATAAAACGCATTGAAAAGTGCTTTAAATTAACGAGAAACTTTGCTTTCACCAGACTTATACTAATCAGCAAATAATCTAACTTGCTTATTAAAAGTCAATTTATGTGCACATATTTACAATGCCAAGCAGAGTAGAGTGCAATTTCCCCGGTGCGAAGGTGGCATTCCACGTTGACTCCGGCTCGAACCCCAACTATTTCGCTACGCTAATTGAGTACGAGGATGGGGATGGCGAGCTCGGCTCCGTCAACCTGAAGCAGGCTCTAGACTCTGACTCTTGGCTTCCGATGCAACAGTCGTGGGGCGCGGTTTGGAAGCTGGATGGCGCGGGCGAGCTGCGCGCCCCATTCTCGATCAAGCTCACCTCTCTTGACTCCGGTAAGACCCTGGTTGCCAACAACGTGATCCCCGCCGGGTGGCAGCCCGGACAGACGTACCGGTCGGTCGTCAACTTTGCTGTCTAAGGGTTGTGCGTGGTTTGCTTGGGAGACGAAGAAATGGAGATTGATCGTCAGTTGATTTGGCTCTGTGTGTTTTATGTGATAGGCACAAATAAAATATTGGATGGTGTGGAAAAAGAAAGTATTTTGCTTTTTCCACTCTGTGTAATCTAGTCAGCTATGAGCTACCTCTTGGAAAAGAGAGTAGTAGTGAGAAATGAATGGTATTCTCCTTTGAAAATCAAGAATGATTTAGGTATTTTTGTTCCTTTTTTCATGCCAATCTATTGTATTTGAAGCTTGAAAGCTTTTATGTTTTGCACCAATATATGTACCACTTCCAAAATGGATGGTTATAAATCGTGTCAATCTATATGCAAATGGGTATTTTGTTCACTTTGAAAAAAATAAAATTTCTCAATAAAAATTATAATTCCTTAGAAACCATTTTTAATACATATTCATAAATAAAGCTAACGAACCCGACCTTTCAACATATTCCTGTCACTCCCAACTATCACTACTTTGATTCGTTTCTAGGAAATCAACCTGTTGTGCGTCGAGTTTGTACTTAATACTAACTCCAATAATATATGTGAAAAGAAACATCATCATTGAATTTTCAGTTCAATCCCGATCAAACTATTGACAAAAATTTAAGTTCAATCTCCATCAAGGTACTCTCCATCAAGGTACTCTTGGACTACGTAGGACGGTCGATGTTCACGTCAATAATTTCTAGTTAAAATTGACTCAAAGGACCACATTAACAAATTGTCAAAAGGTTTAAGTGACAAAATTTCGAGATGTTGAACTGAAGTGACATTCATGTAATAGATTTAGATTCTTTGTTTTTTTTTTTTTTGGTTAATCAAGTCAGATGAACGTCATTGACATGGACAAAGAAGAGCTGGGTATTGATGCAAATTAGTTTCTTGCCACCACTAAAAGGGTAAGTGACTTAAGGTGCGCATGATAACCATTCTATTTTTCTATTTCTTTATTTTTATGTTCCTTGTAATAGATTTGAAACAGAAATTCGTTTGGTGACACAATTTTATTTTTTTTAATTATTTCTGGAACAACATTCTACTTTAGAAATAGATTTGGACCAGAACTTAGGAGTTAAAATATTTACCTTTTCTATTTCTAGAACAAAAGTGAGTAATGAAAACTCTTCTCATTGTTTACTCTCATCACTTCCCTCCACCCACCCATTGACCGTGGGACGTAGGATGCCTACCGCTGACCACCGTATGTCAAATGCCTGCTGCCGGTCGCTCACCACTGGTTGTTAGACGCCCGTTGCCGGCCCTCGGACTTCGGCCATCTACTACTAATCGCCGATTGTTCACCACCGGCCGCCCGTTGGTTGCTGGTTGCTGCCTACGTGCCTCCTGTCGCCGATTGCCGATCACCGGTGACCCCCCTGCGGTTGTTGGCCATTAGAAGCCAAACGCCTCCCACCACTACTTGAGGAAGGGCGGGGGGGGGTGGAGAAATTTTGTGTCATTATTAAATGAATTTCTATTTCAAGAGCAAAAATTTTATAAGGTTATCAAATGCATATTTCTGCTCAGAAACTTATCTAGAGAATAAAAATAGGAAAATTAATTTCTAGTCATAAATTGATTTTTAGAACAGAATGGTTATCATACATGCCCTTAGTGTCCATTATTAGCGAATATTGTTCTTTGATAGTTGACCTCAGTGTAGACGCGAAGTGCATCATCAGTATCCTCAAAAGTCGTTCAAGAATTCCGGCCCAAAGATGAAGAAAGTCAGCGAGTTCATGAAGGATGTTATGCTGCATTTGCGGTTCTTCATCCAAAGCCTACGTAAGGCATTTGGAGGCTTTTGCCTTCTTTTTGTTTTTTGTTATTTTTTAATCATGTATTGCAATCCTTCTGGCTTCTCCTGCTCTTCACTTTCTTATACCTTCACTATCCTGCAGCGTGGATACAATGTTGTTAAACCCAAACTTTATACTTAAGCCCGCTTGCCTTCAATTTTTAAGGTACCCAATCGAGCGATCGAATCGTTCTAGATATCAACTCAAAAACCCCGATCTAGTTTGCGTTCCTTTCTCGAACGTCCGTCAGCTGTTTAACACACAAGGACTGTGGTTGTGCTGAAATTTCTGATCTGTTGAAGTCAAGCGACAATGAATGTGGTACGTTTCACAATTCTCTGACTCATGTAATTTTAACATAAATAACATGTTACTGCCGTGTGGTATGATTGTCATATAAAATACCCTCTCTGGTCTTTAGTTGCAAAGCACTTTTGGTACTTGGGGCCCAAAGGCTTAGGCTATATTTGACTATTTCTCATTTCCCTTAAGATGGATTAATGGGTTTGATATGAGACCACGTATTTGGGCTCATTTGGATCCAAATGGGGCTCGTAGGGGTGTGCAACCAGACCGGGTATACCCGGCAACCGGACCGGCCCACCCGAAAAGTAGGGTCGGGAACTGGTTCCCAAATAGCAAGCCTAATGAGAACAAGCATCCATGAAATAAAACAGTGCTTGGGAATAGATGGGTTAAACCAGATACGTTTGTGCCAATCGACATGCTGGCCCTTCACTCTAATAGTCCTCCAAGAACAAGCAGTAGAGTAAGAACCAGATGAGTAAGGAATCCAAATCAATTAAAAATCAGCTGCCACATTGGGGAACAACACACCAGATATATCAGTTTGAATCTGCACCGTAGCATCAGATCTTGCACGGGGCCAGCACCATCCAAGATCATTTATAACCCGGGGTACTTTGCAATTTAAAGAATCATTAGAGACCACTCTTATTGAGAATTTATCTAAAAATGGCCCAAAAGGATGATTGGACTAGCTAAGGTTCTTTGAAAGGTTATAACTTCTTAGTCGATGATCGCTATATGCCACAACACTTAATCCCAATAGAAACATCATGCTTCTGAATCGGGAAAAATAAGTGAAAATTTGATAACATATTATGTTACAAGAACATAAATATGCATCTAAAGTCTAAACATCACATTTGAATCTAACGTTCAACTGGTTTTGTCAACAGCTTATTTGGGTCAACAATATCAAAAGATGTATAGTTTAATCTTGGGTTAATATCACGAAAAATCATAAATTGGTACACATGCGACAAATTTACTCTAAACTAAAATCTCAGATTGATAGCCATGTAACAAATTTACTCAAAACTAACTTTTTAACCACCAAAAAGGGAAAATTGTTCAAAAAATCATAAACCAATAACATTTTTGTCAATTTAGTTCAAAACTTTTCAAGACGTAAATTTTTTCACGTTTTGCTAATTGAGTTCATCTAGCTAATTTTGGTCAGAAATTACTGACGTGACACTGACCTTCTTATGTGTTATGATCGATGTTGACAATTTTGTCAATAATATTTTCAAAATTTTCAAATTTTTTAGTTAATTTTTTCTTTTCTTTCTACCTTTTTGCCCTTTTGTCTTTTCTTCATTTTCTTCTTTCTTTTTCCCTTTTTCTCATTGTTGGCCACTCTCGGACCTCTCGATGGCCAATGAGTTGCTGGCCTCAAGCGAGGAGCACCCTCGCCGGCCTCGGCCTTGGCCATGGCTGTCGGTGGTGATTGGGATTTGGAGCTCGTGGCTGCCATAGCCACTTGAGCTTGAGGTTTTGCTCGTGGCCATGGTCGGGATATGGAGCTCACATATCTTGAGCTCGTCGCCTCATGGCCATAGTCAAGATGGATAGTGGCAAGGAGTCTATTGCTAGCAATCAGTCGATGTTTACCTTCCATATTCCTCTCGACGGTGGGATCCAAACAATCAGTGAGTTCTACTTCCTTTTGGCTCGTTTCTCTGTAAGAGGGTTCCATCTCAAGTAGTCCTTATTCATTGCCATGGCCTCCTCCACTATTTGTCTTAGATCTATGTGCTACTAATGGAACACAATTTTTTTTTCTATGTTTCCAAATATTGTAGAGCACTCCAGCGACAACCATGGCTACGATGGTGGATGGGATCTAGAGCTCTAGATCCTAGCCATCGTTGCGAGGCCACGAGCTCTAGATATGTGAAACTGGCCATGGTTGTGAGGCAATGAGCTCCAGATCCCGGCCATAGCCATAAGCCTAGAGCTCGAGTTCAAGTGGCCATGGTGGCCACAAGCTCCACATCTTGACAACCACCGACATCCATGACCACGAGCCAAAGCTTGAGCTCAAGTGGCCATGGTGGCCACAATCTCTAGGTCCCAACCACCATTGATAGCCGCATCTCGGGCTGAGGCCGAGGGTGGCAACTTGCTGGCCATTGACAAGGCCTGGGGGTGGTTGGCGGAGGGCATGGTAGTGGCTGGTGGAGGGAAAAAGGGAAAAGGAAAAGAAGAGAAAAGTAAAAAGAAAAAAAAAAGAGAAGGAAAAAAGTTAGAGGCGGCCCAATGGAGGGAAAAAGGGAAAAAGAAAAGAAGAGAAAAGGAAAAAGACAAAAAAAAAAAAGAAGAGAAGGAAAAAAGTCAGAGGTGGTCGATGGAGAGAAAAAGGGAAAAAGAAAAAAAAGATGGAAAAGAAAAAAAAAAGAGATGGAAAAAAGAAAAAAGAAAAAAATCCCAAAGATATTGAAATATTATTAAAATTATCCACGTCAAAAACCGATCATGCCTTGTAAGATGGTTGATGTCTTCATTAGCAATTTTCAACTAAAATTGGCCGGATGGTCTCAATTGGTAAAACGTAAAAATATTTAGAACTCATTTAGTAGGTTAAGACTGACTTGACAAGAATGTAATAAGTCTATGAATTTTTAAATAATTTTCTCTTATAAAAAGCCTCAAACTAGTATATTGGTGATAAATTTATCCTTCGAAAAATCACAAATTAGTACATCTGTGGTAAATGGAGGGTAAAACCCTAAAATGGTACATCCACCACTTGCCATGTATCATCCAACTCGGCAATTTTATAATAAAATTCATGGAAACTAATAGATGGTAAATTTATCACATGTGTACCAGTTTGGGATTTTTTGTGGTTAAAAAATTAGTTAAGAAAAGATATATCACACATTTACCTATTTGAGATTTTTTTAATATAATACTTTAATCTATTGAATTGACCAAACATAAAAGCATGTCCAAGTGGGAGAAACCAATGAAGTAGAGAATTGCCATAGGATAACAAGTATATTATTGACACTAATAAAATGCCATCGATGATATTGAAAATTGCTGCTAATAATCTTTAAAATATCGCTAAATGCATCTTCTCGTGCCAATTTCAGAAATGATCTAATGTAGTGTAAAAACCGTTCGATATTGTTGTAGTGAGTTGGTTTGAGAGATAGTTCTCAATGATAGGGAAACTTTAGTTCTTTGCCATTTACTGTAGTGAGTAGGAGCAAATCTATTATTAACAAAAAATATAACCAACATACAAGTGAGACGAAACTCACTTTTGACTTAAACGTATAGAGTATGGATAGATAAATTTGTAACTTCTTTATATATGGTAGTCAGTATTTTTGGTTTAGAAAAGTAATTTCCAATATATTATTAAATCGAATGAATAAATTATACTGCGTTCGATAGCTTTTTTTTTTTTTTTCCATTGGAAAAGTAAGCACCCACTTATTAGTAACTATTAATTTGTTCACGAACTTAGTTGATTTTTCAATAAGGAAAAGTAACTTTCAACCTATAATAAAAATGAAAAAAATAATAATATTCCACTAGTTATATGAAAAAGTAAATAATTTAAGGGTTGATGCTACAAAAAATCCTAAATTGATACAACTATGACTAATTTACCACAAGTTAATTTGTTAATCACCAAAAACTTTAAGCTAGTACATTTATGACACATTTAATCCAAACTAATTTTTTGATCATCAAAAATCCAAAATTGATACATTTTTTTTATATAAATTTACTTTCCGTTAGTTTTTCTTAAATTGAATTAATATCACAAAAAATCATAAATTGATACACTTGTGACAAATGAAGGGTAAAATTATAAACTCGTATACTCGTCAATTGATATGTGTCACCAAATTCAGCAATTTGACATTAAAGTTGAATGAAAATTAACAAAGGGTAAATTTGTCATATATAGAGTTTTAAATGGTCAAAAATTAATTTATGGTAAATTTGTTATCGGTGTACCAATTTGAGATTTAAGGTATTAATCTTAACTCAAATTAGCAACTTCTATATCTATATTTGATTAATGATATTCTCAATCAAAAAAGAGAGGCAAATTTCGATTAAAAAAAATAGTGAAAATAACTAAAATGGAATGCCCGACTCCTTCGGTTGTCTAGATAACATGACGTGCACATGGCCAGTTATGCAAGTCACTTGGGGAAGAGCTTGGTCCATTAATTTTAGTATTCCTTGCCAACTCCTTCGCCGAACATTCTTGCGTTCCTCGTCGAAAATGACAAATCGAAACCCAAGAGCGAGATATAGGAATCTGTGGAAAATATTCCTGACATTGTTATTCCTCAAGTTGACTGACTGCTTCTGAATAAGAAAATCGAAAGCCACTGGTGGGATTCATTAATTCGTGGGGTTTTTCTTTTTCTCTTCGTTTCTGAGCGCAAGGAGAAATACGTTGGGGCGAACAGTGACAAGACCATAGCCTGTTTGACAGTGCATTCATGCGAGATACTTGGGAGGAAGCATGTACGCCGTCTGCATTGCTTATTGTCCTTTTCTATCGCCTAACTCAATGAAATGTTACTATGGAAAATATTAAAAGTGAGATGAATGATGTTGACAGTAGAGATAACATTATAGAGGATTCGTGATAAATTTTAACAAGCCTAAAAACAAGTTCTCATAAAAAAAAGACAAAGATCTCTTTTTTCTTATAAGTAAGACAAGGTAGAGAGGCGTGATAGTGCATATACCTTTCTGGGTGTTAACATGAGAGTTTCACACTCCTTATGAAAGATTTTGTTTAAGTCATTACTACTTAAGCTACGTTTGGAGGACCGAATATAATTTTGGATAGGATAATATCTGGTGTTTGGGAGAACACTAGATTTGAATGTATCTGGATAGACAAAAAAACCCCACCTTATGGAAAATCTAAGGAAAAAAGAAACAGAAAAAAAGGAGAAAAACCCGATGGACTCGCTTTGCTACTCTTGCTTTGATCTGAATAAAAGGATGGTGGTGATGGGTTAAATTGATGGGCTCATCAGGGACGGTTCGTCTTTACAACCCATTAGGTTGGTGATGATGGGTCATCGACACGGGGTTGTTTAATGTAATCTAGGTTCTATTTGCCGGGACTTTATGGGTCTATGTCCGTCCTTTTTCAGTACTTTGTTCTGCGTTGTCAACAAGTTCTTGAGGCAACCAAGTCGCGTGTTCTATATTTTTCCTTTGAGTTTCAATTTTGGGTGATGGTATGTTTTAACTTTATTTCGGAGCAGAATCTCAGAGAAGAAACAAAGGATTTGAGTTCAGTTGTGGACTCGAGTATTGATTTCAGAGTACTAATCCAAAAGGCGACTTGCAAAGAAGGAACATTGAGCATCTAGAGCGAGAAAATAGGGAATTGCAGTAGTGCACACCAGATGTGGAATCGTTAACCTCCTGCCCTTACTAAAGGATGAAGATGATGATGGTCTGTGATGTCTCATTTTTCTTGACCACTAACCATGAGAGCGAAAAAGCGAGAGAGGTGAGTTGAGTGAGAATGTCAATGTATCTCAAACACTCAGTTGGGTAATATTTATTTGGATCTTTTTTTATATCTAGACGTTATCAAACACCACGTAGAAGATTTCAAATTTTATCATATCTTTATTTTATCTAACCTTATCCTATCCAGTAAAAATGTATAGAAGACCAAATGTAGCCTTAGTTTGTATGAGCCGGTGACCATAGCGCTTGCCAAAAGTTAGGAAATGTGTTCACATGTGGTAGCAAATACACAAGGCACAAAATGACTAGAGGTTTGTTCACGATATGCATCAAACTGGTGACCTCTTTACCACCATACCTAAGCGTATAGCAAAACCAATATGTAATACACAAAGCTGCAAGTTAATCAGGACATATTTTTACATGAGGTAGCAAATGCACAAGTGACAAGCTGACTAAAGATCTATTCATGACATGCCTCGAACTTGTAACCTCTTGGAAGACACTGTGAACTCTATACCACCATAGCTAATGATATGGCAAAAGTATTATGTAATACTTGTAAATTAATCAGGACAAAATTAACGGGGGATATGTTCTATGGAATTATGGAATCAATATTAAGGAAACCCATCTTCTACACGTATGTTGTCTGTACGATAATAAGGTATATAAAACTATGAAAAAGACAAGAAGACTCTATAATCATGTTTCTTTTTTCGGCCGCTGGAGCAGAAGACCTATTTATCAATTGCTGGACCAAAACACGGGGTGAACTTTGTGGTCAGAAAATAGGTGACTTGACATGTTTCTTTTCCTGGAATTAATATTTGACTGTTAGTAAAACCCTAGACATGGGTTGTGAACAGCAAGTTGAAAAGCGAGGACAATGAGCTGTCTGACGCACTCCACATGTTCCTTGGCACAAAATTGGCGCACATTCCTGGAAATCCTAATTTCTATATGCTTAAAAATCACTACGTCTCAACCCCTAGTACTGGAGTAGCTCATTCAATGGAACCTACACGTGTGTTCCAACCTATATATATGCCGGTATGCATCATAATGGCAATACTAAAGACGCTCTTCCTATTTTAAGTTCTGTCACTCATTAGTCCTAAGTCCTACACAAACACCTACAAACAGAGAGAATTCGAATCGCCGACCCCAACCGCAGAATCAGAAATGGCGAGCCCAGAAATTTTAGAGAAGAGCATAGACCAACTTACAGAGGCCAATTAGAGTCTACAAGAGCTTATCTCGAACCGCATCCGTAGGACTCAGGAATTCATGAATCTATACTTCGTCTTCCAAGGTATTGTTTTCTTTTTCTATTCTGACGTCCTCGGAAACGATCAGGTGTGTGACATCCCAAATTTTCGATTATGTTTCCTTCTGATTGATTCGGGCATTTCATTGACGTGTCTATAGGGCTATTCTCAGAACTGATCATTCTTGAGATAATTAGACTATTTGAGGCAATCATTAGGAATTTTAAGGCAAATAGACTTGAGAATTCGATCAAAAATCGGCTTCTCGACCGTGTCCATCTTTAGAGACCATTACGGCACAGTTAAAAATCGATTTGAAATCAGAGATAGACTGGATCGACAGCGATGTGTGGCTAATCGTGGGTGACACTACTAAATTAGAAATTTGTGTCGACCAACACTAGATTGATTTTCTTATTGTTTTGGTACCATGTGTTCGTATTTGGATCCTCGGGATTTTCACGACAACCGAGAGTCGCCAATGAGTCGAGTGGATTCATAGTGGCTTGAAGAAAATCAACCACGAGTCAATTGCACTTAAAAATATCTGAAAGTTACCCGGCAGCCTAGGTCATGCTAAAAACGCGTCGAATAGAAATTAACCGCCAATTCAAGTCCAATTTCAGAAATTGAAGTTTTGGTCATGTCACAATTAATTTTAGGAGTGTCGACTCAGTCTCAAAAAAATTTTCAGAGATTCCAAGACTTTTGAGGAAAATCGTTGCGGACGCCGCAGAAAATCGACAGAAATTCGGATAGGCCAAATTAAAGGAAAATTGGACTTCCAAGCCGAGCCTTTGAGTGTCAGAGACTTGCAGAGGATTGTTCGGGATTTTTCTTCACCGAAATTGGATCTCAATTTGGGAAATTGAGTGATGAAGTTGAAGATTAAAATGTGAAATTCGGATTGGAAAGTGGTAGCAATTTTAGGCTTCAAATTTGATTGGTTTATAAAGATTATTACAAGAAAGTATTAGAGACCAACCAAGATAAGGATAAAGAAAAAGGAGGGGGACAAGCAATTAAGGGAGTGGCTTAGGTTTGCTGATTTTGGGTCCCTCCCGTCGCTATCTTCATCATCACCGTTTCTGCCTTCTTCTCAAAGTGCGACACCTCCATCAGCAGCGGAAGAAGACCAAGCTGCTTTCCTCTGAAATTCTTCCTTCGTCCGCGTCTTCATTCAGCGAGACCCACCGAGCAAAGTTGAAGCAACTCCATTCTTCTCGGCGTCTTCTCCAGCTCGAGCGAAGCGGCCCAACCCAGCAGCTTCATCGACGCCACAGCTGCTCCTCGTCTCTGCCACGTTTCGGTCCATTTCACCGGTCAAAGCCCAGCTGAAAACTTCGGAAGATTGACCGAGGAAATCCCCCACCAAGCGAAGCCCTGCCACGATCGTCTGCCCCTCCTTTCCGTGCCTTCACACCAACTCGCGGTCAACTCCTGCATCAAGCAGAATTGAAGACCACCGAAGGCCCTCACCAGCGAAGCAACTACCCTCTGCCCATCCACGCGTCTCCCAGCTGCCAGCGTCAGTCAACTGAGCATCTTCAACTCGTGGAGTTCGGCTAGCTCAAGGACA
Source organism: Eucalyptus pauciflora (assembly GCA_007663325.1). NCBI lineage: Eukaryota > Viridiplantae > Streptophyta > Magnoliopsida > Myrtales > Myrtaceae > Eucalyptus > Eucalyptus pauciflora. The sequence continues at coordinate 3,059,130 of VMYD01000056.1, forward strand.
CCAGCATCTTCAATTTTCGTGACGCCTTGCTGACCGAATTCCCCAGCTCGAGCATCATCAATGCTGTCTTCAGTCACGGGCGTCCCAACCCAGCGAAGCCAAGCACTTTCAGTCGATCGGGCCCAGCAAATTTCGGTCCAGGCAAGGGCCATTTCAAGCCCAGTTTCCAGCTTGTAATTTGTTCAGCCCTTCAGCCCAGCAGGCCCGGTTGAGTTGTATTTTCGGCCCAGCTTCTCCAAACAAGACCAGCAGTTCCTTTAGGCCGTGTCTTCAGCCCAACTTAGCAAGACCCAATTCCAGCAAATTGAAGCCCATCTTCGGTCCAAGATTTTGACAAAGCAGCCCAGAATTTCAATCAAGCCCGGCCCAAGACTTCAGCCCATCAATTTTCGGCCCAAATTCAAGAACAAATCTCAATTGGGCTGAGATTTGTTGGGCCAAGCTTAAGGCCCGATCCAAGCCCGCCGGTGTCGTCGAAAATCCGATTTCGGCCGCTGTCGTGTCGCTGTTGCAGTGTTTCAGTCTCCGCTTTTACCAAGTGAGTTTTACTCACTAATGCTTTCTTAATCTGCTAATTATACTTAGGATTGGTTAGATTTAATTAAATGCAATTAGGTGGTTAGATTAATTTAGATAAATTAAATTAGAGACTTAATGATGCATGTTAGGTGGTTAGAAATAGACATTAGCAAGTAGACATGCCATGTTATTTATGGAACGAGTCTCGGTAATTTTCCGAGCTCGTCTCGGCTTCCAATCAGGCATTACGGGCCTAAATTGGATTTTTTAATATTTATTTATTTAATTTTCGAAATTAATTATTTAATTATTTATTTTTCCGGAAATTCAACCGGGATGACCGATGACTGGAATTTCATGCTGATCATCGTGGTGCAGTCCATTTATTTATTTGAGCTTTATTTGGTACTAAAGTAATTTATGAGTAAATTTAAGATTCATTCCTAAATTGATTCTGGAAAGGGTCGGGTGGGACCGTAAAGCCACTAGATCTTGAGAGGGTTGGGTGGGACCATAAAGCCACTAGATCTAGAAAGGGTCGGGTGGGACCGTAAAGCCATTTGATCTGGAAAGGGTCGAGTGGGACCGTAAAGCCACTAAATCTAAGAAAATTGCTTGGTGAGGAATGAATGACCTAGAAATGGTCCGACTGACATGTAATCGACTAAGTCGATTTGATCGATGCTTCGATCGGTGATGTGATTGTTTGAGTACCTATTAAACTGTACTAATATGCAGATGGAATCTAAGGCCAAGGTAAGTCCTCTGACTCATGATGTGCTTAGGCAACCGAATAGTGTATTGGCTTGCTGAGACGTAGTCTCATCCCGGTAGTGGGACAACATTTCAGGACCCTGAGGGAGAGCTGAAGAGGAGGAACCTGAGAAGGAGACTACTGATGTGAGACCTGAAGAGGAGAAAAACTTTGGAAGAAGATGATGATCCGGAGAGGGATCTTGAGTACAACCCGGATGTGGATTGAGATTCCATCCCTTTTGTGAACCCTGTCTTAGTATGGATAGGTGTGAGACTTGTTTGTTGTAAATAGTATTGTAAATATACTATGAGTTGTACTGTTAATAAAAGTGCGGTTGTGAATTTCAATATGAAAAATATGGCTTGCTTTTTTATCCCATTGTTTTATTGTCTAGGGATTTATAACTGCTTCCGCATGCGCATAATAAATTGAAAGGGTCGGCGATACATAGTCCTGGGATATCGCACTTAAAAAATCGACCAAGGTGAGGGATGGGAGTGTGTCCGAGGATCGGGGCGTGACAAGGTGTAAATTGAAATGAACTTTTTACGCCCTCTCTTTACTGGCCTCCATTTACAACTCCCTCGCGGTATTGGTAAACATCCATATGTCGCTGAAGTACTACGAAAATATGGCCCTCAACTGGGATCTACACGACAAACTGAGGGTGCACCTTGCCAATCTGAGGGTGCAACAACGGAACAATGCTAATGCCCAAGCAAAGGTAGAGCAACAGAACAATGCTAACGCCGAAGCGGTGCCGCAGCAACAAAACAATGCTAATGCCCAAGCGACGGGGCAACAACGGAACAATCCCTATAGATTTAGAATCAATCAACGCAACACCATGTGTTATTTGACACTGATGCTGCTTTTGATATTTTCGATTGCAATGCTATATGGTTTCTCCCAAATTCACTGTTGTCACCGATGCAGTTACGGATGATTAGTGTGATTTTTACATTATGTTACACTAGATCACTTCTCAATATGTGGGGCATGTAGACTAGTAATTCGATCATGTCGGGGTCAAGCTACGTAGATGTTGCCGAGTTGATTTTCCGTTTGAAAGTGCTTCTTGCATGTATTGAATAAATATTGCATGTATTGAATAAATATTATGTGGACCTTAACTTATGCTTTCATTGTAAAAGAAGTAGGTTTGCATTGTGTAATGGAAAAATTGTTCAAAAATTAGCCAATTCAATTCTAAACATTCAGTTTTGCCAATTGAGAACTAATTTTTTTTACGTTTTACCAATTGATTCCATTTGGTCTATTTTAATTGGAAATCAGTGACATGGACTCCGACGGTGCCACATAGTATTCTTGGTGCTAACATGGACAAATTTTTGTAAATTTTTTCTATAAAATTTGAATATTTGAATTTTTTTTTTCCTACCAAATCCGGTGAGGGTAGCATGGTCACAAGCGAGGGTTGGCGACTGGGCGAGGGCCATGAAGCCCTCGCCTAGTGACCAATGAGGGTTGGCTAGCCCTTGCCGAGCTTGGAAGAAAAAAGAAAGAAAAAGAATGAAAGAAAAAAGAAGAAAAAATTATAAAAACTTCAAATTTTTTAAGAAAACTTTCAAAATTGTTCATATCAGTATTAGCCATGCCACATAAAACAGCCGGCATCCATGTTAGCAATTTCCAGCTAAAATCGGCCGAGTGTACTCAATTCAAAAAAACGTAAAAATATTTTTGACATAATTGGTAAAATTGAAAGGCTTAGAATTGAATTGACCAAAGTGTAAGAAATTTAAGATTTTTTGAACAATTTTTTCCATTGTGTAAGATATGAAATGCCTGGCTATGGAAAAAATTAAAGGATTTTTAATATTGTACATGGAGTTTGTAAAGTTGAGATTACCCAAGTTGATGTTCTAGATCATGGTCAAAAGACGTCGTCTAAATTTTACTTTTGGAAACGATATCAACTTTGTTTAACATTCAAATGCACAAATAATATTAGTTCTGATCCACTGGTGTAAACAAACCTTATATCTTATGTAACTAGTGTATGGTATGTAAAATTTCGAAATAAAATCTTGAATAACACTTTGGCTAAGAGCAAAAGTATTAACGTCTCATGTCATCCTCATTTGCATTCTGAGTCGTTTCTTTTTTGGCTAGATTTAAAATGTGCAAGAGGAATGAACATTGCTCCCTTTTGTTTTAGTTTGCTCTTTGATCATTAATTTTGGAAGGGCATATTTTCCAGCATCTCTGATTGAAAGAACCTAGTTTCTAGTTGATGAGTTGTAAAACGTGGACATAACGAATATTTACTTTTAGTTTATTTATGTATATGTGATGCTTGTCTCATAGCTTATCCATTATAAGCCTCCAATCAGAAGCAGTGGAAGGAGACGTCCAAATACTACTTCCGAGATCAATGAAAATGTACATTTTATTGGGATAAGTACACTAAAAGTTTTACAACTTGTCATGTAAATACGGTTGAATCCTAAAACTTTTACAAAATGTAATCAAATCATAAAACTTATTACAAAAGTGTAATGGAATTATTTTCTAAATGTGGTTATGCAATGCCAATCAAGTCTTTTTGAAAGCATCATTAGTTTGCATATAACTATAATATCCATAAATACGAATTATATAGCTCTCACTAACAAAAGAAATAAAAAGAATCCAAAACACCCATATTCTTCACATGTTCTTGAAACAAAATGGGTCATAAGCCTTTTATTAGAGGATCGGCCAACATTGACTCAGTTCTAATATTCTCGATCATAATATCTCCCTTTTTGACCAAGTCTTTAACAATATAATATTTGATTCAGTTAATATTTCAACCGTGGCATTATTATTGTTTACAACAGAGGTAACTATTTGTCACACATAATACGATAAGATCAATTATGGGCATTAAGCAATTTAACAAAAATAATTAGTACATTATAAACTTCCATTTGGGCTGAGTGTACAATGCACCATTATTTTCCACAGCATGAAGTTTATAAAGAAAAAACAAGGAAAATTACACATAATTGTCAAGAATCCATCCCCTTTGGACAGACAAATCCTTTAAATTATACATCTCCATAATATCAACATAGAGGGGAATTACATATAATTTTCATAAAAATAATCCCCTCTGGGCATATAAATATTTTTCAATTATATATCCCCATATTTTAAATTGAGAATTAATCTTCATGCAAATTTCCAAACTAATATACACAATAATCCTCTTTTGGCGAGTAATTGTATATACTAATTTTTATCAATAGGGATTTCTAAAAATTTATGCCCAAAATTCATCTAACAATATGAAGCACTTTACAACATGTGCTTCCCAAGATCATATTGCATTTATCAAACAACAATTTTTGCCACAATTTTTTTTTAAATTAGTATTTTATTATTATTTTAATATTTCAGACTCCCACGAGCCCAAGACCCGCGAGCAGCCCAAATCGGACCGCGGGCCAGACCCGAGAGGCCCAAACCCAACACGATCCTAAACCTTCACACAACCCACACAAAACAATATTGGACTTGGAAATAGTGGGCCAGAAAATTGCTGCAAAAATGGCCCATATGCACAGGAGCTTATGGCCCAAAATTCTGGGCCGGCCCGTAGAAGTCCATGTCCCTTTTAATTAAAATTGCCCCACGAATTGGGCTATAGAATGGGCTGGGCGTGAGCCTAGAACCCCCAGAACCCTCTTTTTTTTTTTCTTTTTTTTTTGGGTTCTACAATCATATATGATTCGCTCTAATACCACATGACAAAATATTATTCACATAAACAACTAATCAATCAATAAGAATCGGATGCATATATGACTGTAAAACATAGAGATCAATAAGCACGGCGGAATCAAAGCGTACATGTTTGAGCTATTGTTTCACTTGAAGCAAAAATAGATTACTATGATACTAGAGATCTATTGGAATGCCAGATCTTCATCTCTATGACCTATTTCAGTATAGCAGCTTTCAATGAGATTAAAATAACTGATAAGTATAACCTACCATTTTATAGGCTAGAGAGGGGATTTAGCAAACCCTAATCAACAGCGTGTCAACTGGACTCTTTCCATTACGAGCTTCAGTTAAATACAATTGCCTACACCTTGCTACTCAACTAAGCCCGTTATTAATAGATGCCAAAACTCAATTCAATAATATCACTATAGGATTTAATAAGTATTGGAATATCCATTAACTCAATTATTTAAAATAGAAAATTAATTAATTAATGTAAGCCCATATTATAGGAAATTTCCAACATTGCAAACATAATTTTTCTCTTCACATATGCTCTATACCACATAGATACCTTTATAAATAAATTTCCTAGTCGTATAATGATTATTCACCATGTTAAAAACTATCAAAGATAAAAAATAAATGAAATGTCTGTTATTAAGGTGCAACCAGAAGTAGAAATTTAACATAAGTACCCAAAGCAAGCCAGAATTAGCATGACAGACAAGATTGGATTTCTCATAATAAGCTTAAGTTCCAATGTTAATAGCTGGCAATCAGATAGAGGAATGGCATAACAATATAACCCGCCAACAGTCTACGAGGCTTGCGCTGCTTTGCATCCATAATTCCTAAAATGTTTTCATTACCCAAGGTTAGCAAAAACAAAATGAGCTGATGAAGAACATCGAATTGTGGTGAGGACAATCACTAGGAAATTTGAGGATCCGTGACACCAAAACAAAGGGATAGACACACTATGCAAACAAATACTAATCCCTGTTCACAAAACCAAGAGCGCACCGGAGTAAATCTACAAAAATCGCTAATCACACCATCAGAAGCACAGTTACTTTGAGATAAATCAATGAAGACCGATTGCTCTAATGTCCCGCCGACACACTTGAAAATAACTTGAGAATTTAATCTGATCGAAGGTAAACATTGTTCACAAAACAAAAGCGCTCCATGTACTTACATTCGAAATGTTTCTAAAATGAGATGGTATATCTAAGGTGATGATAAAAAGACGAACACTAGTTTTTAAATGACAAGAAAAGTTGGCAAGTTAAAAAATAAGAATTAACATCAATACGTAACAAATTGAGACCTAGTAATCCAATATTAGGTTGCGAATCGATAGGATAAAAGGCAGCGAGTCACACTAATTTACATTGGTAAACTCTAAAAAGATAGTAAATTTTTGAGGTGTTGCTGACCGAAACAAATAATGTTTAGTAACTTAATAAAAAAAATTAATAAAGTAAAAAAGAACCGTGGCAATTTACTCAAATAAGACTAGGTAGCTCAATAACTAGTTATTAATTGACTATGCCAAAGTTTGTCATTTAATCTAATTTAGATTCACCGACCAAAAAAAAAAAATCTAATTTAGATTGATAAATTCATATAAGAGCTAATACATTCGAAATGTTTGAAATTTATGCAAGTATAAATTGATAAGTTGGTACAAAAATTGAAACTTAACGACTACAAAAAATTATCGATTTCATGAAATTGTTAGTAAGGTACGTACTCACCAACACTTATTTTCACGTTAATCGCCACATGCTCTCCGTCATCATTGATTTGTGTAAACGGACCCCTACCGTATTAAGAAGAATGTAGAATGGACCCCACGCTAATTCAACTCCTATTATGCATCGATCGATTTCAACAACTAGTTTTGCATTAATACTTCTTATTTGAGAAAGGAACCTTTTTTCTTTGATTAACCAGCTTCTCTTATCTTACGAAAAAAGAAGAAGAAGAAGCTCTCATCTCATTTGGATCTTTTGTTTTACCTTTTTTATCGACATCTTTAATTTACCAACTACTACATAAAATGACTTTACCAACTTTGTTACCGACACTAAATGCAACTCTTATTAAGCACTGATCCATCTCAATAAGATGGTGCAAACTTGGCATCTACAAATAAATGGCAACAGACAACTAAGCATTGGGTTTGGCAGGTACATTTTCCCGGCAAACCACAAGGCAATTGCAAATATGCTGGCTGGTTCCTTTTGGTGTACAGATGCACTTCTGCGGCATCGCGCTGGCCCCAAAATCGTTCAGGAACTTGAGAGCGCACTGCAATCTCCCGTCTTCGCTGCACGCACCGTCGTAAGTGTTGGAAATTAATCCAAAGAAAACACACTGTTTATTGTAATCAGAACATCAATGTAAAGAAGATGATAACAACTTTATAATATCCTTCCTTTTACAAATCTTGGAGAAGAAGAAAATAAGACATCACTGAAAAATAACATAAAATTGGAGGTGAGGTACGGATAACCGAATCTCCTTAAGGCAATTAGTTCCTGCCAAAGGTGCTCCGCAGATTCACGAACTATGCCTCCCAAGATACAACACCTCGAACCTGTTTGGATTAGCACTATGCAAACAAGACTCAGTTGAACCGTTCAATTGAACTAGCATACTCAGAAAAATCAGAAGAGTAGAAAGTATTTCAAAGCCTTTTGGAATCGAGTTGGAAAAACCAAAACCAAAAACTGTTCTTTTTTGTGTAATGAAGCTCTATTCTCATATCTATTTATAGAGCTTTTAAGTTCATGTACTAAAGAGATACATGAATTAAATAGACGCGTGTATCCATGAGATTCATGAATAAAGAGATACGTGAAACCAAGAGATTCATGAATCCAGAGATACGTGAATTCAAGAGATTCATGAACTCAATAAATACATGAACTAAAAGATACATGAATCTAGGAAATTCATGAAAATCAATAGATACGTGAACATAAAAGTTGAGGAAATACATGAATCCAAAAGAGATACTTAAATAGAAAAGACGTATCATAATTATTGGCTTTCGTTGATCCATTAACCATAATTACAACAATCCCCCACATTAATGGATCAACAAAACATTTTTGGCTCGAAGGAATCTGAGCATGCCTGTTGAAATACACCTCATCAAGATAGGTAGCTTTCGCTTTGAACCTTCTTTAGTGAAAGCTTATCGAACTTACTTAACTAGTCGATGGACTAAGCCTTGAATTGCCAATTGTTTGTGTAAGCCTAGACAATAAACCTCACACGAAGTATCTCCAATTCAAGATTGGTTCTCGGTTGTGTTCGTTCTTTCGGCCCTGAACCTCTCGGGATTCATGCATGCTTTAGAAAATCTAGCCTTTAAAGATTTTCATAGAGTCGGCCAGCTCCATGCATATGGGTGCATTCCTATTAAAGATACCCTACCATATCTCACTTGGATGTTACATCCCAAGTTATAGGAATCATTAAACGCATAGCATACCCTTAATAACGCTGTAGGAAAGCATTGTTGCATCATAGGAATGGGAGACAGTGCTGACACTAGAGTTTCCAAAATTTGCGTTGTCCTATTGAACCTAGTCCATGGGATCTCCAATCGCATAGGTTAGGTTTCCACCCTGGAATCTCTTTATTGGGTTAAGACTCTTAAACCCATTCCCCTCGATGCGCAGTTTATCTGCTCTTTTGACAAACCTTTTGTCAGCGGATCCGCAATATTTTCCTTTGACTTTACAAAGTCTAAATAAATTATTCCATTTGAGAGCAACTGCCTTACGGTATTGTGTTTATGACGAATGTGTCTAGACTTACCGTTATAAATCACATTATGCACCCCCACACTTTTAGAAAATTGTAGGGTGACAACTTTCCATTCCATAACTCGTATGGAGTTTTACCTGGCCTTTTTTGGGGTATTTTATTAAAAATAAAATTTGCAGTTAAAACTGCCTCCCCCCACAAGTTCTGAGGTAAACCTGAACTCAAAAGCATGGCGTTAGCCATCTCCATTAGTGTCCTGTTCAATCGTTCAGCAACTCCATTTTGTTGCAGAGTATAAGGTGCAGTCGTCTGGAGAATTATTCCAAAACTAGCACAAAACTCTTTGAAATTGATTGAACTATATTCTCCTCCTCTATTTTGAGGCGCAGCTCCTTCCGTTTGTGCTTCAAATAATTTTTGAAGTCTGACCAGCCCGGAGGTAATTTCTCAATCATAGCCGCCACTTGGAATGATTCACTAAGAATCATTCCCTCAGCAGAGATGTCAGTCAGAATTAATTGTAATTCTTGAACCTGACTCATGACAAATTTAGAATCCACCATCTTGTAGTCCAAGAATTTGGCAACCACAAATTTCTTAGTGCCAGCGTCCTCAGTCTTGTATTTCTTCTCTAAGGACTCCCATAACTGTTTAGCAGATTCAATATTACAATAAACATTATAAAGAGAATTCACTAAATAGTTAAGGATATAATTTCGGCATAAGAAGTCCACATGCTTCCAACCCTCCAACGCACCGAGCGTCGTGACATCTTGCTCATCTGGACTAATTATCGGGCACACCTCCGATAAATATTTCGTCAGATTGAGCGTGGTCAGATAGAAGAACATCTTCTGCTGCCACTGTTTAAAGCCCACTCCGATGAATTTCTCCGGTTTCTCATTAGCTGTAACTGAAGGTGTTGCCATCACAGTCGGCAAAGTTCGTTGAACTACCCCTCCAGAAACGGAGCCAAAAGCCATTTGGCCTGTACTGTTCTGAAAAACAGTCCCAGGTATACCAATCAAATGACTTGTACCCACACCACCAAAATTGGTGTTAGCCCAAGGGCCCGTAGCATAAGCTGCTACAAATTCAGACCCTGAGGGTTGAACATCTTCCATAGCAACGGTCGAATTGACCAAAGGAACGTCGCCTGAAACATTCGAGACATTGAAGGGCACTTGATTGTTTTCAGCCATCTCAATAATCTAACAAGAACAACAAACACAGTGAGTAATTTAATCGCCTTAAGATTGTTGGAAATTAATCCAAAGAAAACACACTGTTTGTTGTAATCAGAACATCAATGTAAAGAAGATGATAACAACTTTATAATATCCTTCCTTTTACAAATCTTGGAGAATAAGAAAATAAGATATCATTGAAAAATAACATAAAATTGAAGGTGAGATACGGATAACCGAATCTCCTTAAGGCAATTAGTTCCTGCCAAAGGTGCTCCGCAAATTCACGAACTATGCCTCCCAAGATACAACACCTCGAACCTGTTTGGATTAGCACTATGCAAACAAGACTCAGTCGAACCGTTCAATTGAACTAGCATACTCAGAAAAATCAGAAGAGTAGAAAGTATTTCAAAGCCTTTTGGAATCGAGTTGGAAAAACCAAAACCAAAAACTGTTCTTTTTTGTGTAATGAAGCTCTATTCTCATATCTATTTATAGAGCTTTTAAGTTCATGTACTAAAGAGATACATGAATTAAATAGACGTGTGTATCCACGAGATTCATGAATAAAGAGATATGTGAAACCAAGAGATTCATGAATCCAGAGATACGTGAATTCAAGAGATTCATGAACTCAATAAATACATGAACTAAAAGATACATGAATCTAGGAAATTCATGAAAATCAATAGATACGTGAACATAAAAGTTGAGGAAATACATGAATCCAAAAGAGATACGTGAATAGAAAAGACGTATCATAATTATTGGCTTTCGTTGATCCATTAACCACAATTACAACAGTAAGTCTTCTCTTTCCGGCAAAAATTAAGATCTCTTGGATAATCGAACGAACAGAAGAAAAAACCAGAATCAAATTGAAGAGGTTTCGTCCCTTAAGGGTTGCAAAAATTATCCTTTTCATCCATGTGCTCGTAACGAGCTTTCACTTCGCAAAATGGGCAAATGAGATTTATCATTTTTCTCTGAAAATTTGAGATAAAAAACGATGAATGTACCTTTCGAGAGATCGACCAAACCGGAGTTAAGAACCAGCGCGAACACAGCAAGGAGGACGGACTTCCTCATGATGTTTCTCTTTCTTGGGGCCTCCGTTTTTAGCGTATTGTAAAGGGCCAATGTATCACTCACTTGCTCACCAGTCTAGTCGGATCCTAGAGAGAAGTGTTGAGAGAAGTTCTAGGTGAGAATGTAGGGAGAGAGCACCCCTATTTATACATGACGCATTTCAATTGCTACCATTGATCATTTCTTGATCAAACGATGGAGATCCACTCTCCTCAACTAAACCATCAATCCTATTAAACACAAGAAATACCTTGAATGCAAATATACATCTCCAAAACCATCATTAGAATTTCTAGAATATTCATCAAAACCGTGAGCCAAAAACATTTCAAGTATTGTTGATCATCTAGGTTATCTCTTCGATTAAATGAATTTATACACCTCTCGTGTAACAAACTCAAGTAAAGATGTAGGAATTGTATTTTCTTCATTGAATTGTACACCGTTACAAGGATGTATATATTATACAAGAAGATTCAATAAAAAAAAGTAAAGAAAATATTCCTAGCCAGAAAATATTCCTAGTCCTAAAATAATTACAATCCCAATCAATTACAATCTTCAATCCGATTTCATATCTTCAAATCATATCTTCTTTCAACACTCCCCCTCAAGCTGGTGGCTTGTATATATCCAAGACGCCAAGCTTGTTTAGAAGATATGCATGCTGTCTCTGACAAAGAGGTTTAGTAAATATATCCGCAGGTTGCTCTATGGTTCTAATCCCTCTTGTTTTGATGATACCTTCTTTGATCTTCTCTTGTGTAAAATGGCAATCAACTTCTATATGTTTCGTTCTCTCATGTAATATGGGATTTGCTGCAAGCTTGATTGCTGAGTCATTATCACAAAAGAGTAGCGTCGGACCTCTAACTTGTATCCCAAGATCCTGAAGTAGACCTCATAACCATACCACCTCACAGACAGTCTTTGCCATAGATCGATACTCAACTTCTGTTGATGATAATGATACAGTGGATTGCTTCTTTGTCTTCCATGAAAGCAGTGACTCCCCAAACTTAATACAGAAACCAGTAATAGATCTCCTGCTCATGGGACATGTAGCATAATCCGAATCACAATAGGTTGTTATCTCCATATTGCACTTTCAAGAAAGAAGTATCCCTAGCCCTAGACCTCTCTTCGGGTATTTTACCACCTTCAAGGCTGTGTTCATGTGAGATTGCTTTGGACTGTGCGTGAACTGGCTAAGAGTATGTACAGCATAGCAAATGTCTAGCCTAGTCATGGTGAGATAGATAAGTTTTCCAACAAGTCTCTGATAACTTGTCGGATCCTTCAGTAATGGATCGTCAGAGAAAGACATCCCAGCATCATAATCAACACTGGTTAGCTTTGCATTCTGTTCAATGGGAATGACTGCCGATTTGCATCCTGATAATCCCGCTTCTGATATAATCTCCATCACAAATTTTCTTTGGCTAAGAGAAATCCCCTTATCAGAACGAGCTATCTCTATTCCAAGAAAGTATTTAGGTGGCCCTAAATCTTTGATATGAAAAGAGGAATGTAGATACTCCTTAAGCTTCCTCATAGCGGAATCATCATTTCCCATAATAAGTATGTCGTCAACATAAATCATCAAGTAGATAGACAACGTAACTTTTGTCCAAGTGAAGAGAGCATAATCATGCTTGGACTGCTTGAATCCGACACCCGTGAGTGCATTAGTAAACTTGGCATACCACTGCCGAGAGGCCTGTTTCAAACCATAAAGAGATTTGTGAAGACAACATACCTTAGACTCCCCCTGTCTCCATAATCCTTGTGGAAGATCAATATAAATCTCTTCTTCCAAATCACCATGAAGAAAGGCATTGTGGACGTTCATTTGATGCAATGACCAGTTGTGAAAAGCAGCAACCGACAAGAAAGAGCGAACCATGACATCCTTGGCTACTAGAGAAAAGGTCTCATGGTAGTCAAATCCTTCTCTCTGTGTGAACCCCTTGGCCACCAACCGGGCCTTGTTCCTTTCCACAGAACCATCTGCTTTGTATTTAATCTTATATACCCATTTATAGCCAATGGGCTTACGATGAGGAGGTAATGATACGATATCCCAGGTGTGATTGTCAACCAGGGCTTTAAGTTTTGCTTCCATGGCCTTTTGCCAGCGTGGATCATGTACAACCTCATGATAACTAAATGGTTCTTGTTCCTCAGAAATGTGGCTAATGCAACATAAATGTTCTGATGACAACTGATCAAAAGACACATAGGAGGAGATAGGGTCACGAGTACCTGACGATTTTGATGTAGAACAGACATAATCTTTTGTCCAAGTTGGTGGACAAGTGACTCGACCAGATCGTCGAGGTGGCTCATTCAACACATCCAACAATGGTTCTTCAATATTTCCTAATTCTATGGAATTGATCACTTGAGGTTCCTTTTCTATGAAATCCTCCTCAATTGAATCTCCAGTAAAGTGCTCATCAGGTGGTGAAGGTGATACTGTATCCACTATCTGCTGTCTTGGAGGAGAGGTAATAACATAGGATCCTCTAGAAGATAAATCTTCTTCTGACAGAAATCTACGATTAGTGCCCACATCATTTCCAGACGTGGAAGTAGAATCCCAGAAAGGGAAAGTATCTTCATGAAAAACCACATCTCTGCTGATACAAAATTCCCCAGTAGACTGTTCATAAACTCGATAACCCTTTTTGAGATTGGCATACCCCATGAATATGCACTGCCGAGCACGAGAGCCCATTTTATCCTAAGGCCCTACTGTAGTCACATAACAGAGACAACCAAACACTCGAAGATGACTCAGATCTGGTTTCTTTCCATATAATAATTCAAACGGAGTTCTTCCCTTCAAAATCCGAGATGGCATACGATTTATCAGATATGCTGCAGTGACCACACAATCTCCCCAGAAATTCTCTGGTATAGATGCCTGGAATTTAAGGGCCCGTGCCACTTCTAAAAGATGACGGTGCTTTCTCTCAACAACTCCATTTTGCTGTGATGTATAGGTGCAAGTACTTTAATGCAAAATCCCATTTGAGGAAAAAAAGAAGAAGCACATTCACCACTGAAGAATTCCTTTCCATTATCAGTACGGATGCGACGAATTGACTTTCCAAACTGAGTTTTGGATAAAGAGATGAAAATTCTAAGGTGAGATAGAACTTGATTTTTGGATTGTATGAGAAAGACCTAGGTGGCACGTGGGAAATCATCCACAATTGTGAGGAAGAACCGTGAATTGTCCTGATTCAAGGTGTGATATGGTCCCCAGACATCAGCATGAATTAAAGAAAAAATGCCGTCCACGCGAGTGTTACTAGTTTGAAAAGGAGAACGAGTTTGTTTCGCCAAAGGACAAATAGGGCATTGAGGACAAGGGAAAGAAGCAGTGTGGCCCAATCTTTGATGATGAAGGAAATTTTTTTCATTGCTAGCAATATTACACATTGATTTATTGAAAGCAACAGAAGAGAATTTAAAATTGCTTGGAAGATCGATCCAAAAATACAATCCTTGATAGATTCTACCCAAGCCCATCAGATTGCTAGTCGAAAGGGCTTGAAATAGACATTTATTAGAGTCAAACAAGGCATGACAGAAATTTTCTTCACAGGCTCGAGAAACTAATATGAGATTAAATTGGAAACTAGGGACTTAAAGGACATTTTTAAGAGTGATGAGTGGGTTAAGATTCATGGTCCCGGTCATACCAACATGTGTGGTGTTTCCATTCGGGAGTTGTACTGATATAGGAAAGGATAATTTCTTAATGTTGGAAAAAAATTTCTGATTGCAGACAATGTGATCACTAGCTCTAGTATCAATAATCCATGCATCATTTGTAATTGAGTTCATCAGACAATAAGAAATACCTGTGAAGCTCCCTGCCTTGTCAGAAGCATCCAACTTCTTTAAAGCTTCCATCAGCTTCTGATATTCCCCATGAGAAATTGATTTGTCTGCTGATTTACCCAATACCTGTAAAACAGTTGAAAATTTCCCTTTTTCTTTTTCACCAGGTTTACCATGGAGCTTCCAACAATTTTCAACCGTGTGATGTGGGCATTTACAATAATCACAGTACAACTTACCCTTTCCCTTTTGGTTATTTTTAGTGAATGAAGTGGCCCTGTCCACAGCATAGGCCATCGTCGCCCCATATGGCCCATCAGGAATTGTGAGGAAGTTACCTCGTGGCCCATCGGAATACGCTGGATAATGCCCGCGTGGGCCATTCGGCCCATATGCATTTGAGCCGCGTGAACCGTTCGATTCCATCATCCCCTTGCTTCCCGAGCCATCAGATCCAGCATCTCCAAAGAACGATCGGGAGCTGTCTGATCGATCAAACACATCATGGCCGCTCGTCATGGAACGATACCCCCTAGGGTTTTCTTCGTGAAACCCTAAATTGGGTTCGAGAACTTCTCTTCCTCCCGTGGCTCTCTGTAGCGGGTGAGAAAACCTCTTCACTGCCAGAGCCACACTCTCGCCATTCTTTCCGTAATTGGCTGCTCTATGTTGGCTTTCTTCTTGGACAGCAAGCTGGTAGATGCGGCCAAGGGTCGGCATCGGCTCCATGGTCAAGATCTGTGACCGAAACGAAAGGTAGGTTTCGTTTAATATGAGGAGAAAACGTATTGCTTTCTCTCTGTCCCGCATCCTTTTGTATTACTATAAGATGGGTTCTGGCCAGTTGAATTTCTCCTCGGCTGCCTCCAATTCGTTCCACAGACTTGAAATTTTGTTAAAAATCGCAGCAATAATCATATTTCCTTGCTTTAAATCCGAGATCTGTTGCGTTAAGGAGAAAATTTTCACTTGATCTAATTTTCCAAACATCTCTTTGATATTTTCCCACATCTGTTTCGAGTCCTGCGTTGGGGGAAGACCGGCCGCGACCTCGGAAGCAATGCAATTTCCGATCCACATTCGGACCAATTGATTGCATTTCTTCCAGAGTCGTCCCATTTGCTCGTCGGATGGAACCGGAACCGTTCCATCAATAAAGCCCTCTTTATCTTTCGTTACCAGTGCACGCCGGAACTCGCACGACCAATTTGAATAATTATCCGATCCGGTTAACTGTTGAGCAATAAGCTTCAGTTCTGGTCCGTCGGCATTAGTTGTGAAAAGAGGGTCGCCAGGCTCCGGCCAGCCGCTGGTAGCGAAGATCTAGTATGGAAGAAACCCTGGCGGTGGATTCGAGTAGGGATTTGCTCCAAAACCTGATCCGCCAGATCCGGTTGCAAAATCCACATTGGAAAAAAACGGACCCGGGTAGGGATTCATTCCCATACTCAGTTCGGTCGACCCGCCTATGTACTGTGGATTGATGGTTGCGCTTGCCTCGTTGCCGGTTGGTGGGCCTCCATCAGTACGCACACCATCTCGATAACCCGGCAATGATGTATTTGGGCTTGGCCCATAGTACCAAGGATACGGTACCCATTAGTAAGGCGGCCCTGAATAGGGCTGCCCCATATTGAACTGAGCCAGAGCAGTTCCCCACTGCGCATGCTGAGGATGATTCTGTGGCTGAATTTGTTCCTGAGACACAATGATTATCGCCAAGGATTCTTGGATCTGAGAAGGTGGTGTCGTTGTTTCTCCTACGGACTGATCACCGGATCCTGAGGTAAGTACTTGTGGATTTGCCATGATGACAATTTCCTAAGAATTCTGCAACAACTCTGTTTTGCAGATTAATTTTTAAACAAAGAATTGAAAGCTGGATGAAGAACTTCCTGCCGGATGCTGTTCTGTTCTGCGAGGGTTGCAGCAACAAGAAACAGAGAAGACTGATCTATTCTGCAAGGGTTGCAGCAAGAAGAAACAGAGAAGACTAAATGCTATTCTGTTCTGCAAGGTTTGCAACAACAGAAAACAAAGAAGCAACAGAGGTTGATTCTAGTGCGGAAGCTACCATGTAACAAACTCAAGTAAAGATGTAGGAATTGTATTTTCTTCATTGAATTGTACACTGTTACAGGGATGTATATATTATACAAGAAGATTCAATAAAAAAAGTAAAGAAAATATTCCTAGTCCTAAAATAATTACAACCCAATCAACTACAATCTTCAATCCAATTTCATATCTTCAAATCATATCTTCTTTCAACATCTCATTTGTGACAATATGCCATGTGATTGTGACAATTTGCCCTAGAATTCTGAAATGTTCACGAAACAAGACAGGTATATATGAGGGCTTGTGTGACCTCAATGGGAAGTACAAACGTGGCTATAAGAGGTGAAATTTATTTTGTTACTTGTTTGTTAATATCTTGGACTTTGCTTTCTTGTGCAAGGTGTTAAATTTCTTGAATTTTTTCTATAGAATCACTGATTGTAGATGAGATTGATACATGAGCGACCCTCTCTTTGGTGACACCACACATGTTTCAATCGTTGCGCAAGATAAGTGACAATTAAATCAATTGTTGTGGCAGAGAGTCAGCTTCTAAAGCAATCCCATTTATCGGCATATCAAAAAAAGAAATTCTATGTTATTGTCCTCCCAAATTTAAGGGACTCAACTTGGTTACGGTCCTAGGTGACGTGCATGTGTACGAAATTGCCCTTTTAAAGGTTGAGATGCTACCTCGATATGATTAGTCAATTAAAGAAAAATGAAATGAGTAAAAAAAATTAGTCTGCTTTTGGCTTAAGAAAATAATTTTAGTTGCATTTTCTTAAATTTTCAAGGCCTTATTTAAAAAAGAAAATTTCTTTTAGAATGAAAAAAAAAAAAAGATTTCATACAACAAATGTACTTCACCGTAACAATAAATATATGACGGTAACCTTGTTATTCTCGAAATTCTTTTCCTTATAAACTTAGTTATTTATACAAGTTAGAGAAAAATATTTGTTGTCACGATATTTGGGGAATTTCAGGTTGAACTCGCTAATATCATGCTTTGATTATGTAGGATCTCTTTTGAAACTACATATCGTGACTGTTTTATGTGAGAATTAGGCTTTGCCCATTAATCAAACATCTTGACTAATAAAGATGGAAAATTACATGCTATCCATTTAATATTCAAAAAAAAAAAATGTCGAGTTGGGTCGACTCAATCCAACTCAACTCGAAAACTCGAGTCCGATAAGTTAATCCGGCTTTCATGGCTGAAAAGGACCATTGCGTTGAAAATATATGTCTATAACTTCTTCTCTTTCCAGCTAACATATCTATTTTTCTATCTTTTTTTTAAAGAAAGAAATAACAAGAATAATGTAAAGATGCTTATCGAAGCTCTCATTGATATTTCCTTCCTCGTGACGGACTCATGTCTTCAACGCACGCATTTCCTCCCCCTTTTATTTCTTTTAGACCGATTCTTCGCAAAAGCGTTTATATTTCTCGACTTTAACGGACCCTTATTAGTTCATGGACTGCCGTTTCGACATCCATAAATCCTTCGGTAGTTTTCTCTAAAATTCCCATAATTCGTAATTTAAAGTATTTTAAGTGCATTAAAATCTATTATCTTACACCAAAACTGCCTCTTGAACATTAAATGCATTCAATTTAAGGAAAGGATTCCTTTTAAAAAGAAGTTTTAACATTCTTCCCAAGAAAAGTAAAAATTTACCGGAAAATCTCTTGAAAGCTTCAATCTTATAACGAATATTCGATTATATTGTGACAAAAGTTTCAGTCTAATTACAAAGAGTTTATTATATTATGATATTTTGTATGATGAGGGGAATAGACTATGTACACCAACTATGTGATGAAGATGATTGTTTTCTTTTACAAAAAACATTTCAAGAGAAGAATATCATAAGTATAGTATATATCTAATTATATTGGAAGTGATGAGAAATAAAATTAAGTCCATGAGAATGAAATTATTATTTATATTTACAAATTCAAGTAAATTTGATTCTAGTAGGGAGGACATGTCATGTTGTAGAATGAAAATATGCACAAAAGCATCTATACAATAACAGAGGAGAAAATTTGATTTTTTGCACGCAATAAAAGTTGTAGCAAAATAGACTAACGCTATGTGAAACACAATCTAAGGAATCAGACCAATCTATAACAATATAGTTGATATACTGTACACAATGTATTATGTATACAAAAATTATAGGTAATTATTATCATGAATCAATGATAATTACATATATAACGTTATATTTTGAACAAATCCAAAATAAATGTAGTAGAATAAAATATTACGGTTAATTTTACTTAATTAAAGATTGATGATTGCTTAAAAATTTTGACTAATAGTGTCAAATCAAAAACATAATTAGTCCATGATAAACTCGATTATAGTAAAACAAGACATATTAAGGCATATTATCTAATAAACAATCGGTATGGTTTTTGTGTGGTATTTTCTCTAACTATTTAAATTTTATGGCCATTGTCGTTGTTATAACTCTAAAAAATATACTATTATATTTTCAAATGAGTTGAGTGTGAAAAAAGTAGAAGAGGAGTTTTTAATGGCCTTTTGAAATATAAAATCAATGTAAAGCATGCGCAAGTAGACTATTTAATTTATGATTCTTCAATATGCTTTTGTGAAGTGAACATGTTAGGGGAAGCACGCAAAAATCCAATACCTTCATAATGGATAGATAAAAAGAAAAAGCCCGTAACTCGAGTCCATTGGCATCTTATTATGACTCATATTCACTCAAAAGTTTAAGATATTGAATTATGGACCAATTGGGAATTATCAATTATGTCTTTAAGCTAAAAACATTTGATGCGAGACTTCTTTCTTTGCACCACTCATATGTGCACTGACATTCACTCCCACACATATGATTCTATCACATTGGGTCAACTCCTCATCAATCCAAGTCTGATATTATTTTCCACCAACAAATCTCAACTCAAATCTCTAATCATCACCAATAGGTAAGAACAAGCCTTTGACAAATGGTCCCCTCTTGGACCAAACCATGATGGCAAACTTTGCTTGGCAACACTATAGATGCATAAAATTCCATGTTCAATATAGGATACCAATATACATTGGGGGTTCACCAATCAACTATGGGCTTTAATCTCACTATTGGGTTGTAGCACTGCAAAACTGCAATACCTTCATAATGGGGAGATCTATGGCGGGGCTCATAACTTGAGCCCATTGACTACTGAATAAACTTAAACAATTGAGTTATGGGTTGATTAGGTGTTATCAATTGTTTCTTTTACCTCTAGGCATCTAGTTGGACCCATCTAATGTGATTTTGCAAGAGTTTTCTCTATTTCACTTCCCTGTTTGTGAGCCAAAATCGCGTTAATGCTAGCTTTTTATTTTTATTTTTTGGTCAAAGGAAACTTTTTTGGAAACTTTTTTGAATTTGAAAGTACTTAAACATCAAAGCCTACATCTGAGGCATTATAAAAAAAGTAGATCCCAAATGATTTGAAGGGGATAAGCTACCTTGTTAGAAGGTAAAGTTTTCAATCTATGGGCCTCATTGATCCAATTTGCTACTCTATTCAATTTCTTGAGTAGTCTACTAAAGTAATATGCTTGAACCGGCCCATAACATTGAGAGCTTCTATGATAAGGGCTTTCACTTCCCACAAAGACTGATCTGAATTGTTAACTATGTTCACCAAGGTCAAATAGTCAAACTTGGGTACAATTACTTCTATCTTCTTTGCTTCGAGGAGAGAGGGTGCCGCAACCAAGCCTAAAGTTTCAGTTTGGATCGCAGAAGATACCGATGCTGATTTTGCCACTCCGTCGACCAAAGCTCTCGACGCATCAGAACAACACAGGCGAAATATCTAGAATTTGATCCTTCAAAGAAGGAGCCATCAAAATTGGCTTTTAAAGCTTGGTCCTTCGGAGGTTTCCATCTCTAAGGTAGGGTTTCCTCTTCTGATATGGCTTCCTTCTCTCTAAGTTTCCACTTCCTCTAGTTTTTGAGCATGCTGTGTGTTGATTCCACAAGAAAATCTGGATTTGGGCGTCTATTTCGAAAGATAAAGTCGATTCTCGCTCTCTATACAAACTGCAAAACACTTGCGACCATCTCAAAAGAAGGTATGTTTATTGCTTTCTCCTTGAATTTCAGCAACCATTCTTCAATCCTCAACAGTCCCACTCGTGAAATTCTGAATTTGCGATGTAGGGTTTGCCCAGATCAGTGAGGTCCAAGGACAGAGCAAGAAACGGTGCTCTATTGTTTTTAGTCGTAAGTTGCAAAATGGGCACAAAGCATTAGGTATTATGTTTCTCCTGCATAAATTAGCCTTGGTTGGAATTGCGTTTTGACATAAACTCCAAATAAAGATTCTGACTTTTGAGGGGGAGGGGGGGAGGGTTTCTATATGCCAAATTTTGTTCCATGACTCCTGGGGTGGCTAGAATGACGTTGATATTTGCTATCCTGTGTTCTACGAAACAGCTTTTCGGTCTTTATTATAGGCTATTTACTATGAAATCACCTGATTCAACACCTGTCCACACCAACTTGTCTCGTGCATGTTAGAGGGATAGTTAGTATATCACTAATAATTTGATCATCAAAAAGTCTACAAAGAGTTTGTTCGTCCCATTTATCTTCCGCTTTTAGAATTAATTTAGCTACTCGAGTGGGTTCGCCGTAGTTCACTGGTCCACCAATAATATCTCTTTTTAGTCATCTATTTTCCCCATTACTTACTAACCACATAACTGAAGATGAAATTGCTCTCCGCCCATCAAGATATTTTGCCAACCCTAAGAGGGTCGAGATCCTTTTTCGGCCTTCCAAAATGAACCATTGGGGAATTAGATCTGTGGCATCCCAGGAATTAGAGGCAAGCCCTAAGATGTCTTAAAGCTCTTAAATAGGTAATGAATTTACCTATGGGTTATGCTTTAGCCTTTAGTTTTCTCTTAAGGCTATGTGTTTTGTGCTTGTGTTCTTAATTTATTTTGAAATTTGGATTATAGGGTAAATTAATGAGAATAGTCTATGCTTGGCCATGCATTTTATAGACTAAGTTTCCATAGATAAAATATTATAGGATTTTTGGCTATGTGGAATTTAGTAATTAAGTCCCTAAAAGAAAGATAAAAAAAAAAAAAAAAATTGGTTGGGCCTTAGGCCCAAGAGTGGACCTTTAATGGGCCAAGTTGGCCGGCCCATTAAGGCCCACAAGAGGGCTGCCGTCGACCAAGGAGGGGAGGAGTGGCCGGCCCACTTCTCCCAAGCCCAACCCCAAGCCCATTTCATGGGCCTTGCCAAGTGGCAAAAGGGCCTAACATGCATTGGCCCTTGGGGAGGCAATCCAATGATTGCCTTTGGGGAAATTAATAGGAGAGAGTGACCGGTTGGGGGGGGGATTGTCGCCGAGAGAGAGAGAGAGAGAGAGAGAGAGAGAGAGAGAGAGAGAGGGTGTGTTGCGAGAGAAAGGAGGCCGAGAGAGGAGGAGGAGCCGTCCGTCGCCGCCGCACGCCGCCGTTCGTCCGCCGTGTGCCGCCATTTCCCTTTGAGTTAGAGGCAAGTTTAGGGTCTATTTCTACTCTTGCATGTGTGTGTCTTGCATGTATGGTTGAATTCTTGGATGTTTAGAAGCTAGGAACCGAAGCTAGTGTAGTTGTTTTTGAAGAAACTTGCTGTTTTCGCATGAACCACTGGAGTCAGGATCTTGTGGGAGCTTGCATGTATATTTGAAGTTCGATTTCGACTTTTATCTCTTCATGAAAGTTGTATCCAATATCTTAAACTACAACATACTAAAATTTTCGTGCAAAATGATGACGATTTAAGGGGTCAAACCTGCATCCTACGGAGACTCTAGATCTGGAACTACCTTGTGGTAGATTTGTGGCTGCATGTTGATTTTTACCAAGAATCTCTCTTCGACTCCTTCATAAAACTTGTAGAGCACATCTTAAAGATCAACATACTCAAATTTGAAGCAAAATGAACAAGTATAGCTTAGGGAATCGATCTATTCTTGGAGATGGTAAATCTGGAGGCGCGGTACTGGACACCCGAGACTTCATGGACTCATATGGAGGTTATTCTTTGGAAATTTGGCTTAAGTTCCTTCATGAAAGTTGTAGGGGACCTCTGGACGTAAACCATATCCAAATTTCAGAGAAAACGAAGAAGGATAGGTAGGTTAAACCTCAATATTTAGGACATAGGGACCCTGGACGTTTCGGTGATTTGACCCGTAGCTCCGAACGACTATAGAAGTTTATCTAAACCAAATTTGGCCTAGAATCCTTCATGAAAAATATAATTTAGTGTCTTAAATATAACCTGGTAAAATTTCATAATTTTCGGAGGTCGTTTGGGCATTTTAATTGAATTACTTAGAAAACTGCACATTCTGCCTTTGTCCGAGATTCCATGCGGTGATTTTGTGAACATTATCTTTTGTGTAGAACTTGATTTGCCATGTGTTTTCTTTAGGAAATCACTATTTTATTGTTTTAAATTATCATATGCTTTAATCTCATGAATTTGGGATTTGTGTGATTGTTTAATTTAAATAATTGCAAAATAGGATAAGCTGGAAATTAAATAAATTCTAAATGGATTTGGTAAGTAAATTATTTTGAGTGGCATACATTCCATAAGAATCTAATTGCTATGAATGATTGCATTTTTGCTGCACGTATAATAATGATTGATGATGCATGTATAAGAACGAAGGTGATTTTGTTTTACCATTACATCATGTGCCATGGTAAATTAAGACCTAAATTGGCAAACATGAACAATGAGAAATGAGGAAACTGTTTGTGGAGGATGATAATGCCCGGGATGGGGGGTGCCGGATGCCCGGAATGTATAGAGATACATGACCGGATGGCCCTGGGAGTATTAGGATGCCCGGAATGGTTGGGTGCCGGAAGCCTCGGAGGTCTTTGCCCGAGGGAATGCCTCGTGATGCCAGTTGGGATGCGAGATGCCCGGGATGTGGGGGTGCCGGATGCCCCGTGGCCATAAATGGCTGAATGCCGGAGGTCTTCTCGCAATGCCTGGATGGGGTGCGAGTATAAAGTATGGGATAAAATTGATGATCCCGAGAAAGAGTGATGTGGTGATCGAATTGAAAGCTAAAAGTGGAAATTGAATCATGCATATGTGACATGATATGATGATGATTACCTATGGCATGACGTTATGCATATGTGACAT
Source organism: Eucalyptus pauciflora (assembly GCA_007663325.1). NCBI lineage: Eukaryota > Viridiplantae > Streptophyta > Magnoliopsida > Myrtales > Myrtaceae > Eucalyptus > Eucalyptus pauciflora. The sequence continues at coordinate 3,083,351 of VMYD01000056.1, forward strand.
GATATGATGATGATTACCTATGGCATGAGGTTATGCATATGTGACATGATATGATGATGATTACCTATGGCATGACGTTATGCATATGTGACATGATATGATGATGATTACCTATGGCATGATGATATGCATATGTGACATGATATGATGATGATCACCTATGATATGATGACATGATGACATGTATATAAGATATGATGATGATATGCATGAATGATATGATATGATGATGATCATTCATGGCCTATGATATGTACATGTTATGTTTGTGATAATGATGTATGATGGTATATACATGGCTTCGAGGTAAGTATGCTTGAATGTATGAACGACATGTATGATGTTATGATTGTATTGTATGATGCATTGAGTGGTTATTGGATTCCTTTACCTGCTGAGTGGTTGTACTCACCCCTTCAAGGACCAACATTTCAGATTAGTACGATGCCACTCCCTACCGTCACGCGGGGAGTATTTTACGCCCTTCCTTCTAACATGGAGGTCGAGTTGATGGAGATTGATTGTCCCGCCGTTCCTGGTCTGACGTTCATACGGGTTCGCGCGATCGTGACATATGACGTGGGTCTGTCTGGGGGCTCAGTCATTCAGAAGTACGTGTCTGTTCACGTTCGCCGCGATGGAGTGATGATGGGGATGCTGCCACCCCCACCGCCTGACGCACCAGGGTGGGTGTGATGGCCCGCACGTGAGGAGTAGGAGTTGCAACTTTTTGAGATATAGCCGACACTAGCAGTCCGAGGGGAGGTTTTTATACGTTGAATATAGTGGGTCGAGTGTTCTTTTTTGGGTTGACGGCCGAGCATAGGGAGGAGTCTTGGCCTATCTTTTGATGTACCGACCCGTGAAAAAAAAAACCCTCGTAAAAATATATGTAAATAAAAGTGGTTCGGCCTTGTGTTTTCTTTTAATTGCAATAGTTGGTGTGCATTGTGATGTCGATAAGGAAGTGGAGAGATGGCGAGACTCGCCCCTAATGTCCGCTGTGAGCTGCGCTAATCCCTAAGTCATTTCAAAAAAAAATTACGCCTAAACCCCGGCCCTTAATTACAACTCCCTTCTTACAAAAAATAATAATAATAATAAGTTGTTTTAGCTTTAGATTTAAACGCTTAGTATCTGTGGCGACCCTATCGGGTTTGGGGGTGCCACAGCGGTTGGTATCAGAGCCGAAGGTTTTAAGTTGGAGTGATAAGGAGCCTCATTTGGAAAATGAGGAAAGTTTTGACAATGCACACCATAGGGTACTTACTGAGGATGGTTGGCTAACTTTGAACAACGGGTGAGGTGTATTCGCCCGTAGATCCCTGATTTATGTTTCGAGAGTACTCTCGGCTGCTAGTAACATGGTTATGTTACTTACCTTCTTGGTGTTTTTACTTTTCTTGGAGACTCTGAGTCTCAGATATTTCCTGAGGCAAATGCTTGGAAACTGCAGGAAAATCATGGTACGGTATGGAAGTCATCGCCCACCTAGGGCTGAAGCCTCTTCATCAAGGGCTGAACCCCGTAAGGAAGATATCCTGCAGGCATTGGCCAATATTGGAAATCTGATGGAAAGGCAGGCGCAGCAACAACCCAGAGCAGAACGCCGTACTCAGGGACTGGTAGAACAATTTTTCAAGTTGAAGCCACCCAAATTCAGTGACATGGGAAGTCCTGAGGAGGCGGAACATTGGATTGATGGGATGAAGCGAATTTTCCGGTTGTTGGACTGCAATGATCCTAAGAAAATAACTTTAGCAGAGTACCAGCTGGAGGGAAATGCGAAGTTTTGGTGGAGAGCTTCAAGGGATACGATCTTTCCACCAGGTACTGATATAAATTGGGATGAGTTTGTCAGGGCTTTCAATAGAAAGCATTTTTCTGACTGTGCCAAGGATAAGAAAATTACAGAATTTGTTCAACTAGAACAAAAGGAGCTGGCAGTGGACCAATATGAGGCTAGATTTTTTGAACTATCTAGTTATGCTCCTAGACTGATTGAGGATCAAGAGGAAAAAGCTAAGAGATTTCTGAAAGGGTTGAGAACTGACATTAGAAAGCAACTGGTGCCTTTGAACATAAGAGATTACAATGAGATCTATGAAAGGGCACAGTTGGTGGAGCAGGAGCTGTTAAGAGAGCGGTCAGAGTTTAAGAAACCGTGGAATTTTAATGATGTGAGAAGGGGTAAGAGACCCTATTCTGGTCAAGGTCAGACTTGGAATGGGAGGAAGAAGAGTAATTTTGGAAATTCTGGGGGAGCAAGGAGTGGTATGAATATAGGGAAAGCACCCTATCAGCCTGGTGTTTGTCAAAGGTGTAATGGACGGCACGGCCCAGGACCTTGCAATGGACGACTGAAATGCTTTGGTTGTGGACAAGTGGGCCATCTTAGGAGAAATTGCCCACAAGAAAGGTCACAGGTGAGTGTTGGCTCAGTGCGACAGGGATATCAGAGTTCTGTCAAATCAAATTCACAAGGAAATCCTCAGAGGCCACCAACTCAAGGAAAAGTGTATGCGGTCACTCAAGAGGAAGCGAAAGCTTCCAACAACGTCATCTCAGGTACAATTTACATAAACGACAAGAAGGCTTATGCATTGTTTGATTCGGGTGCTACGCATTCTTTTGTGTCTGACAGATTTAGACTGTTGAGTAAAATTGAAACGACTTTTCTTGGAACCCCTCTTTGTGTTTCTACGCCTTTAGAGGATGCGATGTTGTCTACGTTGGTGTGTGAGAAATGTAAGATAACCGTAGGAGGAAAAGACATGGAAATAGATTTGGTCGTGATGACCATGTATGACTTTGACGTTATCCTAGGAATGGACTGGCTCCATAAGTATCGGGCTAGAATGGACTGTTATAGAAGAGTAATCCAATTCTCTTTACCTGACCAGTCTAGTTGTGAATTTTTAGGTGGTTAGACCCACCTATCAGTAGCACTTATTTCTGCAGTAGAGGCTAATATGTTACTTGGCAAAGGATGTCAAGGGTACCTAGCAGTGGTTAAAGATTGTGCCAAGGAAGAACTGAAACTTGATGAGATTGGGGTAGTAAATGAATTTCCAGATGTATTTCCTGAGGAGTTTCCTGGAATACCCCCGGAAAGAGAAATTGAGTTTGAAATTGAACTGATGCCTGGAACTGGACCAATATTGAAAGCCCCATACAGAATGGCCCTAGTGGAACTAAAAGAGTTGAAAGTGCAACTACAGGAGTTGCTTGACAAAGGATTCATTAGGCCAAGTGCTTCACCTTGGGGTGCACCGGTTCTGTTTGTGAAAAAGAAAGATGGGTCGATGCGCTTATGCATTGACTATAGGCAACTAAATCAAGTGACCGTTAAAAATAAGTATCCTCTGCCTAGAATTGATGATCTATTTGACCAACTCCAGGGAAGTTCGGTTTTCTCTAAGATTGACTTAAGGTCAGGATACCATCCGCTAAGGATTAAGAAAGAAGACATCCCTAAGACTGCATTTAGGACTCGTTATGGACATTACGAGTTCCTTGTCATGCCTTTTGGATTGACAAATGCACCAGCAGCATTTATGGATCTAATGAATAGGGTATTTAAGTCCTATTTGGATCAGTTTGTGATTGTTTTTATCGACGATATCTTGGTTTATTCAAAAGGGCCAAAAGATCATGAGCAACACTTGAGGTTAGTTTTGCAAACTCTGAGGGACCACAAGTTATATGCCAAATTCAGCAAGTGTGAATTTTGGTTGGACCGGATAACATTTTTAGGACATATGGTGTCAGGAGGAGGAATTGCAGTGGATCCGGCAAAAGTTGAAATGGTAATAAATTGGCCAAGACCAACCACACCCACTGAAATACGAAGTTTCTTAGGATTGGCCGGTTATTACCGAAGGTTTATTGAAGGATTTTCCCGATTGGCGGGCCCTTTAACCAAGTTAACTCGGAAAAATGCGAAATTTGAATGGAGTGGGGATTGTGAAAGGAGCTTTCAAGAACTTAAAAGAAAGTTAACCACGGCTCCAATTTTAACCATACCCTCTGGACCGGATGGTTTTACAGTTTATAATGATGCATCTCACAAAGGATTGGGATGTGTTTTGATGCAACATGGTAAGGTCATAGCCTATGCATCTAGACAACTGAAACCCCATGAACTAAACTACCTCACACATGATCTAAAATTAGCAGCTATAGTGTTCGCCTTGAAGATATGGAGGCATTACCTATATGGGGAGAAGTTTGAAATTTATACGGACCATAAGAGCCTGAAATATCTGTTCTCACAAAAAGAGTTGAACATGAGACAAAGGAGGTGGATGTAATTGTTAAAAGATTATGACTGCGAGATACGATACCATCCAGGGAAGGCGAATAGGGTAGCAGATGCTCTTAGCCGTAAGTCAGCCATGGAGATGGCTAGTTTAAGAATAGCAGAATGGAGTTTATTGAAGTCCGTAGCAAACTCGGAATTTAAGTTAAAAGTGGATAATCTTACTGGTATGCTTAAAGCCCTAAGGATCGAACCAGAAATCATCCAGAGAGTCAAGATCCTGCAAAGATCTGATCCGGAGATTATGAAAGTGAAGGAGGCGGTGTCCTTAGGAAAGAGACCAGAATTTCAAATTTCCGAAGATGGGGCGATAAGATGCCAAGGACGACTTTGTGTACCCGACAACGAGGAAGTAAAGAAGGAGATTTTGTCGGAGGCACATAAGAGCAGGTATAGTATCCATCCAGGTAGTACGAAAATGTACAGAAATTTGCGTCAACAATTTTGGTGGAATGGTATGAAAATGGATACGGCTAAGTATGTTTCTCAATGTTTAACGTGCCAACAAGTAAAGGCGGAACATCGTAAATCGGCAGGACTTTTAAGACCGCTAGACATACCAGAATGGAAGTGGGAGCATGTGACGATGGATTTTGTACAAGGACTGCCAAGGACATCAAGTGGCCACGATTCAATTTGGGCAGTGGTGGACCGTTTAACTAAGTCTGCCCATTTCTTAGCAGTCCGTATGAACTATTCAATGAATAGACTTGCTGAGATCTATGTAAGCCAGATAATACGCTTGCATGGTATACCTGTAACGATCACCTCGGATCGAGACTCTAGATTTACTTCGAATTTTTGGCGAAGTCTGCAAAATGCTTTAAGGACAAAACTTCAATTCAGTACTGCATATCACCCTCAAACAGATGGACAAACAGAAAGAGTGATACAAACTCTAGAGGATATGCTAAGAGCCTGTATCATCGACTTTAGAGGGAATTGGGATTAGAACCTGCATTTGGTAGAATTTGCCTATAACAACAGTTTTCAGAAAAGTATAGGCATGGCCCCATATGAAGCATTATATGGGAGGAGATGCAGAACCCCTATCTGTTGGGACGAGGTAGGTGAAAGAAGGTTGACAGGACCTGAATTGATACAAGATACCACTGAAGCTGTTGAGATTATTAGGAAAATACTTAAGACAGCCCAGAGTAGACAAAAGGGCTATGCGGACAGGCGTAGGAGGCCCTTGGAGTTTAGAATAGGGGATCATGTATTTCTTAAGGTATCCCCGTTAAAAGGAGTATCTCGTTTTGGAATGAAAGGAAAGTTGAGTCCCAGATTCGTTGGACCTTTTGAGATACTTGAAAGAATAGGAGATGCGGCTTATCGTTTGGCACTACCTCCCAATTTGGGAAATTTGCATGATGTGTTTCATGTGTCGATGCTAAGAAAGTATTAGCCAGATCCCGATCACATACTCGATCATGAAGCCATCAAAGTGGATGAGAAAGCAAGGTACATCGAGGAGCCTGTGCAAATACTGGATCGAAAGGAACAAGTTCTCAGGACTAAGAAGATCCCCTTGGTAAAAGTATTATGGCGACATCACGATACGGAGGAAGCCACATGGGAAAGTGAAGACCAGATGAAGGAAAAGTACCCCTACCTATTTGAGGACGTGGGTAACGTTTAATTTCGAGGACGAAATTCTCTAAGGAGGGGAGATTTGTGGCATCCCAGAAATTAGAGGCAAGCCCTAAGATGTCTTAAAGCTCATAAATAGGTAATGAATTTACCTATGGGTTATGCTTTAGCCTTTAGTTTTCTCTTAAGGCTATGTGTTTTGTGCTTGTGTTCTTAATTTATTTTGAAATTTGGATTATAGGGTAAATTAATGAGAATAGTCTATGCTTGGCCATGCATTTTATAGACTAAGTTTCCATAGATAAAATATTATAGGATTTTTGGCTATGTGGAATTTAGTAATTAAGTCCCTAAAAGAAAAAAAAAAATTGATTGGGCCTTAGGCCCAAGAGTGGACCTTTAATGGGCCAAGTTGGCCGGCCCATTAAGGCCCACAAGAGGGCTGCCGTCAACCAAGGAGGGGAGGAGTGGCCGGCCCACTTCTCCCAAGCCCAACCCCAAGCCCATTTCATGGGCCTTGCCAAGTGGCAAGAGGGCCTAACATGCATTGGCCCTTGGGGAGGCAATCAAATGATTGCACTTTGGGGAAATTAAAGGGAGAGAGTGACCGGTTAGGGGGAGGGATTGTCGCCCGAGAGAGAGAGAGAGAGAGAGAGAGAGGGTGTGTTGCGAGAGAAAGGAGGCCGAGAGAGGAGGAGGAGCCGTCCGTCGCCGCCGCACGCCGCCGTTCGTCCGCCGTGTGCCGCCGTTTCCCTTTGAGTTAGAGGCAAGTTTAGGGTCTATTTCTACTCTTGCATGTGTGTGTCTTGCATGTATGGTTGAATTCTTGGATGTTTAGAAGCTAGGAACCGAAGCTAGTGTAGTTGTTTTTGAAGAAACTTGCTGTTTTCGCATGAACCACTGGAGTCAGGATCTCGTGGGAGCTTGCATGCATATTTGGAGTTCTATTTCGACTTTGATATCTTCATGAAAGTTGTAGCCAACATCTTAAACTACAACATACTAAAATTTCCTGTAAAATGATGAAGATTTAAGGGGTCAAACCCGCATCCTACGGAGACTCTAGATCTGGAACTACCTTGCTGACCTTGTGGTAGATTTGTGGCTGCATGTTGATTTTTACCAAGAATATCTCTTCGACTCCTTCATAAAACTTGTATAGTACATCTTAAAGATCAACATACTCAAATTTGAAGCAAAATGAACAATTATAGCTTAGGGAATCGATCTATTCTTGGAGATGGTAAATCTGGAGGCGCGGTACTGGACACCCGAGACTTCATGGACTCATTATGGAGGTTATTCTTTGGCAATTTGGCTTAAGTTCCTTCATAAAAGTTGTAGGGGACCTCTGGACGTAAAACATATCCAAATTTCAGAGAAAACGAAGAAGGATAGGTAGGTTAAACCTTAATATTTCGGACATAGGGACCCTGGACGTTTCGGTGATTTGACCCGTAGCTTCGAACGACTATAGAAGTTTATCTAAAACAAATTTGGCCTAGAATCCTTCATGAAAAATCTAATTTAGTGTCTTAAATATAACCTGGTAAAATTTCATAATTTTCGGAGGTCGTTTGGCCATTTTAATTGAATTATTTAGAAAACTGCACATTCTGCCTTTGTCCGAGATTCCATGCGGTGATTTTGTGAACATTATCTTTTGTGTAGAACTTGATTTGCCATGTGTTTTCTTTAGGAAATCACTATTTTATTGTTTTAAATTATCATATCCTTTAATCTCATGAATTTGGGATTTGTGTGATTGTTTAATTTAAATAATTGCAAAATAGGATAAGCTGGAAATTAAATAAATTCTAAATGGATTTGGTAAGTAAATTATTTTGAGTGGCATACATTCCATAAGAATCTAATTTCTATGAATGATTGCATTTTTGTTGCACGTATAATAATGATTGATGATGCATGTATAAGAACGAAGGTGATTTTGTTTTACCATTACATCATGTGCCATGGTAAATTAAGACCTAAATTGGCAAACATGAACAATGAGAAATGAGGAAACTGTTTGTGGAGGATGATAATGCCCGGGATGGGGGGTGCCGGATGCCCGGAATGTATAGAGATACATGACCGGATGGCCCTGGGAGTATTAGGATGCCCGGAATGGTTGGGTGCCGGAAGCCTCGGAGGTCTTTGCCCGAGGAATGCCTCGTGATGCCAGTTGGGATGCGAGATGCCCGGGATGTGGGGGTGCCGGATGCCCGGTGGCCATAAATGGCTAAATGCCGAAGGTCTTCTCGCAATGCCTGGATGGGGTGCAAGTGTAAAGTATGGGATAAAATTGATGATCCCGAGAAAGAGTGATGTGGTGATCGAATTGAAAGCTAAAAGTGGAAATTGAATCATGCATATGTGACATGATATGATGATGATTACCTATGGCATGACGTTATGCATATGTGACATGATATGATGATGATTACCTATGGCATGAGGTTATGCATATGTGACATGATATGATGATGATTACCTATGGCATGACGTTATGCATATGTGACATGATATGATGATGATCACCTATGATATGATGACATGATGACATGTATATAAGATATGATGATGATATGCATGAATGATATGATATGATGATGATCATTCATGGCCTATGATATGTACGTGTTATGTTTGTGATAATGATGTATGATGGTATATACATGGCTTCGAGGTAAGTATGCTTGAATGCATGAACGACATGTATGATGTTATGATTGTATTGTATGATGCATTGAGTGGTTATTGGATTACTTTACCTGCTGAGTGGTTGTACTCACCCCTTCGGGGACCAACATTTCAGATTAGTACGATGCCACTCCTTACCGTCACGCGGGGAGTATTTTACGGCCTTCCTTCTGACGTGGAGGTCGAGTTGATGGAGATTGATTGTTCCGCCGTTCCTGGTCTGACGTTCATACGGGTTCACGCGATCGTGACATATGACGTGGGTCTGTCTGCGGGCCCGGTCATTCAGGAGTACGTGTCTGTTCACGTTCGCCGCGATGGAGTGATGATGGGGATGCTGCCACCCCCACCGCCTGACGCACCAGGGTGGGTGTGATGGCCCGCGCGTGAGGAGTAGGAGTTGCAACTTTTTGAGATATAGCCGACACTAGCAGTCCGAGGGGAGGTTTATATACGTTGAATATAGTGGGTCGAGTGTTCTTTTTTGGGTTGACGGCTGAGCATAGGGAGGAGTCTTGGCCTATCTTTTGATGTACCGACCCGTGAAAAAAAAAACCCTCGTAAAAATATATGTAAATAAAAGTGGTTCGGCCTTGTGTTTTCTTTTAATTGCAATAGTTGGTGTGCATTGTGCTGTCGATAAGGAAGTGGAGAGATGGCGAGACTCGCCCCTAATGTCCGCTGTGAGCTGCGCTAATCCCTAAGTCATTTCAAAAAAAAATTACGCCTAAACCCCGGCCCTTAATTACAACTCCCTTCTTACAAAAAAAAATAATAATAATAAGTTGTTTTTGCTTTAGATTTAAACGCTTTGTATCTGTGGCGACCCTATCGGGTTTGGGGGTGCCACAAGATCCCTTTTAAAATTTGACACCACGAAGAAGGTGTTTCTTGAGAAATTCTCCAGGCTTGTTTTTCAAGCAAGCCTTATGAAAACATATTAGATCTCTGAAGTCCATTCCTCCTGAATCTTTCCTCAATTTCAATATCTCCCATCTTCTCTAGTGCAGTCCTGATTTAGATTACTGTTTTTCCTCCAAAAGGAAGCTATTCATCTTTCAATATATTTGCATATAGACCGAGATTTTAAAAATAGACATGTCATATTGAGTCAATGCTTGAACCACCGTCTTGAGAGGGATTTCTTTTCCAACTTTTGAAATCAAGTTTTCCTTCTAGCCCTCTAATTTCATATTCATTCTAGCTAATAACCATGCAAAACATTTGCTTTTTTGAAGCTCCCCATTCAGATGGAATTACCGAAGTCTTCTTGACTACAGGGACTCTCAATTCATTGGCAATTTTTCTTATCCAAATTTGTGGACACCCTTTATCAAATGAAATGCCTAACTTATTCAAATTGATAACTTGTCCAAAAACATAGCAATATTGGTTCAGAATTAGAGCTAGGTTTTGACACTCTCTTACTATTCCATCTAGTAAGAAAATAGAATCATATGCAAATAATAGGTGAGAGAGTGTTGGGTGGGTAGTGCCTATTTAATTTTATCCTAGGGATAGTGCCCTACTCAATTGTTGTTTTAATTAAAAATGACAATGAATTTGCCATTAGTATAAAAAGAGATATGGGAAGATAGGATCACCTTGTCGAAGCCCTCAAGAGGGCTAGAAGAAGGGTAGAGGCTTTCCGTTGAATTTTACATTGAGTGAAATAGTTGTGGCACAAGTCATCACCCCATAACCTACATCTCACTGAACCATATTTTCAGTATACATGCCTCTAAGAAATCCTATTCCGCTTTGTCATATGCCTTATTCATATCAAGTTTTAGGACAGCCTAAAACTTCTTTTTTCGATCACATATTCTCAATTGATGAAGGACCTCTTGAAATATTAGAATATTATCTTGTATTTGTCTTCCTCCCACAAAAGCACTTTACATCGCACCTATGATCTCAGGTAGCCATGGTTTTAATCGATTTGCCAAGACTTCCAAAAAAAATTTGTACACAAAGTTGCACAAAATGATGGGTCAAAACTTATCCAAATTCTTGGGGTTAGGCACTTTCAGGATCAATGTGATGTAGGTTTTATTAATCTTTGGATTAAGATATCTAGTCTCAAGAAGTTGCTTATTGTTTGAAACAACCCTATCTTGATATCTTTCCAACATAGTTTGTAAAATTGACCATTAATATCATCTAGACCTGGTGCTTTCGAAACTCCTATCTCAAATACAGCCCTTTTTACCTCCTCTGTCGTTACTCCCGAGGTTAGCTTTTGGTTCATCTTCTCCGTAAGAAGGTTAGGGCAATTTTGTACACACATAATCTAAATATCGCATGCCCACGGTATATATAACTCTTCAAAAAATTCTGCTATCATCTTCTTAAGTTTTGTAGGATCACAAATCCAGCTATTTTTTGACATTTTCAATGTTGAAATTTTGTTCCTCTTCTTTTTTTGTATTATTGTGGCGTGAAAGTACCTAGTGTTCTTATCTGCCCATTTTAGCCAGTTGATTCTTGAACGCAAGCCTCAATACATCTCCTCCTGTCTCTAACACTGCTCAATTTTTTTAGTTAGTTGTTTCACCTTGTTTCTTGCAATATTCAAATTTTGTGCATTAAGCACATGCTGGATTTCCCCTTTTAAAACATTAATCTCCTCAATATTATTAGGGAAAGGCTTCTTGCTCCACTTATCCACCTTTTTAGATAAAGCTTTCAACTTACGGGCTAAGCTCAAATTACCAAAGGGTGGAGAGTTTCATAACTACTTCACAATTTTTCCACTCTTCATTTTCGGTTCAGAATGCTTCAAACTTGAACAACTTGATTCTCTTCATTGTTGTAGCAGAGAATAGCAGTAAAATAGGGCTATGATATGAACCGAGGGAAAATTACCAAAAAAATCTTAAACTTATTGCAATTGTGCCAATTTAGTCGTAAACTTTTTTTTTTTGCCAATTTAGTCCTAAACCTTTTATAATTGTGTCAATTTAGTCCATCCGGCCAAAATTGGCCGGTCCATACTGACGTGGATGTCGGCAATCTGGCGAACATTGATGTGGCATTTTTTTTTTAAAATTTAATTTTTTTTTCGAATTTTTAAATATTTTTTTTGAATTTTGAATTCTTTTTTATATGATTTTCTTAATTTCTTTTATTCTTTCCCTTTTGTCTTCTTCCTTGTTTTGTCTTTTTCCCCTGCACCTTCTTCTTCAACCTTGTGCCTTCTTCTTCCCCGAATCTCTCTATTCCTTCTGCAACTTAACCGAACCAGAATTATTGGCGACAAATCAACCTCTATATGCGTCGTATCCAGCATACACATCGCCACCGAACCAACACCAACCGACGGTCACCAATTCCAGATGCTTACTCTAGCAATCGCAACAATCAACAGAAAATCTCCACACGAGATTAATTTCTTCCATGCTTGGCTTTCTAGCAAGCATATAATCACCAGTGAACTACAAATCACAGAGACGAACTGACTGGGGTGGCCTTGAACCACATGGCACGCTGGCGAGGGGAAGATTTCCGGCGAAGAGGAGGATTTACGGCCGAGGACTGAACCCGAGAGAACGTTCTTCGTGGCGGCCGCACTGAGAGTGGTGAGAGATGGGAAGAAGAATGGAGATGGTCGAGGTGGCTTGGTCGAGTCTGTCTGAGGAGAAGGAGCAGCGCTCCAAAAAAAAAAAAAAAGCCCCCGCTCTCTTTCTTTCCTTTTGCCTCTCCCCTTCTCCCTCTGAAATCTCTCTTCCTCAAAGCGTTCCTCTCTCTCCCCCTTGCGATATGGTTTCAGCCATGAAAGAAACGATGCCCCACCCGTCTCTGTGTGAGGAGAGCTTCCAAAGGACCCCAGAACGTTTTGATCCAGCCTTCTGCGATTCCCTAAAAAACCAGTGAGCCCCCTTTTTCTTTCCTTTAGTGAGCGCTCCCTGTATTTCCTTCAAGCTTTCCCTCTTCTGTGAAAGTTCCAAGCGGTGCAAGCAAGAAGAATGTTCTACTCTCACCAGCTTCTCACCACAAAGGTCTCCTCGACCAGATATCATCATCCTCTCGTTTGTCTCCGGTTTCTCTCAACAAGCAATCTCTCTCTCTCTCTCTCTCCAATGGCCGGCCAGGGGAAGGAGAAGATGGGAAAAAAAGAATTCAAAAATTCAAAAAAATATTTAAAAATTCGAAAAAAAAATTAAAAAATGCCACGTCAGCGTTCACCGGACGCCCGGCGTCCACGTCAATGCCGGCCGGCTAATTTTGGCCAGGTGGACTGAATTGACACAATTGTAAAAGGTTTAGGATTAAATTGGCCAAAAAAAATTATTTATGACTGAATTGACAAAATTGTAATAGGTTTAGAACTTTTTTTGGTAATTCTCCCTATGAACTGATGGCTGGTAATGCGAACGCTTTAGCTTCAGGGTACAAAATTCTCCACTCAATGCTACAAGTTACCTGATCCTACCTCTCTTATACATATTCCTCTCCTTCGCCATTATTAGCCCAAGTGAATACAAGCATTTAGAATGTCTCTAAAGATATTTAATCAATATGTTTTGGCCATTCTTTTACCCACCTTCTCCCAATAATACAAAATCTCATTGAAATCCCTTAAGCATAGCCAAGGTAATTTTTCCAGTGATTTTAATCCCTGAATGTTCTCCCATAAAGCCAACTATGCTAGCTTAACTTGCATAAAAATAAGCATAAATTAGAACATGTTTTTCAGGCTCCAAACAAGTGCATTGTTTATTTAGCACGATGAAGAACAAGAGCAAAAGTCAGACATCAGATTTTTACTCTTTAAAGACGCTAGATATTGTATAATATATAAATACCCGCCCGTTGTGCTCCCAAATTGAGTGCAAGAAATCAAACTCCTGACCAAAGTGTCTCGAGAATCACATGGCGCTTCTTCAATCTCCATCGATTTGCTTCCCTCTCGCCCTTCTCCTTTCTCTCCTCATAACCTCGTCTCACTGCTTCAACCCCAAATCGCTTAACATCTCGAAGGTTCAGTCCAACGGTGATTGGTCGCCGGCAGGTGCGACGTGGTACTGGAGTCCCAACGGCGCTGGAAGCGATGGTAATGGAATGACAATATATTTTTATTTGGTCAATTCACCTGGAGTAAAAGATCTTTTTACGCAAGCGTCGTTGGTCTCATCACACGCCTTTCAGTAATTTTGACTTATCAAGTCTTTCGAGTATAAATCGGTTCGGACATATTAGTAGCTTAGGTCAATCGCTTAATCGTGATTGATTTTGGCTTTGTACCAAACACATATAGACTTAGAGGTCAAACTGGAATCAAGTACAACGCTAGACAATACTACTCTAGTAATTACACATTTCACCTGATCTGCAAATATACATACATATATAATATATTATATATAATATGCTTTGTATGATATTTTGTACGTAGGTGGTGCATGTGGGTATGGGAGTGGGGTCGACCAAGCTCCATTCTCTTCAATGGTGTCCGCAGGAGGGCCTTCTCTTTTCAAATCAGGCAAAGGATGTGGAGCTTGTTACCAGGCTTCTCTCTTGCTAGAAAAGTGTTTCTCGAATTATTTTTATATTCGCCGTCATCGGAGAAAATTTGCCACGGACAAAGTTAATATATGTTCACGAGATATGCTTTTCCTAAATTAACAATCGTGGAATAGAATTCATGAAAACATCTACTGCGGCACGCTTTCTAGACTCCCATTAAAAGTAGTTTAAATTCTTCGTATTTAAATAGATTATTTGACTCGGTACATATTGTCCTATTCAAACAGATTATTTAGTAGTAGTTAGGAAGTGCAGTCTTTTGAGCTCTTGTTGATTAAATTTCAGGTGAAATGCACTGAAAACGCGGCTTGTTCCGGGAACCCAGTGACGGTCGTTATAACTGATGAATGCCCTGGTGGCCCTTGTGTCGCTGAATCTGCTCACTTCGATTTGAGTGGCACGGCTTTTGGAGCCATGGCGAGCTCTGGCAAGGCCGATGAACTTCGCAACGCTGGGGTGCTGCAAATTCAATACCAAAAGTCCGTTCGGTTGATCCTTTCTCTATGGATCCTTTAGAGTGAATTCCAATTTTAACAGGCGCAGAGGGAAAAAAAGGAAGATAAAACGCATTGAAAAGTGCTTTAAATTAACGAGAAACTTTGCTTTCACTAGACTTATACTAATCAGCAAATTGTCTAACTTGCTTATTAAAAGTCTATCTATGTGCACATATTTACAATGCCAAGCAGAGTAGAGTGCAATTTCCCCGGCGCGAAGGTGGCATTCCACGTTGACTCCGGCTCGAACCCCAACTATTTCGCTGCGCTAATTGAGTACGAGGATGGGGATGGCGAGCTCGGCTCCGTCAACCTGAAGCAGGCTCTAGATTCTGACTCTTGGCTTCCGATGCAACAGTCGTGGGGCGCGGTTTGGAAGCTGGATGGCGCGGACCAGCTGCGCGCCCCATTCTCGATCAAGCTCACCTCTCTTGACTCCGGCAAGACCCTGGTTGCCAACAACGTGATCCCTGCTGGGTGGCAGCCCGGACAGACGCACCGGTCGGTCGTCAACTTTGCTGTCTAAGGGTTGTGCGTGGTTTGCTTGGGAGACGAAGAAATGGAGATTGATCGTCAGTTAATTTGGCTCTGTGTGTTTTATGTGATGGGCAAAAAAAAATATTGGATGGTGTGGAAAAAGAAAGTATTTTGCTTTTTCCACTCTGTGTAATCTAGTCAGCTATGAGCTACCTCTTGGAAAAGAGAGTAGTAGTGAGAAATGAATGGTATTGTCCTTTGAAAATCAAGAATTATTTGGGTATTTTTGTTCCTTTTTTTTTTATGCCAATCTATTGTATTTGAAGCTTGAAAGCTTTTATGTTTTGCACCAATATATGTACCACTTCCAAAATGGATGGTTATAACTCGTGTCAATCTATATGCAAATGGGTATTTTCTTCACTTTGAAAAAAATGAAATTTCTCGATGAAAATTATAATTCCTTAGAAACCATTTTTGATACATATTCATAAATAAAACTAACGAACCTGACCTTTCAACATATTCCTATCACTCCCAACTATCACTACTTTGATTCATTTCTAGGAAATCAACCTCTTGTGCATCGAGTTTGTACTTAATACTAGCTCCAATAATATACGTGAAAAGAAACATCATCATTGAATTTTCAGTTCAATCCCGATCAAACTATTGACAAAAATTTAAGTTCAATCTCCATCAAGGTACTCTTGGACTACGTAGGACGGTTGATGTTCACATCAATAATTTCTAGCTAAAATTGACTCGAAGGACTACATTAACAAATCGTTAAAAGGTTTAAATGATAAAATTTCGAGATTTAGAACTAAAGTGACATTCATGTAATAGATTTAGATTTTTTTTGTTTTTTTTTTGTTAATCAAGTCAGATGAATGTCATTGACATGGACAAAGAAGAGCTGGGTATTGATGCAGATCAGTTTCTTGCCACCATTAAAAGGGTAAGTGATTTAAGGCGCGCATGATAACCATTCTATTTTTCTATTCCTTGGAATAGATTTAGGACAGAAATTCGTTTGGTGACATAATTTCATTTTTTTAAAATTATTTCTGGAACAACTTTCTACTTCAGAAATAGATTTTAACCAGAAATCAGAAGTTAAAATATTTACCTTTTTCTATTTCTAGAACAAAAGTGAATAATGAAAACTCTTCTTGTTGTTTACTCTCATCATTGCCCTCCACCCACCCATCGCCCGTGGGACGTCGGATGCCTGCCACTGACCACCATATGTCAGATGCCTGCCGCTGGTCGCTCACTGCCAGTTGTCAGACACCCATCGTTGGCCCTTGGACTCCAGCCATCTACTACCGATCGCCAATTGTTCACCACTGGCCGCCCACTAGTTGCTGGCTGTTGCCTGCGTGCCTCCTGCTGCTGATTGCCGGTCACCGGTGACCCCCCTACGGTTGTTGGCCGTTAGAAGCCAAACGCCTCCCACCACTACTCAGGGAGGGGTGGAGAAATTTTGTATCATTATTAAACGAAATCCTATTTCAAACACAGAAATTTTATAAGGTTATTAAATGCATAATTCTACTTAGAAACTTATCTAGAGAATAAAAATAGGAAAATTAATTTCTAGTCAGAAATTGATTTCTAAAATGGAATGGTTATCATACATGCCCTTAGTGTCCATTATTAGCAAATTTTGTTCTTTGATAGTTGACCTTGGTGTAGACGCGAAGTGCATCATCAGTATCCTCAGAAATCGTTTAAGAATTCCGGGCCAAAGATAAAGAAAGTCAACGAGTTCATGAAGGATGTTATGCTGCATTTGCGGTTCTTCATCCAAAGCCTACGTAAGGCATTTGGAGGCTTTTGCCTTCTTTTTGTTTTTTGTTATTTTTTAATCATGTATTGCAATCCCTTCTGGCTTCTCCTGCTTCAATTTCTTATACCTTCACTATCCTGCAGCGTTAATACAATGTTGTTAAACCCAAACTTTATACTTAAGCTCGCTTGCCTTCAATTTTGAAGGTACCCAATCGAGCGATCGAATCGTTCTAGACATCAACTCAAAAACCCCATATCTAGTTTGCGTTCCTTTCTCGAACGTCGGTCAATTGTTTAACACACAAGGACTGTGGCTGTGCCGAAATTTCTGATCTGTTGAAGTCAAGCGACAATGAATGTGGTACGTTTCACAATTCTCCGACTCATGTAATTTTAACATAAAAAACATGTTACTGCCGCGTGGTATGATTGTCATATAAAATACCCTCTCTGGTCTTTAGTTGCGAAGCACTTTTGGTACTTGGGGCCCAAAGGCTTAGGCTATATTTGACTATTTCTCGTTTCCCTTAAGATGGATTAATGGGTTTGATATGAGACCACGTATTTGGGCTCATTTGGATCCAAATGGGGCTCGTAGGGTGTGCAACCGGACCGGGTATACTCGGCAACCGGACCGCCCCACCTGAAAAATAGGGCCGGCAATTGGTTCCCAAAATTCAGAATCGGTTTGAACTGGTCTGGGAACCGGTTCCGAGCAAATACCCACCCGGGAACCGGATTGACCAGACTAATTTGGGAACCGGTTTTGTAAACCCAAAAGACAAAAACCCTATCTTTTTTCCCCTAATTTCTAATCTTAGAATTGCATATTTCCTCTCGCACAACGCTCCCCCTTCATCGTTTCTCTTCTTTGCTTGCTTCCCTCCCTCGCTGGCTCACTATCACACCATTCATCGCATAGGATTTTTGCTTTGCCTTATATGTTTGTTTATGATAATTAACCTTGTGAATCCTTAGTTTTGTTTAGTCAAAAAGTTCATGTACTTATTGATCATATGTGCTTAATGTTTCAATATAAATTAGGATGATTTCGTTATTTTCTCACGTATTAATGTAAAATTCGAAACTATATAGGATATTGGGCAGTTGCAAAATAGGTTCCAGTGGAAACGGGGTTGACTTTGGAACCGGACCGGAAAAATAGGGTGGTTCCAAAATAAGGTCCAGTACAAACATGGTGGGGTACAAAATTTAGGTCTGCAAACTACTCACCCTAGACCTGATCACCCTAGGGGCTCATAGTATTCTTTGCCTAGTTTAATGAATCCATAGTAGGGCCGCTGCTTTTTAGTAGCTGCCGATTCAGTCTAATGCCTTGTCCAGGATCTCAAGTCATCCAAGCAAAATGTTGCTCTTTACAGACTTGCAACCAATCAATCTCAATCTAACATCAGTAACAATCTTTCTATATACATCATTTACATCCAACGCAGTTCCACCATTATGTAATCTCTAGTAGCAGACCAAGCAAGTTTAAACAGCAATGCCTGAAAAGAAGCACCCCTTGACATTTTTTAATCCAATGAAACCCAAAGTCCACACATCGCGCATCCTATTTGTACCAAAAAGATCCAGCACTCTCCTCCAAACTAAAGATGAAAAACTACATTCAAAGATTAGATGATTGTTTCTCATTCACGAGGCCACATAAAATGCGGCTAGCTGAAGACATAGAAACACAACTTACCGTCCCATCTCAACTAGCAAGCCTAATCAGAACAAGCATCCATGAAATAAAACAGTGCTTGGGAATAGATGGGTTAAACCAGATACGTCTGTGCCAATCAACATTCTGGCCCTTCACTCTAATAGTCCTCCAAGAACAAGCAGTAGAGTAAAAACCAGATGAGTAAGGAATCCAAATCAACTAAAAATCAGTTGCCATATTGGGGAACAACACACCAGATATATCAGTTTGAATCTGCACCACAGCATCAGATCTTGCACGGGCCAGCACCATCCAAGATCATTTATAACCCGAGATACTTTGCAATTTAAAGAATCATTAGAGACCACTCTTATTGAGAATTTATCTAAAAATGACCCAAAATGATGCTTGGACTAGCTAAGGTTCTTTGGAAGGTTATAACTTCTTAGTCGATGATCACTATATGCCACAACGCATAATCCCAATAGAAACATCATGCTTCTGAATCGGGAAAAATAAGTGAAAATTCAATAACATATTATGTTACAAGAACATAAATATGCATCTAAAGTCCAAACGTCACATTTGAATCTAACGTTCAACTGGTTTTATTAACAGCTTATTTGGGTCAACAATATCAGAAGATGCATAATTTAATCTTGGGTTAATACCACGAAAAACCATAAATTAGTACACATGTGACAAATTTACTCTAAACTAAAATCTCAAATTGATAGTCATGTAACAAATTTAGTCAAAACTAACTTTTTAACCACCAAAAAGGGAAAATTGAACCCACCCATGGGCAGCGTAGATGGTGTGAGTGCTCTCCCTCATCACTGAGGTCAAGAGTTCAAACCCTCTCGTTACATTCCATGACTTAAGTGGGGGTCCTAGGGGTGGATTACTGGGCCAGCCCCCCCCGAGGTTTTACATCTAACTAGCGGCTTGCGGCGAGACCCGCCGGTGATACCGAGCACCGGAGGGTCGTGTGATCCCTAAAGGGTGATCTCCGGCGGTTCCTCGATCACCAAAAAAAGAAGAAGGGAAAATTGTCCAAAAAATCATAAACCTATAACATTTTTGTCAATTTAATTCAAAACTTTTCAATTCATACGTAAATTCTTTCACGTTTTGCTAATTGAGTTCGTCCAGCTAATTTTGGTCAGAAATTATTGACGTGAACACTGACCGTCTTATGTGTTATGATCAATGTTGACAATTTTGTCAATAATATTTTAATATTTTTCAGATTTTTTAGTTAATTTTTTTTCCTTTTTTCCCTTTTGTCCTATTTTCATTTTCTTCTTCCTTTTTCACTTTTTTCTCATTGTCAGCCACTCTCGGGCCTCATCGATGGCCAATGAGTTGTTGGCCTCAGGCGAGGACCACCCTCGCCAGCCTCAGCCTCGGCCATGGCTATCGGTGGTGATTGGGATTTGAAGCTCGTGGCTGCCATAGCCACTTGAGCTCAAGCTTTGGCTCATGGCCATGGTCGGGATATGGAGCCCATATATCTTGAGCTTGTCGCCTCATGGCCATAGTCGAGATGGATAGTGGCAAGGAGTCTATTGCCGGCAATCAGTCGATGTTCACCTTCCATATTCCTCTCGACGATGGGATCCAAACAATTAGTGAGTTTTGCTTCCTTTTGGCTCATTTCTCTGTAAGAGGGTTCCATCTCAAGTAGTCCTTATTCATTGGCATGGCCTCCTCCATTGTCTTAGATCTATGTGCTACTAACGGAACACAATTTTTTTTCTATTTTTCCATATATTGTAGAGCACTCCAGCGACAACCATGGCTGCAATGGTGGACGGGATCTAGAGCTCTAGATCCTAGCCATCGTTGCGAGGCCACGAGCTCAAGATATGTGAAACTGGCCATGGCTGTGAGGCGATGAGCTCCAGATCCCGGCCATCGCCGCAAGCCTAGAGCTTGAGTTCAAGGGGCCATGGTGGCCACAAGTTCCACATCTTGACAACCACCGACATCCATGACCACGAGCTAGAGCTTGAGCTCAAGTGACCATGGTGGCCACAATCTCTAGGTCTCAACCACCATTGATAACCGTGACTCGGGTTGAGACCGAGGGTGGCAACTTGCTGGCCATTGACAAGGCTTGGTGGTGGTTGGCGGAGGGTGGTTGGCGAAGGGAAAAAAGGAAAAGGAAAAGAAGAGAAAAGTAAAAAGAAAAAAAAAAAAAAAAGGAAAAAAGTCAGAGGTGGCCGATGGAGGGAAAAAGGGAAAAAGAAAAGAAGAGAAAAGGGAAAAAAAAAAGGGAAAAAAAAAAAAGAGAAGGAAAAGAGAAAAAAGAAAATAAATTAAGTTAAATAAATAAAATCTCAAAGATATTGAAATATTATTAAAATTGTCCACGTCAAAAACCGATCATGCAATGTAGGATGGCTGATGTCCATATCAACAATTTTCAACTAAAATTGGCCAAAAGGTCTCAATTGGCAAAACGTAAAAATGTTTAGAACTCAATTAGTATGTTAAGACTGACTTGACAGGAATGCAATAAGTCTATGAATTTTTAAATAATTTTCTCTCATAAAAAGCTCCAAACTAGTATATTCGTGATAAATTTATCCTTTGAAAAATCACAAATTGGTACATTTGTGGTAAACGGAGGGTAAAACCCTAAAATGGTACATCCACTAATTGCCATGTATCATCCAACTCGGCAATTTTACAGTAAAATTCATGTAAACTAATAGATAGTAAATTTATCGCATGCGTACTAGTTTGGGATTTTTTGTGGTTAAAAAATTAATTTAGGAAAAATATATCACACATTTACCCGTTTGAGATTTTTTGTAATATAACCCTTTAATCTATTGAATTGACCAAACATAAAAGCATGTCCAAGTGGGAAAAACCAATGAAGTAGAGAATTGCCATAGGATAACAAGTATATTACTGACACTAATAAAATGCCACCGATGATATTGAAAATTGCTGCTAATAATCTTTAAAATATCGCTAAATGCATCTTATCGTGCCAATTTCAGAAATGATGCTAATGGAGTGTAAAAAACATTCGATATTGTTGTAGTTGTAGTGAGTTGGTTTGAGAGATAGTTCTCAATGATAGGGAAACTTTAGTTCTTTGCCGTTTACTGTAGTGAGTAGGAGCAAATTTATTATTAACAAAAAATATAACCAACATACAAGTGAGACGAAACTCACTTTTGACTTAAACGTATAGAATATGGATAGATAAATTTGTAACTTCTTTATATATGGTAGTCAGTATTTTTGGTTTAGAAAAGTAATTTCCAATATATTGTTAAATCGAATGAATAAATTATAATGCGTTCGATAGCTTTTTTTTTTTTTTTCCATTGGAAAAGTAAGCACCCACTTATTTGTAACTATAAATTTGTTCACACACTTAGTTGATTTTTCAATAAGGAAAAGTAACTTTCAACCTATAATAAAAATGAAAAAAAAAATAATATTCCACTAGTTATAGGAAAAAGTAAATAATTCAAGGGTTGATGCTATAAAAAATCCTAAATTGATACAACTGTGACTAATTTACCACAAGTTTATTTGTTAATCACCAAAAACTTTAAGCTAGTACACTTATGACAAATTTAATCCAAACTAATTTTTTTATCATAAAAAATCCAAAATTGATACATTTTTTTTAATAAATTTACCATCCGTTAATTTCTCTTAAATTAAATTAATATCACAAAAAATCATAAATTGATACACTTGTGACAGATAAAGGTAAAATTCTAAACTAGCATACTCGTCAATTGATATGTGTCACCAAATTCAGCAATTTGACATTAAATTTTAATGAAAATTAACAAAGGGTAAATTTGTCATATATAGAGTTTTAAATGGTCAAAAATTAATTTAGGGTGAATTTGTTATTGGTGTACCAATTTGAGATTTTTTAAGGTATTAATCCTAACTCTAATTAGCAACTTCTATATCTATATTTGATTAATGATATTCTCAATCAAAAGAGAGAGAGACGCAAATTTTGATTAAAAAAAAGTAGTGAAAATAACTAAAATGGAATGCCCGACTCCTTCGGTTGTCTAGAGAACATAACGTGCACATGGCGAGTTGTGCAGGTCACTTGGGGAAGAGCTTGGTCACTTAATTTTAGCATTCCTTGCCAACTCCTTCGCCGAACATTCTTGCGCTCCTCGTCGAAAATGACAAATCGAAACCCAAGAGCGAGATACAGGAATCTATGGAAAATATTCCTAACATTGTTATTTCTCAAGTCGGCTGACTACTTCTGAATGAGAAAATCGAAACCCACTGGTGGGATTCATTAATTCGTGGGGTTTTTCTTTTTCTCTTCGTTTCTGAGCGCAAGGAGACATACGTTGGGTGACAGTGCATTCATGCGAGATACTTGAAAGGAAGCACATACGCCGTCTGCATTGCTTATTGTCTGTTGGGAATTACTAATTCCCAGAATCCGGATTCGACACTAAATCGAACCCCTAAAAAGAGTGCCGAAGACGAGCCCGGGAAAATCACATGTATCACCGATCCTAAGGCACATCACGATATCGAATGGACCTTGTTAGCCACAACCTAAACACCGACGTTGATTTGAAGAAGAAAGACTGATCCCGTTCTATCCGATGATGTCAATTGGCCTTGAAGGGAAGAAGAATTTGTCTTCTTTGCTCTTGTTCTTCTTTTGGAAGGAGAGGGAGAAAAGGAACGTACGTTATGTGAAAAGGTACGTTTCTCCCTATCTTTTCTCCCTTAAATACGTCCTCTCCAAAGGAAGTGTCCCTTCGGTAAAAGACACTCCCCCAAAAGTTACAACCCTTCAACGTGTCCCTCCATCCATGGGCCCTAAACTTCTGGGCCAGGCTTTTAGGCCCAACATGGGCGGACGGGCCAACTTAGGCCCATCACATCAATTAAATAAAACCATCATCTCCCACTCGCACATGGTGGGTCGAACATGATCCTCTTTACCTCTCTACAACATTCATACTGGTGAATAGTCCGTGCGACCAGCATACTTTGAGAGCTCGTTGCTATACATCTGTTAGGAATATATAGCAGCTCATAATGGGCACCACATTCCGAGTAGATTTAGTATGCAGTACCCTAGATCGATTGATCACATTTATATCTCTCTTGATCTCTTTTAAACAATGATATATATATATATATTGTATTCACAATTATGATTATCCCAAAGACAGTCATAATTGATCGACCAGTGAATACAAAACTACAATGTGATTCTCCAAATCCGATCTTTCTCTTTCCTTCAAACTCTCAATTTCAGTTCAACTTGCTTTTCTAGAAATGTCCCATTAGATCGAATCAATTCATGATCATTGGCAATATTCTAAGATAGCAATCATTGAATAGAAATCTTGAGAATAAGTAAGAGTCATGAGGGCACTAAATTGAGGAACTCTTTTCCTCAAAAGTCTCATACGGCATAAAAGTTGAGATCAAACTTTTGCCATTCTTATTAGTCGTCTCATGCATACGTAGTATGAAATACGTATTACGGTATTAACTCCTTTCCCATGGAGCGTATGTCTACACCATCAATACCGTACATATGATAGTTTAGACATACCCAATGTCTAACTTGAGTTCACATATCTACTCATTCACAAAATTCATTAGAACTCACATCTGGCATCATAGACAGATAAAGTAAAATATGTGGGGTATTTTACTTTCGGACATAGTACATATCATGTCCTCATCTTAACACTTAGTTAAGGCGACATATATATTTTAAGCTTGAGCTCTCGATTATCACCTAGATAATAAGCTTAAAACCGTCTCATTTCTATTTATCACATAGTAAATAGAGGCGATTACCCGTGTGAGTGGGCTAATCTCTTATCTGTCCGACATACTTTCTCAACTTAATGTAATGCACTGAGCATTAAGATGCATAAATGTCAAACAAAGATTCATAGGCATTAATGATGAAAACACAAATTCATTAAATGTGAACAACTCAGGGAAGTTACAATATCCAGTACATCAGACTCTACGCAATCCTAGAAATTTTACATGACCACAAAACACATCTCTAGGTATTGGCTTTGTCATAGGATCTGCTACCATTCTATACGTAGATATGTACTGTAAGTTCACATCCTTTCGCGCAACCATATCTTTTACAAAATTATACTTGGTATCTATATGTTTGGTCTTGCCATTATATTTTGGATCTTTGGTGTACGCTATAGCTGCTTGGCTATCACAGTTAACCAATAATGGATTTGCAGCTTTCTCAATATCACCTAAATGATCCAAAAATCTCTTAAGCCAAACTCCTTCTTGTACCGCTGCTGATAATGCCACGAACTCAGCTTCCATCGTGGACAAGGCTATACACGTTTGCTTCTACTGCTCCATGATATGGCGCCATTGTTCAGTAAGAAAGCAAATCCAGAGGTAGATTTCCTTTCATCTAAATCTCATCCCCAATCAGCATCTGAATAGCCTTCAAGTCGTAGATCATTTCCTTGGTAATTCAGCTTGTAATCAGCAGTTCCCTTCAGATACCTCAGTATTCTCTTAACGGCTTTCCAATGTGCTTGACCTAGATTGGATTGGTATCTACTCACCATTCCAACTGCAAAACATATGTCAGGTCTTGTACACATCATAGCATACATCAAGCTCCCAACAGCACTAGCATAAGGAACGTGTTTCATTTGTTCATTCTCTTGTGGAGTTCTTGGACACAGTCTATGGCTCAATCCTTCACCTTTTACAATAGGAGTGTCTATGGGTTTACAATCTTGCATACGAAATCGTTCAAGAACCTTATTTATATATGTTTCTTGCGAAAGAGATAACGACCTCTTCGAACGATCTCTTGAAATCTTAACTCCAAGGACGTATGCAGCCTCACCCATATCTTTCATCTCAAAGTTGGAAGATAACCAACTCTTAACAATATTAACAAATTGATATCAACATATAATGATATTATCACAAATTGATCTTTGGATCTTTTGATATATACACAATGATCCTCATCAATCATTGTAAAATCATATGCCATTATGGCATTATGAAAACGTATATACCACTGTCTTGACGACTGCTTAAGACCATATATCGATTTCAAAAGTCGACATACCTTTTCTTCTTGGCCTTTTGTAATGAAACCAACAGGTTGTTCCATATATATTTCCTCATCCAATTCTCCATTGAGAAAAACAGTCTTTACATCCATTTGATGTAATTCAAGATCCATACTTGCCACTATTGCCAGAATAATGCGAATAGAGGTAAATCTCACAACAGGAGAAAATGTTTCCTCATAATCAATTCCTTCTTGTTGATTATACCCCTTCACCACAAGACGAGCTTTATATCTCTCTATCGAGCCATCAGATTTACGCTTTATTTTGAGAACCCACTTGTTCCCAATAGCTTTGCGTCCTTTTGGAAGATCAACCAGTTCCCAAACATGGTTTGACTTCATTGACTCCATTTCATCTCCCATTGCATGTATCCAGTTTTCCTTATGAGGGCAATTTAGAGCCTCATTAATATTTCTTGGCTCATCCTCATCTTGTGGAGCAATCATAAAAGTTTCCCCTTCAATGTCAAAACGTCGACGGGGAATACTTTTGCGACTTGTTCGCCGTATGGGAGATTGTACACTTTGCACATCATTCCCCATTATGCTCCCACTAGGATTAGATAATGATAATGTCGTCTCATCATGTGGTTGTAATTGAGAATGAGTTGAATTCAATTCATCACTTCTCATATTACTCCCACTTGAACGAACTCCACTAATATCATTATCTTGATCCAAGGTTTCAAATAGGGAGTATTCTTCACATATTTCGCCCTTCTTAGGAAATTCATTCTCTAAGAATGTGACATCCCGTGATTCAAATTCAGTTATACTCACACTTTCCTGCTCACCTATGAACACATACCCTTTCGAGTGTTCGGAGTATCTTATGAAAATACTCTTCTTTCCTCTGGGACTCAATTTCCCAAACTTGTGAGAGGGCTCATGAGTATAGGCAGCACAACCCCATGGCTTAAGAAAACTTAAGTCAGGTTTTCTACCTGTCCATAACTCATATGGAATAGAAGTAACTGATTTGAAAGGCACCCGGTTAAGTATATAGGCAGCAGTTAACAACGCATCACTCCAAAAGGTGATAGGTAAGTTAGCATGCGCCATCATGGACCTAACCATTTCTAGTAGGGTTCTGTTTCTTCTCTCCGCAACACCATTTTGTTGAGGAGTATATGGAATAGACAACTGTCTTTCTATTCCTTTTTCATCACATAATTTTCTGAACTCATCAGATAAATATTCTCAACCTCGATTGGATCTCAATGCTTTTATTTTCTTGTCTAATTGATTTTCTACCAGGTTCATAGACCTTTTGAAACAACTTAATGCTTCAGATTTATGAGAAATCAAATAGACATATCCGAATCGAGTATAATCATCTATAAAAGTGATGAAATAAACAGCCCCATGCCTTCCTCTCATATTCATTGGACCACAGATGTCAGAATGGATTAAATGCAGAGGAAATTTAGCTCTTTTACCTTTTCCAAATGGTTTCCTTGTCGTTTTCCCTACCAGGCAATGCTCACATATGGGCAAATCGACTTTTTCAATATTGCCTAACCAGCCCTCTTTGGCTAGTCTATTCATACGTTGTTGGCCAATATGACCAAGTCTACCATGCCACACATTCACATCATTATCATATGAATTGGGATACGTGAAAAGGGAATAACAAACATTGGCATTACTATAGTCAACATTTAATACAATAAAACCATCTAGAAAATAACCACAACCATAGTAATTTGTATCCAAATACAAATCCACACCACTATTATGAAAGTTCATATTAAAACCAAGTTTAACCAATACTAAAATAGATACTAAATTCCGACGAATCTCCGGAGCATACAACACATCATGTAGGAACAAAGTGCGTCCACCATGCATGTTCAATTGACAAATGCCAATTCCTTTTACTTCTGCTCTGGAGTTATTTCCTACATAGATCCACTTAGTTCCAGTTGGTATTCGTCGGAATTCCACGAAGGATTCTCTATCCTTCGCTACATGGTCTGTCGCTCATGAATCTACAGTCCACAAAGGATTAAACTCAGTCAAAAATACAGAACTTGACACATAAGCAAAGTTCTCAAAAGTACAAGGGGTGTATACCTTCTTTGGCTCGCGACAATCGCGGGCATAGTGACCCTTCTGGTTACAGTTGTAACACTTCACCCTTGCCAGCCTCTTCACTCGAGGACGTTTTCCTCTTTCATGTTGGTCAAGCTTAGGTTTCTTCCCTGAAGGACCTGCTCCCTTGCCTTTCCTTTTATCGAGCCAGTTAGGACGTTTGCACTTGGAGCTTGAAGCTCCATGTGAGCTGGAACCAGTATGGTAAATTTCAGTTTCTAGCTTAGCCGCCAAGAGGCGGTCCTCTTCCAGCTCAAGATGACGCACAGCATCCTCAAAGGTTTTGATATTTTCATTATGGGTCAGGTGCACCTTCATATGCTCCCAACTCTGAGGCAAGGAACGAATCACTGCTTGCACTTGCTGCTCATCTGTCAAGACATGGCCAGCACTTTCAACTCATTGATCATGTTTGACATCTTTTTAAGATGTTGCTTCATGGTCTGACCATGAGGCTTCTTATAAGAGTCAAACCTAATAGTGAGCTGTCTCAGTCTGGTCACCGAAGTATGACCAAATCTTGCTGCCAACGCTTCCCACATCTCCTTGGCATTCTCAAAACGCCTGAACTCCCGCATGATGTCATTTTCCATGCTACTCAGCAACGTAATGCGAGCAAGGGAGTTCTTTCTTTTCCATGCAACAAAAGCTTCCTTATCTCTCTTATGCTGCGCAGTGTTTCCTTCTTCAGGTTCTACCATGGTCAGGTTAAGAGCTTCTAGTGCCTCTTGCTCTTCCAGCACATATTGGATTTTCATGTGCCAGATTTCATAGTTATCGCCATTGAGCTTTTCACCTTTGTTCAGCTCGGCAACTATGCTCTTTGTGGCTTAAGCCATTGATCTGAACACATCAGACATATATGCACGAATAATTAATGCCTATCATTTATGCATCTACTTTGCACAGACCCATCATATTAATGAACAATTTCAAGTAATGTTTCAAAATCAAAAAAGGTCACTATGTTTCCAATCATCCTCCAAAAAACCTAACTTAAAACTATCATTAATATAATTGTCCATGCAAAATAAATTCTATGAAATTACAAAAAACTTCTATGAACTACCCACAACAGTCAACAATAATAGAAAGCAAATAATATTTGACATCCAATACAAATAATAATGCTTTCACATAATACAACTTATATATTAGTTGCTACATCAACAACAACTAGGTAGAAAACATTACATAAGATGTCCACAAAGCACACTAAATAAAGACCAGCCAAAACAACTAACACCACTTCAAAATGTGAATAGGGAAAGATCCTTTTTTCTTCAATTTCTTGATCTTTTCTTTTGTAACAATCAGGTAATAATCATCTATAAAAGACATCACAATACTCCTATATGAAGCGGCTTTGTTGACATCCCATATGCGATTCAACACTCCTTTCCATTCTTGTGGAAGAGTGTTCATGAAAAATCGCACCATCTCAGACTATGACATGGGACGACCATTCCATATGAACTTTTGTATCTTCCCATTGACTTCAAGAACATGATCAATTAAGTCACCACTCTCTCATCGATAATCAGTCAATTCAGCTATCAACCTAGAAAGCCTTTCCTTTTGTTTATCGGTAATTATGCGAATAGGCGTGCGTAACTGAAGTGGAGGCATTATTCCTGCAACAAATGCAAAACAAATAAGGGATTACATATAATTCACATAGACTTAATTGGGAAAAAAGAAACAAAAAAAAAAAAAAAAATTTGGGTCAACAGTCAACAGTCAACGGGTCGGTCGCCGGGTCGAGTCGGGCCGATCGGGTCAGACAGACCGGTCGGACCGAAAGGACCGGTCGGGCCGGTCGGACGAACTGACCGGCACATGCGGCACGCGTGTGCAGCTGACGTCACGATGATCTAACCTGGCGCGTGCCGCGCACGCGCCATCGGTGGCGCCCGCGCACGTGCGTCGCACGCGCCTGCGCCTGCGAATCGGCAAGTGCATTGCACGCGCCGAAGACGCCGATTTGCTCCGGCTGCGCGTGGGGGTGCGTCTGGCAGCCTTTGGCGGCGTTCCACCACTCGTCGCATTCGTCTCAATGAGACCTTCCATCCAGATCCATCATAAATGGATTTCAACTTACAAAAACTCGAAAAAATGAATGAACATTGCTCGGGTGTCGAGATTTTTCTGCCCCGATCAGTGTCGGCCAATTAATTTCACGAAAAATCAATAAGAAATCATCCATAAACATGAAAGAGGTCGGGAAAAACATGAACATGGCTCTGATACTAATGTTGGGAATTACTGATTCCCAGAATCTGGATTCAACACTAAATCAAACCCCTAAAAAGAGTGCGGAAGACGAGCCCGGGAAAATCACATGTATCACCGATCCTAAGGCACATCACGATATCGAATGTACCTTGTTAGCCACAGCCTAAACACCGACGTTGATTTGAAGAAGAAAGACTGATCCCGTTCTATCCGATGATGTCAATTGGCCTTGAAGGGAAGAAGAATTCGTCTTCTTTGCTCTTGTTCTTCTTTTAGAAGGAGAGGGAGAGAAGGAACGTACGTTATGTGAAAAGGTACGTTTCTCCCTCTCTTTTCTCCCTTAAATACGTCCTCTCCAAAGGACGTGTCCCTTCCGTAAAAGACGCTCCCCCAAAAGTTACAACCCTTCAACGTGTCCCTCCATCCATGGACCGTAAACTTGTGGGCCAGGCTTTTAGGCCCAACATGGGCGGACGGGCCAACTTAGGCCCATCACATCAATTAAATAAAACCATCATTGTCCTTTTCTATCACCTAACTCAATGAAATGTTACTATGGAATATATTAAAAGTAAGATGAATGCTGTTGATAGGGGAGATAACGTTATAGAGGATTCGTGATAAATATAAACAGGCCTAAAAACAAGTTCTCATAAAAACGACAAAGATCTCTCTCTCTCTGTTTTTTTTTTTCTTTTAAGTGAGAAAAGATAGAGAGGGGTGATATTGCATATGCTTTTCTGGGTGTTAACATGAGAGTTTCACACTCCTTATGAAAGATTTTGTTTAAGTCATTACTACTTAAGCTGCATTTGGAGGACCGAATATAATTTTGAATAGGATAATATTTGGTGTTTGGGAGAACACTAGATTTGAATGTATCTGGACATAATTTGGACAAAAAATCCCTACCTTATGGAAAATCTAAGGAAAAAAGAAACAAAAAAAAAAAGGAGAAAAACCCGATAGACTCGCTTTGCTACTCACCGCTCGACTTCGTCCACACCAGATGAACACCTCTTAGTCGATCTCTCTTCTTGTTGTCGGCTCAACATCACCGTCCTCGACCTCAAATGCCATTGTCTTAAACTGTTGCTTTTAGCTTCGTCATGCGCAGCCATCCAAAGAGTTGACTTCCTCCAACAAGTTTCAGATTGTTTTTTCCTCGCAAAAGAACCCATTCTATTTGTGAAAAGTTTTTGGCGCCTATCATCGAGAATTTCGATGAACGTTGCTCTTATTTTCAATCATCCTCCGCTCTTGCTTTGATTTGAATAAAAGGATGGTGGTGATGGGTTAAATTGATGGGCTCATCAGGGACGGTTTGTCTTTACAACCCATTAATTTGGTGATGATGGGTCATCGACACGGGGTTGTTTAATGTAATCTAGGTTCTATTTGCCGGGACTTTATGGGTCTATGTCCGTCCTTCTTCAGTACTTTGTTCTGCGTTGTCAACAAGTTCTTGAGGCAACCAAGTAGCGAGTTCTATATTTTCCTTTGATTTTCAATTTTGGGTGATGGTATGTTTTAACTTTATTTCGGAGCAGAATCTCCGAGAAGAAACAAAGGATTTGAGTTCAGTTGTGGACTCCAGTATTGATTTCAGAGTACTAATCCAAAAGGCGACTTGCAAAGAAGGAACATTGAGCATCTAGAGCGAGAAAACAGGGAATTGCATTAGTGCACACCAGATGTGGAATCGTTAACCTCCTGCCATTACTAAAGGATGAAGATGATGATGGTCTGTGATGTCTCATTTTCCTTGACCACTAACCATGAGAGCGAAAAAGCAAGAGAGGTGAGTTGAGTGAGAATGTCAATGTATTTCAAAAACTCAGTTGGGTAATATTTATTTGGATCTTTTTTTATACCTAGACGTACGTTATCAAACACCACGTAGAAGATTTCAAATTTTATCATATCATTATTCTATATGACCTTATCTTATCCGGTAAAAATGTATGGAAGACCAAATGTAGCCTTAGTTTGTATGAGCCAGTCACCATAGCGCTTGCCAAAAGTTGGGAAACGTGTTCACATGTGGTAGCAAATACACAAGGCACTAAATGACTCGAGGTTTGTTCACGATATGCGTCAAACTGGTGACCTCTTTACCACCATACCCAAGCATATAGCAAAACCAGTATGTAATACAAAAAGCTGCAAGTTAATCAGGACATATTTTTTTTAAAAGTCGTTGGGAGGAAACGACTCCCAGGTGCTCTGGGCTCCTCTCTACCGGTTGGTAGCTTTGCCTGTTCCTTCGTGTGGACGCCATCTTCGGAGTTTGTTCCTATCTAACCCTCCCCTTCTCCCTCTGTCCTCTTCGCGATGAAGCAGAGCTTCCCAACCGACCCTAATTTTCCTTTCCCTGGTCGTCTCCCCAATATCGACCAACCCCATCAACTGATATAACCATCCTGCGCGCCCCTTCAAAACCCTAATCTTCCACCCCAATTCCACCGACCCTTACCTACGGCCACAACCCACCATCTTCCCCCTGCTCGTTTTGCCCTACGCGTTCCTAACCTCATCCATCTCCTTTCTGTCCTTCCACACAGCCCTCCCTACCCGTATCCCACCATCCCCTCCAAGAAACTATCTTGCTTCTCTTTGCCTGGCCTACTCTCCCCTGCAACTCAGCAGAAAGTTTATTGACGGATTTGGTCTGCCCGAGCTCTAACCTTTCCCTTTTCATTTCATCAAGGGTCTACTCAACGTTTTCCGCAAATCCACTGAGACTCCCCATGTTATCGCTTATGCACCAGGACTGAAATTTCTATCCTAAGGTAGACTATGTTTCATATCATTCAGCTTTCTTGTAGTAGGTAGCATGGCGGATCCTAATACAGAAGTGAGCAGGTTAGAGGCGCTATGTAAAAGCCTTGGGAATTTATGATCTAAGGACGATGTTATTCATGTTACATAGGGAATTTCTGCTGAAAAACTAATAGAATGCAGGCTTACATTATTTGGCAAACTTTATTCTCACCCAAATGTCAATTTCTAAGCATTCCTCAACACTATGAAATGCGCATGGAGGATGGAGAATGTTTCCTTTACCTTGTTAGAACTGGGATTCTTCTCATTCTCTTTTAATTCAGAAGCTGAGAAGCAGAAAGTCCTTGATGCTGGGCCATGGTCCTTTTCCAGCAACCTCCTTGTGCTCCAACAGTGTGATCCTGACATTCCTGACATTTACTATGATTTCTCTTATTGTCCATTCTGAGTGCACTTGTTTGGATTACCCTTCGGTAGAGTCACGACGGCGGTAGTTAGGGAGATTGCCTCTAAGATCAGTGAAGTCCTTGAGGTGAAACTGGAAGCAAGAGGAAGCAGTCATTATAAGGTTGGGAAGGCAAAAATCAAGCTGAACCTAGCTACATCTCTTAAAACAGGGATTGTAGTTAACTTGGGAAACAAAAAGTTATGGATCAAATTCAAATACGAGAGGCTGCCACACTTTTGTTACTCATGTGGTAGAATTGGCCATTATGCTACTACCTGTAAAGAGATGCCCTATGAATCTACAAGGCTGGGAGAAGACTTACCGAGTAACTTCAGGAGCTGGTTGCGAGCTGAAGTCCGAGATCTAAGCCCCTATGGAAAAAAAAATTATGGCCAACATCCCCAGCTCATTGAAGATAACGAAATGGTCAGAATCTTCCCTGGGTGCGGAAACCCATGCACCACAGCTAGCAAATCACGCAGAAAAGCAAGCCCTCCTACCTCTTCCCTCCCAATATCCCTCGGAGATAGGACCTCAACAGCAGCCTGATCACCTTGTGTCTTCCCGAGCTCTCACCATTTTCGAAGGCAAATCTTCACATAAGCGGGATAGCAGCTACTTGGACGCAGATTCCATGCTGACCCTACATAAAGAATACCTTAAAGAAGTCGAAAGAGAGAGGCAACTCTTCTTAGAATCAGAAAGAGATTCAGCTAAAGGGAAAGCCGGGTCTACCAAGCTTCCTACATTTAAGAAAGGTAAGCGATTTTGCTCGTATGGAGCTCAATCCTCAAGGCCAACCGCTGCTGAGCACTCACAGCTGATAGAAATTCCTATCATGGAAGAAGATACATCAACTCAATGGGCTTTGGTGGTTAGCCCTAATAAGCCATTGGTGCACCCATGAAACTACTGAGTTGGAATTGTCAGGGGTTGGATTCTCCCCTGACGATTCAGTCTCTTAGAGTCCTAGCGACTCAGGAAAGACCCAACATTATATTTCCATAAGAAACTAAGAATCAAGAGCAGGCGGTGCAACGACTATGAAGACGGCTCAAGGTTACTAATAGTTTTTTGGTGAATCCAGATGGGTTATCGGGGGGTTTGGCTCTCTTTTGGGATGATCGGGTATCTATTTCAATCAACTCTCACTCTGAATATATTATCAACGTGCAATGCCTTCTTCATGATAGTAAACAAACCATGCAAATTACCTTTATCCACGCCCCTAATGCATTTCATGACAGAATTACCCTCTAGGATGACTTACTAAGAGTGAGTGCTTCTAATCATCTCTCTTGGTTGTGTATTGGGGACTTTAATGAAATATTATACCATTGGGAAAAAGTGAGAAAGAGGATGGCAGATCATTTTTGACTTACCGCTTTCAGGGATTTCTTATATGCTTGTTCTCTGATGGATCTGGAAAGCAAAGGGTGTGCCTTTACCTAGACGAACAGAAGAGAGGGAGATGAAAATGTTAAAGAAAGGTTGGACAGAGCACTTTGTACCATAGATTAGAGAATATCTTACCCAAATGCCGAAGTTACAGCCTTACCAGCTATTGGTTCAGATCATAGTCCTCTCATCTTGTCAACTTTACCCACTCTGACACGCAAGCGACGAGAATTTAGATATGAGCCGTTTTGGGCGAAAGATGAAGATTGCAAGCGAATTGTCAAAAGAACATGGGAGGGCTCCCACAGGAAAAATATGGTTGAGAAACTAACCAATGTGGTTACTCAATTAGCGGCCTAGAGTAAAAAAAGATTCCCCAACGCTTATAAAAAAATTGAAGGGCTGAAAAATGAACTTCAGTTTCGGATGAACGACCCCACCTTGCAGTATGATCAGTGCAGAATTCAAACTATCCATAAAGAAATTGAATACCTATGGCGACAAGAAGAAATGTTTTGGGGCATAAGATCTAGAATTAAGTGGCTCAAATGGGGAGATAGAAATACAAAAAAATTTCATGCCACAACTATACAAAGGAGAAACGGAAACCATATTACCATGCTAATGAATGTAGAAGGCGACTGGGTGAGGAATAATGAGACCCTCAAGCACATGACGGTGGACTTCTTCAACAACTTGTATACTTCAACAAGTCCTCGGAATTTTCAGCCTATTTTAAACCACATTCTATCATCAGTTGATGCAACTATCAATCTTAAGCTTACTAAAGCGGAAACTATGGAAGAAGTTTATGCTGCAACTCATTGTTTGGGTGCCAACAAAGCTCCCGGCCCGGATGGTCTGAATGGCCTCTTCTTTCAATAGCACTGGCACGACATAGTCGGAGATATTCTCAGGGAAGTGCAGCTTTTCTTTGAATCTGGAACCCTCAACCCAGCCCTCAATAGAACCCAGATCACTCTTATCCCCAAAAACAAAAATCCAAAAAGGTTAGAACAGTTCTGCCCCATAAGCCTTTATAACTTTATTTACATGATCATCTCTAAGATCCTCGCCAACAGACTAAAACCTTTTCTACCGGACATCATTGCTTAAGAGCAAAGCGCTTTCGTGGGGAGTCGACAAATCTAGGACAATATTTTGATTGTCCAAGAAGTTATCCACAGATTAAGAACTAGAGACAAGAGGAAAAATATTCAAGCCATTCTTAAACTCGACATGCAGAAGGCTTATGATCGAATCAAGTGGGACTTCCTACAGGAGTGCTTATGCAAGATGGGCTTTAGTGTTGACTGGGTGAAGTGGGTAATGCAATGTGTTTCTAGAGTGTCCTACAGCATCAAGTTTAATGGTGAGTCTTTACCCTACTTCACGCCATCTTGGGGTATTCGCCAGGGAGATCCTCTATCCCAATATCTGTTTATTATTGTTGCTAATGTCTTATCACATATGATGAAGACAGCCCTCGCAGAAGATACAATCCATGGCATTAAACTAAACCGGAATTGCCCAACCCTTTCCCACCTATTATTTGTAGACGACTCTATTTTCTTCCTAGATGGAACGGTGCCGGAATGCCAAAACTTGGTGTCTATACTCCACCAATATTGCTATGCATCTAGCCAAGCCATCAATCTTAACAAATCAGGGATATTTTTCAGCAAAGGGTGTCCAGATAGCCTTAGAAGAAACATGGTATCGAAGCTGAGGGTTCCTGAAATTGCAAAAACTGGGAAATATTTAGGAATCCCTTCGGACTGGGGGGCCTCGAAAAAATATATGTTTGCATGGATACTAGCCAGGGTAAACTCGAAATTGGAGAGCTGGAAAGAAAACTTACTTTCAAGAGTTGGAAAGGAGATTCTCCTCAAATCAGTAGTTCAAGCAATCCCTCAATATGCAATGTCAATCTTCAAAATCCCGGTTTCCATTATCAAAGCCATTGAGAAAAAATTGCTAATTTCTAGTGGAGAAATACCAACAAGACAACTGGTTTACACTGGAGAAAATGGGATATCCTAAAACTTCGTAAGGACAAAGGTGGTCTTGGCTTTAAGGACTTAATGGCTTTTAACACCGCCATGCTAGGGAAACAAGCTTGAAGGATTTCTCAATGTCCGAACACACTTTGGATCCAACTCATGAAAGGTCTTTACTTTCCCAATTGTGATTTTTGGCGAGTAGGGAAAGGTTCCTGTCCGTCGTGGGGCTGGCAAAGCCTATTAGCTGGAAGAGATGCAATTGCTTCCAAAGTCATGTGAGCAGTGGGTAATGGGCAAAAAATTTCAATTAGAGAGGATAAGTGGTTGAAATTAGGCCAAATTGGAGGATTTGTGAGCCCATTTGATCCAAGTAAAGTCGCTGACTTGATTGATGTTGAAGCTGGGCAATGGAATGAAGACCTATTGCGCTCTCTATTCGAAGAACACCTAGTGACAACAATCAAATCAATACCTCTAGGCCTCCCAACAATAGAAGACAAACTAGTTTGGACAAATAACAAATCGGGAATCTACACGATAAAGAGTGCCTACTTCTCAAATAGAAAACCAGCTAATCATAAGGAGTCGACGCCAACTACATCGCACCAGTTCAATTCAAACTTATGGAAGCGTATCTGGAACTCTATCATACAACAAAAAATAAAATTCTTCCTCTAGAGTGCCTGCCAAAATGCGCTTCCCACTTTGGATAATCTTTATAGGAGGAAGATTGTACCTGAACCATTATGCCCAATATGCAAGCAGGAACTGGAGATGATTGAGCACACCTTGCTAATTTGCCCCCGGACAACACAAATCTAGAATGAGCCATCTCTGCAAGCCCGAATAGATCGAGTGGGTCTAACAAGATTTGATTAATGGCTATGCAAATATTTGGCAGGCAAAAGAAACCCACATAACTTTGAACTGGTTGCCACGGTTTTATGGTGCATATGGAAGGATCGTAACCACTTCATATTTAAGAAACATCCCCTCAACCCGCACCAAACCCTATTCAAAGCCGCAATATTACAGGAGAGCTTCTCAACTTGGAATAAAAAGTCATCAAGAAGAAATCCAGGACAAGATGAACCGGTAACATGGCAACCTCCCGCCCCAGGAGTACTAAAAGTTAATATAGATGCCTCGTTCGAAGGTACCTGTAATACTAGCAATTCGCCTGAAGGATATCCAGATGAGGTGGTGGGTCGTATTGACAACATTTCGGATCCTTCCCTACCTTCAACCTCTACTTACGACATAAATCTGGCCAACCAACATGCCCTCCCAATCCCTAATCCAAATTCGCATGCAGACATGATTGAGAAAAATTCTGATATAACGCCTATCTTGAAGGTCAACAGTTATGCCATCGAGGATAATACACATAGAGCTATGCTGACCAATATAGATTCGAGAAGTCTAGTCTAGACCCAACGCCTACCTAATTAGAACAGAGAGGCGACCAGAACACATCTCAGCCTGAGTCGAAGTCATACCTGTAATGGCACACACACTATGCCCAGTAGAGATCGAGCGAGACACAATGGCAAACAACCCCTAGATCGGAGCTCCGATGATTCCCGCCCTTTGCCACCTACAGCAACTAATAACCAAGTCAGACTTGGCAAAGATGCATCCACAACACCCAGAACACAGCCTTCGAGTACGAGGAATACCCAAATGCCACTTCCATTTAAGAATGACCATGCGAGGAACCTAGACAAGAGCAACCCTTACCTGATCGGCAATGCTGATGGGAATGAGTCTGACCAAATGGAGATGCCACACTCTTTCCAAATCTGCAATAGAAATTGCCCTCCTGAGCTGCGCAGTATAGGTGTCGTCCTAGATAGTGAAAATCTCCCCCTTAACCACGGCACCAGCAATGAAGCATATACCGCCATTGCGGCTGCAGATCACGACATCGGATCTACTGCTGGGAATGGGTCTGAACAACTGCAAACGACACCCCTCTTTCTAGATTTGCAACAAAACGCCCTCGACTGAGCTCCACAGTACAGGTGTTGTCCCATCTTGTGGGATGCATCCCCTGAACAGCGCCACCATCGAGGAAACATCTACCACCTCCGCTGTGGCGGATCACGACCTCGGATCTACCAAATCTAATTCTCCAACACAGCAGCAGCACAGCAGAAGCATCCATGATGGAAGCACTTGCAAATCGGAAGAGCAGGTTGGGAGAATGACCTACCAGCAAAGCAATGACGCAGATGAAGGATGTCCATCACTTCCCGGCCCTCATCTCATAACACGCATGGAGGAACGGAACCCAGATCCGGCATTCAGCCATGCCCCGAATAGAGTGACAACATGAGCCTTCTCCAATCCTGTCGCAACCAATTTTTTGGGTGCACCACCTAGAGTTTGGCTAATGGATTGTTAAGCCTAGACTTAACTCGGGCTCTCCCAAGCCCATACCAATTCGTGACTTAAGTTCAAATTTCTTAACATGCGGATAGATTTTATCTAGGAGTCGCCATTAATCTATTTTTTGGTGGGTTGATTAGAAACCCAAGTAAAGTAACGGGAGTTTTACTTTACTCCTACGAACTAGAGATTTTGGGTACGGAGACTTGGTTACACTAGATTTCTCTAATGCCCTTTCAGTACCATTTCTTTTATTTTCAAAAATGTTTTTTTTTCAGACAGCTTAAATTGATTTTAACTCTATTTCCCTAACATGTGAGGCGATCATGCAGGTGCGCAAACCACCAATTTAACACCCAGATAAACAATGAATAAATTGCAAAAACTTAACTCAAGGCATCGAAAGCATCTGCAATGTTAAATTAGAATCCACATCAACAACCCTAAATATGATTTCTAATTAACACGCAATTTCTTTTTTTGTTTGTTTTCACTTAGTTAATGACAATCATGCAATATGCAATGCAATATTAACTAAATAACCTAATTCTAATGACATGCATTTTCTAATTGAATGGACCTAGCAACGACCACTAAAAGGCATGCATTTCATAAATCTAATCCTAATGACATGCATATGATATTTTTTCTTTTTTTCTTAAACAGAACGCAATTCATCCTAGAAAATAAAACTAATTTATTCTAAGACATTTTTTGTATTTTTTATGAAATTCGAGATTAGGTAAAATGTGAAAATTATCTAACTAGATTAAGATCCTATTCAATTTGTATTAGGAATTGGGTTGAGCCAAATCCTAATTTAAACTAAAATATTATCTTAACCCAAATAATCCTAAAATGCAATCTATTTAAGAAAATACCTAAACTTATAATAAATTAAGAAAAATATTATCTAAAATTAAACTAAGTGCAATTTTACCGTAATATGCCATGCCATGCAAAATATGCCCCCTAATTCTACATGACATATGCATGATGATTTTTTTTTTTTTTGTGGCTTTTCCTTTTTCCAAAATTAAAATTTAACATGCAATTCAAATAATAATAAAACTAGCATCCTAAATTAATGTACTTTCTTTTTGTTTTCTTTTTCATGATTCAAAATAAAATTCCTATTCTAAATATGCAAGACAATAAGAATAAAATAAAAATAAAAACAAACCTATTCCTAATTCAACATTTTTTTGGATTTTTTTTTCTTTTTTTTTCTTTTTTTTTAATTTCAAAAATAACAATTGCCAAATAATTAAACATTCAATTCAAGTTTTAAAAAAAAAAACTAGCAACCTAAATTAATTGATTTGATTTTTTTTATTTTTTTATTTTTTTATTTCGAAAATTCATGATAAATAGAATGTTTAGCCTAAATATGCAAATAACCCTAAAATATGCAATATTCTAACACAAACCTAATCCTAATTCAAACATGTTTCAAGATAAATAAAACAATCAAGACGAGACAAGCACCAAGCCATTCAGAATCATCAAAGATCTCATACATCATTCAGATCAAGGAAAAATATCTCGCTAATAAAATCGATAAATTGATCTTAAGCCTTAAAGATCAAAATATCAATTTTATTCCCGCTTGATTAATTACTCCATCTAAAGCCTTATAGATGGAAATAAAAAATTGGCATGCGGTTGCAAATTAGGCAATAAATCCTAATTGGGAATGCGCTTATCATTTAAATATGCACGTAAGATACTGAAAAGCATGTTTTAGGCAATAAAATATCTAAATCAAATTTAGATATGATAATTACCTAATTCTGCAAATGATATTACCAAATTTGGACCGAGTGGAATCCGCTCAACGGGTGACCAGTGGTGTGTGGGATAGCAACTAGCTCCACTGATAGTGAACGGTGGCGACGCTTGTGAATTGGTGAGGTGTTGTGACTGTGCTGCTGTGTAAAAATTAATTGCTCCGATTTGGTAAACCTGCAAAGGAAAAGTTAAGCGCGCGGTGAAGAGCTGCGGGAAGCATCCAAGAACACTTTTACTTTGACCAAGCC
Source organism: Eucalyptus pauciflora (assembly GCA_007663325.1). Classification (NCBI taxonomy): domain Eukaryota; kingdom Viridiplantae; phylum Streptophyta; class Magnoliopsida; order Myrtales; family Myrtaceae; genus Eucalyptus; species Eucalyptus pauciflora. Next base: position 3,124,458 of record VMYD01000056.1, read on the forward strand.
CCTTGACTGATTCTACGATGACCACTTGGAGTCTACTGGACGTACTAAAAATCTTTCTTTCTTTTCTTTATTTCCCAATCCACCACAATCAAACTCAGTTTCTTAATGATGCTCGATGTCGCACACGAGCCACATGTCAACAGAAATTATGGATGAAGGTTGCACTTGTTGTGACGCCACGAACGTTGGAAAACCAGAGGAGAGAGTTGTTGATAGGCGAGCCTCAAGTGATCGTCGTTGAAAATTCGGCAACGGTGCAAGGAGGCAGCAGCTCGTGGTCGAGGCTCCGTAGCTCGAGCACACCAGGGCATTGCGGCTCAAAGGGGCAATAAGTGTCGACGTCGCGTAGGGGCTTGGTGTCGGCTTGGCACGTCGGGGACAACAGGTTCGCCAAGGGGCTCGACGTCTTGATGGGCGGTTCAAGCGCTCGCTGGAGTATGTGGTCGCAGCTGACTTCGCTAGTCGCTTCGCCAAGAGACGTGTCTCTCTCTACTGATTCTGTGTCGGCCTCCAAGTAGTGATGGTCAGATCATGGGATAGTCCATGCGACCATCCATTACCATGAGGAATTGTAAAATAATATAGTGAAGTACTCCATGCTTTCTTCTCTTTTCGTGAATGAACGTACTCTCCCTCAGAATTATGGCAGTGTATGTCAATATGCGTAGCCGTGTGTGGCCTTCGGCTGCCGACCAAAAGAATCCTCTCCTTTTATATTGAATGGCTAGGGCCGGTAAAAGGAAAGCCCAAAATCCTCTTTCCTTCTTCTGATCCTTGCATATCATGCACATATAAGCCGATTCTTCTTTATTTCCTGTTTTTATTTACTGAATATTGCTCCAATTTCGGATCGCGAGAATCAAATTTCGTCTTTGTTTTATTTCATGATGCCCACGCCTCCTTCTCTTTGCAATCTGCCCTTTTTTATTTTGTTTCCATCTTTCATTCAACCACGTGGACGTATATTTTATTCATTGCAAGCTGAACTTGGCCAAATATTTTATGCCCAAGATGTCTCTCTTTCATGACTGAATTCTCAAGATTATGATATTGCTCTTTATATTTCCTAACTTGAAATTTCGCACGTGCAAAGCATATGTCAATTTCGGTCTCGTTAAAGAAATGATGGGCTTATATGAGCGACGATTTTAGCCAAATCTTCATCATCACGGGCTTAGTCCAACTTGCTAAATTAAAGTTCAGAACCACCAAATCAAACCCATCTGTCACCGACCAAATGTAAATGCAAATTAAAATAAATGCACCTAAAACTATATGCTATGCAATTAACTATTTTTTTTTTTTAGGGATAAAATTAACCCCTAATTTTTTAATGCGATAAATGACTAAACAGGTCGCCAAAATTTAGGTGTCAACAAGTCCTCAGCAGATGTGAACGAGATCTCGGGCTTCTTTTGCTTATATCTGCAGAGATTCATTTGGCCGAATATGAGATGGGTTTGCAAAGGATATCAAGGTAAGTTCGGCAGAACAAGCGAAGGCCGTAGCCTTGGTTGAAACCCTAGATTTCATCTCTTCAAAGCTCATCCCCAATTCCCCAAAGAAATAAATAGTACTTCTGTCTGATTGTCGGATGTTAGTGGACAGTGTTCTCTCTTCCACAGATTTAAGTTGGACAGTGCAACCTCTCATGGATCGGGCCAAGCAAAAACTGGAGAATATTTTGGGGCCTGACTCTCGCACACTGTATTCGAAATACTAATAGAGTGGCTGATTGGGTAGCTAAAGCCCAGTGTTTGCGTTTTCTTCCTAGGAACTGGGTCTTTAACCCTCCCTATGCTCTTTTGGATTTACTTTGTACTGATACAAATGCTGTAATTGCTCAGACTTTTAAATAGTAATGATATCCTGCTTTTTTGTCAAAAAAAAAAAATCAGGACATATTTTTACATGAGGTAGCAAATGCACAAGTCACAAACTGACTAAAGATCTATTCATGACATGCCTCGAACTTGTAATCTCTTGGAAGACAGTGTGAACCCTATAACCACCATAGCTGATGATATGGCAAACGCAATATGTAATACTTGTAAATTAATTAGAACACAATTAACGGGGGATATGTTCTATGGAATTATGGAATCAATATTAAGGAAACACATCTTCTACACGTATGTTGTATGTACGATAATAAGGTATATGAAGCTATGAAAAAGACAAGAAGACTCTATAATCATGTTTCTTTTTTCCGCCGCTGGAGCGAAAGACCTATTTATCAATTGCTGGACCAAAAAACGGGGTGAACTTTGTGGTCAGAAAATAGGTGACTTGACATGTTTCTTTTCCTGGAATTAATATTTGACTGTGAATAAAACCCTAGACGAAGAACGTTTCCCTCTTAGTTTACTGACACACTCTTCAATTAATTCTTGTTTTGAATCATTCAAATTATTTGGGTTGTGAACAGAAAGTTGAAAAGCGAGGACAATGAGCTGTCTGACGCACTCCACATGTTCCTTGGCACAAAATTGGCGCACATTCCCGAAAATCCTAATTTCTATATGCTTAAAAATGACTACGTCTCAACCCCTAGTACTGGATAGGGGTGAGCGGTCCCAGGTTTTGATTCGGTTCTGTCTAGAACCTGGAACCTACCATCGGGTATAGGTTCCTCATTTTTTGGAACCTGGAACCTATCCACCAGAATTAAGAACCTGGAACCTACCCCGTCTCAGGTTCCAACATATTTTTTTTGTTTTTTCATTTCATTTTCAGATTTGAACTATAATGTACGCGTAAACTCTACGGTAACTTCCCACATCTTAGCAAACATACCAGTACCAAGAATCTGGACATACATAATCAAAACCAATAAGAAGTTTCCAGAGAGGCAAGGAGATGCTTGAAATGAAAACCCGGTGCTTCCTTAGCTATTTACAAGTGGTCCATCGGCACTCTTTAACAAATTCTTTTGAAAAATTATACATAAGTCATATGAAAATTTACAAGTAAACATATGTATGTTGTAAAATGGTTTCATGTATTTCATATTAAATAAAATTCAAAGTGCATGCACTACAAAATTTGAAAGAAAAAAGGAAAAGATAAAGCATTGAGTTGCATTTGCCTTAGTTGTTTTAGAGCAATAACCATTTTTTCTTTGTTTTCACGTCGTTTGTTTAATTTTTTAAAGTTTGTAAAAAAAAATAATTAAATGTGAGTTTACGTGTTTGTATTTGTACACAAGAAGGATAAAAAGTTTGTAGATCGTCGTGCAAAATCCAAGATTTAAGAAAAGCAAAAACTAATAAGTTAAAAAAACTCGCAGAGACGCCTCTTCTGGTTCCCCCAAGGCCCCCCACCCTCCCGGTTTTGCAAAATTTTGCAGAGATGCCTCCTTTGGTTCCACGACATTTTGTGGGCAGATTCAAGCGGAAACTCCAACGACTGTCATTTGGTGATGGTTTCAGAGCTAAGCGCTATCGGAGAACAATTTGAATGTATATCGTGTATCCTAATGCGAGAGAGAGAGAGAGAGAGAGAGAGAGAGAGAGAGAGAGAGAGAGAGAGAGAGAGAGAGAGAGAGTATAACATGTGAAGTACTTTAAAGATAGCGCGGTTAGAAAAATCAGAGAGAGAGAGAAGGGGAATGTAGGATTCGTTGGCTGGCTTTGGTGGCATATTAAAATGGATGTTGATGCGGTCGATGGCCTTGCTGTAAAGCAGTGTAATTAGAGAATGATGTTGTTTAGTGTATATTCTCATTATATACATTTTCACTCTTTGATAACTAGTGTCTAAGATGAGAAATTTGGTTTTTTGCGACTAGCGTCCGGCGGCGTCCGGCGGCGGCGTTGAGGGCGAGCGGCTTCAATGAAAGTGTGAAATCAGAGTGACGGGAAATTGTGAACACTGAACAGGTCGAGAGATTTGGGGCTTCTTTTCTTTTGGACTTTGGAGCCCTAACCGGTTTCGATTCCCGGAAAAAAGGAATCGGGAACCGGAACTAGTCCTTTTAGAACAAAGAACCGAACCGGAACGTCCGGTTCGATTCTCTGATTCCCAGTTCTACCCGGGAACCGCGCTCACCCCTAGTACTGGAGTAGCTCATTCAATGGAACCTACACATAGGTGTTCCAACCTATATATATGCCGGTATGCATCATAATGGCAATAATAAAGACGCTCTTCCTACTCATTAGTCCTAAGTCCTACACAAACACCTACAAACAAAGAGAATTCGAATCGCGGACCCCAACCGTAGAATTAGAAATGGCGAGCCTATAAATTTTAGAGAAGAGCATGGACCAACTTACAGAGGCCAATTAGAGTCTACAAGAGCTTATCTCGAACCGCATCAGTAGGACTCAGGAATTCATGAATCTGTACTTCGTCTTCCAAGGTATTGTTTTTTCTTTTATGCTGACGTCCTCGGAAACGATCAGGTGTAAACGGGAGAATTACCAAAAAAGTCATAAACTTATTGTAATTGTGCCAATTTAGTCATAATTTTTTTTTGGCTAATTTAGTCCTAAACCTTTTTAAATTGTGCTAATTCAGTCCATCCGGGCAAAATTGGCCAGCGGACGCTGATGTGGACACCGGCCGTCCGGTGAACGCTGACGTGGCAATTTTTAATATATATTATTATTATTTTCTGATTTTTAAAATATTTTTTAATATTTTTAATTCTTTTTTCTTTTTCCCCCCTTTTTAATCAAGTCTTTTTGAACTGACCAAAAAAATAAATAAATAAATAAATCAAGTCTTTTTGGGTTTCACTCGTTTAACATGAACATGATTTAATTTAAAATATATGACCATGTGAGTTCGAAGCTTAGCCAGATCTGTACAGTAATTTTTGCTTGCCACCGCAAAATAGACTGCAAGTGGTCGCAAAAAACATTAGTTTGCTCTCTTCTTGGTCGTCGTCCTCTTCTTTTGGTCTTGGTTTCAGACGCGTAGACTGCTTTGTGGCAAATGCAACTGTGACTAATAATTTTCTCCTTCTAGAGTGTCGAGCAATGGTGACTTTGTCTCTGCACAGCCTCTCTCGAGCTCGGCTCGCTTGCCACTATTCTCTATGTTCCTTCTCTGGTCCCATGTCTCTCTTCTATAATCGTCATTATCTTTCTATCTAAACGCTGCTTACGTCCCTTTTGGTAGCTTTTGTGGATGAGGGCACGGTTGTAGACGAAGGTAGCGATGTGGACGAGCTGCTGTCCATGGCCGACCACCACCATCCAAATCTAGCGGCCGACCATCACCATCCAGATCTGGCCCAAACCCTAATCACAGTAATTAGGGTTCTCTATTGCATGAATTAGGGTTTTGGGACAAACGTGTTTAGCAACGTCATTTGTGCTTTGTATATCAAGTCAGATTGCCAGGAGCCACGTCGAATCGAAAAAATGATTAAATATTGGCATGTTAGATTTCCAACATTTCAAATTTGAGTTGATACCTAAGTGATTATTTTAAAAAAAAAAAAAAGTGGCACTCAAGTGATATGGAAATAAGTTTTTACGCCAAAGTGAGTGTCATACAAAAATTATGGCTCTTCTAATTTTCTTTTTCTAGTGAATCTCTGAACCATATCTGTTTAATCTCTTCTGTACTTTGTGACTTTCGGATGGTCACTGCTGGGAGATGGAAGCTTGGAGTCACAAGCGTTGATGCTCTCAGTCGGTCGAAGTCCTCACTGGTAAGAGCAATGGTGACTAAAGATTGAAAAGTAAAAGCGATGATGACAGTTGGCTTGGCACTGATTAATGATCAGAAATAACACTTGCAGTTATAGGTTTAGTTTAGCTCATCTTTGGGGATTAACTAATGGAGATGCTGAGAGGCTCAAAGTTTAGAGACTCGTCCATTTGAGGAAGACGACAGGAACGAAGAAGTTAGGGAAAAAAAATTGTATATGGAGTAGAAAACAAAAATGTGTAGAAAAAGAAAATATTAAAATAGGTCTTAGTTAGCTTTAGTAAATTTGGGCTTGTTCTGGCTTTAGTAAATTTAGGCTTGTTTCGGTTTTAGAAATAATAACCTCTAGATAAGTTCGGGCTTAATTTTGGTTAGAAGTGGACTAGGCTTGAACAAATGAGCCCATTTTGGCTCGATGTTGTCTTATGCCCAGACAATGACAACCGAACATGCTTTATATTGCCTAGATGTGGGCCCTCGCCCAGATCCAAGCGGGGGCTGCGACGCCTTTGCAAGCCACAGGCGAGAGGCTCGCTCCCCTTGCCTAGATCTTGGCGAGGGCCCGGCCCTTGCCTGTGGTCGGCCAAGGCCGCTACGCCCTTGCCTAGATCAGGCAATGGCATTGTGTTCCTCGCCTAGCCTACATCTAGGTGAGTGCCTATGATTGGCGAAGATGCAAAGGCCCTTGCCCAAACCTCACTTGCCTACAATTGGGGAAAAAAGAATGAAAATAAAAGAAGAAAAAAGAAAAGATAAATATCGTTGCGTAAAATGATCAACATCCATGTCAAAATTTCCAATCAATTGGCTAGATGAATATATTGACAAATCGTCAAAATGTTTAGAACTAAGTAAGCACAATTTAAAATTTTAGGACCAAATTGACACAAATAAAATAAATTCAGAACTTTTTTATTAACTCTCTCTATTTGTCACCATCATTGTGTGACACGGAATCAATTTCCATCATGAATTGCATCGTTCTCTTTTGCACCATTTACCTCAATCTACATAAGTGCCTATGTCCAAATTTCCATTCTAGTTCACGGGATCTCTCCTATGTTGCTCGCCGTTGTTAAGCTAATCACTTTAATTACCTTTCATTTAGGTACACCCACACAATGTGTGCCCACAAGTTGTTGCAATCTTCCTCAACGTGTAACATCAAAGAAAAACTCATGAATTACTAGGTAGACACAAACAGTTACTCATGAAATATATAGCGTTATTATTTAGCATGGACTCTCCTAAGCTCATACCAATTGCAACTTGGGATTTTAATTTAAACATGCAATTAAACTTATCTTGGAGCCGCCATTAATCGATTATGGATCAATCAAATACAAAGGTAAAATGTGTGTGTGTGTGTGTGTGTGTGTGTGTTTTATTTTTTATTTACTGTGAACTAGAGATTCATGGGAATGGGAACTTAATTATGCTAGATTAATCTAACGATTATGTTTCATTTTATTTTGAAAATATTTTTGCATGCACTCTTTATCGATTTTAATCTTACACCACTAGCATGTAAGGAATGATCATGCGGGTGCAAAAACCGGTAATGCAACACTTAATAATCAAAGTAGTAAATAAATTACTTGGAAAAGATTAACAAAATTAGATGCAATAAGCAAGCAAAAGCAAAGCTTCACCATTGCCCAATGAAACGGGAATTCTGCAAATTTTGACTAGAAAGTAATTAATGATATGATATATGCATGTCCTAACTATGACTTTTAAATGTAATCATGCAGAGACAATTAATCATGCATGTTAATCTAGTAGCAGCACTAGCCACTGCAGGAGAAGGCCAAGAGGAAGAAGAGGAAGAGGAAAAACAAAAAGAAAAAAAAGAGGAAAAATTAATAAACACTTCAAAAAATATTTTTTTTTTAAACTATCACGTCAGTGTTTGTCAACCGGCCAGCTAAAATTGGCCGGAATGACTGAATTGGTACCAATGAGAAAATGTTTCAGACTAAATTAATCTAATTGAAAGGTTTAAGACCGAATTGGTACCAATGCCATAGATTTATGACTTTTTGGTACTTTTTCCGAAACAAAATTAACCGTGGATTAACCCTATCATTCAAATTATGCGAGATTTATGTTTTCTTTTTATAAAAATAGGGAATTAAACTCTAGGACAACAAACATGACCTAATAACTTCTATTTATTAAGAGAATAGTGACTTAACGATGCAATGCTAATTCATTTATTTTTCAGTATCTTCTTTTATGATATGCAAACTATATGCACCATGAATATTGCATGAGATGCAATTATAAATTACTTCTATCTACATGGTGTGATTCTTAAAAAATCAACACTAAAAAGTATATTACTTTATAGATGATGTGCAATATGTTACATGAACGTTATGAAACCAATTAATTCTATATTTAAATGAATATATACGGAAACCCTAGTGACCTTTTTATTTTATATTACTTTTATTAATGAAAACTATCAACTATCTTAAATCTTTATGAATTCTAAAGTTAACATGCATTGTTCCAAATATGAATGCATCCTTGACTCTAAATATATGATAAGCAATATATACATGACGATTATTAACAGACTTTATGATGCATTAAGATATATGTTTTATTTAAGAAATTTTACTATGTCATGCAAACAAAATAATTTAATCAATCATGTATAAATGACGAACATTAAATCACGAATAATGCAGGAGATAATTTTAGGGATCTGACCTTTAAACTCAAAGGTCGAACGCCCTAATATTGCCTAGGTGAACTCGAAGTATAATCAAACCAATAACAAAACAACCTAAGGTTTTGCCATCATATAACACTCATTTGAAACTATATTATACAATTAAGTAATCACATGAATACAATGATTAGGGTTGACCAAGGATATCAAGGTGAGGCAAAGCGAAGTAGGGGTGCCCCGCCCCACAAAGGAGTGTGGTCGGGAGAGAGCAAACGACGGCGGGTCTACGGCCAGCAACCGCAGGGATTTTGAACGTGGCCAAGAACTTGGCAGGTGCGGTGGGAGATGTACTAGTGTGTTGGAGCTACCAGACCACACCAGGATACCTACAGGGACGCCGAGAATGAGAGAATCTCGACTAGAAGACTCATTGGGACTATAGACTGCTCACCAATACTAGGCGACTGCACATGGTGGTGGGGAGACTATGTTGCTAGGAACTGCGCAAGAGCTTGCTCGAGGATGCCTAAAGCGTGCTTTGATAGAATAATAACAACTCGAACAATATCGGATTAACGCAGTGGAATAAAATAATCTCTCCTTTCGTGTAAACATAATAGGAACCGATATAGTAAAGCAAACACATTGATGTTATGGTAGTTAATCCGATATTTTGGAAGATCATTGATGTTATAGAGGGCCCCTCTTGTGTAAACCTAATGGGAATCGATATAGTAAAGCAAACACATTGATGTTATAGCAGTTAATCCGATATTGTGGAAGATCATTAATGTCATAGGGGGAACCGATATAGTAGAGCAAACACATTGGTGTTATGGCAATTAATCCAACATTGTGGAAGATCATTGATGTTATTGGGGAAGATTATTCTATTCCGCTACGTTAATGCAATCTTGTTCGGGTTGTTACTGTTCTTCAATCAAAGTGGTATTGGAGCTTATGTGTTAAACAATGGAAACGAATACAAGTTGTTGCGGCTTTGACCTAGGGCCCGATGTGTGAGGCGGAGATTGTTGAGGTTGTCGTACATTGGTTGAGGAAGGAGTAAGTGGTCAATTCATAAGTGTGAAGGAAAGTCTCACCCTTTGAGTTAGCTTTCGGGCTGCGAGAGGTCCAAGACCACCCAACACTAATGAAACAATGGAATAGAATAATCTTCCTCTCCCTTGGAAGTCAATATTGCATAAGTGTGTTGCATTTTCTACAACGGAAGCTGAATTTATGGTGGTGACTAAAGCTAGTAAAGAGATGTTATGGCTAAAGAGGCTCTCGGAAGAACTTGGGTTCAAGCAAAAAAAAGGTATGCGTAATTTCGTTACAATCAAAGCGCAATTCATCTTGGTAAGAATTCATTTTTTCATTCTAAATCAAAATATATTGATGCTGGATATCATTGGATAAGAAATGTTCTAGATAAGAAGTTATTGGAACTTGAGAAAATTCATACGGATCATAGTGGTTCTGATATGATGACAAAGACTCTACCAAGAGAGAAGCTTGAACATTGCCGATTGATAGAATGGATGATGAATCCCTCCACATGGTCATGAGGGGGAGATTTGTTAGATGGGTTCACTTTCATGTGAAGGAAGCCCAATGAATAACAAGTCCAAAAGGACTTGATCCCATATGATAAGTCATATGAAGATATGGAGTTTTTCACTATCTTTTAAGTGATAGCTACAAAAATGTTATAAAAAAAATAATGCAGTAACAAGAGAAAAAGAGGAAGCAGAAAATCTAGAGTCTGGGGATCAGTCTGATTTACATTAAATTGACATTGGAGGTTGATTTGTGGTCCAATTGAGCTGAAATTTTGTTAGCATGTTCATGGCGTACTCTTCTCAAATTTAAACGGTTTGATTTTCATTTGAAACTCCCTATATCCAGTTTCTTGGGTTGATCAAAACTTACGTTTTTTGTCAGATTTATCCTCGATCTCTTGTGAAATTTATGCGTATTGTCAAAAATAATGTTCTTGAGGTCTTTATTGTTATGTGCCTCTAGTATTTATTAGAGAAGAACTTTGTTCACCCGATTTTGTTGATAGTGAAGACTTTTGTGTGGACTCTAGTCACATGGTTTTTTATCTCAGTATTGGGTGGTCTTGGATCTCTCTCACCCTAAAAGTTAGCTCAAGGGGTAAAGCTTTCCTTCACACTTATAAACTGACCACCTGCTCCTTCCACAACCAATGTGAGATAACCTCAATAATCTCCCCCTCACACATCAGGCCCTAGGTTGGAGTCGCAACAACCTATAACTCTCCCGTGTGACTCTTGGGTCCAAACTTATTGGCAAACCAAAGCTCTGATACTAGTGTTGGGTGGCGTTGTGCCCCTCACCTTGAAAGCTAACTCAAGGAGTGAGGTTTTCCCTCACATTTATAAACTGACCACCTGCTCCTTTCACAATCGATATGGGACAACCTCAACATGTTGGTCACTAGAGTTCCATTGGGAAATGCTAGGAGTTTGGGGAGGCCTCAACAATGGTTTGCTAGATGCTGCAACATTGAAGTCTACTAGACGTTGACGTTGGAAGATTACTGGGTGTAGAGTGTCCAACCTTGTTTTGATACTACTTGTAGGCTTGCGAAAGTGCTGTTGTGATAACACAAGAGAATTATAATAGAAAACTCGAAATACACTCGTTATACCAAACAACAGTACCACTAGTATAACACTCTAATAGTATCTTACGCAGCTATTATAATATATTTTCTCTTGCCATACTCAAAACACTCAAACCAAATGAGCTAATACAATCACACACTCAACTATTTTATTTCTCTATTCAAATGCTCATACCTTCGCTCTCTCTTGCGAGGCCTATTCTCTTCTTTGCTCTCCCTGTTAGAGACTTTTTGTGGCCTTTCTTGCATTTGCACTCCTAGGCACAATTTGGAGGGGACATGCCTATTTATACCATTCCTAAGGCAGTGAAGTTTTCTTCTTTATTAAGCAAATTTATCAACAGATGGCTAATCGATGCTTGAAGACCATCTTGGACTTTTCTTCTCTAGCAACTTGCGGCCTTTAGAGGAGATAGAAATGTTGTAAAAAATGTTAGATAACATGAAATATAATAATTGTTGGAAAACTATTGGAAAATATGAGAAAAATAATATTAATCGTATGATGCATGTAAGCACTGTCCTTAAGAAAAATTTCGCCCATCAGTGTGTAAAACTCAGTGCATAAGGCTCTAGCAACTATCCTTCCAGATTTGGTGAGTGATGGCGAGATTCGGCCTCTCCAGATTTGGCATGGGGAGCAATGGCTCCCACTTGTCCTCTCCCAGGCAATGGTCAACCTCGTCTAGGCCAAATCTGGTGAGGCCAATCGTTGCCCCTTCACTGGGGCTTGCACTCACCTAGTCGACCTCATCAATGTCAGTTGATGGCAACCTTGCCCAAGCAAGGCTAGCCCACACGACCATGTCAAATGGCCAGCCATCGCTTGTGGCCGATAATTGGCAAAAGGAGAGAGAAAGGAAAATAAATAAAATAATTAAAAATAATTAAAAATAATAAAATATTTTAAAAATTATTCACATCAGCGTCGGCGATGCCACGTAAGCTAGTCAGCGTCCATGTTAGCAATATCTAGCCAAAGTTAGCTCAAAGGACTAAATTGGTATAATTAAAAAGTTTAGAACGAAAATGATACAAATGTAATAGATTTATAACTTTTCTAACGTTTTTCTAGTCTTGACATTCTAGGTCGTTTTAATTCTGAGTAACATGGGTTTCCAACATTATACTTTTTGACTAAAAGGATGAAGGCTATTGTTATAGGCTAGATAACTGTAATATTTTACGACTTTAATTAATTTTGATTGGGATAAGCTTCGTGGAAAAAAAGTTATTAACACCTGTGTGCATAAAGAACAATTTGAGTTATCCTATATTAAAATTATGATTAATATCATGAAGAATCTCAAACTAGTATATCTATGACAAATTTAATCCAAGCTAATTTTTTTACTATCAAAAACCCAAACTGACACATTTTTGACAAATTTACTATTCATTAGTTTTTTGTTAAATTGAATTAATACCATAAAAAAATCACAAATTGGTTTTTTTTATTAGTTTTTAATGACAAACACAGGGTAAAATCTCAAGCTAGTGCACTTGCTAATTGTTACGTGTCATCAAACTAGCAATTTGGCAGTAAAATTTGATAGAAACTAATAGAGGGTAAATTTGTTACAGATTTATTAGTTTGGGGTTTTCTGTGATATTAACTCTTAAAATTACCCATCTATTAGGTTTGTACATATGCCCATTATTGGAATAACAACTTAAAGAAACGAATATGTCAAGGACCCAAACACGAATCATCTAGATAATGTTCCATGTCAAAGGGGACAAATCGCTAATTTATTTTATGACTAAAAATAAAAGGTTCTAACAAGCAATCGTCCCTTGAAGCACTTGTTAAATATACTTAGTGAGGAAATATTTGATTTTTAAAAAATATTGATAGTATATATCACAAGAACAATTGATGTATTGAAAATCACTATATCTCCTTAATTTCGTTATATAAAAAGTTGCCGGGCACTATTTAACAATACCCAATATAAAAAAACTTGTTGCAATGGGCAGTCTGCTTGATTCAATAGGCCCTTGTTGCTTCACTTGAAACTCCACAGATTCTCATTTCTTATTATTAGCCCCATGACCAATGAAGAGAGGGAGTGAAATTAGTTACTCCACTAATTTCATAGAACCAACTCGCATAGATATCGTGCTTCTACGTGTTATGTGAATTAGCAATATAAATATCATAAATTAAATAGTTTAAGTGATGAAATAGTAGATTTCAAATGAATTAACATCGAAGAAAATGTTACTTTTGGGCTATTCAACTGTAAATGCAGAAAAGTATTTTTGTTTCTTGCTGATTATTTTCATGATGTAAATCCAAAAGGGCTTGTAGGGAAAAACTCATTCCCTTGCGGACATCCCAAGTGTGGTCTGATATGGATTGTTGGATGTATTACGGGAACGCTTGTAGTGAAGTCAATCCCCCTCGTATGGATATGTTGTAAAACAAATTCCTAAAAATGATCCGATACTCAATCGAATACTGAAAACGAATGCGGAAAAATGTGTCCAGAAAAAAAAAATGTTACACCGATCAAAGGTATATCATGGAGTTTGATATACATTGATTTTCACAGATTAAGCATCGTCATCGTAGTTTTATGAGGAATTCTTCAAAGCCCTGATTCCGTTCGTCAAGAGGAGCGTACTATTTCACGGGGGAAAAAATGAGAGAACGTAGAAAACGTATTTCTCTTTTCTAAAACGCAACTGCTCAAATAACATAACTATTTAAATAACATAACTGCTCAGATAACGCAATTGCTCAGATAATCCTTTATATATATATATATATTTATTTATATTTATTTATTTATTTATTTATATTACAATATTTGCACTCTTCTATGGGCCCTTCATTTACGGGCCGTGTTTTGGCCCAACATGGGCGGACGGGCTCAAGTAGGCCCATCAAACATAAAAATCCATCATCTCCCACTCGCACATGGTAGGTCGAATAGAACTCTCTTTACCTCTCTACAACATTCATACCGGTAAATAATCCGTGCGACCAGCATACTTTGAGAGCTCGTTGCCATACATCTGTTAGGAATATATAGCAACTCATAATGGGCATCACATTTTTGAATAGATTTAGTATGCAGTACTCTAGATCGATCGATCACATTTATATTTTTCTTGATCTCTTTTTAACAACGAAATATTGTATTCACAATTATGATTATCCAAAAAAAATATCATAATAATAATCATAATTGGTCAACCAGTGAATACAAAAACTAGAATGTAATTCTCCAAACTCGATCTTCCTCTTTCCTTGAAACTTTTAATTTCAATTCAACTTGCTTTTCTAGAAATATCTTAGTAGATCGAATCAATTGATGATCATTGGCAACATTCTAAGATAGAAAACACTTAATAGAAATCTTGATAATAAGTAAGAGTCATTAGGACACTTAATAAAGAAACTCTTTTCCTCAAAAGTCTTACACGGCATAAAAGTTGAGATCAAAAGCTTTTGCCACTCTTGTTAGTCGTCTCATGCATACGTAGTATGAAACACGTATTACAGTATTAACTCTTTTCCCATGGAGCATATGTTTACACCTTTAATACCGTATAGATGATAGTTCAGACATACCTAATGTTTACTTGAGTTCACATATCTACTTTTTCATGAAATTCATCAGAACTCACATCTGGCATCATAAATAGATAAAGTAAAATATATGGGCTATTTTACTTTCGGACATAGTAAATATTATGTCCTCATCTTAACACTTAGTTAAGGTTATCGCCTAGATAATAAGCTTAAAACCGTCTCATCTCTATTTATCACATAGTAAATAGATGCGATTACCCGTGTGAGTGGGCTAATCTCTTATATGTCTGACATACTTTCTCAATTTTATATAATGCACTAAGCATTAAGATGCACAAACGTCAAACAAAAAACTCATAGGCATTAATAATGAAAAACATGAATTCATTAAATGTGAACATTCAATGGAAATTACAATATTCAGTACATTAACCTCTACGTAATTCTAGAGATTTCACATGTCCACAAAATACATCTCTAGGTATTAGCTTCATCATAGGATTTACTACCATTCTATGTGTAGATATATACTGTAAATTCACATCTTTTCGTGCAACCATATTTTTGAATAAATTATACTTTGTATCTATATGCTTGTTATTGTCATGATATTTTGGATATTTGGTGTACGCTATTGCTGCTTAGCTATCACAATTAACCAACAATGAGTTTGCGGCATTCTTAATAACACCTAAATGATCCAAAAATCTCTTAAGCCAAATACCTTCTTATATTGCTGCTGATAATGCCACGAATTTAGCTTCCATCGTGGATAAGGCTATACATGTTTGTTTCTTACTGCTCCAAGATATGGCGCCATTATTTAATAAGAAAACAAATCTAGAGGTAGATTTCCTTTCATCTAAATCCCCTCCTCAATCAGCATCTGAATTAGGGGTGAGCGGTTCCAAGTTCCTTACAGGTTCCACCTGGAACCTGGAACCTACCCTCGGGTACAGGTTCCTAATTTTTTGGAACCTGGAACCTACCCGTTGGAACTTAGAACCTGGAACCTACCCTATTACAGGTTCCAAGGTCGGTTCTAGGTTCTTACAAGTTCTTCTTTTTTTTTTCATCTTTAGTTAAGCAAGACTTTCACAATACTTATCTCGAGAAATAGCTACGCCAACTTATCACGACACTTTCACTTCCAAGACATACTTCTCCATAACATGACCCATAATGCCATCACTCTGAAATGAAGTATAAGCATCCATTGAACTATACAAGAAGTGTGCCAATCTGAGATTTTATCGGTTCTGTGAAAGCCACGTATGGCATCCAAATGCTAAGACCGATTGGTGCTAATGCCCCTCCTTGGAACACTAATTTTTTTGCCGGTATTTTTTTTTTTTTTTGTGTATACGCAACCAATATATCGAACAAATCCCAAGTAGAATAACCCACCCTTCACTAAATAAACCCTAATTACTGCAAGAAAAAGGAGTTATGTCGGTCACCACATTGGCAGTTCATACAAAATAATGAAACAGGAGCAGAAAGAAGCTGGAAAAGCAATACACAGAAACGACCAACGGAAAAATGAGGAAGGAGGAGGAGGAGGACCTGCATCCATTTGGCAATGTGCTTGCTGATGAGAGGAAATTTGGAGGAGGGCTGGGCAACTTCGCTACTGAAGCTTCTGCCAACAGCGGTGGAGGTCAATCTCGACGATATGATCACCGCTCGACACAGATGCGACGCCATTGATCGATTCGATTCCCTTTCTTGAGACCGACGCTGGATGATTCTTGCACCCCGGAAGAACGAAGGTGACACCTGAGAGAGAGAGGGGGGGAGCGAATGACTAAAGGAGAAAAAGGCAAGCGACGTCGGGGTGGTTGGGCGAGCAGCGAGTAGTGTCGGGGCGGCTGGACAAGCGAGCAGCCTCCACTGCGGGGACGAGCGACGTCTTACAGCGGCATCGATGGCAAGCGGCTGAGCGGCGAGGCGAGCAAGGGGTGATGGTGTCCAACGGCGGTGTCGAGGGAGGTGGCTCTTGGCAGCGAGTGGCGGCGCGGACAGCGTGACAGCTCGTCGGGCTCAACGACGAGACGGCTCGTCGTACGAGCGGTGGGTGGTGGTGGTTCAGTGGTCAAGAGGTGGTGGTGAGTAGGGCGTGGGGCGGCGGTGTGGTGGTGGGTGAAGTAGCAGCCAGCAAGAGGAAGGAAGAAGAAGAAGAATGGGGGGTTTCGGCCAAGAGAGCGGGAGATAAAGAGAGAGAGAGAAGAAAAGAAAAAAGTGGGTGGGGGTGGGAGAGCAGGAAGTGTTGTGAGGAGAGGAAAAAGGGCAGAAAAGACACACAGAGAGAGAGAGAGAAAAAGAAAGGGAAGGGGGAAATCACGTGAGATACGGTGCCGGCAAGAGAAAGGCAGTTTTTTTGTTTTTTTAAATTTAACCGGTTCCGGTTCCGTCGGTTCTTAGAAAATGGGAACCAGGAACCGAAACCGGTCTTCTTAGAACTGGGAACCGAATCGAACCCTCCGGTGCGGTTCTCTGATTCCCGGTTCTACCTGGGAACCGCGCTCACCCCTAGTCTGAATAACCTTTAAGTTGCAGATCCTTTCCTTGGTAACTTAGCGTATAATCAGCAGTTCCCTTCAGATACTTCAGTATTCTTTTAACAGCTTTCCAATGTGCTTGACCTGGATTGGATTGGTATCTATTTATCATTCCCACTACAAAACATATGTCTGGTCTTGTATACATCATAGCGTACATTAAGCTTCCAACAGTACTAGCATAAGAAACATGTTGCATTTGTTCATTCTTTTGTGGAGTCTTTGGACACATTCTATGACTTAATCATTCACCTTTTGCAATAGGAATATCTATGGGTTTACAATCTTGCATACGAAATTGTTCAAGAACTTTGCTTATATACGTTTCTTGCGAAAGAGACAATGATCTCTTCAAACAATCCATTGAAATCTTAACTCCAAGAATGTATGTAGCCTCACCAATGTCTTTCATCTCAAAGTTGGAAAATAACCAACTCTTGACAGTATTAACAACTCCATATTACTCCTGGCAATCAGTATATCATCAACATATAATGATATGATCACAAATTGATTTTTGGATCTTTTGATGTGACATCCGGAATTTTATATTCTATTTTCGATTGAATAAGTTGAGCTTTTCATCGACATGCCTATAGTTTTTTTCTATGAGTTGGCCACTCACGAGATAACTAGCCTATCAGGTGAAGCCATTGAGGAATATAAACGCAATAAACTTGAGAATTCGATAAGAAATCGATTGCTCGACCGTGTTAATTTGCAAGGGTCACTATGGCACAGTTAAAAATCGATTAAAGACCGGAGATAGGTCGATTCGACAGAGGTGTGATTAAGTGTGGGTGATTCCACCTGATTGCAAAATTTTTGTCAAACGGCACTAGACCGATTTTTCTGTCGTATTGGTACCTTGTGTCTGTATTTGAAACCTCGAGATTTTCACGACAATCGAGAGTCGCCAATGTGTCGAAGATGTACAATGTGACTTGAAAATAATCGACCACGGGTCAAATGCGCTAAAAATTCCTAAAAGTTACCTGGTAGGTTATGTCACACTAAAATCGTGTTCGACTGAAATTAACGACGAAATTGAATTCGTTTCAGGAATCAGACGTTCAAGCATGTCACAATTCATTAATAGGACATCGTCTTGTCTTTCGGATAAATCGGAAAATGATAGTAAATTCGGATGGGGGAGAGAATGACCATTTTTGCTGTCCAAAATTGGTGATTTGTGAGAATTTACATGCAAGAAAGTAAGTGGGGACCAAGTCTATTAGCATGGAGATTTTTGGGGACCAAATTGGATTGAATTGAAGTCCAAAATTGTGAAATTTGGAGGCTTGTGAGGGGGCTGCAACATTTGGCACCAAAATTGGTTATTTATGGAATTTTATGTGCATGAAAACTTGTGGGACAAAAGGGATGAACATGAAGACTTTTGGGACCAAGGAAATGATGAAGTAGGATATTTTTCCTTCAAGGCTTGTTTCTCTCTCTCCCTCTCTCCCTCTCTCCCTTCCTTCTTTCTCTCTTCGAACGTCTGCCTCCCCCGACCCCTTCGGTTTCTACTTTGCTTTCGTTTTCTTTCCTTCGAACTCAGCTTCCCCCCCCCCCACCCTTCGAATTCTACTGCTCCACCTTACGCTGCCTCACAACCGAAGCAACCCCATGAGCGCCATCCTCTCATGTTGCCACTTGCTAGCCCACCACTCCACCGAGTCAACTTTCGCTCCAGCAAAGCCCGACGTCAACACCAGCAGCTCCTTCCTAGTTCTTTGTTCAGCTAGCAGCCAACGCCAGCGTCCCCCCCCCCCATCCTGTAGCAACACCTCCCTGCCAGCTCGCCTCCCTCATTCGCCCGTTTCCTTCGCGGCCAGCCTATTCGAAGTCCACCAGCAGCCCATTTCCAGCCTCTGTCCAGTCTCCAACAGCCACTCCATTTCACGCGCCCACCACAGAAAGGCCTTGCCAACAGCCACCGTTTAACCGTCTTCCATCCGTTGCTCAGCTCGTGCTCAGCAGTTGCCAACCCCAACTCCATCAGTCGCAGCTCAGCCCCTCCGATCAGCCCCTTCAAGGCCGAAGCTCAGCCTTAGCTGAGCCATGTTAGGCCTTTTCGACCCGGTCCAAGCTCCCGTTGGTGCCGCCGTAAGCTCGAGTTTCGGCCGCCATCGCGCCGCCGTCGTTGTGGACTCACCGGCCTGCAAAATCGATGAGTTTACTTGCTAAACTCTGCTTAGGGAGTTAATGATGCGTAAGGGGTGTTTAGATTAGGTTAATTAAGGTTTAGGCGGTTAGTTAGAACAGATTATTGATTTAATCATTCAATTTTGCATGTTAGGTGGTTAGAACAGCTTAATTATGGACTAGATAAGTTGTACTATTTATCTAGATTGGTTCGGAAATTTTCTAGGCCCGTTTCGGTGTTTAATTTAGCATTTTCAACATAAGTTGCTATTTTTGGTAATTAATTGCATTTATTTAATTATTTTTTGTATTTATTTAATTATTTATTATTTTCCGGAAATTATACCGGGATAGCCGGAGAATGGAAATTTGTGCTAATTGCAATGGTGTGCTTGGTTTATTTAATTGAATGTTATGTTGTGCAAGTTGAGTTGAAACTATAATTTTGGGTATTTATCCCAAAATTGTGAAAATTGGATATTTTAATTAGAAAACACTGGGCGTCAGTTTTTAACGCCAAAAGTGGGATTTTTGAAAAGAAAGATATAGCATTTTGGCTCAGGCCGACCGTGTACCCACGTACGATTATTTTTATCGGGTATTTTTAACACGATGAAAATAGGCCAAGTTCATTATTTAATTGAGGAATTGGTGTTCAAAGCACAATGTCTTTGACCGAGACTGATTGATCGTGTGTCAACTTGTGTGAGCATTATAAATTGTCAGCTTGTGTGAGTAATAAATCATCAGCTTGTGTGAGTAATGAATCGTTAGCTTGTGCGAGTATTATTGTGTGTCAGCTTATGTGAGCAATGAATCGTTAGCTTATGTGAGCAATGAATCGTCAGCTTGTGTGAGCATTATAAATCGTCAGCTTGTGTGAGCAATGAATCGTCAGCTTGTGCGAGCATTATTGTACATCAGCTTATGAGAGCATTGAATCGTCAGCTTGTGAGAGCATTGAATCATCAGCTTGTGCGAGCATTATTGATTATCAGCTTGGGTGAGCTATAATAGATATTAGCTTGTGCGAGCTACCATCTAAGTATCAACTTATGCGAGCCACCATCTATATTTCAGCTTGTGTGAGCAATAATCGCATCAATTGTATTGATAGATGGTATTGATCGATAGATGGTATTGATTGATAGATGGTATCGAATGGATTGAATTGATTGGTTGAGATTATGAACTATACTGATGTGCAAGAGGAAATTGAGTATAGCTACCTCTAGGCATATTTCCTTCATAGTCGGAGTTTAGGAGGTGAACTTGCTGAGACATTGTCTCACCCCGTCGTGGGCTCAATATTTTCAGGTCCTTCGATGGCAGTTCCTCCGAAATGTTTTGGACAACCGTGGGCTATTATTGAGCAGGGTATGGACGTCTCGGCCCCCGGTAGTCATTGGGTCTATGAGCTAGTGGTGACCACCATTTAGGTCGACAAGGGCCTATTTGAGAGTGTACCTCATCGATTCAGGGCATGGTACTGCCATGGACTAAATGGGTATACGGTAGGTCCCATCCAAGGATTTGATATCCCTGCCGTTGCGCTCAACGCCGCTCTGGGCGAGAATGCAGCTGACCCTCCTGATGGTGCTGTCATTGACTCGGCGCCGCTGGAGCCTGTGGAGACTGAAAGATCGGCGAATGTGTTCGGCTAGTTGGTCTTAGGACAGCTTCGTTTGAGAGCCGGTCTTTTGTAGACTTTTGTCTTTAGACTAGTCTTGTATATAAACCGGGGTGTTTATAAAAGTGTTTTGGTTGTGAATTTGTTTCTTGCTTTTCTATCCCATGTTGGTTGTTGTTAGGGGTATTAATTCGCTTCTGCGTGTGCATTAAAATGAATGGATCGGCGATGCGTCCTAAGACATCGCAATTTTATCGACCACCGAGGGATGGGCACACATTCGAAAATCGGGGCGTGACATTTGATATATACACAATGATCCTCATCAATCATTGTAAAATCATATGCCATTATGGCGTTATGAAAACATATATACCATTATTTCAACGACTGCTAAAGCCATATATCGATCTCAAAAGTCGATATACCTTTTGTTCTTGGCCTTTCAAAATGAAACCAGTGGATTGTTTCATATATATTTCTTCTTCTAATTCTCCATTGAGAAAAGCAGTCTTTACGTCCATTTGATGTAACTCAAGATCCATACTTGTTACTATTGTCAGAATAATGCGAATCGAGGTAAATCTTACTACAGGAAAAAATGTTTCCTCATAATCAATTCATTCATATTGATTATACCCCTTCGCTACAAGGCGAACTTTATATCTTTCTATTAAGCCATCAACTTTATGCTTTATTTTGAAAACCCATTTGTTCCCAATGACTTTGCATCCTTTTGGAAGATCAACCAGTTCCCAAACATGGTTTGACTTCATTGACTCTATTTCCTCTTCTATTGCATGCATCCATTTTTCATTACTAGGGCAATTTAGAGCCTCATTTACATTTCTTGGCTCATTTTCATCTTGTGGAGCAACCATAAAAATTTCCCCTTCAATGTTAAAACATCGATGGGGAATACTTTTGCGACTTGTTCGCCATACAGAAGATTGTACACTTTACACATCATTCTCCATTATACTACCACCCGGATTAGATAATAACGATATTGTCTCATCATGTGGTTGTAATTGAGAGTGAGTTGAATTTAATTCATCACTTCTCATGTTACTCCCACTTGGACGAACTCTATTAAATTCATTATCTTGATCCAATATTTCAAATAGATGTAATCCTAATCTATTTCGCCATTTTGAGGAAATTCATTCTCTAAGAATGTAACATCCCGTAATTCGAATTTAGTTATACTCCCACTTTCTTGCTCACCTATAAACACATACATTTTCGAGTGTTTTGAGTATCTTATGAAAATATTTTTCTTGCCTCTAGGACCTAATTCCCAAAACTTGTGAGAGGGCTCATGAATATAGGCAGCATAACTCTAAGGTTTAAGAAAACTTATATTGAGTTTTCTACCTGTCCATAACTGATATGGAATTGAAGTAACTGATTTGGAAGGCACACAATTAAGTATATAGGCAGCAGTTAATAAAGCATCACCCTAAAAGGTGATGGGTAAGTTAACATGTGTCATCATGGACTTAACCATTTTCAGTATGGTTCTATTTCTCCTTTCTACAACACTATTTTATTAAGAAGTATAGGGAATAAATAACTGCCTTTCTATTCCTTTTTTATTACATAAATTTCTGAATTCATCAGATAAATATTCTCAATTTCGATCGGATCTCAATACTTTTATTTTCTTATCTAATTGATTTTCCACCAAAATTATAAACCTTTTGAAACAACTCAATACTTCAGATTTATGAGAAATCAAATAGACATATCCGAATCGAGTATAATCATCTATAAATGTGATGAAATAAACAACCCCGTGCCTTCTTCTCACATTCATTGGACCATAGATGTTAGAATGAATTAAATGCAAAGGAAATTCAGCTCTCTTACCTCCAAATGGTTTTCTTGTCGTTTTCCTTGCTAGGTAATGCTCACATATGAACAAATCGACTTTTTTAATGTTGCCCAACAAGTCCTCTTTGGCTAACCTATTCATATGTTGTTGGTCAATATGACCAAGTTTAGCATGCCACACATTCACATCATTATCGTATGAATTAGAAGACGTGAAGAGGGAATAACAAACATTGACACACCCTCTCTCCTCTCGTCTCTCTCTTGCCACTGCTCTTCTTTCCTTCATTTCTTCTTCTTCTTCCCTCTGCTCACGATTTCCTCATTCTCTCTCTTCCGCTTGCCTCGCGAGGACAACAACAGAGTTCGTCCACCTCCACATATGGGTATCAAAACTCTTGATTTCTCGTTGACGACGCGACCCAATGTCGGCGCCGTCGTCATCTCCTCCTCTGTGAAACCGGAGTCCATTCTCTCGTACACGTTTCTCCTCTCCTCCAAATTGAGACCCCCATCTT
Source organism: Eucalyptus pauciflora (assembly GCA_007663325.1). Lineage (NCBI taxonomy): Eukaryota > Viridiplantae > Streptophyta > Magnoliopsida > Myrtales > Myrtaceae > Eucalyptus > Eucalyptus pauciflora. Next base: position 3,147,698 of record VMYD01000056.1, read on the forward strand.
CCTCATCAACCCCAACTCCCATCTCCCTCCCTCCCTCTCCTTCAAAGATTGTTCCTTGATTGATTTTACCCTTCTGGGTCGTGCTTCTGTCTCCTCACTTTTGTTCAGAAGAGGGAGGGAGACAGAGATTTGGCACACAAAGTTTAGATTCAAACCGAGGTTAGAGACAAGACAGAGGGAAGAAGAAGAAGGAACATGCAGGCGAAGGTATAGACGAGGTGACATGCCGGAGGCAGGGCTGAGGTCGAAGAAGGAACATGAGGTAGGCGGAGGAGAAAGAAAAAATGAGGAAAGCGCGAGCAAAGGGAAGAATAAAAGAAGAAATGAAGGAAAGAAGAGCAATGGGAAGAGAGAGACGAGAGGAGAGAGGGTGTGTTAGAGAGCTGTGCATGGTGGGGCCCAAGAGACACGTGTCGCGTGATTAGTGGACTAATATGATGAAACGATGGAACAAGAGCTGTAACCAATAAGATAGCACAAGTGATGTGTCATTTGCCAGACAGCAACAGGAGCACTTTCGTCTTAACTTGGTTTTCATTTTTCTCAAATTTTTCCAAATATAACCCAAATCCCAAAAATCTTTTGAAAAATAAAAACCACCGAAGCTTCTCCAATGATGTATCGTTAGCGGTGCTCTAAAAATCGCTGGAGCTCCTTTGAGGCCCATCGAAACTGGAAAGCTCGTCGATGGCTCTGTTGGATTCAGATTTTTCGGCAAAATTTGCATTTTCAAAGGAGCGGACACATGGAGTGCTAAAATTTAATACGATGGGATATTTAAGTGCTAAAAGTTCGGAAAAATACACTTAAGTATCAAAATTGGAGCAAACTAGATCAATTAAGCGCAAACGACAAGAAAATTCGACCAAAATGCTGACGTGACGTTTTTCTAGTAAGACTGGGTTCAAAATGATATCGTTTTATACGCTGACATGACTAAATAAACCAAAAATGATGTCGTTTGTACGTTGATGTGGCTAGATAAGCCAAAACCGACGTTATTTTGCATCGGATTTGAATTTTACTATAAATATTAGTTAAATTAAAATTCAAACTAAATTTTAAAAATTGAAAGGGAGGGGGGGTGGGAGAGATTGTAAAACGGCAAGGGTTGTGTAAGCCCTCGCCGTCGGCGATGGTAGGAAGAGGGTCAAACGAGGTCGTCGATAGCCCTGGCCAACTGGCGATGAGGGCCTACAAGCCCTTGCCCAAATCTAGGGTGAGGGGTTGCATAACCCTTGCAATTATGCAATCTCCCTCCCCCCAAACCCCTTCTTTAATTTTTCTTTTTTAAGTTTTTAATTTAATTTAATTTAATTTAATTTAATTAATATTTATATTAAAATTCAAATAATAAGTAAAACAAGTTATTTTAGCTCTTCTTTGCTGACTCAACTCTCCGACGCATCATATAAGCAAGTTATATTATTAAAAAAAATTCCATATAAGATTTACAGCACTCTTCACCAAAATTAGTATTTAAATGTCTCATTTTTCAAAGAAAGTGACACTTATGTGTACATTTCTTAATTTTTTGCACTTAAATATTCTCCCGTGTTAAGCTTTGGCACTTACGCTGTACTTTTGCCATTTTCAAAGTATGCAAGTCCCATTTAATTTTGCCTTTGAACTACGATTTTTTTATTCTCATAACTATTTAAATTCCAATTTTGTCTCACCGACATTTATCGTGCATGTATCGCACATCGCGGGCAAGCATATTCAGAGCTAAATGATTATTTTATCCTTCTAACTTTACCTTCGTTTTAAACCATTTAAATTTAAATTTTTCCCTCATTAATTTCTTTACAACGTCGCCGATGAGTCTCGCTTGAGGTTGAGGGAGCCACATCGCAGCCGGAGTGGTGGCTTGAGCTGATTCATTTATTTCAATTTATATCTATTCGTTATTACTTTTAGATTGAACGTGATGTTATTTGTCCTAAATCTATTTGCATTAGTCTAGAGTTTAGGGGTGAGCACTGAAATAAAATCGACAGATGTGGACCGAACCATTCAAATCTCTCTCTCTCTCTCTCTCTCTCTCTCTCTCTCTCTCTCTCTCTCTCTCTCTCTCTATATATATATATAATTCTTATTATTTTGTCACTAAACATGTCTTAGTTGAGTCAAAAGACTCGAAGCCCTAGCCCTCGCTCAACGTCCCTCCGCCTGTAGGGGAATAGGAAATAAGAAAAGGTATGGCCGCGGGTTCTTAAACCCACTCGGAGACCGGATTGGTCGGTCCGGTTCCAGGAAAGCTACTAGTCCTTTTATGGATTTTCCCGAAATCTCTTCCACACGCAGAGCCTGGAGACGACATATCAGCCCGTCCGCTCTCCAGCTTAGCAGAACTTAAGGAGCCTCCATGGTACTATTCCCTTCGGCTTCAGCCATCGCCTTGAGGTGTCAAGCGACGCGCTAAGGTCGGTGACACATCGGAGATGTCTGAGGTGCGTGTTTCGTACCATTATTCACTCCTCCACCAAGGGGGAGCCCTGCCCTCTGGACATCTCCGAGCTCCTCAGCCTCATCAAGGACCTCCACGAGCGCGAGTTGCACTCCTCAAGACTGAGCTACTCCAGCGCAAGTCGCGCCCCTCAGTTATATTGCTAGAGCAGAGGGACTACATTCGATATGGATCGAGCTACTGCCAATAATCTAAGGATGGATTATGCTAAAGTTTGTGTGGAAGTGGATCCTACCTCACAATTGCCAAATTATGTTCCTGTTAGTGTTGAATCTGGCCGGGAATTGAGGTCAATATGGATTATTTTTGGAGACCTGGTATGGACTTGTCATTCCTAAAAAGCAGAAGAAAGCGTGTTCCTAAAGCCATTGAGGTGCCTGAGCAGCCTGGGGATTCTGATGCTCTTCGGGAAATGGTTGCTCAGGAGCTAATGGTTGACTCTCTTGTGATGACTCCTTGTGAGATTAATGAAGCTCCTCTGCCTGATGTTTTACCTGTGAGGAACTCTTTCGCCTCCTTAATTTGCTTGGCAACAGATGATTTTGGTAAGGATGTTGCTTCTCTAGAAGTTTCTGCCAAGAGGGGTCCTCCAATAGCTCGAATGTTAAGAACCCTAGGGCTGCTGCAGTTACTGCGAACGATATCTTGGACGGTCGTTCTCAGAACAATCGAAATGCAAAGAACTTGCTCAACATTTCATCTAGTAATGTAAGGGTGGGTTCTTCCACTGTTGTAAGCTCTAACTAGTTGAATTTTCTTTGGAATACAAGGGAGTTTTAATAACACCCCAAGGCAGAGTGATGTTAGAAGTATGGTGCGTAAGTGGAACACTAATACGCTATATGTCTGCTGGAATGGAAACTAGAGTCAGACAGAGTCATGCTACTGCTATTCAGGCTAAGTTCCTTCTTGGATGTACTTGTATCCAGCATTATGGCTCTCCCTTATATGGTCTGGGTTGGGCTGGTTTAGCACCTACCCCAAGGACCAATTTACATGGTATTGGTCCCAATTTTAGGAACGAGGACTAACCCTATTGAGCTTGAAACCAAAAACCAGACCAACCTTATGAGTTTGGTCCGGTTCTAGGGTCGATTCGGGACAAATCAATTATTTTTTATTTCACTTTTGTATTTCTTGAAGAACAAATTGCAAATTACATATCCATCAATCATGCGACATTGAATAATCAAATTATGAACACCAATATATATCATATATATATGAGCGTGAGATAAATTAACCATAGAAATATCACACATGCTAAAAGCAACAAACTATAAAAGCCAAACATGTGAGGCAAGCAAGGAGAGGCTAGAGGCGAGCAGATGGAGTCAAGTGGTAAGGCAAGCAAGGAGAGGCGGGTAAAAAAAAAAAGGCAACCCACCAGGAGAGCGAGGCCGAGGCAAATGAAGAGGTTTTTCTTTTTTTAAATTGAATTAGGGTTGGATTTCTTTCTACTTTCTAACTTACATGGCAAACTGAACTACAAAGAGAACAACGGTGGAGGTACTGGGATTTAAAGTAGACAAAATCATATAATATATAATGTATGTAATATATATAGGATTGGTCTGAACCGAACCAATTATAAACTCTTAGAACCAAAGACCAACTCATGCAATGTAGGGTTCAAGGGTCCGATGATCAAGGACCAAGACCCCTTGCAAATAAGACCAGGACCGGCCAGATTAGGCCGGTCCAAGGTCAGTCGAAGTTCAACACTGGAATGATGCTCACCCCTACTAATCATTTAGGGAGCATTCGGATTCTATCGATGAGCATGTGAAATCGGAGCCTCTTATTTTTATGCCCAATAGGGTCTGGGGAAGAGATTGTTCACTCTTTCCTCCTCTAATGAGGAATTTGGCTTGGATGATTGCAGCCCCTGCTGAGACAAGTAATGCTGGTGGTTCTTCTAGTGCTGATATGCATGAATGTAGTTTGCTTTAAGAGGGTGCTGAATGGTTTGATCATCCATATAGCCCTGAACTTGTTTGCATGGTCCAATCAAAGGGAGGACGGATTTGTTGCTCGATCACTAGATAGAATTTCGATATCTCATTCCTGGCTTTCTCAGTTTCCAAATGTCATGGTGGAGATCCTCTCTCCTGGTATTACTTCTGATCATATTGCTGGACTCATGCAACTTTGTCCAACTCAAGAAGTTATCGAGAAGCCTTACAAACTGTAAAATTTATTCAAAGACTGAAAAGAGAGATGACAAATCACCAAACGACTTTAATAAAACTCGATCGTAGATCTGACAACAAACGAAAAACTAAGAAAGAACAGGTAAATCTGACCAAAAACGTAAGTTTTGATCAACCCAAGAAACCGGATATAGGGAGTTTCAAATGAAAATCAAACCGTTTAAATTTGAGAAGAGTACGCCACAAACACACTAACAAAATTTCAGCTCAATTGGACCATAAATCAACCTCCAATGTCAATTTAACGTAAATCAAATTGATCCCTAGACCCTAGATTTTCTGCTTTCTATTTTTCTCTTGTTACTGCATTATTTTTTTTATAACATTTTTGTAGCTATCACTTAAAAGATAGTGAAAAACTCCATATCTTCATATGACTTATCATATGGGATCAAGTCCTTTTGGACTTGTTATTCATTGGGCTTCCTTCACATGAAAGTGAACCCATCTAACAAATCTCCCCCTCACGACCATGTGGAGGGATTCATCATCCATTCTATCAATCGGCAATGTTCAAACTTCTCTCTTGGTAGAGTCTTTGTCATCATATCAAAACCACTACGATTCGTATGAATTTTCTCAAGTTCCAATAACTTCTCATCTAGAACATTTCTTATCCAATGATATCCAGCATCAATATATTTTGATTTAGAATGAATTCTTACCAAGATGAATTGCGCTTTGATTGTCACGAAATTACGCATACCTTTTTTAGCTTGAACCCAAGTTCTTCCAAGAGCCTCTTTAGCCATAACATCTCTTTACTAGCTTTAGTCACCACAATAAATTCAGCTTCCGTTGTAGAAAATGCAACACACTTCTGCAATATTGACTTCCAAGGGAGAGGAAGATTATTCTATTTCATTGTTTCATTAGTGTTGGGTGGTCTTGGACCTCTCTCAGCCCGAAAGCTAACTCAAAGGGTGAGACATTCCTTCACACTTATGAATTGACCACTTACTCCTTTCTCAACCGATGTACGACAACCTCAACAATCTCCACCTCACACATCGGGCCCTAGGTCAAAGCCGCAACAACTCATATTCGTTTCCATTGTTTAACACATAAGCTCCAATACCACTTTGATTGAAGAACAGTAACAACCCGAACAATATTGCATTAACGTAGCGGAATAGAATAATCTTCCCCAATAACATCAATGATCTTCCACAATGGTGGATTAATTGCCATAACACCAATGTGTTTGCTCTACTATATCGGTTCCCCCTATGACATTAATGATCTTCCACAATATCGGATTAACTGCTATAACATCAATGTGTTTGCTTTACTATATCGATTCCCATTAGGTTTACACAAGAGGGGCCCTCTATAACATCAATGATCTTCCAAAATATCGGATTAACTGCCATAACATCAATGTGTTTAAACTACTATATCGGTTCCTATTATGTTTACACGAAAGGAGAGATTATTTTATTCCATTACGTTAATCCGATATTATTCGAGTTGTTATTATCCTCTCATCAAAGCACGCTTTAGGCATCCTCGAGCAAGCTCTTGCGCAGTTCCTAGCAACATAGTCTCTCCACCACCATGTGCAGTCGCCTAGTATTGGTGAGCAGTCTATAGTCCCAATGAGTCTTCTAGTCGAGATTCTCTCATTCTCGGCGTCCCTGTAGGTATCCTGGTGTGGTCTGGTAGCTCCAACACACCAGTACATCTCCCACCGCACCTGCCAAGTTCTTGGCCACGTTCAAAATCCCTGCGGTTGCTGGCCGTAGACCCGCCGTCGTTTGCTCTCTCCCGACCACACTCTTTTGTGGGGCGGGGCACCCCTACTTCGCTTTGCCTCACCTTGATATCCTTGGTCAACCCTAATCATTGTATTCATGTGATTACTTAATTGTATAATATAGTTTCAAATGAGTGTTATATGATGGCAAAACCTTAGGTTGTTTTGTTATTGGTTTGATTATACTTCGAGTTCACCTAGGCAATATTAGGGCGTTCGACCTTTGAGTTTAAAGGTCAGATCCCTAAAATTATCTCCTGCGTTATTCGTGATTTAACGCTCGTCATTTATACATGATTGATTAAATTATTTTGTTTGCATGACATAGTAAAATTTCTTAAATAAAACATATATCTTAATGCATCATAAAGTCTGTTAATAATCGTCATGTATATATTGCTTATCATATATTTAGAGTCAAGGATGCATTCATATTTGGAACAATGCATGTTAACTTTAGAATTCATAAAGATTTAAGATAGTTTATAGTTTTCATTAATAAAAGTAATATAAAATAAAAAGGTCACTAGGGTTTCCGTATAGATTCATTTAAATATAGAATTAATTGGTTTCATAACGTTCATGTAACATATTGCACATCATCTATAAAGTAATATACTTTTTAGTGTTGATTTTTTAAGAATCACACCATGTAGATAGAAGTAATTTATAATTGCATCTCATGCAATATTCATGGTGCATATAGTTTTTTTTTTTTTGGTCAGTTGGTGCATATAGTTTGCATATCATAAAAGAAGATACTGAAAAATAAATGAATTAGCATTGCATCGTTAAGTCACTATTCTCTTAATAAATAGAAGTTATTAGGTCATGTTTGTTGTCCTAGAGTTTAATTCCCTATTTTTATAAAAAGAAAACATAAATCTCGCATAATTTGAATGATAAGGTTAATCCATGGTTAATTTTATTTCGGAAAAAGTACCAAAAAGTCATAAATCTATGGCATTGGTACCAATTCGGTCTTAAACCTTTCAATTATATTAATTTAGTCTGAAACCTTTTCTCATTGGTACCAATTCAGTCATCCCGACCAATTTTAGCTGGCCGGCCAACAAACACTGACGTGATAATTTTAAAAAATATATTTTTTTTGAAGTGTTTATTAGTTTTTCCTTTTTTTTTCTTTTTGTTTTTCCTCTTCCTCTTCTTCCTCTTGGCCTTCTCCTGCAGTGACTAGTGCTGCTACTAGATTAACATGCATGATTAATTGTCTCTGCATGATTACATTTAAAAGTCATAGTTAGGACATGCATATATCATATCATTAATTACTTTCTAGTCAAAATTTGCAGAATTCCCGTTTCATTGGGCAATGGTGAAGCTTTGCTTTTGCTTGCTTATTGCATCCAAGTTTGTTAATCTTTTCCAAGTAATTTATTTACTACTTTGATTATTAAGTGTTGCATTACCGGTTTTTGCACCCGCATGATCATTCCTTACATGCTAGTGGTGTAGGTTAAAAACGATAAAGAGTGCATGCAAAAATATTTTCAAAATAAAATGAAACGTAATCGTTAGATTAATCTAGCATAATTAAGTTCCCATTCCCATGAATCTCTAGTTCACAGTAAATAAATAAAAACAAAAAAAAAACACACACACACACACATTTTACCTTTGTATTTGATTGATCCATAATCGATTAATGGCGGCTCCAAGATAAGTTTAATTGCATGTTTAAATTAAAATCCCAAGTTGCAATTTGTATGAGCTTAGGAGAGTCCATGCTAAATAATAACGCTATATATTTCATGAGTAACTATTTGTGTCTACCTAGTAATTCATGAGTTTTTCTTTGATGTTACACATTGAGGAAGATTGCAACAACTTGTGGGCACACATTGTGTGGGTGTACCTAAATGAAAGGTAATTAAAGTGATTAGCTTAACAACGGCGAGCAACATAGGAGAGATCCCGTGAACTAGAATGGAAATTTGGACATAGGCACTTATGTAGATTGAGGTAAATGGTGCAAAAGAGAACGATGCAACTCATGATGGAAATTGATTCCGTGTCACACAATGATGGTGACAAATAGAGAAAGTTAATAAAAAAGTTCTAAATTTATTTTATTTGTGTCAAATTTGGTCCTAAAATTTTAAATTGTGCTTACTTAGTTCTAAACATTTTGACGATTTGTCAATATATTCATCTAGCCAATTGATTGGAAATTTTGACATGGATGTTGATCATTTTACGCAACGATATTTATCTTTCTAATTTATCTTTTATTTTTTTCTTCTTTTATTTTCATTCTTTTTTCCCCAATTGTAGGCAAGTGAGGTTTGGGCAAGGGCCTTGCATCTTCGCCAATCATAGGCACTCACCTAGATGTAGGCTAGGCGAGGAACACAATGCCATCGCCTGATCTAGGCAAGGGCGTAGCGGCCTTGGCCGACCACAGGCAAGGGCCGGGCCCTCGCCAAGATCTAGGCAAGGGGAGATAGCCTCTTGCCTGTGGCTTGCAAAGGTGTCGCAGCCCCTGCTTGGATCTGGGCGAGGGCCCACATCTAGGCAAGGTTCAAATATAAAGCATGTTCGGTTGTCATTGTCTGGGCATAAGACAACATCGAGCCAAAATGGGCTCATTTGTTCAAGCCTAGTCCACTTCTAACCAAAATTAAGCCCGAACTTATCTAAAGGCTATTATTTCTAAAACCGAAACAAGCCTAAATTTACTAAAGCCAGAACAAGCCCAAATTTACTAAAGCCAACTAAGACCTATTTTAATATTTTCTTTTTCTACACATTTTTGTTTTCTATTCCATATACAATTTGTTTTCCCTAACTTCTTCGTTCCTGTCGTCTTCCTCAAATGGACGAGTCTCTAAACTTTGAGCCTCTCAGCATCTCCATTAGTTAATCCCCAAAGATGAGCTAAACTAAACCTATAACTGCAAGTGTTATTTCTGATCATTAATCAGTGCCAAGCCAACTGTCATCATCGCTTTTACTTTTCAATCTTTAGTCACCATTGCTCTTACCAGTGAGGACTTCGACCGACCGAGAGCATCAACGCTTGTGACTCCAAGCTTCCATCTCCCAGCAGTGACCATCCGAAAGTCACAAAGTACAGAAGAGATTAAACAGATATGGTTCAGAGATTCCTAACGAATTCTCAGCAATCATGCATCAACTATAATTGTTTCTGAAGGAAATCCAAAACTTGCAATCATTCAACGCTTATCCTATATGCATCAGGATAAATCTGGTAAAGATAGGCCGAACTCAAATTGATTCGACACATATTGACCCTCGACTAGGCATAGAAATGAGTAATAATCGCTTTGCAAGGTCAGTATTGTAAGCCACAACATTTAAGTTGAACTGATAATTCTCTAATCAATCGAAGGCGAGAGTGAATCAATTATTGAGGTCATTGAAGCAAATCATCGAACAGTTAGAAGGCGACTTGACCGAAGAGCTTACATACAATATTAAAGCAATGATAAGTCTCAGATCATAACAGACGGCAGCAACACACTCTCAGGTTACCAAAGCAACTTCCAATATATTTTTAAGTAAATACCACTACGGATCTCGGTCCTTGTTTTTGTTCATAAAAGGACCGAGATAAAGAACTTGAGGTTTTACTTCGGACTCACCTTGTCAAGGATAAATCTCAGTCACGAATGTTGATCGAACTGACATGAGGACGTATCACCGGCAAAGAAGAACGCCAGCCATGGAGCCATGATCGACAATGCAGTTCTTCGAGCTTCACAGTCAGAAAGACAGAGTTAAGCAGAGGAGACACGATGTGTTGATGAACAAGTTTTTTCTCCTCCAGCCCCAAGCGTGATAACGATATATTTCGATCTTGAGAGAGAATCAGTAAGAGAGAACTCAGTGACTCTCCTCCATTCCGCCTGCGCCTCCACGGAATTACCGGTGATGATCGGCTGCTCAACTAGCAAGACGGACTCCTAGAAGTCTCTTCAGGGAAAAATCTGTCAATATGGGTTAGAAACCCATTTTTGAACTCACTTTTAGTGGGCCAAGTTATAAATGGATCACTTAAAATTTTATAAACGGATGAAAATGGGTTTAAGATATCGGAACCAAACTTTATATGGGCCTATATAGTCTACACATGACTCACAATCGACCCATTTAGTTTACCAGCTCCAATCATGTGGTTAATTTTTTGTCTTCATTTTGTTCGGTCTTGACTCACTTAAAAAAGACACTGCTCGACAACCGCGCGTAGCCGACACTCGCGCTCGGGGATCCGCAGCTCTTGTGCAAGCTACACAAAGAATGAGCCGGGATGCGTCGTGTGAGCACTGCAAGTCTGCCGGCTTGTGGGTGCTTGACCTAACGAGCCGGCCTGTTGCTGCGCCGCAAGACGGAGATCGACCAACACAGCGAAATCGAGCGGTCAAGGGAGAAGCGGATGGAAGGAGAGTGCTGCGCAGGGGAGTGGAGGTTGACGCGCGTTGGGGAGGCAGATCTGTGGAAGAGGAGGTGACGATGGCGACGGAGGCGCGGGATGCAAAGGTGAAGGAGGAGGCAGCGGACGATGGCGGTGCGTGAAGCCGCCAGATGAGGAGAGGGAGCGGAGCACCGGCCCACTTGGCCCGGGCAAGTTCTTTCCTCTGGTGGTCGCCACCATTTATCTGTTGTAGTAGAGAGAGAGAGTGCATTTTCCTTTTTAAAGAGAGAGACTGGGGGTTACGTTCTGAATGGGGAAGAAGATGAAGCTGTTCTAATTTTAATTTCATTTTTCAAGAAATTAGATTTTTAATTTTCAATTTCTTTTTAAATTTTTAAATTTTTCGTTTTACATTATTTTATTGGTAAAATATGAGATATCCCTACGTTGAAAGATACTTGAGAAGCAGTTATATCAAATCTCCATCTATTTTTAGCTTGATTTGTAAATTATCTAAACATTATTTTTATTTATATATATGAAGCTCTCAATTTCAAAGTTATTAATTGACAAAACCGAAAAAGAAACCTTTAAAGTGACTGCCCTAGAGTCCAAATAGTTTTTTTTTTTTTAAATGGAGGAGGATAATTACAAAATAAGTTTTGAAATTTGTCGATTTCTTTAATCTTTTCTCAAGCTATTGAGTTGCTTATATGAAATTGGGCTCGTGAAATCTAAGCCACAAAATAGGTATAGAATCCAATTTTGCAACCCTAAGTTGTTTATAAGTATTTTAGTTTATGGTTTTTATTTTTTTATTTTATTTACTAATTTTTTTATTATTTAATTTGCTTTTTAAATCCGATATTAAGTTTTTATATAAGTGAAGAGCTTAAAGCTGGCTACAAAAATGGGCATGAGTTTTTCTAGGATATTAATGTGTTTTGGTTATATTGGTCAGGTCGGGTATGAGTCATTAATTTTAGATTGCGTGAAAATGGGTCAAAATAGGTTAAATGAGTTAATACGATTCAAATTATTTTCAACTCAACCTACCCATTTGATGACCTTAGTGAAAATCGGCGCCGGTGATGGAGCCTCTAGGCCGGTATACATATCCAAACAGGGCAAGAAATAAAATGGGCTCAACTGGGCCTCTTTTGGGCTCTAAACGAAATCCTTTTTCAAATAAATCCAACTAGGCTCAAGCCTATTAAAAGAATAAGGGTAAAAAAATAAGGGAAGGTCTAAAGCGTTATTACTTTCTTTTCTCTCCTTTTTTTTCTTGATTTATTTACTTAAAAGTGTATGTTTGACGTATTAACAAAAATTCAGGTGTCAACGTATCCTATAACAAGCAACAGTATGTGAGATTTTAAGAGTGTATTTTAGCAGAAATAAACTAAGAAGTATCGACACTAATATGCGACACGATAGGACACGCCGACACGCATTTTAAAAAATAGAGAATTCCAACATATTGATAAATTATCATTTTTATAATTATTTTGATTATATTAATCTGATTTATATTCACAAATAAATAAATAATAAAGAAAGTCTAGAATGAATATACACTAAAAATCATGAGTCATGAGAGTAGACTAGGTTTTTCTTCATTCTTTCTTTATTTATTTTTTATTTTTTATTTTTTTACATATAGTTATATTTTGACCATTCATTTATTAAAAAATTTTAAAATTGACCCAGTATGTGTCAAGAGTTCTAGACTTGCGTGTTGAGAGAATTGACCGCGTCTCGGATTTTTCAACACTTGTTGATCACATGTCAGAGCGTATCGAACACGTGTTGAAGTATCAAACACGACACGAAAGCTTTTGAAGAATATTGATACTTCCTAAGAAATAACAGTCCAAGCTAGGAAATGAAATGCATTTGCATCGTGCCTGGTCTAAAGAAGGTAAAACAGTTGCGGTTAGCAACCTCTTAAATAGGCAAAAGCTGATAATGCCAGGGTCCCTACCTCGATTTCGTTCGAGTATGGGCGAAAATTTTCTGTTAAGATCAGTTCCTTTAAAAAGCCAAGCGTGCTTACAAATTTGCGAGTGATCTCCTAGGCAAAAGTTTTAAGAAAGCTCTACAGTTAAAAAAAAATGAAGAAGAAGTGAGAATATCTTTCAATTTTAGGCCAGATATATAAATTTCCAAAATTTATAGGTTGAATCTAAAATTCGAGAGACTCAATTGAACATTTCAGAACACAATAAGCATTGAATTATCAAAAAAGAAACATGAGTACTCAATTTATGAACGAGCACAACGTCAGGGACTAGACAACATTAATATTATGTGACGACATCTATTTATTTTGACTCCGATATGAGACGGATATGATGGACAGACAAGTCTACATGCCAGACATATTGACATGTGATCTGGTGTTACAATTTGTAAAAATCACATCATCCTTTTGAGATGACATTAGTGATGACACTCGATTTGGAGGCAACTACATAACATTACCCCCGTAAACACCAAAAACAGCAGCAGTGCCGGGAAATATGTGATGCGAAATCGTCGCAAGGTTCTACTTTTCCCAGGCTGCGCCTGCCGTCCTTGGGCTGGTTCTTGCAAAACTTGGTGATCCAAGCTATATAGGACCTCCGTCTCGTCGTCCAGTTCCACCATGTCGGAGTCCAACTCTTCGTAGCAATTCAGCAACGTCCGGATGTTTTCAACAATAGCGACCAAGTTGAATACGGAAACCAGTAAAGAGAGGGCGCATGGAATCCATATCAATTTACACTTGATCTCTGTCGAGGATGACATGGTAGAAGAAAAAATCACACCTTGGAAGACGAAGTAGAAATTCGTGAATTGGAGGGTCCTATTGATGAGGTTCGTGATACGGCCTTCTTGCCACCTAATGGCCTCATTAAGTTTCTCGATGCTCTTTTCAACTTGCTCGCGATCTCGTTCTGGCCGTTGGTTCGCCATTACGTATGCTCTCTCTCTATCGGTGTTTGTGTAGGACTTGGGGCCACTGAGCGACAGAGGGAAAGGTAGAAAGGGCGTCTTCAGCAATGCCTTCATGATCCATATCGGCATAGATATAGGTTGTAACCCATGTGTATGTTCGATTAAATTACATCTAGCGACCATAGAAGTACTTGCCGAGACAAAGTCATTTAAACATATAGAAATTAGGGTTTCCAGAATATGTGCCAATTTTGATCAAGGAACATGTGTAACGCGTCTGTGTAACGCGTCCTAGAGCTCGTTCACATCGGTGCTCCAGTTGCTGCTCACAACCGAAGAATAATTTGAATGATTCAAAACAACAATTAATTAAAAAGTGTGAGAGTAAGGCGAGAGGAGAATATCCTTCGTCTAGGGTTTTATCCAAAACAATAATTAGTTGAAAAATGTCCCCGTTGACTTATGGCTCTTTGTGTCATCTATTGGTTTGACCAGATGCTCAGTTGTAGTGATAAAAGGGTCACACTGCCTTCCAAGAGATTATAAGTTCAAGCCATATCACGAGTAAAATTTCTAATCAGCTTGTATCGGGGCATCTGCATCTAAGAGCGGACTAGGTAGTTATGGCTTAAATAAAACATTTCATAGCAGTTGTGAGACTCTTAGGGCGCCCATGGCAATGTTTTTTTTCTTTTATTCCCCATAATAGAAAAAGAATAGAAATCGGTTTGGTAACATTAATTAATTTTTCTAGATTTGGAATAGAAATAAGAAGTAGAAAAAAAAAAAAAACAACTTCTTGTTCTCGGGAATAATTTCTAGAAATAAGTCATTTTTTTCTTTTCTTCTTCTTCCTCTCCGCTCACCGTCCCCCTGTTGCCATCGTCGGCCCCCATTGCACGCCCACTATTGGCCGCCACTGTTCGTTGGTGGCAAGGAAGAAGAAGAAAAGAAAAAGAGAAAAAAATCTTAAAAAATTAAAAGAAATTTTACATTACAAAACAATTTGTGAACTATGCTAAACACATTCATTTTCTTTTTTTATTCCGAAAATGAAAAATTTTATATAGTTACTAAACACGTTCTTTTACTTATAAATTCTTATAGGGAATAAAAATTGAAAATGACTATTTCCAAAAGGAAATTGTTCCATGAAACAGAAATGTTACAAAACAAGCGCTTATAATAATGTCTAGAGGGCTATTTGCACTTATTGCTCCTTCTGCCCTTTTACTTGTCATCATCTACAATGTTATCTCTATTGCAAACTGTGTGATTTGTCTCGCTTTTTACTATTTTCCACTGCAACGTTTCATCGAATTACTTAATAGCAAGGACCCTAAGTAATGGAAATCGCGCCCATGCTTCCTCCAAATTATCGCGCATGAATGGCAAAGTCAACTGGCAATCGCTTTGCTCATTTTTGGCCCCCGGGTAATACCTCCTTGCGCTAAAAAAAATAGACAAGAAAAAGACCCACAACCGACCAACGGCCGTTGGGACATTATGTTTCACAAAGAGCGCGTCAGATTTCCGTTAGTGCTTTGTCGACCAGTTGGGTCAATCTGTAATCATTCTGATCATTCCTCTTTGGCGTGCCAGCTGGAGTTCACGTGTAGATGGAATCCACCAACGGCCGTTGGGACATTTTGTTTCACAAAGAGCGCATCAGATTTCCGTAGTGCTTTATCGACCGGTTGGATCAATCTGTAATCATTCTGATCATTCCTCTTTGGCGTTTACGTGTAGATGGAATCCTACCATAAGAGCGCGAATGGCGTTTTCTAAAGAATTATTACGAAAAAAAAAAAAAAATTATTACGAAAGTTCTTCCCTAATAGTTAGGGGTGGCAAATGGGTGGGTCGGATCAGGTATGGGTCGAGTCGAAAATGGGTTGACCTTTATTTGACCTATTTAACCCATTTTGACCCATATTCTTGTAGTGTAAATCTAGTAACCCATACTCGACCCAACCCGTATTGCTAAAAATTATTAATATTCTAGGAAAACCCACTTTTACTATATGCTAATTAGATTAAAACTTTAAATTAAATTAAAAATAGTAAATAAAATTTTAAAAAAAAAGTTCAAAAAAACCTATAAATTGAAATATTTATAAAAAAAAAAAAAATTAGACTATGCACATGCTTCTCTTATTTGAAGTGAACATACCATTTTTTTTTTGTCAGTCCTACGCTAATCCTACTCTAACACTCACTCTCACACTTTTGCCATGCCTCCTTGCAAGGCGTGGGAGTCGAAACCCACTCCTGAAATGAAATCATCCCCACCCCAATCCCCCCTGAGAAGGTGGGGATTTGAACCTCCAACCTCCCCCTTCCAAGATGGAAGGAATAACTAAAAACTGTAACATGAAAAAAATTTAACTAAACCTAAAAAAGCTCATTTTTATGACTTTTTTATTAAAAAAAATATTGTTAAAATATTTTTATGCAATACAAATTTAATGGGAAATTTTTATAATTCTTTTTAAAATATTTTTAACAAAATCAAATTTTAAATTTTTTAAAATTATTTTTATTTTTAAAATATAATTTTTAATTTTTAATAATTATTTTTTCTTTTTCTCTTTTCTCTTTTCTTTTTTCTTCTTCTTCGGCAGGTCGCTGGCCACGACGACAATCGGCGACCGGCCACAGGTGAGATCGAGCTCGCTGGCGTCGAGTGGGGCTCGATCTCACCGATCTGGCAAGGCCAAGGCTCGAGCTCACCGGCTTCGGGCGAGGCTCGATCTCACCGATTTGGCAAAGCCGAGGCTTGAGCTCGCCGGCTTCAGGCGAGGCTTGATCTCACCGATTTGGCGAGGCCGAGGCCCCGCCCAATGCCGGCGAGATCGAGTCTTGCCAGTTGTTGGCGAGGTCGAGCCTCACTGGATCTGGCGAGACTCGAGCTCGCCGGCGTCGGGCGAGGCTCGATCTCGCCGATCTAGCGAGGCTGAGGCCCCACCCGACGCCTGCGAGGTCGACTCTCGCCAGTCTCGCCTATCGTCGGCAACCTGTCGGCGAGTTGCCGACGAGCTCGAGCCTCGCCTAGCCTGTCACCGGCCGGCCACCGACTAAGGAAGGAAGAAAAAGAAAGAAAAAATAATTGAAAAATAATTATAATTTCGATTTTTTATAAAAAGAAAGAACATTTTTATAAAGTTAAAAAATGATATGGATTTAAACTTTAAAGTGAGTTTCCTAAGAACCCATTTCTTATTGTGTTTAACTTTCACTTGACCCATTTCTGACCCATATTTAACTTTCACTTGACCCATATATGACCTATTTAACTAAAAATGGGTCATAATATGAGTTTATGATCCATTTTGCTAGCTCTACTAATAACCCGTACAACTTCACGTCAAGTTCTCCAGGCAAATGTTCTATTTAAATATTGACATAGTTGAGGATTTCGGCCGATGAAAATGTCGAGAAGTGCTTTGACAAGAAACGTCACGACTAACTATTTGAAAATGATCTATGATCTGATATATATATATATATATATATATATAAATCTTATGAGATGCTTATCTAAGGCAACACAATAAACATAATATCAAATATAATCAATCAACTATATACGCTTGAAAGATATGCAGAATCAAGTAAACATCTTAATTTTGTTAACATCGTGAGTTGTAACAAATCAACTGGAGCTTGAAAAATAATCCGAAAATCTTCAATTGCCATGAAATCAAATAGCAGAAATGGTTGAAACTAGCAATGCACAATGTCTGGCATGATCGATCTGTAGCATGGCTGCACATGGGATGTGTGGTGAGACAACAAGATTTTATGTTGATCATCTGACAGTGATGGTTTTGATGGTGGTGTTGGCTTCTCGAAATGAGAAGTGGAAAGTCGAAAATCAAAGGCATTGGAGCTGAACAACATGCGTCCTTTGCGGTTGACTTTGCTGTCAAGGTAGAAACTGAACAAGCACGGCCGATATTGGTGTGGCTATAGCAAGTGGAATGAGTCAGGCTTTACTGAGCGAAAGTTATCATGTGAAATTGCGTTTTTGTGACATCAAAAAATACCTCCATGAAAGAGAAAAGCTCGACTGTGTTATGTCGCAACACAACTACTGTGGCACTTACTCATATGGGAATGAGCCATGGCGCTTACTCAAATGGAAATGAGACACTTGGATTAACACTATCAAGCAGGGGAAGTGCACTAGAGTTGCCTTAGGCAAGAGATTCTGATTCAAAATTGAGAACAATAATGCGGAAGAGATTAATATGGGATTTGTCAATATTTAGATATATATATAATGAAAAATACTTCAACATATTTATAGACTTCATGAGATAATTATCGAAGGTAACAAGATAAGCATAAAATCAAATATAATCAATCAAGGATATGCACTATTAAAAGAGATATATGCAAAATCAAGTAAATATCTTAATATTGCTATCAAGTGAGCTACTTGTGACTTTATCTATTGAATTTATTCTTCATAGACAATAAACCACATTGTAAAATTAGCTTTCATGAAAAGCTTCAGTCATTTTTCTTTGTAGAAGGTTGCCATTTTTTTAAAAGGAAAGTCGTTGATCAAATATAGATTCATACATAAATGTAAAATGATGTAGAAATCACTAGAAAAAGAAAATTAGAAGAGCCATAATTTTTGTATGACACTCACTTTGGCATAAAAACTTATTTCCATATCACTTGAGTGCCATTTTTTTTTTTAAATATAATCACTTAGGTATCAACTCAAATTTGAAATGTTGGAAATCTAACGTGCCAATATTTAATCATTTTTTCGATTCGACGTGGCTCCCTGGCAATCTGACTTGATATACAAAGCACAAATGACGTTGCTAAACACGTTTGTCCCAAAACCCTAATTCATGCAATAGAGAACCCTAATTACTGTGATTAGGGTTTGGGCCAGATCTGGATGGTGATGGTCGGCCGCTAGATTTGGATGGTGGTGGTCGGCCATGGACAGCAGCTCGTCCACATCGCTACCTTCGTCTACAACCGTGCCCTCATCCACAAAAGCTACCAAAAGGGACGTAAGCAGCGTTTAGATAGAAAGATAATGACGATTATAGAAGAGAGACATGGGACCAGAGAAGGAACATAGAGAATAGTGGCAAGCGAGCCGAGCTCGAGAGGCTGTGCAGAGACAAAGCCACCATTGCTCGACACTCTAGAAGGAGAAAATTATTAGTCACAGTTGCATTTGCCACAAAGCAGTCTACGCGTCTGAAACCAAGACCAAAAGAAGAGGACGACGACCAAGAAGAGAGCAAACTAATGTTTTTTGCGACCACTTGCAGTCTATTTTGCGGTGGCAAGCAAAAATTACTGTACAGATCTGGCTAAGCTTCGAACTCACATGGTTATATTGTTTAAATTAAATCATGTTCATGTTAAACGAGTGAAACCCAAAAAGACTTGATTGCTGCATCTGCCTTCGACATTCCTCTCTCTTCCGTCTTCATATCAGAGAACAGTACTGACAAGGTAGTAATGCCGCTCATCCAATAAGCAAAAGAATCTTATTATCTGTTTTAGGTCATTGATGCTTGCTTTGTGGCAGAATCTTTCGACTTGAGTTGTGCAGCTCATTGGATGAAATACTTTATCTTGTAGATGTGAATATACGTCACTGCTAGTAAATTCATCCATGCCGCTATTTGGGGCTAATTTTGTCAAAAATAGTTCTTTTCCAATGGTATATTCTGCAATGCCTTGTTGTAATCTTGTATAAATCCTTGCGATATAGGTTCCCAACTGTTGGGGAGAGCTCGGATATAACAATTCACCACGGCCAAACGCAATCCAGGATCAATTTCTCCCCCGATACTAAATCAACTTAAAAAACTCTTCACCCCCAGCAACAACCAGCAATGTATAGCCTCACAAAATGCAAATATAATACTGAAATGATAAGTAGACAAAGCAAATAACGACACCAAGGATTTAACGTGGAAAACCCGATGCGGGAAAAACCACGGACCGCCCAAAAACATCCACTAATCACCAAGAATAGCAGGATACACAAAGTATTCTTCTCTAGTCACACACTAGAGGTTCAACATCAACATTACAATCATCTTCTTCTCACCACATAGGTGGATAAAAAAGGTTTTGAGCAAGAAAACCTTAACTGCAACTGGAGAATTCGGAGACGGTTCTCGACGAACAAAAACCATCAACTCGTAGCCCTCGGTCTCACGAACAACATACTGAAATTTGAGCCGATTCCGACAATATTTGGCCTTCGAATCAAAGCCGCAAAATTGCAAGCTTTTTCTTTTCTTCTATTCTCCCTTCGGTGGTTTTTCTTCTCTCTCTCACTTTTCTTCTTTTGGATGCGCACACCCCACGTACGACAACTCCCTTCTTTTTGTTCTTTTTCTTTTCTTTTTGTTTTTTTTCTTTTTCTTTTAATGATGGCTGGGCCCCACATGCAGGTGGACCCAGCCAACAAATCTCCCCCTCCACCTCATGTGGGGAGGTTTGTCATGCCCGCTTTTCTTCTACAAGTGTCAAGCTTCATCACGGGCAAGGCTTTGGTCATCATGTCGGACTTATTGTTGTCGGTATGGACTTTCTCAAGTAGGAAGAGCTTCTCTTCTAACTTTTCTCGAATCCAATGATACTTCACATCAACATGCTTCGACCTAGAATGAAACACCGGATTCTTGCTAAGATGGATGGCACTCATGCTATCGCAATATAGAACAAATTTCTCTTGCTTCAAGCCCAACTCTTGTAGGAATTTTTGCATCCACAAAAGTTCTTTACCTCCTTCGGTAATAGCAATATATTCCGCTTCAGTTGTAGACAAAGCAGTACATTTTTGCAATCTCGATTGCCATGAAACAGCTCCCCCTGCAAATATTATTATAAAACTCGATGTGGATTTTCGAGAATCAACATCACCGGCATAGTCCGCATCCGAGTAGCCACTCAACTCAGGCTCCGCATTTCCATAACATAGGCAAAGTGTAGAAGTGCCTCTAAGATATCTCAAAATCCATTTAACAGCGATCCAATGCTCCTTACCTGGATTAGAGAGAAATCTACTCACAACACCAACTGCATGAGCAATATCGGGTCTTGTACAAACCATGGCGTACATCAAAACTACCCACGACCGATGCATAAGGAATATTCATCATCTCAACCTTCTCTTTCTCACTTGAAGGACACTCATTACTACTCAACTTGAAATGGCCTGCAAGTGGAGTACTCAACGGTTTACATGTGCTCATGTTGAATCTTTCAAGCACCTTTTCAATATACTTCTCTTGAGATAACCACAATTTCTTATTCTTCCTGTCACGAGTAATTCTCATGCCTAAGATTTGCTTAGCCAAACCTAGGTCTTTCATTGCAAAAGCTTTACTCAACTCATTCTTCAAGCTCTTGATTTTCTTGGCATCATGCCCAACAATCAACATATCATCCACATAAAGTAGGAGAATAAGAAAATCATTATCTGAGAATCTTTTCATAAAGACACAAGAATCGGAGTTTGTCTTACCGTATCCTTGTTCTTCCATGAATGACTCAAACTTCATATACCATTGCCTTGGCGCTTGCTTGAGACCATATAAGCTTTTCCTCAATCTACATACAAGGTGCTCATTGCCTTTAACTTCAAAACCCTCCGGCTGCTCCATATATATCTCTTCTTCTAGGTCTCCATGAAGAAAAGCTGTCTTTACATCAAGTTGTTCAATTTCTAAATTTAAACTAGCGGCCAACCCAAGAACAACTCGAATAGAAGACATCTTTACAACCGATGAAAAAATCTCTTCGAAGTCTATGCCCTTCTTTTGACGAAAGCCCTTCACAACAAGTCTAGCCTTATATCGTGGTTGTAAACTATTTTCTTCCGTCTTCAACTTGTACACCCACTTATTTGTGAGTGTTCTCTTACCTTTAGGCAACTTCACCAATTCAAATGTGTGATTCTCATGCAAGGATTTAAGCTCCTCTTGCATAGCTTCATGCCACTCATTCTTTTGTTCACATGATATAGCCTCTTCATAAGTTTGTGGCTCTCCTGCATCAGTGAGTAACACATACTCATGTGGCAAATATTTTTGAGAAGGCCTACGCTCTCTTTCAGATCTTCTAACTTGAGGTAGGATAGATTGCTCTTGCTCAGCTATTTCACCTGTCTCAACTGAAGAATCAACATTATGTGAGGACTCACCATCTTCATGATTTCCATGCACTTCTCCCCCATAATTTCTATCAACATTAGAAATATTTGGGCTGAAACTAACTGAACGTTGAGCTGTATTCTTTGGTCTCTCTGCCTTGTCAATGTCTTCAATAGTTTGATACTCACAAAACACAACATCTCGGCTTCTAATGACTTTCTTTGTAACTGGATCCCATAACCTGTAGCCAAACTCTTCATGTCCATAACCTAAGAAGATACACTGTTTAGACTTGTCATCAAGCTTTGATCTTTCATCTCTTGGAACATGCACAAAAGCACGACAACCGAACACTTTTAGATGGCTGTAGGAAACATCTTTGCCACTCCAAACTCTTTGAGGAACATCCCCCTTAAGAGGAACTGATGGAGATAGATTTATCAAGTCCACTGCTGTTCTCATTGCTTCACCCCAAAATGACTTAGGCAACTTCGCATGAGAAATCATACACCGAATTCG
Source organism: Eucalyptus pauciflora (assembly GCA_007663325.1). Lineage (NCBI taxonomy): Eukaryota > Viridiplantae > Streptophyta > Magnoliopsida > Myrtales > Myrtaceae > Eucalyptus > Eucalyptus pauciflora. The sequence continues at coordinate 3,170,145 of VMYD01000056.1, forward strand.
ATCATTAATTGTCCGGTTCATTCTTTCTGCTACTCCATTATGCTGTGGTGTTTTTGTAACAGTCTTCTCAAGCTTGATACCATAATCTCTGCAATAATGTTCAAATGGGCCTCTATATTCACCACCGTTGTCAGCCCGAACACATTTCAGCTTCTTCCCGGTTTCTCTCTCCACATTGACATGAAATTGCTTGAAAACCGCAAGTACCTGATCTTTAGATTTCAAAGCAATAGCCCACACTTTTCTAGAACAGTCATCAATAAATGTCACAAAATATAATGCACCTCCAAGAGTTCTAGCATCCATGCAACAAACATCAGTGTGAACCAAATCAAGTACATTTGATTTCGTGTGTGGAGAGGAACTATGAAATGAGAATCTATGTTGCTTACCTGTAAGACAATGAGTGCATTCCTTTAGATTTTTGTCCTTCAAAGATAAAAGGTTCTTTCTAGCAAGAGTTTCAAGTCCTTTCTTGCTAAGATGACCCAGCCTCATATGCCATAAATCAACCGAGGGATCCTCCACTGCATTTACCTCTTCTTTAATCAAGTCAGCTTGCATGGTGTAGAGAGAGCCTGTCTTCTTACCCTTTGCCACTACCATGGAACCTTTAGTCAACTTCCATTTGCCATCAAAGAAGGAATTACAATAACCATCATCATCTAAGGCACCCGTAGAGATCAAGTGAAGTCGAATATCCGGAACGTGTCTCACATTTTTCAAGAGCAAATTACATCCGACATCGGTTTCCAAATAAACATCTCCCATGCCAATAACCTTGGAAACATCACTATTTCCCATCCTAATATAACCAAAGTCGCCGCTACGATAAGAAACAAAGTAATCACGCCGTGAGGTGACATGAAAAGAAGCTGCAGAATCAACAACCCACATAGAGTCTTGGCATGTAAGATTCACACATCCGTCATCACATACGAACACAATATCGCCATCGGATGCAACCGCTGTTGTAGCTTGTTTCTCTTCTTTCTTTTGATCTCCATTTCTATCATGGAATCTATCTCTCTTTGGCAACCAACACTCTTTTGCATAATGTCCCATTTTGCCGCAATTATAACACTTGACACTCCTTCTCGGTCTTGATTTCGATCTTCCTCTTGACTTGCCTCGGGTATCATTTCTTTGAAACCTTCTTGATTGACTTCTCGCCCTGTTTTCTATAACAAGAGCATCCGATGTAGAAGCATAATTCAAGCCTTTTCTTCTTGTTTCTTCATTGAACAAACTTTCTTTAACCATGCTCATAGAAAGCACACCAAAAGGAGCTGAGTTGTTTAATGCCACAACCAAGGTGTCCCAACTATCAGGAAGAGTACCAAGTAATAAGCACGCTTGCAATTCATCACCAAGATCAATCTCAAGATTTGTCAGTTGATTTACAATATTTTGAAATTCACTCAAATGTTCCGCCATATTACTCCCTTCCTTGTATCTCAAATTCACAAGTCGCTTAACTAGAAGAGCTTTATTTTGTGGAGTTTTTCTCTCATAGAGATCTTGTAATTCTTTCCACAAAGTGTCCGCCTTCGTTTCTTGAGCAACGTGATGGAACACACTATCATCAATCCATTGTCGGATAAACCCAACAGTTTTCCGATTCATTCTCTCCCATTCTTTGTCTTCCTTATCTCCTTTGGCTTCATCACCCTCAATAGGATCAAATAAGTCTTTGCAATATAACACATCTTCCATCCGAGGCTTCCAAATAGAAAAATTCGAGGCATTTAACTTAAACATGGTGCTGCTGGTTTCTTCCATTTAACACTAAAATTTCAACCTTAGCTCTGATACCACTTGTTGGGGAGAGCTCGGATATAACAATTCACCACGGCCAAACGCAATCCAGGATCAATTTCTCCCCCGATACTAAATCAACTTAAAAAACTCTTCACCCCCAGCAACAACCAGCAATGTATAGCCTCACAAAATGCAAATATAATACTGAAATGATAAGTAGACAAAGCAAATAACGACACCAAGGATTTAACGTGGAAAACCCGATGCGGGAAAAACCACGGACCGCCCAAAAACATCCACTAATCACCAAGAATAGCAGGATACACAAAGTATTCTTCTCTAGTCACACACTAGAGGTTCAACATCAACATTACAATCATCTTCTTCTCACCACATAGGTGGATAAAAAAGGTTTTGAGCAAGAAAACCTTAACTGCAACTGGAGAATTCGGAGACGGTTCTCGACGAACAAAAACCATCAACTCGTAGCCCTCGGTCTCACGAACAACATACTGAAATTTGAGCCGATTCCGACAATATTTGGCCTTCGAATCAAAGCCGCAAAATTGCAAGCTTTTTCTTTTCTTCTATTCTCCCTTCGGTGGTTTTTCTTCTCTCTCTCACTTTTCTTCTTTTGGATGCGCACACCCCACGTACGACAACTCCCTTCTTTTTGTTCTTTTTCTTTTCTTTTTGTTTTTTTTTTTCTTTTAATGATGGTTGGGCCCCACATGCAGGTGGACCCAGCCAACACCAACACATCACCAACAGCTGCGTCTGCAAGTTCTGATATGTATGGTGCTGCAGTGTTGGATGCATGTGAGCAGTTAAAGGCACGCATGGCGCCAGTTGCTGCACGGAAGAATTTCAGTTCTTTTGCTGAGGTATATCCATTGTGCTGAGATAATTATGTGAAAATCATATTAACATGGACAAGTGCTGAACTTAATATGTAAGAACTTCTCTATACGAGTTTCTTAACCGCTATAGTTCGAATCAATCTGCTAATCCACTCAATTTTTTGGTCCGAAACACGAGTTTAAATATAAAGCTGCTAAAAGCTGTTTGCTTATTAGATTCTGCATGTCTTTTTTTTTTTTTGGTAAGGTAAATGGTATTATAGCTTTGAACAAAATTACAAGAAAACTCGACCGGCTCCTAATCTTGCACTCTCGATACAAATGCAGGGAGAGTGGAAGGGAGCACAATCAAGAAGCCGGAAAAGAAGAACAACACGAACTAAACAGAGCAAGGACCGAAGGTCCAAGAGAGACAACAAAGAGCTAAGACTAGCAAAGACCCTCCGTTGCCAAAAGAGAAGCCAACATCCAAACACCGAAAAGGCGGGATGTTGAAGGACGTCGATCTAAGCATGCTCCTGTCGATCGCTGAAGATAGCTGGGTGGAAGCCCCAACTCCGCTGGAGACGTCTATTCCTCGGGATATCAGGGATATTAGAAAAACTTGCAGCTTTGTCCTTCACACTTTTGATAATGTGATTTTTTATTGAAGTAAGGACGACTGACTCTCCACGGAAGATAACAGCATTCCTTTTCTTCCAAATGATATAGCACATAGCAGCAAAAGAATGCCGTGCTATAATGTCAAAAAATTCTTTGCCTTTGAGGAACCGCATAGCCCAGAGGAGATTATCCTTCCAAGGCCTAGGACGCCAGGGAAGATTGCAACGAGTGGCCCAGAAGTAAGCGACAGAAGCCGTTAGATGGCAATCAAAAAATAAGTGGTCAGTGGAATCAGGGACCTCATTGCAAAAAGCACAGGTGGTGTAGTCAATTCTACCATATGATAGAAGGAGTTGCTGTGTAGGTAAACGATTTTTAGCAATCAACCAGAGAATGAATTGGAACCTGGGAGTAATGTCTCTTGCCCAAATGAGAGAAGCCCAAGGAGCAGGGGGTCTCTTCCTTCTGAGGCGGTCCCATGCGGACCCAATGGTGAAGCAACCTGAATGGTGCCATCTCCAGGAAAAGCAGTCCGGAGAGGAGTTAGGCGCCGGAGAAGAGAGACCCCAGCTCAATAGCAGGAGGCGCGTGGAACAACCCAGGGGTGAAAGAAGATCCGCCACCACTGCATTTTCTGGAAGCCTGGATCTCCGGATAATTGGTTCCGGTAATAAGATGTGAAGAGGCCCTTTCGGATGCCAGTGGTCATACCACAGGGAAACTGAGAGGCCATTCCCAATTTTCCAAAGGAAAGATAGGCGAGACTCGCTTCTTAATTGCAAAATCTTCTTCCAAGCCCAAGAACAAACTGTGGGAGTGGTGGCGATCCAAAAGTTTTGCCACTTTAAGAAGTTGGAATGAATCCAACGACACCACAGGGATACCTTGTCCGTGAAAAGGATCCAGATATACTTCATCATAGCCGCTTTGTTACAGTCTCTTAATTTTCGGATGCCGAGACCTCCTTCATTTTTTGGCAAACAAATGTCTTCCCAAGAGACCTTTGCCCCTCCCTTACCGAGATCAGCACCTTTCCATAAGAATTGGCGCAACACTTGTTCAATGTCGTTTAGGACCGAGATTGGTAAGGTGAAAACACTCGACCAGAAAGCCTGAATTGAATGTAGGACTGACTTGATTAGTTGAAGTCTTCCAACATAGGAGAGTAGGCGATGGGCCCAAGACTTGGCTCTAGAAGTAATCCGCTCAATCAAGGCAATACAATCAGTCTTTCGAAGCCTAGAGGAAATAATAGGTACTCCAAGGTAACACACCGGAAATGAACCTTCATGAAATCCAAAGGCTAGCAATATGTAGTTGCGGATAGTCGGAGAGCCTCCTGAAATGAAGACTTCACTCTTGTTCTTGTTTGGAAGTAATCCACTCCAAGAGGAGAATAAGTCAAGTCCTTTCTTCAGCAATGTGATGGAACCCCAATCTGCCTGGCTAAACAGGAAAACATCATCTGCAAAGAACATGTGAGAAAGCCTAACCGATTTGCATCGCCAGAAATATTTGAAATCTGCATGGGATGTGCGAGCACTCAATATTCCCGAAAATACCTCCATTACTAGGGTAAAGAGGTAAGGGGACATGGGGTCACCCTGGCGAAGGCCCCTCCCGCTTGAGAAGAATCCGTGCAGCTCACCATTAATCGAGATCGAGTACTTGGGGGTCCGGACGCACACCATAATTAGCCTGATCATAAACTGAGGGAATCCAAAGGCTAAGAGTGTCAACTGAAGGAAGTCCCAGTCGACAGTGTCGTAGGCCTTTTGGAAATCCACCTTAACAGCACATTTAGGGAGATAGGGTTGCAGGTGGAAGCCAGCAAAAAGTTCCTGGGCAATCAGAATATTATCTCTAATCCTCCTACCTTTTACAAAGGCATTCTGCACCGGATCTACCACATCTCCCAAGACCGAAGCCAAGCGATTTGATAAGATTTTCGTGATGACCTTATAGATAGTATTGCAGCATGCGATTGGTCTGTAGTCTGTGACCGCACACGCATTTGGCACTTTTGGAACTAAGGTGAGGATAGTATTATTTACCTCCTTGAGGAGCCGCCCGGAGGAAAAAAATTCCTTGACCGCGTCGAGGACAGATGGGCCAACTATATCCCAATTACTCTTGAAGAATTCCACTGTGAACCCGTCAGGGCCTGGGGCTTTACCTCTCGGGAGAGAGAAAAGTGTACCATGAATTTCCATATCAAGAACTGGCCTAGAAAGAGTACTGACCTGGTCCATAGTCAAAGGCCTTCGGATGTAATTTGTAACCTCCTGTAAGGAGGGCTTAGACAGGGCTGAGTGAGGAGCAAGCAAGTCAGTGAAGAAAGAAACAAAGACCTGCGGAACCATAAGAGGGTCAGTGATCAACTCCCCCGCCATATTTTTAACCGATAAAATCCTATTACGGAGTTCTCTCTTCTTGACCGAGAGGTGGAAAAATCTTGTATTACTATCGCCTTCTTTAAGCCACCGAATTCTGGACTTTTGCCTGTAGAAGGATTCTTCATCACGGCGCAAGTCCACGAAGTTACGGCGTCGTGTCTGCTCAAGCTTAGCCAATTGTGGGTTCTGCGGATCAAGGACCAGTTCAGTCTGTACCAACCGAAGGCTCTCCCTAGCTTCCTCCGCTCTAGCTGAGATATTGGAGAAAGTGTCCCTGTTAAGTTGCTTAAGTCTGCCCTTGAGCAATTTCAGCTTGGAAACTAGTTTGTACATAGAAATGCCCTGAAGGTGTGAATCCCAAACCTGTTGCACAATAGAGGTAAAGTTTGGATGCTCCGACCAAAAGTCAAAGTATTTGAAGGGTCTTCGCCTAATCACCGGGTCAAGAATTCTGACCACCATGGGAGAGTGATCAGAAATGCCTGGATTGAGGAAGGATGATTCAGAGAAAGAGAACTCAAAGTTCCATTTGGAATTTACCAAGACTCTATCGATTTTCCTCATTTTTCTAGCTTGGCCAGAAGACGTCGACCAAGTGAACCGAAGGCCTACGAATCTAAGATCCTCTAATTCTGACTGGGCTAGGCAATTGGCGAATTCATCAAAGTACGGGATCCAGGCATTAGAGCCCCCAATTCTGTCAGATGGATCTTTTAAGGCATTAAAATCTCCAGCAACAAGCCAGGGTGAATCCTGCAGAAGATTACTCATATGTAGGAGGTTTGCCCAAAGAGGACGGCGTCGTAAGAAGGAGTGTTCACCATACACAACTGATAGGCAGCAACACTTTCCAGAGAGATTGATGGTTACCCGTCCGTGGATAGCCTGGTCGGTGATGTCTATAGATTCAAATCTTATAACGTCTGGGTTCCACCCAACCCATATCCGTCCCTTAGGAGAGTACTCATAATTTGCGACCCAATTCCAGCCAGTAAGCAAAAACGAGGACAAAGAATCGAAATTCGCTTCAGAGACTTTCGTCTCAACAAGACCAACAAAAGAAAGATTATATTTCGAAACTAACTTTCTAACTTCCGCCCGCCTTAACGGGTCATTAAGGCCCCTAATGTTCCATATTCATATATACATGAAGAAATAGAGAAGGTCACCTACCTCTTTTAGAGGCCTTTTTCTTCGCCGGCACGGACTTGGGATCCAAGGATGGGGCCGGGTCGGGGCGAAGTAACAGCAGCTTATCCTGGACAGTAGCCAAATTAGTCACAGGAGAGGATGTTGGGGATGGGCACCCAACCGAAAGAAGGTCCTCATCTTCAATTCCAGCGTGCACGCTAGAAATTTCATCAGAGTATTCCGCTTGCTCAAATGTGGCAGCCTGTTTCGGTCTTGCTACCGAGGAACCTGTACGCGCAATGGAAGGAGCAAGGGGGATACCGACCGGCTTTCGAGGCATAAGAGGTGGGCCCGATTTCTGGGCAGTCCCTTTCAATTTCAGCGAGCCGTCATCAGAAGGCTGGGCCAGGCTGAGGGAGGCCGCCTCTTTCGGGATCTTCTTCTTCTTAGTCATGACCTGTTGCCACGATGAGTCCACAGCAGGGGTCGGAAGAAGAGATTGGGAGTGAAGGTCCTTCTCCTGGCGGGGAGGACAATCGGAGGCAACAGGCGCAGCTCCAGGTGAGTGAGCGGCCAGCGGCACGTCTAGAGGAGCTGGGCGCTCGTTCGTCTGCACCAGCAAATCAGCAGGCCTAGTCGAGAATAATGGGTTGTCACGCGTCCTCTCTCCACTCTGAAGATGCTGTACAGGAGGGGAGCTAGGTCCAGGGGCGGAGGCGTTTCCATCATCTCGGGGGCTCTTGGGCGAAGGCTCAGCACTCGGCACCTTACATTTGTGGCCGAAGACTCCGCATCCAACACAAGCCAACGGCTTCCACTCATATTCAACTTCAACGATGCACGATTCACCTTGCAGGACCACCTCAATGGAGTCACAGGGTTGTTGCCTCACTGTAATCTCCACACAGACTCTTGCAAAAGCGAGCATATCTAGTTGCTCCGTTCTTAGATCTACATAAAGGGGTTTCCCAACATAGCTCGCCACTTTCCTGATTGCCTGAGCCGACCAAAGAGCGATTGGGAGGTTCTTCAACTTTACCCACACCGAAACCGAAAGAAGGGACTCTTTTCGGAAGTCCAAGTTTGGTCGCCATTGCTGTAGCACGATGGGAATCCTTGACACGGACAAAGGCGGCCCCTCAAGGACCTTGCGGCGAAACTCCCTATCCGGGAGGTGGAAGAAAAATAATCCCTTGCCATTGGCCATCACTTTGGCTAAATTCGGCCCCCAAGCTCTCCTGAAGGCAGCTTCAGTTACCTTGAAAGGTATACGTCGGCCTATGTAACAGCCCACGAGACATTCCTGGAGCAAAGGGTCTGCAGCATCGAGGTCTTCCTCGGTCATTTGAAGGACCGCTCGATCCTGGACATAAGTTGGGGGCTAGAAATCCAGATCATATCCCTTTGAGGCCACCTTTGCAACCGCAACACTAGCCCAAGTCTGCAGGTTGGACTTCCCCGCCATCCCATGTTGAGGACGCTTGGAGCCGGACCTAATCCTATCATGCAGTCCAGTTGTGGGATGATCATTGCCCATAAGGGATGAATCATTTTGTCCATCAGAGTTGGGCGTCGGTCTCTTAGAAGCTGACCGCCAAAGGCTCCGGCCCCTCGACCGATTCGGTCTAGATGAGGGGTCCTACTGAGTTTGCTGCTTGTTCTTCAGACCAGCTGGGATCTGGTGGGTTTGATGCTTAGGAATATGAGTATTAGGCTCAGAGGAAGAAGCTAAATGCCTCTCGGGCATCTCTGGCATGGCTCCCGCCCCAAGGGAGTGGTCGGGAAGCTCCATGGAGGAGACAGGTAGAGGCTGATCTGCAGAATCTGTGTTCTGCCCCACAACAACAGAAGGGGGCATTACATCAAACACTTGGACGTAACCATTCATGTTCCACAAAATCTAGTAGGGAAAGAGGCAAATCCGAATATATCTCAACAACAATAGTCCTCAGGGAGTGGAGGGCCAGCAGAAACAAAGTAACACAGCAAGGAGCAGCAGAATCGATCAAGGTACACGCACTAGCAAAACCGGACCATAGCAAGCGAAGGCAGGACCTGGGAGGTGCGTACCTAGGTCGATTAGCTGGGCAAGAGCTATAAGGAGGGTGATAAGAGGTGCTAATGTAATCACAGCCTCTGCAGATGAGACACCGAACAAACGGAATCACTAGAACCCGCCCAAACAGACCCAGGCCCTTATAGGAATATCATCGAACAGTTTGTGCACACGCCCAAGCTAAGGCTCTTTAGCTGAAATCCTTCGGTGGGAATGATGAAATAGGTAGGAGGAAGCTTCCTTAAAACTATCAGCCCAATCCAACCGAAGCTGATCCAGAAAAGAAGTAGAAGACCAAGCGAAGAACCCAGAACTGATCTGCAGAAATCGAAACCTAAGTCACTGGTTTCCTCGAAATTTAGCCCATAGATTCCAAATCCGAACGATGGAGTTGAAGAGAATGTTGCATAGAAGATACAATCCAAAAATCAATCCAATCGAACGGTTAGATCTCCTTGAAATGTAGAAAACCAGAAGCGAAATCCAGAACCAGAAAACTGCAGAGCCCGACCCCTGGGGCAGGGGATAACTCGAGATGTAGTCCTCCTCTTGCAAATCCCTCCGGTGGGAATGTAGAGGGGATAGTAAGGGACCTTACCTCCAAAATTCAAGCCAATCCAACGGCTAGATCTTTGGGAAAGAGCTTTACGCCAAACCGATGAACAGTTACACGGGAATCTAGTAGAGAGGATTCCGCGTGAACAGTTCCCGCGTAAATTTGTTCAAGATTCTGCATGTCTTTGTCCTCTGATACCTAACAAGAATGGCTTGTTTTATAGGATATTCTGGAATTGTCACAACATGCACTGGTACCTGTTTCTGTAGTTAGTTTAATGGAGGAAGAGTCAGTGTCCTTACAAGAGTTTTTTTTTTTTTTTTGGTTTCTTATATGATGCAGTTTACAGAAAGATATGTAGTCTTTTTATCGGACAATGATAAGGTGATTTCTATGCGTGTTTAAACAGTAGTTGGCGTTCTGAAGGTCCTAGTCGTAGTCACCCAGAAGTACATAGGGAGAGATTCCAAGATTCTCCTCCTAGGTCAAGGGGAGAAATTGATCATGACATTCCCACGCTAGATTTGCAAGAAATAGAAGTTATGCGTGATGCAGTTCATGATGATGGCTTTGGGAACTTTCCTCTCATGACAGATCATGTAGATGATAGAAACTCTCCGACAAGATCTGAGCAAATCATGATGGAAGAGGGAACTGTCACCCCTCCTGTGCCAGATGCCTTGGCTTCTGGAGGGTCATCATTATCATATTAGCAGCATTCAGAAACAGCTGCTTCAGCCGATCTACTTGGCATTACTACCTTGGAGACTTTTGTTAAGTTACTTTAATTAAGTTTCCTTTATTATCAGAATTTTATTTCCTTTTTTACTTACATAAGGATATTATTGTCATATACAATTTATATTCAATATAAATACAATGGGTGTAGGGTTTCTGTTACTACAGAAAATTACAACCCTCTCTTTGTTTCTTTTACGTTCTCCTTCTCTTCCTTCTCTCTATTCCTTATCTCTTCTTTCTTTCTCTCTTTCTACTTGCTATGGGTTCTCTGATCAGCTTTGTGACATGGTATCAGAGCAGATCTAACTACCTGATTACTTGATCATATTGCTGGTTTGAGAGTCCCCTAGTAACCCTACTTATTCTTTGGTGCGCAGCCACCTAAAGTTGCAATTTTTATCAGTTTTCTCTGAGTCTCGATATATATGAGATCAGAAGATATCAGATTCATCAAGTTCGATTTCTGAACATGGATTACGACACTTACTGATCAACGGATTCAAGAATCAGAGTATTTAATTGATTATGGTTGACTGATTTTGCTGGGTTCCCTTTGGTTAATTGATGGAGCCAATTACATCTGATTATACATTAGTGTTGCTATTTTGTTTCTTGCACTAAAGTTTCAGCCTTCTTGATTAAGTGGTAGATATATTTGTATTGAGACTATCATCATAAGTGATACTAAGGCTTCTACAGATAGTGTCAATGTTCAAATTACCACTATTAAATTAAATGGATCTTCCAATTACTTGTTATGGGCCCAAGCTGTGAAGGTCTATATTAATGCCAAAGGGAAACTCCATTATCTTACTACAGACCCTCCTGCTGAAAATTCTGAAAGCTATAGTGATTGGATGAGAGAGAATGATACACTTTTGGTGTGGTTATGGAATAGCATGGAACCATCCATCGCTGCTAATGTCATGTTCCACACAACTGCTAAAGGAGTGTGGGATGATCTTATGGAGAGTTACTCACAAGACAAAAATATGTCTAGAGTTTATGAATTATATGAGAAGATCTTTAATTTTAAACAGGGAGACAAGTCTCTTGGAGAGTATTATAGTGCTTTGAAAGGTATGTGGGAAGAACTCAATCTTTATCAGCCCATCACTACTGATCTTGAGAGGCTTATGACACAACGAGCTGAATTTCAAGTGGCCAAGTTTTTATCTGGCTTGAATGTTGACTTACAGCCTGTGAAGAGTCAGCTTCTTGCTGGAGAGAGAGTTTCTTCTATGAATGAAGCATTTTGTCGAATTCAACGCATTGTCCCTCCGTCTTCTACATCATCTAAAGACAATTCCGCATTTGTGGCTAGTAGTGGTGGTCGTGGTGGTGTTTCCAATAGAGGTCATGGTTTTGGGGGAGGTCGTAGTCGTGGTGGTGGACGTAGTGGACAAAGTTCTGATCGAGATAGCCATCGGTGTATATTTTGCAGCAAATCTGGTCATATTATTGACACTTGTTGGGCCAAGCATGGCAAGCCTGAGTGGGCTCAACGATCAATTACTGCAAATGCTGTTGTGTCTGAAGGGAGTGCTGGAATTGTGTCTTACAGCGACATGAACCCATCTATCCCACCTGGAGGTAGTTCTTCTGAGTCTACGACTCGAGATGATATGGTTGCACAACTCATCAAGCGTGTCCAACAACTAGAGGCTTCCAATTTCTCATCCACTGCCACTCTTGCACGTACAGGTAACATGGCCTCTTCCACTACTTTGTCTCCTAGCACCCCTTGGGTCATTGACTCGGGAGCTTCTAGTCATATGACGGGTAAGCAAGAACTATTTTCTTCCCACCATAACTGTGACATCCCGAATTTTCGGTTCTGTTTTCTTCTGATTGAATCGGGCGTTTCATTGACGTGTTTATAGGGCTATTCTCAGAACTGATCATTCTTGAGATAACTAGACTATCTGGGAAATTATTAGGAATTTTAAGGCAAATAGACTTGAGAATTCGATCAGGAATCGGCTTCTCGACCGTGTCCATCTTTAGAGGTCATTACAGCACAGTTAAAAATCGATTTGAAATCAGAGATAGACTGGATCTACAGTGATGTGTGGCTAATCGTGGGTGACACCACTAAATTAGAAAATTCATGTCGACCAGCACTAGACTGATTTTCTTATTATTTTGGTACCCTGTGTCCGTATTTGGATCCTCGGGATTTTCATGACAATCGAGAGTCGCCAATGAGTCGAGTGGGTTCATAGTGGTTCGAAGAAAATCGACCACGAGTCAATTGCACTTGAAAATATCCGAAAGTTACCCGGTAGCCTAGGTCACGCTAAAAAAACACGTCGAATAGAAATTAACCGCCAATTCGAATCCGATTTCAGAAATTGAAGTTTCGGTCACGTCACAATAAATTCTAGGAGTGTCGACTCAGTCTCAGAAGATTTTTCTGACATCCGACACTTTTTGGGAAAAAGTCGTCACCGAGTCATTTCTATGCAGAAAAAGCCAGTGATTATTTTTTATAGCAAAATTGAGAAACAAGATGGATATATGGGTGAGAAAAAATATTGAGATGGTTGATGGATGACTGATTGATTTTATGGAGGCCAATTGAGATAGAATTGAAGTGGATCAAGCCACCAATTGAAGACAATTCTTGCAAAATTCGTAACCCTCCCTTCGCCCTAGCCAAATGGACCAAAAATGAAGTCATGAGAGGTGTTGGTGTGGATCAATGGAGGCCAAGGGATCTTACTTGGCCTAGGATGAATCTTGGAGAGCAAGATTGGAAATATCAAGCCAAGTGGGGCCCCCTCACTTCTCATCTCTCTTATCTCTTCCCTCACCTCTATCCTCTCCATCTCTCTCACCTCTCTACCATCCAAGACCCTTATCTCTTCATTTTCGAAGCCCTCAAGCCAACAAGAAGACCAGCAGAAGGAGCTGCAGCCGTCGCACGCCTCCACCCGCACCACTGCCGGTTTCTGCTCCAGCCGACCTTTCGTCAAAGATTCGAGTCAAAAGTAGTCTTACCGGATGAACCAGAAAACGAGACACATATCTCCGTGAAGAGGACATCCATACCGTTCCAACAAGCCCAAAATCACCCCAAACGGAGCAGCCGTTAGTTCCGTACGGCCTCCGGAGTCCGCCGCTCGCCGGACCGTCTGGAAGCTGCCCGCCGGTACTGTTTCGCGTTTTCTTGCTGTTTCGCCCCATTTCAGCCCTTCATTTGCCCATTCCATCCACCCACAAGATCCCTAAGACCCCCGGGAGTCACCGATTTCCAACCACCCGCTCGTCGGAGCTCCGATCGGCCCGTTTTCGCCGTTGAAGTTGCTGGTTTCTTCTCTGCAGTTCAGCCCAGATCAGAAGCAGAAGACAGCAAGGTTTTAGAGACTTCGTGGCCCGTTTTCAAGCCCTTCCCCGCCTCCATTGGTGCCGCTGCTTCGGGGTTTATCGACCGCCTTGGCGTCGTGGTCGTAGTGAACTCACCGGCGCGCAAAACCGGTGAGTTTATCCTCTCAACCTTGCTTAGTAAGTTAATCATGCTTAAGGGGTGTTTAGATTAGTCTAATTAGGTTTAGGTGGTTAGATTAGATTATTTTAATGTAAATTAGATTAGTTGTATGATTAGTTTAATGGGTGTTTAATTAGGGCTAATTGTATGATTAAATTAGTGTAATCTTGTTTAAGCCCTAATTAATTATTTTAATTAATTAATTATTTCGAATTTTATAAATATTATTTTATTAAATTATATTATTATAATATAATATTTAATTATTTAATTTTCGGAATTAAATTTAATTATTTAATAATTTCGAAAATTCTGCCAGGATGGCCGATCGTTAGAATTTCGCACTGATCGCAGCCGTGCGGTCAGTTTGTATCAATTGTATGCATAATTGCGAAATTGAGTGAAAATGATGATTGTGGTCAATAATTCCAAAATTGTGGAATTGAGTGAAATTGGAGAAGTTTTGGTTTTTTAACTTGAAAATGCCCGGTGTTGGCTTTTGGCACCGTAATTGGTTTGTAGGACCAGTTTGAATCGTTGGATGTTATTGGATTGTATATCCAGTTCTATGGTTTAAATATATGTACAGCTTTGGCGAGAAATGGGTTTATATATGGGTCAGCTTGTGTGAGCACTGTATGTCAGCTTGTGAGAGCAATGATCGTTTATCAGCTTGTGAGAGCAACGATCCATATATCAGCTTGTGCGAGCTATCATCTATGTATATATCAGCTTGTGAGAGCATTGCATCCATTTCAGCTTGTGTGAGCCATGATTGTATTAATGGATGAATAGATGGTATGAATGGATAGACGTATGAATTGTACTGACGTGTAGGAATGGATTGAGACGAGGTAAGTCCTCAATCCTCTTTGTGTGACTAGAGCGCCTTGGGGCTTATTTTCTTTCTAATTGAGTTTTAGAGGGTAGGACTCGCTGAGACATTGTCTCACCCCGTTGTGAGATAACAATTTCAGGTCCTTAGATGGCGGATCCTCTGGAGCTTTTTGGTAGACTAGTGAGGGTCGCTGAGAGGATTTTTGACTTCGCCGATCCTGACTGAAGAGCTGGCGAATCGACCTATCTGGCTGATCTTAGGACAGCTTAGTTTTGAGTACTGATCTTTTATAGATCTTTTTGTTAATAGCTTAGTCCTGTAACTGAACTGGTTTGACATGTATAAAGGTGTGTGGTTTGAATTTGAAAATGTGATCCTGCTTTTCTATCCCAATTGAGTTTTGTCTGGGGATTATTTATCCGCTTCCGCATGTGCAATTAAATGAATGGATCGGCGACGTGTCCTAGGAAGTCGCATTTCTATCGACCACAGTGGGATGTGCGCGTGCTCGAGGTTCGGGGCGTGACAATAACTCTAGTCCTTCATCAGAAGTTATTTTAGCTAATGGTTCCTCGACTCAAGTGGTTGGATCAGGGACTGTTTCACTTACACCTTCCATATCTTTGTCCTCTGTTTTACATGTTCCCCAACTTCCTCTAAATTTGATATATGTTAGTTAGTTAACTAAAGCTCTTAGTTGTTCAGTTGCATTTTACCCATCTTATTGTGTTTTTCAGGACCTTCAGACAAAGAAGAAGATTGGTGGAGGGCATGAACGTGATGGACTCTATTATCTTAATGGTGTCTCTACTGCTAACGCCAATGGTCTAGCTGCTAGTTCTATTAACCCCCTATTATGGCATTCTCATTTAGGGCATTTATCTTTATTTAAGTTACAACAAATAATTCCCGAGTGTAAATCAATTTCTACTCTTGAGTGTGAAGCTTGTGAACTTGGGAAACATCATCGTAGTTCTTTTCCTAGTCGTAATGATTCTCATGCATCTACTTTACTTGAACTTGTTCATTCAGACATATGGGGACCTTCCCGTATTGTTAGTAGAAATGGTTTTAAGTATTTTGTTACTTTTGTGGATGATTATTCTCGTTTAACGTGGCTCTATATGCTTCATGACCGTTCTGAATTTTTACATGTTTTCCAATTATTTCATCGTGAAGTTACTAATCAGTTTAATACATCCCTTAAAATTTTGCGAACAGATAATGCTCTAGAATATACACATAAATCAATTTCTTTGTTTTGTTCTAATCTTGGCATTATACATCAAACAAGTTGTGCTTATACCCCTCAGCAGAATGGTGTGGCCGAGAGAAAGTACCGTCACCTTCTAGAAGTTGCTCGTTCACTCTTATTTCATATGCATGTGCCAAAATCATTTTGGAGTGATGCTGTCCTTACCGCATGTTATCTCATAAATCGTATGCCTTCCACTGTCCTCAATTATCAGTCACTAATTAGTGTTATATTTCCTAACAAGCCGTTATTCCCTCCTACCCCGCGCGTCTTTGGGTGTGTTTGTTTTGTTCATAACCTACGTTCCGGTTCTGATAAACTATCTCCTCGTGCCACTAAATGTATCTTTCTTGGGTATTCACGTACACAAAAGGGATATTGGTGTTATGATCCAATAACTTGTACCCAATATGTTACTGCTGATGTTACTTTTTTCTAGGGCACACCATACTATTATGCTGAGGGTAAAGAGTTTTCAACTGACATTGTAGCTGATCCTCCTATCTCACATCTTATCCCCTTAGATTCTATTAGTTCTTCTTTAGTACCTCCTCCCTTGTAGGTGTATCAGCGGCGAAAGCAGTCTATGGCACCACCAGTTTCCAGCTCTTCCATGCCCTCCGTTCAATCTTCCTCCTTGTCTCCTGGTCCAAACGATCTTCCGATTGCCCTTCACAAAGGTACTCGATCGTGCACACAAAAATCCTCTTTGGCTTACCCTATTGAGCATTATGTGTCTCTTTCACATCTTCCTTCTCCATTACATGACTTTGCTCTATCATTACAAACTCACACAATTCCTACTTCTACCACTGAGGCTTTGTCTCGCCTTGAGTGGAAGAAAGCTATGGATGTGGAAATGGAAGCTCTGGCGTCTCGCCAAAAGTGGTCATTAGTTGATATTCCTCTTGGGAAAGATGTGGTGAAGTGTCGTTGGGTGTACACTATCAAGTACAATCCGGATGGCTCAATTGAACGTCTTAAAGCTCGGCTTGTTGCTAAAGGTTTTACTCAAACCTATGGAGTGGATTACTTTGAGACTTTTTCCCCTGTGGCACGTCTCAATTATGTTCGTGTTATTATTTCTCTTGCTGTGAATTTCGATTGGCCATTATATCAATTAGATATCAAGAATGCTTTTCTTTATGGCGATTTTTCTGAAGAAGTATATATGGAGCAACCTCCTGGGTATGTTGCTCAGGGGGAGAATCATAGTAAAGTAAGTCGGCTACATAAGGCCATTTATGGGTTGAAACAGTCTCCAATAGCATGGTTTGAAAAATTCAATTAAGTGATTTCCATATGTGGTTTCCACCAATGTTATTCAGATCATTCTGTGTTTGTTCGCAAGAAGGAACTGGGGTGGTCATTCTTGTGGTATATGTGGATGATATAATTATCTCTGGTAGTGATGTGACCGGCACTTATGAGGTTAAGTCCTTTCTTCAGCAGCAATTTCAGATTAAAGACTTGGGAACCCTTAGATACTTGTGGTATATGTGGATGATATAATTGTCTCTAGTAGTGATGTGACCGGCACTTCTGAGGTTAAGTCCTTTCTTCAGCAGCAATTTCAAATTAAAGACTTGGGAACCCTTAGATACTTGTGGTATATGTGGATGATATAATTGTCTCTAGTAGTGATGTGACCGGCATTTCTGAGGTTAAGTCCTTTCTTCAGCAGCAATTTCAGATTAAAGACTTGGGAACCCTTAGATATTTTCTGGGTATTGAAGTTTTACGAAGTAAAAAAGGTATTAATTTGTCTCAGCGAAAGTATGTTCTTGATCTTTTGTCTGAGACTGGTACACTAGCTTCCAAGCCAATTGATACTCCTATGGATCCAAATCAAAAGTTTGGAGTTGATGATGGAAATGAAATTAAAGACAAGCAACAATATCGACGTCTGGTTGGGAAACTAATTTATCTTACTGTTACACGTCCTGATATTTCTTTTGATATTGGTGTGGTGAGTCAGTTTATGGAGTCACTTAAGAAGGCTCATTGGGATGTTGTCTTTCGCATTCTTCGATATCTTAAAAGCTCTCCTAGTAAAGGACTAATTTATAAACCTAATGGTTCTTCCACTCTTGTTGGCTATTCTGATGCTGATTGGGCTGGGTCAACGTATGATCGACGGTCTACAACTGGGTATTGCACCTTTATTGGTGGTAATTTGGTTACTTGGAGAAGCAAGAAACAAACTACTATTGTTAGGTCTAGTGCGGAGGCTGAATATCGTGCTATGGCACATACTGTGGGCGAATTGTTGTGGTTGAGATATTTTCTCCAGGAGCTTGGATTTTCTATTAATCAACCAATTGATATGATGTGTAATAATCAAGCAGCTATTTATATTGCTAGGAATCCTGTTTTTTAAGAGCGAACTAAGCATATAGAAGTTGACTGTCACTTTGTTCGTGATGCTGTGAAGCAGAAGCTGGTTGCTACTCCTTACGTTGCCTCTAGAGATCAGTTTGCTGATATGTTTACCAAAGCATTATTTCGTCCTGCTTTTGTTGCTGGTTGTTCCAAGCTAGGCATGGGTGACCTATATGCTCCAGCTTGAGGGGGAGTGTTAAGTTACTTTAATTAAGTTTTCTTTATTATCAGAGTTTTATTTCCTTTTTTACTTACATAAGGATATTATTGTCATATACAATTTATATTCAATATAAATACAATGGGTGTAGGGTTTCTATTACTACAGAAAACTACAACCCTCTCTTTGTTTCTTTTACGTTCTCCTTCTCCTCCTTCTCTCTATTCCTTCTCTCTTCTTTCTTTCTCTCTTTCTACTTGCTACAGGTTCTCTGATCAGCTTTGTGACATCTTTGATGCATTGCCTAGTGCATAATGCTTCCTTCTTGTTTAATAAGATCAAGAGAAGCACACATGTATTGATTTTTCTTCCCCAGTAAGTTTGGGTAGTGGAGAGCTTTGACACAAGTTTTTAATTTTGTTGCCAACATATATGCAGGAACTTTCTTTTGTGGAAGCAGATGATATACTTCACTGGCGGGTATGATGTAATACATGATTTGTACTACTACTTTTTCTATCTTTTGTAAGGCTTAATAGGCAAGACTTCATGCAATGATGTTGCAAATTTCCATATGATACAGGCTTCCTAGAAACCAGCATGATATAATATTCTGAATAAATGCTAAGAATCTCTCGTCCTACTTACTGTTAGGAAAGTGGATGCCAATACTCTAAATATAAGCTACTTAATGATAGACACTTTTAACTTGATTTATCATTCTTCATTTGGAAGAGTGAACTAGGCTAATATTTGGTCATTATCTGTGGGACTCGAATGTAAGACGTTTGCTTATCACAATTTCCTTTCTGGCAAGCTTTTGGTATTCAAGTATATAATACAATAATTACAACATTAGATGTACTAAAGTGAAGCCATATCAAAAGTGCTTCCGATTTTTTGGATCGTTTTCTCAGTCGATGACTTCTCATATGATGTGGACAGGTTTTGAAGAGTTACGGACTCATTGATGTGCAACAAGATGAAGCTTATGGTGATAGATTGTTGAAGTTGACTCCTACATTTTCAAAGGCACAAATTTGATGTTAGATGGTTGTGTGCTTTTTGTTATCTTGCTGTATATAGACACAAGGTCATTATGAGTAATGAAAGTGACTCCTCTCAACAATGATGTTGCACTCTCCACTAATTTCTCTTCCCCCTTTGCATGTTCAAAGGCTAGAGAGTTTTGTAGAATTAACAGCCAGCCGTTTTCTTTATCTATGTGGCGCTTTAAAACAAAATGTTTAACCTTGGTTTATCTATGACTCATGTATAAAAATGGTGTATACAATATTTTCTGCTTTAGATGCATGTGAATAGGCAATTGTTCTTCCATGATAGGAGGAGCTTGCAATTTCCAGCCAAACTGACTCTTCACCTAGTGCGGATGAACCTTCGTCAAGTTAGCATCAATATCCAAATCCTCACTTTTGATTTGCTCAAGCAAACTTATTCGGACATGACATAATTGGATGCATGTTGAACAGGAGTTGTAGTTTTGACTCTCATTCAAATTGTTGAAGCTTCTTCGGTAATGGTCCCTCAAGTGACGCTCGAACTCAACAACCCCTAAACTGAAATGCCAAGGATATTAGGGGTGAGTGTGGTTCCCGGGTAGAACCGGGAACCGGAGAACCGAACCCGAGGTTCCGGTTCGGTTCCCGGTTCTTAAAGGACCGATTCCGGTTCCCGGTTCCATTTTTCCGAGAACCGGAACCGGTCGCGGAACCGGAACCTGAACCGGTCGAGGAACCGGAACCGAAACCGATCGCTGAAGCGTCGAGAACCTTTCCCTGTGATTCCTTTGTCCATCTTTCTTCTTTTTCTTGCGGCCTTTGTCGCTTAAGTGTCGAGAACCTTTTGGTCATACCCCGCCAGATCAAACATGGTTGGTCAAGACACTGGCAATTCAAATCGAACCGGTTGAGGACCGTTGTGATTTTGCCAGAAACATAAAGGCTTGGGCGAATAATGAGGTGGGTATGGGTATGGGTACGGGTACGGATATGGAAATGGCAAACCTTGAAATGAAGGTGCGGATTGTGTTGGGGCATGAATTATCTGAGTTGGGGATCGTTCAAATGAAGAGAAGTGAAGGTTTTGAGGAAAACCCATGACTAGTTGCCTGCTTATATTGGAAATGCTTGGGGAGTTGGAGGAGTCAAATGGTGCAAGAAACCTGTACATTTTCCTTTGAATTGAAACTCAAAACAATAAATGGTGAAGGAGATTTTGCTATTTTTTTTATTTTTTCAAGTCTCTAGCGATTTGGAGTTTGCAAAAGTGAAGAGGCTTTTTATAGGGCAGCGCTTCGAGCTAGGGTTAAGGACATTTTATATTAGGTCACTTGAGTTGGAAAGAAACAAAAACTGGTTTTAACTCAAATGGATTAATTTCTAAGTTTTCAATTGCATCATGGGAAGTAATTCAGTACTTAGTGAGAAAAAAGGTAAAAATTCCGCGTACCATTGGTGTTTCTGAGTTGAGTCCATCCTACAAGTTCTTACTTGGGTCTAATTAATGGTCGGTGATAAAATTGAGAGAAATAATGAATCATAAAAATGTATTTGCAAGACATCTTCTGAAGTACTATTCGTACCTACGAATGGTGGATGGTTGGATCTTGCCAATTTAAAAGAAATAGAGGGAGTGGTCGAGGAAAATGGAAGGTTTGTTAAGTAAATAAACTAGGAATAAGGAGGCATACCAGAAGATAGAGATGACAAGCTGAAGAAGGGAAGAGAGAAGGTATCAAGGCAAAATGAGCTATTCTGCTGTGCTCTTGAATGCGATCCTCGGAAGGCATATATAGGGGAAGAGAGAAGGCATCAAAGGCTGTTCTGACCCACTGCCAATAAAGTGAGACAATCCTAGGTTTTAAGTACCAATAAATATTTCAATGAGGAAAATGAGAAGGTTTGTTTGGATTTTTCTTGAGGCGTGCATATAATGATGGTTATAATATTTTCATGTGATTTTTCTATGGTTGTTGTTATGCTTGCTCTAAGTTTGCGATTAACATTTTTTTCCTATTTAGATGTTGTTCGTTTTGACGGGTAACTTCGTTAAGATTTTGTTCGTTATAACGCATAACAAGCTCAATTAAGTAGTTTTGGCAGGTGTCTCAAGCTCTAAAATGTATCCAATTTGTCGTGACGTCCCATGATAAAACGTGGTTGGTCGAGCCAAAGGAATCACAAGGAAAGGTTGCAAAGTTCACACTATGGAGTAGATGAAAATTTGAGATCTTGTTGGCACTTCTGGTTTTTTATCTCCTTAGTATATTTTGCTTTATCATTTTCATTTGACTCAGCTGATAAGGCATATAACATATGGCAAATGTGATGATTTAAGCTTTAGTGCACATATATTGACATATGTGGGCACAATAATTATAGTTAATCAAGCATCTCATTTCTTCTTTGGAAACTTCTTATTAGTTTTGATTATGTATGTCTAAATTCTTAGCAGTTGGCATTGGTATGTTTGCTAAGATGTGTGAAGTTACCGTAGAGTATGCGCGTACATTATAATTCAAATATGAAAATAACAAAAAAAAAAACCTGTTGAAACCTGAAACCAACCTTGGAAGCTGTGACAGGATAAGTTTCAGGTTCTCGATTCTGATGGGTAGGTTTCAGGTTTCCAAAACTGAGGAACCTGTACCCGAGGGTAGGTTCCAGGTTCCAGACGAAACCGAACCGGAACCTGGAACCGCTCACCCCTAAAGGATATCACCCGAAAATGGTAAAGCCCAAATAACCCACAAAAACACCAATCTTGTTCTTTAGTGTGCGGTTCATTTGCCGCATAAGCTAGTTTTTGCGAAACCCAGAATATACATTGTTAAGGATCTTCAATCAAACGTTTATAATTTGAATTTAAGAATCCTCAATCAAACGTTTATAATTTCAAGCAAGAATTTGATCTAAATTTCAAGAAGCTTCAACATCTTTTTAGCAGCAACGGAAAATATGCAACAGCAAAATAAATTTAATGATATGCCAACATAAAGGTTCACTTTATTCATCCTACAAACAAAATGCACATACATTTACAAACAACTAAAACTCATGAACAACCCAACCAACATCTTCAAGTTTGCCAAATCTCATAACATATCAAGTTTTAAAGCTAAAATGATCATAAACAACAACACAACCAACATTTTCAATCTAGAATTTTCTTTCTTCAGTTTTGCTACTATGGCGGTGCCCACTTATCATCATGTCTACGTCCCTATCCAACGTGATTTTCACTGGTCTGTTCAAGAGATACGATGGGACAGAAGCTACAGCAGCAAGGAACGCCGACCTTGCTTCTTTTCCTCCAAACCCACCACCAATTCTCTTGGTTTTACAGACGAATTTTGAGAGTGGCAAGCCGAGCACGTGAGCAACAGTCTTCTGATGATGCCTGGGGCACTGCAGAGGAAGAATACTATCATGTTACTATCTACAAAGTCAAGTCCTGGAATCCATTTTCCGCTTATAAAAGAACAAGGGTAACTAGGACATGCATATAAATCTCTCATAATCAAACTTAGCAACTGAGTCCAAAGCAACAATTCTGTCCAAAACACTCATCATATAAATAGCCACACTAAGGAATGGCTAAATCCAATCCCACAGCAACCCATTACAACTGACTTCAGTTATCAAGCAAGTTGCTATCCACGTTTGGCAATTCAATCTGACTGCAGACAAATTCAACATAAAAGAGAGCAAAAAGAATGTTGGTCAAAGGCCTCACTCACTTGAGTGGAGGAAAGCATGTGGACTTCATTTCCGCCATCCACTGTCCATATGAGGGTGCAATGTGTCTCCAAGTAAAAATGTTCCTGACCTGCCACTTGAACCTCCCCCTGTATGACTTCGTAACATTCGCCCGACCGAAAGCAGAGATCCACGTCACCTTTTCGCAAAGACCTCTCTGTGTTGGGATGAAAGCTTTTAGCTTTGATGGCATCTTCTATTGAAAAGATAGGCGGAAGTTCTTCATACTCCACATGAACCTTTCTTGCGGCTAGTTTCGCATTCTCGTGTATCGGCAACAACTACCCCAATAACCTGCAACAAATATATGGAAACAAGAAGACTTAACATACGAAGGGGTAAGGAAGAGTCGAAAAACTGTAAAAACATTTCCTAGTCTGGTGTTTAACTCTTGAATTTTCAATATGAGGGTCCTAGTTTAAGTCATAAGATCGATTTGTTCGGGGGAGTCCAAAGCACTTGTACAACATACAAAGACTGACTGCTATGATATACCTGGCCAACGCAAGTGACAGATTCTGAAGCGAATACCTCCTCATCTGATATAACAACCCCCATCTCGTTTTTTCCTGGGATGTCTTTTGCAAGAAATATGCCGGCAAATCCAGGAGAAGATTTCGCTCCTGAAGCATCTACCAAAATTATACAGGCATGGGGTTTAGCACTAACGCGGCATTCAGACCATCAGGCGGCAAGGGTGTGTCCTCAGCATATTCCACCTCAACTGTGACCTGAAGAAATAATAGCAGATAAGAATGTGAAACAGTTATTCTCAGCATATGTAAAAAAGCAACTGATAGGATATAAAAATTTACAGATCACATCATGATGACATCTTCATAGCACAACTATATAAAATGTACGATGAAAAACCTTGCTCGCACATTAAACAATTGACACAAAAGTTTTTAGGCACATCAGTCAGGACTATGGGCAATATTAGCGTACTAAATACATCAGAGAATTTGCAGCAGGATAATTCACAAAACGAAGAAACAAAGATGTCCCGCCTAGAAAACAAAACATAATTGCAAAGAAGGAAATAGAAAAACGAAATAAGGAAGAGTTACAGATAGTCATTGAAGAATGCAAAACAGATATCCCCTGAGATCAGAAATGGCCATCCTTCAGGAGCTTACTTAAATATTATCTGGTGACAAACTAATGTGAAGTTATAAAAAATAAAAAATAAAAATAGTTGGAATTTTGGGTTGAATAAGCATCAAGAACTGTCACCGGTTAAAAATTGGTCACGTCAATATGGGAAGCGAAGACTAACTGGACATTCTGGCTTTATTTAAATTTGTTGTAGCAAGCAAATAGAAGTCTAAAGTTTGTGAACTCAATTTTGCGAAACGGATGCAGCCATTTCATGCATTCTTACGTGTGTATATCTTTATTACAACATGTTTGCAGGCCACGAATTCATACTATTGGATGAAAGGAAGGTGCAACTGAATACCTGATTTGATGGCAATCACGGAAACTAAAATTGGTTTTGAGGAAAGTAGCATTAAGTCCCATGATGCAAATGAAAATACGCAATGTCAACCACGCAAAAGATGCAAGAGTCGCACTGCGTTAGATTCCCAGACATAGTACAGATACCTGTAGCCTTGAGGAAAGGTGGATCTCAGGGGATCCCACGGAAGTCCCCTGCTTCACAATTTCGTAATCCTGACTTCCAACAGATGGTCTTTCAAATGGTTTTATGGCAGACATATGCGACGATGGTATCTCTTCCCTGATGGATCTCATCTCATCCATCTCCTGAGAAACCCAGAGGAAAAACTTAAAAAAGAAACTAAGTGTTAAGAGACTTTCAAAACTCAACCATCCCACCCGAAGCATCTTCCTTGATGATTATGTCACTCCTCAAAACTTCCAGAGCTCCTTGCAAAAGCTCCTGATTCCAAGTCTTTCCAATCAAGTACTCTTTGGTTTGCCTTGCAGCAATAGATAAAGGAGCCACTCCACCATAAATGATTGATGCATCTGCAACAACCAGATCATCATCTTTTTTCTCAAGAAAAACACGCATTCAAGCATTTACAATGGCAATATCATCATCCCTCCTCTGAGCTTGCTTAAACTCTTTTACATACTCACATTAAAGTACTAGATTACAACAGCACTTTGTTAAGCACTCCCAAAGTTTCCATTTCAAGAGGTTCTCTTATTTCTCACCTAAGTAAGTCTTTTGCTAAACCCTAAACTTCTTTCACCAAGTACAGCATGACCTATTGAACACCACAAATAACCAGCACATACTGAAAATGGATTCCAGGCGTAAGCCGTTTAAACTATAGCTAATATATTCTGAATAGGACATTATCCTTGATATAGACCAGCAAAAGCATTGCATAACGTGCTGCAAATCATAAAGAATGCACGTGAATAATGTGCTGCATATCAGATAGACAGAAAGAGAGGAGATGGACAAAGTCAACAGACGCAATATATTAGTTGTATCATATATTTATGACAGCAAAAAACAATAGGCAGTCCAGACTCTCTTAACTTTACATCATCAACATGATATATGTACACCTCAGACCAATAAAGAATGCACACTCACATTAAAGTACTAGATTACAACAGCACTTTGTTGAGCACTCCCAAAGTTTCCATTTCAAGAGGTTCTCTTATTTCTCACCTAAGTAAGTCCTTTGCTAAACCAGCTTAGAAAAACTTCTTTCACCAAGTACGGCATGACCTATTGAACACCACACATAGTAGCAGCTCTCAAAGCTCTCTGGTCACACTAGACTGTAGCAACAAGTGGTTAGTACTTTCACCTTCTTGCTTGCCCATAAAACACCAATTAATATACACCTTACCCCCTTCTAAGATTTTCACCAGTTCAAATTGCTCCTAAGAAGCTTCACATGCAAAAATGGCAACCTTTTTAGGGGTGTTAGAGTTTAGCTTCCAAATAGCCATGGAAATGAATTATCGGCTGAGTAAGTGAATGCCTCATAACAGGATTTAACAGAAAAATTCCTTTTTTTAATAGTGATAAACTTGCAATTTTGGGACCAAGTGAAAGCTTTGCCTACGGTAAAAATTGGTACCCATGCGATAACAACATAACTAATGACTTTTCAGGCATCGCTGAACTCCTATAAAATCCCTTCCGTCACCCCGTCAGATAGAGAGAAAGAGAGAAAAGAGAAAGCGAGAAATTACCTGGACAAGTCGGTGCCGGATCTGGAGCCGGAGGGGGGGCGCGGTGGTTCGCCTGTCACGCGGTGGTTCACTATCGAAGAGAGGGAGGGCAGACAGAGATGCGAGGAGAGAGAAAGAGTAAGGGACGGACGAGTCGGGGCCGGAACCGGAGCCAGAGGGGCGGCGCGGTGGTTCGCCAGTCAGAAAGAGGGAGGGCAGAGAGAGAGAGGGAGGTCGCACGCCAATCGGTTGCTCACAGTCCTCTTGCCGGTATCCTCTTGGTTCGTCGTTGCTCGCGGTGGTTTGCCGCTCGGAAAAAGGGAGGGCAGAGAGAGAGAGGGAGTTTGTCGGGGGGAGAGAGCGAGGGTAGGGAGAGAGAGAGGCACGAAGAAAGAGACTCACAGAAGAAGAAACCCAGTCAGTCCGAAAATTTTTCAAAATGGCGCCTGATTTTTCTCCTCAATCTGTCCAGAGTGTGGGTCCCACGAGAGGACACGTGTCGTATTTCTACCACCTTCTTATTTGCCACACTGGAACGTGAGGGGCAGCCAATATTTTCTTGTTGAGAGGAGTCACCTTCATTACTCATAATGACCTTGTGTCTATGTACAGCAAGATAACAAAAAGCACACAACCATCTAACATCAAATTTGTGCCTTTGAAAATGTAAGAGTCAACTTCAACGATCTATCACCATAAGCTTCATCTTGTTGCACATCAATGAGTCCGTAACTCTTCAAAACCTGTCCACATCATATGAGAAGTCATCGACTGAGAAAACGATCCAGAAAATCGGAAGCACTTTTGATATGGCTTCACTTTAGTACATCTAATGTTGTAACTATTGTATTGTATACTTGAATACCAAAAGCTTTCCAGAAAGGAAATTGTGATAAGCAAACGTCTTACATTCGAGTCCCACATATAATGACCAAATATTAACCTAGTTCACTCTTCCAAATGAAGAATGATAAATCAAGTTAAAAGTGTCTATCATTAAGTAGCTTATATTTAGAGTATTGGCATCCACTTTCCTAACAGTAAGTAGGACGAGAGATTCTTAGCATTTATTCATAATATTATATCATGCTGGTTTCTAGGAAGCATGTATCAGATGGAAATTTGCAACATCATTGCATGAAGTCTTGCCTATTAAGGCCCCGTTTGGTTCAACATTCCCAGGGAGCTTTCAGCCCCGAAAGCCCATTAGGAAAAAATTTAGATGTTTGGTTCAGTATTTGTAGGTGTCCTTAGCCAAATGCTGGCCTTTGAAATGCTGAAAGCCCAAAGCAGGTGGGGACCTGCTTTGGGCTTTCAGCATTTTAGAAATGCAAGTCCGCCTTTACTATTCATCCGTTAACTTCCTTTTTTTAAAAAAAAAACCGATCATCTTCCCCACACCCCAACCGCCGTTGATCGGTGATAGAGTTTCATCGGATTTTATTTTTATTTTTTAAAAAAATAATAAAAACCCTTTGCAAATGTTGGGTTCACCTTCTTCTTTTTTGTCATTTTTATCTTTTAACAATCAATAGCCCAACTTTTTATCAATACATTAGAATGATCATTAATTAACGAAGATGATTAATACTGCAATAATTAAAAAAAATTATTCAAAGTTGAAAACAAATCTAAAAGAACCCTAGGCCAAAAGTTAAGCTTTGCATCTAATTTATAATCAAATTCTTTTAATATAATTTTTAAATAAATTTACTAATATATATATTTTACATTACTCTCAATATGAAAATGTAAAAGGTTCTATAGTTATTGTTTCTTTTTTTGCAATTTTAAAAATACTAAAACTAAAAAACTTAATTTGGTCACACTAAAGAGCTTTTCAAATATATGTTTACCAAACAGTTTTGCATTTCCCTAAAGCACTTTTTAGTTATAGTTTACCAAACAGTTTAGCATTTCGGAAAACCCCTTTACCTCAAAGGTATTTGCATTCTCCCAATGTCATTTTCCCAAAGCCGAACCAAACGGGCCCTAAGCCTTACAAAAGATAGAAAAAATAGTAGTACAAATCATGTATTACATCATACCCGCCAGCGAAGTATATCATCTGCTTCCACAAAACAAAGTTCCTGCATATATGTTGGCAACAGAATTAAAAACTTGTGTCAAAGCTCTCCACTACCCAAACTTACTGGGGAAGAAAAATCAATACATGTGTGCTTCTCTTGATCTTATTAAACAAGAAGGAAGCATTATGCACTAGGCAATGCATCAAAGACTCCAAGGTAGTAATGCCAAGTAGATCTGCTGAAGCAGCTGTTTCTGAATGCTGCTAATATGATAATGATGACCCTCCAGAAGCCAAGGCATATGGCACAGGAGGGGTGACAGTTCCCTCTTCCATCATGATTTGCTCAGATCTTGTCGGAGAGTTTCTATCATCTACATGATCTGTCATGAGAGGAAAGTTCCCAAAGCCATCATCATGAACTGCATCACGCATAACTTCTATTTCTGGCAAATCTAGCGTGGGAATGTCATGATCAATCTCTCCCCTTGACCTAGGAGGAGAATCCCGGAATCTCTCCCTATGTACTTCTGGGTGACTACGACTAGGACCTTCAGAACGCCAACTACTGTTTAAACACGCATAGAAATCACCTTATCATTGTCCGATAAAAAGACTACATATCTTTCTGTAAACTGCATAATATAAGAAACCAAAAAAAAAAAAAAAACTCTTGTAAGGACACTGACTCTTCCTCCATTAAACTAACTACAGAAACAGGTACCAGTGCATGTTGTGACGATTCCAGAATATCCTATAAAACAAGCCATTCTTGTTAGGTATCAGAGGACAAAGACATGCAGAATCTAATAAGCAAACAGCTTTTAGCAGCTTCATATTTAAACTCGTGTTTCGGACCAAAAAATTGAGTGGATTAGCAGATTGAGTCGAACTATAGCGGTTAAGAAACTCGTATAGAGAAGTTCTTACATATTAAGTTCAGCACTTGTCCATGTTAATATAATTTTCACATAATTATCTCAGCACAATGGATATACCTCAGCAAAAGAACTGAAATTCTTCCACACAGCAACTGGCGCCATGCGTGCCTTTAACTGCTCACATGCATCCAAAACTGCAGCACCATACATATCAGAACTTGCAGACGCAGCTGTTGGTGATGCGTTGGGAACCTATATCGCAAGGATTTATACAAGATTACAACAAGGCATTGCAGAATATACCATTGGAAAAGAACTATTTTTGACAAAATTAGCCCGAAATAGCGGCATGGATGAATTTACTAGCGGTGACGTATATTCACATCTACAAGATAAAGTATTTCATCCAATGAGCTGCACAACTCAAGTCGAAAGATTCTGCCACAAAGCAAGCATCAATGACCTAAAACAGATAATAAGATTATTTTGCTTATTGGATGAGCGGCATTACTACCTTGTCAGTACTGGTCTCTAATATGAAGACGGAAGAGAGAGGAATGTCGAAGGCAGACGCAGAAATCTGGGCAACTTTTGTATGCAAACTTTGACCCATCTCTACACCACCATGCGTAACTAAAACAGTCCCATCTGTATAAATATGAAAAAGTGCACCTGCCTAAAGAAACCATAAGAAACTCACTATAAACATGGCGCATCTTGACGAAGAAAACTATCAATATTCAAATGAGTCGTCAGGAGAAAGAACAAGATGAAGAGCGGAAACAAATTCTCTTGCTGCCCAAGTGAAAAGACAGGGACACACAACAATGAGCAAGGTGTTCGATAAAGTGACCCAGAAAATGTCCTAGAGCAGCATATGCTATTCCATACCTGATTCACATGTTTCACCATGAAACACACGCCAACTCTATCTGGAACCATGGCAACTCCACGCTTCTTCCATCGATTTTGCAGATTGAATTGGTTGACTTCTTTACGAGCATTCGAGAAGTTGCATGACTCTTTCAGTGCATTCCAGAGAGGGTCTAGCGTGCAGTGCTGAATTCATTGTCTGTAGTGTGTTATCGACCCATTGCCTAGAAAATTAATTTCCTATAAGGAAATTTGAGAGTAAGTAGAAAGAAAGCATAGAGAAAATAACCAGGAAAAGAGTAAACCGAGGAACAACGGTATAAGTTACCCTTATCTCTTCTGGGATCTTCTTCAGCTCTACCGCTATCCTCTGGATCCAGTTTTCGTCAACAAGCAAAACCTTCCAATGACCCTCATGTTGGGTATCTCATAGACATTATCAGAATGAAACATGGCATGATCAAGGACGGCGAGAGACAGGTCGAGAGAATTCCCAGCATTATTATAAAATTCGAGATCCAGTGCCAGCACCTTTCCCTCCTTCGTAAATCCTACCTGTATCAAGTAATTTAACTGGTCACTGCGCTGTGCGTGCAGAGATACATTTTTCCCTAAGCACACTTAACATGCCGTAATGCAACAAGCCATGATGCTAATATCTAGATTTAGAATGTAAAAATAGCAATTTCTGACCAAAATTGATCAAAATGACTAAATTGGCAAATGCTAATCTTAGGCTATCCTCACTTTCTTCCATCCACCAGTCCCTTTCTTTAATACATCCTGCAAACACAACAAGGAATTTAAGAATTCCATCCACCAGTCCACTGACTGCCCCAGGACAAGAAGAAGAGTCAAGTCTTAGCCTGACGACATTTTAAAAGGAAAGAACAGAAGATTATGCGCGAGAATGTTTTTTGAGACACTAATACGTTCCTTGAAATCTCTATGGTAGATGGAGAAGGGCCCAAAGCTTAGAGCACCCATGCTTGAATCCACACAGCAAATTAGGAAGAGGGAGAAAAGCGAAAGCGAGAAATTACCTGGACGTTGGAGAGGACGATCGCGGACTCGAGGGAGGAGGTCGGGCGAGCGACCGGCGGGATCGTGATGCGGGCGGAACTGGAGATCGGCATGCCGGTGGGAGAGAGGGGGTCAGGCGCGACCGTTCCACCGTATAGGACGAGCCGGCGCCGGATCTAGAGCCGGAGGGGCGGCACGGTGGTTCACCGGTTGCGCGGTGGTTTGCCGTCGAAGAGAGGGAGGGCAGAGAGAGAGACGCGAGGAGAGAGAAGGAGCAAGGGATGGACGAGCAGGGGCCGCATCCGGAGACGGAAGGGCGGCGCGGTGGTTCGCCGGTCGGAAAGAGGGAGGGGACAGAGAGACAGGGAGGTCGCGTCCTGTTCGTCAGAGGAAGAGAGAGAGGCGCGAAGAAAGAGACTCGTTAACTTTGCCAATTGGTACCGACCAAAAAAAAAAAAAATTTGCCAATCGGTCATTATACTTTCTTTATCATTTGTAAATTTAAGGACTCTATTATTTTCGACACTTCTCATGTGATTTTTTTATTTATAAATTTGTTATCATGCCGCTTTTACATTTCTCTTAATGCAAAAATATAAAAATTACAATCCTTGTGTTATTTTTTCTATTTTAAATAAATTAAAATCGAAAAAACTTAAATTCATCATATTAAAAGACTTTCTAAATATATATTTATCAAACAGCATTTTCTCAAAATTACTTCTCAAATAACTTTTTAATTACGATTTAGCAAATAGTCTTTACATTTCATTAAACTCTTAAACTAACCCCCCCCTCTTAAACCCCCCGCCCCCAAATCTCCGAGCCAACGCGCTGCCTGAGCAGCGCCGCCTGAGCAGCGCCGCCAGTCTGCGTCCCTCGCTGCTCGCTTCCGCTGTCCTTCATGGCTTCGTCCTCCGGTATGTTTCTTTTTGTTCTGTGACTTCACCACCAGCCTCGTTCCACCATGGATGTTCGTTCTTTTGAGTTTTGCTTTAAGGAGGGAGAGGGAGGGAGGGAGGGAGAGAGAGATTGCTTTAAGGAGGGAGGGAGGGAGGGAGAGAGAGAGAAAGGGAGAGAGAGAGGCGAAGATTGAGGATTCAAGCAAATCGTTTCTTGTTCTCATCGTGTGGAACGGCGTGTTTTCTAAAGAGCGGCATACACAAGATAGCACGATCCGAGTTCGATCACTTCCTTACATGGATCGCCAGTAACTCTTGTTAGTGTTCTCGCGTTTCGAGCTGAGCCTCCTCGTACATATTTGGTTTTGAATTCTGGCGACTCTCCTCTCCCACCGATAGTTGCATATTTCTCCATGACTGATTCTTATCTTGCTGAGTTTTACATTATTTTCGTAAGTGAATTTGATGTTCTTCCTTACACTAACTTGTGTCTTACTGTTTCAAATCTGTCAAAGTATTTCTTTGAAATTATAGTTTTGATATGTGCAAGTGTATGTGTGTATGGCCTAGTTGATGTAGAGTAATGGACAAGGGTAGTTTCACTAGTTGATAGAAATGATTCTGGAGGAGGTGTTGCTGGAGGAGTAGGGTATGGAGTTTATTGTTGACTCTCCACACTCACACAAGAATGAGTACAAGCTCTATCTATAGAGCCACTCCCCCGACTCTAGAAGTTTTACTGGCACTGAACAGTGAACATCACACAAGTACGTAGTTCAGATAGTAAGCCTATGTCTATGGGTAGAGATGACCTAACAGTGCTATTCATGAGTGAAGTCCCAATAATTTCCCACTCAAATCTCAGCCATCGATTCCATCCATCAACCTTTTAGTTTCTCAAATAGTTAACCAGTTAAATTTTCAGAGATACACACTCAAAGAGCAATATCGTGTATCTCAAAATACCAAACCTCTAAAACCATAATGTGAATACTTGACTATGCTAATTCTTCTCCAAGAGGACTAGGACTAGTTCGGCACATTTCATGTGTTCCAACATGGAAGTTTTGTGACTTTATTTATCATCTGAAGGGGCTCCTTCTGATATCAAATTCAAGTCCCTTTCTCAACTGCAACTTAATTCTCTCTCTTTTTCTTCTTTGTTAAGTTGGCCTGTGCTCACATCTTATTCTATAACACCATCAATGGAATTCTGTTTGGAGCCGCCTCTTCTGCTGCTTGCTTTTCACCAAGAAGTCACAGAACTTTGTAGTTATTATACTTTGGATAGAAAAAAGGTGCTATTATCAGCTGCATCCGGAGCACATAGGACCAATGCATGTGACCGTTGGTTTTATAGAAGAAATGACGTGACAGTTTTCTCCCAAGTCTTTTTGACAATATCCTGTATTCACGTTGTCCACCAATTCCTAGAATTCATTATGGAATTTCCGCAATTCAATTAGCTCTAAGTATAAACAAATTGTGCATGGACACCTTTTTGTCATGATAATTTCACATGAAGTAGGTGTTCCCTAGACATTACAAACAACTTGCATGAGATGAGATTCTAGTTTCTGCTGTCGTACTAAGTACTTGTGGTTTTATCTACATTATCTTCTTTTGTTGGTCCACGTATGTGGGAATTTGTTCATGAACGTATTGCACCATTAGAATGTCTCATGCATTTAATCAGAATGTGAGGAGGCAAAAGTGATAGGATTGTTGACAGATCTTTTACATGTGACACGAAACAGAGTGTTTAATCGGGAACGCCTCTTGTTCACACATATTACTGCTAGCCAAGAAGAGTCGTCGTGGTTGTGCTCCTTCCGATGGCATGCCCATAGAGGAACTGAGGCGAGTAATCCCACCGGAAAGTTTCATCAGTGTAAACTGTGGCAAGTACAACCTCAATGGAAAAAGCTGCAATGCGCAAATAGTGATATTTTTTGTTGCTGCTGAAATAGATGCAAATGGTGCTGATGTGGCAACAGCGGGACTGGTCTGTCTTCATAATAAACTGAAGGCCAAGGGTCAAATCTACCTTACTTGTGCGGAAGGAGGGAAGGTCATGGAGGTCACTGACAATGCCTGCATCGAAGAGATCAAAATGACCATAAACCAGAATACGAAAATGAAAGGGAGGTTTCCCTTTTCTTCAGGTAATTAGTATAGAAATCTGAAATGCCTTCTTGTCTTTTTTCATTTCTGCTGTTGCCATTTGAAAAGACCGGTCGCTGTTTTGACTGATTACCATAGTTCCCAGTCGATTCATCTGCGAATGAGTGGACAAGGAGGTTATTTATGGCAAGCTGTGGTGACTTCTTCACTGTATGCAAATAACTCAAGTACATTGTTAAACCTGAAAATCAATCTGATCCTTAGCTACAATATTTACCTCTCTGTGTTTCGGTTTTGAGGTCCTACATCTAGGTATTTAGAAATTATTAGTCAGCTGTTGACAGAATATGTTTTAGGTGGTATCTGATGAGAAGCTAAGGATCTAGATATATGTCCACCCGGCGCATGTTTTTTCTGTAATGGTACCTGTATTTCAACTATTAGGTTTCTATTCCAATAGCATTCTAATAGCCTTGGAAATTTCTAGGCATTGCTGGCCTTCCCCATTAACTACAACAAGATTCTTAATTTCGATAAATATGTAGAACAACGATTCTAGATTTTGAGATTGATGTGCTTAACAATTTATCAATACTCTGGCATATTATGTAGTATAGTCCTAGTCAAAATGGCTTGTTGCTTTATTTACACTGTTTATTGTATGCTTGAGCGTTGATTGGACAGTATTGAAGTGTTAACGCGTCTAATGTTTCATATACGGCAAGTATTGCACAGCATTAGCTTTCTTTTCTTTTCTTTTTCAGGTCTGGTTGGCCTCTTGTTGAGGAAGTTCTTCTGGAAATTTCAACTCGGCACATTTCCAGCATTTTAGGTTGTAATTCATTTTTCGTAAGTTTGTTGAAAGATGATAGAACTATGCATCAGTATCTTTTGTTTGCATGACCTTCTCGGCATTTTAAAGTTGTTCCTTTTTACAAGAGATGAATTAGTTCTTTACACAAATCAATGAGTTGGATCTCCCTATTTTTCAGTGATAATTGAATAGAAGATGATAGAACGATAAAAGTGTAAGTGGGCTTATTTAGTTATTTTTTGTTTTGTTTTATACGACTTTCTCTGCATATGGTTGTGTATGACCATAAACATAGTCATGGCAAGAGCCTTAGTACGTACACGGTTCTTTTGTTGGATCAATATTATGGCTCTGTCCTCTTCGGAAGTCAGCTATTCCCCCTCGGCCTTAGATTATACAAAACCGTGGTTGGTTCTGGCCTTAATCTAGAAGCGATGAGATAGTAGAATTACAAATGAATTCGCTTTGAAGAATTTGTACCTTTTGGGGGCTATTGAACCGTAAATGCGGAATATAATATTTGTTTCCTGCTGATTGTTTTCATGAGGCAAATCCAAAAGGGCTTGCACTGGAAAACTAACCCCCTCGTGGGCATTTCAAGTTGTGATCTGATTTGGTTGTATCACAGGAGCGCTTGTAGTGAGATCAGTCCTGCTTGTATGGATAGTATCATGCTTGCAACTTCTCCCAATTAGATAGATGTACGGTTGGAAAAGGCTTACGAAACTTTGAGACTAGATATTCTATGTTGAAGGCAGCCTCACTTGATTGAGTGCTAGCACAACATTGTTTGCTCTCGCGACTTTAATACGTGTCCTGCTAGTTTAAGAGTGCATGAGTTAAGAGTGCATGAGACTTATTTACCAGTGCCTAGTTTAAGAGTGCATGAGTTAAGAGTGCATGAGACTTATTTACCAGTGCGATAACTCAAACTCATGCCTCAGGGAATCAAAGACGTTTTTGAAATCTAAAAGAAATCACGTGTTAACGGTCTCAAAAGAAGTGGATACATGTTTGTTTATTGATCATCGATCGATCTCTTTCGCGCAACAAGTCCTCCACATTACATGTATTGTTGAGTACAGTAAATCTGTGCGATGAAGTAAATAATGTACTTATATTCCTCTAACCTGCTAATCCCACTTCTCATTGGTGGGTTGTGAGCTGTGGACATCCACACGAAAAATTAACTACAATATATAGCGAAGTAATGTCCATAGTTGTATTGTAACTCATCGATTAAAGGGAAATTGTAGGATGTTTCGGACAACAAGGATTAGTGGAAAATTTTGGCGATAGATAATTCCCTATCAAAGTAACGGTCTAGATCCTTGGCAATAGGGCAGAACTCATTGTAGTATATTTCACATCACTTATACATTGAGTTGCTATGGATGTTTTGGCCCAAGAAAAGAAAAACTTGCGATGGAACTTTTATACACTCAAGTCTCTCGTCACTCCACTTGATAATTAAAAAAATTCTTCGGTGCGATTTATGTGCTATATAGCATATCATTCACGGTGAAACTTGCTTCTCTGTATTCTTCCTGATATGGTTGTAGCCTTGTAGGGGATTTCTCACTACTCTATACGTCAAATTTGTTCCCACCGAAAAATTCTAGCTTTTAAGACTTCATTCCAATCTCGTACTCGGTTCTATTTGTATCTCCATATTTCACCCAATCATATTTCACCCAACCAATAACACAGATGAGAAAAAAAAATGTTTAAACACAATGTTTAGATATGATACAAACTGAAATTAAATATCAAATACATTATCATCTCTCTTGAAATTTTTCTATAGGGTTCACTTTTGAAATTTAACTCTTGAAGCTGCGTCCCAATGAAGAAAAAAAAAACATTGGCCTTCAAAAAAGTGGACTACAAATCTTTTTCCTACTCACATGGCTGACATCAGATTTAAACTTTCTGATGATGATGAGGTGATGAAGAAGAAGAAGAAGAAGAAGATGATGACGATGGATAAAATTAATGGGCAATGTTTGACAGTATTTACTAGAATTTAGATTAAGTATTAAAACACCTTATGATTAGTCAGGACAAGCGCAATTTTTCTTTGATTGACTTAAGTGCAATTCTTTTTAGCTTTTGTGTTTGGTTGACAGATCTACGGTAAAGTTTTAGTGAAGTTCAACCAATACTAGACTCCACGCTAAGGCAATTTTCAAAGAGATTTAAAACACAAACAAATTAAAAAATCCATTTCTTCTTCTCTTTTTATTTTGTCTCTATTTTCTTCTCGGCCCCTTTTTCAGCCGTT
Source organism: Eucalyptus pauciflora (assembly GCA_007663325.1). Lineage (NCBI taxonomy): Eukaryota > Viridiplantae > Streptophyta > Magnoliopsida > Myrtales > Myrtaceae > Eucalyptus > Eucalyptus pauciflora. Next base: position 3,207,250 of record VMYD01000056.1, read on the forward strand.
GCCGCTCAACAACTGATACATATGTAAATTTTAACTTAAAAGTAAAAAGAATGTAAAAGACAAAAAAGCCCTTAAAAAAGAGAAGAAGAAATGGATTTTTGATGACGATGATATCTGGATTATAAAAAGGCGACTTTGATCGCCAACTAAGAATGATTCGTTTTAAGGTTGGCCTCTTCTGCTGTTTTTTGCGGTTTTCTGATTTGGTCAGTGTCAACGGTTCGAATGAGCTAAGAAAGCAAAGATATTCACGTGACCGTAGACCAAATGACATCTGATCTTACAAAAATGGTCCAACAAGCCCTAGTATAATTTATAAAAAGAAAAAGAGAGGCGAAATCTAGGAAAAGGGAAATAAAAAAGAGAACGGTCCTACCTAATAGATTTGATAATAGAAGCGTCACTTCTTAGAAGATATGCCGCTTTCAATTGCCTCGTGTCCTGACATAAATTATTGTCGATATTTCACTTTTCGATAGATTAATTATTTTGAACGATACAATCGAACATTTTTAAAAAAATATTTTTTTATAATATTATATTTTGCGTAATAGAGACAACGGAAATAAAAAAAAGGATTCGAAACCACATTTGGCAAACTTCTAAATGGACCGGTAGGAGAACGTCCGCCGACTTCACCTAGGTCAAAGTGCTAACTCTACTAGCCAAAAAGCTTTCTTCCCTTTTTTCTTTTTTTTTTTGGGATAACTGCATTGGAAGTCTTAAAATTTGTCATGAAAATACAATTAAATTTTAAAACTTTCAAAAAGTACAATTAAGTTCTAAAACTTATCACAAAGAGCAATTAAGTCCTAATATTTTCAAAAAGTGCAATTAAATTATAAAACTTATCAAAGTAATTCAATCTAAGTCCTTCCATTGATTATGCTTTTTGAAAGTTTTAGGACTTGATTGCGCTTTGGAAACAAATTTTATGACTTTATTGAACCTTTTGAAAGTTTTAAGACTTGATTGAACTTTCATGACAAGTTTTAGAACTGAATTACACTTTTTGAAAATTTTAGGACTCAATTACATTTTCATGATAAGTTTTAGGACTTCTGATGCACTTATCCCCCATTTTTTTTTGTCAAATTCTTCCCTTTTGTTGACTATTTCAATTTTTTTTCTTCTCTCAATTAAATTTGACCTTATTCAATTTTCCTTGTCGGTTGGCGAGGGTTCGCATATGGCAACTTTGAAGTCCACTGCTTATTGTGAAAAGATAAGATCAATTATTTTTTGAGAAAATGATTGGATAATAATCTTTAATCTACTGTCAGAATGATAGTTTATTATAGACCACAAGAAATTAAATGACAAATAATTATATATTGCCATGGAGTCCACTCATTCAAGAATTTATGGTTCACATTGAGCTGTTATTTTCATAATAGTCCAAAAATTGTTATGCTAGCAGAGCTCTTATTTTTATACTATGCTTTCAACTTCTTCCAATATGGTCGGAGTAGGCTCATGAAAATCATTAGCCCATTATGGTCAAACTCTGATTTTTGGTGTTGAAGACAGCCTCGCCGGAGCATTAGCATGATATTGTTTATTTTGGCCGCGATTCGCTCAGCTCCGATGGCTTTGATAAGGGCCATACTAATTTAAGGTTGCAAGAGACTTTTTAATCAGTGTAATAGCCCACATATGTACTATGTGAAATCAAAGACATATTCGGAATCCAAAAGAAATAATGTACCGACATTCCCAAAATAAGTGGATTCGTGTTTGTCTATTGAGTTTTTACATAGGTTCATCAATCGATCTCCTTCACACTATGAATCACACGCATTGCGCATATCGTTGTATGGAGCAAATCTACGTTATGAAATACATAATGGACTATATTTTCCTCCATTTGTATTTTTTTTTTTGGGTTACGAATCATCGATATCACCTGTGTGTAAAATTAACTAAATATAATTCTAGGTGATTATTGACACTTAAATTTTGACGACCCATTTAATCATTTATTAATTGCATAGAAAATTAGGGATTAAATTTTAAACCCTAGCAAAAATAATTTTCATTAAATTGCATGATATATAGACATTAGAAGCATTTGCATTAATAGTAATAGAGCTTTTTCGTCAAAAGAAAAAAAATTGAAAATTAATTAAAATAATGATTATTTAAAAAAAAAAAAAAAGAGGAAAAGGAGAGGAAAAAAAAAAAAAAACAAGCAAGACCGAGCCGGGCCAAGTCGATCCAGCCTTCTTTCCTTTTTTAACTTTCTTCTTCTTTTCTTCCCCACCACTCCTCGCCTGGCCCTCTTCTTTTCTGGGCCTAGCCCGCACGCCTTCTCTTCTTCCTCCTCCCTTCACGCCGCTCACGCCTTCTGCAAAATAGGAAGAGCGACGGAGGTACAAAGACAGGGGAGCAGCAAGTCGCAGCGTGATCCCAGGGTCGGGGATCAGGCCGGCCGCGACAGGCTGGCGGTGGCAGAAGCCATTTGTACCTGTCGCTGGCCAAGCTTAGAAGAAGGAGAGCAAAAGGTTTTCTGGGGGGTCCTTTTTGGGTTCAGAGAGAGTGAGCCAGGGGGAGAGGGAGCTCGAGAAGGTGGCTGACCGTCGTGGGAGGTCCGTCCACCAGCCCCCGTCCGCCGTGGCCTTTCCGTGAACCAGGTAGGTCTTACCCTTGAGCGTAGGTGCCTTGTTTGTTTGTTTTGTTTGTTTTATTTTTTTTTGGGGGGGGAGGGGGGGTGCTCGGGCCGAAGCTCGCGGCCAACGAAGCCCGCGTGTTTCGGTCCCATTGGTCCTTTGTGAAACCTACTGTGTGATCGAGTATGCATGTTAGGAAGTTGGGTCTGTGTCCGAATCCCCATCGAGTTTGAAATCCCTCGTTTTGGAAGCGCACGCCAAGTGCTTGTGAAAATGTTTCCGTCGGATCCGTGACCACCTCCTCTGACTTTGGTTTGCTCTTGAAGTGCTGGTTATTGTCTCGTTTTTTTGCTTCGTTGAGTCCCGGTCTGTGCGAGTCCCGACCCCATCCATGTGGTGCTGTGCTGTGTTTTAGTTTTGCGCATCAGTTGTTAAATATTTCGGGGCGTTTGGAGTCTCGGTTGATCCCGTGTACTCTCTTCGGTTGATGCCCGTTAGGTGTTCGTTAAAATATCTGACTGAGCTCGTGTGGATTTTCTTTGATTTACGCTTGCTTCTGTACATCGGCTTGTCATTTGATGAGGTGTGTCCATGAGGTAGTGGTTGGCATGCGTCGATGGCGTGAGGTGTTAGCCGAAGTGGGCATGGTTTGTTTGGCTCTGGCTCGACGAAGGAGATGATCGGCAAAGGAGGCATATGTTTTGGGTGAACTTCGGTGAAAATGTTAGCAGAGGAGAGGGGGGCCTTCGAAAAGGGGCTGAGCGTGAAGAAGAAAGGAATGAAATAGGATTAAAAAAAAAAAAACAAGAAGAGGATAAAGCAAAAGCATAGAGAAAAAAAATATATAATGAAAGAAAAGAGAAAATGGGCTGTGGTTTGTCTGCTTGGGCTGGTCGATGGGGCGGTGTGATATGGGCCGCGGTCAAGTGGGTTAGAAGGCTGGGGGCCGTCCCTTTTTTCAAAAAAATCTGCGTGGGCCTTTTCATTTTTCCTAAGTGGGCTTTGAGGCTAGCCCGGTTTTAGCCCAACCCAGATCGATAGGCACCCGGCCCGATTTTTTTAATATTAAAAAATAGGAAAAAAAATCCAGAAAATTCTTTAAAAAATAAAAAATTCAGAAAACCATAAAATATTAAAAATTCATAATTTTAAAAATTCAAAAAATCCATAAAAATCCTTGGAAAATTAAAAATTTTAAAAATACAATTATCTTTTGAGAATTCAAAAATATTAACAGTACAAAAAAACCAAAAAATTCCTATAAATCAAGAAAATTTTAAAAAAATTTCAATTTCTCGGAAATAGCTAAAGAAGTCTTTTGGCTAGTCTTTTCTTTAAATATGTGAAAATCCTTGATAAAAATCTTACTCAATTGAATGGGCGTCTAGGGCTTTACCATAGAGTTCTGATTACCCTTAGAGGAAGATACTCTTGATTGATTAGGACTTCCCTTTAGCTTAGTTAGGAATGACACCTAATTATCTTTTAGTTGTTAGATGCTTCTTTCAATGCCTTCTTTGGTTATTGTTTGTTATTTTAATGATTGCACACACATGTTAGTAGAAAGATCTAATATTTATTCAAACTGCATGGCAAAAATCTTTTTATAATGAGCAAGATTAAGTGTCAAAAAGGCACTAATTACTTAATTGGTGTAATTCCGATCCTAAATTCTCTAATTGTGTAGGAACTAAGGTATACTTCCATGCTTGATTTGATTTCTAGCCGACTCTAATAGGCTGGTGGTGACTCCTCATTAGAAGATTTTTATAAACACCCCAATATTTTGCGAGGTATGAGCTTGGAAGAGCCCATGCCTAATCATGAGCTATAGGCTCGTCTTTTAGGCAGTATCTCTAAACCTATAATTTTTTTCCCCTATGGATGGAAAAGGTAGGTTGCCACAGTGATATCCCTATGATTGTAACCTACTGATCAAAGGGTAGATGGAGGATGTTTCCTGCAATCGAAGTTAGAAAAAAAAACATGACCAATACCAATACCAATAGACAATTTCCCCTCTCCACTTAATAGTCTAAATTGTTCAGTGCAATTTATGTGCTATAGCATTGCAATGTTTCAATAGTATATATAACAACGTTCTTCCTATCCTGTATTGCAATACAAGCACTATCAGAAACAAAGAATGATACTCTCGCTCCAAAACCAGACCCCATCTCTCACCCAATTGCTTATGAGACAACAAAAATATTGCTCTTTATGGACTTACTGTCAATCAATCTCAATCTAGCATCACTAACTATATTTTTCTGTATACGGTGTCTACATCCAACACAGCTCCTTCCTTAGTAAATCACCTGTTCTTAGCTTGTAAAAGCCGACAGGCAGGTTCCACACCAAGCAAGTTTAACCAGAATTGTTTGAAAAGAAGCACCCTTTGACATCTGTTTTATTCAATGAAACTCTGCAGTCCCCACATTGCGCATCCTATTTATGCCAAAGAGATCCGGCACTCTCCTCCAGACTAAAGCCGAAAAACTACATTCGAAGAATAGATGATCTCTACTCTCTCGTTCACAAGGCCACATATAGTGCAACTAGCTGAAGACATAGAACGCCACTTACCAATCCCATGTCTGACTGGCAAGCCTATTGAGAACAAGCAACCAAGAGATGAAACAATGCTTGGAATAGACGGCTGAACCAAATGCATTGTACCAATTAACATGCTGGCGCTTCACTCTAATAGTCTTCCGAGCACTAGCAGTAGTGTAAGAACCGGGTGAACATGGATTCCAAATCAATGTATCATCAACTGCCGCGTTGGGGAAGAACACACCAGAAATAGCAGCATGAATCTGCAGCATAGTAGATCTTGCACAGGGCCAGCACCATCCAAGATCATTTATCACCTGAAACTCTTTGCAATTCGAAGATGGACCAGAGTTAAAGACCACTCTTGGGAATTTATCTAACAATGGCCCAAGAGAATGCCTTGCCTAAGAATTTTGGAAAGGTCATCAGTTGATGACTGCTGGATGCCACAACGTACAATCCCCCTAGAAACGTGATACATCTGAATCAGGAATAACAAATGAATGTTCGATTATATTTTTTCTGTTATAGGAACATAAATCTGAGTCTGAAGCCAGAACATCATAATAGAGTCTCCCGTCAAAGAGGTCTCGTCAATAGGTTCTTTGTGACAACAATATCAGAAGAATTCTATTGACTAAACATAAAGCGTGTTCATGTGGGAGAAACCAATGAATTAAATATGGGAGCCAACATGATCAGTCGTCCTGAGAATAAATTTGTAGAGATCGATGGCGGAAGTTGCATGAGATTTGAAGAACTTTCTTGTGATAAACCTGAAATTCACAAACTATTCTGAAGATATAAGTCAAACCCAAAGAGCTGTGATACTTGGTTCAACCCTACCGTTTGACATCAATAGGCACGCTGTTCGTAAATAGAGCATGGCCAGCTCACATACCTGGTCGTTTTTTCTTTGCTAAGCCTGTCATTAAATTTACGGGAAAAACATAACCGAAGAACAGTAATCTCGCTCAATCCCAGTCTCATGATCAGTTGCTGTTGGATCAGACCTGAATGGTAATATGTACGCACCTTAAATCTAAATGTCTTTGAGATACTATAACACGAGATCGTAAAATTTATGTAACATATAGCACCTGCAACCTTCTACTGCATATCACACGTAAATGCTCAACTGTCAATGTCGACAAATATCAATTCTCTAAGAATTACCTGATTAAGGTCCATCAAACCTACTCTGATTCAATCATTACAAATGCTTGAGTACGAGACTGAGCAGCAAGAGTTTGTACAGGCGTCTCCATATTGTAATCATCGTGGCTCCAGGCTTCGGTTCCGTGGTTGTAATCCTCGCATACGAAATCTGTAAAAGAATCAGAGGAAGATGGTGTCAACTAGTTCCAGTAAGCCACCTCGAACTTCAAAATTCCAGTAATGATTTGGGTAATCTCTTAATTGTCCCAAATATTGCTTCCCGTGAACTTCAAAAGTGTTGAGATGCACGTGAGTTGGGTTATAGAAGTTCTTTATCAAAATTGATGAGGTAGACTAGTTAATATATGAACGACTGTATTACCCTACTTGAAGTCTCTCTTGGCAGTCTCCTCGGGTATAGGTATGTGGATTCCGTCACGTCTTCATGTCCCATCCAACGGACTGATGAACCCTTTAGTTTCTGCAATACGTTAAAGATACAACGTGAAGAAGTGATTATTATACAGGAAAGAAGAGATGAAAAGTGACAATCTATATAGTGGCCCAAAGGCCTACGAGAGCGGAGGATCAATTAAACTAACTCATCACCAGAGTTGCGCTCATCAAGGCCAACTTCTTGAATCTCAGAAACTTCTCTATCATCCGAGGACGTGGTCCTGCGAGCAATCCAAGGGCTGAGTTTATAATGCGATCGTTCAAATGCCCACGAAGCTACTTCAACAAGATGCTTCAAAATCTCCCTTGCCATCTCCAGCACGTCAGGATTTGTCGCGGGAACAAACCTTTTAGTTTCTGCAGTACAATTAAATTACAACCTGAGTATGATAAAGGAAAACAAAAGATGAAAAATGACAATCTACATAGTGGCCCAAAGGCCTATGAGAGAGGAGCATCAATTGGAACTCATCACCAGAATTGTACTCATCACGGCCAACTTCTTGATTTCCGGATTCATCTGAGGACGTGGTCCTGAGAGCAGTCCAAGGGCTGAGTTTATAACGTGACCGTTCAAATGCCCAAGAAGCTACTTCAACAAGATGCTTCAAAATCTTTCTTGAACTCTCCGAAACAATTTGAAGCACGTGGGGATTTGTCACGGGTACGACACATGGGAGACTCCCAATAATAAGCCACTTGATTGGAGACTCCACGTTCAAGTAAAATAGCATGCCAAAGATGGCGGATGCCAATAGCACAATCGTACAGTAGGATATGAGATGCGTGAAGCTCCAGCCGACAGTCCTTTGGATGATCCAAAGGTGTGTGCCAAAGTATAAAATCGACACTCCTCCTATAGCAATCAACATTGTCTCTCCAAATTTGACGACAGATCCGAAGAGAGCAAGAAGCAGCAGAAGCAAATTGGTGAAATGCTCATGGAAGGATTTGGAGAATTCCAGTCCTTGCTCATTCAATCTGTCAAAGCTTAGAGGAAGGACGTTAACTTACCCTAAACACGAGTAGAATTTTTTTTTCTAACACATATCAGATATTAGGTATGATTAGGGTTGTTATCTTCATTTTTTTCGATTTTTACTTGTTCATCAAGCTTCAAAACTCTATAGATGGAGGTGTTCTCTTCAATTGTAATAAAACTTAGGAATCTGTTAATTTGAGAATTCAAGAAAAAGAAATATGAATCAACAGAACCTCTTCTCATTTATAACCATGATCCAAAAGAAAAAAAGAAACGCAACTTCATGTCACGGAGGAAAACCAAGAAAACTAATAAGCAAGGTAAAAGAAATGAACAAAAAAGGAACTCAAGGCCACTTACTGAGTTGCAGCTCCAGGATGAAGGCCCGAACTGCTCTCAGACATCCTTGTTGCACGCTCTGATGTATTGATTCCGTGGAAAAAATTGCTTCACTTCTAAAGCTGGAATGGAGAAGACCTTTTATGGTTTTGAACGAAATGCGAAAATTGCCGACCTAGAAGAACGTAAGTGAGTGCGAAGCATCCCACCTTGTCAACTGGGATAACGTTACTCGACGAGACGAAATTGGTGTCTGTGGCTCCCTTGAGAAACTTCCCTCCCTTGTAAAATCCTTTAAATATTTCAGAAAAAGCTACGACTTTCGTCCATTGCAAAAATATTGACATACTTTACACATTCCGTCCATTCTCACCATTGACTATGCTAACGTGAACAGTGAGTCACATCAAACAACACCAGGAAAGATGTGGTTCTTAATTTACAATCTTTTGTCATCAAATTTAAATTTATATCTTTGCTACCGAATTTCTGGCATTTTTCTTTTATAGAAATGATCGATATTACATGATCCGATGTACAATTTAGCATGGTGAGCCTCGTAGGATGATGCACGGCAATTGAATAGTGAGAACGGATGGAATTTATAATTGGTGGTAATTTTATCTCACAAGTAAAAGGTAGAGCTTTTTTTTTTGGATGTTTGAAAGGTCGTGCTTTATTTTTATCCAGGTACAGAAAAAATTGTGTTTTTTTAAACATTTGACCCAGGCAAAATGTTCGGTTTTTTTTTTTAATTTTTGGGACTTAGGCCTATGTATATAAGAGAGTTCATATGATGATGAATAGACGTGTCGATTGAATTCCACCAAAATTTGAAACCACGATTACGACAAGACACAATACACGAAATTCCAGTTGATTCCACCAATTCAACTGCAGCCGAATCATGGGGCTTGAAGACGCGCACAAATGACCAAAACTTGACCTTGTTGACTTAGGTTTAGGGTCTTGCTATTTCCGGACGGGCTCAACAGGAATCCTTCATCTATTCTAGCAGGAATCAATACGATTCCCTAAATTTCTTGCTCCTACCCAGAAGAGGGACAGACATTTGTGGAAACAAAAAATGGGAAGGAATGACACAAAAAAAATGAAGGAATTTATGTGATTTGTGATATTGTCCCAACATAATTTAAATTGTTGTAGGTGGAGAAAATATATTTACTTTGAATTTAGAATCTTTCAGAGATTTGTGAAAATTTATAAAGAGCTATACATACCCTTTTCGAATAACAACAGTGACATCTGTTGCTGGAAGAAGTAATAAAAAGGCCTCTCAAAGTTTGAATTAGATCAAATCAAGCAGGTGGACAAAATAAAGGGGGTACAGTTATCACATAAGACATGTTGTTTAATCGATTGCAAAGGGCCAAGGTTTGTGAGGGTCATAATTTCTAAACACGCATAACTTCTAAAAATTGTAAAAGAATGGAACGTGCATCGTCGCTCCATTAGACAAAGTACGTAACTTCACCGCTCAGAAACATAAAGCATGATGGAAGTGTGAGAAACCCATGAATCAAACACAATAGTTTACGCGATAAGCTGTGTCGAGAGTAAAGAGTCGGCATGTTAGACATCACCGGCAGAAGTAGCATGAGATTTGACAAACTTTTCACATGACAAATTTGAAATTCGCAAACTATTCTGAAAATGTAAATCTAAAATTGTTCTGAAATTCGCAATTTCATAAATTGTGCTAATGTAGTGTCACAAATGACCAATTTTGTTGTAGTGAGTTAATTTGAGAAAAAATTTCCTATAATAGATACTCAGATAGTGATACTTTACTTCTTTGACATTTACTGTGTGTAGGAGTACTTTTATTTACGGGTAAAATTTGAAGGAACCTAAAACATATGGAATACAAATAGAGTGGTAACTTCTTTATACATGGTAGTCCGTAATTTTGGGTTTTAAAATGTAATTTAAAATGTATCGTTAAATCTAATGAATAAATTACAACACCGTTGGTAGCTTTTTCTTCATTGGAAATGTAAGCTGGCTTTATTACTGACTGTAAATTTTTTCATTTCCTTAAGGAAAGGTAACTTTTAACCTATTATGAAAATGAAAGATTAATCTTCCACGTGGTTTTCTTTTTTCATATGAAGAAGTAAATAATTATAATTGGCAATTTCTATATCTTTTTATCTTTAAGAACGAATCTGTATTTGATCAGTAAGGCAATTTTCTGCGAAGAAAAGAGTCTAAAACTAAAATAGTACGCACCACTCTTTCTTTTGTCTGGAGAACATAATGTGCACATGGCCCATGGTACAGGCTTAGCGAAGATCTTGGGCAATTAGTCTTCCAAACATGTGCTGATTTGGTAAAAGATCATTTGCAGGTTATCGAATCTATATTTGATTAATGAAATTCTATTAAAAAAACAAAGAAAAGAGGAAAATTTCCACCAAAAATTGTGAATAAATTTAAAATAGAACGCCTGACTCCTTCATTTTGTCTTGAGAACATAATGTGCACATGGCCCGTAGTACAGGCTATCAGGGAAGACCTTGGGTTATTAATCTTAGGATTCCATGTGAAAGTAAACTTCATCGAAGATTCTTGCGCTCTTCTTGGGAAATGAAAGGTTGAACCCAAAGCGACAGATCGGATTCATTAATTGTGGGTTTGGCTCTGTGGAAAATAATATTAAGGATATTCCTATTTCTCAAGTTGACCGATAGGCCTTTGAATCTGAATATCGAAACCCAAGAATAATGGCAGATAGGATGCACGAAAAGACCATTGCCAGTTTGACTTTGCGCTCACTGAATGAAAAGAAAGATATAAATCACACCATTTGCAGTAGAGATAATATTATAGAGGATTCGTAATGGAGTTAAACAAGCCTGAGAACAGGTTCTCATCAGAAAATGAAGCAAAGAAGACATTGTATTTCATAAGTAAATTGGCAGAGAGAGACGGTTGGCAGAAATATCTCTCCAGACAAGACATTACCATGAGAGTCTCATGCTCATTACTGAAGATTTTGCGTAACTTCTTATTGCATTTATAGGTGCATGAACCTGTGACTATAGCTGTGTCTAAGTGCCAGAAATCTAGGAGCATGTAGATAATATAATACTCAAGTTAATCAAAGGTTCTCTCAAGACATGAGTTGCCCTTGTGATTTTATAGATGACAATATGACCCATTTAGTATGAGTACATAGCAAAATCAATAAATGATAGACAAAACCGCTACTTTAATCTGGACAAGATTAAGGGTAGATGTGTTCATTGGGATTTTGGAATCGATAAAAAGGAAACACATATTTTATACGAACACGTGTATAGCAACATCATTCATAAAATTGTTACACAAACAAGAACACTCTACAATTTTATGTTTCTTTTTCCGTCGCTAAAGGGGAGTAACTCTTTATCAATTTCTCCCAAAAAGGTGAACTTTGTGGCTGGAAAATAGGTAAAATTGACATGTTTCTTGTCTTCGAATCAACAAGAAAAATTGTCCAGAAAGTCTCAACCTATTATACTTTTACAAATTCTGTCCTAAACATTTTCACTTATTATTAATTGAGTCCATTCGGCTAATTTTGACTGGAATTTTCTGATGTGGACAGCTAACATTGACGTGGCACGAATTTAATAATATTTTAATAATTTTGGAATTTTTTTTATCGTTTTTTTTTTCACTTTTCTTGGTTTTTTTTGGGGGCTTTGGAGTTTGGTTGGTGAGGGTGGCTGATCGACCCTCACCGGCCGTAGGTGAGGGCCGGCGAGCCCTTGCCTAGCCAGATCTAGCAAGGGTGTCATGGCCCTCACCGAATCTGAGCGAGGGCTTGCATGCCCTCGCTTTGGCCGACAAGGGCGTCCCTAGCCTTACCTAGAGCTGGCGAGGGGTTCGATGACCTCACCCCTCCCTAGCCCTATCTCAAAAAGAAAACAAAACAAGTGAAAGAAAAAATAGAAAAAATCATTAAAAAATTCAAAACACTATTAAAAAATTGTCACGTTAACGTTGATCATCTACATCTGCAATTTCTAGCCAAAATTGACTCGATGGACTTAATTGGCAAGAAGTGAAAATATTTATGATTGAATTGATGAAATTAAAAAAATTTAAGAATGAATTGGCAAAAATATAATAGATTTAGAACTTTTTAGACTATTTTCTTGGAATCAACATTAGACTATGAATATACCCCTAGTCCAAGAACATTTCCTCTCACCTTACTCGCACACTCTTCAATTAATTCTTGTTTTGAGCATTCAAATTATTCTTCGGTTGCCAGCCTGTTGAAAACCGAGGACAACGAACAATAAAACGCATCTACACCCGTGACTCGATTGAAATTGGCGCATGTTCCTAGAAACCCTAATTTCTATAAGCTTAAAATGACCTCGTCTCAGCAGGGAGGACGGAGAAGCTAGAGGTTACTTAATAGAACAAGCACATGGGCGTTCCAAACCATATATGCCGGCATGGATCTTGAAGGCATTACTGCAGACGCTCTTTCTATTTTCTCCCTCTGTCATTCAGTAGTCCTAAATCCATGAGGGTAGTACTAAGGACGCTCTTTATGTTTTCCCCTCTGTCGCTCGTTAGAGGGCTCTTTCTATTTTTCACTGCGCCTCTCCCCAGCTCCTACAATAACACCCGTCAGAACAGGGAATTCCAAATGCCGAACCCAGAGCAAGGCACCACACGAGCTTCCGAGCAAGTTCAAAAGAGCATCGAGAAACTTAACGAGGCCAGCCAGAAGCTAGAGGAGCGGATTGCAATCCTCGACAGTAAAATTCCCGATTATGTGAATTTGTACTTCATCTTCCAAGGTGTGATCTTTTCTTCTGTTATGTCATCCTCGACAACCATCAAGTGCGAGCTGAGATGGATTCCGTCCGCCCTCTCTCTACTGGTTTTCATATTCAACTTTGTTGCGATTAACAAGCACATCTTGAAGTTACTGAGATACCATGAGGAGTTGGACCGAAACTGGGAGCAACTGGACTTGATGAGGCGGGCCCTCCACGACATTGGCAGAACTTCCGACGGCTCCCGTGAACGGCCGGTGCAGCCCAAAGAAAATAGAAACTCGCGACGATGCTACACCATATATCATCCGACACTGCTGCTGCTTTTGGTGTTTACAGGTGTAATGTTATATGGCTGCCATCAATTTGGGTGTCATCACTGATATAATTACAAAAGATTAATGTGATTCTTACAAAATGTAAGACTAGATAGGTTAGTATTTTTGGCAAGTAGACTTTTTCTCTATCATGTTAGTAATATTATATTAGAGATTCTTAAAATTTTAAATATGATATTTATTTATATTAGAGACTATTATGATATTATTATTGATTATATACATATCTCTCAAGATTGCACGTATATTTTTTTAGATAACCACCTCATAAAGCTCATAAATATGCTGATGTACTCTTCATTATAATACATCGAAATATATAGAAATTCATCAATTTTGTCTTCCGTGGTGTTATTCTTAACTGATCATATCAATGTCAAAGTACATAGACGTGGCCCAGTTGGTTTTCCATTTGCAAATGCTTCTTACGTGAATTTAATTAATTTAATCTGGACCTAAAAACTATGCTTCTGTTATAAAAGATGAAAGTTTGTATCGTGTAAAATACGAAATGCCTGGCAACGGAAAAAATGAAAGGAATTATAATCTCATTGATTATGTAAAGTATATATTACCCAAGTCGATGTAGTAGGTGGATGTCATGACACGTCTTCTGAATTGTACTTTTGGAAACTGAATCAACTTTGTTGAACGTTCAAAAGCACAAATGATGTTTATACGGATCGGCTGGCGTAAACAGACTTTATAATTTATGTAACTAGTGTGTGGAAAAGGAAAATTTGAAATAAAATCATTAAAAGTACTCCGGCTCATGGCAGAAGTATTAATGACGTGCATTCAAAGTTGTCTTTTTTTGGCCAAATTTAGAGCGTGCGTGTAGAATCGACATTGCAAGTTCCACTACAAGACTCATATGTTAGAAGAAAACCCTAATCTCTTCGTTGGGAGCCCTCTCTCTAAAAAATGAAAAAAAAAATCATCAAACTTAATCCGTAGGCTCTCATTCATTTTTCTTTGCTTTTCTTTTCTAAACCTTGATTTCCACTTCTCTAGATCCAATCTGGAGTCTTTTTTTTTTTTTTTTTCATTTGGCGTCTTCTTTTGCTCATTGTTGTTGCTTTTATTCACTCATCATGGTGAATAAATTTGTTTATAGCTAAAAATTTTATGAGAAGGTCATATTAATCCAGCTAGTGGTTCTATGACTTCTTCGAGATTCGGCAGAAGCTCTCTCTATTAGGTGTAGATTTCAATTTGAGAAATTTTCTCTCTCGATTTAAATTTAGATCTAGGAGTTCTTTTAAGGTGTCCAATTTGTGGTGGTTCAACATGTTGTTGTTATTGTCATCTCGGTATGGCGATGGTGTTAAAGATGCCAAATCTAGGCACACACTACAAGCCATAGTGTTTGGAGGGGAAAATCTTGGCGTGTGCCCATCACCGATGATTCTAGTTATCAGGCACTGATTGTTTTTTGAAACTACAAAAGATTTGATTTTTTGGAATGACAGCATGATTATGGTTATAAGTTGTACTTTTTTTTTGTGGGTTTTGTTTTGCTTTCCTCGAAAGCTTTCTATATTCCTCTTATATTTAATTATGACAAATGAATGAAATTTTATTTTGGAAAAATGAATATAATATACGTTTCTCCCTTTTGTTTTAGTTTGTTCATTTTTAAAGAATACACCTTCTAGCATCTCCGGCTGGAAGAACCAATTTTTTTTTATTAATGTGTCACGGAATAGAATCAGCTCTCGTATTTACTCTTGATTTATTATTGTATAAGGGATGTTCATCTTCATAACCCATCCACTTCAAGCCCCCCTCAATGAGGAACGGAGGAAAGAGACATCCAAACACTACTTCCGAGTAAATATCTCAAACGGTGAAAAAATGTCCTCAGAGTACACATTCGCTACAAAAATCTCAACATCATCAAATAGGCAAAAAAATAATCCAAAAAATCCTACACCTATTACACTCTATCAGTTTGGTCATAAATATTTTAATTTTACTAATTGAGTCCATCCGACCAATTTTGATCGAAATAACCAACGTAAACGATAGACATTTTATGTGGCAAGATCGGGATTGATGTGGACAATTCTTAATAATATTTTATTTTTTCGAATTTATATAATTATGTATTTTTCTTTTCTTTCTTTTTTTGTCTTCCCTTTTTTCCTCCTTTAGCTAGTTGCCGGGCCTTGGCAACCGGCCAAAGGCAATGGTTGGCGAGATCAACCTTGTTAGCCTTCAGTAAAACTCGCTCCCTCCAACCATTGACAAAGATGAGCCTCACCCACCCATGACAAGGCTCGACCTTGTCATCATTGGGCAAAGTCCAATCTTACCTAGCTACTAGTTATATTTGATATATTTTTTTAAAACCAAATTCACTTAGTTGCTGTTTCATCACAAAAGTTGAGCACAATAACTATCAAGAGCTACGTACTCAGCTTCACCATTAAGGCACTGAATTTTGTCTCTTTAAAAGCTATGAAATTAGCATGCAAACCACTAATTGATAATATGTGTTTTTATTATGAATATTGCACACTACAAAATTAGAGTCATAATATCCAAACAGCTTAAATTTCCAATTTTGAGGATACCACAATCCTAATATAAAAAAAGTTCCAATATATTTTATTTTTCTCTTGACAACAATTAAATATGATTTTTTTGGATTTGACATAATTGAGTATACATGCATACACAACTGGATATTTGGTCTTATGCTGTCAAATATAACAAAGATCCTATCATGTTTCTATAGAGTTTATGATCAACAGACTTACCTTTTTCAATCTTGTCAAGCTTGTTTGCATTCTCACTACTCATGTAACTACTTAGATTATACATGATGATTTAGGATTCAACACTTTAATGCATGTTTTTCCTTCATCATAGTGATTTTTTGGCCTTCATGTAGAACATAGTGGTTTAATTAGTAAATAAAAATCCAAAAAAATATTTCATTAGTGTTTCATATAGATTGAAATAAACTAAGTTTGAAAGCCCCACTCCTTCTTCAGCTGTCTAGAGAGCAGAATGTGGTCCGTTGTACAGGCTTCTAGGGAAGACCTTATGGGTAATTAATATAGGGATTCCCTCTGAAAAGTAAAGTCCAGCTAATTCGCCAAAGATTCTTGCGCTCTTCGTGGAAAATGAAAAATTGAAACCCAAGAATGAGAGATCGGATTCATTAAATGTTGGTTTTGCTATGTTAGAAAATAATATTCACAATGTTCCAATTTCTCAAGTTGACTTTTGGCTTTTGGATCTGAATGTCGAAACCCAAGAATGACAGATTGGACTCATTAATTTGAGGGTAGGCAATACCTGGGGGTGAAAAAGGGGAAAACCATTGCCAATTTGACTTTGCATTCGAGCGTCATACTCGGGAGGAAGCATGACGTAGCTCAATGAAATGTTATTACTGAAAATAGCAAAAAAGTGAGATAAATCACTCTGTTAGGCAATAGAGACAACATTGTAGAGGATTGGTAATAGATTTAAACAAGCCTAAGAGCAAGTTCTCATAGAAAAAAATATTAAAAAACCAAAGTAGATCTTTTCTTTAAGAAGCAAAAGGGCAAGGAAGGGCGGTTAGGGTAAATACCCTTGTGGGCATTACGTCTCACACTTGATACTAACGATCCTATTTGAGTCATATCTAATTAGTCTATTCATTGGTGTACAGGCCGGTGATCATAGCCCTAACAACATGCCAAAAATCAAGAATTTTTTAGATAGCAAATGCATAAAACAGAAGCTGACAGAGGTTTGTTTGTTTGTTTTTTTTTTTTTTTTTGGTAAAAGGTAAGAAGTATATAGACTTTTGCACAAAAAGCTATACAACTGTATAGCAGGGGGACCCCGGCACCAGCTTCCACTCAGAAAGACAGGAAGTCCAAATGAGTGGAAGGGGGCCGGGGAAGAAAAGGGGAGGGAAGAGCTACGAGAGAGATACAATGGAAATAAAAGCAGCAGCAAAGGAAGGCCAAAACAACGGCCAACAAAGGAGACGAGGGGGAAGAGCACACAACATTGTGGTCCGCACAAGGAAAAGACACAAAGAGGAAAAGAACAGGAGGGACACCGAGCTAGAAACACAAGCCGCACCATCAGGAAAGACCCGAGAAAGCTCCGTCAGAAGCATCACCCAGCAACAGCGAGATGGGCAGCAATGTAGCAAAGGAGGCGATGAGCAGGATGACGCAGAAGCTTCACCAATCATCAAGCTGATAGAGGTTTGCTACCACATAACTCAAACTTGTGACCTCGTGAAAGATAGTGTGATCCATTTGGTACTATAGTGAAGCATATGGAAAAATTAGTACATAATACACAAAAATGCAAGTTAATCAGGACAACATTAATCGGTGATTGGTTTCTCGGGATTAAGGAATCAATACAAAGGAAACACACCTTTTATATGCACATGTATGCATAATAACAAGGTATATGAAACTGTCAAAAGATAAGAATCCTCTACAATCACATTGTTTGTTTTTTTTTTCAATTCCGCCATGAAAGCAGGGTAGCTATTTATCGATTGTCGGAGAAAAAAGGGGCGAACTTTGTGGTAAGAAAATAGGTAAATTGACATTTATTTTTTCCTGTGTTGTACTTTAGCTAATACATCCATGATGGGGTGCGATTAGAACGCACCGTTTCGTCTTGATATGCTACGATGGAAAGACACCATTTGAAAGGATATGAAGGGAGTTGTATAAATGTCTTTTGTAGGCAACCGTTGGCACGGTTGCCAGAACGTACACTCAGAAACTCCTCTCCCTTTCCATCAAAGAAAGAAGGTGTTCCATTTCTTCTTTACAAGATCAATCGGCATTTACGCTGTGGAAATTGGGTGCTTTCCTTGTGATTGCATTCAAACCAACGTGAAGTAATTTTGTTCGTGATTTATCCACAATTCAATGTTTGTTCCGGGGTTAATTGTTGTTTGCGCATCGAATAATGGTAAGTCGTCTTCCACCGACTTGAATTCCAACATTGGTATCAGAGCCCGGTCGTGATTTCTGCCTTGTTTTTCATCGAATTTTCTCGTTTACCATTTGATATCGAGATCAAGAGTATGAAATCTACACTATTTGGATGTTCATTGCTCGGAATTGCAATCTGAATCGTTGAAAAATGAACCAAAGCGAAGAATAGGTTCGAGGTTGCGTACACCCGTACAGTTTTGGCCATTTTTCGAAATATTTTTTCGGCCAAAATAAAATGTTAAATATACAGGGTGAAAGTACTCGTCGAGACGAGTCCGGCGATGGTTTGAGTGTGACCGAAGGAAGCCGGATGCGCCCGCACATGCGGCCAGAAGCCACTGCGAGTGGGCGTCACGCGCTAGGAACACCAGCGCGTGCGCAACACGCGCCAGTCAGCGAACCGACGCGTGAGTGTCATGCGCGCATCAGCAAAGCGACGCGTGCTGATGTCACGAATGACGTCATCCAACGGTCGATAATCGCTGGGATGACGTCACCACCGACAGTAGTTGGCCGGTCGGTCACTAGCTGGCGACCCGACTCGACCCGAGGTTGACACGCGACCCGACCCGGACCCGACTTGGACTCGACCTGACTGTTGACCGGTCAACGGATCGGACCGGTCACCGGTTGGAGCGGTCGGACCGATCGGACCGGTCACCGGTTGGATCGGTCGGACTGGTCGGACTGGCCAGGAGCCTTCTGGCTCGCTGGCGCGTGCGCCACACGTGTCGAGCACTCAGGTGGCGCGTGTGGGTGCGTGGGAGCTTCGATTGGAGCGTGGTTGGCGACGTTTGGTTCGTATGGATGTCCCCTACATTGTTGTATATTTTTTTTTATATTTTTGAATTTTATAAATGTATGAAAATGTGTAGGAAACCCTATATACGCGTATTTTTTGGGGTTTGATGCATAGTTTATTCGTTGGTAGCTTGTATTTTCATATGTTTTAGGAAATACAGTAGCTAACTTGTATAAAAATGATGTCATATATGCTGTGTAAAGTTTGGTTCGATGGTAGCATGCATATAGTTTAATATACTTGTAATTTTCTAGTTCTAAGAAAATTCGAACAATGGTAGAAAATCCTTGTTTTTCCATTACATGTTGAATTGTGGTTTAGATTGTAGTTACATCATGATTATTATTTGTACGTTGATTCACATCATGCTATGCATTTGTGTTAATGGAAAAATTTAGAAATTACATGAGGTTATGTAATTATTTTTCCTAGTGGGAGTTCGTAGGTTGGTAGAATTCGAAGGAATTCTCACTTAGAACTTAAAATGTGTGCAAATTAAACTAATTAATGATAATAAAACAATCGTACATAGAAATTGATTAGGAACAGAGTGAACTTTTGTTTCTGTGTCTTTTGTTGAATTATCATTAATTTAGTTTGTCTTTGCTGCAAATTAAATATGTGTGTTACTCTGAAAAGTGTGCTAGTATTGATTCTGCGTTTATTATGTCAATATGTTAAAGCAATTGATTATGGCTTTAGCATCCAAGACCATTGTGGCTGCACTTAATAAGGGTGAGAAACTGAACAATGACAATTATGATATTTGGCACCGAAAGGTTCGGTACATCCTTGAGGAGCAAAAGGTTTTGGAAACCCTCAACCACACCATAGATGAACCTGAGCATGGAACTTCAGCTCAACACAGAAGAGATCTAGAAGCTTATCAAGCTTGGAAGAGGAAAAATAGCATTGCTCGCATCACATTGCTGAGATGTATACAAGATGATCTCATGTGTGAGTTTGAAAGTTATGATAAAGCTCAGACAATGTGGGCTGCCTTGAAAGATAAGTTTGGGGGTACATCGGCCACTAAGCTGAGGAGACTCACATCAAGTTTGACACATACCAAAAGCACCCAAATGTAACGATGAGGTAGCATCTTCGGGAGATGTCAAACATGATTCATGAGTTGAAGTCGGCAGGTCACTCCCATACTGATAAACAGTAAGTTCAAGCTGTTATAAGGTCTCTTCCTGAAAATTGGGAGTATATGAAGATCAATATGACGCATAATGAAAATATTGTTACTTTTGATGATATAACGCGTCATTTGGAATTAGATGATGAGCGCCTAGAGGCTGCGAGATCCTCTACCCATGCTTATGTTGCTGAATCGAGTTTGCGTAAAGCTTCGGGCTTCAAGCGCAAAAGGAATTCTCAATTCAACAACAAAGGGAAGAAGGTTGATTAGGTACCTAAGAGGACTAAGACCTTCCAACGCAAGAAGCGTGGTGGGAAGAAGGACAATGCCAAGATGAAGTGCTACAATTGTAGCAAGATGAGTCACTTTGCTCGTGATGCACTGAGCCGAAAGAGGTACCCTATTACTCCATTACTTTAAGTAATGCTTTTGTTTCTAGCACTGTAATGCTTGCTGAATCTCATCCAATGTGGATTGTACACTGAGGAGCAACAGACCATGTAGCTAGAGACTGAGAAGCATTTGTGGAGTATCGGCGGATACAGCCTGGAAGAAGATGAATATATGTTGGGAATAACTCAAGAGTTGAAGTGAAGGGTATCGGCACATGTAAATTACTTTTACGTGGCGTCGAAGCTTATTCCTGCATGATGTCCTCTATGCTCCGGATATTCGACGAAACTTGGTCTCCATAGTTGTTCTTCTTAGCCTAGGTTATGTATTGAATTTTCATGATGATTGTGTTGACATTTTGTATGGAACAAATTATTATGGTTTTGGTCATGTATCGAATGGTTTTATGGTGTTAGACATTGACTATGATCAGTACAATGTTAATGTTGATGGTTGTTTTTCTTTAATTGCATCTTCTAGTAATGTTGAGATTGATGCAAGTACTTGGCATGCTAGATTAGGTCACATTGGGTTGCAAAGAATGTAAAGATTAGCTAAAGAAGGCCTTTTAGGGTCACTCACTAATGTTAATCTACCCGTATGTGAACATTGTCTAGCGGGAAAAGCAACTAGAAAACCATTCGGTAAAGGGACTAGAACCAAATTTCCATTACAACTCACACATTCTGACATTTGTGGTCCTTTGAATGTGAGGGCGAGGCATGGAGCCTCATATTTCATCACTTTCATAGATGACTTCACGCGTTTCGGTTATGTCTTTTTGATCTCCTATAAGTTAGAAGCATTAGACTGCTTTAGACGATATATAACGATGGTGGAGAATTAGTTGAATAAAACAATAAAGGCACTGAGAACCGATCATGGACGTGAGTATCTATTTGAGCAATTCAAGGCTCTTTGTGATGAAAAGGGAATTGTACGACAATTAACTATTCCTGGTACTCCACAACAAAATGGGATAGCTAAGAGAAGGAATAAAACCCTATTGGAAATGGTTAGATCTATGATGACGCAAGTAAATTTACCCATTCCTATTGGGGAGATGCACTATTGACTGCTGCCTATGTACTTAACCGAGTGCCCTCAAAATCAGTCACTTCCACCCCCTATGAATTATGGATTGGTAGGAAACCAGACTTGAGTATTCTACGTACATGGGGATGTGCAGCTTGTGTTCATGAATCTTCCCATAAATATGGCAAATTAGGCCCTAGAGGGAAGAAATGTATCTTTATAAGATATTTTGAACATTCCAAAGGGTACGTGTTCATAGGTGAACAAGCTGATGGGAGTGTGACCAAAATGGAATCACGAGATGTCACGTTCTTGGAGAACGATTTTCCTAGTAGAGGTGAGATTGATAATGACTTCCAATTATATGAGATGGAAGATCCTAATAACACACCCACTAATGTTATAGAGGGACATGAAATTTACTTCAACATGCAAGACCTAATGGGAGTGTTGCATCATCTGGCGAATTGAATTCAAGAGAAATTCAGTAGCGTAAAAGTAATCGTAAAAGCATTCCTCGTCGTCGTTTTGAGATTGAAGGGGAAGCGTTTATGATTGCTCAGAAAGACAATGCCGAGCCTAAGACTGTTCAAGAGGCTATCTCATCCTCTGATAAGGAAGAATGGAGAAAAGCTTTAGAAGATGAAATAGAGTCAATGAGGGCAAATCATGTCTGGGACTTGGTTGATCTACCACCTAAACATAAGGCTATTGGAAACAAATGGCTTTTTAAGATTAAGCGAAGGGCGGATGGATCCATTGAGAAGTATAAGGCTCGCCTTGTGGCGAAAGGTTATACTCAATAAGAGGGTATAGATTATGAGGAAACATTTTAACCAGTTATAAGGTTTGCCTCAATACGCCTTATTCTAGGCATCGTTGCACATTTGGACCTTGAATTACATCAAATGGATGTAAAGACGGCATTTCTCAATGGAGAACTAGATGAGGAAATCTATATGAAGCAACCAATAGGTTTTATAACTAAAGGTCAAGAGCATAAAGTTTGCAAACTTCATCGCTCAATATGGCCTCAAACAATAATCTAAACAGTGGTATCTTTGTTTTCATCGAGTCATAACAACTTTTGGTTTCATGATGATCGAAGAAGATCATTGTGTATATGTCAAGCGATCCGAAAATAAATTTGTGATTTTATCACTTTATGTGAACGATATTCTGTTGGCTGGAAATGACAAGGTTTTGGTTATCGCTATAAAAGAATAGTTGTCCTCCAATTTTGAAATGAAGGACATGGGAGAAGCTGCTTATATATTAGGAGTTAAGATCAAAAGAGATCGATCAAGGAAACTCCTTACTTTATCACAAGAGTCTTATATTATGAAGATTCTTGAACGTTTCAATATGCAGCATTGTAATCCCATTGATATCCCTGTCATGTAAAGTGAAGGCCCAAGTACTGAGATGTGTCCTAAGACTCCAGAAGAAATTAAAGTAATGGAAATTGTTCCTTACACTAGTGCGGTCGGAAGTTTGATATATGCTATGATGTGTACTCGACCCGACATATGTTATGCCATGGGATTGGTAAGCCGATATCAATCAAATCTTGGTCAAGCACACTGGAAAGCAGTGAAGAGGATCCTGAGATACTTGAAGGGCACTATGGACTATCGACTTTGTTACCAAGGGAATGATTTACGCCTATTAGGCTATTCATATGCTGATTGGGGTGGAGACCTGGATGAGCATAAATCAACTTTTAGATATGTATTCTTGCTCAATGGAGGTGCAATTTCTTGGAATAGCAAGAAATAGACATCCACGGCCTTATCTACAATGGAGGCTGAATTTATTGCATGTTCTAGCGCAGTGCAAGAAGCAGTATGGCTAAAACGTTTCTTGGAAAATTTAGCCATTGTCACTAAGGTTCCAAGACCGGTGACAGTTTATTGCAATAGTCAAGCAGCCATTGCCTATGTGAAAGATCACAAGTATCATGGAAGGACGAAGCACATTGACATAAAGAACAACTCTATCAGAGATATTATAGCGCAGAAAGAAGTGATCCTACAATAAATTTCAACCAATAGAATGGTTGATGATCTATTTACGAAGGCTATTCCTAGAAACATATTCTTGACCCACAGGATGTCACTAGGATTACGTAGAATGTGATATGTGTTATTGTAGAGGATCATTGGTTTATGTATATGTGGACATATGTATTGTACTTGTTTATTTATTAATGACTTGATGTTTTATCAATAAGTACAAATACATTATGAGACTAACACATACACACATATATTATTGAAAAGTATGTCAGCAGGCAATGATTGGCTCATCCACATGAGCAATCACCTCAAGTGCTATAGTTAGCACGTTGAGATGAGACGTTATGTACAAATGAATGCTGAAGAGCAAGTTTTGTACATAAAATTATATGTCGCATTGATTGGAGTCAAGATGAGGTCTGTGATTTGTTTATAATAACACCGAACATGATAGTCTCACAAACATGTATGCCTGAAAGATGCCGGATGCGAGTACTTAATTAAGCGCTATAGAAAGCGAGCTGATATAGCATTCGAGCTAAATATGAGTACGTGAGAATCACGTGACTATGTTTAGGTTAAGATCCGCATAGTGGATATATTTGATAAATGACATACGCTCTTATAGAAAGAGAAATCTACTATAGCATGTAATTCATACTATATGTGCATTACACGACCAATAAGGGAAGATGAGTAAAACTATCCCTATTTACTCATCGTGTGAGCCCTTGAGGTAATTTATAATTTACCTCAATTTGTGCCCTACGTTACTTCTGACTATGTTCTCAAAGTGAAAGATCAATGTTGCTACTTTAGCGTGTTACCGGCAGTCATGAATAGATATGGCCTTATGGGACGTGTTTAGGAAAGCAGTTGTTCTGAAAATGGAGAGAGACATGAGTGCGAAGGAAGACTATTGTTGTTTACCATCTATCACATATATTTACTGGTCGACCAATTATATTGCCTTATGTGGTTGCAGATATAATTGTAAATACATGGTGTTTTGAGAATAATCAAGTATAGCCTTTAAGGGATATGTATATTTGGATTGATGTAACAAAATATGTCCGAGGCATTGTGAGACATCAATTGTTTATTTCTTTTCGGGGTTGTAGCCATTATGTCATCCCTAACAGGTGCATAATTTGAGCTCCCAAGTGCAGGTATACTCACCAGTCGCATGGTTTACTTGCCAGTATGAATTGTTTTATAAAGTTGATGAATGTTGAATGCCTTATATTCTTAATAGAGTGCTATCAAGCCCATCATGTCCGAGTGGGAGATGTTATACTTTAGCTAGTACGTCCATGATGGGGTGCGATTGGAATGCACCGTTTCGTCTTGATATGCTACGATGGAAAGACACCATTTGAAAGGGTATGAAGGGAGTTGTATAAATGTCTTTTGTAGACAACCATTGACATGGTTGCTAGAACGTACACTCAAAAATTCCTCTCCCTTTCCATCAAAGAAAGAAGGCGTTCCATTTCTTCTTTACAAGATCAATCGGCATTTACACTGTGGAAATCGGTTGCTTTCCTTGTGATTGCATTCAGACCAACGTGAAGTAATTTTGTT
This sequence comes from Eucalyptus pauciflora, assembly GCA_007663325.1. Classification (NCBI taxonomy): domain Eukaryota; kingdom Viridiplantae; phylum Streptophyta; class Magnoliopsida; order Myrtales; family Myrtaceae; genus Eucalyptus; species Eucalyptus pauciflora. The sequence continues at coordinate 3,232,445 of VMYD01000056.1, forward strand.
TGTGATTCATCCGCAATTCAATGTTTGTTCTGGGGTTAATTGTTGTTTGCGCATCGAATAAAGGTAAGTCGTCTTCCACCGACTTGAATTCCAACATCCTAGTATCAATATTAGACTCTGAATAAAACCCTAGACGAAAAAAGTTCTCCTCTTGCTTTACTCACACACTCTTCGATTACTTCTCGTTTCGAATCCACTCAAATTTGTCTCCGGTTGTGAATAGAAAATTGAAAACCGAGGGCAATGAGCTGAAAGACGCATTACGTATGTTCCTTGATCAACACTGGCGCATATTTCTGGAAACCCTAATTTGTATAAGTTTAAAAGGACTTCCTCTCAGAACGTAGAACATGGATAGCTAGACGTTATTTAGTAGAACATACACATGGGTGTTCCAACCTATATATATGATGGTATGCACCATGAAGGAATTACTACAGATGCTCTTTCCCATTTTTTCCCTATCGCTCGTTACTCCCAAGCCCTACACAAACGCCCATCAAGAGAGAGAATTCAAAATGTCAAACCTGGAGGCAGGCACCGCACAAGAATCCGATCAAGATGTCACCTGGAAACTTCTTAAAGAGGCTATTAGTAAGGTAGAAGAGCGTATTGTGAACCTCATCAGTAGCACTCTCTAGTTCACAAATTTCTACTTCCTCTTCCAGAGCGTGATTTTCACTTCTGTCATGTCGTCCTCGACGACGATCAAGTGTAAACTGAAATGGATTCCGTGGTACTCTCTTTACTGGTTTCCATATTCGCGTTTGTTGCGATCCTCGAAAATATAAGGACGTTACTGACATACTACGAAGAGCTGGACCGTAACAGGGAGCAGTTGGACCTCGCGAGGAGTTCTTCACATGAGAGTGGTGGTGGCAAGTCTCAACAAGCTCCTCAGCGACGGTGCAGCCTAGCAAAAATAAAATCTCGCCACATCAAATATCATGGGGCACTACTGCTGCTTTTCGTGTTTATGGGTGTAATGTTGTACGGTTGCATCCAAATTGAGTGTCATCACTAATGTCGTTGTAGAAGATTAAAGTGATTTTTACTTAATGGAACACTAGATCGCTCGTCGATATGTTTAGGATGTAGACTAGCATGTCGATGATATCGAGGTTGGAGTGCAAAGATATAGCCCAGTTGGTTTTCCATTTGCAGGTGCTTCTTGTGTGAATTGAATACATTTTATCTGGACATTGAAACCGTGCTTCCATTGTGAAAGATGGAAGTTTGCATTGTGTTAGATATGAAATGCTTGGATTTATATTTGGATTTTGAGCAAAAATTTAGGACTAAATTAATAAAATTGATTGATTAATTTTCTCCGGTCATTGTCAGGGGATGAGTAATCTATACATTCGAAAGGTCTGAATTTAGCCAAAAAAGGCACCTGTACAGGCATAGGCATCCAGGCAGTGTCCATTGCTAGTGGAGTGGAGCCATGTGTTGTGGTGTCCAAGTGGAATCTGTTATCAGTAAAGTTATCTTTGACAAGTCAGCTTGAGGTAAAAATGTTGAATGTTCTTGATGTAACGATAAGCTACTTAAATCCTACTATCTATGTGCGTGTTTCTCTAGGTTACAACATGTATAGGCCAAAGTCTGGGACTAGTGGAGTGTTTCATGGCAAGCAGTTGAGCTTATGTGTTTGTGTTACTAGTGTTAGGGCTAGTACAAACACCTAGAGGGGGTGAATAAGTGTTAAAAGAAATCTTGAAACTTGGATAGGATGGCCCTTACGTAAGGATTATATTGCCCCTAATTTTTATGAAATTATTTGTATTAACAGCTACTCTAGGAGGAATGTTTTTATGCGGTGCTAACGATTTAATAACTCTTCAGTCATTGATAAACAATTTGTTGGACAATACTCAACACAGTTACCACAAAAAATATAAATCAAATCGTCTTTAGAAGATAATAGACTGAAGATGTAAACGACTACAAGCAGTTATATAAAGTTATGAATTAAAGTAAGGAGTTCAGGGAAAGAGAATAGAAACACAAGGTTTATAGTGGTTCGGCTTAGACCAATCCTACGTCCACTCTCCCGCACTAACAGCCCACCGGCTGGATTTCACTATGAATCAAAAGAGATTTTACAGTCTCACGTCCTTGACTTCATAGTATAAAAACTCTACTACACTCTTACAAAGTCTTACAAATGTTTGTCCTATCTTTTGAGTACAAGTTAAGCTCAACGATTGAAATAGCAAAGAACTAAGAGATTCAGACTTTGGAATTTTTCTTTCACGCACACACTTGAACGACTTGAGAGTCCTCCTTAATACTCCTCCATGCCTCTACGACTAATTGGCACTTTCCGAAGGAGTTCCTTCATTCTACCCGTAAGACAGAATCAATCAAGGAGATCTCGAGTCATTAAAGGAATGTAATGATAGCCCATCAATCCTGCTCACCCATATAATCAGGATCTTAGTTTCCATAAGTAGAACCTTCCAAGTATACATCGCTTATCAAAAGATCTGATTATCCGAATTGATTCCAATAGGAATAATGGATCACAAGGTGCTGTCTCCAGCCATAAGATCTTCCACAAACCGTGCGAACCAAATCCTGGAAGATAAACTCTCATCCGGGTAAGTTTTCTTTCGTCGGTCTGGAATCTGTCAGTGAGGTCAGACTTTGAGCTTAAAGTCTCACAGTCTTCAGATATTGATTGAGAGTCTTGAGTTCTTCAGACTATAACACTTGAGTTTGCAACCCTTTAGATTAGACTTCATGGAAAGGTTTTGTCAGCTTCAAAATAATAAGGAGTCTTCTCTAACAATCTCTCTTTTTGATGGTGACAAAACTTTCCTGCAGATTTGCAAAATTTTAACCTGCAATACTTAAACAAATCGTGATGTCTTATAAAGATAAATTAATTAGGGTCTAGATAGTATTGATTCTGCAATCATAGAAAACACATTAGTTTTACATAATAAATAACTATCCATCCATAATTAAAATCACAAACATAATTACTGCAAGTTAAAATTCAAACCAAATAGAACCATCAGTTAGTCCAAAATCATCAAAATCAAATCAAGCAAAAATTCATCGAAAGATCAAATCAAATCTTCAAATCTGCACACAAGCACACAAACTTTCTCCCCATTTTTGTCAATAGCAAATAAAATGGAGAGAATTAAAAAGAGTTGGGATAAAATCATGGCTGCTTGGGAATGTGAATGATCTGGAAATCCCCAATAGATTTGACTATCTCCTCCAGCTTCCTCAGGTCTTCCCTTAGTTGCTGAAAATCTTCACCCTTGACAGTAGCTTGAACTTGAAGCTTAAGGGCTTGTACTTGATCGTGTAAAGAAACTAAAGTGGCTTGATGAGCTGACTGCAAGTTCTAAAATTCACACTCCAAACCATAAAACTGAGATTTGATCTCCACAAGAAGCTCGAGTAGTCTCTTAAAGTCTGCTGTATTGTCGGGTTGAGTACTCGCATCAGCACGTGTAGTTTGAGGAGTGTTAATAGATGATGGAACCTTAGTAGGAACATCTAGACTTGGAGATGAAGCCTCATTACCATCTTCAGGAAATTGAGAGGTATACACATCCTCTAGATCGACGGGAGAACGACTAACATCATCACTAGTAAAAGCAAGTGAAGAAGTACTTCTTTTAGCAGCGGCTCCACTTATTTCTATGCCTTCGGGTGGAAAAAAGTACTCTTCTTCCTGTTCTTGCTCTTCTTCAGCATCAATGTGATGTTGTCCTTCTTCTTCTGCATGAGAATCATCATGACCCTCTTCTTCTTCTTCTTCTTGTTCTCTTCCTTCCTCTTCCTCTCTTCTCATTGCTTCTCTTTCTTCATCTCTCTGCTCTGTCTCTTCTCAGTCTCTGTTCTCTCGATCCTCTGTCTCTGGAAAGCTAACAAAACTCTGTAAATTCTTTAAGGCAAAAACGGAGAGAGTGATGTCATCTTCATCTTCTTCATTATGCAAGATGAGTGCTCTCCTCTTCTTGATTGGTTCAGTCATGGGCTCTTTGCCTTTCCTTTTTCCTGCTGCAGAGGCTTGTCTTGCCTTAACAGGGGACTTCACCTTAATGCTCTCCAAAACCTTGTTCAGCTCCTTCAGACGCATCTTGGAAACCATCTTCAGTCCCACTACCATTGGAGCAATGGTTTGAACACATAGAATCTTGGGAAGCTGAATGTTGAAATGTCTGAATAAACGAGTAACAAGAGTAGAATAAGGAAGTTGTCCATTGTCCTTCACCATTGTCCTATACATGTGCATAAGAATGGTATGAGGCAGAGAGAACTTAAATCCCATATTGATCGCATACATCAGCTTCGCTTCAGAGTTTGAGACATCAGTTTTTGATGTGGATTTGGGTCTGAGACAATTGATCACAATCTTGTGAAGCAAGATATTGGATACATTCATTCTAGAGTAAGAAATCCTGCCTTCAGCAATCCTATCCCGAACAAGCTCCAAAGTAGTGTGAGCAACAGACACACTGATTGGTTGGAAATTCCCTCTTTCCACCCCAATCACATCAACCAGAGTGTCCACATCGACTACAAAATCTTTGTCTCTAACACTAAAGGAAAATCTATTCGCATCTATAAAGGATAGATTTTAATAGAAGTAAGCAATAAGTTCTGGGTAAGCAACAGTCGTCTCAGAACAAAAACGTTCAAGTTGGAGGAGTGCAAACTCCTCCCTCAATTTCACCTTCAACGAATCAAGAAAATCAAAATCGACACTCCTAAGGTTCATCACCCCTCGCTTTAGCAGTTTAGAATAAGTTCTCTTGTGGTCCTTAGAACGAAAAAGATCCGTTCTTTCACCACAAACATTCGCAGCTACGCCCATCGTAGGCTGAAAATTTAAGAACATCCTTTCATCGTCGTCCTTCCTTTTAGGCTGATTAAATGATCCAAACCGCGGATCACTTGGAAAGTTGGCAAATGTCATTGCTGCAAAACCTCTAGGTGTAATGCCTAACCTTTCCATGATATTCAAGAAGAAAGTTTCGTTCTTGTAACCATTTGATTTCAAAAACTCATCAATCAAAGTCATTGCAGAGCCACCCATTTTTAAGTTCAAGTAGAGTCTAAACAAAAATTGGGTTTTTGTGCTCTTACTGGTTCAACATCTTCAATGATTTCTTCATATGCTTGTTGCTGTGGAGGAACTTGAGTCCTAGGCTGAGAAGAGTGACGCGGTTGAGAATGTTGTTGTTGACTTTGTTACTGCTGTTGTGGAGAGTCTTCTTCCTCGGTTAGATCAAAGTGCGTAGAACCCTCACGCATATGCTGTGGTCCCCTGCTCGCGAATCTAGAAGACTTTCTTTGGGAAGACATTGTCACTTTCTTTGAGAGATTTCTTGAATTCGATCGGGAAGAAAGATGAAATCTTTTTGGAATACATTAGAGAGAAAGTGAAAATGGAGTTCTGTATTCTAGGGTTTATGTGAAAACGAAGAAGAAAGTCTACTGTATAAAAAGCTGACGAAACGGGATATACGGATCGTCATTAAGGAAAAAGTAAAAACTGCCTTTTCGAAAAAAAAAAAAAACTGTCTTGTTGAAAATGAAAAATTGCTTTTTTGAAAATGAAAAACTGCCATAAATTCAAAATCAAAAAGATAATTGCTAAAAATAAAATAAGTAAGTAACGATTCAAAAAGTAAACGTATTTTTCCAAATTTTCACCCATAAATTAAATTACTAACATAGAAATAACTTACAGTCGCCACTTTTGGTTGTTCTGAGTCTGATCATCTTTAGACTTTAACTGATAAAAGATATAACGTTCAGTTTGGTACGAATAGACTCAAATAGACTTTTCTCCAGTGGCTTTGTAAATATGTCTGCCAATGATTCTTCGAGTCAATGAACTATATCATAACTTCTCCATTCTGAACATAATCTCTAATGAAATGATGTCGACCGGTCTTGGTCTGATTCACAGGGAGACTAGATCGGTCCTTGGTCCTAAGATTCTTGGACAAGCACCGTACGAGTTGGTCCTCGGTCCTGGGAGTTCAAGATCGGTCCAACCCGAACCAACCCTAACTATATATATATATAATTAATTTTTTTATATAGAGAAAACCCTCAAATAAATGACATTAACAACATTAAACAACTATTTAGTGAGTAGTTCAAGTAATTTTGCATTGTTCTTTAATAACTTAGATTTTTAATATCTTTTACGGCGTCAACAATCATAATTTACAAATGAGGAAAATATTTTTGTGAGGAGTTCTCATGGCGTCCAAAATGGTATAAATAGCTCTTTATGGCATCCTCCCCTAGTACTCATTCTCTTCTGTTTTATTTGTCTTCTTAGTATTCAATTTGCCAAAATCAAGAGAAACAACTTCTCTGCTCACTACTCAACACTCGTCTCGCTCGCTTTGGGTCACTCGTGCCGCTTGCCACTCGATGCTCGATTGGCTTGCTCCTTGCTCAACACTCGATGCTCACTCTATTTGACGCTCACCCCATTCCACCCTCATCGCTTGCCCTTCTTAGCTGACCTCGCTCGTCATCGAATTCATTGGGTTGGTCTGGTCCTCGGTTGCCATTTCAAGGTCGGTCCAACCTGGACCAACCCTAACTATATATATATATATTATTTATAATTCTTTTATATAGAGAAAACCTTAAAATAAACAACGTCAACAACATTAAACAACTATTTAGTGAGTAGTTTGAGTAATTTTACATTGTTCTTTAATAACTTAGATTTTTAATGTCTTTTACGGTGTCAACAGTCATAATTTACAAATGAGGAAAATATTTTTGTGAGGAGTTCTCACGGCCTCCAAAATGGTATAAACAGCTCTTTACGGCATCCTCCTCTAGTACTCATTCTCTTATGTTGTATTTGTCTTCTTAGTCTTCAATTTGCCAAAATCCAGAGAAACAACTTCTCCGCTCACTACTCAACACTGGTCTAGCTCGCTTTGGGTCACTCGTGCTGCTTGCCGCTCGATGCTCGATTGGCTTGCTCCATGCTCAACACTTGATGCTCACTCTATTTGACGCTCACCCCACTCGACCCTCATCGCTTGCCTTTCTTAGTTGACCTCGCTCGTCATCGAATCTATTGGGTTGGTCTGGTCCTCGATTGCCATTTCAAGGTCGGTCCAACCCGGACCAACCCTAACTATATATATATATATATATATATATATATATATATATATTATTTATAATTTTTGTATATAGAGAAAACCTTAAAATAAACAACGTCACCAACATTAAACAACTATTTAGTGAGTAGTTCGAGTAATTTTACATTATTCTTTAATAACTTAGATTTTTAATGTCTTTTACGGCGTCAACAATCATAATTTACAAATGAGGAAAATATTTTTGTGAGGAGTTCTCACGGTGTCCAAAATGGTATAAACAGCTCTTTACGGCATCCTCCTCTAGTACTCATTCTCTTATGTTTTATTTGTCTTCTTAGTCTTCAATTTGCCAAAATCGAGAGAAACAACTTCTCCGCTCACTACTCAACAATCGTCTAGCTCGCTTTGGGTCACTCGTGCTGCTTGCCGCTCGATGCTCGATTGGCTTGCTCCATGCTCAACACTTGATGCTCACTCTATTTGACGCTCACCCCACTCGACCCTCATCGCTTGCCTTTCTTAGTTGACCTCGCTCGTCATCGAATCTATTGGGTTGGTCTAGTCCTCGGTTGCCATTTCAAGGTCGGTCCAACCCGGACCAACCCTAACTATATATATATTATTTATAATTTTTTATATAGAGAAATCCTTAAAATAAACAACGTCAACAACATTACACAACTATTTAGTGAGTAGTTCAAGTATTTTTACATTGTTATTTAATAACTTAGATTTTTAATGTCTTTTACGGCGTCAACAGTCATAATTTACAAATGAGGAAAATATTTTTGTGAGGAGTTCTCATGGCGTCCAAAATGGTATAAACAGCTCTTTACAGCATCCTATTCTAGTACTCATTCTCTTATGTTTTATTTGTCTTCTTAGTCTTCAATTTGCCAAAATCGAGAGAAACAACTTCTCCGCTCACTACTCAACACTCGTCCCGCTTGCTTTGGGTCACTCGTGCCGCCTGCCGCTCGATGCTCGATTGGCTTGCTCCTTGCTCAACACTCGATGCTCACTCTATTTGATGCTCACCCCACTCGACCCTCATTGCTTGCCTTTCTTAGTTGACCTCGCTTGTCATCGAAGCCATTGGGTTGGTCTGGTCCTCGGTTGCCATTTCAAGGTCGGTCCAACCCGAACCGACCCAAACTCTAAATATATATATATATTATTTATAAATTTTTTATATAGAGAAAACCTTAAAATAAACAACGTCATCAACATTAAACAACTATTTAGTGAGTAGTTCAAGTAATTTTACATTGTTCTTTAATAACTTCGATTTTTAATGTCTTTTACGGCGTCAACAGTCATAATTTACAAATGAGGAAAATATTTTTGTGAGGAGTTCTCACGGCGTCCAAAATGGTATAAATAGCTCTTTACGGCATCCTCCTCTAGTACTCATTCTCTTTTATTTTATTTGTCTTCTTAGTCTTCAATTTGCCAAAATCCAGAGAAGCAACTTCTCCGCTCACAACTCAACACTCGTCTCGCTTGCTTTGGGTCACTCGTGCCGCTTGCCACTCAATGCTCGATTGGCTTGCTCCTTGCTTAACAGTCAATGCTCACTCTATTTGACGCTCACCCCACTCGACCCTCATCGCTCGCCTTCCTTAGCTAACCTCGCTCGTCATCAAATCTATTGGGTTGGACCGGTCCTCGGTTGCCATTTCAAGGTCGGTCCAACCCGGACCAACACTAACTATATATATTATTTATAAATTTTTTATATAAAGAAAACCTTAAAACAAACAACGTCAACAACATTAAACAACTATTTAGTGAGTAGTTTTAGTAATTTTACATTGTTCTTTAATAACTTAGATTTTTAATGTCTTTTACGGCATTAACAATCATAATTTACAAATGAAGAAAATATTTTTGTGAGGAGCTTTCACGGCGTCGAAAATGGTAGAAACAGCTCTTTACGGCATCCTCCTCTAGTACTCATTCTCTTCTATTTTATTTGTCTTCTTAGTCTTCAATTTGCCAAAATCGAGAGAAACAACTTCTCCGCTCACTACTCAACACTCGTCTCACTCGCTTTGGGTCACTCGTGCCGTTTTTCGATCGATGCTCGATTGGCTTGCTCCTTGCTCAACACTTGATGCTCACTCTATTTGACGCTCACCCCACTCGACCCTCATCGCTTACCTTTCTTAGCTGACATCGCTCGTCATCGAATCCATTGGGTTGGTCCGGTCCTCTGTGGGCATTTCAAGGTTGGTCCAACCCGGACCAACCCTAACACTATATATATATTATTTATAACTTTTTTAAATAGAGAAAACCTTAAAATAAACGTCAACAACATTAAACAACTATTTAGTGAGTAGTTCGAGTAATTTTACATTGTTCTTTAATAACTTAGACTTTTAATGTTTTTTACGACGTCAATAATCATAATTTACAAATGAGGAAAATATTTTTGTGAGGAGTTCTCACGGCGTTCAAAATGGTATAAACAGCTCTTTACGGCATCCTCCTCTAGTACTCATTCTCTTTTGTTTTATTTGTCTTCTTAGTCTTCAATTTGCCAAAATCGAGAGAAACAACTTCTCCGCTCACTACCCAACACTCGTCTCGCTCGCTTTGGGTCACTCGTGCCGCTTGCCCCTCGATGCTCGATTGGCTTGCTCCTTGCTCAACACTCGATGCTCACTCTATTTGACGCTCACCCCACTCGACCCTCATCGCTTGCCTTGCTTAGCTGACCTCTCTCGTCGTCAAATCCATTGGGTTGTACTAGTCCTCAGTTGCCATTTCAAGGTCGGTCCAACCCGCACCAACCCAAACTATATATATATTATTTATAATTTTTTTATATAGAGAAAACCTTAAAATAAACAATGTCACCAACATTAAACAACTATTTAGTGAGTAGGTCGAGTAATTTTACATTATTCTTTAATAATTTAGATTTTTAATGTCTTTTACGGCGTCAACAGTCATAATTTACAAATGAGGAAAATATTTTTGTGAGGAGTTCTCACGGCGTCCAAAATGGTATAAACAGCTCTTTACGGCATTCTCCTCTAGTACTCATTCTCTTATGTTTTTATTTGTCTTCTTAGTCTTCAATTTGCCAAAATCGAGAGAAACAAGTTCTCCGCTCACTACTCAACACTCGTCTCGCTCGCTTTGTGTCACTCGTGCTGCTTGCCGCTCGATGCTCGATTGGCTTGCTACTTGCTCAACACTCGATTCTCACTCTATTGGACGCTCACCCCACTCGACCCGCATCGCTTTCCTTTCTTAGCTGACCTCCCTCGTCATCGAATCTATTGGGTTGGTCCGATCCTCGGTTGCCATTTCAAGGTCGGTCCAACCCAGACCAACCCGAGCTATATATATATATATATATATATTTATTATTTATAATTATTTTTATATAAAGAAAACCTTAAAATAAACAACGTCAACAACATTAAACAACTATTTAGTGAGTAGTTCGAGTAATTTTACATTGTTCTTTAATTAGTGAGATTTTTAATGTCTTTTACGGCGTCAACAGTCATAATTTACAAATGAGGAAAATATTTTTGTAAGGAGTTCTCACGGCCTCCAAAATGGTATAAACAGCTCTTTACGGCATCCTCCTTTGGTACTCATTCTCTTCTGTTTTATTTGTCTTCTTAGTCTTCAATTTGCCAAAATCGAGAGAAATAACTACTCCTCTCACTACTCAACACTCGTCTCGCTCGCTTTAGGTCACTCGTGCCGCTTGCCGCTCGATGCTCGATTGGCTTGCTCCTTGCTCAACACTCGATGCTCACTCTATTTGACGCTCCCCCCTGTCGACCCTCATCGCTTGCCTTTCTTAGCTGACCTCGCTCGTCATCGAATCCATTGGGTTGGTCTAGTCCTCGATTGCCATTTCAAGGTCGGTCCAACCTGAACCAACCCTAACACTATATATATATATTATTTATAATTTTTTTATATAGGGAAAACCTAAAAATGAAAAACGTCAACAACATTAAACAACTATTTAGTGAGTAGTTCAAGTAATTTTACATTGTTCTTTAATAACTTAGATTTTTAATGTCTTTTACGGCGTCAACAGTCATAATTTACAAATGAGGAAAATATTTTTGTGAGGAGTTCTCACTGCGTCCAAAATGGCATAAACAGCTCTTTACGGTCTCTTCTCGGTCGCCTCAGCCTGGAATATCATCAGAAGAAGGAAGGAAAGGGTTACCTGGGCATACTTTATTTGGAATAATGCCATCACTCCGAGGTATCAGTTCAATCTCTGGCTTATCATCAAGAATCGCCTCCCCACCCAAGCCTTTCTTATGTCACATGGAAGAATTGGGAGAGAGAATTGTGCTTTTTGCAAGTTGACGCCGGATTCCACAGACCATCTTTTCTTCGGGTGCTGCATCACCGCCAGCATGGCTTACTTTTGGGCGGCTAAATGCAACCTCCCGTGGCGAAACAAGACCTGGTCCGAAAACCTGCAGTGGGCGATGGAGTTCCTCTCTGGGAAGGATTTCTATCGCTCCATGTGTCGCTTCTCTTTTGCTGCTCTATGCCACCTCATTTGGAAGTACAGGAATGACATAATCTTCAGAGATCAACCGGTTGCAGTTGCCGCGGTTAAAAAACACCTTATCAAAGTGGTGAAAGATAAAGCCTTGACGTTCAGAAACGTCGAAGACAACCTAAAAAATAGAAGACTCCAGCGAAATTGGGGCCTGGATCCGTCGATTTTCTATCCTCCACCAGTGAGTTCTTAGCCTTCCTTGGAGTGCCTTCCGTCAATACAGGGATGGGACGCGGTTTCTCTTCATGCTAGCCAGTCACTTGTTAGCTGCTGCCTCCATTTGCCCCAATCCGTTGCTTCTCATCTTCTGGTTCGCTGCCGTGCGTATACGGTGGTAGACCTTCCCCTTCCCCTTGGGGTTTCTTCTTTGCTTGTTTCTTTCCCTTTCTTTCTTGTTGTTTGCGAGGTTGGTCTCGCCGGCCCTGCGTGGCTTTTCCTTCTTCGCTGTTGTTCGCCTGCTGCTTAGCCTTTTGTTCGCTTTGGCCGCCCCTGCGGATTTCTCTTGCGTCCGACGCCCTTCCTCTCTTGTAGACAGTTGTCTTATGGAGGGAAAGTTTTGTGGTGCCGGATCCTTGTAAATGTTGGTTCAAAGCTCAATACATATTTACCTTTACCAAAAAAAAAAAAAAAACTTCTCCGCACACTACTCAACACTCGTCTCGCTCGCTTTAGGTCACTCGTGCTGCTTGCCGCTCGATGCTCAATTGGCTTGCTCCTTGCTCAACACTCGATGCTCACTCTATTTGACGCTCATCCCACTCGTCCCTCATTTCTTGCCTTTCTTAGCTGACCTCGCTCGTCATCAAATCCATTGGGTTGGTCTGGTCCTCGGTTGCCATTTCAAGGTCGGTCCAACCCGGACCAACCCTATATATATATTATTTAGATTTTTTTTATATAGAGAAAACCTTAAAATAAACAACGTCAACAACATTAAACAACTATTTAGTGAGTAGTTCAAGTAATTTTACATTGTTCTTTAATAACTTAGATTTTTAATGTCTTTTACGGCGTCAACAGTCATAATTTACAAATGAGGAAAATATTTTTGTGATGAGTTCTCACGACGTCCAAAATGGTATAAATAGCTATTTACGGGATCCTCCTCTAGTACTCATTCTCTTATGTTTTATTTGTCTTCTTAGTCTTCAATTTGCCAAAATCCAGAGAAACAACTTCTCCGCTCACTACTCAACACTCGTCTCGCTCACTTTGGGTCACTCGTGCCGCTTGCCACTCGATGCTCAATTGGCGTGCTCCTGGCTCAACACTCGATGCTCACTCTATTTGACGCTCACCCCACTCGACCCTCATCGCTTGCCTTTCTTAGTTGACCTCGCTCGTCATCGAATTCATTGGGTTGGTCTGGTCCTCGGTTGCCATTTCAAGGTCGGTCCAACCTGGACCAACCCTAACTATATATATATTATTTATAATTCTTTTATATAGAGAAAACCTTAAAATAAACAACGTCAACAACATTAAACAACTATTTAGTGAGTAGTTCGAGTAATTTTACATTGTTCTTTAATAACTTAGATTTTTAATGTCTTTTACGGTGTCAACAGTCATAATTTACAAATGAGGAAAATATTTTTGTGAGGAGTTCTCACGGCCTCCAAAATGGTAGAAACAGCTCTTTACGGCATCCTCCTCTAGTACTCATTCTCTTATGTTGTATTTGTCTTCTTAGTCTTCAATTTGCCAAAATCGAGAGAAACAACTCCTCCGCTCACTACTCAACACTCGTCTCGCTCGCTTTAGGTCACTCGTGCCGCTTGCCGCTCGATGCTCGATTGGCTTGCTCCTTGCTCAACACTCGATGCTCACTCTATTTGACCCTCACCCCACTCGACCCTCATCGCTTGCCTTTCTTAGCTGACCTTGCTCGTCAACCAATCCATTGGGTTGGTCCGGTCCTCGGTTGCCATTTCAAGGTCGGTCCAACCCGGACCAACCCTAACTATATATATATTATTTATAATTATTTTTATATAGGGAAAACCTTAAAATAAACAACGTCAACAACATTAAACAACTATTTAGTGAGTAGTTCGAGTAATTTTACATTGTTCTTTAATAACTTAGATTTCTAATGTCTTTTATGGCATCAATGGTCATAATTTACAAATGAGGAAAATATTTTTGTGAGGAGTTCTCACGGCCTCCAAAATGGTATAAACAGCTCTTTACAGCATCCTCCTCTAGTACTCATTCTCTCTGTTTTATTTGTCTTCTTAGTCTTCAATTTGCCAAAATCAAGAGAAACAACTTCTTCGCTCACTACTCAACACTCATCTCACTCGGTTTGGGTCACTCGTACCGCTTGCCGCTCGATGCTCGCTTGGCTTGCTCCTTGCTCAACACTGGATGTTCACTCTATTTGACGCTCAACCTACTCGACCCTCATCGCTTGCCTTCCTTAGCTAACCTCGCTCGTCATCGAATCCATTGGGTTGGTCCGGTCCTCGGTTGCCATTTCAAGGTCGGTCCAACCCGGACCAACCCTAACTATATATATATTTATAATTTTTTTTATGTAGAGAAATTGTAGATAGATGCATTTGTAACTTCTTTTTATATTATTTTGCAGTCAATAATTTTTGGTTTAGGAAAGTAATTTCCAATATATTGTCATATCCGATGAATAAATTACACCGTTGTTGGTATCTTTTAAAAAAAAAAAAATCATTGGAAAAGTAAGCACGCACTTATTGGTAACTATTAATAGACGAAATTCACTTGTGGTAGCTTGTGGTTTAGAAAAGTAATTTCCAATATGTAGTTAAATCCAATGATTAAATTACACTGCCGTTGGTAGCTTTTTTTAATTGGAAAAGTAAGCATGCACATAATAGTAACTATTAATTTCTTTCACGTGCTTAGTTGATTTTACGGTAAGGAAAATTAACTTTCAACATATTATAAAAGATTCCAACAACAACAAAAAAAACCTATTATAAAAGTTGAAAAATTAATCTTCCACGTGATTTATGCATATGAAAAAGTAAATAATTCTAACTGTCAACTTCTATATCTTTGTAGATTTAAGTACCAATCTGTATTTGATTAATTATATTCTTAAAGAAAATGGCAAATTTCCATGAAGAAAAGTTACTAAAACTAAAATAGGACGCACCACTCCTCCATTTATCTAGAGAGCGTCATGTGCACATGGCTCGTCTTGCAGGCTTAGCGAGGATCTTGGGTAATTAATCTTGGCAAAGTGAGAGGATTCGGCTAAAGATCATGTGCAGGTTGTCATATCTAGATTGATTAATGATTTTTTTTTTAAAGGAAAATTTCCACCAAAAAAAGTGAAAAAACTAATGTAGAACAATCGGCTCCTTCAATTGTCTAGAGAACAAAATGTGCACATGGGCCGTTGTACAGGCTGTTAGGGAAGACGTTGGGTTATTAATCTTAGGATTCCATCTGAAAGTAGACTCCAGCTAATTCGCCAAAGATTCTTGCACCCAAGAATGACAGATCGGATTCATAATTGGGGGTTTTACTTCGTTAGAAAATAATATTCACGATATTCCAATTTCTCAAGTTGACTTATGGCTTTTGAATCGGAGTATCGAAACCCAAGAATGACAGATAGGACTCATTAATTTGTGGGTAGGCAATAGCTGGGGGTGAAAAATGAGAAACCGTTGCTGGTTTGACTTTACATTCATGCGTCATATTTGGGAGGAAGCTGACGTAATTCAATGAGATGTTACTATGGAAAATAGTAAAGAGTGAGATAAATCACTCAGTTGGCAATAGAGACAACATTTTAGAGAACATAATGTGCACATAGCCGGTCGTACAGGCTTAGTGAAGATCTTGGATAATTAGTCGTAGAATCATATGCAGATTATGTAAAAATCATTTACAGGTTATTGAATCTATATTTGATTAATAATATTTCACAAAAAAAAAAAAAAAAAAAGAGAGGCAAATTTCCAACATAAAAGGTGAAAAAACTAAAATCGAACGCACGGCTCCTTCATTTGTCTAGAATACATAATTTGCACATGGCCCGTTGTACAGGCAATTGGGGAAGACATTATTAATCTTAGGATTTCATCTGAAAGTAAACTCCAGTTAATTCGCGAAAGATTCTTGTGCTTTTCGTGGAAAATGAAAAATTAAAACTCAAGGATGAAAATTAGGATTCATTAATTGTTGGTTTTGCTCTATGAAAAATAATATTCATTATATTCCTAAGAGAAATGATTGTGTGACAGTTTTTAATCTACTGAGAGAATAACAGTCTATTTTGGATCACAAAAAACTGAATCACACATAATTATTAATTATTGTGAGATCCACTTCCTCAAGAATTTGTGGCCCACAATAGACTATTATTCTTACAGTACTTTAAAGATTGTTATCTCAAGTTGACCGATGGGTTTTGAATATGAAAATCGAAACCCAAGAATGACAGATACGATTCATTAATTTGTGGGTTTTTTTTTCCTTTTCTTTTTTGAGCGCAAGGAGGCAGACCTGGGGGCGTAAAATGAGCATACCATTGCCAATTGACTTTGCATTCATGCGCGATAATTTGGAGGAAGCATGTGCGCGTTCCCATTACCTATGGTTATTTGTATTACGTAATTCAATGAAATGTTATTATGGAAAATTGTAAAAGGTGAGATAAATCACATTATTGGCAGTAGACGTAACATTGTACAGGATTGGTAATAGATTAAAGCAAGCCTAAGAACAAGTTCTCATAAAAGAAAGAAACAAAAAAGATCTTTCTTACGTAAATAAAAGAGCAGGGAGGGATGATCAGCGTAGATTTTCCCTTGGGCATTACCATAAGAGTCTCATACTTGTTATAAAAGATTTTGTTTGAATCATAACTACTTAACCCACTTACAGGTATAGCAGCCCGTGAGCATAGCTGTACTGATCTACCCTTAAGTCAGGAAGCCTGAAGGTAGAACATGCACGAGGCACAAGTTGACTCAAGATTCGCTCACGGCATGACTTGAACTTGTGAGTGTCACCCCTCAACATCACAATTGAGCATATAGCAAAACCAATGTAGAATAAACAAATTCGCTACGCTAATATGAACGCCGTTAAGCAGAGATATGCTCCCGAGATAATGGAATCAATACAAAGGAAACACATCTTTATACATACATATATGTATAATAACAGGTGTACAAAATTGTCACAAAGACAAGAACATTCTACAATCACATGTTCCTTTTTTCCGTCGCTAAAGGGGAGTAGCTCTTTATCAATTTCTCGGAAAAAAGGTAACTTTGTGGGCGGAAAATTGGTAAATTGACATGTTTCTTGTCCAGGAATTAATACAAGACAGTGAACATGAGAAAATTCGTAATTTAGCTTTCTCACGCTCCAGCCCTTCTTCTCCATGACTCGGACAAAACCAGGGGGTGGAACCATGTGGATTCTGGGGAAGGATCTGGATTTTGGTCTTCTTGATGCTGGTTCGTCATTCTGCCGTAGACGGAGCAGACATCTATTTTTAGAGATTTCCTTTCCATTTGCTGTACTCATCTTCCTTTTCATCTTCACTATCGAACCATCTTTCAGGATCTCGACTCCTTCACCTTCATCTTCCACTCCTGGAGTCTTGGTTTTCCTTTTCTGTTGATGGCCAGCAACTATATTCAGATTCTTCCTCCATCTACCAAGCTCATCTCCTCCATTTTTACACCCTGACCTTCATCGTCAGCTGCTGAACTTTCTGAGCAGCTCATTTTCATTAGCTTTGTTGACACAAACTTGAGTCGCTTGTGCTTATTCTCCTCTCCATTACAATATTCATCTCTTAATTTTGCTCCAAAATCGTAGGTATGAATTAGGATTTGAAGCAGAGGGCAAAATTGAGCAGATTTGTCCACGATTCTGTTAAACATTGGGGCTTTTCATGGTAACGACTTGTTTTAGGGATTTTTCACCAAATTTCACCACGTCAAATTTTCAGTATGCCATGTTGATTGGAAATGATGTTAAAATATTGTCATATTGAATTGTAGGAGACCAAATTGGAGTCGGCACTTAAGTGATAGTTCTTATACAAAAATGACACTAAAGTGATCTAACGAAAATTTTGACACTAAAATTAGCGTCATATAAAAGTTATGACATTTCTAGTATCCTTATCCCTACATACATATATATGTATAATAACATGGTATATAAAATTGTCACAAAGACGAGAACACTCTACAATCCCCTGTTCTTTTTTTCCATTTCTAAAGGGGAGTAGCTTTTTTATCAATTTCTTGAAAGAAAAAAAAAGGCAAACTTTATGGCCGGAAATAGGTAAATTGACATGTTTCTTGTCCAGGAATTAGTATAAGACTGTAAATAGAACCCTAGACGAAGAACAATTCCTCGTACCTTACTTACACACTCTTCAATTAATTCTTGTTTTGAATCATTCAACTATTCTTTGGTTGTGAACGTGAACAGCAAGTTGAAACCCGAGGACAATGAACTATAAGATGCATTTACACACGTGACTTGATCAAATTGGTGCATATTCCTAGAAACCCTAATTTCTATATGCTTAAACAGACCACGTCTCGGCACGGAGTATGGGAGTAGCTAGATGTTATTTAATTGAACATACAGATGGGCATTCTAACCTCTATATATGCCAGTATGGATCATGTAGGCATTACTGAAGATACTGTTTCTATTCATCCCTCTGTCACCCACTAGGCGTTCATGAGGGTAGCATTGAGGTCGCTCTTTCTATTTTTACCTCTTACCTCATTAGTACGCTCTTTCGGTTTTTCGCTCAGTCGCTCTCAAATACTCATAGAAATTGGGTAATCACTATGGCGAACCGAGAGGCAGGCATCGCAGGAACTCGTAAGCAAGTTCAAAAGAGCATCGACAAACTTGATGAGATCAGTCGGAAGCTAGACGAGCGTATTATGAACCTCATCAGTAGGACTCTCACATTCGCAAATTTATACTTCATATTCCAAGGTGGGATTTTGTCTTCTATCATGTCATCCTCGACAAAGATCAACTGTAAACTGAAGTGGATTCCATTCGCCCTCTCTTTACTGGTTTCCATATTCAACTTCGTTGCGATTAACAAAAACATGCGGACGTTACTGAAACACTACAAAGAGTTGGACATCAACAGGGCGCATCTGGACAAGGAGAGGCGGGCCCTACATGACTTGGATCACGGTCCTGCCCCTGCCCCTGGATCACAGGCGCAGCCCAATGAAAACGCAACCTTGCGACTGTGCTGCTTCGTATGTTGGCCGATATTGCTGCTGCTTTTGGTCGTTTCGGGTGTACTGTTATATGGTTGCCTCCAAATTGAGTGTCATCACTAGTGTCATCGCAGAAGATCAATGCGATTTTCAAATATTGTAACGCTAGATCACACATCTATATATATGGCATGTAGACTAGTGAAGCCAGAGCATCAAGGTCCAACGTTAAGAAGGTGTCAAACATAGAGTTTCTAGAAGTTGAAGAACCAAGGCTGATACTGCTGGGTCAAGGTGGAGGGTTGTTTCCTAGTTTAACTATATTTCCTAGCTTGAATAGGATTCCCAGTTCAAGTAGGTTTCTCAACTTGATTAGAATTCTTAGGATTCCCAGTTTATTATATATGATAATTTTTTTCTCAAGTGAGTGATTCAATCTGCTCTTTATTCATTTCATTGGTGATGAGCCTTAAAGTCCCTCTGTTATCCAATTCATTGATGGTGAACCTTAAAGTTCTTTATATTTAGCTAGTGGAACATCTTTTCTTATGCTTTCGTAGTAAACTTTTCTATCCCAAAGTTATTTTCCCACAAACTCATAAAACACTTTCTTTTCATTGAATAAGTTCAACATTGCCCCTATTGGAACCAAAAGAATAATATAAAATTTGGAAAATTGGAATAGTAGCACAAATAAAATTGGAGGGAAACTTCTAATTGGGAATGCACTCTCTTTATACTATAGCTTCGTACTTATAATCTTTCAACTTTACAGCTTTATATAGAAGCTGAATGCACGCGAACTAAGCCCAAACATCAACGACAATTATTGAAGAAAACAAATAACGTATAAACCATTTATTAAAGAAAACAAGACATCTTGTTTTGTATGAAAAAAAAAGGAAATCAACCAATCTTTAATGACTCTTTCTTGATTAAATGCTTGCAACCTTTGAAGAGCACTACCAGCCCATCTAGAAACCAGCAACCGACGTGCTCAAATCTTCAACAATCCAACAAACAAATTTATATTATGCTAACAGCCTCCCTTAAAATTGATTTTGGAATTTAACAATATTAAGCATCATCTTTAATTTTTTAAACAAATTTGCTTTTATAGTTTAGTAAAAATATCTACAATCTGATCTTCTGATGCGTAGAAATTTAGCTCAGTGTCACCATATTTGACTTGCTCATAGATATAATGATACTTGATGTTAATATATTTGCTCTTGCCATGAAAAACATGATTCTTGGCTAATGCAATGGCAGATTTATCATCACACATTATTTTGGTAGGACCTTCTTGTTTACGCATTGATTCACAAAGCATCTTACGAAGCCATATTTCTTGACATGTCGTCAAAGCTTGATGTTGGCTAATAGTATCACCAAGAGAGGGCTAAATAGGTGATTTCAACAAACTCAACAAAATATTGTGAAATTAAAATTGTCAAGTTTGATATAAGCGTAAGTAGGTAAACCGGGGTATTGATATAGGTAGGTTCTGGTTATATCAAGTAGTACAATGTGCTTTTATCAGGCAAGAAATGAATATAAGAAGAGAGATAAATAATGGGGCACTTAGAGCTTTATAATGGTTTAGCAAACCAACAACTTACTAGCCGGATCCCACTATCTATCTTTGAGTAGTTACAATAGAATGTGCTCCTTATACTCAAGCACTTCTCCTCGAAGCTGGTGTTGATTATAGATCTCACTATCTTACATCTAAGCTCAAACTATAACATAGCCAACACTTCTCAAAAGATTACAATTTGGTGCTCTTAGAAGACAATGTAAAAGGTGTAAAGCTCTCCTTAAATTTGGATTTTTGAACTCTTGATCAATCTTCTTTCTTTGGCATCTTGATCTCCTTTTATACTCCTCAGCATCCAATCTTCTCATTGGACAATCTTCACGAGAATCAATCTCTAAGCTGACCGTTGGACAATTGTTGGGCAAATCAAAGTAGCCATTGAAGTTGATCAATTAGAATTTTTGTAAATTTGGTCGCTTATACAATCAAATCTTTGGTTTCAAAAAGTAGAGTGGTTTGGCTATGAAAAGTATCTTGCCTTCACAATGATTGTCAATCAATCAATCAAGATATCACATGTAATTGATTTCTTCCACATAGATAATCTTTAGGGTTGATGGCCAATCACTTTCTTCTATGATAGGAATCCATACCATATCACAAGCTGTCGAAGGATAAAATTATTTATCTCCAAATAACAATCTTCAAGCATGTGACAAGATTGTTGTCGTAAGTAGTGTATATGTTCCACTTATATTAGTAGTCTTTGGTTATATTCAACTTCCTGGTGATATTAAACTTCCACTTATATCAAGCTCTTGCTGATATTGGACTCTGGTTGTGTCACACTTTCTGATCATATCCAACTGCTTCACATTAGACACTTCGAGTACAATGGTCATATAGGGTATGTGGATTGTTCTCCTTAATACCTCCAGTTCATTATGGTCTCCCCCTTCTTCTAGACTTGTTCATATAGTTCCTTCCAGATTTTTAAAATATCTTGTTAGTTTTCATATCAAAGTTCCTTTTAACATGGGTATTGCCTGAAACATAAAACAATTCATGCTTATATCGGGATCAATATAAATCATGCATTGTTTTGTCAACTTTAAAATGTATTAGGAAGTTTTCTCAACAAAGCCAACACCATATATTTTGCTTCGGTTATTGAGAGTGCAACAACTTCTTGTTTTTTGAGAACCAAGAAAATACTTATATTCGACAAAGAAAGCACATCCGAAAATACTCTTCCAAGTCTCAGTATCACCTTCCAATTATTGTCTGTGTACCCCACTAGACCGCACTGTCAGTATAAGACTATAAAATTTCATGATCATGAGTTCCACCGATGTATCACAATATTTATTAAGGAACTTATTGCATGGAAAATTAGGGATCGACCCCGGCTCCTAAACGAAAATTAAGTAATTAATTGGGTATAGTTATTAGGAGCATTCCACATTAATAAGCTCATATAATTGCATATTTAAATAGGACTGGCATTGGATGGGTTTAAATAAAAGGCTCTAAAGTTAATTAAAATCATTTGAACAAAGCCCATAGAATTATTACCGGCAGAAAATTACATGGGTAAAGAAGGGGTTCTAAACTAAATAAGTCGGGTAAAGCCCATGTGATTGTACTAGAAATAAAACTGATAAAACGCTATGAGTTCAAAATTAATAGAATCCATGACTTGTTTAACATGGCTGACATTAAGCCCAAAAAAAGATTGTGTTAGACCAAGGTTTTCAATATAAATTTGGGTTAATTCCCTAAAAAAACTCAAACTTTAATTTTAGTCCCAATTTTGCTGTGAACTTTTTTGTCTTGAAAAAAAAAACCCAAACTTTAGGTTTAGTCCCAAATCTACCCCAAACTTTTCTTTTGTCTAAAAAAAAATCTCATACTTTAGGTCCAATCCCAAATTGACCCCAAATTTTTTTTTTCCTATCGAAAAGAAAATCATCAATCTATACTCTAGTCCTAAATTTGCCCCATTAGCCCTCTATCGAAAAGCCATGGTTAGTTGTCCCTAATTTTTTATATGTGTCGCAACCTCCCTAGAGCCCATATGTGCGGGTGCGAAGGGTAATAGCTCGCTAAGTCTAGAACTTAGCATAGGCTACCGTAAGCCCACCAATTAATGATTTATGGTTCGAGTTTTTAACCTGTAAAGCAGTTTCTTTTATGAGTCATCATTAATTGATTTAGGGTGGGTTGATTAGAAATCCAAGTAAAATACTCTAAGAGATATTTTACTCATGCGCAACCAAAGAAACTAGGATCGAGGACTTAATTATATTAGTTAATCAATTAATACCCTTCCGATACCTAATCTTGTTTAAATTTTGAGGTTTGATTTCTTTGAATATTTTTTAGGTTTTTCCATGCACTTGTGGAGAATGAAAACCATTTTTCTTTAGGATTTTTCTGATTTTTTATTTTTATCTATTTTTATTATTAAATATTTTTAATATTAAAACTATTATATTATTATCTTATTTTTAAAAAAATGGATCTAGGTCTGGCTACTAAGTTCAATCTGGCTCAGCCTAACTCGGACTGACCAGGGCCCACCAAACTAGGCCCAAAAAATCCAAAAAAAAAATCTAAAAAAATGAAAATTCCTCAAAAAGGGTTAAAATTAATCTTTAAGTTATTTTATCCTATAAAGTAGAAGCCTTTCAATTTAAAATTATGCTCAAAGTTGACCAAACTCTTAAGGCTCTACCTTAAGATTTCAATTGTCTTTGGAGATGAATGCCCTTGATTGCGCACTTTCTGTATGTTGATGACTTCCCTTTAGCTTAATAAGGAATGGCACTTAATTGTCTCTTAGTTGTTAGATGCTTCTTTTCCCTACAATTTATTCAATGCCTTCATCGGTTATTGTTTGTTAGTTTAATGATTGCGCACCCGCATGATCACCTTATATGTTAGTGGACAGGTCTAAAATTGATCCAAATTACTTGATAAAAATCTTTTTTTAAAAAATGAATAGATTATGTACCGAAATGGCACTAACTAGTTAATTAGTCTAATCAAGTCCCCGACCCTAGATTCTCTGGTTGTATGGGAAGTGACGTACACTCACATGTCTCATTTGATTTCTAATCGACCCCAATAGGCTAGTGGCGACTCCCAATTATGAAATTCTTAGGAACATCTCAATGTCGCGCAAGGTATGGACTTGGGAGAACCCGTGCTTGATTATAAGCCATAGGCATGTCTTTTAGGCAATACCCATAAACCTGAGAGGTAGGTCGTGACAGTGGTCCAATGGAACCGACCACCCCTCATGTTAAAAATATTCAAACTAGACTTGAGCAAGCATTATGTGACATCCTGAATTTCAGGTTCTGATTTCGATCGATATAGTTGGGCATTTCATCGACGCGATTATAGTTCTTTTCCCTAAACTAATCACTCATGGGATAACTAGTCTATCAGGTGAAGCCGTTAATGGATTCTAACGTATCAGACTTGAGAATTCGACCAGGAAATGACTGCTCAACCGTACAAATCTGCAAGAGATCATTACAACACAGTAAGATCGATTAGAAATTGGAGATAGGTCAACTCAACAAAGGTGTGTGATTAAGTGTGGGTGATTCCACCTAATTGCACAATTCTTGTCGTTCGGCACTAGACCGATTCTTCCGTCATTTTGGTACCCTGTGTCTATATTTGAAATCTTGAGATTTCTACGACAACCGAGACTCGCCAATATGTCGAAGATGTACTTTGTGGCTTGAAAATAATCAACCACAGGTCAAATACACGAAAATTCCTAAAAGCTATCCGATAGATTATGATGCGCTAAATTCGCGTCAAATTGAAATTAACCGTGAAATCGAATCCGAATTCAGAAATTGAGAGTTCTGTTATATCACAATTTATTTTAGGAACGTCGACTCATCCTCAGAAGATTTTCCTCTTCAAACCGAGATTTTTGGTAGAAAAGCAAAGTAAGGCCATTTTTGATCGGGAAAGTCAGAGGGCCGCTTTTGATCACATCTTTGGCCGTCAAGTTGGATCAATTAACGGGGAAAAGTCATGAGATGGACGAGGACACCTTGATGGATTTAATTGGGTTTCAATTGGATTTGTTTAGTTGAGAATTGAATGAAATTGATTGAGATTGAAGTGGGAAATGTAACAAATTCGTATGCCCCATGGACCCAACATTTTGGACCTATTAAAGCTTCTAGAAGAGGGTAAAATGGTCTAGGAAATATGGGTGGAAGACAACTCACATGGTGGGCCATATTTTATGGATTAAAGAAAGAGAAAAATAAAAGAGGTGGTCCCCTCTTCCTTCTCTCTCTCTCTCTCTCTCTCTCTCTCTCTCTCTCTCTCTCTTCGATCGCAGCTTCTCTCCTCCCTCTTCTTTCTGTTTGACGCCCAAAAATTGCAAAGGAGAAGCCGCGCGTTGCCAGGAGCAGTCGCACGCCGCCACCGTTGCCGTTCATCCCCGCTCAAGGCCGTCGCTGCTCTCCGTGGCTTTGCACACCTCTGTTTCCCTCTCCCTCTCCCGTCACTGCCTCTCCTCCATCTCTTCTTGCTGTACGAAAACCAGCCAGCAGCTCCCTCACCATCGTAGCAAGCAGCCAAAACAGCAGCCAGCAGCACCGCTCGTCGCCGCTCGCCGCCATTGCACGCCGTCGCCTCGCCGCTGCTTTGCCCGTCTCCGCCTCCGTCTCGCCGGGTCCTCTATCCAGCAGCCATTTTAGATCTG
This sequence comes from Eucalyptus pauciflora, assembly GCA_007663325.1. NCBI lineage: Eukaryota > Viridiplantae > Streptophyta > Magnoliopsida > Myrtales > Myrtaceae > Eucalyptus > Eucalyptus pauciflora. Next base: position 3,257,622 of record VMYD01000056.1, read on the forward strand.
GTGAAGCTCAGCCGGAACCATCCAGCCCACCTTTGGCCACCGTGAGACCTCGTCGTTGACTGCACGGCACTGCTGCAGCTCATCTGCCCATTTCCGACCCAAACCGGCATCGAATCCGCCCCTTCTCGGCCTCAACCAGCAGCTGGAAAAATGGGTATGGCAGCGGATGTTTGGCCCGTATTGGCCGGCTTCCCAAGCCCGGATGTTTGGCCCGCCTTGAGGAAAGTCGATCCTCACGCATCCCCGTCATTTTGGTCCGATTGGTTCGTTAATCGGATGAGTTTAGCTCACTAAACCTTGATTAGAGGGTTAATAATGTTTAGAGTGTTCTTAATTTAAGTTAAGTAAGTTTAGGTGGTTAGATTAGTTTATTTAGTTGTGGATTAGATTAAGGTGTTTAATTAATTTAAAGTGTGTTTAATTTGAGGCTAAGTGAATTTTTATATTAATATAAGTCTTGATATGACTTAAATGAGTTTTTTTATTAATTAAATATTTCGAAATTATTAAATAATTTGATAATATATTATTATTCAAAATTATTAAAATATTTTTATTTAATTAATGTTCAGAATAAATTTAATTATTTAATAAATTTTGAAAATTATTTCAGGACCTTATTTTCTCATAATTTCACGCCGATCGCTGCTGTGTATTCATATTTTGAATTTGATGAATGGATAATGCAAATTGATTGTTGATTGTGAAAAATAGGGATTTTATAAATCCTAGGTGTCGGGTTTTGATACCAAAATTTGATTTTAAGGATTATATTAAATAGTGGGGTTTGAAAAAGTGAGATATTGGCTTTCTGGTTCAAAATTAACGTGCCCTCACACACGTGAATAATTTCTGGAATATTTTTAATATGAAGAAAGATGGTCGGGATCACTATTTTAAGTGGAAGTATTGAGTGAAATGCAAAGTATCCTGGGGTCGAATATGATTTTGATGTGTGATAATTAAGAGGAAATTATCCTAAGCTGTTAAGCCGGACTTGCCCCTATATGGGTTGTCCCTTACAACGGGCTCGGGTCGTAGTTGATTATGGGTATATACTCATTTGGGAATGCCATCAACGTAGTGACGAAGCCGCGCTCCAAGGTGGGGAGGTGATACCTGGCATTAATGTCAGTAGATAGCCGAATTGCGAGTAGGCTATGCCCTTGTGTGGCAGTAAATAACAATTGGAATGCATGCGGAGTGTTATTGATGCGTCGGATTATGGGACGAAATTGTGTGGCACGGTATGGGACGTGTCATAACGATTTGGTCTTATAATCAGGACCCCTGTGGTTATTGGTTATCTGAAAGAGATTGCGTTCCAGTGGTTTAAGTTCTTATTACTATCTATGATAGAGTGCTATGAACATAATTGAGTAATTTGAATTGTGCTAACTTGCAGGAAGGAACTGAGGCGAGGTAAATCCTCTATGTGGTGTGGCTAGACCACCCTTGGGTGTATTTTCTTTCTAATAGGGGTTTAGGGGGTTGAACTTGTTGAGACAATATCTCATCCCGTTGTGGGCCAAAATTTCAGGACCGGAGATGGCGGAACCCCCGAAGGCTACTCAGTCAGAAGTGGGATCGAAAAACGAGTCCGACTAATGGTCATAGGACTGATCCCTTTTTGTAGACTGCCCCTTTTTGGTATATGTGTAAACCCTAGTATGATTACCTTTGAAAGCATGTTTGTTTATGAATAAGTTGGTTTTCTGCTTTCCTATCCCGTGAGTTTTTGTCAGGAGTTTTATTATACGTTCCGCATGCGCAATAATAAATGAATGGGGTTGGCGACACTACCAGGGAATGTCGCATTTGCATGACCATGGCGGGTTGTTCACGTGCTCGGGGTCTCGGGGCGTGACACATTACCCCTTCCTTTATCAAGCTTCTCGCTCAGTTTTAGCCAAAAAGGCTAAAATCCCATGCTCATCGAGGTTTGTTTTTATAGGCAATCTCTCAAATGCTCTTTGAGTAATTGTTCAATGTGGGACTCTTGGAGGCTTGGAGTAGACACTTGCCAGCAAGGGGCGGAGAGAGAGAGAGAGAGAGAGAGAGACCCGAGGGGGGAGGGGGGGGGAAGGAGTGAGCGGCTTAGTCCCACATCGAGTATCAACAAGCCGTTGGTCTCTATAAATAGCAATGGACGAACAAATGATTTCTTAGCCTCTCGGCTAATGTCCTTTGCTTTGTCAGAAATACAACAGCATTGAGAAAGGCCTTGAAATGGCACTTCAATTGTCACAAATATTCAAAATTAAAATGTGTTTTGAGGAAGTAAATTAAGGTTCTAAAAAATAAAAAGTTGGTTTGGTCCAGGTGGTCGATTCTACCTTTGGAACTAAGAATCGGACCAAAAATTGTCGACTCCATTTTCATGGAACTGGGAACTGGACCTACGCCTTTGGGAACTAGACCAAACTGGTCAATTCGATCCGATCCAGGTGGTTCCTAGTTTGGGCGATTCCCTTTGCTCAACCTTAGAGATTATATGTTCAAATCCTATTAACTGAGTGCAAATTAGTCTAGGTTATGACCACATACACTCTTACCAAATAAGCGAGAAATTCTATTCATTGAAACAAAACTTTGTAAGATTCCTTCTCATAATCACAATCTTATTTGAGCATCCAAGGGTCCCCACAAACATCATCCGAGGAATTTCTTGTATGTATGTTGCAAGACCAAAGTGACTAAGGAAACGAGTGCTTCCTGTTGAAAATATATCTTGAGTTTGAGCATAAAGGAAAAACTTTCCTAGTTGAATGGTTTCCTAGTTGGAAAACGTTTTCTATTTTGGATCCAACTTTTAGCTATATATACAAAGTAGATGTTCTTAGGAATAGTATCAAAAGAGGAGCTTCCATTAGTGAATTTACATCCCAACTGTTTGAAGCCAATTAAATATTGTGAGTAAGATTTGTGAATTCATTCTTGAGATTGAGAGATTATTTTATAAGGAATTATGTCGCAATCTTCCCGAAGCAGGTTGGACCACCTAAGGGTTTGGTTAAAGGATTATTAAGCCTATATTTAACTTGGGCTCTCCCAAGCCTATATCAATTCACGACTTAGGTTCAACTTGTATAGCATGCAAATCATTTTTCAATTAAGAGTCTCTACTAATCTAATTTTTGTGGGTCAATTAGAAACCTAAGTAAAGTAACGGGAAAAATACTTTGCTTCTACGAATCAATTATTAAATGAGTTCAAGGACTTTGATTATGCTAGATTTATAGAATATCATTTCGGTACCCTCTTTTATTTCAAAAAATATTTTGCAGGCAACTTGCATTGATTTTAAATTACTCCTAACATGTGAGATGATCATGTGAGTGCGCAACCATTATTTAACACTCAATAAAGCAAAGCAATAAATAAATTGCGAGTACAGGAAGGAAATACTTACATCAAAGCAACGAAAACATATACAATGTTAGTTCAAAATAACTTAAGCAATCTTAGATATGATTTTTAATTAACACACAATCATTCAATTTTTTTTGGATTTTCATTTATTTAATGAAGCCTAAAAAACTACATGAAATGACATACAAAAATGTCTTACTAAAATGACATGCAATATGCAACCTAACACACAAACTATGAATCACGCAACATTAATTATATAACCTAATCTATGGCAGGAAATATTAAAGCTACTGTTCTAACATGTCATGCATTTTAATTTAAATGGCCATAAACATGTAATTTACTAGATGACGGGCAATGAATGAATTGACCTTACGTGACACGCGTATGATTTTTTGTTTTTGTTTTGTGTTTTCTTGAAAAATTCGAATTTAGAAAATAACCAAATAAATTACCTAGTTCTAGATATTGTCCAATTCAGTTTAAGGATTAAACTAGGTCAAATCCTAATTTAAATTGGAATGTTAAATCCCAAACCTAGAATGCAATCTATCTAAAAGAGCTATCTAAACTTATTCTAATTAATTTAAAAAAAATTATAGAATCAAATTAAACCTACAATCTTATCTTGATATGCAATGTCACCAATTAAAATCTGCATCTTAGTGATTTTTTTTAGATGAGAATAGAAATAAAAACAAATAAAATCAAACAACGGTTAACATGCACCACCCAAGATATCATTATCCATCTAAATTTGAAAACAAATTGACGAGTCATATCTCGAGTAGAAGATCAGATTGGTCAATTTTCATGTAATCGGGAATCATGCGTGAGATTGAATTGACGATTTTCCGTGCTATCGCAAGTTGTATTTCGGGCATGAAATCGGACTATCAATCGTATGCACGTTATAGAGTTAGAAAAATTTCCTAATTCATGGGGATTCAAAAGATTTTTGGATATGACATATCTTTCAAATATTCAAACAAGATCGTAATTTTATGAATTAAGCAATGAGATATATGAAAATCAAATTAATCGAGATTCTTACCTAATTCTTGATATTGCGTGGATGACATTTTTAAATTCAGATGGACAACGGATCTTGGGAAACGCAGTGAGGATGACCAATGATCACGGTAGCATTCACGGTGGCTCGGTACCAGCAGTAGTTCAGCACGGTGGGGGCAGCAAGTTGAGTTGTGAATCGCCGATGCAATAGCCAGCCTGCTACTGGGACTTCACTGCCATTGAAATCGTCCCTGTAATCGCTAGCGAGAGGTGACTGAGGACAAGAGAGACTGCTGGGCTTGCCGAAGGGACCTGCAGTAAATACTCTAGAATTTTGATGCCTAAGTAATCAAAACAATATATTGAAAACCACGACAACACTCGGTAGCAAAAGCACGCCAAGGAGCAGGTGCAAAGTGATAATGAGCAAACCCAGGCATCGACAAGGAACGGTGGACAATAGCACTTGATCTCGTGGGAAGACTAAAGAAAAGAGAAAATTCTTCTCTTCTTTTATATGTTGATTTCGTGGGCGTCTCTGGTCACACAAGTCAAAACCCACGGAGAAGTGCTCCCATTTTTTACTTCCCTTCCACCAACGACTGCTCCCCTCATTCCTATGTGGACGTCCTCTTTTACTGTAAAAATGTATGCCCTTCCCTTACCCAGATTTTCCTTCAAATAAAACAATCAAATATTAGAGAAAATAAGTGAGAGAATCTGCGCTCGCCATTGGCGCCCCTGGCCGTTGACGGAAAGCCTTTTGTAAGGCTATATAGTGGCTGGCGCAGGACTTGCTTGAAGCGTTGGTGAAGAGCTGGGCAACATTGGACTGCAGCGAGGCGTGATGACAGCACAACAGCGGGGCTCGCTGGCGTCACTGGATGACTCGCCGAAGGGGTACGGTATCTGGCTTCACCATAGACCTGTTAAACACGTGGATCGGGTCAGGTTTGGGTCGGGTCATAAATGGTCCGACCCAAATCGACCAATTTAATCCGTTTATGACCCATTTATTGCGGTGCACAATTTTTGACACATACCCGATCCATTTAACAAAACCTAAGCATATATATATTAAAAATGGTATTGCTAAAATGGTTTTATACAATACAAATCTAATGGACAATTTTTATAATTTTTAAAATAATAATTTTTAATTTTTAATTATTTTTATTTTTATTTTTAAAAATATTTTTTATTTTTCTTTTTTCTTCTTCTTCTTCTTTGGCCAGCCGCCGGCCACGACATCCAGCGACCAGCCACAGGCGAGCCTCGAGCTAGCCCGGCTCGCTGACGCTGGCGAGCTCAAGGCTCGCTAGATCGGCGAGGCTTGAGCCTCGCCAGATCCGGCAAGCTCAAGGTTCACTAGATCCAGCGAGCCTAACCAATCCGGCGAGCTCGAGGCTCGCCGGATCGGCGAGGCTTGAGCCCACCCCTCGCTGAATCTAGCGAGGCTCGGGCCTCGCCAGATGTTAGCGAGGCTTGAGCCTCGCCCGATGCCGGTGAGCTCGAGGCTCGCCTAGCTAGTCGCCGGTCATCGCCATGCCGCCATCGAAAGAAGGAAGAAGAAAGAAAAAAAAGGAAAGAAAAAAAGAAAAAAAAAATTATAATTTCGATTTTTATAAAAAAAATATTTTTGTAAAGTTAAAGGGGGAAGAGAGAGATTGTGTAGTTTTGGTTGAAAATGGGTTTTAAATCCAACCCACTTAAGATCCACCTATCTTAAGTCTTTAATTATTAAACCCATTTAACTAACTTCTTCAAAAAACAAGTGACCCATTTATGATTTAAATGGGTCATATATGAGTCTAAGACCCATTTTGCCAAATCTACTTCGCCATGGGTGGCTCAGATGTGGGGGATTTGAGAATGCAGCAACGTTGATCATGAGAGGGCGGACTCGGCTACACAACTCTAACATTATTGTCGTTGTCCTTCTTGGAGTGTCTTCTCCCTTGACCATAAGGAGCCTCTCCATCTCTTAAGCCTTTTTTTTTTTCTTTTTTCTCTATATTGTGTCTCACTCAATGTGCCGTGTGTTCAATGTGTGCCCTCCTTTTCTCGTGAAGGAGCCCCTCTACTTATACTTCTTCCTCTCGTATCTGTTAATATTGTAAAGATTACGGGGCCTCTTCCAAGAACATCACGAGTTCCCCTTTCTTTTTTACCTTCGACCAAGATTGCTTTACTAATAAAGATATATTTTCAATGAATCTTACCCCCTTACTTCGTCAAATACATAACCTCATGAGAAATCTTTCAAGCCGCAAACATATATCTTTCCTCTTACTTTATTTCCGGCAGAAGTACAGCCCAAGTGCCAAAACTTGGCACGATGGGACACTTTAAGTGCCAAAACTTTAAAAATGTACACTTAAATGCCACTTTCTTTAAAAAGTGGGATACTTAAGTGCCACCTTCGGCGAACATTGCCGGAAATCCTACGTGGCAATATTTTATCATTTTTTTCTTGCCTACGTGGCTCGCCGGAGAGCTGACTCGGCTGAAACTCACCCGAAACGACGTCGTTTGCAAAATAAAAATTAAACTACCAGCTAAAAAATTCTAAAAAATAAAAATGTGCAAATAATTAATATAAAAATTAATTAAATTAAATTAAATTTTAATTTTATTTAAAATATTCTAAAACATAAAAAAAAATTAAAATTAAAAAACCTAAAAAAAAGAAAAAACTTATAATTAAAAACCTAAAAAATAAAAAACTTATAATTAAAAAACCTAAAAAATATAAAAAAAAATTATAATTAGAAAACGTAAAAAAAAATAAAAAGCTTAAAATTAGAAAACCTAAAAAATAAAAAAATTATAATTAGAAAACCTAAAAAAATTAAAAACTTAAAATTAAAAAGCCTTAAAAATAAAAAAAATTATAATTAAAAAGCCTAAAAAAAAAAAAAAAAACTTATAATTAAAAAACCAAAAAAATAAAAAACTTATAATTAAAAAAACTAATATATATATAATTAAAAAACCTAAAAAATAAAAAACTTATAATTAGAAAACCTAAAAATATAAAAAACTTATAATTAAAAAACCTAAAAAATAAAAAACTTATAATTAGAAAACCTAAAAATATAAAAAACTTATAATTAAAAAACCTAAAAAATAAAAAACTTATAATTAGAAAACCTAAAAATATAAAAAACTTATAATTAAAAAACCTAAAAAATAAAAAACTTATAATTAAAAAACCTTTAAAAAAAAAAGTGTGGAGTGAAAGGGGGCAGCTGAGGGCTGAGCCCTCGCTGTCGCCGCCTGGAAGGGCCAGCGACAAACGGGGGAGGGTTGGCCGGGGTCGCCGGCCCCAGGCCAACCGGCGGTGAGGGCCGCGAGCCCTCGTCAGATCGCAGCGAGGGCCATGACCCTCGCCCTAGATCTGGGGTGGGCCCTCACTGCCAACCCCTAGCTAGGGCCCGGTGACTCCGGCCGATGCTTCCCCCACCGTCGCTGGCCCTTCCCGGCGACGGCAGGGAGGCGTCAAGGGCTCGCGAGCCCTCGCCCAGATCTAGGGTGAGGGTCACGGCCCTCGCCGCGATCTGACGAGGGCTCGCGGCCCTCGCCACCGGTTGGCCTGGCGAGGGCTCAGCCTTCAGCTGCCCCCTTCGGCTCCCCACCCCCCCTTTTAAATTAATTTTAGGTTTTTTAATTATATTTTTTTATTTTTTAGATTTTTAAATTATAAGTTTTTTTATCTTTTAGGTTTTTTAATTATAATTTTTTTTTATTTTTTTGGTTTTTTAATTATGAGTTTTTTTATTTTTTAGGTTTTTTAATTTTTAGAATATTTTAAATAAAATTAAGTTTAAATTTAATTGTATTAATTTTTATATTAATTATTTACACATCAGACATAAAACGACGCCGTTCTTGCGTTTCCTCGCCACATCAGCAAGCAAAACGACGCTTTTTTGCACCTAACTCACTGGAAAATTGCCACGTCAACAATTTAGCCGGATTTTGGCCGGAGTGGCACTTAAGTGTTCCACTTTACTCTGAAACTGGCACTTAAGTGTACTTTTCCGAAGTTTTGGCACTTAAGTGTCCATCCGTGCCAAGTTTTGGTACTCCAAGTGTCCCAACCTCCTTTATTTCCTCCTTTCCACGAAAGTCCCTTGACCAGAATCCTGACTGATCATGATTTTATTTCTTCTAAATTCGATCAGATATTACAAGCTTTCCTATCATATGTAAACTTTGATCGCATAGAAAAAATTGATGGGTTGAGCCAAACTTTCATGTTCTAATGGGCTTTAAGTTCAAGACCCCCTTACTTGAGACCATTAACTCCGGTCTAATTTTTTTTTAAGACCATCTTGTTAAGTAGGAAAAGTACAAAAAAAGTCCTAAATTTATGGCATTGGTATCAATTTAGTCGTAAACCTTTTAATTATACCAATTTAGTCTTAAATATTTTCACATTAGTACCAATTTAGTCCTTTCGGCCAATTTTGACTGGCCGGCGCTAACGTGTACGCCGATCGGTTGGTGAACGTTGACGTGGTAATTTTTAAATATTATTTATTTTTTTCAAATATTTTATTAATTTTTTCCCGTTTTTCTTTCTTTTATCTTTTTTTTTTTTTTCCTTTCCTCTTCTTCCTCTTGGCTTCTTCTCCTACAGTGATCGACAAGTCTTCGGTGGCTCGTTGGCCACTAGGCAAGGGCCGCAAAGCCCTTGCCAATCGGCAGGCAAGGGTCGCGACTCTTGCCCACCGCCGACAAGGGCTTCATAACCCTCGCCCAATGGCCAGCGAGCCGCCGGAGGCTCGCCAGCCACTGCAGGAGAAGAAGCCAAGAGGAAGAAGAGGAAAAGGAAAAAGGAAAAAAAAGGAAAAAAAATTTTAAAAAAAATTGCCACGTTAGCATTCATCTATCAGTCGATGTCCACCTCATTGCCGATCGACCAAAATTTGCTGGAAGAACTGAATTGGTACTAATGTGAAAATGTTTAGGACTAAGTTGATTCAATTAAAATGTTTAGAATTGAATTGATATCAATGACATAAGTTTAGAACTTTTTTTTTTATACTTTTTCCCTTGTTAAGCCCCACTTGTCGCCAATCTAATGCACATGCAATCAACTGAAATATGTTAAACTATAAATGCTTGTAAAACTATATGTTATGCAATTTAATTCTAATATTTTTGTTTAGGGGTTAAAATTAATTCATAATTTTCTATGCAATAAATAAATGATCGGGTCGCCAAAATTTAGGTGCCAACAAATTGTAAAGCTAAATACTTAGTGAGTTATTGTTAGGGGTGAGCGGTTCCCGGTTCCTTACAGGTTCCGCCTGGAACCTGGAACCTACCCTCGGGTACAGGTTCCTCATTTTTTGGAACCTGGAACCTACCCGTCAGAACCAAGAACATGGAACCTACACTGTCACAGGTTCCGGGATCGGTTCCAGGTTCCAACAGGTTTTTTATTTTATTTTATTTCTTCCTCCTTTCCTTCATCAGTTGAGTACCCCAACATTCTAAAGAGTGGTACAAACTCAGTAACAGAGAAGAAAAGAAGCCAATAGATGTGCTGTCAACATTTACATAAGACCAATGTTTGAGAAAGCTATGCAGCAAAAAACCCATGGGAATTTCCTGTCAGCATAGTATAAGCCAACACACTAGATGTGATGTGTATGCATTGGAGTGATTGCAGAACACCAACTTTGCAGGACATATAGCAAATGGATAGAAATTGTAGTTCACAAATGAGCAATCTCAGACCTGGCTGACACGAATATACAAAAGAAATAGCCAAAGATTCAGAGTAAAGGAGCGAGTGGCAAAAGAAAAAGGAAAGCGATCATTCGAATTTTTCAAAAAGAAATAAAAAGGGTTGCAAAATTGCTACTTAAACATGCAAAATGAAGATATCAACTGAATGAAGGGGGCTTCAGGCATCAAACTATCTCTATAAGTGTAAGTGACCAGCAGATAAGAAGTAGAGGTCCTTTTACACTCTGTTTCAGATGACATAGATATTTTCCACGCATATCGCCATTACAAGATTTGGACATTGCAGTACCTTTGTTTTCTGCATGACACGGAGCTAGGGTAGCACTGAAACAGCTTCAAGATAAACACAAAAGGCCTAGCAAATCGTGTTAATGATATGGTGTGTTGAGGGGTGAATCACTAGAGACAGCACAACACATGGAATCACCTGCATTAAATGCAAAAGGGGAAAATTCAACAAATGTAAATATACCAATAACAAATAAAATTTAATGGATACAATTAGAACATGGTTCTCACAACTCTATGTTCAAATTCTCTGATTTAGATGCCTCGGAGTATATTACCAGCTCAAGTTAATGATCAACAGAATTGGAAAAGGCAAAAAGGGAGTAAATCATAATTATTTGGTCAAGTTCAAGCTCAAATAACTAGCAGGCTATAACCCTTAAAATAAGTGGAAATTTCAAGAGACATTCAATTATATGGTTTTATTATGCCCAATCTCCCTTCAACCTTATTACAGTACTCGTAGACCATAAGAATTATAGAGCAACCTAATAAAACAATCTATTGACTGATGCCCATAACACCTTCAACCTTATTTATAGTATATAAGAATTAATTTATTGACCTTAGAAGCAAATCTATTGACTGATGCAGATTTTCAGATAATTTAAGGCATATACCTACCACCTGACTACCACAAAAGAACAAAATGAACAGACCGCCATAACCAACTCAGCCTTTTGGAGACACATTACAAAGAAATAAATCCAAAAGAGAAGCTTTTGTATGTCAAGGTTTCATATATATTTTCATTTGGGTCCATTTGAATGCAGGCACCCACATCCAAACATAATCTTAAAATATTCTACAAATAAAGATGGACACATCTATTCCATGGTTTGCTAATGGAAGAATCTAATGGTAACCAAGGAAGAGATAGAGAAAGTCTAAACTAGAGAAACAAAGCTAAAGAAAAAGTTGTGACTTATCCACGCCTTATTCATAAACATAATTAGAGTGTGGATGGAGGATTCACCACAAAGCTTGTGCCTCATACTGTGTCTCTAGGAAAAAATACAAACCTTAATTTGTCAGTCGCTGCTGCACTCGCTTGCTAAAAAGAAAAAAGAAACAAAGCTTACCGTGACAATGAGATAAGCCTCGGGCAGCAATTGAAGTTGGGCTTTTCCTTCCCCAAAATTCAGTGTAAGTGCTCCCACTGTCAAAAACTACTCGAAGATCCTTTACACCAGGTACCTTATGCAAGTCTTGCTGTGTAGCGCTTGCTGAAACAATACAGTTCAGGTCCTTCAAGAATTTAGCAAGACATATAATGCGACAAAAAAATAACCAAACAAAATAGATGGAACAGCTCCATACTCTGATAAACTAGCTGGTACCCACGCGATTTTCGAAGAAGGGACAAGGTCAAAACTGCTTTCATGCGATAATGTCTCTTTGGAGATATGTTGCTGACCTTGATCGTCCATGGAGGAGCATGATATCACGTGTTTATAAACTTTGATGATGCAATGATAAGGTGCGTCAAGGTTAGTATATTCCGACAAGTATTCTTGTTATGCAAACTGCAAAATCTCGGCGAAACTAACCGCACCTGGGATACATTGATTGTCCAATTCGGCATCATGATAGATTCTGGGACCAACCCATTTTTCCTTTCTGCATTATCCCCCGAGACCTGCATATTCAGGGGGAAAGCAAAACATTAACGTATTCAATCTCAGAGATTACAAGTGTCGTGGACGGAAATCATGTTACGAGTTACATGGCGGATTGGATCGAGAGCATAATCGAGATTAATTTTGAGGAGATTGATCCTTTTCAAGAAACAAAAGGATTGAACATAGGCTTGCTTGCAAATGGGAATGCTTGGAAAAAGCAAATGCATTGGGCGAAACCAGAAGCAACAGAGACAGAGCAAGAGAAATCGAGCACTCACCGACATCGCGAATCGGCGTTGAGACGATCTATAGTTGGGTGGCATCGGGGGCGACTGGGCAAGCGGCTTGGGGGGGCGGCGAGCGGCGTCGGGGGTGGCTGGGCGAGCGGCGTCCAGCGGCGGCGTCGAGTGGCTGAGCGTCGAGGCGAGCGGGGGGGTGGGGGGGGAGCGGCGAGCGTCGGGGTGAGCGGTGTCCGGGTGGTTGGGCGAGCGGCATCCACCGGGGGATGAGCGGCGTCCGATGGTGGAGTCGAGGAAGAGCGGCGTCCAGCGGCGGCGTCAGGCGAGCAGCGTCGAGTGGCTGAGCGAGCGGCGTCGAGGGAGGCAAGGGCGGGGCGAGCGGCGTCCGGCGGTGGCATCGTCGAGGGTGAGCGGCGTCAGGCGGCGGCATCAAGGGTGAGGCCAAGCAGCGTCAGAGGTGGAGAGGCAAAGAATGGGAGAGAACAACTGCGATAGAAAGTGATTTGGGGCTGGGGTTTTTTACCTTTTACTTTTAGGAACCCTAACCTGTACAGGATCGGTTCCGGTTCCAATGAGAACTGGAACCGAGAATCGCCGGTTCCTAGAAAAAGGGAACCGGGAACCGGAACCGACCTCTTAAGAACCGGGAACCGAACTCCGGTTCGGTTCTCCGGTTCCCGGTTCTACCCGGGAACCACGCTCACCCCTAGTTATTGTGTGTAATTAGGGGTTGAGAAACATTGAGAGTATTTGAATAACTCAAGTGTGGTTGTAATTTTCATTTTAGCAATTGTTGCTCTCCCCTGGACGTAGGTCATCTCGATCGAACCACATACATCTGGTGTCCAATTTATTTTATTATTTGATCATTTACTTCGGCAAGACTTTCTTTCAATGTTCGGATCTCCCTAGCTGAACTTTGGAGATCATCTTCTACATCTAGAAAATATTAGCAACTATATAAACAACAAGTCAAAGGATGACAATTTGGATTTATAGTAACATTAATGCTAAAAGTAATTTACAAAATCTATATCTATACTAAGTTATATCGGGATGCAAATATTGCAAGTGTCAAAACTTGGCATAGGGAGACACTTAAGTACCAAAAGTTCCAAAAGGTACACTTAAGTGCCAAATTGGAGAAGAATGAAACACTTATGTGCTAATGGCAAAAAATTCTGGCCAAACTGCTGACATGACATTTTCTGGTGACTTTTTTAATGACGTGGCAAATCTTTTAAGAAAACTATCCATGTGGCAATTCTTTTAAGAAAAATTATTGACGTGGAAATTTTTTTAACAAAAAATGTTCAAGTAGCAATTTAAAAAAAAAAACTATCTATGTGGTGCTATAAACCCCTAAATTAAATATTAATTAAAATAAATTAAACAAAAAAGAGGCAACCGCATCTTCAGCAAGGACCTCCACAGCCATCATTGCCACTACCCCATCATCATCGGAAAAGGTTGGCGACGGTGAGGCAAGGGTCAGTCGGGTCTCAACTAGTGGGTAGTGACTGATAGTGGGGCGAGGGTCGACCGGAGTCGCTAGGCCTTGGCCAATGGTCGGCAACCTTGGTCAACCACCGGCGAGGGCCTAAAGGCCCTCGTCCATATCTGGGTCGAGGGCTTGTGGCCCTCCCCATGATTCGGCGAGGGCTGACAACCCTCACCGAATCAAGCCCGAGCCCTAAATCTAGGCCCAAGCCCTCGTCGACAAGTGGCCAAGGCCCGATGACCATGGTTGACCATTGCCCCACTATCACCAACCCTTTCCGGTGATGGTGGGGTGGCAACAGTGGTGAGGGCTGTGGAGGTCCTCACTGATTTGCTATTACTCCTTTTTCTTTTATATTTATTTTTTAAATTTAATTCAATTAATATTTATGTTAAAAATTGATTTTAGGGCAAAGTTTTGCACATTCATTGCTAAGTAGGCAACTCCAACGAGCTACGTAGACCAATTTATTCTTAAAATAATGTCAAGTCGGATTTCTGACTACATTTGTCAGAATTGGCATTTAAGTATCTCAATATAAAAAATAAAAATAAAAAGTGACATTTAAGTGTTCCTTTGTAACTTTTTGTTCTTCAGTGTCTACTCATGCAATGTTTTGGCATTTGTGGTATACTTTGCCAAGCTATATCTATACTTGTATTTACGTGAAAATTTCCCTTTTGTTCTCCCATTTCAATTCCAAAATAACGCACTCAAATTGATAGGTGAATGTCGCTAAAAGGGGCTATTAAGTAATTACAGAGGAAATAATTTTCATTCTTCTAACTCCATGTTCCCCTCTACGCACCTTCTTGGAAGCTTTCTCCCACGTAAATTGTCAGGCTGTCAATTGTCCTCTATCACTACACCAACCGTAAATTGTCCTCTATCTATAATTCTTTCCCTTAAATATTCGTTGCTATTCTGTCCCGGTGGCGTTATGCTACTCACATCGTGATCATGGAATAAAAAAACGGAAAAATGAAAAGGTATTGACCCGGCCATGTGATTCTTTCTGTTCTAGTCAAATCACATGGCAATTCACAATTTCACATGATTTGGAAGTTGAAGCACGAAATTCACTTCCTCGTTAGCTCAGTAATATTAAACAAATACATCCTTCATTTCCGATGTCAATTTTTAGGATTCCTAAGAGTCGCTTCACAAAAATGTTCTTAATTAATTCATTTCATACATTTCATTAAAAGAAACATATCACAAATGATCTCTAAACTTCAGTATATTATTTAATATCATCCCTGAATTTTTAATTTGTTCAATGCGATTTTTGAACTATTAGTAAATGTATGAAGTAGTCATTCCGTTTGCTCAAATGACAAATCGGATGTTATATGATGATGTGAATTATTATATGCTACGTTGAAGTTTTAAAAATGACAAGTGAACATATTCATCTTTTTATCTATCTATTTTAGAAAAGAAAAAATTAGGGCTTTAGTATGTCTATCATTATTTGATGACGTGATTTATTATATTCTCATTTGAGATTAATATCTCATGTGAATAATCCATGCACGACTTTTTCTTGGTTATCCACTAATCAAACTTAACATAATGGAATCCACATTAGCGGATTCTGTTAACTTGAATTAATAGGACAAAATTGAATAACTTCATATAGTCTAGAGACTAGATAGAACATTTATTAATAACTCAATGACACATTAAATGAATTAAAAGTCCAAAAACGACATTACACATTGGATCAAAGTTTATGAATTATTAGTGTTAAACTCCCTTTGCTAAATAAAAAATATATTAAACTAAGGGCAAAAAAACAAATGTATCCGATCAACATAAGGGCAATTATCGATGAAGAAATCATTTTTAAAATATATTTACATTTATACGGGGCAGAAACAGCTAGAAGGAAGAGAAGAAAGTCGAAATCTATAAATTAACTTAATTTCTAAATATATCAATTTACTTTTATACAAAAAGCAACCTATGAATTTCATTAAATGTCTATATACGATGAAGGTGGAAACTTCCCTTTATGGATAAAATTAATATAGCCATGAGGTCCAACAGGTGTATTTACACTTCTCTAATTATTCGTGCGCTTATTTTTTCAAGCATTATAGTTTGCATGCGTATTTAGTTTTGATATCATTTGCTATTTTCAATAGAGCGCATGAGATATATCGTCCACTCGTGCAGCACGTTTGTGATTGCTGCTCAAATTAGAAAGAGATATGCACATAAACATCAAATGGGAGTGGCTACGTTATTGTGCAAATTAGGTGCGTGACTTAGCCTTAGCGTCAGCGTCGTTTTTTATTTTATTTTAGTTTCAGTGTGTCCGATACACCGTTGGCTCGGATCTCATCCTCCTCGTATATGTCCAAAAAGAAACGTGCCACTTGACGAGCATCCACCTAATGCAGAACCAGTCATGGTTCGGACATGTGCGAAACAGCCTACAAAACTGCAGCAGTAATCCAATTTTTCAGGAGAATCTCATGAGCATATTACCTCCTCGAGAGAAATAAATCTTGACGAGTGAAGGAAAAGTCACGACCATCGGCGAAAGTGGCTGGGCATTGGGTGTGTAAATAAGAATCGGGAAGACCGTGTCGGAAGTATTTCCGGACTTGGTGTGGAAAGCTGATGGGCCCCATTTGTCGAACCTTTTCATTTGAAATTTGTTAATGTCGGAGCCGCCGCCTAACCATTATTGCGTGGCTTCTTTTTCTACGCTTTTTAATTTTTGATTACCTTAACTATGAAAACGTGTCGCACTTTGAGCGGCTCAGCAATAGATTCCCATGGTACATTTGGTGGACGGACTCTTTCCTTGCCACTCGAAACCACGTGCGGGCAGATCGAGGGTTTTTTTCTTTAATTCCATTTTTGCCCTTTACTTCGCAAGCACTAGCGTTCGCACGCAATATTTAACGGACCCTCCTATCCTCGACTACGTAACGAAACTCGAGCTCCAGCAGAACAGCCTTCACTCTTCTTCGACTGCTGCTCTAGCCATGAGTTTTCTCGAAGGTACGATTTCGCCACTCGCCTGCAACAACACGACATTCGACTTCTTTCCTTCTACAATCACTAATTCTTATCGGGTTCTTTGATTGCACGAGTTGTTTTTCTTTTTTTTTTTCTTTTCTAGGAGAGTGGGTTTCGTTGATAAAAACATTCCATTGCATCGCATCAAAGAATTATCTAAAGAAATTGTATTTAAATCCGATCAACACGACCATTTTCTTCCTGAGGACATTTCGCGGCCTAATAAAGCGATCATTCTTGAACATCCCCAACGGTCGAACTCTAATGTTTTGAGTATTCTCATGCTTCGTCGGGGGGAAGGATGAGAACGGAAGTCTCTGCTCTGCTTCTCTTATGCCGACGATGTGCTCCCAGTTCTACTCCACCGGGCGAGGGTTACGCGCTCTCTTGCCTGCCGGACATGGACAACATCGAGGGGTTGTTGGATTTGCCATTAGGTTGGCAAAGCAATAGCCCGAGACCATCCAGTCCCCATCCCTCTTTTCCACCACCTCCCTACGTGGCAACTTTCCTGTCAGGGGTCGGTGGTGGCCGCTGCTGCCCTTGCCTACGGGTATACTCACATAGATACCCGTTCAATACGCAGGATATTTGGTTAATAGATTTTGGGTGAAATTTTTTTCATTTTTTCTTAGGTGCTCATGTGGCCTTCACGTACTATGCCTTCATCTCAATTCAAGTGTTATCTTCTTCTTTTTTTGTGTCAGTGCAGGAGCAAAATTCAAAAAAGACACTTCACAAAGACAGACTTGTTCATTTTGCGTCTTTCATTCCCCAAATTATTCCAGTAGTTATTCGGGTCTTTGAAATAGTACAAATGTGGGAGATTGAACAGATAATTACTAACTACTGTAGGTTGCCTCAATGGCCACCCTTCCAACTTGGGATATTGGGGAGAGGGGGATAGGGAGAGTTCGATTTCCACCTTCTCGAGGCCTAGGGTGAGAAGCGTTATGAGGGAGTAGAGTTTCACGATCTAAGCACAGTACATAATACACATAATGGCTTGTAAAATAGAAATAGGATTGACCTAGACAAAAAAAAAAAAGGATAAATACCAAATATTTCTTAAAACTAAGGATGCTAATTTAATTTCAAACTTTTCAATTTTAACAATGTCATCCTAAACTTTTCTGCAAAATTCCAATATAGTTTATCTAACAAATTTTTGCCCGAAATTATTGGCATGGCGTCCAATCATCTCTTGCCTTCCTATGTGGACAACTTGCATATTTTCATGCCAGATCCAAAAGGATTGTGTTGGGTTTTCATGCAAAGTTTTAGGACTATATTGGCAAAAATTGAAAATTTGAATGGACATATGTACGATAGGTTAAAAATTGAGTGCCTGAATTGAAGGGTTAAGCATTCGGGCCAGACTTCTTGTGTACAGTTAGTCTAGAGAGTATCCTATCAATTTACTAATATACTCGTGCAAATTTGTCCTCTTTGTCTATTCACCCACCACCACAGCGGAAGCAGTGGAGAAGAACTCCACTGCTTGTCCGACACCGATGCCGATGGCAGTCAGCTTGTGCTACTTCCCGTTCTGCTCTTTCGACATGTTCTAGTAAGGGATTGTGTTTTTGAGATACCGACTGCACACAAGGAAATTCACCTGTCTTTTTAACATTATCCTAAATTCATCTTGTCCACCATTTCCATGAATAGAGTATGGAATTTCCACGACTCAATAAGTTCTTAATATAGACAAATTGTGCATGGAAACCTTTCTGTCATGATGATTTCACATGAAGAAGGTGTTGACTAGACATTACTGACCACTTGCATGAGATGAGACTCTAGTTTCTGCTGTCGTTGCTAAGAACTTGTGGTTTTATCTACAGTATCTTCTTTTGTTGGTCCCCTCTTCTGGGAACTTGTTCATGAACGTGTTGCGCCAGTGGATTATGTCTCGTGCATTTAACTAAAATGACAGGAGACTTTGATAAATGATATTTCTTTGGTGTTCACCATCAACAAACTCCAGAGCTTGACATAATCTGAGAGCAGGATCTTTGACAAATTTATACTTTTGATATGAAACAGGGCTCCTGCAAACCAATTGTCAAATCCATAACAAATCTGATTCAAACATCACAATGATCCCCAAATCTTATCCTGACGGTGTTGATCCATCCCGCTGCTTGGTCATAGAAAATCTGGTGCGAGAAATCCCGCCAAAGGGATCCATATATGTGAAAAAAGACGATTATGACCACAATAAACATTGCTCCGGCAAGCAGATGAAGATCCATTTTGTTCCTACTGAAATACCTGCAGGTAATCCTGTCCAAATGGGAATAGAGGGCACAGTTCGTCTGAAACAGCACAACGATGCTGCATACCCCAATGGTGTTAAAGTGGCAAACGTGGAAGAGGTCCTTTTTCATTTTGAACTGGGCAAAGAAACCCTCCTTGATTATGAAATTGGAGGAAAGGTGAAAAGGGTCTTTGCTCCCCCCGAGAAAGAAAGCGCATAGATTGTGCCCCAGAATAAGAAATGAAAGGGAGCTTTCCCAGTTTCTTCAGGTAATTACCCTAAAAGATCTGTAGTGCCTTCTCGTCGTTTTTTGTCGTTTGAAAGGACTGGTCGCTGTTTTGACTGATTACCATAAGGCATTTGTCGCAGGGCTTAATCTTCGTGTTTCTGGTTTCTATTCCGTGTTTTCTACCTCTTGCCTAGCAACAACAAAAGAATTATGTTAGGTAGTATCCGACGAAAATTGTGCTCTTTGTGCATAAGATTAGCTCTATGTTTATCGGTACACTTTCTTGCTGTTATAACTAAAAGTAGTAAGTGTAATTACACCATAAGGTTTCTTTTGCTTTTTGAGGGCTCGCAAGCCTTTTTAGTTGCAACCTGCCATCTCCACAAACTGTAGCAAGATCCTCGGGAATGACGATACCGGGTTTTGTGACTTAACGTGCTTCCGAGTTTGCATTACTTCGGTGTTCGGCAGCATGTCGAAGTCAGGATGTCAAATTGCGTTTCTTTATTCTTCCCATTTAGCGCTCAGTTAATTAAATAACATTGACCACTATAAGTTTTGCCAGTGCATTTTTTATCATTTATGATCACAAAAATAACATGGCTTTTGCTTTCACTTTTTCAGGTCAGGTGGAGCTCTTGCCGGGGCCCCTTGTCTGGCATTGTTTACTCTGCTTATTTCCTGCATTTTAGCTTGGGCATATGCCATGTATTTCTATTTTCCATGTATTTCCATTTTCCGTAATTGTGTACTAGAATTTCGCCTCGGCATCTTATGTGTTGTATGACCTTCTCTAGATTCTGAAAATATTTCCTTTTCTAATACATACTTCTCTGTGGTGTTTTGGGCGAAATGGCAAAGTGATTAGCTTTTACAGGTAATGAAAGTCTTTCATCAGAAGAAGTGTTTCGTTTGGTTCATCTAGGAACTGGATTTCTCAAGAAACGAGAATCAGATTACCAGAGCTTTTATGCTTGTAAGCTCTAATTTCAAGATGGAAGTTTTCTCAAGATTCTTGCTCCTTGAGTAATCAGTTTAGAGATAAACCAAACGAGATTTCATTCAATGTTCTTCAGCAAAACAACCTAACCTCGGCATTTCATTCTAACTCAATCAATCCAAAGTACCGCGTATCGCACAAGTTGACTATCTGCTCATTATTGAGCACTTTTGAAGGTCCGATATCATCTAGGAAACGTAATTCCTTAAGCCTGTAAAGCTTTATCTGAATGAATTTCCCGTGTCAATATGATTGGAATGAGGTACTTCGTGAAAAAGGAGCACAGTAGAAGTGCTATATTTTAAGACCCAATTGACCAAAACAAAATGTTAGGATTCAATTGCCCAACGGCAAAAGCACATAAAACTTTTTTTGCACCTTACGAAAACCATATCATTGAAAATGATATGACCATCTAATGTAATACCTTACGAGTTGAGAAAAAAACAGTCATTTGAACCTTGATTTGCTGATTTTGATCTCCGAATCTAAAGTCAGTCTTTCTGGGAAGAAAGAGGAAAAATTCTAACCTCAGTCTTGGTGTTTGGTTCTACGGAATATATTCAATAGAATGAAATGGTAATTTTAATGTCTTTATTTCGTAGATTGTGGGAATCAATTGGAATATGATGAAAATTTCCGTGTTTGGTTGTAAGAAAAAATGCCATTAAATGAGATTTTTAAATATATTTAATTTGCATCCAATTGCATCGTTGAATTTCCAGTTCAATCTCAATCAATCTGCTGACTATCTTCTTAGTTCAATCTCCACCAATTAAGCTAAAGTCATTTCCTTGTAAAGCCGCCACAACTATTATCAAATGGGAAGAAGATGATGCTGAAATACCATGCAAAAATGTGCTATCACGCGCTTGTAAAGTCATTTCCTTATGGACTGGTTTTAATAGAATTTACGAACCAAAATGGCAAGAAGATGATGCTGAAATACCATGCAAAAATGTGCTATCAAGCGCGTGTGCACTTCCTTCCGCCGCCACGTCAGCCGCCACTCCGCCACGTTTATTGTCGCACCGCCACGTCGCATCCTCTCTCTCGTACTTGTATCTACCGGCGCCGAAATCACTTGGGCACGATTCCGAAAGCAAAGAGAGAAGAAGTTATTCAGAGCACAACCAAATACCATTGCTACTTTCATTGAAGATGAGCCAAGAACAGCCAGGGAGGCCACAAGAGGAGGAGGAGCAGCGGCGGCAAGCTGGGGTCGAGCCGATCAAGTACGGCGATGTCTTCTCTGTCTCTGGCGACCTTGCCTCGAAGCCCATACGCTGCAGGATGCGGCAACGATGCAATCTGCCGAGGCCGCCGTGCTCGGGCAGCCGCAGAGTGGTGGCCCCGCAGATGCCATGTGGGCCGCCGCGGCATGGAATGAGATGGCTGGGCTTGTCAGTAGCGGGGACCTCACAGACGTCGCCGTAGAAGAAGGGGTCACGGTCACCGAGACCGGAGTCCCTGGCGGGCGTGTAATCACTGAGAGTGGCTGGACAGGTTCATCCTTTTTTTCCTCCTACGGGAGAACAAGTAAGTTAATGAAATTCCTGGTCATCATCCGTTTGATTTAATCGAAATTTTTCCTTTTAAATTCAATAGGGTATCTCCAGGTTGTCCCGCCAACGGCAGGGACGCAGGCACAGCTAACCATCGGCGAAGCGCTGGAAGCGGCCGCTTAATCTGCCGGGGACAAGCCTGTGGATCGGGCTGACGCGGCTGCCATTTTTGTGGCTGAGCAATGCGTGACAGGGAGCGACGTGGTCATCCCTGGAGGGTTGGCGGCTTCCGCTCATAGGGCCGCGGCTTACAATGAGGGGACGCTTAGGGACGATTTCAAGATCAAGATCTACGACGTGCTTACGGTAATTTTTCGGAGATAAGATGAGCGTAAAATCTTTTACGTAGATTAGCACATTAAATTGTATTTGATGGACCTCGCTAGGTGTTATATAAGTGATATTTTTATTTTATTTTATTTTTTGCCTGGGTGTTTAGGCCTGTTGAAATGAGCTTAAACAATGAGTTTACCGACGGGGCGAGCTAAAACTCGAACATACAAACATAAGATGGCGTTTTCCTTTGCAGCGTGCCACGGCGAATCTGCCGGCAGACAGAGTGGTGAGCCGGCAGGACGTGGAGTGGGTGGCGAACGCGGAGCTGGGGACGGGGGCCAAGACGGCCGTGAGGCTCAACGAGGGCATCACCAATCCGTGAAGAATGTAGTAAAAGCTCTGTCTCTATTCGGTAGTGTCTAGAGCAAGGGGTTTCCTATGTGTGTTGAAAGACGTTTTCCGTTTGTCGTTGCTTGTGTAATGGACATGTACTTGGTGCAGCTTCTCTCTTCGGACGACGAACTACTAATGGAGAGATCTTGAGTAAAGTATGTTGGAATTTTCCACGTTAATTCCATTAAAACCAGTCAATAGATAGAAATAGCAAAATAAATTATCGTCAAAGGAAGATTTCTACGGACGTACCATAGGGTAGTTTCAGGAAGTTTGTGGGGGGGGGGGGACTAGGGCCCCTTAAATCTAATCTCCCTTTGAATGGGTTCCTGAATTTAAACTCCCTACCTCCTTGATCAAGACAACTTCCATCATTGTACGAAGGTCCGTTGCTCCCTAATCTAGTCCTTCCTGTTGTCCAATGTACTGGATGATGACATATGGACATAACATTTTTGTAAACTTCAACATTTGGAATGTTGAATCTCTCTGCGGGAGAACCGGCGCAACAATTCATCAAAAAATAAACCTAATTTAGGATTAATTTTTTCCTCAAAACTAAATCATAATCGATTTAACTCAAGCAACAACCAGCCACGTGGAAATCCAATACAAGGATTTATCGTGGAAATCTAATACGGGAAAAAATCAAAATTTAACATGGAAATTAAATACGGAAAAAATCGTGGATCGCCCAAAAACTTCTTTTAACATTGTGAGGACACCCTTTACATGCGGGCATAGGCAAAGGCTAATGACTCGCTAAGTATTAGGCTTAGCCCGAGCTTTTTCAAGCCTATCAATTCACGACTTATGATTTGAATTTTTAATCTATAAATCAATTTCACATAAGAGTCGCCATTAATCGATTTGAGGTAAGTTGATTAGAAGTAAAATATCGGAAGAAATACTTCTCTCATGTACAATAAGAGAAATTAGAATTGGAGATTTGATTACATTAATTAGTCACCAATGCCCTACTCATACCTAATCACGCCATTAATCGATTTGAGGTAAGTTGATTAGAAGTAAAATATCGGAAGAAATACTTCTCTCATGTACAATAAGAGAAATTAGGAGAAATTAGAATTGGAGATTTGATTACATTAATTAGTCACCAATGCCCTACTCATACTAATCATGTTTAAACATCAATATTTAATTTTGTTGGTTTTTCATGCATTTGTGGAAAATAAAAACTATCATTTTAGGCTTTTTATGATTTTTTGGAAAATGTTGTTTTTTTGGGATTTTTTTTATTTTTAGAAAAAATAAAGTTTTTTTCGGATTTTTTAATTAAACTAACAATAAAACAAAAAGCTGGGTGGGTGAGACCTGCGAGCCAGCCCGACTGGGATCCGACCCGGGTCGCACCTCCGGGGGCTAGACGCAAGGCCCCCCTTTTGTCTCCTTTTTTCCTTTACTCTTTTATTCCTTCCTTTGATGTTTTCGTTTTATCTCTCTCTCTTCCTTGTCTTGTCTTTTCTCCCCTTTGCACATGCCACACTATAGTGAAAAAGAGAGAGACTCGTTTTGTCTTTATCCACTTTGTCTTTATTCTTTTTTTACTTTTCTTTCTTTTCTCTCTTTGTTTCTCTCCTCTCTCTCTCTCTATCCGCACGTTGTCAGACCAAAAAAAAAACTCCACTTTCCGTACTCCATGAACCAAGAGATAACAGATAAACCCTTTCTATTTAAAAAAATTATTTCCCCTCCCCCTCTTATTTTTCTTTTCATTTTTCCCATTTTCTTTCTCTTTTACTCTTCACCTCTCTCTCTCTCCCCGCGTCTCTCGGGTCTCTCGTTCCTTCGCACGAAATGGCCGAAACGCTGCCGACCACACCTTTCCCGATGACCGCCAATTCAAACGTAAAAATAAGACTCAAACTTAATTAATTAAAAAAAGAAAAAGGGCTCAAGAACGAGGGAGCCACGCCCAGCTACCACCGCCACACTCCAACCTCGTTAGGCAAGAGTCAGTCGCTTGTGGAACCATGATGCATGCCGATAATAACCATGAAACGAGCAGACCGAGCAAAAGATGTCTGTGGAAATCTATCAAAACGTATTCAACAAACCACGAACACCAAGAACGGAGGGGCAACCAAGAATGAATGCATATATCTCAACCGGGCATTCCAATATGCACATAGGGTGCATCGGGGGTGGGGTTAGAGACGAGGACAACGAGCTCGAATTCAAGCCGTGATTCAAAGCCAACGACACCTGAGACCTTGCGACCGCAGTTCACGCTTAAATGAGGTCGGAGACTCACCGAACCCGAAGGACGGTGGCTTGGCCGACGGGCTCGAAACAGAGTACGAAAACAAAGTACTACAGGTGTTCGGTTGAAGGAGTCCTACCCGGCTCGACGGCGTCGGACGGCGGACGAGCTCGAGAGATCTGGCTACGTCCGCACGCCTCGCTCGTCTCCGAGCCAAGATCCTCGGGACACCGATCCCAAACCCAAAAAACGAGACAAACCCTTCACTCGCAACTCTCAGCTCACCCTCACAGTATCTCAAGTATTTCTCACGCTTTTAGCCTCTCTCTCTCTCTCTCTGTGGCTTGCTTATTCTCAGCCTCCCCTGAGAGACCTCTGAGCTTGCTGCCTCTCTCAACTGAGCTCACAACCTGCCTATTTATAGGCAAGGAGGGTCCGATCGACGGAGGGGCTTTGGCCGCCGATCCTTGGGTTGCCGACCGGACTCTCTCTTGGCCGAACCGGTGTCCCATCCCTTCTTCTTCACAGAGGCCTGCTTGGTATTGAAGGTAGGCATTGATGGCCCCTGCGGGACATCCCCTCCGTCACCTATCTATCCTCCTTTCTCTGCTGTGGGTAGCCCGCGCCTGTCTCCTCTTCTGCGCACGTCGTGTTCAGAGCGCGGAGGGAAGGAGGAAGAAGAGGAGAGGGCCGGGCCGCAAAGTCAGCGAGGTGGGGGCAAGATGGGCCCTGGGCCCGTGCGGAAAAGAGAAAAGGGGCTGGGATCAAGCCTAGCCCCCAGAGCCAATGTTTATATATATTTTTAATATAATTATCCCAAAATAGGGCAATATAAGGGAAATAAAAATAGAAAATAAAACTTAGTAAATGCAAATAATAACTAAGACCCAAATGATGCGAAATCATTTTTGTTAACACTAAATTGGTCCATAATTTTTTTATGCAATTTTTTATCATAAAACTTAGTCAAAATTTAAGTGTTAACAAACACTAAGAATAGTAGGATTCACAATGTGTTCTTCTCTATTCATACATTAGAGACTCAATATTAATAATATAAATACATTTCCTCACCACAAAAGTGAATCAACATAAATAGAGCAAAAAAACCCTAATCGTGATTAGAAAATTCAAAAGAAGTTCTCTATAAACGAAATCAATCAATTCATAACCCTTGATCTTATGAATAATATATTCAAATTTAAACTAATGTTTGAATAATATATTCAAATTTAAACTAATTCTGTCAACATTTAACTTTCGAATTGGGATCACAAATTCTCAACCCTCTTCTTCTTCTTTCTCCCAATTCCATCAACATTTGACATTCAAATTGGGATCACAAATTCTCATCCCTCTTCTTCTTCTTTCTCCCCTGTTCTCTCGGTGGTCTTCGGTGCACTCTCTCTCTCTCTCTCCTTTATTGGACATACGCACGGAGCACAGCCCCGCTTTCTTTTTTCCTTTTTGACTTTTCTTCCCCTTTATTTCTTTTTGTTTTATGCTGGCTGAGTCCACCTTCCACCTCATGAAGGTGGACTCAGCCAACACTCTCGACCTCCCGAGCTTAGTGCTAGTGCCAAGTCCGTCGCATATGGCGTAGATCGACGCCGCATCAAGCTATCTCATGGCCATCGAGACCGCCGCCTCCGGATCTCTGGAGGAGACGCCTCTAAATCTTGGAGGCGGGCATCAAGACTTAACCACGATAGAGGAGCCTCCGAGTCCACGTTTGGGAGGCTAATATGAGAGAGAGAGAGAGAGAGAGAGAGAGAGAGAGAGAGAGAGAGAGAGAGGAGTTCGCAATGGCACGGCCTGGAAAAGTGGTGGTCGCCGATGGCTTTGCCAGTTGCGATTATGGAGGGTGGCGGACACAATCACTCCATGTGCCCAATTAAAATCAACTACACTAAATACATTACGTGATTATTTTGGCTTATCATCGTTTAGATGAACATATCCAAATCCAAATCATTCCACTTATCAAGTTGTTCTAATGTGCCCATGAGGTAACGCTGAATGCGGTACAAAATGGGACATTATTTGATTTGGTACTCTCCTAAACTCCACTCCAACGTAAAAGAATCATGCGATGCTATTTGTAATAAAGCAAGTCGCACCCCAAATAGCCGCTGACCGATTTCTAGGAGGCGACAGTGATATTTGAAGTCAAAACAGACTGATGAATATAGAAGATCTGGATAGGAAGAAGAGACGGTTTTGATGAAGGCGTTACAAACAGCCAGAGCCGTCATTAGCCTTCTGCAATACATTCATGACCCGGCATGATTATTGAACGAGGAAACAAAAGAAGACATGGGACCATTTTTTGAAGGGCTTTGAGAGTAGAGGATCAACTAGACTAACTCATCACCAAAGTTGCACTCGCCATGGCTAGCATCTCGATTCGCGGAGACTTTTCTCTCGCTCGACAGCATGGTCCAGAGGGCAATCCAGGATCGGCTGAGTTTACCACGCGATTGTTCGAATGCCCGACCAGATGCTCCAACAAGATGCCTCCAAGTCTAGCTCGTCCTATCCAAAACAAGTTGAAGCAAGTAGGGATTTGTTGCGGGAACAACCCAAGGGAAGGTCCAGATGACTAGCCACTTGATCTGAGACTCGCGATTCGAGTAAATTAGCATGCAGAAGACAACGGATGTCAATGGCACTACCGTCCAGTTGGGTTGGAGATGAAGAGAGCTCCTATCAATCGTCCTCTGGACGATCCAAAGGTGAGCGCCATCGTATAAGATCAACAATTCTCCGATGGCAACCAACATTCTCTCTTCCAATTTGACGGAACACGGTGATCCAAAGAGAGCAATCAGCCACAGCAACAAGTTGGAGAAATGCTTGTGAAAGGCTTGGGGGAAGTCGAGCCGTTGCTCATTTGATCTGTACAAAGTTTAGAGGAAGGAGGACATAACTAGGCCGGAGTATATTATAATTATAGTGTCTTTTTGTTGGCGAATGATGTAAGCTTAAGTAGATTTAGAAATGGCAATTGCTGTCCAAGCAGACAAAAAGCAAGGGAAAGGTCAATAATTTTCTTCAATGCCAATCGGAGGAAACCTTCCTCCAATCAGATATTATTAGTGGATTACAGATATGAACATCGCTTCTATTCAAACTTAATTTAAAATAAATATGGATGATATCCATGTTTATGAATATCGTTAGCGAAATGAAGGATTTCATGAACAACATCAATTTTGCACAAAAAGAAAGAAAGAACATTCGGGTTGATTTAGTTATTTATTTATTTTTATCATATATTAGATATATATCATTAGGATTTTTATATTTAATTTTTAAGAATAAGTACAATAGAAATCTCAAAACTTGTGGGCAAAGTGCAATTGAATCCTAAACTTTCAAAAATGCAATCAAGCCTGAAACTCATTAAATTTGTGCAATCAAGTCCCTCTGTTAATTATGTTTGATTTGGCTAACGAAAATGATTCCAAAATACGTGGCACCAATGTAGGGCCTACCAAGTGCCACATCGCAAAAAAAAAAATTAAAAAGATAACGGATTAAAAAAAAAAAAAGCTAAAAATCTAAAACTGCAACGAAAAGGCTCGGCCACCCCGTCACTAGTGCTTTTTGCTCGCAGCAAAGGTTTCTCGAGCTTTGTCCAGCTCGGCCATGTCTCTGGAGCTTTGTCGAGCTCACAACCATGGCTGTTCAAGCTCCTTCGAGCTCCCAACCATGGCCGCTCTAGCTTCCAGGCTTCTTTGAGTTCCATGCATGGATAGGCAATGATGGGGTACAGTGGTTGGATCAGTCGTGGAGTCAGGCAACAACCTTGGATTCAACTGAAATACTTGGTTGTGCTAATTTAACAAAGTCTTAGGATATTCAGTGCACTCATCCCTAATTTTCAGTAGGATTTTTTCAGAGACAGGAATAGTCTGGTTTCCTTTTGTCATTTTCACTTCTTCATCTAAGAAAGGGTTTCACAAGAAAATTCACACGTCTCTACCTCACGGAGAGGCACAAAGAGAACTAATGAGGAAGGCAAAAGAGAAAACAAAAATATAAGCTGTAGGTTACAAGGAACTGAAATTGCTTACACTGCTAAACGTTGATCTGCAGCTCGAGTACGATGAAGGCTCGAATCGCTCTCGCACATCCTCATCACATGCTCTAAATGTACCGATCCTGTGGTAAAGTCGCCTGTAGGGCTAGAACTGAACAGGCCTTCTTATATGGTTTTGGAAATGTCAGCCCCATGCAGTTGGTTTCATACGGCGGAGCGCGAAGAACCGATGGAGTCCCCAAGAATCAGTCCTTGTCCGTTGGGGTAATAATGCTTAGCCCGACGAGACAGAATGCGCTCATTAGCTTCCTTGAGAAAACCTCCTTTCCCTAGCCCCGTTCGACGGGGCCAATCTGCCGTCACTGCCTGTCAACCTCATTCGTTTTTCCGTTGTAATAAATGCATCGTATATAAGGTTAGGATTATGTCCACAAATATTAAAAAGTAGAGAGTCAAAAGCGAGAAAAAAAAAATCAAGACATGAGATTTATCCTAATTTATCTTTGAATTAGAGTTACGTTCAGCAGGAGATTCTATTATAAATTCCATTATAATGGCACCTCACACATCTCTATCCACCCCTTAGGAGAATAAAAATACAACATGGAGAAAGCGAAGTTACTGCCACTCCCTTTAGAGTTCCAGACAAAGGAGACTCCCTATACACCCATAAAGTCATTGAACAAAACAATTTTGCTAATCAACATCTAGTAACCATAGGAAAACAATTAAACAGGATAGAATCCAACATACAAAATCCTACCCACGTAACCACTCCACCTATTGACACACTCAAAAAACCAATTTTCAAAGCTTTCGAATTCCCAAAAAACCTTAGTCCAGAGTTTGCCAAAGCCATAGAACAAAAGAAAAAACTCCTAGGGAAAACAAAGCTAGAACCTGCTCCTATACTAGACACTCCTAAATTTCAAGGGCTAATTATTAAGGACACCCCTGATCAACCTACTATTAGTACCTTGACCAAACCCTCCAATGATTCTGACAACGAATTTATCCCTGAGGTTAATAGACTCAATTGGAGACATCCTCAAAAACTTTATTACAGTAGAGCAACCCCACCTGACATAGCCCAAGAAGAATCATCGCAAAAAATACAGAATAAATACTCTCCGGACGCCATTTATGAATGGAATATAGATGGTGTTGCCGAAACCAATATCATGAATATTCTTAACAACATGGTAATGCTTGCTAACGCCTATAAAACACAACAAGACGTTTCTGATCATGCTGTTGCTAATCTTTTAGTAGCCGGTTTTACTGGACAACTAAAAGGTTGGTGGGATAACTATTTGACTGAAGAACAAAAAATACAAATTTTAACTGCTTACAAAATAGATGATTTTGGACAACGCATGGATGATGATCAAGGACGTCTCATCCAAGATGCGGTGAACACTCTTATTTACTCCATTTCACAACACTTCATAGGAGACCCTTCACACATTAGAGATAGGAACCAAGATCTCTTATCTAATATGCGTTGTAAATCCCTAGGAAGATTCAGAGAATACAAAGAACTTTTTCTTCAAAGGGTTCTTGTTAGACCAGACTGCAATCAACCCTTTTGGAAAGAAAAATTCTTAGCCGGTTTACCACAGATCATAGGTGACCAAGTTAGAGATAGAATTAGAGAAGAATACAGTGGCCAAATTCCTTATGATCTCCTTTCTTATGGAGAAATAATCTCTTATGTTTACAGACAAGGTACCCAAATGTGCAATACTATTAAATTACAAAGACAACTCAAGGAAGAACAATCTCTCACCAATCGTAGTCTAGGAGATTTTTGTGCTCAATACGACCCCTCATATAATGAAAAAACAAAATCGAAATGTAAAGGAACTTGTCCTCCCAACAAAGAAACAAAAAAACATCACAACAAACCTCCACCTCATAGGAATAAACAAAGACACCAGAATAACCAAAATAGAGTCCATACTGATAAGAAAAATTTTAAAGACATTAAATGCTATTCTTGTGGTAGAAAAGGTCATATTTCAAAGTATTGTAGGATTAATAAAAAATTAAATGAACTCTCTCTCGATGACAATACTCTTAACCAACTAAATAACATCTTCATAGAAAATGATGATACTTCTTCTGATGAACTTCTTGAGGAAGAAGGTCTTCAGATCAATGAAATAGATTCCTCTTCCGATTCCGATTATGAAGATGCTTCTCCAGAAAAACCCATTCCTGAAATAAACATGTTAACAAAAGAAGAACAATTTCTTCTTAACACTGCTGATAAGATCACTGACCCTGAAGCCAAGAAAGAATACCTTGATAATCTTCATTCTTCCATGAACATTGTCACTAATTCCAATACTTCCTACAATCTCAAAGACATTCTTAATAGAAACAAAAAACCCCCATCTAGGCCCATAAACATTAATGATCTTCAAAATGAAATAAAACAACAAAAACTAGAAATACAAGCCCTCAAATCAACACAGATAGAAATGAAACAAGAAATTTCTGCTATAAAATCTCTTGTTATAAAAGGAAAGACTTTAGAAGATCAAAATGAAATCACTAATACTTCTGAGCCCACTGATCCAGCCTTTCTCATGTTATTAACAGAAATAACATCTAGGAAATGGATCATTAATATTTTGATAAAAATCAACAATGAGTTTACTATCGAAACAACAGCACTCTTTGATACAGGAGCTGACCTCAACTGTATTAAAGAAGGCCTTGTTCCTACTAGATATTTTGATAAAACATCAGAATCATTAAAATCAGCCTCAGGAGACAAACTAAATATACAATACAAACTACCTGAAGCCTCTATAATAAAAGATCAAATGTCCTACAAAACATCTTTTCTTTTAGTCAAAAATATGAGACAACAGGTAATTCTTGGAACACCTTTCATACAATTAATTCAACATTTTTCAGTCACTAATGAAGGTATTGAAACACATGCTCTAGACAGAAAAATCACCTTTAATTTCATAACAAAACCACTAAAAAGAAGCTTAAACATTTTACAAGAACATTCTATTTCTGAAATCAATTGCCTTATAAAAGACAAAGAAAACCAGCTTGAATTCCTAAAAGAAGATTTAGAATTCAAAAGAATAGAAGAACACCTTATAAAACCAAATATTGTAGAAAAAATCTCTTCTCTACAAAAACACATAGAAAAAACCATATGCTCTACTTTACCCAACGCTTTTTGGGAAAGAAAAAAGCATATTGTTGATTTACCTTATGAACATGATTTTTCAGAAAACAAAATACCTACAAAAGCTCGTCCTACACAAATGAACCAAGAAGTCTTAAAATTTTGCCAAGCAGAAATACATGATCTTTTAAATAAGAAACTCATAAGAAAAAGTCAATCACCATGGAGCTGCTCTGCTTTCTATGTCAACAAAAATGCTGAACTAGAAAGAGGGGTTCCCAGATTAGTTATTAATTATAAACCTTTAAATACAGCCCTTAGATGGATAAGATATCCTATACCCAACAAGAAAGATTTGTTAAATAGATTATGTAGGTCAAAAATATTTTCTAAATTTGACATGAAATCAGGATTCTGGCAAATACAAATTAGTGAAATGGACAAATACAAGACAGCTTTTACGGTCCCTTTTGGCCAATACGAATGGAATGTTATGCCTTTTGGCCTCAAAAATGCCCCTTCGGAATTTCAAAGAATTATGAATGACATCTTCAATCCCTACTCTGAATACATCATAGTTTATATAGATGATGTCCTTGTATTCTCCTCTAATATAGAACAACACTTTAAACATTTGTCTACTTTCATAAAAGTAATCATACAAAATGGCCTTGTTGTCTCTCCCACTAAAATTGCACTTTTTAAAACTAAGATTAGATTCCTAGGTCATTACATTCATTTAAATACCATAACTCCTATAGAAAGATCAATTTCCTTTACTGATAAATTCCCTGATGAGATCAAAGACAAAACACAGCTACAAAGGTTTTTAGGGAGTCTCAATTACATCTTGGATTTCTTCCCTAATATAAACATCCTTTGTAAACCCTTACACCAAAGATTGCAAAAAAATCCTCCACCATGGACTTCTGTCCATACTAACATAGTCAAACAAATTAAGACTCATGTTAAAGAAATACCTTGCTTACATCTGGCTGACCCTTCTACATTCAAAATAGTTGAAACAGATGCCTCAGAAATAGGATATGGCGGTATTCTTAAACAAGTCAATAATAACAAAGAACAAGTTGTTCAGTTTATTTCAAAACATTGGAATTCTACTCAACAAAATTATTCAACGATCAAAAAAGAAATCCTTGCTATAGTCTTGTCCATATCAAAATTCCAAGGAGATTTGTTAAATCAAAAATTCCTCTTGAGAATTGATTGCAAATCAGCCAAAGACGTTTTACAAAAGGACGTATTAAACATTGCATCAAAACAGATTTTTGCCAGATGGCAAGCCATACTTTCAGTATTTGATTTTGACATTGAATTTATAAATGGTTCTTCAAATTCATTACCCGATTTTCTCACAAGAGAATTTTTACAGGGGATACCATCATCATGCCAAGATCAACCAAAAACAAAAAAGACAAAGGCAAAGACAAGGTCATTGCCGAAACCTCCAATACACCACCAAAGCCAACCGGCTTAACACCCCTCAAGACATGGCTTCAAATGGCAGAAAACAACCAACCATTCTTACAACAATACCAAATAACAAATACACCTTTGAAACATGAACCACTATCATCTGACTCAGCATCCGCCCTCAAACAGCTAGCAGACATACTACCCCAAGAAACACTACTTTTACTTGCCAAATCTTTAAAGAAAGAACCAGCCAGTGCTATTGAGGTAAGCAACAATCCTTCCCCACTGGTTACTCACAAACCAGCAGAATACAAAAGAATTTCGAATGAGGTGGTTATTAGGCCTCAGGCAACCCCTCAATCTCAAAAATCAAAATTCTTTCCCAAAACATCGTTTCAGAAAATATTGACTGTAGAAGATGGATTCTTCGATAAAGATCCCATCAATTTTGCAAAAAACATCTTTCCAAAAAACTGGTTATTCAAACCACACAATACAAACAAAACTCTTGCTTATTATGAACAAATTCTAGTGGAGACAGAATCAGCAAGATTCACCCATTTTGCTGACAAAAACAATACAGAAAACATCCTCTACTCCACTATATCCATCAGCAAAGTCATACACCCCTCACATTGGGGAGCCTCACCTCATACACCCAGGAAGTTCCAAACTAGACTTACCCAAAGTCTACCATATTCTACATCATACACCTACTGGGACTACCAACAAGCTTGGTGGAATGTCTTCTTCAGACAAAATACAAATTTCCAACACACCTGGTTGTTATTTTTCAAAGATAACTTCCCAAGACAAAGTTTACCAAATTGGTTCGACTCCTGGTGGGATCTCTTTGGTCCTTTGGACATAATATTACACCCCACAGTCAAACAAGGTTACAAAGTTTTTAGCGAATACTTTGTACCAACACCTCATGATGTAAGGTTTCCATGCCTTATGCATTTCTTCATAATATTCAGAATCTCTTGGGTAACAGCATGGGAATTTGAATATAATACATCCACAAAACCTGGAGTACCGGTCCTTGTCCGGAAATACAAAACAAAATGGTGGGATGGATTCAAATACACTAAACAGGGATCCGAAGCTGCGGTTAAAATATGGCTAAACAGCCAGAAAAATATGATAACCACAGTCCCATCAAATACATCCTTTTTACAGGAGAAATCCATGGCAAGCGCAGCACTTGCTGCAGTCCAGACCAGGGAAGAATACTGCAACACCCTCAGGACAATGCTATCAGAAGCGGAAGGATCACAATGTGGATCTTCCAAATCTCAAGACAATACAGGCGGATCCTCACAGTCACATCACAGTGGAAACACCAATGAAGATGACTGCTACGGGATCAACCTAGACAGAGATTAAAATCAAGACATCACATGCCGACACTGTTGCGAGCGGTGCAAAGGCTATACATCGTAGCATACACTGTTCACTGTTCACTATTCACTTTATACTGTTCACTCGGTACTGTTCACTTTACACTGTTCAGCACTGTAGCACTTTCACTGTAGCACCACTATAAATACACTCCTCCGGCACAAGAGAAGGGGACTCGAAATTTTCCAGATTTCTCTCTCTCCTCCTTCCCTTTCCCTCTTGTAAACCATCATCCTCTCCATCCTCATCCTCATCCCTTCCATCTCCAAGCTTTCTTACCTTGTATCCCTTGTTACAAAGTAAGTTTGTTTTCAAATACATCTAGCACAGTTTATACAGGGTTACCAACTTACATGATAGTTGGTTAACCATCTCTTGTAATACAAACATCGATAATCCCTGGAGTGCGGATTACCGCCCTAGTGGATGAATTGATGCTTTAATTTTCTGCATCTTTCAATACATGTTCTTTAAATACATGTTCTTTCAATACATGTAAACTTTCAGTTTATTCAATACAAGTTCATACCACCTTCATGGTTGGTTTTTGCTTATGCATTCTTTTGCTTTATATTTTATATATTGCTTTTTGTCTTTATATTATTTTTAATTCTCGCGATTTTATTTAGATCTTATACACTCTCAATATCATATAGATCTGTTAGATAATCTCTCTCACTCTCTTGTTCTCTCATATAGTACTCCGATCCTCACCCCTTTATGGTATCAGAGCCAGTTGGGAAGGTATAGATAGTCTTTGTAAGAACATACTCTTAGATCGAGAGCCATTCGTTGGCATTCTTCTTGCTTCTACAGAGTGGTCCAGGCCGTAAGACCCTGAGTGGCTGTTAGACCGTTGGTTTAGCTCTGTAACGGTTCCAAAGAAGGATTAGTTCCGATCTTAAGTATGAGTTTACTTAGAAGATCTACATCTTCCTCTAGTTCTCTATCACAAATGGACTCAGATCCAAGTCCTATACATAGAGAAGAAGTAAGAATAGAAGATTTCAACAAATCTATAGAAAATTGGGAAATTCCTAAAATACAGCTTAAAGAAATATACAAACAATCAAAACTAAAGTTTTTCAAAAAATCTGACTATGTCATATCCACCGAAGAAAGAGATATTCCTCTTTCTAATTCCTATGAAAAAATACATCTTTTAAACAAAGAGTCCATCCATAAGCATAAACAAAAATACAATTACATTCATATAGGATTAGTCCAAGTAGGAGTCAAGCCTCTCACTAAAGAAGGTCTTAATACTTCTATTCTCTTAGTTTTAAGAGATTCACGTCTCTTAAATTATGATGAGTCCATTCTAGGTACTGTGGAGACAAGTCTCTGTAAAGGACCTATACATTTTGACTGTTATCCCAATTTCTCTGTTTCACTCAAAGATAAGAACATTCTTAGAGCCTTAACACTCCAAATCAAAACACATAATTATAAAGTAGCAGATGGATCTATTCCTTTAGCTCTTGTCTATAGAATTCACTACAAAGCCATGTCCTCCGCTTTTGGAGAAAATGCTTTCAAACATAGCCCACGGGGAGAAACTCTTCTTCTCCAAACTGACATTTCTAGAGCTAATACGACAATTCCTAGATCTATTAACTGGAACCAGGTTACTTTACCAGAACAATGGGAATTAGAAAACCAAATTCCCCAACAAGTTGTTCAAAATACAGACCCGACTAATGTCATTCAACATCCAGAAGGAAGAGTGACCATTAGATTCCCTAGAAGATCTTTTGATTCTAGATCTAGTCCATCTTTTCATAATTCTTATACAAGGTCAGTAGATCTTAATCCTAATCTTCTTCCTATAATCACTATTCCTCCCAGTACTCATAGAAACACACCTCCTCCTAGTGTGCATAGAGACACTCCCACACGTGATACAATACCTTTACCTCCTTCTACCGGTAGAAGTAATAATGAATCACCTCTTGAACCTGAAATTAGTGGTTTAGATAATAGATCAGGCATTTCTAGGCCAGTTTACCAGCAAAACCAGCCTGAACCAGCCCTAGAAAATACAGATTCCCCTCATCATTCTCCCACATATTCTCAAATGATAGATGCTGAGCTTAATGTTATAGAAAAACAATTTGAACCAAACAGAGCTTTCCTTAACAAAGAATTTAATTCTGAAAACAACAAATACATCAGAGAATGGTTCTTCAAAACCTTTGCTGATAAAGCAAAAGATATCAAGCAAAAATATTACGACTACATGTACAATTATGAAGTCCATATATTTTTCTTTGACTGGTTAGAAGAACAATTCCTTGAACCAAAAGAGATTGTTGTTTTAGACCATCATTATAAATGGAAACTAGATAATGGTGAAACCATAGAATCCAACCATTCACCCCTTTATGGTATATATATATATATTATATTCCCGATAGCTATTCATAAGCTCAAAAACCTGAACTACCAGTAAAATTGACCATTTTAATCTAGTTATGCCACGTTTAGACACGCTCAATCATACAAGTTAATTGACATGTTATTTGCACCAATGGAACAATGTTTAGATGCATTATCTATGCTTTTTTTTTTCTAATACATATTACATATTAGGGCCAAACCCCAAAATGAAATCCAAATTTTTAAATCCGACAGAAAAAAAAACACAACCTTTTAAAGGTCCCAAAAATAAGCCCAATCTTTTGCACTCGGGACAAAATTGACACATTTTACAAAATAGGGTCGTTGACAAGAATGAAACTTTTTGTATTAACATTTACTTTCAACTTTTTATTTGACCATTTTAGCACTGAACATCAAAAACTTTCACAACGTAAGTACACATCAACACGTGAATTCACATATAAATTTTTCACAATATTGCAAAATATGACCATATTCTAAGTTTCGACATTAAACGACCATAGTACTTTCCATTTATATCAACGTTAAAATAATCTCTAAGATTGATGTTTATCAATTGACAGAAGTAGAAGCATTAAAATCCGCTGTGGGAAGCCAATAAAAATTCAGTTGATAAGAGAAGTAAACGAGCCGTAAATAGTTATTGCAATCAAATCAGGAGTACATATTAAACTTCTCTAACAGGAACAATTTCCAAAATAGACTTAATAGTCTAGTTTATGGAGATTTTGTGTGCTTGTTTCACTAAAAACTAATTTAAAAAAAAAAATTATCCTTAAAATTGATTGATCAGATTGCATACATAAATGAATAATCGAAAAATATCTCCATCATCCACAACAAAATTTAAACATAAATTGTTGTCAATAATCAAAACATTTTTCATTCACTAATTATTTTAAACAATATATGAGATTACTTTTAGAAAGAATTTTTTAAATTATTCATTTTTCGCAAAACAAATAAAGTCTGAAATGAACTCTTGAAATTTGAATTAGATCCAGTGAATCTAGAGGACAAAAGAGAGGGGGAACAATAATAACATAAGACATGTAGTTAAGATCATACTCTTCAGGTGGGGTCAATTCCTATCAATCGCAAAGGATCACGGTCCGTCAGAGTCGACAAAGCACATGATTTCTAAACGAAATAAAAGAAAGGAATGTGCATCATCTCTTGACTAGACAAAGTACATCAGCTTCTAAACCACTCAGATTAACCAAACTCAAAGCGTGATCAAGTGTGAGAAACCAATGAATCAAGCGCAGTGGTTAGCACGAATAGTTGTCCCAAGAGTAACAAGTTAACATATTAGACATCACAGATGGAATTCGCATGAGATTTGACAAACATTCCTGTGACAAATTTGAAATTCACAAACTACTCTCAAGATACAAATCTAAATCTAAAGCAGCTGCTATACTTGGTTCAACCCCACAATTCACTTGCAAATAGTCTGACAAGCACATGAATATCATCGCTTCTTTGCTAAGCCTGTCAACAATTTACAAGAATAGCAGAACCAGAAAAATGGCCTTCTAGCTCAATCCCAGACTCCATCATCTGTCCTGAACAATTGTTCCTGCCGAGTAACATATAAGCACTTTAAAACTGAATATCTTCCCAATACTATGACATGCGATCTGATCTAAAATATATATACAACATATAGCACCTGGACGTTACTACTGCAAACCACTTATAAATGCTCAACTTTCAACGCCAACTAATGTCAGTTTTAAGAATTACCTGAATAAGAAACATCAAGCTGACTCTGATTCGATCATTACAAATGCTTGAATAAGAGACTGAGCAGCATGAGTTTGCTCAGGCGTCCCTGATATTATAATCACAGTGTCGGTGGCTCCAGGCTTTGGTTCTGTGATTGTAATCCTTGCATCAGAAATCTGTAAAAGGGTCGGACAAAGGCAATTCAAGTTGGTGTCAACTAGTGCCGATAAGTCACCATGAACTTCAAAATTCCATTAATGATTTTGGCATCTCTCAATAGTCCCAAATATTGCTAACCTGGAACTTAAGATTATCAAGAATGGGAAGCTGGGACCGACGTAACAAATAAACAAAGAAAGCAAAAGATCATTAAGAGGAAAACAAAAATGTCAATCAGCATTGCCCCCCAATTCTACAGACTGAGAAAGGTGAAAATAAAGGCTCCCTCTATTTCCACACTCTAAATTACCATAGCAACCCCTAACTTAATAGAGTTGATGCAAATAGCATCAAGAGAATCAATTGGTCAAAATCACAAAGTGGAAAGAGTGAAAGATGATATTTATTGAAAATACAAAAGCTGCATATTACCATGGATATATACAACTGTCTGCATTAGTCAAAACAATAGCGTTTTATTTCTCCACCTTCTGATATTTGCCATTCGTTTTTATACCTCTTATACTGACAAATGTGCTTAAGCTGAATTATACGAGGGATTTTGGTAATCTTTGTTAATCAACATATCTCATATCTAAATTGAAATCATACGGAGTTCACAACTGTAACCAAAGAATTCCACTAAAAAGGAACTTGAAACAAATATTTGTATATGACAAGGACTTATTGGAAATTGAACTTTAGGGAGCGTTTGCAATAAATGTTTAAGACATCACCACTCTATTAATATTCTATCAAAATACAATTCCAATCATTAAACCTATTAAAATACTTGTATATTAGAGGATTCTTGTAAAAAAGCAACAAATCTGCAAACTTCTCCGATTTGATCACAAGATTACAAAACAACAGTTGAGAAAAGATGTATAAAGATAATGAGATTGATTGATTTACATTAAAGGTATGTTTTTCCTCTTTCATCAATCTTGCCATTAATGAGGTCCCAATGAGGTTATTCTAGACCATTCAAATTTAAGGGGGTGTTTAAAGTTATTTGAGAGGTGGAAACAATGTGAACCAAAATATGATACAAAATGAAAGCGGAATGATAATAGTTTCGTAATCGATTTACATAACATTTTGTGGACCTTGCAGGTGCTTTGAGTCGACTTATACAAGCAAGACATCCTTGGCAGTTGTTTCTAGTAAACAATATGGGCCAGCTGCATCTGAATGCTTAAGCAATGCATAGTAGTTCTCCATAAAGATTTTTAGCATGTCTAGGGTCTTGACAGATGATTCTTTTGAGTATCTGGTTAAATTCATTCACAGCATTATGTGCCTCTTCACCTCCTGAACAGCA
This sequence comes from Eucalyptus pauciflora, assembly GCA_007663325.1. Taxonomy (NCBI): domain Eukaryota; kingdom Viridiplantae; phylum Streptophyta; class Magnoliopsida; order Myrtales; family Myrtaceae; genus Eucalyptus; species Eucalyptus pauciflora. The sequence goes on from VMYD01000056.1 coordinate 3,298,070, forward strand.
CTACGAATTCCAGAAGACATGGGAAGTCCAAACTCCAGGTACTCCAGATATAATCCCAAAACCATCATTTGCATCAGGCTCCACTAAGTTACCAGCAGGAGATGGATCTTTTTTCAATGTGCTTCACCTTTATGAGACTGTAAACTACTTCTTCTAGACACTCTATGCATCGGAATACATGGTCAAATTACTTCACTATCTTTCTTTTTACCTATAAAGCTTGATCCTTCTACTTGAGGGAGGTTTTGAATCCTGTGTTCTTTGAAGAGGCTCATGGGATTGACGTGAGGGAGTAGGTGTTCCCCGTGGCGAATATAGGTAAAAATACCCCAGGGTATCCATCCAATATCTAGGGGAAATTCCATTTCTCTAGTAATATGGACCTTTTTTGTTTACATACCAAAAAGCCCACCTGAACTAAACCTATTTGCACCAGCAGCCATCAAGCCCTCAACAGGTTGATCAAGCTGGCAGCACAATATTCACATAACATTGGAAAAACCATTCTCCAGTAGTGTCTTTGACAGTCTTTAAAGCCTTTCACTATGCCTTTTAGCTACCTATCAACATCAATTGCGAGACCAAACAACTATCGTATCCTCAAGTAGTGATTAGCATGTTTTTTTCTATTTTTTTTGTCAACACAAGTAAATGACTAAATTAATCTACAGTCACTCTCATAATCAAAACATTAATTCTGAAAAATTCAACAGGCCAATATGCCACAAGCTATCATTCTTATGCCACCGTCAGAAGCTAATACCACGCTCCCTACAAAAGATATACCACTGAAGCATTTTGACTGACAAACAACCACTTGAAGATAATTTACCAGCTAAGAAAGAATGACTAGGAATTAACCAGGTTGAAAAGAAAGCTGAAGGTCGATCGAAACTAGATCTTAAGGCCAAGATCTGCTTGAGGAAAAATGAAGAATACTTATATCATAATTCAACAGATGCTGGGTGCAGATACACCACTAATAGAAAGCAGCTAGGCAAGTGTCACGGACCATGGTTCTCGCATACCCCCGTACCCTTGTGAGTGGGGCTTGGCATCATCGGGGTGAAGAGTGAGTGATGCAGTAAGAATGATATAACTAGTTTGTGGGAGTGACATCAAAGCATTTAGGCTAGGAATTCTAGGATAGAATGGTTATATCTCCATAGAATTCTGAAGGAGGGGTTGACCTCATGTGCACAAACTGATTGGGAGCTGATGCCACTTTTCTAATGAGGGCATAACAAGCCAAAACCAGTTGTCGTTCCTAAGTGTTTTGTGTCTCACTCGAGGGACTGGATGTCCAAGCTAAGCTGAGCATGGTACGATCCAATACGAGGATGCTATTTGCCGTGCTGTTCTTAGGAACAACTATAGAAAAAAGGTTGCCCGATCTTCTCAACAGGCACCGCACAGGCTATTCCATGGCCAAAGAACTGCCAGCCCGTAGTACAAGTAAATGAGAAGCATATCAATGGATGTGCATGGATTTCCATACATGTGCAAAAGCTTAAAGTCAGCCATAATCATTTTAAATATAAAAATGATTTGTTGAGGGCTCTTATGTAGTAAGTTTTTTCAAATGAATCATAATTTGTTCTTCAAGTATCAACAATTATTTACAAGAAGTATATGTTTTCTAAAGGTATTTTACTTATGTGTTGAGTGGACCACAGGGGTAACTTGTAAAAAAGTTCTGCACAGTAAATTTTCGAAAAGACATTCCCTGGAAATGAAGTAGCGAAAGCCGAAAAATGGACTTCAAGATGCCTCGAGACCCTAACCCAAAAATTGCTTTAATATACTTATAGTTAATTTACTTAATTCACGTTATTAATACATATAAAAGGAAAGGCTCAATCTCCACCTGCACAAGATTTGGCTAGACAAACTTGATAAAAATAAAGCGCAATGGTGTAAAAAAAATCCACATAGCTGAAATGCTTAGGGTTTTGTTGTTGCATTAGAGTTGAGCAAATTAATATGTTTTCTCAAAGACAAAAGGCTGGAAACAGCATATATCTATAATTTAAGTGCTCAAAGAGAAAATTAGGAAGCAAAATGCACCTGACGAATCTGCTTCAAGCATCCACCTTCTTCTCCATATATTATGGGAACAAGAGAGCGAGGAACAACTACTTCAACAGTGGTACTTGTAATGATGGCTGGTTGACTGCCTCTCAACAAATCAAAAGATCTAGTTGGAAAAAATATTTAATCCCCATCATTTGTGATTAATTATACGGTTCATGGAAAGTCATTGGTGACATCCCTCAAGTTTGAAACTTTCAACAGACAATAGACTCACCCTCCAAATCCTGGAATTCTTCTTGGGGGACCTGCAAAATCTGGAAAGTCCAAAGGGCCACCGCCTTCCATATGGCTCTGCAAGTAATTTTGAGATTTATGTATATAATTTTTATACATGACTAATAATCTGCATCCTTCAAATAATATATGAAAATAACATTCACATTTCAAATGTAGACAAGCCCAGGGGCATCAAACATACGCCATGAAATTACTTTAAAGGCATAACCTACTTCAGAATCCAGAAAATGCAACTAAAAACATGTTATACAAGAATAGAGCAAAAAGTTGGTCCCACTACTTTAACAGGCCATTATTAGAAACTGTCATATAACCATTGTTGAAGACCTTTGACAATATAAAAGCACAAAACATATACAAAGGATAAACTCATAGAACAGAAAGATCAGAGATAGTGTGATACCTGACCCCATGGTCCTCTTTCAGGGATATGGGGGCGTAGACCAGGTCTAAATGGCCTTTGTAAAAAAGGAGGATCTTCGTGGGAATAAAATGCACCACGGGGACCACCCAGAGCGTCAAACTTACGCATGGATGGACCAAAACTGGAGTACATGCCAGGGGGTGACAATTCCCTTCTTCCCATAAATGAAGGAAAAGGAGGTGCTGCATCCAGAAAGGGTGGAATGGATGGACGATCTGCCCTTGGAAATACATCGCGGAAAAAGTGAAACTTCAACCTACTGGTTATCTGCAATAGAGCGTCCTGAACTGCCTCATATTCTCCGTTAATCTGTCATTTACAATATACACAGCATAAACAGCAAGCACTTAAAATAGAATGATGCCTTTCAGAAAGATAATACACCATAAGCCGAACACTCAAGAATAAGAAACAATGGGAAAACAGCGAATGACTGCAAGTAAAGTCATTTATGTCAGTGTCCCCATTTGTTATGACCAAGTGAACAGAAACTTGCATCTGTTCTGTAAATGGTTGCAAGACTTCTATACTTGACGTGTTACAGACAGAGAAAATTGCTATGCATTGACTCAACCATGCATTTTCCCTTAATTTAGACAGAGAATTGTGCTGTCATCAACTTCATTTCTATGAGATTATTTCCAAATGTGTCAAGTTTAAGTACCTTTTCGAGATCTATTAAATACAAACCAGGCATTATATCAAAGCATAACGAGGCCTTTAAAGTGTTCATTATCCTGGATATAAGCTAACTAGCTGAGAAAAAAAAAGGGTGGAGGAACAATGACTTGTCTGGAATCAGCTCCTCAAGTAAATGCTTAATGTAAAATTCAACATATACGATTAAGACTATTTCCCTTATTTCAACCATAATTTAGCTCAGAAGACATCTCAACATAACAAACCTGCACAACTTCTTCATTTTCTGAAGCGCACGTAGGAATTTGATCCTTTCCCAAAATTCGAATATAAGCCCCAGAGGACTTCCGCATTTCAGCTATTACAGAGCCACCTTTGCCAAGAAGACAACCAATTTGATTAGACGAGACAAGCATCCTGGCTGTGCAGCCAGAGCTATCCTCGCTGTCAGGTGTAGATCTAACAATCCTGTTTTGGACACGAAGAACTGCATCTTGGACAGCTGATACCCTCTCTTCTGGGTACTAAACATGCCAATCAAAATAAGCACCATAAATAGCTAGATGAACCATAAACAACCATAAACTGAACTTTTACCATATATTAAGGAGAAGGAAGAGCATCAAAATCATACAGCTGGACCAGATATGGCAACAATACGATCCTCTGCATCAGAAAGACCTTCCACAACTTTGATCTCACATCCAGTATCCTGCTCAAGAGTCCTGACCACATTTCCGCCTTTACCAATGATGCCGCCAACTCTCTCACTGCTACATAGCAAGCGGAAACATAAAACTTCCTTAGGTGGCCTCATTTGACCTGCTAAACCACCTTCATTGAATTTAGGCATCATAGGACGTGCAGTAGAACGAAAACCACGACCATCCCGTGTACCATAAGAAGATTTTGCAGGACCTTGAACAGCATCTGATCGATGAAGTGCATGACGAGATGAGTTAGATGATTGCCCAGTCGTGTTAGCGGGGGATGTCTCATGATCTCGAGGTACATTCTCACTAAGTTGTTGAGAAACCAACAAGAGAGCTTTTTTAACAGCCTCAATTTCTCCTGTAATCTGCAGCATCGACAGGTTATGTAAAGAAACTAATTGAATTAAAACATTAGGAACGTCAATAAATAATGCGCATTTCATCAATTGCCGACATCCACTTATTGGATTAACACAGTGTAGGTCTCCATTGCTCCACTATATCAAGCAACAAGCCACAAAAGAGCCATGTAGCAGCATCTGAGATCAATTAGATGCAAGATGAAAAATACTTCAAGGCAACAAGGTTCCACTGAAGAACTCATGAAAAGTGCCTTCTTTGGTGATGACACGCACATTCACTAACGTTGATAAATTGTCATCAAACAAAAGAAGTGGAGCCAATTTATTCACAAAGACACGGTGAAACATCCATATCATTTGCTGAATATATTATGAAGACACGGTGAAACCCTCCCCTGTCAGCAGCACTGTTTTTACACATATTACATATGCTCAAAATTGCAAAGTTCTAGCAAATATCCCTCCTCTAGTTGGCACAACAGAAAATATTGTTTTCCCTGTCACCTATTCAAGGGAAACACTGAAGAAGAGTAAAATTTACATAGTTTTGCTAAAGCACCTCACAGATAAGACTACCAGATAATCCTAGAGGCCTCAAGCTTCAAAGCCCACCGCAAACCAGGGAAAAAAAGAAAAAGAAAAGGTCAATCATTTACTGATATGAGAGGTGTTTGGTTAGATTTGGTTGGTTACCAACAGAAGGAATCCATATTACCTCTGAAAGTAAAGAGCCATACCCAGTGCAACCATATACACTAAGGTCTCTCCAGTGAAAAGGTAGATCCTAAGCCTCCAGGTTATAATCGAAAGAAGAAACATTGCATAGCAATGTAATTTTGCTCAGTTAAACAAGCAGGGGATACACCACAGAGAATCCACAAGTATACTATGTTTATATTTTTTTTGCCTTTACTTTGGTGAATGAATAAAATGTCAAAAGCATAATGTCCATTTTGTTTGCAACAAACTAAACAAAACTCATGATTGGAGTCACTGGACAATGTAATATCTTTGCTTTTGTTTAAAAAATATTAAAAAAAAAAAAAAAAGGAGCTGCCTGCACACTCTGAATTACTGAAACTTACCTGCGCTATTTCATCAGAAGATGATGTAGAGGGAGGAAGCTTATCCCAGGGAAGAATTTGAATCTGTGCCCCACTTTCATTCGACATTTGCTTGATTACACTTCCTCCTTTTCCCAAAATACGTCCTACTTGACTTGAGAGCACGAGCAACCTCAGTACATACGAGGATGATTTCTTATCATCTTCATCACCTACATCAGGCTCTGTTTCTCCTTCAACCAACCTCTCAAAAACAAGTAAGAGAGCTCTCTGTGCAGATGAAACTTCCTTTTCATGTTTCAAATCTTCAACTTCAACAGGCTCCTTATCTTCATTACTTTCACTCTGCTCCTTGGCATCTGCAACCTCTTTATTGGCAGTAGCCTCTTCTTTTCTATCTTCCTGAACCGTCTTAGATGCAGATTCCACCTCTCCAGAACCCAAAATAACTACTACTCTTTCATCGCATCCAGGGATACTTTCCTCCACTCTTACCTCCACGCCAGTTTCTTCATGAATCTGAGATATGAATATGCCACCATCTTCCAAGAAATTGCCACACTTTGCAGCAGGACAGAGCACACGGTAAACTAGGGTCCCTGGAGAAGGTTGATTTTGCAATTTCCCAACACAATTTTGCCTTTTCGCTTTGCCATTTGCCTCTAGTCCCTGATCACCGGGTCTCTTGGAAGGTGTCAATGGAAGAGACATGTCTATTCAATGTGAGTCAAACCTAATCCATGGAAGATATGAACAATTAGACTTATAGACAATCAGTCAAGATTAGCCATCCTATGTGTGTTAACTCCAACGTGGCTATATTGAATCAAAGCTCTAAAATATATGATTAACAAGGACTCCAAAATGCATTAGTAACCAGGGCTTTCTTAAAATTTTGCAAGATCAGATGTATTTCAATGACAACTCTGCAACCTCCTCGCCCTAGTTCTTAGCTATTACGGGCATGTGGCCACGGACCCGGAAAATAGCCGGAACAGGAAAATGCATCGGTTGATGTATTCGTTGAGGATCCACCGCTTTATGTCCCGAAGATCTTTGGCTATTTTACATATGCCACTACAGACCAGAGAAGTTGCCACCAAGTGACGCCACACAATCGAGTTCGGACACACCAGATGGTTCGAATTAGCCACTCGACGGTGCCGGAACCGCAATGACCGACGCAATGTCATCCCTTCGTTCCATCAGCAATGAAGAGCTCAAAAGTTAGCCCCGACCAATAGTGGAGGCAACCAAAACACGCGAAGCCCAGGGTGGACACAGGCATCCATCTATCTATCTATGCGAAATCCGTCACGGATTTCCTTCGCACGAAAAAAGAAATGTCTTTCTAATGGAAAAGAAGCAACCCAACATCTGCAATTTCGAAAGAATCGAAATTTCGGGGGCAAAGAACAGAAAAAAAAAATAGCTAAAAGCAACCTGCGAGTGAGGGCGGCTGAGGAGGAGAGGCTGTCGCGCTCGTGCGGCGGTTATCCTTGGGCCGGCGGAGTGAGATGCCGGAGGCGACGGGCGTCGGTCGTCCCTCACGAGAGACGAGGAGAGAATGAGGGGCGGCGGGCGGCGGGCGGCGGTCCGGCGTTGTGGCGCAACCGCCGGTTCTCTAAGTGAGGAAAAGAGCTGCTCTTGGAGAGAGAGAGAGAGAGAGAGAGACCGCCAGCGTGAGAGACTGAGAAGTATCTCCTTAAGCTTTCGGGCCGGGCCGAGATGAGCCGGAATTTCTTTGTTACCCAAGACAATGCCCATAACGGACCGATCGATCGGGCTTTTCCGGGTTTGGGCTTGCGGGCTACGGGCCGAAGCTGTCTGGGCAAACCCACCCGCTTTCACTAACATTTGCCTCGTGTCTTTTTATAAAAAGAAAATAACAATAATAATAAATAAATAAATAAATAAGGCTATTGGCGAGAAGGGTTGCTGCCTCCCCTCAACATTATCATAATTCATAAATATCCCGCACCAGATCATAAAATGTTCAGCAGACCCATCAAGTGGGATGTTGGTGTAGCCTCCATCTATGCAGTACCGACACTCTTCGGGAGCTTTTGTGTCGTGTCCGACACTCCAACACATGTCCGACACGCGGTCAACGAGTGTCGAAAAATCTGACACGTGGTCAACTCTCTTCGACACGCTCCGACACGTGAGTCCAGAATTCTGACATGCGATTCCAACACGCACGAGGTCAATTTTAAAATTTCTAATACTTGAGGGGTCAAAATATAAATATACAAAAAAGAAGTAATAAAAATGCTATAAATATACACACACAGGGTCATTTTTTTTTCAATTTTGTTTTTTTAGAATTGTTTTAGTTTTTTTAAAAGTCTTTTACTATGAAAGGAGTAATAAAAAAAATGCTATATATGATAAATAAATAAATTTAAAAATATCATTTCAGCATTTTTCTTTAAACAATGTTTTTTTCCTCTAAGTTTTATGTATTATTGTAACAAATTAAAATAATGAATGATAGTATTTAATATTTTTCGAATAAATTAATTCTAGGCTATTTTTATTATTATTTATTTATGTATTTATATATAAAAATATATTTAATATATAACGTGTCGAAACGTGTCGGAATTCTCTATTTTTAAGAAATGATGTGTTGGCATGTTGTGTCGTGTCGTGTCGAGTGTCGGGTGTCCGTGTCGGTGCTACATAGGCCTCCATCAAAGTGTGCCAAACCCACGGACCGACCTTCAGAAAAGGCCTCTTGAGATTGGTCATCACAACACCACCAATGTGTTAATAGGATGAGTTCCCCGACCCCTAAAAATTGAATCTCTAACCACCTTAAGCAAAATCCATTCAAGAGTAAATCTTGTCCAACCGAGCTAGCACATTGATAATCCTTTACTTCTTATATTATGAACTACATTTCACACATGTCATCTATTCAGTAGTTTGCGTAAATTTCTTTGTTGCGAAATAAGATGAAATTTGTGACTGGAAACATGTTTGGGTGTATTATTAATTCCCAAACACCTACTATATATGCAAAGGTAATAGGTGATCAAAGCTGGCCGCCCTAATTCGTTGGGAAAGTTCAAAGGAAAATAATTGGATTTGGATAAGGGAAATATTTGTGGTTGTACTGATTTTTATTATATAATATAAATAATGGGGACCCAAGATATGAATTATCCATGCAACGAAGAGGAACCCCACCAAAAGTAAAATGAAAAGTCACTGGATGTAATATAGACTATAGTGGCATTTTCTCAATTTAGGTGACAAATACCACATGGAGTTTATCCTCTCAATAGATATAACAACATGATAACCTTACATTCAAAGTTAAAAAAACATTTCGCAAGAACGTTTTATAATCCTAGGGAAACTATAATATAAACTTGTACAAATAAATTATTAAGAAAAATTACTATGGTACCACAAGCAACGCGACATAGACCCCATTTGGTTCAGCATTCCTAAAGGGCTTTTAGGACTGAAAGCCCATTTGAAAAAAAATTAGGTGTTTGGTTCAGCATTTGGAGGTGTCCTTGGCCAAATGCTAGCATTTGAAATGCTGAAAGCCCAAAGCAAGTGGGGACCTGCTTTAGGCTTTCAACATTTCGGAAATTCAAGTCCACCTTTATTGTTCATCCGTTGACTTCTTTTTCTTTTTCTTTTTTTAAACCAATCATCTTCCCCACAACCCAATCGTCGTTGATCGGCGACGGAGTTTCATCAGATTTTTTTTTTATTTTTAAAAAAATAATAATAATAACCCTTTGCAAATGTTGGGTTCACCCTTTTTTTTTGTCATTTTTATCTTTTAACAATCAATAGCTCAATTTTTTTTTTATCAATACACTAGAATAATCATTAATTAACGAAGATGATTAATACTACAATAATTAAAAAAAAATTATTCAAAGTTGAAAACAAACCTAAAAGAACCCTAGGCCAAAAGTTGAGCTTTGCATCCAATCTATAATCAAATTCTTTTAATATAAATTTTAAATAAATTTACTAATATATATCTTTTACATTACTCTCAACATGAAAATGTAAAAGGTTATATAGTCATTGTTTATTTTTTGTACTTTTAAAAATACTAAAACTAAAAAGCTTAATTTTTTGAGCTTTGCATCTAATCTATAATCAAATTCTTTTAATATAATTTTTAAATAAATTTACTAATATATATCTTTTACATTACTCTCAACATGAAAATGTAAAAGGTTATATAGTCATTGTTTATTTTTTGCAATTTTAAAAATACTAAAACTAAAAAACTTAATTTTTTGAGCTTTGCATTTAATCTATAATCAAATTCTTTTAATATAATTTTTAAATAAATTTACTAATATATATCTTTTACATTACTCTCAACATGAAAATGTAAAAAGTTATATAGTTATTGTTTATTTTTTGCAATTTTAAAAATACTAAAACTAAAAAACTTAATTTTTTGAGCTTTGCATCTAATCTATAATCAAATTCTTTTAATATAATTTTTAAATAAATTTATTAATATATATCTTTTACATTACTCTCAACATGAAAATGTAAAAGGTTATATAGTCATTATTTCTTTTTTGCAATTCTAAAAATACTAAAACTAAAATACTTAATTTGGTCACACTAAAGAGTTTTTCAAATATATGCTTACCAAACAGTCTTGCATTTTCCTAAATCACTTTTCAGTTATAGTTTACCAAACAGTTTAGCATTTCGAAAAACATATTTACCTCAAATGTATTTTGCATTCTCTTAAGGGCATTTTCCCAAAGTTGAACTAAACGGGCCCATAGGCATTATTCATGAGTGCCTACCGCAGTTATATCCCTTGAATTTGTACAATGGGATCTACCTTGCATGGGAGTTCGAAAATTGAAAAAATCTCTCGTCATTATTAGCCGCGAGAGGTTTAGCTATGGAACCATGAGAGCATCAAAGCTGCTGCCTAAACACATCGCGTTCTTTGCAATCGCACTTGGAAATTGGAAATGGTGGTGTAAACGCTCGCAATCCACAAAATGATAAAAGCAAGAAGAAAAGACAAAACGGGAAATTTGAAGGAACGGGACCGGAGTAAAATGAACGGGACTTGCAAAACTTGTGACGTCTCAATCAAAATCCTCGAGGATGATTGGCCCACAACTTTCCCGATGGTTGCTTCCTAAATTCAACCTTTTGTCTTTGTGCCAAAGAAGTCCAAAACCTTTTGCCTTTGTGCCGATTTAGTCCTAAACATTTTTTTGGTGTCGATTCAGTCCTAAACATTTTTACGATGTGCCCTTTCTAGTCAATTTTGGCCGGATTTTGCTAACTGGACGCCGGTCGGTTGACATGGGCTGATCGGCGCTGACGTGGACAACTTATAATAATATTTTTGAATTTTTGAATTTTTTATTTTTATTTTTATTTTTATTTTTGTCTTTTTCCTCCAGCCGATCATCGAGGTCTGGCGACCGGCCAGAGCCGAAGGCCGACGAGGGCGAGGCCGACCTCGCCGGCCACCTCGTAGGCGAGGGTCGAGCCTCGCCAACCATGGGTGAGGCTCCCCCTCGCCGGATCTAACGAGGCGAGCCTCGCCGGCCATGGCAGAGGGCCTCGCTCGCGAGGTGGCCAGCGAGGTCGGCCTCGCCCTCACCGGCCTTCGGCTCTGGCCGGTTGCCGGACCTCGGTGACCGGCTGGAGGAAAAAGACAAAAAATAAATAAATAAATAAATAAAAATATTAAAATATTAAAATATTATTAAAAGTTGTCCATGTTAGCGCCAATCAGGCCGCATCAGCCGACCGGCGTCCAGTTAGCAAAATCCAGCCAAAATTGGCCGAAAAAGACTGAATTGGCATAATGTAAAAATGTTTAGGACTAAATCGGTTTTAAAAAAAAAGGTTTAGGACTAAATTAGCACGAAGGCAAAATGTTTAGGACTTTTTTGGCACTTCTCCCGAGGTTTAGCTATGGAACCATGAGAGCATCAAAGCTGCTGCCTAAACACATCGCGTTCTTTGCAATCGCACTTGGAAATGGTGGTGTAAACGCTCGCAATCCACAAAATGATAAAAGCAAGAAGAAAAGACAAAACGGGAAATTTGAAGGAACGGGACCAGAGTAAAATGAACGGGACTTGTTGTGACGTCTCAATCAAAATCCTCGAGGATGATTGGCCCACAACTTTCCCGATTGTTGCTTCCTAAATTCAACGCCGAGCACCCATGTTGGTCCTACTTTATATTTGCATAAACTAATGACACTTTTCCATAGGGGCAAACATCATGGTACATCTCGAAAACGGTTGGTGTGGCCCGAAGTGGGGGCGCTTTGGATCTTGGACCGGGATTGGAACGTGTGGGACGTCTCGAGGAATCGGGGTGAAATAGTTTATAAGAACCGGTTCACTTAGACACTCCAAGACTTTTAATTTTGGTTGATGTACTGAGGAAGAGTATCGTTGCATATGCTAATTAAGTATTGCTTTTATTGAAGAAGTTTGGGATTAGATGAGTTGATAGGGGATTGTGATAATCTTAGATGGTAAAAGAGTTTGTTCTCTCTTTTTATGGTTAGCCACGGCGTCGGGGAGCAAGAGACGGTCACCACCCCAGCCTGTAATTTTTTTTTTATATACTCACCATGTGCATATATAGCGGAACGTAATCTCAACTTTAGTTTCAAACTCAGGTCTCTTTTTCTACATAAAATTCCATCAAAATCTTTAGGGAAATTTTAACAAAAAAGTCATAAACTTATTACAATTTTATTAATTCAGTCATAAACCTTTTTTTAGTCAATTGAGTTTTAAACATTTTGCATTTATGACAATTCAATCTATCCTGCTAAATTTAGCTAGTTAGCATTGACATGGAACTGCCAGCGCTGATGTAGATAATTTTCATTAATAAATTAATATTTTTTCCAATTTTTTTCCTTTTATTTGTTTCCTATTCCTTCTTCCTCTAGCTAGTCGAGCAAGGGTCGGTAACGTTGACCTTGTGCGATATCGCCTCACCTCACCTCGCTAATGGTTGGGCAAGGTTGCTCACCCCTGGTGAGGTTGACCTTGTCGGCTAGAAAAAAAAAAGGAAGAGGAAAAAATAGAGCATAAAAAATAATTAAAAAATCAAAGAAATATTAAAGTATTCTTGGAAATTGTTTATGTCGGAGCTGGCCGTTCAAATTTTGGTGGATAGACTGAATTAATATAATTGAAATAGGTTTAAGACTCTTTTAGTAATTTTTTAAACTCTTTACAATTGACTAAATTGGCATAGATATTCAACAAATCTATAATAATTTAGTTAAGATGAATTGCAATTATCCGTTATAATGACGATGATGTAAATCCATAAGATAAGAATGATATCTCTCGAACGTAATATGGAAAACCTTTGGATTTCTTTTTCTAAAAACATGTAAAGTATCGCCAACCGCAACTTCATAAAAGCAAAGGAGGAAGCGAAGGGGAAGTTTCGAGGAAGGGAACGTACGAAACCTGTGTGCCATCGGCGCAGAAACTTTCCCATTGTTGCTTTCTAAATTCAACGCTGCCCCCCACATACGTCGGTCTTAACTTTAGATTTGCACACGTTACGGAATTCGACGAAAACATATGCTTGTTAAGATTGCAATTTGCGACTATAATATGATGATTAGGAGAAGAAAACGGAACCCACTTGTCTGAAACGTTGAAGATGATCTATATTGTTTGATTTTCTTTTGTGAGCCAAAAGAAGAAAAAAAGATAAAGCTAATCAACATTAAATTTCGAAAATCGAATCCCTCACCTTGTAGAAAACGAATAAATTAGTCCCTCCATCCTTTCTCCCGTTGAAATAAAAGTGATTTTGCTATCAAGATAATAAAATCATAGGATGAGAATGTCTCCATTTTTTGAACAACCGCAAAAAGTACAGACTTTTACTTGATGGAAGAAAAAAAAAATACCCATCTCTAAAATTTCCGTCCACACGAGTGAAACTTTACGATTTTTTTATCGCAGGCTGACAATATTGCATGTGGTCCGTTTATAAGCCAAAATACAAAGGGAGGAATCCAACACTATATGACACGATACCCTTGACTTGTATATTGACACGAAAATACATTACAGCAATTTAACTATTTAATTGGATTTCTTTGATTTTTTTTTTTTTTTGTGACCCAGGGAACCCCCGCACCGTACCAACGCGGACGGCCCGATAGGCCCGAGGTAACAGGGAGGTAAACCCTGGGGGCGACACGTGCTAGCCACCACACACGGCCTCCGGTTAAGTCACCCCGAGTCGCCCGGGATTCGAACACTCGACCTTTTGCAAGAGGAAGAGTGCTCGCTCTAGCGGCGCCACCCAGGTGGGTGGTTGGATTTCTTTGATTGCGAATAAGCAAAAGCAAAATGTTAATTTATATACTATTTAATTTTTAAAATATTTATGAAAAAATTGTATGTTAATTTATGTGTCAATATTATATATTATGGAAGTCTCAGGAATTTTAAAGAAATCAAAATATGTTATCTACATGATTTTGATAGGCCGAGAAAAGTGGCGATATTGGTAAGTAAGTCAATGATGTCACCTGATTTGAGGTGTAATTTAGTGTCCAATATGAAAATTGAGGATGCAAGAAACAAAAAATTCCAAAATAGAGGAGGTAAAGTGGTGACGGGAAAAAAGGTAAGAAGGATCTTTTTTTTTTTTTTTTATGTTTATCCTTAGAAAAATGACGTTCTATTGTTAATGCAAGTTCACAGAAGTTACAAACATGGGGTGTAACAAACAAACATTGGGGGATTGAGATGTTTATAGGGTCTTGAATAGTTGGATCTAATCCCTAGAAATAGTAGAAAAAAGGGGCAAAGAAAAAAAAAAGAGACAATGGAATTAAATAAAATGCTTAGTGAATGGTATTTATAGATAAATCACATACAAAAGACATACGACAATAAACTGAGACACTTCGACCGAAAAAAGAAAAAAACTGATACATGCTTATACAAAACACTTTTAGAAGAATAAAAATCAATTCCCTGAATCAGAAGCATCACAAATGACACACACAGTAAATAGGTACACACAAATACAATAAGATTCAAGCCGCTTCAAAAATCAAACTGAACTTGCGAAAGTGGCATGTCATCCAATGGCTGAACAAGCAGTCGAAACCAGTCGAAGCCCCTCATAAGCAGACTGGAGGATGCCAGAGCAAACATTAGTAAGCAAAAATGGATGACCAACCACGTGACTAGAGAAAGATTCGTCCAGAGAAGCAACTCGAAGCCAAGGGTCCCAAAAACGACGTATAAGTACCAGTAGATTCGATTTGCGCTTGAGGGTCCAGTCACCTCGACTAATGATAGTAGATAAATGACTTCACAGATGATGTAAAGTGATTGGAAATGGGCGATTGTCAGCAGCTTTAGCAAACCAAACACGATGTGGAACTTTCTAGCCGAGTCAGGCAATCCCTGTTGATGTTGGTTCTGCGCCCGCTGATCATCGTCCCTACATTAAATCGGAAACAAATCGATCAAAAACGGATTAAGGAATGGACGAGTTGGTCGGCCCACCCTTTCGACTGTGATGGAAGTTTCCGAAGCGAAGTATTCGCGAGTGAAGTGCGCACCTTTCAATTTCAACTTGAAATGTTACGGCAGGATCCGCCATGTTCCTTGGGTTTTGCGTTGTGCTTCTGCTAGAAATCTGCAGTATGTTGGAGTTCTTCTGCGCTGTGGACTTGGAGGGCAATGAACTCTGTCTCCGCGTCTTGTGGATGACAAAAGAGGAAGATGAGAGAGCTTGAGCTGGTTTCGAAGTGCGAAGGCCTTAACGATTTTCCTTTGATAGCGACATGGAGATTAGGACTTCGCTCGGTACATGGGACGGTATGATGTCATACCGTCCCATGACATGGAGATTAGGACTTCGCTCGGTACATGGGACAGTATGACATCATACCGTCCCATTGGACGGTAGACGGTATGATGTCATACCGTCCCATGTACCGAGCGAAGTCCTCATCTCCATGTCGCTATCAAAGGAGCAGACCCACCTCATGGACTCGTCAGACATGGCCAACCCTCACAATCGCAGCTCCAAAGTCCCCGTTGCCTCCAGCGAAGACCCCCATGTTAATCACAGGCCTGTCAAGAAAAAGGCCTTGGCCACTGTTAGACCTGTCACGTGGATGAGTCGGGTCACAAATGGTCCGACTTCAAATTGACTCATTAATTCATTTATAATCCATTTATTTATAATATAAATATTTCGACCTATACCCGACCCATATTAGTACTATACCTTTATATTAAACCAAATTTAAGAAAATTTGTTTCTTATGATTTTAAAAAAAAATTATATTGTCAAAACATTTCCATGCAATACAAATCTAATGGACAATTTTTATAAGCTTTTTTTATAAAAAAAAAAAAAAAAAGATACTCTATTTGTTTTGCAGAAAATTTGACAATTCTAGAAATAGGAAGTCATTTTTTTCAAGAAAATGATAGTACTTTACAATGTTTGGTTAAAATTTGAAAATGAACTAGAAAGCCTTTAAATGATGCAGTTCAAATAATGAAATCAAAGTGCATTTTTCATGTCGTAGTGAAGTAATTATTTAACATCAATTTCTCTTTGATCTTACATTATGTGTATTGCGGATTGTATCCTGTTATCTTTTTCTCTTGGATTTTCTTTTCTTGGAAGAGTTGATGATTTTTCACTGACAGTACACACACGGCTTTTTGCGTATGGGAATCTATATCAAATTTTCTATTCATAAGAGGTATTACATATATATGGATGAAAGCCATCATTAATTGAATATTTTAGTGAAAAAATTCTAGTTAGACTTAATTTTGGAAATATATATTAACAACAGTCATCAAGAGCAAAATGTTTTCTTGTCCAAATACTTATTTAGGTTCATATAGAAAAAATTCATACACGAAGTTTACGAAATTTTAGATTGAGAATTTTTACTTTTTTAACTTATCAATGACTAAATACGCTTTGGTGTATGTGAATTCATTCTATATTCTCGCACCAAATGTTTTTTGACTATATTTTGTTGTTATTCAACCTAAATCCCGGCTTTATCGCTATTTATGGTCTTGTGTTCAAGCCTTGTTGACAGTGTTTCAAGAGTAAAATCCCAAACGGACCAAGCCGACGTGGGGGAGTGCACCCTTATGGAAAGTGAAATAGTTGAGATGCGGCAAAAATTGGCCTGGGCACCATCTTACCTCTAAAAAAAAAGGAAAAGGAACATGGCAATTTCCCCACTTGACTTGCTAGCCCGGTGGTAAAAGGGTTACATTATCTTCCGCAAGGCCTCGTACAATAATGTCTCAAGGCATGAAAGTTTTGGAAATCTCATCTAAAACATCGAGTTTCTAATTGGGGGGAAGGTGATATGCACGCATTTGCAGAACTCAAAAGAAACATGTGATTGTTGCTTTTACCATCTACGACTATGATACGATGATCAGGAGAAGAAACTGGAACGCGTTTAGTCGGACAAGTTTTCTATTCGCGGTTCTCGAAAGCGACCCGTACGTATTAAAAGTCAAGATGGGTAGGCTTGCCTCAAAACGCAACCTCCGGAGAAGACCACTTTATGAGGGAACAAAACTTTCCCTTATTAATGAACGTCCGTGCGAAACAACGACATTTGTTGGCCTTTTGAATAAGGATTTGTCAACCACTGGGATTCGCCCTAGTGGCCACCCTTCTAACATGGAAGGGGAAGGTGAGGGGTTCAAATCCCCACATTCTCAGGGAGGATGGGGTGGGGACGCGTAAATTTCAAGAGTGGGTTTCGACTCCCACGCCCTGCAAGAGGCAGGCCAAAAGTCTGAGAGTGAGTGAGTGTAGAATACGAATAGAGTATGACTGACCAAAAAATAAAAAATCAAGGATTTCTCTACCCATAAATTGAAAGAGTTGGATTTCTTGAATCGAGTTTCTCTTTTGGGCCTGAATTGAAAAATAGCATTGCGGATCTATGATGTTGAGTGTCTTCTTCGATTTGCATTGATAGAAAACTGATGGGTGTTGTAATTCCTTAAGTAGATGTTTGGGATTTCTCTGAGTCGTTTGAAAAGTGGAGATGTTTCTGTCATATTAATCATATAAATAGCATTGAGATTCTATTTAATCGAATAAATAAAATGAGTTAGAGGATGCAATCATACAAATTAAGAGTTCAATGAATCGATTGCATCAAAAAAGATAAGAAAGAACAAAGTGTACATTTATCCCTTTATACGTTGAAATCCAAAAAAAAAAAAAAAAGTCCAATCCTACATGACGTGAGACCCTTAACTCATATATCGACTCGAAGCTACACATTGCAATAATTTTAATCATTTAACTGGGCTTGTAAACGATGGCCATTAAGCCAAAGCAAAAACTGATTTATATATTATTTAAATTTCAAAAAATTATGAAAGATTGTGTATGTTAATTTACATGTCAACAATTATATATTGCGAAAGTTTTCGGCAATTCGAACTAAGAAAAGGTCAAAGTATGTTAGCTGCAAAATCTTGATTAAGCAAACCATAAAAAGTAAATGCCATTCTGGCTGTGTCCTCATAAAAAAGAAAAAGAGAACTCCCAATACCCTCTTCTCTAGCACTGCCTTCTCTGTTTTTTTCTAAGAGAGCACTTCGAAAAAACATCAAGCACAACCTAAATTCTTCCACCCAGCATCACTTTGCCGTTGTCGAACGTTGTCCGACCACCACGAGCCACCTCTTTTTTCGTCGGGCTTCGTCACTGCACTCGGTTGCCACCTCTCTCTCTCTCTCTCTCTCTCTCTCTCTCCTGCCTACCATGCAAAACCTCAGTACCGTCCTAGTGCAACCTCTTGGTCACCCACTATGCACGACCTCAGATCGCCGCTGGTGGCAAAGCTCGATGCTATGTCGAGCTCCACCTCTTCTAGTAGAGACATCTCATCTGAGTTGGAGGCGACAACTCCTTCATGGCCGTTGGAACTTGGGGGGTGGGGAGCAAGGGGGCTTGGTCATCACCAGCGGTTGCATCAGGCAGTAGTGGCAGCCGCAACTCGGTTATGATGATGAGGATTTTTTTCAGTTTTGGGATCTTTTTGGAGGATTGGGGAAGTTCAGAACTATGAAAGGTGCAACTTGGTGAATAAAAGTGGCAATTTCGGTAAGTAAGTCTAAGATGTCGACTGATGTGAGCTGCAATTCAGTGCCAACATGAAACTTCATAAGAAAAATGACGTTCTATTGCTAATGCAAATTTACAAAAAGTTACAAACACGAGTATAACAAATGAGCACGTTGAGAGTGGGGGATTGAGATGTTTATAGGGTCTTGAATAGTTGGATTCGATCCCTAGAAATAGTAGAAGAAAGAAAGGGGCGAAGAAAAAGCCAGTGCAATTAGTGAAATGTATGGTGAATGGTATATGTAGGTGAGCATCACCAACTACAGAACATGTATATGATTACATTCTTTTATCTTTTTTCTAAATCAGAAGCAATACAGAGGACATACACAGAAAATTCATACACACAAATATAGGGGATTCTAGGCGCTTCAAAAATCAAGCTGCGGTTCCGAAAATAGCACGTCGTCGAATGGCTGAATAAGCTGTAGAAACTGGTCGGAACCTCATGCGAGCAGACCAAATGATGCCAAAGCAAACATTAGCAAGCATAGATTGATAACCAGCCATCTAAAAAGAGAAAGGTTTGTCCAGAGAAGCAGCTCAAGGCCAAGAGTCCCGAAAACGATGTACAAGTACCAGTAGACCTGGGCTTGCAGGTCTGGTCACCTCGATCAATGATATTAGGTAAATGGCTTTGTAGATGATGTGTAGCGAGTGGAAATGCGTGATTATCAGCAGTTTCAGGAGACCGAACACAGCATGGAGCTTTCCAGCCGAGTCGAGCTGTCCCTGTTGCTGTTGGCGTTGGTTCTGTGGCTGCTGATCGTTGTTTCTGCATCGAATCAGAAAGAAATCAACAAAAAAACAAATCAAGATCGGACTAGTTGCTCAACCCGGACTCCCAACTGTGACGGCAGTTTCCGAAAAAATGTATCTGGGGGCGGACTGCATACCTTTCAATGTCAACTGGAATTGTCACGGTATGATCCAACATGTTCCTTGGCTTTTGTGTTGCGACTCTGTTTGAAATCTGCAGACGTTGTTGCTCTGCTCTGTGAAGCTTAATGAACTCTATAGCTGGGCGGGAAGTTGCCACCATGTGAAGCCACACGATCAAGTTTGATACACCAGAACCGCAATCACCGACGCACTGTCATCCCTTCGTTCCCCCAGCAATGAAGAGCTCAAAAGTTAGCATATTTTGCTAATTTTTCTTTTCTTGTTCAAAACAAAGTCTAGAGATGTTATGGAGCATATCTTTTTGGGGAAAGTCCCAAAGTTATCGTTTTTGCTTGTGACTTTCATCCCAGGTCATTAGAAGCTAACATGGGTTTTTTTTGGTATTAGTGGCGAAAATTGCCATGAATGGCTGCATTACCACCACTACATGCAATGTTTTAGAATGATTTTGTTGATGATAAGTGAGCATGATTGTTATGGGCTTAGTATTGGTGACGCTAGCAAGTAATGCATTAGGTGGTGCCAGAATTTTCTGTCGTGGTGGTTCTGGTTTTACTATTGATTGGCACAAGGTAAGTGATCTATATTAGTCATTAGAATACGTTTGATTGTTCCGAAAATTGATTTGGTGTTTTCAAGAGGCGATCGAGGGTGACGTTTTTATAGCAGCGAACACTTTCCCTTTAGCAGCTTTTCTCTATTTCCTGATGATAAGAAATGATATAGTTTTTCTTTGCATTTGCTTTATCAGGATAAGAATGGGAATCATAATATTGCTTATTGTAGCGAAGCAACCCTTGGAAAGTTATTTTAATTTTTACAAGGTTATCGTATGTATGTTTATATCTTATAATGTGAGGGTTGAAGCAGAGATTGCAATGTGATGAATTTAGTCAAGAACTTGAATGATTGGCTGCTTTGCAAATTACATGAGTTCTTCAACTTTTCCCTCATCTACTCTGGCTTCAGTTATGTCTTGGTGGTCTAGCATTTATCTAATATCAAATTGTTATTTCTTGTTCTCCAGGGTTTTTGAGTTGTGAACAAAGATGTCGATGTCTTATCTCCCGGCAACAACTGATTCAGTTGCTCAGGCTTTAGAGGCCAGAACTCCATCTTAATCTATATCTATCCTGTACCGTATTCTTGAAAACCTTTCACGAAATTGCTGATAAAATAACAAGGGACCATAATATGCCGGAAATTCCATGAAATTGTAATTTCAACTTTTGTAATGTATTATTATTATTATTTTGACTATTATTTTGTATTTGAGAATTTCCTATGTTGTAATCTAATCAATTTATATTCCTAGAAATAGAAATTTTATTCTGTTATCAAACGAATTTCCATCCCAGAAATAAAAATTTTGAGTTGTTATCAAACGGATTTCTTTGCTTAGAAACTTGTCTGGGGAAATCAATTTCTATTCTAGAAATTTTGTAATGCTCATGCGCACCCTAATAAACCATGAAAACATCATCAAAGGACTAGATGACAGAGGGAAAAGCAGTTGGTCGTGATGGCATGGCCACTGAGAGTAGTAGTGGCAGCGGCAAAATATAATTCTCGCCCAGGAAGGACAATTTTGTCCTCAAGTCCTCCCTATTAATGGATCACATGACATCATGTGATTGATTTTCAGGTTACAATGTAATCGAAGTTGATGTTAAGGGTGACATGGAAATTAGTTTGAGTCGTCGTGGGGCTTTATACCAAAATCGATATATTGGGAGCAAGTTACAATAAACTTATCAGCAATTACATTGAGGAATCTAACAAATTCCTATTTGATATAATGATAATCGTATTTCATAGGGTCAAGTGGGTGATGGCATTGGAAAGACAATAATCACTAGAAACAAAAGTGTTGGTGGAGGATCTATTACCTTCAATTCAGTAGCTATTGGTGAGTTTACATTATTTTGTTATTTAGGATCTCGTGCATTTTATTTAGGACTAATACTAAAAAAAAAAAAAAAATGAAATTATCATATGCCAGTTAGAATATTCATAGGCCACTAGGCTTATCTTAGTAACTTACTATCCCTTATAAGATCATGGATTTGAAGATCCGTACTATGGAGAGTATACGAACACGGGCCCGAGTCATTGACTACAAATAGGGTCAAGTGGGCAAGTTACCATGTCATCACAAGTGCAACAAAGGCTTCAAAGTTCCTCACCAATGGCATGCCCTACACATCTAGCCTTTAAGCTTTGCAAAGGTAGACGGTCATCAGGAAACATAAAGTTTGACATAGAGAGATGATATTTAGATTTTATGCAATATATACAATCCACTAATACAGTTAGAACTAATTAGGGATTTATATAAGATAATTTCCATTGTTAGATATATTTTATAATTATGTTAATTATTCTTATTTCTCAATATTGCATGCATATGGCACCTATATTGCACGTACATCTCCCTTTGATTGTGCAATCCCGATTGAGATATTATCTTAAAATAGTTATATAATAAAGCATATATAAATAAGCGGATGTATCCTTCGATAATATATGTATCGAAATACACAAATTCAATATTCCTATCTTTCGCATTATTGTTCTTAACTTGGTCTCAGAGTTTACTTCCTAGAAAACCCTTTTGTTATCCAAAGTTCATGATCCTTCTCTTTTTGCTTGTTCTACTATCTCAAACGATTTCTAGCTATTCCTTTGGGACATGAAATCATGGCGTCTAAGGCCGATATCTTGGTGGTCCAAGATGGTTCGAGTAACTTATTTGTAAAGTGGCATCGAAGCGATCTGGCACAGCAAGGCATATAATCTATATCAAGGCCAAGTACATGGAAAATGTTGAAGTTGGATCAAAATTGGAGTAACATTATGTTCGTGGGTAATGGCATTGGAAAGACCATAATCACCAGAAACAAAAGTGTCGGTGGAGGATCTATTACCTTCAATTCAATAACTCTTGGTGAGTTTATATTATTTTGTTATCTAGGATCTCGTAAATTTTATTCAAGATTAATACTAAAAAAGAAAAAAAAAATGAAATTATCATATGCCAATTAGAATATTCATAGCCCACTAGGCTTATCTTAGTAACTTAATATCCCTTATAAGATCATGGATTTGAAGATCCGTACTATGGAGAGTGTATGAACACCAGCCCGAGTCATTGACTACAAATAAGGTCAAGTGGGCAAGTTACCATGTCATCACAAGTGCAACAAATGATTCAAAGTTCCTCACCAATGGCATGCCCTACACATCTAGCCTTTAAGTTTTGCAAAGGTAGACAATCATCAAGAAACATAAAGTTTGCCATATAGAAAGATGATATTTAGATTTTATGCAGTATATAGAATCCACTAATACAATTAGAAGTAATTAGGAATTTATATAAGATAATTTCCATTGTTAGAGATATTTTGATAATTATGTTAATTATTCGAATCTCTCAAGATTGCACGCATATGGCATGTATATTACACGTACATCTCCCTTTGATTGTGCAATCCGGATTGAGATATTATCTTAAAATAGTTATCTAATAAAGCATATATAAATAGGCGGATGTATTCTTCATTAATATATATATTATCGAAATACACAAATTCAATTTTCTTATCTTTCAAATTATTGTTCTTAACTTGGTCTAAGAGTTTACTTCCTAGAAAACTCTTTTGTTATCCAAAGTTCATGATCCTTCTCTTGTTGCCTCTTCTACTATCTCAAACCATTTCTAGCTATACATTTGGGAGGTGAAATCATGGCGTCTAAGGCCGATTTCTCGGTGGTCCAAGATGGTTCGAGAAACTAATTTGTAAAGTGGCATCGAAGCGATCGGCATAGCAAGGCATATAATGGCCACTATGTACATGGAGAATGTTGAAGTTGGATCAAAATTGGAGAAACATTATGTTCGTGGGTGATGGCATTGGAAAGACCATAATCACCAGAAACAAAAGTGTTGGTGGAGGATTTATTACCTTATATTCAGTAACTGTTGGTGAGTTTATATTATTTTGTTATCTAGGATCTCGTGCATTTTATTTAGGACTAATACTAAAAAAGAAAAACAATGAAATTATCATATGCCAGTTAGAATATTCATATGCCACTAGCTTATCTTAGTAATTTAATATCCCTTATAAGATCAAGGATTTGAAGATCCATACTATGGAGAGTATACGAACACGGGCCCAAGTCATTGACTACAAATAGGGTCAAGTGGGCAAGTTACCATGTCATCACAAGTGCAACAAATGATTCAAAGTTCCTCACCAATGGCATGCCCTACACATCTAGCCTTTAAGTTTTGCAAAGGTAGACGGTCATCAAGAAACATAAAGTTTGACATATAGAAAGATGATATTTAGATTTTATGCAGTAGATAGAATCCACTAATACAATTAGAAGTAATTAGGAATTTATATAAGATAATTCCATTGTTAGAGATATTTTGTTAATTATGTTACTTATTCGTATTTCTCAAGATTGCACGCATATGGCACCTATATTGCACGTACATCTCCCTTTGATTGTGCAATCCCGATTGAGATATTATCTTAAAATAGTTATATAATAAAGCATATATAAATAAGCGGATGTATCCTTCGATAATATATGTATCGAAATACACAAATTCAATATTCCTATCTTTCGCATTATTGTTCTTAACTTGGTCTCAGAGTTTACTTCCTAGAAAACCCTTTTGTTATCCAAAGTTCATGATCCTTCTCTTTTTGCTTGTTCTACCATCTCAAACCATTTCTAGCTATTCCTTTGGGACATGAAATCATGGCGTCTAAGGCTGATATCTTGGTGGTCCAAGATGGTTTGAGTAACTTATTTGTAAAGCGGCATCGAAGCCATCTGGCATGGCAAGGCATATAATCTATATCAAGGCCACTATGTACATGGAGAATGTTGAAGTTGGATCAAAATTGGAGAAACATTATGTTCATGGGTGATGGCATTGGAAAGACCACAATCACCAAAAATGAAAGTGTCAGTGGAGGATCCATTACCTTCAATTCAGTAACTATTGATGAGTTTATATTATTTTGTTATCTAGGATCTCGTGCATTTTATTCAGGATTAATACTAAAAAGAAAAAAATGAAATTATCATATGCCATTTAGAATATTCATAGGCCACTAGGCTTATCTTAGTAACTTAATATCCCTTATAAGATCATGGATTTGAAGATCCGTACTATGGAGAGTATACGAACACGGGCCCGAGTCATTGACTACAAATAGGGTCAAGTGGGCAAGTTACCATGTCATCACAAGTGCAACAAAGGCTTCAAAGTTCCTCACCAATGGCATGCCCTACACATCTAGCCTTTAAGCTTTGCAAAGGTAGACGGTCATCAAGAAACATAAAGTTTGACATAGAGAAATATGATATTTAGATTTTATGCAGTAAATAGAATCCACTAATATAGTTAGAATTAATTAGGGATTTATATAAGATAATTTCCATTATTAGAGATATTTTGATGATTATGTTAATTATTCGCATCTCTCAAGATTGCACGCATATGGCACGTATATTACATGCATATGGCACGTATATTGCACGTAAATCACCATTTGATTGTGCAATCCTAATTGAGATATTATCTTAAAATATTTATCTAATAAAGCGTATATAAATAGGTGGATGTATTTTTCATTAATATATATATATATATCGAAATACACAAATTCAATATTTCTATCTTTCTTATTATTTTTCTTAACTTGGTCAAACCCTTTTGTTATCCAAAGTTCATGATCCTTCTCTTGTTACCTCTTCTACTATCTCAAACCATTTCTAGCTATTCATTTTGGACGTGAAATCATGGCGTCTAAGGCCGATATCTTGGTGGTCCAAGATGGTTTGAGAATCTAATTTATAAAGCGGCTTCGAAGCAATCGGGCACAGCAAGGCATATAATCTATATCAAGGCCACTATGTACATGGAGAATGTTGAAGTTGGATCAAAATTGGAGAAACATTAGGCTCATGGGTGATGGCATTGGAAAGACCATAATCCCCAAAAACAAAAGTAAAAGTGTTGGTGGAGGATCTATTACCTTCAATTCAGTAGCTGTTGGTGAGTTTATATTATTTTATTATCTAGGATCTCGTGCATTTTATTCAGGACTAATACTAAAAAAGAAAAAAAATGAAATTATCATATGCTAGTTAGAATATTCATAGGCCACTAGGCTTATCTTAGTAGCTTAATATCCCTTATAAGATCATGGATTTGAAGATCCATACTATGGAGAGTATACGAACACGGGCCCAAGTCATTGACTACAAATAGGGTCAAGTAGGCAAGTTACCATGTCATCACAAGTGCAGCAAAGGCTTCAAAGTTCCTCACCAATGGCATATGCCCTACACATCTAGCCTTTAAGCTTTACAAAGGTAGACGGTCATCAAGAAACATAAAGTTTGACATAGAGAAAGATGATATTTAGATTTTATGCAATATATAGAATCTACAAATACAATTAGAACTAATTAGGGATTTATATAAGATAATTTCCATTGTTAGAGATATTTTGATAATTAATTTTAATTATTTATATCTCTCAAGATTGCACGTATATGGCACGTATATTGCATGTACATCTCGCTTTGATTGTGCAATCCCAATTGAGATATTATTCGGCATGGTGGTGCAACGACGGGTTAGAGAGAGAGAGAGAGAGAGAGAGAGAGAGAGAGAGAGAGAGAGAGAGAGAGAGAGTGACAGACTGAGAAGTATCTGCTTGAGCTTTCGGGCCCAACCGGTATTTGACTTTGTTACCCAACACAAAGCCCATTAACTGACCGATCGATCCGGCTTTCTGGGTTTGGGCGGGCAGCCTACGGGCCGAAGCTGTCTAGGCAAACCCACTCGTTTTCACCAAATTTTTTTTTTTTTTACCGGTTCTTTTCTAACTCTCAACTCACTCTTAGACTTTTATCCTACGTCTTTACAAAGCGTGAGAGTCAAAACTCACACTTAAAACTAATCGTCCCCACCTCAACTCTCTTGAGAATGTGAGGATTCAAACCCCCCTCCTCCCCCTTTTTCATGCAGGAAGGATAGCCACTAGAGTAAATCATAATGGTTTTATTCACGAATGTTTGCTTCATGTCCTTTTTTTTTATAAAAAAAGAAAAAAAATTGGCTTAGAAGAAACAATGGAGGATTGGCAAGAAGAGTAGCTGCCTCCCCTCAACATTATCATAATTCATAAATACTCCACACCAAATCATAGAATGGTCGGCAGACCTATTGAGTGCAATGTTTGCTCAACCCCATCGAAGTGTACAAAACCGAAGGATAGACCTCCACAAAAGGTCTCCCGCCATCATGAGATCCCCAAAGTGCTAATAGGTCTCTTGAATTTGAATATTTTACCATCTTAAGCAAAATCCATTCAAGAGTATGTCTTATTAAAACAAACCAGGACATTAATAGTCATTTGCTTCCTCTATTAGGAATCGCATTTTGCACATGTCGCCTATTTAGTAGTTTGCGTGAATTTCCTTGTTGCGGAATATAGTGAAAATTATAATTGTAATTTGTCTTTTAGCATATTATGAATTCCCTAACACCTACTATATATGCACAGGCACTAGGTGATAGAAAGTTGGCCGTACTAATTCCTCGGGAAATTTCAAAGGAAAATCAATGGATTTGGATAAGGGAAATACTTGTGATTGGACTAATTTTCATTAGATAATGTAAATAATAAGGTCCTAAGGGCTTATGATCTCATTCGACGAAGAGGAAGAACCCCACCGAAAATTAAAATGAAAAGTTGCTCGATATAATGAATATAACATGAGGTTTATCCTCTCGATAAATATAATGACACGATTCACTTAGATTAAAAAATTAAAAGATATTTGGCAGAAAAGTTTTCATAATCCCATGGAAACTGTAATGTAAACTCGTATAAATGCATTATTAGAAAAAATTACTATTCTACCACAAGAAACGCAACGAAGGCATTATTCACAAGTGCTTACCACGGTTATATTTGTTCAATTTGTACGACAAGATCTACCTTGGATTGGAGTTCAAAAAATTGAAGAAACCTCTCGTCATTATTAACTGCGAGAGGTTTAGCTATGGAACCTTGAGAGCATAAAAGCTGTTGCCTAAACACATCGTGTTCTTTGCAATCGCAATTGGAAATGGTGGTGTAAACACTCGCAAACCACAACATGAAAAAAGCAAGAAGAAAAGACAAAAGGGGAACTTTCAAGGAAGAAAAAAAAAAAAAAAAGGAACGCGAACGGACTAAAATGAACGGGACGTGCGAAACTTGTGTACGTATCAATCAAGATCCTCGAGGCCGATTGGGCAGAACTTCCCAATTGTTGCTTCCTTAAATTCAACGCTGACCACGCATGTCGGTCTCCCTTTGGATTGCATAAACTAACGACACTTTTCCATAGAGGGATAGCATCATGGCACGTCTCGAAAACGTGGGTGATTGATGGAGGGGCCTCAAGTTGGGCCCCGTGGATCTTGGACCGCAAAAGGAGCGTATAGGACGTCTCGAGGAATCGTTTGCAAGAAGCGGTTCACTTGACATTCAATACATAAAAAATTGGTCGATGTAATCAAGAAGAGTATGGTTGCATATGCTAATTAAGGTAGCTTTATTGAAAACTTTTTGATAAGGAAGACAACAGCCTTAGGTGGTAAAAGAGTTTGCCACGAAGTCACGAAGCAAGTGATAATCATCATCCTTGCCAATAAGATATATAGTAAAACGTAATCAGTCATAAGTTTATTGCCTTCCCACCGGGAGCAATAGTCCATATACTTATTTAGGTTCTCATAGAAAAAGTTCATATGCGAAGTTTATAAAATTTCATATCAAGGATTTTTACTTTTTGACTTGTTAATGACTAATACATGCTTTAATGTATGTAGATGTATTCTATATTTTTGTGCAAAATGTTTTTTTGACCATATTTCATCGGTATTGAACCTAAATCGTGACTCCGTCACTATTCATGGTCTTGAGTTTAGGCTTGATTGAGAGCATTCTAGACATAAAATCCCAAATGCACCATGCCCAAATGGGAGAGTGCATCCTAAAGATCGCCTAGCAAGGTGAGCTAGTTGAGATGCCAAGAAAATTGACCAAGACACCATCTTACCTCCAAAACAAAAGGAAAATCAACATGACAATTTACTATATGACATAGTAGTCAAACGGTAAAGGGGTTACGTTATATTCCATAAGGCCTCGTAATATTATGTTCCAAGGCATGAATTTTTTTGCTAAATCATCTAAAACATCGAGTTTTTAATTGGGGGGATGGGCAAGCACAAAAGGACGATGGATATGCACGTACTGCCATTACAATTTGCGCCTATAATATGATGATGATTAGGATAAGAAAATGGGACACATTTATTCAGACAAATTTTTCATTCGCGATTCTCAAAACTAGCCCGTACGTATTAAACGTCCAAATGGTAGGTTTGTTGCAAATGCAGGC
This sequence comes from Eucalyptus pauciflora, assembly GCA_007663325.1. Classification (NCBI taxonomy): domain Eukaryota; kingdom Viridiplantae; phylum Streptophyta; class Magnoliopsida; order Myrtales; family Myrtaceae; genus Eucalyptus; species Eucalyptus pauciflora. The sequence goes on from VMYD01000056.1 coordinate 3,327,183, forward strand.
TCGAAAGATGATTTCCTTGTGAGTGAACGAAAACAAAATGAAAAGGACAAGATAAAGTCAAAGACAATAAGACCTATCTTGCCCTTCCATCGGTCCCCCTCGAATCCGCTCTTTACCCATCATTTATTTTTGCTTGATTATTTTAGCAAAGAAAAAAAATATTATGACACTAAGTGAATTTTTTTTTTAATAAGTTATGACATTTAAGTGATAAAAAAGAAGAAATTATAATACTCAAGTGAATGCCGTATAAAAATTATAGCACTTATGGTGTTGTTCTCCCGATAAGTATGTATCACTTTGTTTCATGAGAAACGGTTATACCATATTTCTTTTTTCCATTTTTCACCATTTTGTAATGCTTAAAAAAGTTAATTGATGAAAAGTATTTGTATTATTACAAAATTATGGTCAAAATTTTGTAAAATTGATTTATAATTTGAGAAAATAAGAGATAATGTCAAGATGGTCCCTACATTTTGGGGCAATTCCAAATTTGGTCCTTAAATTTGAATTTTATTTGATCCGGTCATTGTACTCTTTCGTGTTGAAGTGACCTAATCCTCCTAATTAATTTGGGACATTGGCATTTGATATCGATCTAATTTAGCCATGAGGCCAATATCTATTGGTATATAAAAGTCCACGCCAACAATAGACTATTTCTCACGTTTCCGTGAAAACTAAAATCATTTTGGAAAATTCACTTCAACCTCTATCGTAGTTATCAACCATTCCAATGTCCATACTCATGTCTCAATACCTTGACTCCAAGACACCTTGATGTTCAAATGTAAGTTCTTAGTGCTAGGATTACGGAATATGCCTCCAAATTGCCTATCTCCCCGATGGTTGGGTTTTGGTAGTTTTTAGTAGTTGATGTTGCACAATTGAGCTAGTGATCTCTCTCTTTATCTCTCCCTCACAGCGAATGTCGCAAGGACCTCCATCGTTGACCAATGCACTATTTTGTCACTCTCACCCCCTCTCTTGTTTAATTTTTAAGTTTTCCGAAGCAGAAATCCAAAAACGTTATTTTATTTTGGAAAAGTGTACTTCTCATTACTTGGGTAATGACTGCGGGTACAAAAAGTTAAAGTAAAAAAAAAAAAAAAGAGCCCATTAGGCTTCAGGGGCTTTGGACAACCAATCAAAGTTCAGATATCTATCGTTGTGGGTTTTAACCAATCAATTTGCAACCTTATTCGCATTCCTGCTGCAACGGGTCAGGAATAAATCATCAAAGCCCTTGAACTTCCTCTTAGTTACACTGATAAGCGCTTCCACATCCCAAGCAAATTGATATGCTTTTGTCACTGCTCGTACCGTAACTAGGGAGTCTACCTCAAGTGAAGACATAGATAGCTTCATGTATCGAGGAAATCTAGGGTTTCCACTACTAGAGCCTCCCACTTCTGCCCGAGCTACTAAAGTTACAAAGATTTCGTGAATATGCGTACCAAAATAGTCCGAAAGTTTTGTCCTTTTACTCTTTTGTATCGAACTAATCTAATCTCCAAATTGATTTGGGATGTTGGCGTCTAATATGAAATCTGGTGTAGCCGCGGGGCCAAAATCCGTTAGCATATTAGAGACTACATCAGCAAGGGACTATTTTTCACAATCCTACCCAACATTAAAAAAATCATTTTGGAAAATTAATATATGTCGTCTACATTTACTTGCTAATCTACCTAAATTTTTTTGGACAAAAATACGCTTAGCTTTCATTAAACATTTGAACATGCCCCCATGAGTTTCCAATCATAACATAACAAAGACCAGAAAAGAAGGGAGGTTTAGAAATCTAATTTGGACTTAAGGAATTCTTACAATGGCCTTTGCCACTCAATCCACGACCCGGTTGGTAATTCTGGGGGAAGGGGCTAAGGATACCCCTTTTGTTAGGCCATCAATTTTCGGTCGTCTTCCACCACTGAGCTCACGATCCACGGGCTTTCTTCTTGGCCCAAAACCCACCCCACGCATGCTTGGCCATCAACTTATCTACCTAATTGACGTGGGATTTGTACGGAAGGACTTTCTAAGACACGCCTCCCGTGTCACGTATTGAAAGAAGCTGCCTCGTCCATCGTCAAACTAACGGGACGTCCCGTTTCCTGGTGGAGCTGGGGACGCACGTTCCACTGGCTTTCTTGAGTTCTTTCTCACCTAACCTTGGACAATCAAATGCGGCATCTATTTTGAACTCGCACATTGTCAATGGATCGGATCATCCAATTCCCATGTAACCTATCATTAAGGATGTGAATGATAATTATTCTAGTCAGAAATTGATTTTTGAAATATAAATAAAATTTTCTATTTCTATTCTTAACTGAGTTTTTAAGTAAAAATACACATTTATGAACGACATAAAATTTCTTTATTTCAGACAGTGGCGGGTGGTGAATGATAGTCGGTGGCGACGACTTGTGATTGGCAGTGGCGGCGAGTGGGCGATGGCGGGGTAGCAAAGATGAGTGATAATAAGAGTTTTTATTCCTCATTTTTGTTCCAAACTTATTTCTGGATTAAAAATTTACTCCAGAAACAAGTTTGGAATAGAAATATAATCGTTGTCATGCGTGCTCTAAGATACTGGAGGAGGATAGGACTAAGCAGACGAAAATTCTTGCTCGGGGAGAACGTCCATGCTATGGTGGCGATTCCATCTGGAAAATAATTGGTTATTCCAATAGCACCTCCTTTTCTGCTGCTCTTAAATGTTCATGTAAATAAAAGTAATTTCTCACCGGTTGAAGAACAAATCGATCAATAGTTTTTATTATAACTGCTTTGCTTAGCGGCCATTTCCTTTAATGGAAGATGAGTTACGCCTTTGATCGAAATAGAATTTGGACTCCTAATTCTTACTTTCGATCTAGTTGTCAAGACAATTAGAAAGACATTACCTTGTTTCAAAGCAGTTTATCTTTACCTTAAAATCAGTGGGCGATGCATATTATAACTCGATTATTTAAATATCAAGTCTTACAGACATTCTAATGCTATTTTGTGCAGGTAAAGATGCTTTTTTCCTCTAGTAAAAAGTAGGCCCACGCGTTTAAAACTTGCACAAAAGGATAAAGTTTAAAACTTGCACAAAAGGATAAAGGAATTGAACGTCCTTCTGGAAAGACAGAACAAATCAAATAATCAAAAGGGGAGTCGAATTGCTGGAGACCCCACAACATATGAGGAAACTGGTCAACAAGTCTTTGCTCGAAGTCTTTGATTTCAACTTGTCGGAAATTCTCTTTGTTTTTTCTTTTTCTGGGTTTCTACTCCTATATGAGATTATTCCTGACGAAGCGATCAAATTAATGTTTACGAAAACGGTATTAGATGCATAACGTGTGTGCTAAAAAAGTCAGATTAACTTCTTAAAATGTAAATTTGTCATTAATCATATTAAGTTTATGTACTCTCAACATGGAATACGTTTTTCCTGTTTTTTGTGCAAATTTTATGACACATAGGCAAAAAGGGAAGTAACAGATGTCGATCAAATAGACAATGTCCTCCCCAGCTTCGCCTTCTTCACTACCAACTAGTTGAGTCGGAGGGTTGTTGTTCATAGATGATTCTTCTCAGTCTGCAACACTGATTGTCATAAGAATTTCAATAGTCACGTTTGCTTTGAATGAACAAGTTGCCGAGTCTTGAAGAAGTTGCTCTATAGATGAACTTGAAGATTTGTTTCATCTCTCGAAAAATTTGTTGGTAATTGGGATCGACAGCAACCATCCCGCTAAATGTAGCATAGATATCCCACTTAATGCAAGAATTCAGCATGATCAAGTTGATTGCTGTTCCAACAATGAGACATCTTAGTAGGAGAATTGCAAGATCAATGAATCATCCCGATAGCTGTGTGTTGTTTGTGAATTTTGTTCGTGATCATTTTCTGCTAGATTTCTGGCACATGTTTTGACAAGACTTGGAAAGTAATATACAGCAACCTACTGCTTGGATTGATGAAGCGGGTAGCTGTCGACATGAATGCTTTGATCTGCTGGAGCTTATGCATGAGAGGCCTCGCGAATCGAAGCTGCACCTGGGGGTTGATGTGAGTAGCATAGATCAATTTAAGCTAAAGGAATGTCGCGGGTAGTCGACCTCCCGACGAGCAAATCCAGAAACCTTGCAATGCACGCATGGTTCAGGAAGTTGGAAGATAACTGTGACAGGAAAAACCAAGTGAAATTGGTAGAAACTGTCGGCGAGAACAAGCGGACGGAGGTAGAAGTCGCCTCTAGGATAAAACTTGATGGTGGAGGCGTGAGCCCTACTGGCATGGACATTCTTAATGTGCACTTGCTGCTCAGGTGAACCAATGCGAGATCGATCAGAGCTTTTCCAAAAGCAAATCAAAATCATTTTTCTAGTTTGTTTTCTTATGTTGGGGATAATTATGTTATTTCTGTCAATTCTCCGTATCATTTTCCAGGAGCAAATAGAAATCATTTCCCTTTGATCGCTCTTGACTTGATTACAATGTCACAAATCTAGAGAAGTAATACAAAAGACATACAGAACTAGGTACATCTAAATACACCGTATTTGAAATCTCGCTACAAATGACATACAGGACAAATTCATACACACAAACGCAGCAGGACTCTAGGCGCTTCAAACATCAAAACTGAACTTCAGAAAATGGCGTGTCGTTGAGTGGCTGTATAAGCTGTAGAAACCGGTCGGAGCCTCGCGCAAGCACACCAGATGATGCCAAAGCAAACACTGCTAAGCACAGATTGATGATCAGCCACATCACTAAAGAAAGGTTCGTCCAGAGAAGTAGCTCAAAGCCAAGAGTCCCAAAACCGATGTACAAGTACCAGTACACCCAATGTGGGCTCTCGGGTCCGGTCACCTCGATCAATGATATCAGATAAATAACTTCGCAGATGATGTACAGTGAACCGAAATGCGTGATTGTCAGCAGCTTCAGTAAGCCAAACGCAATGTGCAACTTCCTGGCAGAGTTAAGCCACCCATGTCGCTGTTGGTGCTGGTGCAGTGGCTGCTGATTGCCGTCTCTGCTCCGGGACAGAAAGAAATCGATCAACCAAAGAAGAAAAATCAAGACCAGACCAGGTGCTCGATCCGCAGTCCCAGCCGCCACAGCAGCTTTAGAAACGAAGTTATCCGTGAGGGAATTAGCATACCTTTCGATTTCGCCTTGAATTGTTATGCCCATATGATCCGCCATGTTGCTCTGCTCCAGCGTTCCGACTCTCTGCTCGAACTCTGCAGGTGTTCCTGCCGTGCTCCACGGCGCTCTATGAACTTCTGTCTCTTGAGTCGCGAATGAGAGGAAGATGACAGAGCGTGCTTATATAGTCTACGTTGGGTAATTTAAAGTTTCTCCGTTCTTTCCCATGGAAAGAAACGGGTCGATCGGCAAATGAAAGGGACGTCCTCGTTCTTTTCAACGTGCAGGGGAGGCGATTGGGATTGTCGGCTTTCTGAAGTTTTCCTTAGAAGGGCCGGTCCATGTAATTTCGCAGAAAAGGGGTCAACCAGATATGTCTTCGGCCGAAACGTCTTTCACTACTGCATATACTCGGAGGAATATAAAGTTCCTTTGGTGCGAAAGTATACAATAAATAAACTAATGATCAATTAAAAAGTTACGGTACTTAAATTATTGATTGAGAAGTTATAAAAACAAAGTGAGCATCTCGGCACGTGTGGTCTTTTTCCAGCCCACTACTACATAGTTTTTGGCATAAGTGTGCCCTCATCAACTACCTTGGCCCAACAAAGCTTAGCGGGAAATTTCAGGACATTCATTGAGATAATTGTCAAAACCCGATACTTTCATCCAAAAGATTGCAAAGATAGAGCACAAGTTAAAGCTTTTAAAGAAATCGGGTCGGACTTGCTTTCTTTAAAAACCTCAAGCCACTGAGTAGTAGACCAATTGGAATATATCGATGGCTCTATACCGTGTGATTCTTCGACGTGGGTCTTCCGTCCTTGATCCTTCTCACACATGCCTCTCAATGAGCGATTTAATATAACTATTTTTAATCAGATTGCGCAATAATTTCGCTGTATCTCAGTGGCCCCATTTTTAAACCTTTAGATGCGCACATTTTGAATGATCTAGACGTTCGGTACTTGGACAATTTTATTTTTTTTTATTTAGATTTTTCTTGCTTTCTTAACTTTAGGAGTCAAATCAGAGTATAGTTCTCTTACGTTCGAAAGAGACAAACCCTTGTCGAGGACCGTGTCTGTTCACATGAGCGCCTCCCACCGTGGAAAGGACGTTCCATTCATCCCAAGTTTTTAAAGTATATTGACAAATTGAGATTTTCGGCCACTTAAATTGATAATTGAAATAATAAATTCAATAATTTAAAAGAAAAAAAAAAGGAAGTTAACGTTACTTAATGTGTGATACTCGATTATTTAAAAACAAACCTAGATTAATTGGTTTTTTATAGGGGAAATTGTTCAGAAAATCATAAGTCCATTACACTTTTATTAATTCAATCTTAAACACTTTTAATTTGCTATTCGAGTCCAACTGGCCAACTTTAACTAGAAAACATTGACGTAAATCCCAACCATTCTATATGGCATGATCGGCGTTAACGTGAGCATGTTTTGATAATATTTTAATTTTTTTCGATTTTTTAATTTTTAATTTCCTTTTGCCCTTTGTTGACGGGACCACGGGCAAGGGCGATCACCACAAAATTTGTTGGTGACCCCTCACTAGCACAAAATAGAACAGGAAAAACAAAATAAAAATAAAATGTTAAAAAGATAAAATAAAATTCAAAAAATATTAAAATATTATTAAAAATGTTTATGTTAGCATCGGTCATCCTATATAGGATGGTAGGTGTCCATGTCAAAGTTGGTTGAATGGACTATTGGCAAAGTGTGCAAATGTTTAAAACTAAGGGTTAATATATGGAAAAACCTAAATTGGTATATTTATGACAAATTTACCAAAAACTAATTTTTTTAGCACAAAAAATCCTAAACTGGTATATTTTTGACAAATCTACCTAAAACTGGTACAATTATGATAAATTTATTCTCTATTAATTCCTGTTAAATTTTACTATCAAATTGTTGAGTTGAATGACACGTGATAGTTAATTGGTGTACTAGTTTAGGATTTTACTCTCTATTTGTCATAGTTGTACCATTTTTTTTAATATTAATTCAATTTAATGTAGGGTATATTTGTCACAAATGTATTAGGTAGATTTTTTTGTAATCAAATAAATTAGTTTGTGGTAAATTTGTTTCAATTGTAACGGTTTGGAGTTTTTTGTGGTCATATTAGGTAAATTACCAGTTTTAGGTTTTTCAGAATATTAACCCTAAGAATAAATTGACAAAATTGGATGGTTTAGGATCAAAATTTGGTAAAAGTGCAATATGTTTATGACTTTTTGAATAATTTCTCTAATTTTTTTGTAACTTTACTAAATAAGGAAGGACTACTTTTTGTTCTAGAATGGCTATGGAAGACCTTTTCTCCATTCTTCACTATTTAGTCTCGCTTAAAGGAGTTAGTTAGTGACAAATATTTTTTTTTATAATAAATACATTTATAATCTAATCTTTGAAAAGTTGATTTCCAATTTGAAAAGAAAAAAGGAGACAATGTCAAAAATGGTCCTTGTACTTTTGGATAATTTCAAATTTAGTCCTTACATCGTAGTTTTGTTCAATCTAATCCTTGCACTCTTTGATGTCAAACTAATCGAATCTTGCTAAACTCATGTCTAGATCTTCGATTAAAAAAAAAAAAAAAAACTCCTCTCTAAATACCATGGCTCCAAGACACCTTGATGTTAATGTGAATTTCCAGCGCCTGGATCTCTCTCTCTCTCTCTCTCTCTCTCAATTAAGTGTACTGAAAGTCATAAAATTTTAAAAAAATTGTAATTAAGTCCTAAAACTTGTCAAATTGATTCGATCAAGTCCTAAAACTTTAGTTGAATTGCACTTTTAAAGAATTTTATAATTCAATTGCATATTTTCGTGACAAGATTTAGAATTTTTAGTGCATTTATTTTTTTATTAAATTCTCCAAATGAGGAGTCTGAAATGTTGAATCCTTGTACTCCTTCGCGTCAAACTAATCTAATCCCCCTAATTGAACCGGGATGTTGGCATCAGAAACACAATCTAGTTTAGTTGCGAGGAAATATTTGTAGTAGGCACATCAGAAGTCATCCTAAAGAGACTGTTTTTCATATCCCCTTGAAACATAAAGATCATTTTTGAAAAAAAAATAAAGTCTCTAGTCTGGATTTATTTATTCATCTAACTAATAAACATGGGATTGTTGAAAAGGAAGTCTCTAAGACACTTCTTCTGTGCCAATATTGAGAGAAGCTGCGGAGTCGAACGCCAAATGAACGGGACGTCCCGTTTCTTGGCTGTTCAAATAGCTTCTTCAGTTCTCTTTTTGACCTACGCGTCTTTATGCCTCATTTATTTTCTTTATTTGCCTTCTTAGATTCTTCAGACACCACTTGCGAAGTGAAAATACTAAAGTCAAATAGGCGTAAAAGTCTTATTTTCCATCAAAAGAGACAAACGAGGACAGCCAGCGGGATAACGAACGGGACGTGCGAAACTTGTGAGGTATCAATCAAGATCCTCGAGGGCGATTGGCGCGGAACTTTCCCATTGCCGCTTCCTAAATTCAACGCTGACCCACACGTGTCGGTCTCACTTTGGATTTGCATAAACTAATGACACTTTTCAAAGAGGCAGACATCATGGTACGTCTCGAAAACGGCTGGTGGATTGATGGAGTGGCCTGAGGTTGGGCCCCGTGGATCTTGGACAGCAAAAGGAGCGTATGGGACGTCTCGAGGAATCGTTTGCAAGAAGCGGTTCACTTGACATTCAATACATGAAAATTTGGTTTATGTGTGGTTGCATATGCTAATCAAGGGTAGCTTTATTGAGAACTTTTGGAATTAGATGATTTGATGAGGAAGATGGCAACCTTAGATAGTACAAGGGTTTGCCCCGGCCTGTAAAATATATAGTGAAACGTGATTAATCATAAGTTTATCGTCTTCCCTCCGTGAGCGACAGTCCATATCCTTATTCAGGTTCTTATAGAAAAAGTTTATATTTGAAGTTTTACAAAATTTCAGATCTGGGATTTTTACCTTTTAACTTATTTATGATTAATTTATGCTTTAATGTATGTAAATGTGTTCTATATTTTAGTGCAAAATGTTTTTGTTTTTCACTATTTTTAATTGGTATTCAATTTAAATCATGGCTCCATCAATATTTATGGTTTTGAGTTCGAACTTTATTGAAAGCATTCCAGAAATAAAATCCTGAATGCACTATGCTTACGTGAGGGAATCTGTCCTCAAGATCACTTAGCAAGGTAAATTAGTTGAGCTACCGTGAAATTTAGCTGAGACACCATCTTACCTCCAAAACAAAAGGAAAAGCGACATGACAATTTACTATATGACGGGGTAGTACAATGGTAAAAGGGGTTACGCTATCTTCCTTGGGGAGTCGTTACGTTATGTCTGAAGGCATGAAATTTTTGCTAAGTCATCTAAAACATCGAGTTTTTAATTGGAGGCATGAGCAAGCACAAAAGGACCGGATATGCACGCACTGCCATTACAAATTGCGACTAAAATACGATGATGAATGGGAGAAGAAAATGGAACAAGTTTACTTGGACAAGTTTTTCATTCGCAGTTCTCAAAATCAACCCGTCTTAATTAAACTCCAAAATGGTAAGTCTGTCTCGAACGTGGGCCCAAAAGATCACCTATTTTTCTTTTTTGGTAAATATAAGGTACAAAACTAACAAAAATAAACATGGAAAGATCACCTTTTGAGTAAACAAATGCGAAATGAAAAGGACAGGATAAAGTCAGAGAAGACCTATCTTGTCTTTCCATTGGTCCCCCCGAATCCTTTTTTTACCCATCGTTTATTTTTGTTTGATTTTTTTTAGCAAAGAAAAAAATGTTATTCAAACACTAAATTTGGAAAATATTTATCCCTCAGCTCCTGAAAAACGAATAGATTAGTCCCTCCATCGTTTCCACCGTTAATATAAAGTGGGCTTGTCATAGAATTTGGTATTTAGCTAGATGCACAAAAATAAAAAAGTCACTAGATGACAATAGCTCTGTTTTCCGAACGACCCAAAAAAGTACACAAACTTTTACTTAATAGACAAAAACAGTAGTGCCTTAAAACTTACATCTGGGCAAGCGAAACGACGACGTCGTTTATTAGTCCTTTGAATCATGGACTTGTCTACCCCAAAATAGAAAGAGTTAGATTTTTCGAACTGATTTTTTTTTGCCCGAATTGAAAAAGAGCATTGTGGATCTATGATGTTGAGCGTCTTCTTCAATTTGCATGGATAGAAAACTGATGGGCGATGTTATCTCCCAGGTAAAACTTTATGATTTCTTTGGGACGTTTAAGAATTCTCCCCTTTCATATTGAAAAAAAATGGGTCGGAGCGTCAAATGAACGGGACGTCACATTGTGCAGGGGAGGTATTTGCCGTTGTCTTTTTGAAGTTCTTTTTCCTTAAGAATTACTTGTCCAATTAATTTCGAAGAAAAAGAGGCTGACTAGATGTCTTATTAAGTGCCATGACTTCTAAAAGAATGTTCGCTTGAGTGTCATGACTTTTAAAAAAAATCGTTCAATTAAGTGTCACTTTGTTACATGAGAACCGCAATGCCAGACTTTTTCCCCATTTTTCACTGTTTTGCATTGCTTTTGAAAAGCTAATTGATGAAAAGTATGTGTATAATCAATAAACTTATCTCAAATATTTGTAAAATTGATTTACAATTTGAGAAAATGAGAGGCAATGTCAAGATGGTCCCTACACTTCGAGACAATTCCAAATTTGGTCCTTATATTTGAATTTTGTTTGATCTGATCCTTGTACTCTTGTGTCGAACTAACCCAATCCTAATCAATTTAGGACATTGGCATTTAATATGTGATCCAGTTTAGCAGTGTGGCAAATATCTATTGGTATATCAGAATCCAAACCAGCAAGACACTGTTTCTCTTGTTTCCCTAAAAAAACTGAATTTATTTAGGAAAGTTCACTTTGACCTGTACCATAATTATTAACCATTCCAATCGTTCATACTCATGTCTCGATACCTTGACTCCAAAACACCCCAATATTCGAATATAAGCTCCTAGTGTCGGAACTCGGGAATCTTCCATCTCCCTGATGGTCAGGTTTTGGTAGTTTTTAGTGTTTGATGTTGCACAATTGAACTTTAGATCTCTCTCTATCTCTCCTTCACGGCAAAGGTCACTAGGACACCCATTGTTGACCAAATGCACCGTCCCTGTCGCTCTCTCCCCCTCTCTTGTTTTATGTTTTTTTTTTTTTTTGAATTTTTACGAAGGAGTCGTCCCGAAAGTTCAGTCCTTGTTTTCTCTTTCTTTTTGGGTAAAGTTATATTTAAATTTTTGTTTTTGGTAAAGAGTCCTTGTTCTCTTTTGTACCTAACTAATCCAATCCAGTGGGATTTGTCCGAAAGGACTTTCCAAGACACGTCTGCCGAGTCACATATTGAAAGAAGCTGCCTCGTCACGTCGACCGTCAAACGAACGGGACGTCCTGTTTCTCGGGGGAGCTGGGGACGCACGTTGCAATGACTTTTTTGAGTTCTCTTTACCCCTTAGCCTTGGACAATCAATGCGGCGATTTATTTTTTGACTCGGACCCATCAACGAATCGGATCGTCCTATTCCCATAGGACCCATCACCGAGACAGGTGAGTTATGCCTTCGATTGAAATAGAAATTTGGGCTCCTCATTCTTACTTTTGATCCACTTGTCGAGACAAATAAAAAGACATTATTACCTTTTTTCAAAGTAGTTTATCTTTACCTTAAAATCACTGGGCTGTACATATTTTACAATGAGGGTGGTGACTCGACTATTAAAAACATCAAGTCTTACAGACATTCTAATGCTATTTTGTGCAAGTAGATATTTCTTTTTTCCTCTAGTAATGTAGGCCCGGGCGTTTAGAACTTGCACAAAAGGGTAAAGGAATTGAACGTTCTTTTGGAAATAAAGAATAAATCAAATAATAAAAAAGGGGAGTCGAATTGCTGGAGACCCCACAGCATGTGAGAAACAGGCCAACAAGTTTCTGCTCAAAATCTCTGATTTCAACTTGAGACTATTACTGACGATGCGATGAAATTGATGTTTACAGAAACGGTATTAGGTTCATAACATGTGTAGTAAACCAGTCCGATTAACTTCCTAAGACGTAAATTTATCATTAATCAGATTAACTTTTAAGTACTCTCAACATGGAATATGTTTTTCCCCCTTTTTTTGTGGAAGTTTTATAATACGAAGGCAAAAAGAGAAGTAAAAGGTGTTGAATTCCATCACGCGATCAACTAGACAATGTCCTTCCCGATTTCGCCTTTCTCACCGCCAACTGGTTGAGTTGCTGGGTTGTTGTTCATCGATGATTCTTCTCGGTTTGCAACATTGATTTTCATAAGAATTTTTTTTTTTAATAATCGCACATGCTTTGAATGAAAGGGGTGCTGTGTCTCGAAGAAGTTGCTTATGGACTAGAAGATTCGTTTCATCCCCTGAAAATCTGTTGGTAAGACATAGCACAGATAACCCACTTGAGGTCATTGCTATTCCAACAACAAGACATCCTAGTAGGAGAAATGCAAAATCAATGAATTGTTCCAATCGCTTTGTGTTGTTCATGAATTTTGGTGGTGATCATTTCTGCTAGATTTCTTGCACATGTTTCGGCTAGACTTGGAAAGTAACATACAGCAAGCAACCTATTGCTTGAATTGATGAAGCTGGTAGCTGCTTTTTTTTCCAGAAAACTTTGCCAAGAATTGCTGTCGACATGAATGTTTTGGCCTGCTGGAGCTTATGCATGAGGAATGCCGTGCGCATCGCGAATCAAAGCTGCGCCTTGAGGTTGATATGAGCGGCATAGATCAATTTAAGCTAAAGGAATGTGGCGGGGAGTCGACCACTCCCGACGAGAATATACAGAAACCTGTCACAAACTGGATGGTTATGGAAGTTGGAAGATAGTTGTAACGGGAAACACCAAGTGAAATTGGTGGAAACTATCAGCGAGAACAAGCAGATGGGGTTGGCCTCCAGGATAAAACTCGATGGTGGGATATTGGATTCTGAAACAGGCGCGAGACCTCCTGGTGTGGACATTCTTAATGTGCATTACTGCTCTGGCGAATCAATGCGAGATCCACTAGAGCTTTTCCAGAAGCAAATCAAAACCATTTCCCTAGGTTGATTTCCTAGAGATAATTAGGATATTTCTGTCAATTCTCCATAACATTTTCCAGAAGCAAATTGAAATCATTTCCCTTTGATCGCTCTTCATTTGATTACACTGTCACAAGTCTAGAGAAGCATTACAAAAGACATACGGAACAAGATACGTCTAAATATACTCTGTATTCGATTACATTGTCACGAGTCTCAGTACAAATGACATACACAACAAATTCATACACACAAATGCAGCAAGATTCTAGGCACTTCAAACATCAAACTGAACTTCCGAAAATGGTGTGTCATCAAATGGCTGAATAAGCTGTAGAAACCGGTCAGAGCCTCGCATGAGCCAACCAGATGATGCCAAAGCAAACACTGCTAAGAACAGATTGATGACCAGCCATGCCACAAGAGAAAGATTCGTCCAGAGAAGCAACTCAAAGCCAAGAGTCCCGAAACCAATGTACAAGTACCAGTACACCTGATTCGGGCTGTCGGGTCCGGTCACCTCAATCAATGATATTAGATAAATGACTTCGCAAATGATGTACAACGAACCGAAATGAGTGATTATCAGCAGCTTCAGTAACCCAAACGCAACGTGGAACTTTCGGGCAGAGTCTAGCCACCCCTGTTGATGCTGGTGTTGTTCTTGTGGCTGCTGGTCATTGTCTCTGCACCGGACAGAAAGAAATCGATCAACCAAAGAAGAATAATCAAGATCGGACCAGCTGCTCGACCCGCCGTCCCAACCGTCACAGCAGTTTTAGAAACGATGTATCCACAAGCAAATTAGCATACCTTTCGATTCCGACTTGAATTGTTACGCCCATATGATCCGCCATGTTCCCTCAGCTCTGGCGTTGCCACTCTCTGCTTGAACTCTGCAGATGTTCGAGCTCTGCTCCGCGGCGCTTGATGAACTTCTGTCTCTTGAGTTGCGAATGAGAGGAAGATGACGGAGCGTGCTTATATAGTCTCCGTTCGGGACTTCAAAATTTATCTTCTCTTTCCTTTTGAAAGAAACGGGCCGATCAGCAAATAAACGGGACGTCCCCGTTTTTTTCAATGTGAAGGGGAGGTACTTGTGGGTGTCGTCTTTCTAAGCTTTATTTGAAAATGGCGGTCCAAATAATTTCGCAGAAAAAGGGGTCACCTGGATATGTCTTCAGCCAAAACATCTTTCAACACTGCGTATCATTGATAAATAGGGAAATTTACTAAAAAAGTCTTAAACCTATTGTAATTATGCAATTCAGTCATAAACTTATTTTTTTTTCGACTAATTGAGTCTTAAACCTTTTACAATTGTACTAGTATAGTCCGTTCGGCCAAAATTGGCCAATCGGCATTAACGTGGCTGGTCGGCACTATTGATAACTTTTTTGATAATATTTTATTTTTTTGAATTATTTTATCTTTTTATCCTTTTTCTTTTTCAATCTCCTCCCTCCTCCTCCTTCATTCTTCCTTTGGCTTTGGCAACTTGCTAGAGGGGAGGGCTAGCCAATCACCAGACTAAGGCGGTCGGGTGAGCTCGCCTCATCGTCACTGGGTGAGGACAAGCTTGCCCAGCCACTAGTGGGGCGAGTCTGGTGAAGGGCTCGCCTTGCCATCACTAGGTCTGAAAAGGCGAGCCCCTGCTTGATGTGAATCGCTGCGGAAGGATCGTTCTACGAAGGCCTAGAGGGTGCGAATTGCAAACCTCGACCTCCAATCAAACCTGTGATTGGCAACCTCGGTATGAACGTGACCTGTTGACGAACACGTGTCAACCAACCAACGTTATAGACGCCACGAGCGAAAGAATTCGCTATCTCGCTCGATAAGTCAAATCGACCGTCACAAGGGAATCTTGATTAGGTCAAGTCCTCAAAAGAACAGTAAAAGAGAATCTCTCAATTATTTCTCAAAGTAAAAATATGTCCCTCTCCAAAGAAATTCAATCAGTCTTATATATAGGCTTTCTAGCCATCACACAAACCCTAAAAGAAACCCTAGAAATATAATGCGTCATATTCTAGAATATTCATAAACAAGAAGATATATATATATATATATATATATATATATTTCTCTCTATAAATATATATCTATATATATTTGACTTGGTCAAATATTTGGTGTCCATATAATCAAATTGCGCCAAGATTTCCAATATTCTTCAAGATTTGATCCAAGGTTATCTCCACGCTGAAGATCACGAACCATGACACCAACAGCTTGCCTAAATTGCTTGGCCCGCGCTCGAGTGATCGAACCAGTAGGAATAGATAATGAGTCCTTAGCACCACCTCCTCGATATGGCTCGATGTCCACATCACTGCTGGATCTAGCGAGGGCTCGCCTTGCCAGTCGACGAGTTTGCTTTGCGGTCGCTGGGCGAGGACAAGCTCACCTAGCCACTAGCAAGGCGAGCCCTCGCTAGATCCAATGGTAGCTCGCCTCACTAGACCAAGTGACAACAAGCCCCCCTTTGCCAGTGGTTGGGCAAGCTCGCCCTTGCTTAACAACGGTGAGGCGAGCCCTCGCTAGATCTGGCCGAGGCTCGCCTCGCCAGACCCAGTGATAGTGACCAGTTAGCCCTCCCCTTTGGTCGATTGCCGGAGCCAAAGGAAGGAGGGAGGAGGAGAGTGAAGGGGAAAAAAAAAAGAAAAAAGAAAGAAAAGATAAAAAATTAATAAAATAATTCAAAAAATTAAAATTTTATCAAAAAAATTAATGTTGGTGCCGATCGGTAACCACGTTAGTGCTGGCTAACTAATTTTGGCCAAATAAATTGAACTAACACAATTGCAAAAGGTTTAAGACTTAATTAGCCAAAAAGAATAAATTTGGGATTGAATTGATATAATTGCAATAAATTTAAAACTTTTCTTATTATTTTCCCTTGAGAAATATATACCTCATTCGGTGCGAAAATATTCAATAAATAAACTAAAGTTTTGACACTCAAATTATCAATATAAGAAGTTATAGAATAGAAGTGAGCGTCGTGTCACAGCACTAAAGGTGTATTCTTCCCGCCAACTACTGCGTACTTTTCGGTAGACGTTAGTAGGAATAACATATGCCCTCATCAATTACCTTGGCCCAACCAAAGTTTAGTGGGAAGTCAGGGCCTTCTATGCCATATTTGTTAAAAACTGATGAACCAGAAACCCAATACCTTCATCCAGAAGATTGCAAAGATAGAGCCCCAACCAGAGCTTTTAAGCAATTCGGGTCGGACTCGCCTTCAATAAAAAAACCTTAAGCCAGCTTCATACCACGTAATTCTTCGACGTGGGTCTTCCTTTCCCCATCCTTTTCACACATGCACCTAAATAAGCGATTTAATACAACTATTTTTTATTGGACTGCGCAATGAATTCCCGGTATCTCAGTGGCCCCATTTTTAAACCGTTCTATGCGCCCCTTCTGAATGATCCAGACGTTCGGTACTTCGACAATTTATTTATTTAGTTCTTTCTTGCTTTCTTAACTTGGAGAATCGATCAGAGTATAAACTATAAAGAGACAAACCTTATCAAGGATCGTGTCTGGTGGCAACGAGCGACCGCCACCGTGGAAAGGAGGTTCCATACGTCCCCAAGTTTTCAAAGTGTATTGACAATTTGAGATTTTCGGCCACTTAAATTGATAATAGAAATGATAAGTTCAATTATCTAAAAGAAAAATAAGGAAGTTAATTACTTAATATGTGATAATTGATTATAAAAAAAAAACTTGTAATAATTAGTTTTTTATAGGCAAAATTATCTAGAAAGTTCTAAATCTATTGTACCTTTGTCGATTTAGTCATATACTTTTAAATTTTATCACTTGACCTCTAAACATTTTTTACTTTTTGAAAATTTTAAGACTTAATTGCACTTTCGTAAATAAATTTAGGACTTTCAGTATACTTATTCTTTTTTTAAATTCTCCAAAGGAGTTTAAAATGCCGAGTCCTTGTACTCTTTCGCATCAAACTAATCTAATCCTCCTCAGTAAGTCGGGATGTTGTTCGACCAAAAAAAAAATCGGGATGTTGGCATCAGATACGCAAATCTGGTTTAGCTGTGGGGGCCAAAACTTGCAGGCACACATTTCTCCATCTGAAGCCACGCTAAAGAGACTGCTTTTCATATTTCCCTCGAAAAATGAAAATCATTTTGGAGAAAATTAAAATCTCTCGCCTCGATTTATTTATTCATTTGAGTAATAAACTTGGGATCGGTAAAAGGGAAGTCTCCAAGACACGTCCGCTGTGTCATGCGTTCCGAGAAGCTGTCCAATCGACCGTGAAATGAACGGGACGTCCGGTTTCTTGGTTACGCAATAACTTTTTTGCGTTCCTTTTCTAGGCCCACGCGTCTTCACCCCTCATTTAAATTCTCTTTTTGCTTCCTTAAACTCTTCGGACACCACTCGCGAAGCGAAATGCAAAGTCAATTTGGCGCAGAGTCGCAGACCCTTTTTCCGTCGAAAGAGACGGAGGACTTCAGGGGAGATGATGTGAACCGCGAAGGAATAAAAACGTAGTGAAGAACGTTGGAAACGTACTGATGTTTGATTGGAGCGCTGATTACTGCCGAGTTGTCATTAAAGTAAGCTTTATGCTTGAATTGAATAAGCAAAAGGACGGGATCTTCAATCTAAAGAAACTCCTCTTCTTCATTCTGTTTTTTTTTTTTGGCCGGGCCGTCAATTTGTGTTAGATTCGTTTATAAATTTGTACGAATTTCTGGGGTTAAAACACAAATTTTTATTTATCGCAATAAACCCACAAAAGAAAAAAACAAAGGTATTAACTCACATAAATGAATGTTAGAAACTTGCAAAATAAGCGAGTTTAATGAATATAAACAGATTTCTATTTTTGGAAGAGATTTATTATCTGAAAAGTTTCGTGGATTTCTGTCATCTACAATAATTTAATAACCAGAAGATATGTCTGCATATTAACTTTATCAAAATTGAAGTTGAACAGTCAATTCACTTACTTTATCCATTGTCCTCTATCTCTGCAGGACCGCGCGTTTAAAACTCGCGCAAAAGGTCAAGGTATGGAACGTCCTTTTGTGCACATATAAAAACTACGCAATTACAAGGCGAGTCAAAGAGCATGTGTCGCTACCAGTCAAATCAAATTCTTGTGGTGTAAATTATGCTACGAAGAAAGCAAGAGTGATTAATAAAAATCTCATATAGATGGAGCACATATGCAAAAGTTGCAAATTTTATGTCTGGATGGAGAACTACCATAGTTCGACCATGCTTTTACATATCATACAAACACAATACATAGGAAAAAGCTTGGACGTACGTTTTACATATCGTACAAACATCTTATCGTACAAAAGCAAAAATAGAAATAAGGGGCATCAAATTCCATATCTTGATCAACTAGACACTGTTCTCTCCAACTATGCCTCCATCACCACCAGCCGATTGAGTTGCACGGTTGTCAGTCATCGGTGATACTTCTTGGTCCTTAACAATAATTTTCAGAAGATTTTGGAGAGCCACTTGTACTTGATTGAACCAGTTTCCGAGTCTTGAAGAAGTTGCTTCGCATATGGACTTCAAGATTTGTTGCATCCCCCGAAAAGTTTGTTGGTATTTGGGATTTACAGCTACTGAAGCAATGAATAAAGCATAGATAACCCACTTGATGTAAGAATTCAATATGATCGAGTCAATAGTTATTCCAACAATGAGACACCCTAGAATGAGAAACATGAAACTAATAATGGTCATTCCACGATTGCTTCGTGTTCGCGGACTGATGCCAAACACCGCAATGAGAGCTATGGAAAAGGCGATGAGAGTTGCTTGCTTGTTCATAAGGAAATCCTTAGCTCCGAAAAGATTAATTGACCATCTAAGGGTGGACATCAAGAAATCTTTCGGTTTTGCAATGATGGCATCTTCTTGTTCTTCCGGTCTATCAAAAAAGAGCAACGAAATCCGAAATCATTAATTTATGGCACAAGTAAATAATACAAGCTTGAAGCAAGGAGCGATCCACCAGAATGCTTAACTCTTGCTTGACAGAGCTTGCTCATCCACAAATGAAACCGTACAATGAGTAAAATTAACTGTGCATATGAAATATGATAGTGAGAATTTCTCCCAGATTCCATTACGACATGTCACGTGCGAATTTAGAATTACAAGCTAGAACTCAGCATTAATGACGTGCAAAGTCCATATAATTAGTGTAAAACGGATCAATCTGCTAAAGTCATAAATGACTCTCGATCGTATGGATGGATTTGCAGAAGTTGTGCAAATGAAAAGTTCCAGTAAACACAGAAAGCCAAGATCAATGAATGCTTGCGATTCAGAGGAGGAACAACTAACAAGGAACAAGGGAAACATGCACAAACTAACCTCGGAGCTTCAGCTGGAGCGAGGTTGCTGTCAGACATTGATCTGCGCTTGCTTTCGAACAAAGAGAGCTGATGTTTTGTTCCTCTGCTCGAGAGGCAAAGAGCTTCCAGGGAATGCAAATCGAGCTAGGCTTGATATCTAGCCAAGAGGGTGTTCTTATAAGCCCTTTTCATTTGATTTTTTTAATCATTTTTGGTTTTTTGTTGTTGACTTCAGGACCAGGTTGGCCAACTTGAGAGTAAGTTCATGTTTGTGCGTTCAAGTTGTGAACACAACATTTCATCGTCACTCCATGCTTTGAAACTTAAGGACGTTTGAAACGTTCTGAAACGTATCAAATCTAATTGAATTTTGCATGTGATTCGATTTTGCATGCACTCTTACCCGAAGAAGAAAGCGACATGTATATTTGGTGGGGAGCCCCTTTGTGGAAAGCGACATGTATATTTAGTGGGGAGCCCTTTTGTGGGATCTCTCTCCCTCTCTCTCTCCTTATTTTTTTATGAAATAAGGATGAATTATACATCAGCTAATTCTTTTAGTGAGATTATCCGATCGGTCAATTCAGATGGTTCGATTAAATACAAATCCAAATTCAGGAGGAAATTTTGACTAGTTCTAGCCAGCTCCACAATTTTATTGACCAGTTTAATCTTAGATTTTTCATATTAATCGACCATAAGAAGGAACTAGAATTGTGATGTTAGATACTCCTTTCATAATCACATTGCACTGATTAGCTACACGTAAGAAAGGATTCAAGACAGGCGTTATGAATGATGTGGGGCTCTTTCTAGATTCTGAAAAGAGGCACAACGGGAAATAAATGTGTTTCATCTTTACATTAATTCGAAACCTGTCTAAAACTTAAAGAGAATGTCCTAAATATACTCCATGTCTTTTCTTAGCGTTTTTCTCTAATTGGAATCCTCTGAAATTAGAAGGAAACCACGTGCAATCATATCAAAATGATCAAATCGCGCCTATTTTCATGGGAAGTTTACCCTGCACAATAAAAAACCTACATTCAAACCTTAACCTAAAACACCCGACCCCTTTGTTAAGTTACATTTGTGAGTTGTCTTAGAAAATCCCACATCGGAGAATTGGTATGGTGTGGAATAGTTAATACATCTTCTTTAGCCCATAACTCATTATCTTAAGTCTTTTAGGGAAGGTAAGTCTGACTCATTAGCCTTGTGCTAAGGCTCCATCTTAGCAATTTTCCCGAGTGAAGGTATCGGATGCGTTACAAGCTCCCAACACTCCCATAGCCAATGCACCCGTGCTTGCGCTATCACGGTTGCCATCTCGTCTTGCCAACCGTTGGCCCTCTATTGCACCTTTTATTGTGAACAAAGATAGAAATGTCCTATCCCAGACCCATCAACACCGAGCATATCTAGGACTAAATTGACAAAATCGAAAAGTTTAAAACTAAATTAACATACCTATAATAGGTTCAAGATTCATTGGTAATTTTCTTCTCGAAAATGATGTAAACCCCTCAAGACCCCAACATGATAAAGCAAGAAGAAGAAGAGGAGGGAACTTTCAAGGAACGGGACAAGACTCAAAAGAACGGGACGTTTCAAACCCGTGAGCGCTGCACATCCGACGTTGAATGTGATACATGAAAGAATGTGGTGGCGTATTAATTAATTCCTTCGTGACGATTGGGGCAGAACTTCCCATTGTTGCCGATGAATCCATCGAGTCAGCACCTGAATTCACACCGAAAACGAAGTAGAGACGAGATCGGCGCCACGAGGGATTCGTCCTAGTACATCCAAAAACGTTGGTGGAGTGGCTTGAGGTGGTCCCTGTGGACCTTGGCAAAGAAACGTATGAGACGTCTCAAGGAATAGTGGCGAAATAGTTCACAAGAAGTGGTTCCCTTAGACGTTCTAAGACTTTCGGTTCTGGTTGATGTACTGAGGAAGATTATGGTTGCATTTACTAATTACACGAGTCGATAAGAAACATGGCGATCTATATCGACTTAGATGGCAAAGCAGTTTGCTCCTCTTCTAAGGTCAATCAAAGAGCCGGGCAGCGAGCAACGGTAACAGCCTCCCTCTTCAAGTTTCTTTCGCAAATATATACACATAAATTATATGTTAATTGCGTTGGGCCTCCAAAAAATGATTTTTTGGGACATTTCATAAGGAAAATGAAGTTCTAATGCTAATGCAAATTCCGAAAAGTTACAAAAATGGGTATAACAAATGAACATGGAGAGAAATAGTAGAAGAAAGAAGGCGAAAGAAAAGCCAATGGGATCAAGTAAAATGTTCAGTGAATGGTATTTTTGTGGGTAAATGACATACACTGTAAATCGACATCGATACACCTCACACAGATTACTGTTACAAGTAAAGGAAAATTCGTATTTGAATCAGAACCATTACAAATGACACACACAACAGAAGATTCATACACGCAAATACAGCAGGACCGTAGGCGCTTCAAACATCGAACTGAACTTCCGAAAATGGCGCGTCATCAAGCGGCTGAATAAGCCGTAGAAGCTGGTCGGAGCCTCGCGCAAGCAGACCGGATGATTCCAAAGCATACACTAATAGGCACATATTGATGACCAGCCACGCTTCCAGAGGGAGGTTCATCCACAGAAGCAGCTCGAAGCCAAGAATTCCCGAACCGACGTACAAGTACCAGTACACCCAGTGCGGGCACGCAGATCTCATCATCGCGATCAGTAATATTAGATTAATCACTTCGCAGATGATGTATGGAGAATGGGAACCCGGGAGTATCAGCAGCTTCAGTAAACCGAACAAGACGTGGAGCTTTCTGGCCCAGTCGAGCCAACCCTGTTGCTGCTGGTGTGGGTGCTGTGGCTGCTGAACCTCGTCCCTGCATCGGATCAGAAAGAACTCGATGAGAAGGCAAAAGAAAAATAAAGAGCGGACCAGTTGCTCGACCCGCTGTCCCGACAGCGACTGCAGTTTCCGAGACAACGTATTCGCGAGTGAGTTGCCGTACCTTTCGGCTCCGAAGTCAATCGTTATGCTCATGTGATCCGCCATGCGTCCTCAGCTTTAGCGCCGCGACTCTCTGCCTGAACTCTGCAGATGTCGAAGCTCAGCTCGGTGGCGCTCGATGAACTGTGTTTCTAAACGTTTTGAATGCGGATGAGGAAGAAAATGGAGATGAGCAGGTGCTATATATACAAGTTTCTTTAATATTAAAAAATTCCCTGCTCTTTTCATATTGATAAAAAAAACTCCATCGCCAAGTGAACGGGACGTCTCGTTCTTCTGCAAGTAATTTCGCAGCAAAAGGGTCAGCCCGATTCGGGGTCGGCCCCACATCGTATACAGAAATTTATACAGTACCTTTGGTGAGAAAGGAATCCATCGATAAATAAGCTAAGCTAGCAATCCATTAAAAAGTTACGTCGCTCTAGTCATCGGGTTGAGAAGTCGTGACACCATAGTGAGCATCATACCAAAATCAGAATACTTGTGGTGTCTTTCTCCTGGCCAACTGCTTTGCATTGAACGTGCACCTCAACATTAATCCAAAGTATATTTCCGCACGAACGTTGTCTTAACTCGAATCTACATCTAAGCCTAAAAGAGTTTTGCTGAATTCCGGCAGGAGTAACATTTGCCCATCCGAACCCCTTGTCAATTGCCTCGATCCGACGGAGCTCAGCGGGAAGTTAGGGACATCACCGGTCCCCTTGATTCAGGAGCTACATCCAAAATTCGTTCCTTGAGATAATTGTCGGAAGCCAATACGCATTGAGAGAGGCTACCAATCAATCATGGATTTTCATACCACTTGTTGGAATAGAACGGTGAAAACTCGATACCTCCACCAAGGATCGAAAAAGGTAGAGCTTAGGTACAAGCCGTTCGACATATCTAATCGGCCTCGCCTGCACTAAAAAGGCTTAAGCCAATAATTTCGCTGCATCTCGATGGCCCCACTTTTACACGTTTACATGCCTCTGCAGAGTGATCTAGACGTTTGGTACTTGGCCCATTATTTATTTGACTTCTTTCTTGCTTTCTTAAATTTGAGGGTTTAAAACCGAAGCCATTCGGAGGAAAATTCTCTCCCCATCCAGGACGTTTCATACGTCCGAAGTTTTCAAGTATTATTGACAATTTGAGAATTTCGTCCACTTTAATTGATAAATGAATGGCATTTTCGATTATTTATATTAAAATAAGGAAGTTCACGTCACTTAACAAGTAATAACTAGTTATCAAAAAAACAAAATAATAATTGTTTTTTGTGAATGTGAGTGTCGTATCCCAAGAGCATATAAGAGTTTTTCATCCTATTCCTAATTGAACTATTACTTTTATTTTTTACTATTTGGTATAGATTTAAAAAGTTAATTCGACTAAAAATATTTTCATAAGCAACAGAAATTCATACTCAACCCTTTGTAAAATTGATTTGCAATTTGGAAAAATTAGAGGCGATGTCAAAACGGTTGCTTATACTTTTGGATAATTCAACTATGGTCTTTGAATTTTAATTTTGTTCCATCCGGTCCCTATACCCTTTCATGTCGATCCCATATAATCCTCTTAAGTAAGTCGGAATGTTGGCATCCGATATGCAATCTAGTTTGGCCATAATTTCCTTAATTTTAGGAAAATTAATTATCGCTAGTCTGCTTTTATTTATTAATTTAACTAATTGAAGTGGGATTGCAAAAAGAGAACTTTCTAACACGCCTGCGGCGTCACGCATTGAAAGAAGCTGCGTTGTGAACCGCCAGATAAACGGAACGTTCTGGTTCTTGGGTTATGCCTGGGGATGAATATTGCAATGAACTGCGAGGGAATATACAAACACTTTTTAGAACGTTGCAAACGTCCTTTTGTTTACCGAGTGCTAATTACTTGGTGGTATTTAAATTTCACTAGCAAAAAAAAAACCCTTTTAAGTTACCTAGTATCAGGCCGACTAGTTATTTCGACTCTGGTTTCTAAAACTTTAGATTTTGTTTTTCTAACCTCAACCGTTCAATGGGCATTATTCACTCTGATCTTGCGCAATATAAAGAGCATCCATCAAGAATCAGATCGTCCGGTTCCCATATAACCTAGTATTAAGATACAAGAAGAGGATGGGGCTATGCAGGCAAAAATTCTTGCTCAGAAGAACGTCCATGTTGTGGCAATTCCACCCAGAAGGTAACGAGTTATTCTTACAAACACCGTTCTTCTATTGCTCATACATGAATGAATGAACAAGCGATTCCAAATGGTTAGAAGAAAATTTTGGTTGGTAGATTTCACATAATTGCTATGCATGGTGGCCATATCCTTAATAACTCCAAGTCCCCTTCGATGCTATTCTCCCTTATGCCTACCCACCGGCTTAATTCAGTAATTGATTCCTTAATCATACTTTGCCTTCGGCATTGTAGCGCCACCACCACCTCAAGCGGAAGTGGCTCGAGCTTTCTTCGTGTTAAGGGACTCTCTTGGCGACAGCGGGAATGGCCACCACCGTGCGAATTGACTCCCTACGGTATGACATCGGTTATCTGACTCACCGGCCGACCGGCCGACCGGCCGCTTCTCCAACGGCCTGAACTTACCTGACATTATCGGTATGTCAATTTCCTCTATTCTGTAATTATTACTTCATGCTCCCAGATTCGTGTAGTGTATTTTTTTGCCTCTTCTTTTTCTGGAGCAAACGATATGCATGCTTTAACTATATATTTAACATCAACATTTACCGAAAGAAGAATTATATGCCACAAATGAAATATGGGGCTTCGAAATCATTGAGTCATGCGTATTTTACAACGAGGGTGGTAACTCGATTATCGAAATATCAAGTCTTGCGGACGATTTCAGATAAATCTAATGCTATCTGTGCAAGTGGAGATGCTTTTTTCTTCTAGTACTCCAGGTCCACGCGTTTAAAACTCGCACAAAACGGCAAAGGTATGAAACGTTCTTTTGGGAAAAAAAAATAGATTTACATAATTAAAAGGCGAGTCAAAATGCTCGAGACCCAACGCCACGTAAGAACCAGGTCAACGAGTGTTTTCTCGAACCTCCGACCGCACTGTCAACATGAAATATTTCTGCTGAGACTAGGTTTTGCGAACGTGTTCTTTTTCTAATATTGGACTTCTTCACCTAGAAGAATGGATAAAGAATGAAAAAAACGTATTGTACTCCCAGTTTCTTTGTGCGAGTTTTAAACGCCTGGCCTACCAAGGATAAAGTAAATCACAAATAAAATGAGCATAAGAAATCTCATACAGAGGAGATTGCATTGATTCATACTATAGGCGGGACAAAAAGAAAGGGATAGCACAGGGGGAAAAATTAATTGGAACATATATTTTCATTGTCAATCACTGATAAATATGCGAAGTTGCAAATTCAATGCATCGATGAACAACTATTACAATCTAAACACGCTACATATTTTACAAACGGATAATACAGAGGAGAAAACTTGAACCTCCATTTTACATATTGCACAAACATCTTACAATACAAAGACGGAAAGAGAGATAGAGATGTTGAATTTTGGTCATGAGATCAACTAAACATTGTCCACCCTATTGTTTATCGATGGTTCTTCTTGGCTTGCGACAATGACGTTCAAAAGATTTTGGATGATCGGTTGTGATTGAATGAAGCTTGTGAGTCTCGAAGAAGTTCCTTCACACATGGACTTGAAGATTTGTTTCATCTCCCCAAAAACTTGTTGGTAATCGGGATTTATAGCCACCATAGCAAGGAACATAACGTAGATAGCCCACTTGATGTAAGAATTCTGTACAATCGAGTTGATTGCTATCCCGACAACAAGACATCCTTGTAGGAGAAACGCCAACTTGATGAATTTTGTTTTGTGATTGCTTCGTGTTGTTCGCATATTGATGGCAAAGAGTATGATGAGAGTTACGGCTATAACTATGAAGGCCGCTTGCATATTTGTAAGCCAATCCTTAGCTCCAAAAAGAGCAAATGACCATGTCAGCGAGGCTATCAAGAATTCTTTGCATTTTTCAATCATGGCATCTCGTTGATCTTCAAGTCTACCCAAAAGAACGATGAAATCAGAAATTATTAGGTTTTTTTTGGTCGGAAAAGGAGATAACTTCATTAAGTAGGAAGGAAAGAACAACCCTTAACAAGGGCATCTGTACAAAGCAAGTCCAGCATAATTGTAGGAGGTGAATGGACCCAGTTTGGAGAAAGTTGGCCTCTTCCATGGGCTTTCGCGGCCCAGTCGGCTAGGGCATTCGCAGACCTTGGACAGTGTCTGACGAGGAGAGAAGGGAACGAGGGCTTCAACGCTGCACAGTGAGCAAGCAAGGTGCGGCAATTCCACGGCGGCGAGCGACTTTGGTTGTAACACTCCACAAGGATGAGGCTGTCGGACTCGATCACCAGGGGTGTGATATTCTGGCCTGTAACAAGAAGGTGCTGAAGAGTACACAAGAGGGCTTGCGCTTCCGTCTCCATTGCAGAAGAGGCAATAACGGTTTGGGTGAAACCCCTTAGTAATCTGCCTGTGTGATCACGAGCGATGCTGGCGATCGAGCCATTGCGGTCGGGGTCAACAAAAGAACCGTCTATATTCACCTTGATCGTGCCAGGAACTGGGGGTTGCCATATACTATTAGGGTTAAGGTAAGTGCTCTGTTTAGCTGGGTGTTTTTGCTGTACTGTGATATGCAACCGTGTCTGAATTAGTGCGGTTTCCACTAGGCGATCCGGATGGGAGCGGTGATTGCGGAAGACCAGTTGATTCCGAGCTTTCCATATCTGCCATAAGAGATTGGCGATGACTGCAAACTCCGGTAAATTGCTCCGAGCCTTGATTATATCTGTTAGCCAGGCATCAATTCTGTGAGTGCGGAATCTGGAAATATTGATCTGTATCTGGGGGTGACGCCAAATATAAGAAACCCAGGGGCAGAATAGAAACAAGTGTTCTGGGGTTTCAGGGGTAGACGAGGAGCAGAGTAGGCAGATAGGATCTGGGGTAATTTTACGCCTATAGAGATTGTCTTTCGTAGGTAACGCATTATGAGACAGAGACCAAAGAAAGATTCGTAATTTGGGGGCAACTTGAGCTTTCCAGACCTGCTGCCATAGCTTGCTGGAGATTTGATGAGAAGAAGAGGCGCCGGAATGCACACTCGAATTGACCTGATTAGCTGCTAGTTGACGAATGAATTGATAACAGCTTCTAACAGTATAACGGCCATCCTGAGAACCTGTCCAGAGAAGTTGATCTTCGGTAGATGCAGGGCATAGGTTGATAGAAAGGGTTTCTGATACCACTTCTGGTGGGAAATATTTAGTGAGAAGGGCAACATTCCACCGATTTTGCTGAGGTATAATAAAATCTGCGAGTAATGTCGGTTCGCCCCTGGCTGCTGGACCTCCTAAGATGCCCCTAGACAACCACTTATCTTCTCTGGCATTAATAGTTTTACCATCTCCAACAGACCATCGTAGCTGCGGTAGGATCGAGTCTCTGCCACATAGAAGACTCTGCCATCCCCAAGAGGGTCTAGACCCCTTCTTGGCATTCCAGAAGTTTGTACAAGGGAAGTATAAACCCTTAAATACTCTACACCATAGAGAGGAAGAATTGTTGAATAGACGCCAAGCTTGCTTCCCCAATAAGGCCTTATTAAAGGAAATGAGATCTCGAAATCCTAGGCCACCAACAGCTTTGCTAGTTTTAAGAGTTTCCCAGTTTTTCCAGTGAATCCCCGATTTGTTAGTATTGGTTTGCCACCAGAACCGTGCTATTTTTTGTTCCACAGACTTACAGATAGAAACGGGAACTCTGAAAATAGTCATGGCATACTGAGGTAAAGCCTGGACTACCGCTTTAAGAAGAATCTCTTTCCCCCCCTTCGAGATGATATTAGCTTTCCAGCTCTCCACTTTAGCGTTGACCCTGCCTAAGATCTAAGAGAACATGTCTCGTTTGGACGAACCCCAATCTGATGGAATGCCTAGATATTTACCCGTCTTTTGTAGCAACGGTACCCTTAGTTCCTGTGCCAAGTTAACCTTGAGAGACTGAGGGCAGAATCTGCTTAAGAACAACCCAGATTTATTTCTGTTTATGCTTTGACCAGTGGCTAGGCAATACTGATTCAGTAGGTCTGCTAAGTTTTGACATTCAATGGCAGTTCCATCAAGGAAGAACAGCGCATCATCAGCAAAGAAAAGGTGGGATAAAGTGGGACACCACCGATTGAGTTTGATGCCTTTGATGTTACCCATGTCAACAGCTTGTTTAATGAGAGTGGACAGCAATTCGGCCAATAATATAAACAAGTAAGGGGAGAGAGGGTCACCTTGTCTGAGTCCCCGGGATGGTCGAAAGTAAGTTAGAGGTTCGCCATTGAGTTTCACACTGAGCGAGGTAGTAGTAACACACTGCATTAGCCACATTACCCACCTATCATGGAAGCCCATTCGTCTTAGATAATCCCCCAAAAAGTCCCACTCCACCCTATCATAGGCTTTTTGCATGTCCAATTTCAATACCGCCTGGAATTTTTTCGTTCTCTTCCTAATCTTTAACTGATGAAGAACCTCTTGGACGACTAGGATATTGTCTTGTATCTGACGGCCAGAAACAAAAGCACTCTGTTCTTTGGAGATCAGATCTGGTAGCCAGACCTTTAAGCGGTTGGCAAGAACCTTGGAAATAACCTTGTATATGAAATTACAGAGACTGATTGGGCGGAATTGGTCTAGACTCTCAGGATTCGGTACTTTGGGTATCAATGTAATGGCTGTTCTGTTAACCTCTGTCGGCATAACCCCCGTAGCGAAGAAATTCTGGACAAAGTTGAAAACATCATCCCTGAGGATATCCCAATGATGCTGGTAGAACAAGCCGTTTAAACCATCCGGTCCGGGAGCACTGGTAGCTCCTAATTGAAAAGTGGCAGTCTTAACTTCTTCCCTTGTAACCTCAGCAATGAGCTGTGTATTCATTGTTTGTGACACCACTTGTGGACATTGCCGTAAGATAGGTTCATAATTGCGTCGACCTACTGAATTATACAAATTCTGAAAGAACGTCAGAGTTAATTGCTTCACCTGATCAGGCTGTTGTATCCACTCCCCATCTGCATTTTTTAAAATACTAATTCGATTTCTCTTCCGACGTTGTATTGCGGTTGCATGAAAAAATTTTGAATTACGATCACCCCATCTCAGCCAATTAAGCCGAGAGCGCATAGCCCAGTGTTGTTCTTCTTGCGACCATAGATGTTGAAGCTCCTGCTGTAAATAACTAATCTGGTCTTTGTCATGATTACACACAAGTTGGTTGATGTGACTTTGCAGCTGCTGTTGCAAAAGATGGAGGCGATGATGGTCCCGATTAAACTTAGTGCTGCTCCACCTAGCGAGTGCCTTGGATGTCGCTGTGATCTTCTGTGAGATGAGGGAGTTGGTGGGCGAGGCAGCTTGCCAGGAGTCGACAATCACCTTACGACAGTCCTTGTCCTGCAGCCAATAGGACTCAAAGGTAAACGTCTTTCTTCTTTTCACAGGAGTGGATGTCGTAGTTAGCAATAACGGACTATGATCCGAGCCTATAGGTGGGAAGGCAACAACCTCAGCTTCTGGATAAGTGAACCGCCAGTTAGTAGTGCAGACCGCCCTGTCTAATCGCTCTTTAATGACTTCATCGCCGCCTCTATTATTAATCCATGTATAGGCACAACCCTTTGTGTCAAGATCCATAAAAGCACAATCATGTAGCAGATTCCTAAAAGAGTGTAGTCTGAAATTCTGAACAGGTCGTTTCCCAGTCTTCTCCCAATGATTTAATACTTCATTGAAATCGCCGATACACACCCAGGGAAGAGTATTTAAGTTGCTCAGTCGCCTTAAGTCTGCCCAGAAAAGTTGTCTTTGAGCATACACTGCCGGGGCGTGTAAACAAGTAAGATGCATAATATTAGCTGTCCCCTCTTCAGAACAGAGTGTGTCAATAAAGTGAGGGTTAGAGTCAGCAACTGTGATAGAGACTGAATTATTCCAAAACATCACCAGCCCTCCTGCCAAACCATTGGGGTTCACCACAAAACGGTTGTCGAAATGTAGCTGTCGTTGGACTCGTTGAACAAGTGAGTCCGTGTTCCTGGTTTCCATCAAAAATACTACTTCAGGTCGATGTTGAGCCACTAAGGCTCTTAGAGCTTGGACTGTCAGGGCCGAACCCAATCCCTGACAGTTCCAACTTAGGAGTTTCATTTTTCCTTCGGTGGCTTCTTTGGGCAAGCCACCTCAACCCAATCAGTGACCATTTTGGCCTCGAAAATTGGAGCTTCCAAGAGGGTATTGTCATCTAAGGAGTCTGGTAGAGTTGTGCGTGTCTCATAGGGTGCATATCTCTTCAATTTCTTCACTGGGGCCAGCTTAGTTTGTGCTCTGGGTTTTTTTAAGTTCTTTGAAGATGAGGCTTCCTCTGTAACAGTTGAGAGGTTTGGTTTGGTAGGGATGACAGGAAGGATAGGGGCCCTGAGGTGGGCCTGAAGCATCTCTCGGGGGAGTTCAGATGAGGAATTAACCAGGGAAATAGCTGGGTTATGGATAACTGAAAGGTCAGGCATTTTTTGAGGATTTGGATCATGCTGAACTCCTGGCAGTAGGAGCATTCCTGGTGGAGGGGTATCAGGTACAGTTTCTTCAACTTCTAGTGGATTAGGTTGTGGCTCGTAGAAGGTTTGCCAAAAAGGGCTATTTTCTTTAACCTCAGCCTTCAACCATTGGCCAAAATACATGTTATCTCTACTGTCAAAAGTTTCCTTCTCATACGGAATGTCGGGACAGTAAGTAGCATAATGTCCAATGACACCACAAGAGTAACAGTAAAAGGGGAGACGCTCATAACGGAAGTCCAACCACAGGGTTTTACCGGCCACACAAAGCAGCTTGCCCGGCTGTAAGGGCTTAGAAAGATTCATGTCGACCCGAACTCGCCCGACCTTAAAGAGTGAACCCTCTCTCGCTGTAAACTTGACCTCCATAACCGTGCCTAACTCCCTGACTACTTTACTAAGTACCTGTTCTGTACAGCGCTCTAACGGCAGCCCATGAACTTGGACCCAAAAAGCACACGTGCTGAAATCATAACAGTGGAGAGGTGTGTTGAGGGCCCAGGGTTTTAGGATGACCAAATTACTCGAGAATAGCCAAGGACCAGATTGAAGGACTCGTTCCTTTTCACTTTCCGAACTAAATTTAAAGACAAAAATACCTCCTTCTCGCTGGGAGACATCAACGTGGTCGATTCGCCAGGCTCGTTTCATAGTGTTCTGAAAGGCGGTGAGATTGATAGAAGGATTGCCAAGAATTGTGCCCACCAGAGTTAATTGACACTCCATTATCTTTTCTACAGGGGGAGCGTCATCCCATACTTCAATTTCCTTTGCAGACCACAAACGGCCCAAGCGACGACAAAGGGCGGCGAGACGATCCTGCTCATCCGGATTCGTATCAGCCATATAGAAGGTAGAGAAGACGGCTAAAGGTAAAAGACGAGCTCAATGGAGGTGAATCGGCAACATGCAAGGGCATTGAGAAAATTGAGCGGACCAGTAGCAAGAAGAGGGAAGAGAACAAAACGCCGAAAGGCAATTAGGGATCACTGGGAAAGATATAATCTAAGAAGGGGGAAAGGAAACGTGGTGTTGCATCGCCAAGTAATCCATGGATAGGGATTCTGAGCGAAGATGAAAGGAGGTTCTGGTAATTAGGGTTTAGGTAGAAGAAAAGAACTACCATACGGTAGAGGAGACTCTACATTGTCGAGAGGATTCTTTCGATGAAAGCCTAAATGAAGTCCAGACATTATTAGTCTTTTCTAGCAAGCGAGGTACGTGAGCTTTGAATTTTTTCGCTTCTCATGGACAGCGCAGCCTCCGCTCCCCAGAAATTATTAGGTTATGGCGCAGGTAAGTATAACAAGTTCATAGCAACAGCGGTTCATCGATATGCTTATAAACTGCTCGACGGCAAACTAAAATTCAGCTTTGATGACATGCACAGACCATATGATTAGCCTAAAAACACACTAATTATATTAAGTAATAAATGACTCCGATTGGATAGATTTTGCGAAAGCCCTATAAATAAAAGTTTTGGCAAACGGAGAGAGCTGAGTGCACTGGATGCTCGCGACTCAAAAGGAGGGTATCGTTCATAAGGAACGAGGTTAACATGTGCAAACAACGAAAGAGAAATGTTGCAGAACTAACCTCGGAGCTTCAGTTGGTGGAGCGTTGTTGTCGGCCATTGATCTACTGCACCAGCTTTCTGAGAAAGAGAGATGATGCGTGTTTCACCTCTGCGCGAGAGGCAAATGATTTCGCAGTGAAGAACGCAGATTGCGTTGGGCTTGTCCATCGATGGAAGGTTTTTATAAGCAAAGTTGCATTATTCTTTTTCATTTTATTTTTATTGTTCACCTATGGGGCATATGTGCATCGCTGCAGAAGCTTCTTTGTCGTGTGAAAGCTTGCGGAAACAACATTTCGCTCGTCTGCTCGATATTTGAATCTTTGGGGAGCGTTTACAACGTTCTGCGACGTTTTTTTGGTCGAAGTTCTGGGACGTATTCATTCAATGATTTTGCACGCACCCTCACCCAAAAAAAAGAAAGCCAAAAGACAATATTTAAGGTGGGGCCCTCATGTGGGATCTCCTCTCTTGTGTCTTAAGTAATGTCTCCTCCTCATTTTACATTTATTAAGGAAGAAAAATACCTCATCTGATTGTTTTACTAAGCGTACTCGACGGGTCGATTTAGATGGTTCAGTTAGATACAAATCCAACTTCGGTAGGGGATTTTGTTTCACTCTAGCCAGCTCAACAATCTTATTGCTCAATTTAGTCTCCGATTAATTAAAAAATTTCTAAATTGGTGGACCAAACTAGATTTGGGAAGTTAGAACTTTGTGATAGGACTTTCAGAGATCGTGTTGGATTAAAGTTGAACTCGAGATCTCATCCTATTTGAAAAATCTCTGTTAATTTACCGTTCATATGAGGAAATTGCACTACACTTGCATTTCTATAGTGTTCATCAGATTAAATGGACCAGTTGAACCAATCGAGAGTCTCATTTGATGGATAACGATCGCATTTCTATATTAATGATGTTATCCTCATCAACTCAATGCACACTTTATTGGGACACCAAATTGAAGGGAACGAAAGTATCTCTAGACCTAACAGAGCTAGCCTAGATCGAGGGGGTTGTGGGATCCAGATGTCTCCTTGGTGTCGCACGACCGTACATCAGAACTAGCCATGGCTGGGGTCGCATGATTGAAGCGAGTGACGATGACTAGGGTTGTCCTATCCTGACTATCGACGGACTAAGGTTGGGCAACCTCGGCTTGTCATCACCCGACACCGATGACAGTCCACGATGCCTCGGCAGCCCTTCTCAGCATGTTGGACGGCATGACCGTCATCCCCTATGGCCGCCTCTTTTTTCGGTCTTTTTCTCTCACTTGGAAATTACACATAAACACCAACTTGTCCGGTAAAGACCAATGAAGCGCTGCCCCATTCGTCGTCCACATCAACATTTCCATTTCTATTTTAGCGGAATGATCGTTCAGAAGGAAAAACACGTATGCTTTAAGTACCCAATTGGCCCAAAAAATAGTACATGGACCTCATTAAATAATTGGGACAAGTTTAGGGACCTACTCGATGCCTTAATCACTTATTTAATTAAGTTTTTTCCTTTCTTAAACTCTTGAGACTTCACTACCAAAACGACATACAAAATGTCAATTGGCGTGGAAATCCCATCTCCATAGAGACAAAAGACTGCGACTGAGATAATGTATACTAGGAAGGACACTTCAATAACGTGGTCAAGAACGTTGGAAACGTTCTTTTGACTATCGGAGGGTCAATTACTGGCTATACGTTCTTTTCCTGCTACAAAAAGAAGAAAAAAAAAACGCCTTGTCATCAAAACGTCCTAATTTATGCAATAGACAAATTAGTTTAAAGAAATGAAATCTTCTTCATATCCATGTTTCTTCCTGCTGGGGATCTTTATTCCAATGCCCACGACCGCTGGGCCTTAAAAATGCATTTATAATATTTTTACGACATATATAAATATAGGAAATATAAAAAAAGCTGACATCTAATCATAGATTGACATGTAGTAAGCTTCTGAAGAGCCGTGATGGCTTATTGTGACCGCTTTAGTATAGTTAGGACTACAGAAGTGTTGAATCACTTCAATAATTCCCTAATAATGGATTCAAAATGAACCTGAAAGTTTAAATCTATTGACATATTTAGTGGCACGTCATTTCACTATAAACTTTAACTTATTGAGTATTGGGCGAACTAAATACATCAGCTGTGGTTTCTAACCTTATAACTTGTTTCCTAAACTTTAACGTATTTTCAAGCCACAAAGTACATCTTCGACACATTGGTGACTCTCGGTTGTCGTAGAAATCTCAAGATTTCAAATACGGACACAGGGTACCCAAACGACAGAAGAATCGGTCTAGTGCCGATCGACAAGAACTGTGCAATTAAGTGGAATCACCCACACTTAATCACATACCTTAGTCGAGTCGACCTATCTCCGATTTTTAATCGATCTTACTATGTCGTAATGATCTCTTGCAGATTTGCACGGTCGAGCAGTCGTTTCCTAATTGAATTCTCAAGTCTGATGCGTTAGAATTGCGTTAGAATTCCTTAACGGCTTCACCTGATAGACTACTTATCCCATGAATGATCAATTCAGGGAAAAGAACTATAAGCACGTCGATGAAATGCCCAATTATATTGATTGAAATTAGAACCTGAAATTTAGGATGTCACACAAGATACACATGCTTTGGTGGACGTGCGTTCAAACAATTGAGAAAGGAAGTACCTCGATCGGATATTTAGGATATAGACTTGTGCTTCATTGTCAAACCCAGCAATGTTAAATTAAAAAAAGTTCCATCGTTGTCCAGACTGATTGGCCAAGCTATAGCTTGGGGCTTAATTAAAGTCAAAAGCGCGTAGCAAACGTTCTAAGACGTTTCTAAAGAATATTAATGTCCTAAAGATGGCCAAACTGCCACAACCGCCATTGTCCTTAGATTTGAGCCTAGAGGTGGCTATGTTATATGGCCGATACTAATTAGACTGCCACAACAACAATATTCGGCCTAAATTACCCCGGATGGATTGCATAAGAAAATCATCAAAAGGTTTAGAACTTCATCTATCAAATTGAAAGGAGTTTTGTGCGATAGAACCACGTCATGTCTTCCTCAACATGAGCTACAACAATATCTGCATTTTCTTTTTCGACGAGATGTTATGAAAATGACTTGTAAATCTCTTTTGAGCTTATGTCTTGTTGAGATATCACAAGAGAAGAATGGTAAAAATTGTCCCATCCAAATTACTAAAATCAGTTAATCAACGAGTTTTGGACAGGTCTTCCAACCTCTACATGAATTTCACATTTGATCAGGAATAGAGATCTGGCGGAGGACATAACGTATACACTCGAAAATGATGTAAATCCTCGCAACCCCGACATGATAAAAGCAAGAAGAAGAAAATGGGAGAGACTGAAAAGAACCGGACGTATGAAACTTGTGGGGGCGGTTTGCATTTGTAATAGTAAACGAAAGTGTCATGACGTAGTACTAGTCAAAATCCTCTGACGGCGATTGATATGGAACTTCCCCAATTATCGCTGGCGAATCTGCCGCGTCTTTTCCCAGAATTCAACGGGGACTCCTCATTGCCTCATTGTGCACCGAATCGAAAAGGATCGGACAAAGAATGTTCGTCAGCTCAAACGAGGTTGGGTCCACGAAGCTTTAATGGCGGTACGTATAAAAAGGTTGGTGGTGGAGTGCCCCGAAGTGGCCCCCGTGGATCTTGGACCGGAGAAGAAAACGTAGGCGACGTCTTAATGAATAGGGGTGAATAATTTGTAAGAAGTAGCTGAATCAGGTCCATTTGGTTCGACATTTAGGAAAAGTCTTAGGGAAAATTGTAAAAGATTTTTATGGTGGGTTTTTTTTCAGTGAAAGTGTTTCTCCAAATTTTCACCTGTTTGGTTAACAAAAAATGACTAATCAATCAAAAACACTTTTGTTTAACGAAAATATTCATGCATAAAATTAGGAGAGTGAATTCCTAAACCTAAAGAGGTAAAAACAATTTCCAGAATTTCTCCTATAAATTTTTTTAATATATTTTATTTTCTTCTTTTTCTTTTTCCTTCTCCCTCCGTCTATCACAAGAAACAATGACCATTCTAGTCGAGCTCAAGCTCACCAGATATTGACAAGCTCAAGCCTTGTCTAAGGGTAGCGACAAGCCACAAGTGAGGATCGATCTCCCTTGTCTCACCTGAGACCGGCAAGCTCAAGCCACGCTTGTGGCCTGTTAGTGGCCATCGTTGAGGCTCAGCAACTAACAGAGAAAGAAGGAAAAGGAAAAAGAAAAGAAAAGAAAAGAAAAGAAAAAGTAAAAAAAATAAAATGAATAATTATTTAAAATTTTGATTTTTTGTTTCCTAGAGGTAAAATCATAAGATTGAAAATTATCTTCCATATGAGATCCAAACACCACAATTTTTTTTTTTTAATCTTATATCACTAAACAAAGGAATATTATCCATTTTTCTAAAAAAAGATTTAATGATTTTTCGAAAATAATTTCCTTTATTATGAAGTTTTCCCACAAAAGAAATATGATCACGTGTCGACTTAGATGGTAAAAGAGTTCATTGCTCTTTTTGAATAGGCCACGGAGTTGGGGGGCATGTCGATGTTACCCTATTTCCCGTGAGGCCGGATGCTCTAATGTCTCAAGGCATGAAACCTTATTTAGATTCCCCTGAAACATCGAATTTGCAGTTGGGGCATGGGCTACCGAATGCTTTTTGCTATTTCAAATTGCGAGTATAACATGATGATAAAGACAAAAAAACGGAACGCGTTCATTCGGACAAGTTTTTATTATTCGTGGTTCTCAAAGCCGACCGGTACGTATTAAACGGTATAATGATAGATTCGTGTCGAACGCAGTCTCTGAAAAAGATGATGATTACCTCGTGAGTGAAGCAGAACGTAGTGAAAGGGACAAGGATTGAGTCAAACACAAGAAGACCTATCTGGCCTTTCCATGATGGGTCCCCCCTCCAATTCGTTTTCAGTTTTCACCCACCATTTATTTATTTTTATGTGGTAATAAATGAGATTCAATGCTTTAAGCCTACATTTCATCTTTGAGAAGAGCTTCGTGCCATGATCAGCTCGACTAGTTGTCAATTGACTTTGCCTTTACAGGCTCGTTGTAAATCTGAACAAACCAGTCATGTCCCTAGCCCAAAATCATGTATAAACACAAATAGTACCAGCAGATTATATCTCGCATAAACTAATGATTAAGCATTTTATGGGTTCCAATTATCGCTGAGATTGATTAGGGGAAACAATCTTAATATTAAGATGCAGGGAGGGCAAAAGATACAAATGGAAAAATGAAGTACCATCCTTCGCTTTATCTCATAAGAGTAAGTTCCATTTGCGATCGTTATACTTTGACATAGTTTGCAGTTGGGTTGAATCCATTCACCAGCCTTGAACTTTCTAAGTTCTTCATGACATATTCAAAACATGGGGTGACCACAGCAGAAATATAACAAGAATAGAGTACTTGCCTGTGAAAAACTAATAGATTAGTCCCTCCTATTAAAGTAACAAATCAAATAGCAAAAATGTCGAATTTTCCACTAATTGGTATAAAGATGACATATCAAGCAAATCATTTACAAGATGATCATTTCGCAGTTGATAAAATTGCAATTTTCATGTTTAACTTCCACCAAAATGCTAGAAAAAGTACCAATTGCAGCCACGTGTTTCCATACGCAAAGCAAACCCAACTTCTTGGAAAGATGATGGAACTCTTTCTAAATGAAGGTGTAAGCGGTGAAGGATCTGCAAGAATCGAGAGCCCCTTCAAGGCATAATTTAGGAAAGGGTATCCCATTTGAGAATGACAAAACCTTAAAGTTTGCTCAACCTTTTCATTTCAATGGAGAGTGTCTCTCTGAGTCTTGGCCCCAACTTAAAAAAGAAAGTTTCCGATACAATATTCCTTATTCAAATGATGGTTATAAAGAGCAAATCTCAAACTGCTGCTCCCTCTTAAACAAGCAACTGTGTGCACATTTGATTACTATATTGCCTTTTACCATTTGCTTATAACGTGCTGCTTGCTGGGGGTGCTCTGTTGAGGTCGAGTATCTCTCTGCGCATCTTCCAACTGCTGGTCATTTCTGTTCTTAATTTGGATGGATTTCTTTCTACTTAAATTGTACAGAGTATCGATGGATATCTTTCTCTAGGCATCGGAACCAGGTGCCTTGGTCGATGTTGTCCCGTCACTGCAAGCCGCCTCTTTCTTCATCGAGCTTCATAACACCACTCGGCTGCCACATCCGACGACAGAGCCTCCCATGTCCATCCGCTACGCAATACCTCAGTTTGCCGCCAGTGGCAGAGCTCAATGCTATGTTGAGCTCCACCTCTTCTGGCAGAGGTTTTTCATCCGAGTTGGAGGCAACCACTCCTCTGTGCCCATCGGAACTCGTTGGCTAGGCTGAGATCCAACGGTCACAGAAGAGCCGCGAAACTTGGAGTGGTCTATGATGTCAACTTGAGGTGTAATTTCGTCCAATACGAAAACTCAGGATGCATAGGGGTCTTGAATAGTTGGATTCAATTGCCAGAAAATACTAGAAGAAAGGGGCGAAAAGTGAAGCCAATGAAATTCAATCAAATGTACGGTGAATGGTATTTATAGGTCAGCTTCAACAACTACAGATGTGGTTACATTCTCTTCAGTCTTTTCTCTAAATCAGAAGCAGTACAAAGGACATACAACTACAAATCAATACACACAAGTACAGTATGATTCTGGGCGCTTCAAAAATCAAGCTGAATTTCTGAAAATGCCGTGTCGTCGAATGGCTGAACAAGCTGCAGAAACCGGTTGGAGCCTCGGGCAAGCAGACCGGATGATGCCAGAGCATACACTACCAAGCAA
The DNA here is from genome assembly GCA_007663325.1 of Eucalyptus pauciflora. Lineage (NCBI taxonomy): Eukaryota > Viridiplantae > Streptophyta > Magnoliopsida > Myrtales > Myrtaceae > Eucalyptus > Eucalyptus pauciflora. Next base: position 3,367,020 of record VMYD01000056.1, read on the forward strand.
AAATTGACAACCAGCCACATGACTAGAGAGAGGTTCGTCCAGAGAAGTAACTCAAAGCCGAGAGTCCCGAAAACAATGTACAAGTACCAGTAGACCCGATTCGGGCTAACGGATCCAGTCACCTCGATCAATGATATTAGGTAGATGACCTCACAGATGATGTATATTGAATGGAAGCGTGCGATCATGAGCAGCTTCAGTAAACCGAACTCGACGTGGAACTTCAAGGCCGAGTCCGGCCATCCCTGTTGCTGTTGTTGCTGGTCCTGCAGCTGCTGCTGATCGTCGTCCCTGCATCAAATCAACCAATCAAGAACGGACTAGTTTGCTCGACTCGCACTTCCGATCGCGACAATGGTTTTCGAAACGACGTATTCGTGAGCGAATCGAGTACCTTTCGACTTCAACTTGAATTGTCACGCTCGTGCGATTCGCCATGTTCCTCGGCTCTGGTGTCAACGGCTCTGTTCGAACTCTGCAGATCCTGGAGCTCTGCTTTGTGGGGGAGCTCGATGTATTCTGTCTCTCGAGTCTGGTAGATGACGAAGAGGAAGGTGAGCTGAACTTGCTTTATATAGCCTCCGTCGGTAGTTAAAAAATTCTCCGCTCTTTCGTATCGAAAGAAACGGGTCGATCGGCAAATGAACGGGACGTCCCGGCTTTCTCCAGTGTGCAGCGGAGCTCGGCAGGCATGCGTTGACCGTCTTTATGAAGTTTCTTTCCTCAAAATGACGGTCCAAGTAATTTCCCAGAAATAGGGGGTCGACCAGATGTGTCTTCGGCCACGACATCTTTAATCACTGCCTATACTCAAGAAATTTATGTAGAGTTCCTTTGGCAAAGATGGATTCGATGTGTGAATTAGCAAATGATCGAAAAGATATGAGACTCAAATTATTGATTGAGAAGTTATGGCATCAATACGAGTGTCGACGGTTCGGTTCGGGTTTTTTTTTGAATTTTTTTCAGAAAACTTGAACTGAACCATTTTGGTGTGTATTAACTTTGAACTAAATCGCTCCCTGAAACGAATACTCGATTTGTTTTGGATCGGATCGGTTCAGCTTTTCAGTTTTCTTTTTTGAAATATTAAAAAGATGTTTAATAGAAAATGATAGAGATTGTGTAAATTGTAATATTAAGAAGAATGGCGAAACTATTTGAATCGGAATATACAATGGTTATTTTTTCATTATCCTAATCAAAACCTAAACTAAACTGAAAATGCACGAAATTTTGGTTCAATTCTAGTTTCGATTCTGTTTTGACACCCCCTAAATACAAGCACCGTACAAAGTGTTGAATGTTGCAGCACTTGTGGTGTTTCTCCTGGAGCCAATTGCTATATATTAGTTAAGTGCTCCATGTCGGACCGATTCTCTAGCATTAGACTTTTTCCTTCGTCGAACGCTTTACCGATGTGCCTTGACATTAACCGAGTATCTTTATGCACCGAGCTATCTCTAGCTTGAATCAAAACCTTAGCCTGATAGAGTTTTGGTGTATGTTGGTAGTAATGGCATATGCGCTTTGAGTCTTCTCGTCAATTGCTTCGAGGCCCAATCGAACTTAGCAGAGAGTTTGGGATATCATCCATCACCTTGATTTGGAATTCACATCCAAGATTCCTTCTTCGAAGTATTCATTGAAAGCTGATATTTAATGGAAGAAGCCACCGAATACCGTTTCAAACATACCCGATTGGAGTCGCCTTCACTCAAAAACGGGAGAAGCGCCAAAAAAGTCCTAAACCTTTTGGCTTTGTGCCGATTTAGTCCTAAACCTTTTTTTTGTGCCGATTTGGTCCTAAACCTTTTTATGTTGTGCCAATTTAGTCTTTTTCGACCAAAATTGGCCGGATTTTGCTGACTGGACGCCAGCCGGCTGACGTGGCTTGATCGGCGCTGACGTGGACAACTTTTAATAATATTTTAATATTTTTGAATTTTTTGAATTTTTTTTGAATTTTTTTTGAATTTTAAATTTTTTTTTTCATCTTCTACCTCTAGCCGGTCGCCGGAGCTTGGCGACCGGCCAGAGGCGACGGCCGGCGAGGTCGAGGTCGACCTCGCCCTCACCGGATTTGGCGAGGGCAAGGCTCGCCCTCGCTAGATTCGGCGAGGGCGAGCCTCGCCGCCCGGCGCGAGGCCGTCCTCGTGGCCATGGCCATTGGCGAGGTGGCCGGCGAGGTTGACCTCGACCTCGTCGGCCGTCGCCTCTGGCCGGTCGCCAAGCTGTCCATGTCAGTGCCGATTAAGCCACGTCAGTTGGCCGGTGTCCAGTCAGCAAAATCCAACCAATTTTGGTCGGAAATGACTAAATTAGCACAACATAAAAAAGTTTAGGACCAAATCGGCACCAAAAAAAGGTTCAGGATTAAATCGGCACAAAGCCAAAAGGTTTAGGACTTTTTTGACACTTCTCCCACTAAAAAACATTAACATGAAAATTTAGCCATTTTATCTCAATGGCCCATCTATACCCCTTTAAATGCCTCTTGCGGTGATCTAGACGTTCGGTCCTTTTCTTTTTCTTTTTCTTTTTTTTGGCAAAAAGACGTTGGGTACTTGACCCGTTTATTTATTGAGTTCTTTTTTGCTTTCTTAACTTTTTTTATTATTGACAATTTGAGAGTTTTGTCCGTTTAAAGTGATGAATGAATGATGGATTCGATTATATAAAATAAATTAAGGAAATTCACCTTACTTAACAAGTAGTAAATTGAAAGAAAGATATTTGATAATTTCTTTTTTCAGTGAATGAAGGTGTCGTTCCACACGAGCACACAAAAATTTCCCTTTATCAAATTCAGTCCTTAAATTTTGATTTTGTTCAATTTGGTCCTTACACTCTCAAGTGGAGCTAATCTAATCCTCCTAATTAAAGTGGGATGTTGGCATCAAACTTGCAATTTAGTTTAGCCACTTGTTGGCATATCAAAAGCCAAATCATTAAGGAACTATTTTTCGCATTCTCCTCAAACAAAAAAAAAAAAAGTAATTTTGGAAAATTAACATCTCTTGTCTGCGTTTTATTTATCTAACTAATTGACGTGGGATTGTGGAAAAGGAACTTTTCTAAGACGTGTTTTGCAGCGGCACACATTGAAAGAAACTGCGCAATCGACCGCCAAAAGAAACGGGACGACTCGATTCTCGAGTTCCTTTCTTGAAAATGAAGGAGTCTCAAAGTGAATCTGGAGCGAGGAGGGGGATGCCCCACGGCTTTATACATCAAAAAGAGACAAATGATGACTGGCAGTGACATAATGTGAACTGCGAAGGAATACAAACGTGAGGGGCCTTTCTATAATACCGTGGGACCAAGCGTTTTAAACTTCCAGAAAAGGTCCAGGTGTGGAACGTCCTTTTGGAAACAAATAATTATGTAATTACAAGGTCAACAACTCCTTGCTTAAATCTCTTACTCGAACTTGTCAGAATTTAGCCTCATTAGAGATCTATTAGGCTACGTTTAGTCGTCTGGATTTCTAATTGGGATATGACTGGATAGGATATGATATGAAATCCTGTGATATTTTTTTATATCATGTCCATTGTTTGGTGAATTATAGTATTAAAGTTGGATATATTCACATCATATCATGTACATTTTTTTTTTATATAAATGGCATGTCATTATAAATGAACCTAAATGTTCATAAATGGAGATGGTGAAAATCTCTCGTAACACTATTCCTTAATTTATTTTTATTTTATTTTTCTTATTTTTTATATTATTTTCTTTATTATCTCCTTTTCCCCTTTCATCATTTTTTAATAAAATTTTATCAAATAGTAAACTGTACTAACATACCTAAAATACAAAAATACCTCAAATATATAATAAATATAAATATTTAATTTATAGATTGAATGGTTATTATAAAATAGAATTAAAGTTGAATATATAAATTAAAATAAGATTAATTTAAAATAAATCTATATTTTTTTCCATTTTTAATTTCTTAAATTAGAATTCAAATATTATTTATATTGAAATATAATTTCAATTTTGTTAATTTAATAAGTTATTCGAGAAAAATAACTTTTCTATTATGGACATTAGAAATCCTATCGACATTTATCCCATCTCCCATGGGATGATTTTATCCTGCCTATATCCCCATTATATTTGACTTTATCCTATCCTAAGCGAGCACCAAACATAAGATAGGATAAATTATATCCTATCTCGATTTTTATCCCGACTGTCAAACGCAGCCTTAGAGTGCTAGGCTTTCAATGGGATTAAGCAATTGATAAGTATTACTTACCTCTTTATAGGCTAGAAATGAGACCTAGCAAACCCTAATCAATAGCATGTCAACTGGACTATTTCTATTACGGGCTTTAGTTAAACACAATTGCCTACACTTTGCTACTCAACTAGGCATATTATTATTAGATGCCAAAACTCAATTCAATAAAATCACTTAAGGGTTTAACAAATATTGGAATATCCATTAACCCGATGATTTAGAATAGAAAATCAATCAATTAATACAAACCCACATTATAGGAAATTTCCAACATCAGTCGCCCCCCGCAATATCTTAACCATAGTAGGAGGTGGAGGTTGTAGATTTCTTAGATCCAATCATGGTTAAAAACCGACCTGACCACTTTTGGCATCCGATGAGTCGGGTTTCCAAGCTATTATATCCTTTTTCATTATATGGAAAGTTCCATGAAGCTTTGAAGATGTGGACAAAACGTACACAAAGGATTCATGTTTCTTCCTGTTTTTGTGGTCTAAGAAATGACAAATTTTGTTCAGTCCTTTTTTTTTTTCTTTTTCCTTTTTTTTTTTTTTGCATTTAATACCTTTTTGGCCAATTCTTGTTGGTCACTCTAATTTGATCCACTTCACAAGAGTCATTGCTCTTAAGTACGTGGGATAAGAATTAAGAAAATTGATAGGCACTTCAGAGCTCTGGATATACTCTGACATATTGGATTTAGGCTCTTGGGTCTAGTCACTTTGATTAGTGTTATGAGATAGATAACTTTGCAAATAATATAAAATCGTATAATCATGCTACTCAATGCCCCGGTTTATTGTGAATTGAAATACAAAATGTCACCTACAAAAAAAATAAAAAAATACATACTGTCGAGTAGTTTCAACGATATAAATACAATGTAGAGTCTCTTGGTTAAGTCAAATCTTTTCTATTGTTAGTGCTGTTATGATTATCCATGATCTCTATATCCAATTAGAAATGAATTAATTGGAAGAAAAATAGATTCAAAAGGAAAGAAAACTAGCTACTTAAGCAAAGCTTTTAGAGCACAAATTGACACGAATGAATTACATACCTTTCAAATGTCACTGGATGATCAACAATGCTGTGCAGAAGGTAGATCTCATCGAACTCCGTGACAGTTTTGGTGGATGAGAAAGTGCAACAATCACTTGGTTGCAGAGTATATATATATAGAGGTATTCCTACTTTCGTTTTCTAATATCTTCTGGGAGAGAAAACAAGTGTTTCGTTTTTAAATATATTTGGGGAAGGTTCCAAGATTCCTCCCCGGAAATATTAAACAATGAAACACTCAATTTTCTAATATTCTCTCAAAAGCCTCCCCAGAAATATTAAACAACGAAACTCTCATTTTCTAATATTCTCTTAGAGCCCTCCCCAAAAATATTAAACAACGAAACTCTCATTTTCTGATATTTTTGGAAGGAGCTCTGTGCATACTTAGACAAGCACGAAGTTTAGCAGCCAAGCCCAAGCTCAAGCCCAAACCCAAGCCCAAAGCGAAAATAGTTAAATCTGATTAGGATCGAGACGAATTGACGTTAAGCTTCCTCATTGAGCTGACATGGTTAATCTTTTTCCGTTTAATACTTAAAAAAGTTCATGGCCCTAATATGTCCCGATTTTAATTAGATTAACTATTCGAAAAAGTTAACGAAACTACTACCGTGATATAGCTCGGAAAACCCAATTCATTATATGTTAATTAATCACAATAGACAAGGTATAGCTTGGTTTTGCAGCGTATTATCTAAAATGATAGAAAAACTTATAATACTTTCGGTATTTTCTGATCATCATGTCCCATTTCAAATAACTAAAAAAGAAGATAATATGCTATGTCATTCAGTGTGGAGTGGTTCGAGAAATGATTTTTAATACAACATAATTGAAAAATTTATCCAAAAAGCTCTAAACCTTTTTTTTCCCAGAAACCTTTGCATGAAGCTGCTCTCAAGGTTGATATCAGTGGCACGATCAATTTAAGCTAAAGGAATGTCATGGGGAGTCGACCACTCCTGATGTGCAAATCCAGAAACCTGTCAATGAAAGCATGGTTATGGAAGTTGGAAGATAGCTGTGACAGGAAACACTATGTGAAATCGGTCGAAACTGTCAGTGAGAACAAGCAAATGGAGGTAGAAGTGGCCTCTAAGATAGAACTTGATGGTAGGGAAATTGGATTCTGAGACAGTTGTGGACTTCTTAATATGCACTTCTGCTCAGGTGAATCGATGCAAAATCGATAGAGCTTTTTTGGAAGCAAATCTAAATTATTTCTCTAGGTTGTTTTCTATGTTAGAGATAATTAGGATATTTAAGTTGATTCTCCATATCATTTTCTAGAAGCAAATTGAAATTATTTCCCTTTGATCGCTCTTCATTTGATTACAATGTCACAAGTCTAGGGAAGGCCTACAAAAGACATGCAGAACAAGGTATGTCTAAATAACAGCTGTCCTCATCAATTACCTCAGCCCAACCAAGCTTAGCAGGAAGTTAGGGCCTTCATTGAGATATTTGTTGAAAGCCGATGCCCGTCGCGAGAGACCACCCAATAAACTATGCACTTTGATATCTCTAATTCTGATGTCACAATAAAAACAGGAACAAACTATGACATTATAAAAGTAAAATCGCATTCCTTGCAATCACACCTTGAAATTGCAAACCCCAACATGATAGAAACAAGCATAAAAGACAAAAGGGGAGCTTTCAAGGAATGGGACCGGATTAGAACGAACGGAACGCGCGAAACTCGTGACGTATCAATCAAAATTCTCGAGGGCGATTGGTGCAGAAATTTCCCAATTGCTGCTTCCTGAATTCAAGGCATAGACAAATGACACTTTTCCAAACAGGCATCCATCATGGTACATCTCGAAAGCAGTTGGTGATTGATGGAGTTGCCTGACGTGGGCACTTTGGATCTTGGACCGGGAATGGAACGCGTGGAACGGCTCCATATATCGGGGTGAAATAGTTTACAAGAACCGGTTCATTTAGACATTCTAAATGACTTTAAATTTTGGTTGTACTGAGGAAGAGAATCTTTGCATGTATTAATTAAGCATTGCTTTTATTGAAAACGTTTGGTGAAAGAAGCCCTCATCAGGGCTTGCCCTCGCCCAAACTAGGGTGATCTCATCAAATTTAGCTAGGGCGAGGACTTGAGGCTCACCCTCGCCAAATTTGAGGAGGCCAGGCCTCACCAAAGTGAGGCCAGCTCGGCGATGGCCAATGGCTGGCCATTGCTTGTGGCTAGTCACCAATGAAAGGAAGGACGAAGAAGCAAGAAAAAAAGAAAAATAATCAGAAAAATAATAAAAATTGTCAATGTAGTCGAGAATATCTCGTAGATCGACTGGCGTCTATATTAGCAATTTCCGACTAAAATTAGCCGAAAGAATTGAATTGGTACTAGATCAAAATGTTTAAGATTAAATTAATGGTACAAAAATATTTATGACTAAATTAACATAAATACAATAGATTTTTGGCTTTTCTGACATGTTTCCCCTTGCGATGTTATGTCCCAAGGAATGAAATTTTTGCCTAGTCATCTAAAACATTGAGCTTTTTAATTGGGGGCATCGACAAGAACAAAACGATGGTGGATATGCACGCACTGCCATTACAATTTGCGACAATAATATGATGATGAATATAGGAGAAGATAATGGAACACGTTTATTCGGGCAAGTTTATCATTCGCGGCTCTCAAAATTAGCCCGGTACGTATTAAACGTCAAAATGATTGCCTTTTGAGGGAATAAGAGATGCAAAGAACAAGATGAAGTCAAAGACAAGAAGACATATCTTGCCTTTCCTTCAGTCCCTACCTTCTCGAGAGTTGGGGTGGGGACGATTTAGTTTTAAGTGTGGGTTTCGACTTCCGTGCCCTGTAAGGAGGCAGAGTAAAAGTTTAAGAGTGAAAGTTAGAATAGGAATAGTGTAAGACCGATAAAAAAGAAAAAGAAAAAATGAACGTTATACAAAAATTATAGCAATTATAGTGCCATTCTCCTGATAAGTATGTGTCACTTTGTTTCATGAGAAACTGCTATGATGGATCTTTTCTCCATTTTTCACTATTTGTAATGCTTAAAAAAGTCAATCGATGAAAAGTATTTGTATTATTACAAGTTTATAGTCAATTTTTTGTAAAATTGATTTACAATTTGAGAAAATGAGAAACAATGTCAAGATGGTCCTTACACTTTGAGACAATTCCAAATTTAGTCCTTAAATTTGAATTTTGTTCGATCTAGTCTTTAATACTCTTTTGTGTCGAGCTAACTTAATCCTTTTGATTAATTTGGGACATTGGCATTTGATATGCGATCTAGTTTACCTATGAGGCCGGTATCTCAAAATCTATGCTAGCAAGAGACTGTTTCTCGAGTTCCCCTGAAAAACTTAATTTATTTTGGAAAGTTCACTTCGACCTGCACGATAGTTATCAACCATTCAGATCGTTCAGACTCATTTGTCGATACCTTGACTCCAAGACCTCCCGGTGTTCGAATGTGAGTTCCACCTAGTGGCGGGACTCAGGAATCTGCCTCCAAACCGCCTATTTCCCCGATGGTCAGGGTTTAGGTACTTTTTGGTGTTTGATGTTGTACAATTGAGCTTTTCATCTCTCTCTCTCCGTCTCTCCCTCGCAGCAAAGGTCGCCAGCACCTCGATTGTTGACCAATGCACCCTCTCTTGTTTTATTTTTAAAAATTTTCCGAAGGAGTCTGACAGTTGTGTCCTTGTACGCTTTTGTATCGAACGAATCCAATCCAGTGGGATTCGTCCAAAAGGACTTTCTAAAAGACACGTCTGCTGCGTCCCGTATGGAAAGTACCTGCCTCGTCGACCGCCAAACAAACGGGACGTCCCGTTTCTTGTGGGAGCTGGGGACGCACGTTGCAATGACTTTTTGGAGTTCCTTTTCCCCTTATCTTGGGCAATCAATGCCGCATCTATTTTGAACTGGCACCCGTCAATGAATCGGATCGTCCTATTCCCGTAGGACCCATGCTCCGTGGACGGAAATTTCTCTCGGGAAGAACGTCCATGCTGTGGCGGCGATTCCATCCGGAAAGTAGTCGGTTTTTCCTCCAACACCTCCGTTCCATTGCTTTTAAATGTTCACGTAAATAAAAGTAATTCTCACGGGTTGAAAGAAAAGATCGATCGATAGTTTCCATTATAAATTTATAATTGCTTTGCTTAGTGATCATATCCTATAATGGCAGGTTAGTTATGCCTACAATTGAAATAGAAATTTGGACTGCTCGTTCTTACTTTTGATCTTGTTGTCGAGACAATTGAAGAGTAGTTTATCTTTTCCTTGTGTCAAAGTAGTGTGTCTTTGCCTTAAAATCACTGGGCTATACAATCCCAAGCCTTACGGAAGATTGCTACTTTGTGCAAGGACAGATGCTACTTTCCTCTGTAGGCCCAGGCGTTTAAAACTTGCACAAAAGGGCAAAGCTATGGAATGTCCGTTTGGAAACAAAGGAAAACAATCAAAAAGGCGAGTCGAATTGCTGGAGACCCAACAACATACGAGGAAACAGGTCAACAAGTCTTTGCTCAAAATCTCTGATTTCAACTTGTCTTTTTCTTTTTCTTTTTTCGGTCTGATGATTTCAACTTGTCGAAAGTTCTCTTTCTTTCATCTTTTATGGGTTTTCTGCTCCAATATGAGACTATTACTGACGATGCGATCAAATTAATGTTTACAGAAACGGTATTAGATGCACAACATGTCCGGTAACCAGTCAGATTAACGTCTTAAGATGTAGATTTCTCATTAATCAAATTAAGTTTATATGTACTCTCAACATGGAATTCGCTTCCCCCTTTTTTGTGCAAGTTTTGTACGGTTGGTCCTATGGCACCACCAACCAGTTGAGTCGCAGAGTTACTTTTCATCGATGATTCTTCTCAGTCTGCAACATTGATTTTCATAAGATTTTCTATAATCGCATGTGCTTTGAATAGACGAGTTGCTAAGTCTCGAAAAAGTTGCTCTACACATGGACTTGAAAATTCGTTTCATCTCCTCAAAAATCTGTTGGTAATCAGGATTGGCAGCTACCATCCCATTGAATGTAGCATAGATAACTCACTTGATGTAAGAATTCATATGATTGAGTTCATTGCTATTCCAATAACAAGACATTCTAGTAGGAGAAACGCAAGATCAATGAAGTGTTCCGATTGCTGAGTTGTTCGTGAATTTTGGTAGTGATGATTTCTGCTAAATTTCTTGCACATGTTTCGACTGGACTTCGAAAGTAATAGACAGCAACCTGTTGCTTGGATCGATGAAGCTGGTAGCTGCTTTTTTTTTGCCAGAAACTTTTGCCAACGGGTGCTGTCGACATGAATGCTTTGATCTGCTGGAGCTTATGCACGAGGAATGGTGTAGGCCTTGCGAATCGAAGCTGCACCTCGTGGTCGATATAAGTGGGCATAGATCAATTTAAGCTAAAGGAATGTCATGGGGAGTCGACCACTCCCGACAAGCAAATCTAGAAACCTGTCAACGAACTCATGGTTATGGAAGTTGGAAGATAGCTGCGACAGATAACACCAAGCGAAATCGGTCAAAACCGTCGGTGGGGACAAGTGGATGGAGGTAGAAGTGGCCTCCATGATAAAACTTGATGATGCGGAAATTGGATTCCGAAACAGTGGGGAAGATGATGTCCCTCGCAGGTGTAAGCCCTACTGGTGTGGACATTCTTAATATGCACTGCTGCTCAGGTGAACCAATGCGAGATTGATCAGAGCTTTTCCAGAAGCAAATTGAAACCATTTCTCTAGGTTTTCCTATGTTAGAGATAAGTAGGATATTCCTATCGATTATGCATGTCATTTTCCAGAAGCAAGTTGAAATCATTTCCCTTCGATCGCTCTTCATTTGATTGCAACGTCACAAAGTCTAGAGAAGCATTACAAAAGACATACAGCACAAGATACGTCTAAATATACTCCGTATTCAATTACAATGTCACAAGTCTCATTACAAATGACATACACACACACAAATACAGCAGGATTTTAGGTGCTTCAAGCATCGAACTGAACTTCTGAAAATGGCGTGTCATCGAACGGCTGAATAAGCTGTAGAATCTGGTCAGAGCCTCGTGTGAGCCAACCGGATGATGCCAAAGCAAACACTGCTAAGCACAGATTGATGACTAGCCACGTTACCAGAGAAAGGTTTGTCCAGAGAAGCAGCTCAAAGCCAAGAGTCCCAAAACCGATGTACAAGCACCAGTACACCCGATTTGGGCTCTCGGGTGTGGTCACCTCGATCAATGATATTAGATAAATGACTTCGCAGATGATGTACAGCGAACCAAAATGCGTGATTATCAGCAGCTTCAGTAACCCAAACACAACGTGGAACTTTCTGGCAGAGTCAAGCCACCCGTGTTGCTGCTGGTGTTGTTGCTGTGGCTGCTGGTCGTTGTCTCTGCACCGGGACAGAAAGAAATTGATCAACCAAAGAAGAATAATCAAGATCGGACCAGTTGCTCGACCCACAGTCCCAACCGTCACAGCAGATTTAGAAACGATGTATCCACGAGCGAATCAGCATACCTTTCGAGTTCGACTTGAATTGTTATGCCCGTACGATCCGCCATGTTCCCTCAGCTCTAGCGTCGCCACTTTCTGCTTGAACTCTGCAGATGTTCGAGCTCTGCTATGCGGCGCTCGATGAACCTGTCTCTTTGAGTTGCGTAAGAGAGGAAGATGACGAAGCGTGCTTATATAGTCTCCGTTCGGGACTTTAAAATTTCTCTGCCCTTTCCTTTTGAAAGAAACGGGCCGATCGGCAAATAAACGGGACGTCCCTGTTTTTTTCAATGTGCAGGGGAGGTACTTGTGGGTGTCGTCTTTCTGAAGTTTTCTTTGAAAATGGCGGTCCAAATAATTTCGCAGAGAAAAGGGTCAACCAAATATGTCTTCCGCCAAAACATCTTTCGATATTGCGTATCCTCGAGATATATACATTTCCTTTGGTGCGAAAATATTCGATAAATAAACTAATGATCAATTAAAAAGTTGTAATACTCAAATTATCGATCTAGGAAGTTATAGAATTGAAATGGGCATCATATCACGCCGCTGAAGCATCATATCACGCCGCTGAAGATGTCCTCTTCTGGCCAAATACTGTGTAGTTTTTAGCAAACATTAATAGTAGGGTGTGCAAAAGAATTGGGGACCGCCCTGGATTGGATTAGAATTGGTGGTTCCCATGGAGGCCGGTCCAATTCTTGGTTCCAATTTAGTGGAACCGATGAATAACGGTCTGATTCTCGATTCTAGGCATGGAACCGCCTACCCATTCATCCGGTATATATATTCAAAAAAATAAATTCCATTGCAATTATTTATTTATTTTGTAGTATTTTGATCAAATATATATGTGTGTATATGTATATTTGTAGTTATTAAATATTATTGACTAATTTTGTCTATTGCGTGTGTAAAGACTAATCCCTTACACTTTTTTTTTTCCATTCTAATAATCCATTTACTTGCTTTCTCAATCAAAACAAAATAAACAAATAAATATGAAGGAGATGATTGATTGGAGATGTTGATAAATGTTGTGGTGCTTTGTCATCATAATACGAAATTAAGAGCTAATATAAGGCTGAACAAGTTTTGGTGTTCTAAAATAGAAAATAGGTTTAGCTTGATATTAATTGATTAATGCAATTTTATAGGGATTTGGGGATCGGTTCTATGGACTCACTTAGGAACCGGATCGGACCAGTGGTTCGGTTCCGAGGTGGATCCATGGATTCAATGGTTGGTGGCTTTCAGTTCTAGTTTTTCGAAATCGGTCCTTAATGGGCAGTTCCCAATTTCAAGGTAGGAACCACTCATCTAGACCATGTTTACCCTTAATTAGTAGGATCATCAATTACCTTGGCCCAACTAAACTTAATGGCAAGCCAGGGCCTTCTATAAGATAATTGTCAAAAGCTGATGGAGGTCGCAACAGAAATTCAATACCTTCATTCAGAAGATTGCAAAGATAGAGCCCCAATTTAGGCTTTTAAGCAAATTGGATCGGACTCGCTTTCGATAAAAAAAACCTTAAGCAAGCTTCACACCACGTAATTCTTCGACGTGGGTCTTCCTCCCTTGATCCTTTTCACACATGCACCTAAATAAGCGATTTAATATAACTATTTTTTATTGGACTGCACAACGAATTCGCAGTATCTCAGTGGCCCCATTTTTAAACCATTCCATGCGCCCCTTCTGAATGATCCAGACGTTCGGTACTTTGACCATTTATTTATTTAGTTCTTTCTTGCTTTCTTAACTTGGAGAGTCAATCCGAGTATAAAGAGACAAATTTTATCAAAAAACGTGTGTGGTGGCACGAACGACTGCCACCATGGAAAGGAGGTTCCATACGTCCAAAGTTTACATGGCATCGCCAGCATTGACATAGAGAATTTTCAATTATATTTTATTATTTTTTGAATATTTTTGAATATATTTCATTTTCTTATTTTCTTTGCTTTTTTTGTTCTTTTTTGTGTCAACAAGGTTCACGGGTGACCTTTGCAATGGCCACTAGTGCCCTCGATTGGAGCCAACGAGTTTGCAAAGACCCTCACTTGTAGCCCTACCAACAAAGGACAAGGCCTTCGCGCTCGGCGAGGGTTGTTGGTGACGATTGCTGACACAAAAACGAATAGTTAAAAAAGGAAATAGTAAAATAAAAATAAATTTTCAAAAAAAAATATTAAAAATTATTTACGCCAGTGCTATCTATGCCACTTAGGATGGCCAATATCCACATCAGCGATTTTAAGACTCAATTGTTAATTGAATCAATTTGACAAGTTTTATTATTTAATTACACTTTAAAAAAAATTTAAGATTTAATTGGATTTTCAGTGAACTTATTCTTTTTAAAAATTCTATGTTGAGTCCTTGTATCTTTTGCATCGAACTAATCTAATCCTCCTCATTATACCGGGACGTTGGCATCAGATACGCAATCTAGTTTAGCTGTGGGCGCACATTTCTCCACCAGGAGCCACGCCAAAGAGACTGCTTTTCATATTTCCCTCGAAAAATGAAAATCATTTTGGAAAAAATTAAAATCTCTCGTCTGGATTTATTTATTCATTTGACTGGTGAACTTGGGATTGTTAAAAAGAACGTCTCTAAGACACGTCTGCTGGGTCATACGTTCAGAGAAGCTGTCTAATCGACCGGGAAATGAACGGGACGTTCCGTTTCTTGGTTGCGCAATAACTTTTTTGAGTTCTTTTTCTTGACCCCACGCGTCTTCGTCCCCCATTGAAATTCTGTTTTTGCTTTCTTAAGCTCCTCAAAAGTCGATTTGGCGCAGAATACCCTTTTCCATCGAAAGAGACAAAGGACTTCGAGGAAGATAATGTCAACCGAGAAGGAATACAAGCATTGTGGAGAACGTTGGAAACGTACCGATGTTGATTGGAGCGGTAATTACTGCCTAGTTGTCATCAAAGTGAGGTTTATGCTTGAATTGAATAAGCAAACAGATGGGATCTTTAATCAAAACTCCTCTTCTTCATTCTCTTTGTTTTTTTTTTTTTTGGCCAGGTCGTCAATCTGTATAATTCGTACGAATTTCTGGGGTTAAAACACAAACTTTCATTTACCACGATAACCCCCCTAAAAATAAAAAAAAAACGAAGGTGTTAGCTCACATGAATGAATGTTCCAAAACTTGCAAAATAAGCGAGTTTAATGAATATAAACAGAATTTTGTTTTTGGAAGAGATTTAATATCTGAAAAGTTTCATGGATTTCTGTCATCTATCAATCATTTAATAACAAGAAGATATGTTTGCATATTAACTTCTTATAAAATTGGGGCGTTGAAAAATCATTTGACGTACTTTATCCCACTGTCCTCTAGCGCCGTAGGACAGGGCGTTTAAAACTTGCACAGGAGGTCAAGATATGGAACGTCCTTTTGTAACATATAGAAATTACGCAATTAGAAGGCGAGTCAAAGAACATGCGTCGTAACCAGTCAAATCAACTTCTTCAGGTGTAGATTTACCAATTAGCGAGATTAAATCTTAAGGTGTAAATGATGCTATGAAAAAAAAGAAAAAAAAACAAGAGTGATCGATAAGAATTTCATGTAGATTGAGCAAATATGCAAAAAAATTGCAAGTTTTATGTATGGATGGAGAACTACTATAGTTTGACCACACTTTTACATATCATACAAGCACAATACAGAGGAAAAAGCTTGGACATACGTTTTACATATCATAAAAAAATCTTATTGGACAAAAGCAAAAACGGAGATAAGGAGTGTTGAATTCCATATCTCGAACGACTAGGCATTGTCCTCCCCGACAATGCTTTCGTCACCACCAACCGGTTGATTTGTAGGGTTGTTAGTCATCGGTGATTCTTCTCGGCCTTGAACAATAATTTTCAGACAATTTTGGATAGCCACTTGTACTTGATTGAAAGATTTGCCGAGTCTCGAAGAAGTTGCTTCACATATGAACCTCAAAATTTGTTTCATCTCCCAAAAAGTCTGTTGGTAATTGGGATTTATAGCTACCGAAGCAATGAAGAAACCATAGATGACCCACTTGATGTAAGAATTCAGCACGATTGAGTCAATTACTGTTCCAACAACGAGGCATCCTAGTATGAGAAATGCCAAACTGATAAATGTCATTCCACGATAGCTTTGTGTTGTTCGCGAACTGATGCTGAAAATTGCAATGAGAGCTATAGAAAAGGCGATGAAAGTCGCTTGCTTGTCCATAAGATAATCCTTAGCCCCGAAAATAGCGAATAACCATATAAGCGAGGACGTCAAGAAATCTTTCGATTTTTTAATGATGGCATCTTCTTGCACTTCTCGTCTACCAAAAAAGAACAATGAAAATTTAGCCTAAAATTACAAGCTAGATCTTAGCATTAATGACATGCAAAGCCCATATAATTAGTCCCAACAGGTCGATCTGCTAAAGTTATAAATGACTCTTGATCGTATGGATGGATTTGAAGAAGTTGTGCAAATGAAAAGTTCCAGTAAACATGGAAAGCCATGATCACTGAATGCTTGCGATCCAGAGGAAGAACATGTAACAAGGAACGAGGGAAACATGCAAAAACTGACCTCGGAGCTTCAGCTGAAGTAGGGTTGATGCCAGACATTGATATGCGCTTGCTTTCGGACAAAGAGAGCTGATTTTTTTCATCGTGGCTCGAGAGGCGAAGAGCTTGCAGGGAATGCAAATCGAGATAGGCTTTGTTGGAATATCTTAGAGTAGATTCTGTTGATTCTAGTAGATCATTGATCAATACAGTAAATAGGAAATTCTAGTCGATGTATATATTGATGTATATTGTCTTTCCTAGTTTATTATTCATTCTTACATTATAAATGTACAATGTAATGACGTACAGAAGGAATATACTGAGAAAGCACTTTGCCCATATTCCTTTCTCTCCTCTTTTCTGTCATGGTATCATAGCAAGTCGTTTCCTGACCTAGCTTCCGCAATCTTTTGAATTGCCATCGTTCTTTTTTGATCTGTTGTTGCACTCTTCTTTTCTGCAAAACAAATCAACAAGACGATTAGGAATTCAACTTCGATATCATGGCGAAAGACAAAAATGTTGTGAATCCCTCAGTAGAGGATTCAACCTCACAGGATCAGACGAATTCACCCTCTGATCATGCCGGATTAACTGAAGAAGGGCATGCTCCTGCTCCCGCTCCTGCCCCTGCTTAAGCACAGATGCTGGGTTCGATTTACTGGCCCCCAACTCCATGGTATCCTGCACAATGGGCTGCAGGACCTGGACAGACTTGGGCCGACCCAACTGGTGAGTCGAGTTCAACAGAGACGGGTCACAGACCCGGTTTCACACCCGGATTGACGCCGGAACCCTACCCGTTCCCACATGGTTCGCACGGACCACCACCGCCATACTTGTTTCCGTTCAACGGCGGACGACCGGAAATTGGAGACCCACTGTATACGTCGCCGGCGGATGGACCGGAGTTGCGACTCATCAGTCAACAACTCACCGGACCGACGAACTACCATTCTTGGGCTCGCGACTTCTGGCGAACGCTTGTCACCAAGGCCAAAGAAGGCTTCGTCGATGGAACAACCCCTTATCCGGCGGATGAACGATCACAGCGACATTGGCGGCGCTGCAATCAACTGGTGCGCACCTGGATCGGGAACTGCTTGGCGCCTGATGTCGCCGTCGGCCTCCCTCCGACAGAAGACTCGATGCATATCTGGGATAACATACAACATATGTATGGGAAATCAGACAGAGCAAGGGTTTTCTCCTTAACACGGGCCTTGACTGAATTGAAACAAGGCAACCTTTCGGTCACAACCTGTTTCAATCGGTTGTCGGCTCTGTGGAACGAAATAGAAGCGGCGGAAGACAAATTGGAGGGGCCGGAGGCCACTCTCCGACAGTTTCACACGATAAGAGAAAAAGAAAAGGCCACTAGATTCCTTCTCACCTTGAATGAATCGTATTCCACTTTTCGGTCACAAATCCTTGCGATGGATCCACAACCGTCGCTCTGACGGATTTTTCAGCTAGCCTTGCAGGAGGAGAATTAGCGGGTTGCTGCGTCTGAGCAGACCCGAGTTGCTGAGGGAATAGGCTTCGCGGTGTTCCCATCTAGCCTGGTTTCGACAGAGGCGATCGTCGGAACAGGAGGAGGTTTCGGGACTGCGAAGGGGAGAAGCTTTGCGGCGTTGGCGACGAAAAGGGGAATAGAAAACCCTAATTTTTCTCGGACGGACGACTGGGATCGAGGGGCTGGATTGGACGGTTGGGATCACAGATCTGGATCGGATGGCTGGGATCGCAAATCTGGATCGAGGGGCTGGATCCGACGGACGAGGGAGGCGCGCTGGATTGGATGGCCTGGATCTGTCTTCTGGACGCGCTGGATTGGATGGCTGGGATCGACGCGCGCGATCGGACGGCTTCAATTCAGCGAGCTATGTCGCCGGATCGGATGGCCCATATTTTGCCACGTCAGCACCCATTTATAAAGGGTCATATGGTGCACGAAATGCCACGTCAACAGGGAAGGTCAGTGGACAAAATTGAAAATTTAAAAATAAATATTGTGAATATTGCAAACGTCCACACCACACTGTGGATACATGTTGGAAATTACATGGAAGACCCAATAATAAGAAGGAAAGGGAGTCTTCAGTCCATCAGATATTTGCCCAGAAAAATGCTGGAACATCTCAGCAGACTATAACCAAAGAGCAGTACGAGCATATCGTACAAGCTTTGAGTCAACTTAAGACTGGTGACACTGGTGCAGGATTCTCAGGTATTCTTCTCCATGAAAGGAATTCATTATCTATTAATGCATGGATTATCGATTCAGGCGCTAGTGATCACATAATTTGCAATGAGTCCCTATTTTCCCATGTCTATCACAATCCACAATCTCCTGTTACGGTGCGTCTTCCAAATGGGAACATTACGTATGTTACCAAAATCGGTACCGTACATCTTGGTCAAAATTTTGTCCTTAAAAATGTCTTATACATTCCAGATTTTGAGTTTAATCTCCTTTCTGTCGCAAAAGTATGTATGGACAATTCCTGTAAAGCCATATTCAATTCCAAAAATTGCATCTTTCAGGACCTTTCGACTGGTAAAGTGATGGGCTTGGGCAATGAAGCACAAGGACTTTATTTTTGGGTCAATTCTTCAAAAGATTTAGCTTTATTGAATAAAGGCACTCATTGTAGTGCAATCAGTTATAATAAAAATCTCCTTTTGCATCAACGATTGGGTCATAGTGCTAAATTTCCTCATCCAACATGCTCCATCTGCCCTTTAGCTAAACAAACTCGAGCATCTTTTCCAGTTAGTACATCTCGAGCGAAACACTCTTTTTCATTGCTTCACATGGATGTCTGGGGTCCTTATCACATTCCTCATCGTGATGGATCTCGCTACTTTCTAACAATTGTTGATGATTATAGTCGTGCCACTTGGCTATACCTTATGCAGTCAAAGAATCAGACATTTACCCATTTATCAACATTTCTTTCCTTGATTAAAAATCAATTTGATAAATCTGTGCATCGAATTCGTATAGATAATGGAGGATAATTTTTTTCTTATGATTGCATAAACTTGTTGTCTACTCATGGGATACTCCATGAAAGTTCTTGTACCTACACTCCACAGCAAAATGGAATTGTTGAGAGAAAACATAGACATCTCTTAGAAGTAGCTCGTGCACTCAAATACCAGGCCTCAATACCCGAAGATTTTTGGGGAGATTGTGTGATCACAGCTGCCTATTTGATTAATCGCATGCCAAGTCGAATTCTTCATGGTAAAACTCCATTTGAGATGATTTACAAGAAACAACCAGATAATAGCCATCTCAGAGTTTTTGGTTGTTTATGCTATACAACAAATGTGGGTCCTCGCAATAAAATGAGCCCCCGTGCTACACGATGTGTTTTTATGGGATATCCTTCTCTTCAGAAGGGTTATCGTGTCATGGAGCTTTCTACAGGGCATTTCTTTACAAGCAGATATGTTATTTTCCATGAAGAAACATTTCCTTTCAAAGAAAAGCTGCTTTCATCACAAGATACTCCCTTAGAAAGCAATCGTTTTCTTTTATCTGATGAAGATTCCTCTTTTGAACCTGGCTTTATTGTGGCATCTCCACCCTCTCTGACACCAGCGCCAGTGGAATTCCCACATACAACGATGGAATTACCAGGTTCATCTGAGGACGTTTCTCCATCAGTGGACACCACAGATCCAGCTGCTGACTTATCTGTGACTCCTACACATATTGATGAGATACCTCGTCGTTCTGGCAGACAAAGCCGTCCACCTACATGGATGAAAGACTATATCTGCTATGCTATAAACTCTTCAGGTACACAATATCCTGTTTCATCCTATGTTTCATTTAGTCGATTATCGACAGAACATATGTGTTGTATCAGTCGAATTTCAGAAGAGCATGAACCATCTTCATTCACTGAGGCAATCAAAGATTCCAAATGGCAGCAGGCAATGGAATCTGAACTTACTGCCCTTATGGAGAATCATACTTGGGATGTTGTTCCATTACCACCGCATCGAAAACCGATCGGATGTAAATGGGTTTACAAGATCAAATTCAAATCCGACGGTTCAATTGAACGATATAAGGCTCGGTTGGTAGCCAAAGGTTTCACTCAAAGAGAAGGTTTCGATTATCATGAAACGTTCTCTCCAGTTGCGAAGGAAGTTACCGTTCGGACTTTTTTATCCATTGCCGCGATACGCAATTGGTCCCTACATCAAATGGATGTCAACAACGCTTTTCTTCATGGTGATCTAGATGAAGAGATATACATGGACCTTCCTCAAGGTTTACGCAGACAGGGGGAGTATCGGGTATGTCGTCTTCGCAAATCCTTGTATGGATTAAAACATGCATCTAGACAATAGTATGCCAAGTTTACTGCTGCATTAACCAATGTAGGTTTTCAGCACTCTAAGCATGATTATGCTTTATTTACACAAAATGTGGGACAATCATCGATATATTTACTAATATATGTTGATGATATATTGGTTATGGGAAATAATGATCATCATTTTGCAAGGTTCAAGGAATATTTACATTCTGCTTTTCACATCAAGGATTTGGGATCTCCCAAATACTTTATTGGGATTGAAATTGCCAGGTCTGATAAAGGAATTTCCCTTAGTTAGAGGAAGTTTGTTTTGGAAATCATTTCTGAAGCAGGGTTATCAGGTTGCAAGCTGGCAGTAATTCCCATTGAGCATAATACAAAATTGACAACACATGAGTATGATCTTAATTCTCCTTCATCAAACAAGGATCCATTGCTTAAGGATCCATCAGGGTATCAGCGACTTGTTGGAAAATTGATATATCTTACTATGACAAGACCTGATATATGTTATGCAGTACAAATACTCAGTCAATTCATGCATATGCCAAAAGAGTCACACATGAATGCAGCCTTGAAAGTTGTGAGATACTTGAAGGGATGTCCGGGGCTCGGCATATTTCTATCTCGTGAGTGTGATATGGAGATGACAGCATTTTGTGACACTGATTATGCTACTTGCCCGATGACTAGACGATCCATCACCGGTTTTTGTATTAAATTGGGAAAATCGTTGATTTCATGGAAGACAAAGAAGCAATCTACCGTGTCATTATCATCAGCTGAGTCAGAGTATCGAGCTATGGCGAAAACCACCTGCGAAATAGTTTGGATACGAGGACTTCTTTCGGATTTTGGAATACAAGTCAGTGGACCAAGTAAGTTGTTTTGTGACAATGATGCTGCACTTAAGTTAGCAGCAAACCCAGTCTTTCATGAGAGAACGAAGCACATAGAAGTTGATTGTCATTTTACTCGTGACAAAATCAAAAAAGGAGTTCTTGTAACAAAGGGCATCGGAACAGTGGACCAACTTGCAGACATTTTCACTAAGCCGCTGTGCCAAAGACAACACAAGTTTTTATTGAGCAAGCTAGGTGTCCTTGACATTTATAGGCCACCAGCTTGAGGGGGAGTGTTGGAATATCTTAGAGTAGATTCTGTTGATTCTAGTAGATCATTGATCAATACAGTAAATAGGAAATTCTAGTCGATGTATATATTGATGTATATTGTCTTTCCTAGTTTATTATTCATTCTTACATTATAAATGTACGATGTAATGATGTACAGAAGGAATATACTGAGAAAGCACTTTGCCCATATTCCTTTCTCTCCTCTTTTCTGTCAGGCTTCATATCTATCCAACATCGTGTTCTTATAAGCCCTTTTTCATTTGATTTTTTATCATTTTTATTTTATGTTGTTGACTTCAGGACCAGGTAAGGCTAGCTCGAGACTAAGTTCATGTGGCGGATGGTTTAAGAAGCTTCTCGTTGCGCGTTCAAGCTTGTGAACACAACATTTCATTCGTCCACTCGATGCTTTGAAACTAAGGGACGTTTGAAACGTTCTGAAACGCATCAAATCTAAAGGAAGTTCGCATGCAGTTCGATTTTGCACGCACTCTTTACCCAGAGAAGAAAATGACAGGGACACTTAGAGTGGAGCCCTTCTGGCTTCCGTGGAATTTCCTCTCTTCTCTCTCTCCTCATTTTTTATGAATTAAGGATGCAAAATTCATCATCTAATTGTTTTAGTGAGAGTATCTAACTGCCGATCTAGATGGTTTAGTTAAATATAAATCCAACTTTAGTAGGGAATTTCGACTAGTTCTAGCCAGCTCGGCAATTCTATTGTCCAGTTTAGTTTTAAAATTTCATAGTAAATGACCATTAAAAGTAACTAGATTTGTGATGCTAGATATTACTTTCATAATTCATATGCACTGATTAGCTAAACGTAGGAAAGGATTCAAGACAGGTATTATGAATGATGTGGGGCTCTTTCTAGATTCTTAAAAGAGGCACAACGGGAACTAAATTTGCTTCGTCTTTAATTTGATTTGAGACCTGTGTATACCTTAAAGAGTTCGTCCTAAGTATACTTCATGATCAAACCGGATCTATTTCCACGGAAAGTTTGCCCCACACCAAAAACCTACACCTAAACACTCGACCCTTTATTGAGCTGCAGGTGTGCGTTGTGTTAGAAAATCCTATATTGGAGAATTGGTGTGGTGTGGAGCAGTTAATATATCTTGATTAGTCCATAACCCATTAGCTTAAGTTTTTTGACTAGAAACGTTGAAGGGCTTGGACTTGAATTCCCACTTGGTAATCTCTCGGATGAATGTATTCAACTCCCCCCCCTCACACACACATCACCAACCCTCTGACGTAGCTACAGAACCCGTGCCTCCACTATCATGGTTGCCGTCTCGTACCGCCGACCGTCCGCCCTTTGTTGCACCCTTTATTGTGAACAATGATAGAAATGCCCCATCCCAAATCCATCCACACTGAGCATATTTAGGGTTAAGTTGACAAAATTGAATTGAAGCTTTAGGATCGATTGGGCAATTGTCCCCTTATAAATGAAGTAAAGCCTCGCAACCCCGACGTGACAAAAGCAAAAAGAAGAAGAGGAGGGAACTTCCAAGGAACGGGTCAAGACGCAAAAGAACGGGACGTATCAAATTTTTGAGGGCATCCGACATTGAATATGATACACGAAAGAATGTGGCGATGTATTAATTAAATCCTTTGTGACGACTGGCGCAGAACTTTACCTGAATTCACACCGAAAACGAAAAAGAACGAGGTCGGCTCCAGGAGGGATTTGTCCTACTACGCTCAACAACGTTGGTGGTGGAGTGGCCTTAGGGTGGGACCTCTTGGACCGGGAAAAGAAACGTATGGGACGTCTCAAGGATTCGTGGCGAAATAGTTCGTAAGAAAAGGTTCCCTTGGACATTCCAAATCTTCAAATTTTGGTGCATGTACTGATGAAGAGGATGGTTGCTTTTACCAATTAAACTAGTCAGATAAGAAACAGGCGACGTATATCGACTTAGATGGCGAAGCAGTTTGCTCCTCTTCTGCGGTCAATCATAGAGCCGGGAGGCGAGCAACGGTAGCCGCCTCCCTCTTGAAGTTTCTTTCGCATATATATACACATTAATTATAAGGAAAATGATGTTCTACTGCTAATGCAAATTCCCAAAAGTTACAAACATGGGTATAACAAATGAACACGGTGAGAAATAGTAGAAGAAAGGGGCGAAAGAAAGCCAATGGAATTAAGTAAAATGTTCAGTGAATGGTATTTTTGTAGGTAAATGACATACAAGTAAGGAAAAGTCCTGTTTGAATCAGAACCATTACAAATGACATACACAACAGAAGATTCATACATGCAAATACAGCAGAAGTGTAGGCGTTTCAAATATTGAACTGAACTTCTGAAAATGGCTCGTCATCAAGCGGCTGAATAAGCTGTAGAAGCTGGTCGGAGCCTCGTGTGAGCAGACCGGATGATGCCAAAGCATACACGAGTAAGCACAGATTGACAGCAAGCGATGTTACTGGAGAAAGGTTCATCCATAGAAGCAGCTCAAAGCCAAGAGTCCCGGAACCGACATACAAGCACCAGTACACCCAATTTGAGCTTGCGGGTCCGGTGACCTCAATCAGTGATAATAGATAAATGACTTCGCAGATGATGTTTAGAGATTTGGAACGCGTGATTATCAGAAGCTTCAGCAAACCGAACAAGACATGGAACTTTCTGGCCGAGTCAATCCACCCCTGTTGCTGTGGCTGCTGAACCTCGTCCCTGCATCAGATCAAAAAGAAATCGATCAAGAACTGACGAGTTGCTCGACCTGCAGTCCCAACCGTGACGGCAGTTGCCGAGACAATATCTCCATGAGTGAGCTGCGTACCTTTCAGCTCCGGCTGGAACTGGTATGCTCACGTGATCCGCCATGTTCCTCTGCTTTAGTGTTGCGACTCTCTGCCAGAGCTCTGCAGATGTTTAAGCTCAGCTCTGTTGGCGCTCGATGAACGGTGTTCCTGAGCGCTGCGAATGCCGGTGAGGAAGAAGATGAGCTGAGCGGGGTGCTATATATATAAGGCTCTGGGCTATTAAAAAATTTCCTGCTCTTTTCATTTTTAAAACAGAGAAGGGGATTTCATCGCCAAGTGAACGGGACGTCTCGTTCTTCTGCAAGTAATTTCGCAGCACAAGGGTTGGCCCGATTCGTCTTCGGCCCCACATCTTTATACAGCCTATGCTCAAGAAATATATACAGTACCTTTGGTGAGAAAGGATTCGATCGATAAATAAGCTATCGATCCATCGAAAGGTTAACGTGGCTAAAGTCATTAGGCTAAGAAATTACGGCACCCGAGTGAGTATTATATGAAAGTCGGGTACTTGTGGTGTCTTTGCCCGACCAATTGCATTGCATCGATTTTTTTCTGCAGCCCAATTGGTTCTTTGATGTGCACCTCGACATCCCAAATGTGCACCTCGACATCCATTCAAATGTCTTTCCACACTAATGTTATCTTAACTCGAATCTACATCTGAGCCCGATAAAGTTTTGCTAGATTTCAACAGGAGTGGCATTTACCCATTCGAGCCCTCCTTGTCAATTGCTTCGATCCGAGCAAGCTCGGTGGGAAGTTAGGGACATCACCCGCCTCCACCTTGATTTGGGAATTACATTCTAAATTCCTTCCCTGAGATGATCGCTGAAAGCCGATACACTTCGAGAGAGGCCACCGATCAACTACAGACTTTCATATCACTTGTGTAATTGGCTCGATACCTTCATCAAGGAGACCACAAAAATAGAACTCAAGCACAAGCTGTGTAATTGGCCTCGCCTGCACTAAAAAAACTTAAGATGTTGTCTTATCTCAATGGCCCCACTTTTACACCTTTATACGCCTCCGCAGAGTGATCTAGACGTTCGGCACTTGGCCCATTTATTTATTGACTTCTTTCTTGCTTTCTTGAATTTGAGGATTTAAAACCGAAGCCATTCGGAGGAAAATTCTCTCTCCATCCAGGACGTTTCATACGTCCGAAGCTTTCAAGTATTATTGACAATTTGAGAATTTCGTCCACTTCAATTGTAAAACAATGGTGTATTTGATTATTTATTTTAAAATAAGGAAATTCACGTTATTTGACAAGTGATAACTAGCTATCAAAAATAATAATAATAATTAATTTTTGTGAACATGGGTGTCGTATCCTTGGAGCAGATAAGAGTTTCTCGTCCCATTCCTAATTGAAGTACTACTTTAATTTTTCACAATTTGGTATAGCTTTTAAAAGTTAGTCCAATGAAAAAATTTTCATAAGCAATAGAAATTCATACTTAGATCTTTGTAAAATTGATTGACAATTTGGAAAAAAATGAGAGGTGATGTCATCCGGTATGCAATCTAGTTTGGCCGTGGGGACTAACGTTTGTTGCCATCAGCAACACACCGTTTTTAACGTTTCCTTCATTTTAGGAAAATTAATTATCTGTAGTCTGCATTTATTTATAAATTTAACGGAAAAAAAAATGGGGATTATAAAAAGAGAACTTTCTAATCACATGCTTGCGGCGCCACGCGTTGAAAGAAGCTGCGTTTGGTGATGGCTGGGGATGAATATTGCATGAACTACGAAGGAATACAAACATCGTCAAGAACGTTGCGAACGTCCTATTGTTTACCCAGTGCTAATTACTTGGTGGTACTTAATTTCACTTAAAAACCATCCTTTTAAGTTATCGAGTATTTGGAGGCCAACTAGTTATATCGCTTTCTAAAACTTAAATATTTTGTTTTTCTAAACTTAGATGTTCAATGTAGCATTTACCTTGAACTTGCGCTATAAAAAGAACACCTATCAAGAATCCGATCATCCAGTTCTCATATAACTAATTACCAAGAAATGAGAGGAGGATGGGGTGGGGACAAAAATTCTTGCTCAGAAGAACATCCATGTTGTGGCAATTCTACCTAGAAGGTAATGAGTTATTCCTACAAAGACCTTACTTCCTCTGGTCCTATATGAATGAATGAACAAGCAATTCTAAAGGGTTGATTAGCATCGATTATCTGACTCACCGGCCGACCAGCCGCTTCTCCAATGGCCCCAACTTACCGGACATTATCGGTATGTCAATGTCCTCTACTCTGTTGTTATTACTTCATGCTCTTGGATATGTGTAGTGTAGTTTCTTGCCTCATCTTTTTCTGGAGCAATGATATGCATGCTTAACTATATATTTAACATTAACATTAACATTACCGAATGAAGAATTATATGCAACAAATGAAAAATGGGCTTCAAAATGATTAAGTAATACGGATTTTACAACGAGGGCGGTAACTCAATTATCGAAATATCAAGTGTTGCTCTCTGTGCAAGTAGAGATGCTTTTTTCTTCTAGTACTGTAGGCCCATGCGTTTAAAACTTGACAAAACGGCAAAAGTATGGAACGTCCTTTTGGGAAAAGATAAATTTACAAAATTAAAAGGGAAGTCAAAATGCCGGGTACACAACGCCGTGTGAGAACCAGGTCAACTGGTCCCTGCTCGAACCTCCGACTGCAATTTGTCGGAAATTCTCTTTCTTTATTATTTCATGTGAGTACTACTGACGATGCGGTTGAATTGATTTACGCAAACGGTATTATTAGATCAAGAACATGTGTTGTAATCAATCAGATTAACGTCATGTACTGTCAACATCGAATGTATCTGCTGAGACTAGCTTTTGTGAACATATACTTTTTCTATCGTTGGACTTCTTCACTTGAAAGAATTCATAAATAATGAAAAAAACGTATTGTACCTCCAGTTTTTTTGCGTGCAAGTTTTAAACGCCTGGTCCTACAATATAAGAGGACGAAGGATAAAGTAAATCAAATAAAATGAGCATAGGAAATCTCATCTGGTCAAAGCACCATACTTTATCTCATTGCCAACTGATATTTTGCGGGAAATCGCATTGTCATTTCACACTATAGGCAGGAAAAAAAACTAAAAGGGATACCATAGGGGACAAAATTAACTGGAAATAGATTTTACACTGCCAATCTGGGGCAAATATGCATAGTTGCAAACTTAATGCATTAATGAAGGACTGCTATAGTCTGACCACACTTTTACAAATCATACAAACACATAATATATGGGGAAAAACCCAGACATCTATTTTACAAGTTGTGCAAACATCTTATGGTACAAAAGCCAAAAGAGAGATAAAGGGCATCGAATACTATCATAACATCAACTAAACAATGTTCTCCCCAACTCTGCTTCCGTTGCCACCAACCGGTTGAGTTGCGGGGTTGCTATTCATCGATGGTTCTTCTCGGCTTGCAACATTAATGTTCAAAAGATTTTGGATGGTCGGTTGTGATTGAATGAAGCTTTTGAGTCTCGAAGAAATTGCTTCACACTTGGACTTTAAGAATTGTATTGTCTCCCCAAAAACTTGCTGGTAATCGGGATTCATAGCTATCATAGCAAGGAACATAACATAGATAGCCCACTTAATGTAAGAATTCTGTACGATCGAGTCGATTGCTATCCCAACAACGAGACATCCTTGTAGGAGAAATGCCAAACTGATGAATGTTGTTATGTGATTGCTTCGTGTTGTACGCGAACCGATGGCAAAGAGCATGATGAGAGCTACGGCTATAACGACGAAGGGCACTTGCATGTTTATAAGTAGATCCTTAGCTCCAAAAACCGCAAATGACCATCTCAGCGAGGCTATCAAGAATTCTTTGGATTTTTCAATCATGGCATCTCCTTGTTCTTCGGGTCTACCCAAAAGAATGACGAAATAAGAAATTATTAGGTTATGGTGCAAGTGAGTAGAACAAGTTCATAGCAACAGCGGTTCACCCATATGCTTAAATACTGCTTGACGGCAAACTGCAATTCAGCTTTAATGACATGCAAAGTCCATATGATTAGCCTTAACACAGACTAATTATAGTAAGTAATAACTGACTCCGGTTGGATGGATTTTGCGAAAGCCCTATAAATAAAAGTTCTGGCAAACGTGGAGAGCCGAGTGCACCAGATGCTCGTGAGTCAAAGGAGGGTATAGTTCAAAAGGAACGAGATAAACATATGCAAACGGCGAAAGAGAGATGATGCAGAACTAACCTCTGTGCTGCAGTTGATGCGGGGATGTTGTCGGCCATTGATCTGCTGCACCAGCTCTTGAAGAAAGAAAGAAGATGCGTCTTTCACCTCTGCACGAGCGGCAATGATCTCGCAGCTGCATATTGCATCGGCCGTGTCCATTTTTATAAAGCAAATTTGCATCATTCTTATTCATTTATTTTTATTGTTGACCTACGGTGCATATGCATCGCTGCAGCAGCTTCCTTGTCCTGAGAAAGCTTGCGGACACGACATTTCGCTCGTCTGCTCGACATTTGAACCTGTGGGGGCGTTTAAAACGTTCTGGGACGTTTTTTTATTTTTATATTTTGTCAAAGTTCTGAGACGTATTGATTCAATGGAATTTCTTACGCACCCTTACCTAGAGAAGAAAGCCAAAAGAAAATATTTAAGGTGGAGCCCTCATGTCGGATCTCCTCTCTTCTGTCTTAAGTAATGGTCTCCTTTTCATTTTACGTTTATTAAGAAAGAAAAAAACCTCGTCTAATTGTTTTACTAAGCGTACTCGACGGGTGGATTTAGATGGTTCGGTTAGATACAAATCCAACTTCGGTTGGGCATTTTGATTGGCTCTAGCCAGCTCAACAATCTTATTGATCAATTTAGTCTCCAGTTAATTAAAAAATTTCTAAATTAGTCGACCGGACTATATTTGTGATGTTAGAATTTCGTGACAGGTCTTTCAGAAATCATACTGGACAAAAGTTGAACTTGAGATCTCTTCCTCATGAAAGGTCTCAGTTGTTTTATCGTTCATCCCAGAAAATTCACAGAACTTGCATTTCTATGGTGTTCATCAGATTAAATGGACATATTGAACCCATCGAGCATCTGATTTGGTGGCTAATGTAGCTGATACTATAAACCGCATTTCTATATTAATGCTGTTATCCTCATCTACTTAATGCACACTCTATTGAGACACCAAATTGAAGGGAACGAAAGTATCTAGCCCTAACAGAGCTAGCCAAGGTAGAGGGGTTGTAGGACCCAGACGTCTCCCTGGTTACGCGCGACACGCAAACAAAAGTCAAATGGGTGGAATTTCCATTTCCACCAGGAGAGACAAATAGACTGCGACTGAGATAATGTGTACTTGGAAGGACAGTTCCAAGAACGTTGTCAAGAACGTTGAAAACGTCCTTTTAATTATTGGAGTGTCAATTACCCTGCTACAAAAAGAAGGAAAAAAAACGCCTTGTCATCAAAACGTCCTAATTTATTCAATAGATAAATTAGTTTTTTTTGGTCGATAATAGATAAATTAGTTTAAAGAAAGGAAATCTTCTTCATATCCAGGTTTCTCCTTGCTGGGGATCTTTATTCCAATGCCCACGACCGGTGGGCCTAGAAAATGCATTTATAATATTTTTACAACATATATAAATATAGGAAACATCGAAGAAGCTGGCATCTAATCAAATATTGACATGTAGCAAGCTTGTGAACAACCGGGATGACTTATTGTGACCGCTTTAGTATAATTAGGACTACAGAAGAGTCGAATCACTTCAATATTTCTATAATAAGGGATTCAAAATGGACTTGAAAGTTTAAATTCATTGACATATGTAGCGGTACATCATTTTACTATAAACTTTTACGTTATTGAGGAAATGGCAAACTAGATAGATTAACTGTGGTTTCTAAACTTAGATTTTTTTTCCCTAACCTTAGATGTTCAATGTAGCATTTTTATTGATTTTGCACCAAAACACGAGCATTCATCACGAATCGGATCGTCCAGTTGCCATAGAACCTATCACTAAGATACAAGGGGAGTATAGAGCTACGTGGACAAAAATTCTTGCTCCAAAAAACATCCATGTCATGACAATTCCACCCAAAAAGTAATGGGTTACTCTTACAAAACACCCTTCAACTACCTAAAGGGTTTAAAGGAAAATTCGATTGATAGATTTCATATGATTCCTATGCTTGTGGCCATATCCTGTGTAGCAAATTACTTATGCCTACAATAGAAATCTTGGACGCCTCATTTTCATTTTGATCTAATTGTTGAGACAATTAAGAAAAGCAATTTCCTTGTTGCAAGGTATCTTCGCCTTGAAATTATTGTGCCCTGATACTGTATGAACAGGCGTTTAGAACTTGCACGAAGGGGCAAGGTATGGGACGTCCTTTTGGAAATATATATATAGTAAAAGGCGAGTCAAAGTGCTGGGGCACAATACCACATACGAAACAGGTCAACAAGTCTTTGCTTGAAATCTATGATTTGTCAAAATTCTCTGTCTTTCGTAACTTTTTCCTCCAATGCTTTGTAAGCAAATTGATGTGTACAAATCTTAGTTCCACGACACCCCATTTCTCATTTTGTTGATTGAAAGAAGATAAGCGCTATCCATTGAGTAAAGGGAGGGTTTGCTATAGTGATTTGGGCGGTGGGTGGCCCTTTCGAGAGTTGCCCGTCCTTCAAATTGAAATTGGATAGGATAGATGGATGCATATACCTTTCTATTCATATTTATTACTAAACAAAATGGATTTCTATTATGTTGTTGCATAGCAGGAAGGCGATGATCAGTACCCAATCCAAGAGGATGATAAGCCACATTGGGACTAAAACGAAGCCTGAACTCCTATGGGAGGCAGCAATGGGGAGTTTTTCGCAATGGGCAAAAGCCACCCCCTTCTTCCTATTGAACTAATTCCTATTCCTATCCCTTCGTTCCCTCTTTTGGTCTATCTACATTCTAGGAAATTCATACGCTCTACGGACTGAGAAAAACCAAGCACCGCAATATTGAAGTAACCCATGCCATACTCTTAGAAAAGCTCGAATGACTTTTAACAAAAGAGTACCTATACTCGAAACCAACATAGGTAGCCAAACAAAGTAACACTGGGAGCAAGCTCATGACCAGATGAACCAATCCAATTAACTTCTGAAGATGTAAATTTACCATTAATCTAGAACCCTCCCTTTTTTTCAATACCAACGTTAAGATGAAAAATCACTTTTCTAATGTATCATCAGCATAGAATATTCTGCCATGGACTCTTTTGTGTGAACAATTTCTTTTTCTTTCTTTGTCAAGAAGTTTTCTAATGTTGGACTTCTTCTTAGAATAATCAATAAAGAAGGTGCGGGTTAATTGCCAAATAAATGTAAAAGACGTATGGTACTTCCTTTTCCTTAAGCAAGTTTTAAACGCCTGGGGTCCTACAACATTAGAGGACCTTGGATAAAGTAAATCAAATAAATCGTGAATAAGAAATCTCATCTAGTCAATTGATTTATTTATCTCATTGACAACCGTTATTTTGCCTGAAATGGCATTGTTGATCAACACAAAGGGTAGGACAATAATAAAAGTGACACCATAGGGGACTCAATTATTTGGAAATAGATTTGCACTATCAATCTCGGACTGATATGCAAAGTTGCAAATTCAATGTATTTATGAAGAATCACAACAGTCTAATCGAACCCTTGGGTACCATACAAATACATAATACAGAGCAAGAAAATCCAAACATACATTTCACATACATCTAAGGATACAAAAGGAAAAACAGAAATAAAGGTTATTGTCAAATTCCATCTAGAGGTCAACTAGACATTGCCCTCCTCGACTCTGACTTCGACTCCGACTCCATTTCCATCACCGCCAACCGCTTGAGTCATAGAGTTGTTATTGGTCGATGATTCTTCTCGATCCGCAACATTAGTTTTGAAAAGATTTCCGATAGTCTCTCGTAATTGATTGAACAAGTTTTTTGATGCTCAAAGAAGTTGCTCTACACATGGATCTAAAGATTCCTCTCATCTCTTGAAAAATATGTTGGTGATCAGGAAATGTAGTGACCGTAGCAAGGAACATACTATAGGTAATCCACTTGTTATAAGAATTTAGTACGACCCAATCGATTGCGATCCAAACAATAAGATATCCTAGTACATGAAATGCGAAACCGATGAATGCCTTTTCATGATAACTTCGTGTTGTTCGTGAACTAATGCCAAAGAGCATTGCGACAGCTGCAGAAACTGCGATGAAGATCGCTTGCCTGTCTCTAAGAAAATCCTTAGCTCCGATAAAAGCTAACGACCATGTAAGCAAGGATATGAAGAAATCTTTAAATTTTTTAACAGTGGCATTTTCTTGTTCTCCGAGGCTGCATGACAGAAACGAGAGAATCTGAAATCATCAATCTACGGTGCAAGTAAATAATACACGCTTATAGCAAATTGCCCTTTCCGGAGCTACATGCTCAAATCATGCTCGACAGAAGCTTACTTATCCACAAATAAAACTGCACAACGAGTCAAATTAATTGTCCTTGCAATTTACGATGGTTAGATTTTCTCCCAAATTGCGTGTCCAAAGTCTATAAAGTAAAGCTCAGCATCATGCAACGTCCATATAATTAATCTAAATGGATTAAATGAGGTAAGTAATGAATGACTCCTGTCGATATGGAAGGATTTTGGGTACGGCGCCCGTTTAAAAGTTCCAACAAATAACTAAAAGTGTGCTAAATGCTCATGCCCCAAAGGATGATACAGTTCACAAGGAACGAGATAAACATATGCGAACAACTAATTTAAATTTAAACTATTTGCATGCAAACTGACCTCTGAGCTTCAGCTGAAGTTATTTCAGACATTGATCTGCTAGCTTTCGAACAACGGCAGTTGATTTCGGCCCCTGATCTGCGCTAGCTTTCGAACAACGAGAGTTTATTTCGGACCCTGATGTCTGTGCTAGCTTTCGAATGACGGAGTGGGAGTTTTTATAGAGGCTAGAGCGACTAAAGCTCGTGTGGTGGATCGCTGAAGAAGCATCGTCATCCGCGTTCATGCTCGCGAAGACAACGTCTAATACGTTTCGATGAATATTATATTTTTCTGAAGTGTTGATTTTGCATGCACTCTCGTCGCAAGGAAAAAGCGAAAGGTAAATGTCTAACGTGGAGCCTCGTCTAGGATCTCCTCTCTTCTGTCTCTCCTCATTTAAATAATAATTGAGAAGAAAAATGAATTACCTAGCTGCTTCACCGTGCGTATTCAACGTACTCAACGGGTTGATCCAGACGGTTCAATTAGATAACAATCCCACTTCGGTAGGGCATCTTTTGACTAGTTCTAGCCAGCTCAATAATCCTATTGACCGGTTAAGTCTTCATAATGGAAACTTTTCGTATCAATCGATCATTGAAAGGAACTAGATTTGTGATGTCGGAAGCTCCTTTCATAAATCCGATGCCCTCGTTAGCTAAACGTGGGAAAGGAATCAAGATTGGCATTATGCGGAATGATGTGTGGGTGGTTCTGTTTTACAAACTCCGAGAAAGGCCCCTCAGGAAGTAAATGCGTTTCGTCTTCTTGATATTGTTATTCTAAGTGGAATTTTCTAATATGAGAAGGTAACCACGTGAATCACACAGGGTAGATTTTAGGTTTTGGGGTATGCAGGTTAAGTGCTATATTTTAAAAACTGAGAAATTAATCCTAACATAGTAGGTTTCGAATTTCAGGTGGAACTTGGACCAATCCTAGAATGGTTCATTCCTAACTTTAGCCATGCTTCCATCATCACAGCTGTTGTCCTCTATTGCCCACCATCGGACCTTCGTTACACCCTTTATTAGAGATGCCTCATCCCTATCTTATGCTAAAACCGGGCTTATTTATGTGCCAAATCTCGAACCCTAAAGGTATGCTGATTTCCGAGCCTTAGTTGTCCCGCGACCTCATGGAGAAAACAACGTTTCAGCCTTCATGCTGATGAACTATAGTGCAAATGAAGAAAGAA
This sequence comes from Eucalyptus pauciflora, assembly GCA_007663325.1. NCBI lineage: Eukaryota > Viridiplantae > Streptophyta > Magnoliopsida > Myrtales > Myrtaceae > Eucalyptus > Eucalyptus pauciflora. The sequence continues at coordinate 3,401,801 of VMYD01000056.1, forward strand.
TAAAACCACTTAATTAGAAAAGAACAAGGATAGAAACCAAGGCATTCATGTGGTTACGATGTCGACAGTATCCATAGAGTCCAAGATACACATGCTTCGGTCGGCATACGTTCGAACAATTGAAAAAGGAAGTACCTCGATCGGATGATTAGGATATAGGCTCGTGCTTCATTGTCAAACCCAGCATTGATGAATAAAAGAAAGTTCCCTCGTTGTCCAGACTGGTTGGCCAAGCTGTAGCTTAATAAAAGTCAAAAGAACGTCGCAAACGTTCTAAGACGTTTCTAAAGAAAAAGAAGAGAAAAAAACGAGAGTATGGTGACGCACCAGTGAAAATCCTCTGACGGCGATTGACGTAGAGCATCCCCATTGTCGCTGGCGAATCTGTCGCGTCTTTTCCCTGAATTCAATGGGGATCCCCGCGTTTCCTGAATCTGCACCAAATCGAAAAGGGTTGGAAAAAGAATGTTCTTCAATTCAAACGAGGTAGGGTCCACGAGGCTTTTATTGCAGTACGCTAAAAAAGGTTGGTGGTGGAGTGGCCTGGAGATCTTGGACCGGAAAAGAAAACGTATGGGACGTCTCAAGGTATCGGGCGAATAATTTATAAGAAGCGGCTGATTTGGGGTCCATTTAGTTAGGCATTTCGGAAAAGTCTTACGGAAAATGTAAAAAATTTTAGGGTGTGTTTGTTTGGGTAAAAGTATTTTCTGAATTTTTATCTGTTTGGTTTATTGAAAATAATTAGTCCACCAAAAACACTTTAGGAAATTTTCCCACAAAAGAAATACCATAACGTGTCAACTAAGGATAAGCCCCAGAGCTGGGGGCATGTCGATGTAACCCTATTTTCTGTGAGGTCGGGTGCTCTAATTTCTCAAGGCATGAAACTTTTCGCAAATTCCCCTGAAACGTCGAAATCGCAATTGGGGGCATGCGCTAACAAATGCTTTTTGCGATTTCAATTTGCGAGTATAATATGATGATTAAGACAAGAAAACGGAACGAGTTCGTTCGGACAAGCTTTTTTATTTGTGATTCTCAAAGCCGAATAGTACGTATTAAACGGTACAATAGCAGGCAGACTCTGAAAAGATGGCGATTACCTAGTGACTCAACCTAAACGAAATGAAAGGGACGGATTGGGTCAAACCCAAGAAGACCTATCTTGCCTTTCCATCGGTCACCCTCCGATCCGTTTTCACCCACCATTCATTTATTCATTTTTATTTTTTTTCCGAGCCAAATAAAATATGATTCGGCATTTAATTTCAAAAACCGAATCCCTCAACTCGAAAATCTGAAGTAACAAATCAAATAGCTAAATGTCGGCATAGTTATGGTGTAGAACTTTCTGCTAATCAACATGGAAATAACACATTAAGTAGATCTTTGGAGATTTATTCCCAACTTGTTTTAATTCAATTTTCATTTTTTTTTCGGAATTTCCTATGTTGATAATATTGTAATTTTCATGTTTGGCTTGCACCATGATTATAGGGGTACTGTACTTGCTTACCGCAGAGAGATGTTAGTGTTAGAAAAGATACCAAATGCAGCTACTGTTTCCACACACAAAACAAACCGTACTTCTTGGAAAGATGATGGAACTCTTTCTAAATGATGGTGTAACAGGTGAAGGATCTTTACAAATCAAGAGCCATTTTATGGCATAATTTAGGAAAGGGTACCCCATGTGAGAATGACAATGCCTTGAATTCTGCTCCCCCTTTTTAATTAAAGGGAAGAGTGTCTCTGTTTGAGTCTCGGCCCCAGCTAAAAAAATAAAGTTTCTGATACACTATCCCCTCATTCAAATGATCTCTTTTTGTTGTCTGTTTGCCTGTTTCAGTTGTTATAGCTCCCGTTTACTGTTTGCTTATAAACGTGCTGATTGTGGGGGGGTGCTCTGTTGAGGTCGAGCATTTCTCTACGCATCTGCAAATGCAATCTTGCGACTGCTGTTCTTAATTTGGATGGCTTTCTTTCTATTTATACTGTACAAAGTATCAATGGATAGCTTTCTCTACGCATCGAAACCACCTGCCTTGGTCGATGTTGTCCCGCCACCATGAGCTGCCACACGTTGCAGGGCCACCTCTTGGCCACGCACTACGCATTACCTCAGTTCGCCGCCAATGGCAAAGCTCGATGCTATGTTGAACTCCACCTCTTCTGGCAGAGGTTTCTCATCCGAGTTGGAGGCAACCACTCCTCTGTGTCCATCGGAACTTGTCGGCCAGGCCAAGATCCGACAGTCATAGAGGAGCCGCCAAACTTGGAGACGTCTGTGATGTCAACTTGAGGTGTAGTTTTGTCCAATAAGAAAACTCAGGATGTATAGGGATCTTGAATAGTTGGATTCAATCGCCAGAAAATAGTAGAAGAAAGGGGAGAAAAAGAAAGCCCACGGAATTCAATAAAATGTACGGTGAATGGTATTCATAGGTCAGCTTCAGCAACTACAGAACATGTATGTGACTACATTCTCTTCAGTCTTTTCTCTAAATCCGAAGCAGTACAAAGGACATATAACTACAAATCAATACACACAAATACAGTATGATTCTGGGCGCTTCAAAAATCAAGCTGAATTTCTGAAAATGCCGTGTCGTCGAATGGCTGAACAAGCTGCAGAAACCGGTCGGAGCCTCGGGCAAGCAGACCAGATGATGCCAGAGCATACACTAACAAGCAAAAATTCACAACCAGCCACATCACTAGAGAGAGATTCGTCCAGAGAAGTAGCTCGAAGCCGAGAGTTCCGAAAACAATGTACAAGTACCAGTAGACCCGATTTGGGCTCACGGATCCAGTCACCTCGATCAATGATATTAGGTAGATGACCTCGCAGATGATGTATATCGAATGGAAGCGTGCGATCGTGAGCAGCTTCAGTAAACCAAACTCGACGTGGAACTTCAAGGCCGAGTCCAGCCATCCCTGTTGCTGTTGTTGCTGGTCCTGCAGCTGCTGCTGATCGTCGTCCCTGCATCGAAACAACCAATCAAGAACGGACTACTTTGCTTGACCTGTACTTCCGGTTGCAACAACGGTTTTCGAGACGACGTATTCGTGAGCGAATCGAGTACCTTTCGACTTCGTCCTGAATTGTCAGGCTCGTGTGATTCGCCATGCTCCTCTGCTCCGGTGTCGACTCTGTTCGAACTCTGCAGATGCTGGAGCTCTGCTCTGTGGGAAGCTCAATGAACTATGTCTCTCGAGTCTTGTAGATGACGAAGAGGAAGGTAAGCTGAGCGTGCTTTATATAGCCTCCGTGCCTAAAGATTCTCCGCTCTTTCGGATTGAAAGAAACGGGTCGATCGCCAAATGAACGGGACGTCCCGGTTTTCTCCAATGTGCAGGGGAGCCGGGGAGGTATTCGTTGCCTTTCGTTCTGAAGTTTCTTTCCCTAAAATGACGGTCCAAGTAATTTCCCTGAAGGAGGGGGTCGACCAGATGTGCCTTCGGCCACGGCATCTTTAATCACTGCCTATACTCAAGAAATATATGTATAGTTCCTTTGGCAAGAACGAATTCAATGAGTGAATTAGCGAACGATCGAAAAGATACGAGACTCAAATTATAGATTGAGAAGTTATGGCATCAATACATAAGGGTGTTGATTGTTCGGTTTGGTTCGGTTCGGATTTTCAAGAAACCAAAACCAAACCGTCTGGGTGTTGAATGTGGGGGCACTCATGGTGCTTCTCCCGGAGCCCACGGCTATATATTAGTTAAGTGCTCCATGCTTGATCAATTCTCTAGTGCTAGCCTTTTTCCTTCATTGAACGCTTCGCCAATGCACCTTAACATTAATCGAATATCTTTATGCACTGAGCTATCTCTAGCTCAAAACAAAACCTTAGCCGATAGTGTTTTGGTGAATGTTGGCGATAATGGCATATACCCTTCTAAGTCTCCTCATCAATTGCCTCAGGGCCCAATCGAGCTTAGCCGGGAGTTAGGGATATCATTCCATCACCTTGATTCGGAATTCACATCCAAGATTCCTTCTTCGAAGTATTTGTTGAAAGCTGATACTAAATGTAAGAGGCCATCGAATACCACTTTCGAATATATTCGATGGATCCGTCTTCACTCAAAAACTTTAACATGAAAATTTAGCCATTTTATCTTAATGGCCCCATCTATACCCCTTTATATGCATCTTATGATGATCTGGACGTTCGGTCCGTTTTTTTGGGCAGCAAAAAGACGTTCAGTACTTGACCCATTTATTTATTTTCTTTCTTACTTTTTTAACTTTTTTGTTATTGATAATTTGAGAATTTTATCGCTTACAGTGCTTAATGAATGATGGATTCGATTATTTGAAATAAATTAAAGAAATTCACGTTACTTAACAAGTAATAAATTGAAAGAAAGATATGTAATAATTTTTTTCTGTGAACGAGGTTGTTGTTCCGCACAAGCAACAAAAATTTGCCTTTCTCAAATTCAGTCCTTAAACTTTGATTTTATTCAATTTTTTCCCATTTATTTATTTTCTTTCTTGCTTTCTTAACTTTTTTATTATTGATAATTTGAGAATTTTATCCGCTTACAGTGCTTAATGAATGATGAATTCGATTATTTAAAATAAATTAAGGAAATTCACGTTACTTAACAAGTAAGAAATTGAAAGAAAAATATTTAATAATATTTTTTTTTTGTGAACAAGGGTGTTGTTCCGCACAAGCAGGAAAAATTTCCCTTTCTCAAATTCAGTCCTTAAATTTTGATTTTATTCAATTTGGTCCTTACATTGTCACGTCAAACTAATGTAATCCTTCTAATTAAAGTGGGATGTTGGCATCAAATTTGCAATTTAGTTTAGCTACTTGTTGGCATATCAAAAGCCAAATCATTAAGAAACTGTTTTTCGCATACTCCTGAAAAAAAAAAAAAAATTTGGAAAATTAACATCTCTCGTCTGCATTTTATTTTTCTGTCTAACTAATTGACGTGGGATTGTGGAAAAGGAACTTTTCTAAGACGCGTTTTGCAGCGGCACACATTGAAAGAAACTGCACAATCGACCGCCCAAAAGAAACGGGACGTCCCCGATTCTTGAGTTCTTTTCTTGAAATGGAGGAGTCTCAAAGTGAATCTGGAGCGAGGAGGGGGACGCCCCACATGTCTTTATCCATCAAAAAGAGACAAATGATGACTGGCAATGACATAATGTGAACTGCGAAGGAATACAAACGTTGTCAAAAACCGTTGGAAACGTCCTCCTCGTTTATTGGAGTGCTAATTTGCTGTCTAATTGTCAGAAAATTCAGCTATAAGCTTGAATTGAATAAGTGAGTTAGTTTAAAAAATGGGAAATCTTCTTCATATCCATCTTCTCCTTGCCGGAAATCTTTGTTCTTATGAAAGGAACTCTGAAAATTTCTCTCTTTTTGTTTTTTCAAAAGATTGAAGATCTTAAAAGGTTTGATGGACCTCATTCCTATTTTTGATCTAGTTGTTGAGAAAATTAAAAAAGGAATTTCCTTGTTCCAAGATTTATGATCTTTGCTCTAACATCATTGGGTTATGCATGTTGTACGATGCGGGTGGTAACTCGATTATTGCAATCTCAAGTCTTGTAGACGATTGCACGCTATTCTAAAGTACTAGAGCTGATGCAATTTTTCTGTAATACTGTGGGACTAGGTGTTTTAAACTTCCAGAAAAGGTCAAGGTGTGGAATGTCCTTTTGGAAACAAATAATTATGTAATCACAAGGTCAACTCCTTGCTTAAATCTCAGACTCGAACTTGTCGGAATTTATATTTCTTTTATCTTTTCTGGCTCTTTTTACTCTAATGTGATCATTACTAACGATGCTATAACATGTGTCATAATCATTGGATTAGCTTCTTAAGATGTGAATTTATCATTTTAAACCCCCCTCTTTTTAACATCAAGGTTATGTCCGATGAAGCGCTGGTAGAGGAAGATGTGAATTTAATTTCTTTCTTTCTTTCTTTCTTTCTTTTATTTGTGAAAAATTATCATATATTCATTAATATGTTGTATGGATGTCAATTTAGTCTTAAATCTTTTAATTTTAATAATACCATACAAGATCCACCTAAGTAAAAATTTAGTGAGATCAAGTCAATTGTTGTTCAAACAACAAAACATCCTAATATGAAAAACGAGAAATTGATGAATGTCGTTCCATGATTGCTTTGTGATATTCATGAACTGATGTCAAAGAGCATGATGAGAGTTATGGAAATTGCGATGAAGTTTGCTCGCATGTTTTTAAGTAAATATATAGTTTCGATAAGAGCTAATGACCTTGTAAACCAGTATTTGAAGAAATCATTGATTAAAGAAATTGTGCAAATTAAAATACTAGATTGCAGAAAATGAAAATTGGTGGATTCAATTGCCAAGCGACATATGTTACAGATCTGAATACAAAAGTACCCCAAAAATTGTACATAAAAAATGAATTTTCATGGACAAAGTACAATTATAATAATTCCATTAATGTTCAAGGAATATGTATTAATATTTTTCATTTTCATAAAGCTGTTTAAACAATAAATACAAAACATTCATTTCTCCACAATAGCAATGCCAGTGCTTATAAAATGAGGGTTGTGTCTTCCTCCGTCCATCCATGGTTAGAGGGAACGTTTTGCACTGTTCAAATTACATGTGTTAGACATATATTTGGGATTAGGTTAATTGTCGTTTACCTTAATTATAATTAACTCTAATTGCTGTCTCTCCCTATATATCGGGGTCTTTTACTCTTCTTTTGGTAATATACATAATATTACATTCTTCTCTTTTTTACTACAAATCTCTTCAAATCATTATAGGCCTCTATTTGCCTTCCTAATCACATATTTCCACACTTTAAACTTAGGCCAAAGTCTAGCCCGCGAGAGGGGGAAATATTTGAATATTTACAAGTGAAAACCTACTCATTTATCTAATAGTTTAATATTTTTATACCGTTGGCAGCGATCCATCAAATCTTATAGGGTTGAGAAAGTTTCCTCTAATCAAAATTGGAGGAAAATATGGCCCTATCTGTAAAACCCCTAACCTATTTAAAGTCCACGCATCTCAAGATCAAATCGTCGGTCATAACTTTATTTATAATATTTTCCGTATCCAATAACGAGTATTGATATGAATAAAATTATACATATGCCAACAGTGGACTTAATTGGTGAAATTCAACTTTGTCACGCTTGAAGACACTTTTGTATGCAACCGAATGATGGATCAATAGGGGCTGAGAATGGATTTGGGCCATGTGAAGACCGTGTCCTATTGTCGTGTTGATGGGCCTCCAGTGAGCAACGGCTTCATCATTGTCGTGTTAGGAATTTGTGCAATTGAGGCTTTTGATCTCTCTTCCCCCCTCACGGCAAAAGGTCGCCAGGTCTGAAGGAGGAGTCCGAAAGTTGAGCCTGACTGACTTGGTGTAGGACTAAGTGACACACTATTCGGCCCAATAAGTTTAAAGGTTTTCTTGTAAAAAATTTCGAGATGAAATTACCAGAAATTCCATACTGCTATGTCCGCCCAAACTAATCTTCAAGTCACAAAAAAATAAAACTAAAATGTAATCATCAAAATCTTAGATTGGGAAATCTGCTTTAATTTGCTAATTTTGCCCTAAGAGTTCGCTCATGTTTCGAAAATCTGCTAAAATTCTTAAACTTTTACAACATAAAAATTAGTTTTGGATAAATGCAATGTAGTACAGATGTACTAGCTTGAAATTTTTTGTGAAGTGAAAATTTATGGAAATTTAGTGTGGGAGTACTAGTTTGAGATTTTTTCCTAGATAAAAATTAATTTTGGGTATATCTAATACGAGTGGATAAATTTAAAATCTATGGTGATATTAACCCGAATATTCACTCTAGTATTTAAAAATTGCTACAATAACCCACACAATAAAATACTATCGTTTTGTTACATTTTTGCCCCTCGTACTATATATTTTTTTTATAGGTTTGACCTGCCTGAGGATTAGAGGGACCAATCATTATCAAAGATTAATTATCAGAGTCCACATGAAATTCACCATAACCGATGTCGCTTGACTGGTGTAACTCCACGCAAACTTGAACAAGTATTTTAGGCGATCATGGAGTGCGGTAGCTAGCGATAAAGGAATTTCATTGCGTTTCACGATATTACGAGGATATTACAAGTTTGAGCCACCTTATAAATGAATCTTTGGCCAATTTGTACCTTAGGCATTTTCATCTAATAGTTTAATCATTTGAAACATTTGATAGTGAGAGGGAGAGTTTTACAATAATTTAATGTTAAAATCATATCTTCATCTAATAGTTTAATCATTTAAAATATTTGATAGTGATCTTAGCAAATCTCACAACATGTGAGTAGTGTTCATGCATACTTGTAAAGTACTAATCCAAAGGCTGGTTTGAATCAGTTTTCTTTTATCAAAATTAGAGGAAAATATGATGCAATATATAAACCCCTAGTAACCTATATAAGTTCATACATCTCAGGAGCAAATTGTCGGTCACCACAACTTATCTCCACGAATAAGTGTATTTCTTTATTTACAATATTTTTTGTTTCCAATAACAAGTGTTGAATAACTAGGAAAAGTACCAAAAAAGTTTTAAACCCATTACATTGAGATCAATTCAGTCCTAAACTTTTTAATTGGACCTTTTTACATTAGTAACAAATGAGTTCATCCGGCCAATTTATGTTGGAAATTACTGACATGTACGCTAATAATCTTACATGGCATGACTAGTGCTGATGTGGATATTTTTGTATAATTTTTAATTATCTTTTTCTAATTTTTTCATTATTATTTTTAATTATTTTTTCCTTCTCTTTTCCTTTATTATTTTTTCTTTCTTCCTCATCTTCCTCCACCCACCTCCGGTTGGTAGAGGTCGCTGGCTATTGACGAGGGCTAGGATACCCTCATTGCCCATAGGCAAGACTGGCCTTTGCTAGCTTTTAGTAAGGGCCGGTGAGGCCGCTCTTAGCTAGATTTGGTAAGGGGATCCTTGCGTAGTCCTCGCCAGCACCAAAGGCTAGCGAGGCCACCCCTAGCTAGATCTAGCAAGGGAACCCTACAGCTAGGGTGACCTCGCCTGGATGGCGAGGGGTCTCATCCAAGTGAGGTCGGTCCTCACTGAACTTTGGCATTGGTGAGGGGCCTCGTCTAGGTGAGGTCGGCCGTTGCCAGAGGTCGACGAGGGCTAGGAAGCCCTCACCGGCCCTTGTTAGCCTCTGACGAAGGCTAGGTGAGGGTCCCCTTGTTGAATTTGGCAAGAGGCGGCCTCACCAAGCCCTCGTTGGTCCTTGCTAAAGGCTAGTGAGGGCATCCTGGCCCTCACCCTCGACGACAGCTGGCGATTGCCACTAGTTAGAGATGGGTGGAGGAAGAAAGGGAAAAAAGAAATGAAGGAAAAGAGGAGGAAAAAATTAATAATTTTTTTTAAAAATAATTAAAAATTATATAAAAATATCCACATCAGTACTACTTATGTCACGTAAGATGACCGATGTCCATGTCAGCAATTTCCAGCATAAATTGGTCGAATTGTTTCAATTGATACTGATGTGAAAATATCTAGGACTAAATTGGTCTAATTGAAAAGTTTATAATCGAATTGGTATCATTAAAATAGGTTTAGAACTTTTTTGATACTTTTCCCTTGAATAAATTATACATGACATCAAGTTTGGACTTATTGGTGAAATTCAACTTGTCATACTTGGAGACAGTTTTGCATGCAAGCCCATAGTGGATTGATAAGGGCCGAGAATGGATTTGGGCCACTTAAGATCGTAGTCTTATTGTCGTGTTGGTGGCATTCCGAGGAGCCAGCTTCCAAAATTGGTTCCAATGTTGACCGACACAGTCTCTTTCACTCCCCAAGTTCGTCTATGACATGACCCGCAAACAAAAATTTGAATATTTTATGCATAAAGCTTAATATATTTGAAGATGGCTTCATACTATTCCACGTGATACTATACATTCTTTTCATAGAATTGATCCATGGATTAGAGTGACCAATCATTAACGAAGATTCATCATCATATGCTACATGAAATTTGCCATCATCCAACACGCTTATGTCATGGCCCGTAAGAATGCAAAGCCAAGAGGGTTCTTGAGGATGGGCGTGACACATCCGATCCTCGGCCTATATCCCCGAGACTTAGAGTATTCTCGAGTATACTCCTGGGGCGGATAAATACGGTATTTGTATGCATACGTTATAAATGCGAGTAGCTGGTAGTTGGGAGTAAATATGGGTAGTTGGGGAGGTGCAATCTCCACCGTTAGATCTAAGAAAAATGTACGGATACGGTTTGCCTTGTACTTGTATATAAAGGGGTCTCCTCCCTTCTTTGTAATTCATTCACAAGAAATACGAAAACCAGAGCTTCTCTCTCTAAGAGTTTCTCTCTCTACATACGAGTCTTGTGAGTCGAGTGTTGAAAGGCTGCTTAGGGGTAAAACCTTAAGGCCGCATGGGTCAGCCTACGTGTGATCGAGAGTGAATCGATCGGCCCGTGACACTTAACTAGTGCACTTCCTTGCAAATTGAACAAGTGTGTTAGGCTGTCATTAAGCATGGTAGCCAAGCTTGAGAAAACAGCACATCCTCGAGTGGTTGAACAATTTCTCGTAGATGGTCAAAACCTTATGTGAATGGATTGGATCATACCAAAGCAAACACTAGCAAGCACATATTAACGACCAGCCACATGACTAGAGACAAGCTCATTTAGAAAAGAAACTCGAAACCAAGAATTTCAAAAACAATGTACAAGTACCGATATATAAACAAATCAAAACTCTCATGTTGTTACTGGTTGTTCATTGTCTTTAAATTTAATCTAAAAGAAATTAATTGGAAGAGAAAATAGATTTAAGAGAGAAAAGAAACCGACTGCTTTATTGCGCTCTTAGCATGGATTTGAAAATGAGTGAATTATGTACCTTTCCAAAGCTGCTGATTGATTTGGCATGGCTGTGGGGAAGGGAAGCGCGAGCAGAGAATGAGGAGGATTCGAAGAGCGGGAAGACTTTGCAGTTGACCCAGGAGCTCTTCCGCTCGCTCGAACGATTTTCGTTCTGTTTTATTATCCACAGACTCCCCCCAATCTCACTCGCCCGTCACCCCCCTCTCCTCACCCGCCGCCCATCCCGGCTCTCCACATGTCCCCCCTACCCCACAAACACCGTCCTCGCCACGATGACCCAATCACTCACCCCCGGCAATATCTTAACCGCAGTAGGAGGTGGAGGCGGTACATTTCTTAGACCCAACCACGGTTAGAAACCAACCCGACCACTTTTGGCATCCGATGAGTCGGGTTTCCAAGCTATTATATCCTTTTCCATTATATGGAAAGTTCCATGAAGCGTTGAAGATGTGGACAAAACGTACAAAAAAGGATTCATGTTTGTTCCGGTTTTTGTGGTCTAAGAAATGACAAATTTTGTTCCGTTTTTTTTCTTTTTCCTTTTTCTTTTTTGCATTTAATATCCTTTATTTACTCTAATTTGATCCACTTCGCAAGAGTCATTGCTCTTAAGTATGTGTGATAGGAATTAAGAAAATTGATAGGCGCTTCAGAGCTCTGGGTATTCTCTGACATATTGGATTCGGGCTCTTGGATCTAGTCACTTTGATTAGTGTTATGAGATAGATGACTTTGCAAATGATTATAATCACGCTAGTCAACGTCCCAATTTACTATGAATTGAAATACATAATGACATTAGTTTCAACGATATAAATATAATGTAGAGTCTTTTGGTTAAGTCAAATCTTTCCTATTGTTAGTGCTATTATGATTCTCCATGATCTCTATATCAAATTAGAAATGAATTAATTGGAAGAAAAATATATTCAAAAGAAAAGAAAACTAGCTACTTAAGCCAATTTTTTAGAGCACAAATTGACACGAATGAATTACATACCTTTCAAATGTCACCGGATGATCGGCAATGTTGTGCAGAAGGTAGACCTCAACGAACTCCGTGACAGTTTTGGTGGATGAGAAAGCGCAACAATCACTTGGTTGCAGAATATATATATATATATATAGAGGTATTCCTACTTTCGTTTTCTAATATCTTCTGGGTAAGAAAACAAGTGTTTCGTTGTTTAATATATTTGGGGAAGGTTCCAAGATTCCTCCCTAGAAATATTAAATAACGAAACACTCAGTTTTCTAATATTCTCTCGAAACCCTTCCCAGAAATATTAAACAACGAAACTCTCATTTTTTGATATTTCTGGGAGGGCTCTGTGCATACTCGGACAAGCGCGAAGTTCAATAGCCAAGCCCAAGCCCAAATTCAAGCCCAGAGTGAAAATAGTTAAATCTGATTAGGATCGAGACGAATTGACGTGAAGCTTCCTCACCGAGCTGACATGGTTATTTTTTTCCGTTTAATACTTGAAAAAGTTCACGGCCCTAATATGTCCCTATATTAATTAGATTAACTATTCGAAAAAGTTTATGAAACTACTACCGTGATGTAGCTCGGAAAACCCAATTCAATATCTGTTAAGTAATCACAATAGATAAGGTATAGCTCGATTTTGCAGCTTATTAACTAAAATGATCAAAAAATTTATAATACTTTCGGTATTTTCAAATCATTATGTCCCATTTCAAATAACTAAAAAATATGATCATATGCTATATCATTCAGTGTGGAGTGGACTGATAAATGATTTTTAATACAACATAATTGGAAAATTTATCCAAAAAGCTCTAAACCTTTTTTTTTCCCAGAAACCTTTGCATGAAGCTGGTAGCTGCCTTTGATATCGCCAATTGAGATGTCGCAACAGAAACAGGAACGGACTAAAACATGATAAAAGCAAAATCGCATTCTTTGCAATCACTCCTTGAAATCGCAAACCGCAACACAATAGAAGTGGAAAAGACAAAAGGCGAGCTTTCAAGGAACGGGGCCGGATCAGAACGAACGGGACGCGCGAAACTTGTGACGTATCAATCAAAATTCTCGAGGGTGATTGGCACAGAACTTTCCCGATTGCTGCTTCCTAAATTCAAGGCTGACCCCATGTCGGTCCTACTTTGAATTTGCATAAACGATGACACCTTTCCAAAGAGGCATCCATCATGGTACGTCTCGAAAGCGGTTGGTGATTGATGGAGTGGCCTGACGTGGGCACTTTGGATCTTGGACCGGGAATGGAACGTGTGGAACGTCCCAAAGAATCAGGGTGAAATAGTTTATAAGAATCGGTTCACTTAGACATTCTAAAAGACTTTAAATTTTGGTTGATGTATTGAGGAAGAGAATCTTTGCATGTATTAATTAAGCATTGCTTTTATTAAAAAATTTTGGCGAGGAGAGCCTTCATCGAGGCTCGCTCTTGCCCAAGCTAGGGTGACCTCCCTATATCTAGCGAGGCTAGGGGTTGAAGTTTGCTATTGCTAGATCTAGGGAAGCTGGGCCTCGCCTAAGCAAGGCTAGCCTAGCCATGGCCATGGCTGGCCATCGCCTGTGGCCGATCACTAGCAAAAGAAAGGAAGCAGAAGCAAGGAAAAAAAAAGAAAAAAAATAAAATAAAATAAAAATTGTTAAAAATGTCAACGTCAGAGTCAACAATACCACATAGATCGATTGTCATCCACCTCATCAATATTCCGTCAAAATTACTTGGAATGGCTGAATTGGCACTAGATCAATATATTAAGGATTAAATTGGCAATACAAAAAAGTTTAGGATTAAATTGACATAAATACAATACGTTTATAACTTTTCTAACACATTTTCCTGATACTATGTCCCAAGGCATGAAATTTTTGCCAATTCATAAAAAACATCGAGTTTTTAAATTGGGGGCATGAGCAAGCACAAAACGTCAGTGGATATGCACACATTGCCATTGCAATTTGCGACAATAATATGATGATGAATAATAGGAGAAGAAAATGGAACGCATTTATTCAGACAAGTTTATCATTCACAGTTCTCAAAACTAGCCCCATACGTATAAAACGTCAAAATGATTACTTTGTGAGGAAACAAAACCAAGATGAAAAGGACAAGATAAAGTCAAAGACAAGAAGACATATCTTGCCTTTCCATCGGTCCCCACCTTCTCAAAGGGTTAGGATGTGAACGATTTAATTTCAGATGTAGGTTTCGACTTTCATGCCTTTTAAGGAGACATGACAAAATTTGAGAGTGAGAGTTAGAATAAAAATAGCGTAGAATAAAAAATAAACAAAAAGTGAACGCTGCACAAAAATTATAGTATTTATGGTGCCGTTCTCCCTATAAGTATGTGTCACTTTGTTTCATGAGAAACTACTATGCCAGATCTTTTCTCCATTTTTCACTATTTGTAACGCTTAAAAAAGTTAACTTGATAAAAATTATTTGTATTATTATGAACTTATAGTCAAATCTTTGTAAAATTGATTTACAATTTGAGAAATGAGAGACAATGTCAAGATGGTCCTTAAACTTCAGGACAATTCCAAATTTGGTCCTTTAATTTAAATTTTGTTTGATCTAGTCTTCATACTCTTTTGTGTTGGACTAACTTAATCCTTTGACTAAGGACACTGGCATCTGATATACCATCTAGTTTAGCTGTGAGGCCAATATCTATTGGTATATCATAGTCCATGCTAGCAGGAGAATGTTTCTTACATTTCCCTGAAAAACCTAATTCATTTTGGAAAGTTCATTTCGATCTCAACCATAGTTATCAACCATTCATGTCTCGATACCTTGACTCCAAGACATCCCAATGTTCGAATGTGCGTTCCGCCTAGTGGCGGGATTTAGGAATCTGCCTTCGAACCGCCTACCTCCCCAATGGTTAGGGTTTTGGTACTTTTTGGTGTTTGATGTTGTACAATTGAGCTTTTGATCTCTCTCTCCGTCTCTTCCTCACAGCAAAGGTCGCCAGCACCTCCATTGTTGACCAATGCACCCTCTCTTTTTTTGTTTTTTAAAGTTTTTCTCCTTGTACGCTTTTGTATCGAACGAATCCAATCCAGTGGGATTTGTCCAAAAGGACTTTCTAAAAGACACGTCTGCTGCGTCCCGTATGGAAAGTACCTGCCTCGTCGACCGCCAAACAAACGGGACGTCCCGTTTCTTGTGGGAGCTGGGGACGCACGTTGCAATGACTTTTTTGAGTTCCTTTTCCCCTAATCTTGGACGATCAATGCCGCATTCATTTTGAACTGGTACCCATCAACGAATCGGATCGTCCTATTCCCGTAGGACCCATTGCTGAGATCCAAGAGGAGGATAGGGGCTCAGCGGACGGAAATTCTCTCGGGAAGAACGTTTATGCTGCGGCGGCGATTCCATCCGGAAGGTAATCGGTTAATCCTCCAACACCTCATTTCCACTTCTTTTAAATGTTCACGTAAATAAAAGTAATTCTCACGGGTTGAAGAAAAAATCGATCGATAGTTTCCATTATAATTGCTTTGCTTACCGACCATATCCTTCAATGGCAGGTTAGTTATGCCTATGATCGAAATAGAAATTTGGACTCGTTGATCTTGTTGTCAAGACAATTGAAGACACATTTCCTTGTTTCAAAGTAGTTTGTCTTTGCCTTAAACTCATTGGGCTATACAATCTCAAGCTTTACGGAAGATTGCTACTTTGGGCAAGAACAGATGCTGCATTCCTCTAATGATGTAGGCCCAGAAGTTTAAAACTTTGCACAAAAGGGCAAAGCTATGGAACGTCCGTTTGGAAACAAAGAAATAATCAAATAATCAGAAAGGGGAGTTGAATTGCTGGAGACCCGACAACGTACGAGGAAACAGGTCAACAAGTCTTTGCTCAAAATCTCTGATTTCAACTTGTCGGATTCTTTCTTTCATCTTTTATGGGTTTTCTACTCCAATGTGAGACTATTACTGATGATGCCATCAAATTAATGTTTACAGAAACGGTATTAGATGCACAATATGTCCGGTAGCCAGTTAGATTAACCTCTTAAGACGTATTATATCATTAATCAGATTAAGTTTATGTATTCTCAACATGGAATATGCTTCCCCTTTTTTTTTGTGCGAGTTTTATACGCTCGGTCCTACGGCACCAGCAACCGGTCGAGTCACAAAGTTGTTTTTCATTGATGATTCTTCTCAGTCTACAATGTTGATTTTCATAAGATTTTTTATAATTGCATGTGCTTTGAATGAATGGGTTGCTGAGTGTCGAAGAAGTTTCTCCAAACATGGACTTGAAGATTCGTTTCATCTGTAGAAAAATCTGTTGGTAATCGAATTGATAGCTACCATCCCACTGAACATAGCATAGATAATCCATTTGATGTAAGAATTCAGATGATTGAGTTCATTGCTATTCTAATAACGAGACATTCTAGTAGGAGAAATGCAAGATGGATGAATTGTTCCGATTGCAGTGTTGTTCGTGAATTTTGGTGGTCATCATTTCCGCTAAATTTCTTGCACATGTTTCGACTGGACTTGGAAAGTAATCGACGGCAACTTATTGCTTGGATCGATGAAGCTGGTAGCTGCTTTTTTTGCCAGAAACTTTTGCCAACGAGTGCTGTCGACATGAATGCTTTGATCTGCTGGAGCTTATGCACGAGGAATGCTGTAGGCCTTGCGAATCCTAGCTGCACCTCGTGGTTGATATGAGTGGCTTAGATCAATTTAAGCTAAAGGACTGTCGTTGGGAGTTGACCACTCCCGACAAGCAAATCTAGAAACCTGTCAACGAACTCATGGTTATGGAAGTTCGAATATAGTTGCGACAGGAAACACCGAGTGAAATCGGTCGAAACAGTTGGTGAGAACAAGCACATGGAGGTAGAAGTGGCCTCCGGGATAAAACTTGATGGGGAAATTGGATTTTGAAACAGTGGGGAAGATGATGTTCCTCGCAGGTGTAAGCCCTACTGATGTGGACATTCTTAAGATGCACTACTGCTCAGGTGAACCAATGCGAGATCGATCAGAGCTTTTCCAAAAGCAAATTGAAACATCTCTAGGTTGTTTTCCTATTTTAGAGATAATTAGGATATTCCTGTTGATTCTGCATATCATTTTCCAGAAGCAAATTGAAATCATTTCCCTTTGATCACTCTTCCTTCGATTACAATGTCACAAGTCTAAAGAAGCATTACAAAAGACATATAGAACAAGATACGTCTAAATATACTCTGTATTCGATTACAATGTCACAAGTCTCAGTACAAATTACATACATACACACAAATACAACATGATTCTAGGTGCTTCAGACATCAAACTGAACTTCTGAAAATAGCGTGTCATCAAACGGCTGAATAAGCTGTAGAAACCGGTCAGAGCCTCGTGCGAGCCAACCGGATGATGCCAAAGCAAACACTGCTAAGCACAAATTGATGACCAGCCACGTTATCAGAGAAAAGTTCGTCCAGAGAAGCAACTCAAAACCAAGAGTCCCGAAACCAATGTACAAGTACCAGTACACCTGATTTGGGCTTTCGGGTACGGTCACCTCGATCAATGATATTAGATAAATGACTTCACAGATGATGTACAGCGAACCGAAATGCGTGATTATCAGCAGCTTCAGTAACCCGAACGCAGCGTGGAACTTTCTGGCAGAGTCAAGCCACCCATGTTGCTGCTGGTGTTGTTGCTGTGGCTGCTGGTCGTTGTCTCTGCACCGGGATAGAAAGAAATTTATCAACCAAAGAAGAATAATCAAGATCGGACCCGTTGCTCGACCCACAGTCCCAACCGTCATAGCAGTTTTAGAAATGATGTATCCACAAGCGAATTAGCATACCTTTCGAGTTCAACTGGAATTGTTATGGCCGTACGATCCACCATGTTCCCTCAACTCTAGCGTCGCCACTTTCTGCTTGAACTCTGCAGATGTTCGAGCTCTGCTATGCGGCGCTCGATGAACTTGTCTCTTTGAGTTGCGTAAGAGAGGAAGATGACGGAGCGTGCTTATATAGTCTCTGTTCGGGACTTTAAAATTTCTCTGCTCTTTCCTTTTGAAAGAAACGGGCCAATCGGCAAATAAACGGGACGTCCCTGTTTTTTTCAATGTGCAGGGGAGGTACTTGTGGGTGTCGTCTTTCTGAAGTTTTCTTTGAAAATGGCGGTCCAAATAATTTCGCAGAGAAAAGGGTCAACCAGATATGTCTTCGGCCAAAAAATCTTTTGATATTGCGTATCCTCGAGATATATACATTTCCTTTGGTGCGAAAATATTCGATAAATAAACTAATGATCAATTAAAAAGTTGTAATACTCAAATTATCGATCTAGGAAGTTATAGAATTGAAGTGGGCATCATATCACGCCACTGAAGATGTCCTCTTCTGGCCAAATACTGTGTAGTTTTTAGCAAACGTTAAGAGTAGGATGTGCAAAATAATTGGGGACCGCCCTGGATTGGATTAGAATTGGTGGTTCCCATGGAGGCCGATCCAATTCTTGGTTCCAATTTAGTGGAACCGATGAGTAACGGTCTGATTCCTGATTCTAGGCATGGAACCGCTCACCCGCTCATCCGGTATATATATTCAAAAAAATAAATTCCATCGCAATTATTTATTTATTTTGTGGTATTTTGATCAAATATATATGTGTGTATATGTATATTTGACACACATATATTTGTAGTTTTGAAATATTATTGACTATTTTTGTCTATTGCGTGTGTAATAAGACTAATCCCTTACACTTTTTTTTTTCCATTCTAATAATCCATTTAGTTGCTTTCTCAATCAAAACAAAATAAACAAACGAAAATGAAGGAGATGACTGATTGGAGATGTCGATAAATGTTGTGGTGCTTTGTTGTCATCATACGAAATTAAGAGCTAATATAAGGCTGAACAAGTTTTGGTGTTCTAAAATAGGAAATAGGTTTAGCTTGATATTAATTGATTAATGCAATTTTATAGGGATTGGGGGATCGGTTCTATGGACTCGCCCAGGAACTAGATCGGACCAGCGGTTTGGTTCCCAAGTGGATCCATGGGTTTAATGGATGATGGCTTTCGGTTCTAATTTTTTGAAACCGGTCCTTAATGGGCGATTCCCAATTTCAAGGGAGGAGGCCGTTCATCTGAATCATGCTTACCCTTAATTAGTAGGATCATCAATTACCTTGGCCCAACTAAACTTAGTGGCAAGCCAGGGCCTTCTATAAGATAATTGTCAAAAACGGATGCACGTCGCGATAGAAATTCAATATCTTCGTTCAAAAGATTGCAAAGATAGAGCCCCAATCAAGGCTTTTAAGCAAATTGGATCGTGTTGGATGAAATCTCTTAAAGTATTTTGAAGTTGACAAAACATTTTTATCAGTCTAGTCTGAGGACTTACAGACTCTATTGACAAAGTCTGAAGATCAAAGTCTGAATATCAAAGTCTGAAGCTAGCAAGACTCAAACTTATATTTCAAAGTCTACTCACATGGAAAGTTTCCAGAACGACGTTTATTCTGATCTTATATGATCTTTATTTTAACGACTAGTGGATATCTTTCTACTGGATTCAGCACTAAACGATCTTACTTTCATATGGAATATGTTCAGATTTCGCAACTTATATTTGGAAGGATCTACTTATGGAAACCGAGATCCTGATTGTATGGGCGAGCAGGATTGATGGGCTATCAACACTTACCTTAAAGAGCTCGAGATCTCTCGAATTGATTCTGTCCAACGGGTTGATTGGAAGAACTTCTTTAGAAGGTGCCAACGTTATTGAAGGCATGAAGAAGTATATAAGAGAGATGCTCTAGTTGTTGAAGGGTGCGGATAGAAGAATTCCAAAGTTTGAATCTCCTTTTCTATTTTGCGATATCATTCTTTGAGCGTTACATGTAATCAAAAGAGAGATCATATTGTAGTGAGACCTTGAGGAAGTGTAGTAGAGTAATCTACACTGTGGACTCAAGAGCGTGAGACTGTAATCACTCTTATTGATTCTTAGTGAAATCCAGCCAGAAGGGTTGTCCGTGCGGGAAAGTGGACGTAGGCTTGATCTAAGCTGAACCACTATAAATCTGGAGTTTTGATTCTCTATCCCTAATCCTTTATATTGTCAACTGTTTTCATTTGCTGCAATTGTTGGTTTTAAGTTACTTATATCTCATTCGGTTTAAATTATTAAAATCGCTTTAAACACCTATTCACCCCCCTCTAGGTGCTAATTCTAGTCCTAACAATTGGTATCAGAGCTTGTGTACTTGTTTATAAGAAGTGTCTTTACTTCTAAGTAAAAGATCTATGGCTAGTATGTTGCCTACAGGGTTGGTTGAAGGTCAAAGCAATACCCGACCTCCATTGATGGAAAAGATTACAGCATATGGAAAAATAAGATGAAGGCATTCCTAAGATCGAAAGATCATTTGGAATGGGAAGTGGTTGATAAAGGAATCATTCATGCTGCTGCATCGGAATCAAAGAGAGGAAAAGAACCTGCTGTTCCTACTCTTTTGACTCAAGAATAAATCACCAAGAGACAGACTCTCGACGCCAAAGCTATTTACTCTTTATATTGTGCTTTATCCCCTACTGAATATAACAGAATATCTTCTTGTGATACAGCAAAAGAAGTATGGGATATGCTTCACATTACCTATGAAGGAACTGATCGTGTGAAAGAAAAGAGGATCAACATTCTCTTGGGACAATATGAAGTCTTTAAGATGAGGTCAGGAGAATCAATAACTGACATGTTTAGTCGCTTTACTGAAATTGTGAATGGTCTTGAATATCAGGGACATCCAATCTCAGGACATATGAAGGTCAACAAACTCCTTCGAGGACTCTCAAAAGACTGGAATTATATAAAAACCTCAATAAGAGAGACACAGAGGATTGCTCCACTTTCTGTAGACGAATTGGTTGGGACTCTTCAATCCTATGAAGTAGAACAGACCAACGAAGAGGAAGATTCAAAAGGTAAGAAATCTATTGCCTTAAAGTCTAATGACTATTCTGATGTTACAGACTCTGAAGAAGATCTAGATGATGAAGAACTGGCACTTATGATAAAGAGATTCAGAAAGTTGAACAGAAAAAGAAGGAAATTCAATGGAAGAAACAAAATTCTCAAAGGTTTCAAAACAGGTCAACAGAGGAAGATGATACTAATAAAGAAGTGACCTGCTTTGAATGCAAGAAAAAGGGACACATCAGACCCAACTGTCCTCTGTTAAAGAAGAGAAAAGGGAAGACTGAGAAAAACAGGAAGGCACTCAAAGCAGAGACTTGGAGTGATACTGAATGTGAAGATAGTAACGATGATTATGCCAATATCTGTTTAATGGCAAAATTAGACTCAGACTCAGACCTTGATTCAGACACAGACTCAGACAGCGAACTCGAGGTTAGTAACTTGAAAATTCCTGTTAAAGTTTCTAAATATATTGATGAACTTTGTCTTAGTCTGAAAACCTCTCTTAAGAGGATCTCCGAATTGAAAAGGGAAAATTCTACATTGAAACAACAGGATAAACTTATGAAAGAAAAGTTTGAAAAACTGGAAAAAGATTTTGCTGTTGTGAAAGAAAACTCAGACAGTATTTCAAATGAAAATAATTTTTTGAAAAATGATATCACTAACATATCAAAAAGATTTTCAAATGGTTCTGAAAAGCTGGATAAGATTCTTTCGATACAAAGACCATATTTTGATAAGTTAGGTCTTGGTATGACTTCTGAAACTATTCCACTGATTGATTTTCCGAAGGTAAAAGAAAGAATTAAACAAAGACCAGCTAGAATTGTTTATAAGAATCATTTCCAGAAAGTTTTTGTAAAACCTGTTGGTAGAAATGCTCTGAGATGTTCCAAATGTAAAAGCTTAGAACACTTTGAGAAAGAATGTCCTTTAGTTTGGAGACCTGTTAAAAAAAGCTGGGCTAAGATTGGCTATTGTTCTAACACTTCTGGACCCAAGATGGTATGGGTACCAAAAAGAGCTTGATTTCTGTTAATTGCAGGTTACTATCAAAAAGAAGATAAAATGATATCTTGATAGTGGCTGCTCAAGACATATGACAGGAGACTCAAGCTGCTTCATAAAACTTATCCAGATAGACGGAGGAAAAGTTTCCTTTGGTGGTAACAACAAAGGAAAAAATACTGGTCGAGGAATACTGAAGATTGGAAGTTTGTCTATCAATAATGTTTCCTTAGTTGAAGGATTAAATTACAATCTGCTTAGCATAAGTCAGTTGTGTGATTCCGGTTTCAAGATCAACTTTCAGGAAGAAACGTGCTCTGGAATTAGTAAAGACTTTACTCAATCTTTTACTGGTCGAAGACATGGAAATATCTATCTTCTGGATGTGAATCAAGAAAGATCACAATGCTTAATATCAGTACAAGATGAAGCAAATCTATGGCACAAAAAGCTAGGCCATATCAATATGAAGCAAATCAACAAGATCTCTACAAAGAAACTTGTTCGAGGATTGCCTATTCTGAATTATTCAAAGTTTGATTTATGTACACCGTGCGTACTGGGTAAACAGGTTAGAAACTCTTACAAATCAATAAATAAAGTTTCCACTAATCATGTATTGCAGCTTTTGCACATGGATTTGTTTGGACCTACCAGAACGAAAAGCATTGGTGGTAAAAGGTTCTGTCTGGTAATAGTGGATGACTATTCACGATTCACTTGGGTCTACTTTCTTACAAGTAAGTCAGAGATTTTCTCTCTCTTTTCAAAATTTGCTAAAAAGGTGCAGAATGAGAAAGGTCACTCTATCTCAAGCATTCGTACAGACCATGGAGGTGAGTTTGAAAATCAAGACTTTGCTAAATTTTGTGATGAATTTGGTTTTCAACACAAATTCTCTTCTCCATATACACCAGAACAGAATGGGGTTGTGGAAAGGAAGAATAGGTCTTTACAAGAAATGGTAAGAACACTTTTAATTGGAAATCAAATTTCTTCAAGGTTTTGGGCAGAAGCTGTTTCAACTGCTTGCTATATTATAAACCGAGTGTTTTTAAGGCCAATTCTTGAGAAAACTCCTTATGAAATTTTTAAAGGGAAGAAACCAATAGTTTCTTATTTTCAAATATTTGGTTGCAAATGTTTTATTCTAAAGAATGCAAATGATCGTGTTGGTAAGTTTGAAGAAAAATCAGATGAAGGATTCTTTCTTGGATACTCAACTACAAGCAAAGCTTTTAGAGTGTTCAACAAAAAGACTCAGACTGTGGAAGAATCAATGAATGTCAAATTTCAAGACTCTCCACAAGTTCAGCAGATACAGACTGAAGATTCAGAATCTGCTCCAGACACTACTAGATCTAACTTCACTGAAGCAGTTACAAAATCGAAATCAGTACAACAAGCTACTGATGAAGAATCTACTCAAGAAGAAGATCAACAATCTATCAGTCTGACCAGTAACTGGAAGCACAAGTCTAGTCATCCTGAAGAACTCATTATTGGGAACATTAATGAGGGAATTTGAACAAGATCCAAAAAGCGAGAAGAGTCTAGTGTTGTTGCTCTTATTTCTGAAATAGAACCCAAAAATATTGAAGAAGCTTTAGCTGATGAAAGCTGGATTGAAGCAATGCAAGAAGAGCTCAGACAATTCGGTATTAACGACGTATGGGAATTGACTCCCAAACCAAAAGGTAAATCAGTTATTGGAGCTAAATGGGTTTTCAGGAACAAAGTTGATGAAAAAGGCAAAGTAACGAGAAACAAAGCAAGACTCGTAGCTAAATGATACACGCAAGAAGAAGGGATAGACTATAATGAGACTTACGCTCCAGTAGCAAGAAGTCTACGTGGAACAACCTCCTGGATTTGAAGATTCAAAGAAACCAGACTCTGTGTTCAGACTGAAGAAAGCTTTATATCGATTGAAACAAGCTCCTCGAGCTTGGTATGAAAGGCTAAGTAATTTCTTAATTCATAGTGGCTTTTCTAAAGGAAAGGTAGACACTACTTTGTTCATTAAAAAGGAAGGTAAAAGCTTTCTACTTGTTCAGATTTATGTTGATGACATCATATTTGGATCATCTAATGAGACTTTGTGCAAGAAATTTTCTAAGTCTATGCAGGATGAATTCGAGATGAGCATGATGGGTGAACTATCCTTTTTCCTTGGTCTTCAAGTCAAACAACTAAAGGAGGGAATATTCATTCATCAAGAGAAATATGCAAAAAAACTTGTTAAAAAGTTCGGTCTGGAAAATTGCAAAAAGACTAACTTACCAATGTCAAGTTCCTTGAAGATAGACAAAGATGAAGCAGGGAAGAAAATTGACCAAAAGTTATACAGGAGTATCATTGGTTCACTTCTTTATCTTACTGCATCCAGACCTGACATATTATTTAGTGTTTGCATATGTGCTAGGTTTCAATCTGATCCTAGAGAATCTCACTTAAGTGCTGTTAAACGTATTATTAAATATGTTGCTACTACTGCTAAGATCGGTCTTTGGTATCCCAAAGAAGGAGACTTTACACTTCTTGGCTATTCAGACGCAGATCTTGCAGGGTGTAGAGTTGAAAGAAAAAGCACTTCAGGTACTTGTCAATTGCTTGGAAACAGGGCAGTATCTTGGTTTTCAAGGAAACAAAGTACTGTGGCTCTTTCAACGGCTGAAGCAGAATACGTAGCCCTTGGAAGTTGCTGTTCTCAAATATTGTGGATAAAACAACAACTTCAAGACTTTGGCATTGAAGACTCTTGCACAGAAATAAGATGTGACAACACCAGTGCAATCAATCTTACAAAGAATCCTATCCTACATTCAAGAGCAAAACATATTGAGATTCGACATCACTTTATAAGAGATCATGTTCAGAACAAAGAGGTCTTGATACAGTTCATAGACTCAAAGAATCAACTGGCAGACATCTTCACAAAGCCACTTGAGAAAAGCTTGTTTGAGTCTATTCGCTCAAGACTCAATATTTTATCTCTTGAAGAATGCTGAAACTCAGACTCAGTAACTAAAGTCTGACAAAACATCAGACTCAAAGGATAAAGACTGAGAATATGAATTGACACGACTGTAAGTTCATTTACTTAAACTGTCTTATTGATAAGGTAAGATTATCTGTCTATTTTAAGGCGGTTATATTTAAAGAGAGTGGTTATCGATTTATTAAGGCAGTTATTTTTCAAAAAGGAAATTTTAAGATTTCCAAAATATACGACGCTTGGTTTATCCCCCGTACCTGTTATCTTTTATACACATTTTCTCCTTCGTTTTCACTTTACCCAGAAACCCTAGATCAAAAGCTTTTCACTGCTTTGTATTTTTTCTCTCCAAAACTTCTTCGTATCAAAGTTCTCAACTTTCTTGCGACACAAGTGAGAAAGTCTCTCCAAAGAAAGCACAATGTCGTATCAAAGGAAGTCATCCAGAATAGTAAATAGGGGACCACAGGGATCTGGTGAGGGGCCTATGCACTTTGATCTCACTGAAGAAAGTGACTTTCCTACTGAGCAAACTCCTCAACGATCTCAACAGCGGTCATCCCCAACTAGACCGCAAGGACATGGCCCTCAAGATGCAGAAACAGTTTATGAAGATATCGAACCAGTAAGAACTCTTAAGCCTGCCTTTATTTACAAGCTTTACTCTGTATTAAAGGAAGGTGGTTTTGCTATGACTTTCGTGGATGAGTTTCTAAAAGAGAAGGGTTATAGAAACGAGACGCACTTTCTTACTGTCATGGAAAGGTCTGGAGTTGTGCCTGAGGGAACGGCTGCAAAAGCATTTGCAAATTTCCCTAGTGAACCTAGGTTTGGTAGTATGAATTAGCCTGAGGGAAAGGATGATGATGAAAAGATGTTCATACACTTTAAACCATGGATGGGTGTGGCTGCAAACCTTTGAGGGAAGAAGGATGAACTGTTCCGCTCAGACGGACACAGAAAGAAGTATGAAAAATTGCTAAAACGTGGGGTGATGAACCCACGGAGTGTGGATTTCAATTTTCTAGACTTATTGAGCATAAATCTGCGAGAGAAATTTGAAAAACTCTAACTTTATCAGTTCTGCATAGACTGTACACGGCACATTCTGAATTAACGGCGTATTTCTACTCCAATCTCAGTTTCATTGATGCAAACAGTTTTACTTTCAGCGTGAGGGATAAAGAGTATGTCGTTGATAAGGACATTTTGGCTGATGTGCTTGGTGTGGAAAGAGGGGCTTTCCAATCAATCAGTGTGTCTGTAAGCCATGCTACTCTTGAACTAGCAAGGGACAGAATTGCAGAAGGGCGACTCTCCTACTTCAGAATGAATGCAACAAATACTTTGCTGCACAAGATTGTGATCAACTGTCTGAGACCCAAATCGACATCCAAGACAGATGTATCAATTTCTGAAGCTAAGTTGATGTTTGCCATCAAGACTGGTCTAAACTTCTCTTTGCCGCATACCATCATATTTCACATGTATAGATGCATGGCAAAGGACAAAGGAAAACTTCCTTATGCTGCTCTCATTACTTGTCTCTTCAAACATCTAAACATTCAACCTCCTCATATTCTCACAGTGAAGACTATTGATAAAATGGTCATCGGGCTGAGGATGATTAGCAAGATGCGTCTGAAAGAGCTTAGCAAGAAGCTGGAGAAATTCAAGGAAAAGACTCCTATCAAGCTCAGACCAGACTCATCAGCGGCCAAAAGGAAAGGGAAAGAACCTGTGGTTAGTTCTACCAAGAAGAGAAGGGCAATCATCCTGGAAGATGAAGATGATGAGGATGCTATACCCATCTCTACTCTTATTTCTCAATTTGCTGCATCTATTCCAACTGTTCCAGAACATCAAGTTGCAGAGAAAAAGAAAGAAAAAGAGGAAGAGAAAGAAGAAGAGAAAGAGGAAGAGAAAGAAGAAGAGAAGACAGAGGAAGAAAGAGAGGAAGAGGAAGAAGGAAAAGAAGAACAAGCAGATGAACCAGAACGAACAAATTCTCCAGC
The DNA here is from genome assembly GCA_007663325.1 of Eucalyptus pauciflora. NCBI lineage: Eukaryota > Viridiplantae > Streptophyta > Magnoliopsida > Myrtales > Myrtaceae > Eucalyptus > Eucalyptus pauciflora. The sequence goes on from VMYD01000056.1 coordinate 3,428,781, forward strand.
AGAAAATGAGGATCTACAACAGCCTGTCACTGAGGAAACTCCTCAGAAAGAAGAGTTCTTTTCTCCTCCAGAAGACATGGAAACAGGGGGAGATAAAGAAAGAGAACACACACCTCTTCTTCTGACTTTTAGAGAAGAGGATGCACAAACAGGTGTTAGTCGATCACCTCCTAATGCTGAAGATATTCATGCTGCACAGTTTCCTGAAGGAGAGGCATCATCTCCACACACTGAACTTCCTGCTGACATTCATACTGGCTTGACTCCACCATCAGACCGAGCTGAAACAAGCACTCAGACTGACAACTCTGGAGATTTGTGAATTTATGCCATGGGATTATCTTGGAACTTAAAGGTCAAATTTATGCCATGGGATATGAATTTCAGACCTTGCAGAATGAAAATCATGCAATGTTAATCACTTTGCATGATCAGCTTAAAGATGTGCAACGTCAGATTCAGGATACTGCAAAGGGCACTACTCTCACCCAAGTACAGGAAGATTTGAGGAAGTTGTAAGACACTGTCAAGTCTATGGAGGACTTTCAACTTGTTCGCATTCCTCGAGCTCCTTGATTTTTTTAATGTTGACAAAAATGGGGAGAAGACTTTGCAGATTTTTGAAGATTTTCTGTTCTCAAAACCAAACCAAACCAAAACTTATCTTTTTATATTTTTGTTATTATCTTGACTTTGACTTTGACTTGAGTTTTTTTAACGTGTGCAGTTTTTGAATGTGTGCTCACTATGGCAATACTTTAAGCTTCGTAAATTAGATAGTACTGTCTGTTTATGACTAATGAGGTTTCGGTGAATGCAGATCTGTGTACAGGGAAAGTCTGTGTACATGATAACTTCTACTATCTTATTTAATCTTTTATGATGCTTGCTTAAGAATTGTATTGCAGGGCGATAATATTCAAATCTGCAGGAAAGTTTTGTCACCATCAAAAAGGGGGAGATTGTTGGATGAATTCTCTTAAAGTATTTTGAAGTTGACAAAACATTTTTATCAGTCTAGTCTTAGGACTTACAGACTCTATTGACAAAGTCTGAAGATCAAAGTCTGAAGCTAGCAAGACTCAAGACTTATATTTCAAAGTCTACTCTCATGGACAGTTTCCAGGACGACGTTTATTCTAATCTTATATGATCTTTATTCTAACAACTAGTGGATATCTTTCTACTGGATTCAGCACTAAACGATCTTACTTACATATGGAATATGTTTAGATTCTCTAAAGATTTCGCAACTTATATTTGGAAGGATCTACTTATGGAAACCGAGATCTTGATTGTATGGGCGAGCAGGATTGATGGGCTATCAACACTTACCTTAAAGAGCTCGAGATCTCTCTAATTGATTCTATCCAACGGGTTGATTGGAAGAACTTCTTTGGAAGGTGCCAACGGTATTGAAGGCATAAAGAAGTATATAAGAGAGATGCTCTAGTTGCTGAAGGGTGCGGATAGAAAAATTCCAAAGTCTGAATCTCCTTCTCTATTTTGCGATAACATTCTTCGAGCGTTACATGTAATCAAAAGAGAGATCATATTGTAGTGAGACCTTGAGGAAGTGTAGTAGAGTAATCTACACTGTGGACTCAAGAGCATGAGACTGTAATCACTCTTATTGATTCTTAGTGAAATCCAGCCAGAAGGGTTGTCCGTGCGGGAGAGTGGACGTAGGCTTGATCTAAGCCGAACCACTATAAATCTGGAGTCTTGATTCTTTATCCCTAATCCTTTATATCGTTAATTGTTTTCATTTGCTGCAATTGTTGGTTTTAAGTTATTTATATCTCATTCGGTTTAATTTATTAAAATCGCTTTAAACACCTATTCACCCCCCTCTATGTGCTAATTCTAGTCCTAACAGACTCTACACAGATTCCTCACATCTAACAATTCAGATTTAGGTCATTCATGTACTGTCTAAATGTGGTTTGGACAATATTGTATGAAGATCTGTGTCCAGGGAAAGTCTGTGTACATGATATCTATGTACAGGATAACTTCTACTATCTTATTTAATCTTTTATGATGCTTGCTCAAAAGTTGTATTGCAGGGCGATAATATTCAAATCTGCAGGAAAGTTTTGTCACCATCAAAAAGGGGGAGATTGTTGGATGAAATCTCTTAAAGTATTTTGAAGTTAACAAAACATTTTTATCAGTCTAATCTGAGGACTTACAGACTCTATTGACAAAGTCTGAATATCAAAGTCTGAAGCTAGCAAGACTCAAGACTTATATTTCAAAGTCTACTCACATAGACAGTTTCCAGAACGACGTTTATTCTGATCTTATATGATCTTTATTTTAACGACTAGTGGATATCTTTCTACTGGATTCAGCACTAAACGATCTTACTTTCATATGGAATATGTTTAGATTTCGCAACTTATATTTGGAAGGATCTACTTATGGAAACCGAGATCCTGATTGTATGGGTGAGCAGGATTGATGGGCTATCAACACTTACCTTAAAGAGCTCGAGATCTCTCGAATTGATTCTGTCCAACGGGTTGATTGGAAGAACTTCTTTGGAAGGTGCCAACGGTATTGAAGGCATAAAGAAGTATATAAGAGAGATGCTCTAGTTGTTGAAGGGTGCGGATAGAAGAATTCCAAAGTCTGAATCTCCTTTTCTATTTTGCGATATCATTCTTTGAGCGTTACATGTAATCAAAAGAGAGATCATATTGTAGTGAGACCTTGAGGAAGTGTAGTAGAGTTATCTACACTGTGGACTCAAGAGCGTGAGACTGTAATCACTCTTATTGATTCTTAGTGAAATCCAGGCAGAAGGGCTGTCCGTGCAGGAGAGTGGACGTAGGCTTGATTTAAGCCGAACCAGTATAAATCTGGAGTTTTGATTCTCTATCCCTAATCCTTTATATTGTCAACTGTTTTCATTTGCTGCAATTGTTGGTTTTAAGTTACTTATATCTCATTCGGTTTAAATTATTAAAATCGCTTTAAACACCTATTCACCCCCCTCTAGGTGCTAATTCTAGTCCTAACAGATCGGACTCGCTTTCGATAAAAAAAAAAAAAAAAACCTTAAGCGAGCTTCATACCACGTAATTCTTCCACGTGGGTCTTCCTCCCCTGATCCTTTTCACACATGCACCTAAATAAGCGATTTAATATAACTATTTTTGATTGGACTGCGCAATGAATTCGCGGTATCTCAGTGGCCCCATTTTTACACCAGTCCATGCGCCCATTCTGAATGATCCAAACGTTCGGTACTTTGACAATTTATTTATTTAGTTGTTTCTTGCTTTCTTAACTTGGAGAGTCAATCCGAGTATAAAGAGACAAATTTTATCAAAAAACGTGTGTGGTGGTACGAACGACTGCCACCGTGGAAAGGAGGTTCCATACGTCCCCAAGTTTTCAAGGTGTATCAACAATGAAACAAAAGTTGTGATTTTACCTCTCTCGAAATGTAGAGTTCTCTCTACCATCTGGGTAGTTTCAGTTCGCCTAAACCCTCAATTTCCAACCCATCTTCATTCATCTCTTTCTCTTCTACAATTGACCCAGATGATTATCACAATTCCTTGTGTAATTCATCAAACCTTCTCGCCATTTCAACCTTGAACCCTCCACTCCTTTCTTTCTTTCATCATCATCTTCATGCAAGAACCCTTTCATCATCATCGCACCTTACCTTGTCTTCCCATTGTCTGCCTTCTTCTAGGAGCCATCTTCATCAGTGACTGAATGTCCTTTCACGCTCGGGTCTAATGGAACAATCTAAATCGTTAGAGGATGCCCGGGTCACGGCACTCTGCCACCAACTTGGAAGACTCTGGCTAGAACAGGAGGTGGAAGTTTGGGATGATGCAGTTCAGCCGGCAACATTACAAGACTGCGAACTTTCATTAATGGGTAAAATACTGTCAAACTCTTCTATCAACTTTCAAGCTTTTTAGAGCACCTTAAAAAGAGCATGGCGCACAGATCAAGTAGTAATCTCACCACGTGAAGCAGGTCTTTATGTATTTAAATTCAATTCGGCAGAGGAAAAGCAGCAAATTTTAGATAACAGTCCTTGGTTGTTTTCAAATCACCTGGTGATGGTGAAACCTTGGATGCCAAATACTCCTTTGCACTGCTACGACTTTACAACTTGCGCGTTCTAGGTGCAAGTATATGGCCTTCCCCTAGAAAGATGTACATATGATATGATTACAAAATCAATTAGAAATCTTGGCAAAGTGCAGGAAGTGAAAATCGAGGGCAGAGACAACTCTCCAGTTAAATCAATTAGGGCAAGAGTGGAACTTAATCTTAATGAGCCTCTAAAATCTGGCAAACTTATTCGAATAGAGGGGAAGAACATATGAATTGACTTTCGGTATGAATGCCTATGACATTATTGCTATTCATGTGGCATCTTAGGCCATTATGCTATGCACTGCAAAGCCATTCCTTATGATGCAGCAAAGATGGATGGCAAAGACAACTTGTATTATGGGTAGTGGTTAAGGGCAGAGGTCAGAGAACATAGTCCTTTATGGATTACCTTTTATAAACTTTCGAATCAAAAAGAAGTTGAAGATATGGTACCAGAATCCCAACAGCATACCCCTCTTCTACTCACTGAAGCACCTCAGTGTAACAATGTGCAACCAGCCACAGAAGAAAACCTCACCGACTAGCATCTGCCTTGCCATCAATTTCCCACACAGCAGCATCATCCACTTGCTGACTTAAAACAGAAATCCCCTGTGACAAACCAATTGACTCTATTTAACACTGCAGCTGAAGATTACTCAATTCACAAGAAGCTCAAGACTCCACGATCAACATCGAAGGTGAGCCCACTAAAGAAAACTAAAAGATACAGCCCTTATGAATCATGTTCTAAAGTAAATGATATGCTTGACGAATCAAATCTCATGGAAACCCCCATCTTCACAGCTAAAGGGGTCAAGAAATGGGCCGAGGTGGCTTGCCCAAAAATGCCACCACCTGACAAATGAAGATCATCAGTTGTAATTGTCAGGGGTTGGGCAACCCCCTGACAATTCAAGCCTTAAAGGCCCTAGTGGCCAAAGAAAGGCCCAACATTGTCTTTTTGATGGAAATGAAAAACTTAGAAATGGTTATCTAGAATCTGAAGAGAAAGCTGAAGTTTTCAAATTATTTTGTGGTGAATCCTATGGGTTTGGCTGGAGGATTGGTCAGTTTTTGGGATGACCAGGAGGTGACTTTAACTGTGGAGCATGCTACCAACCACTTTATCGACACAATTTGTACAGAGAATCGCAGTGCTACAACCATGAGACTCACATGTCTTCATGCACCTTCGATATATCATAAAAGACAACAAACATGGGCAGATATCAGACAAATCAGGTCTTCAAATATGTTTCCATGGGTGTGCATAGGCGATTTTAATGACATACTATATCATTGGGAAAAGGAGGGCAAAAAAACAGTGGAGCCTTTCAGATTACATTCCTTTAGAGAATTTGTACATGATTGCATGTTTATGGATATTGAAAGTAAGAGTTGCTTTTATACATGGGTGAACAACAGAGATGGTGATGAAACTATTAAAGAAAGACTCGATAGGGCCCTGTGCACAGTTGAATGGAGATTAACTTACCCGGAGGCGGAAGTCTTTGCTTATCTTGCTCTAGCCTCAAATCATAGTCCTCTTCTTTTACTCACTCAACCCAACTCTTTAAAGCGACATAAAACTTTCATCTTCGAGGCTTTCTAGCTTCAAGACAAAGATTGTCGATCAATTATTAGCAATGCTTGGGCTTCAACATCCACGAGGGCTCAATCCTTGGACAGCAAGCTTCAACGTACTTCCTTGGCCCTTGCCAAGTGGAGTAAATCCCACTTCAGTAAAAGTTAGCAATAAGTTCACCTGTTACAACAATAGATTCAGAACCATCTTAATCAATCAGGTCATACCTATGACAAGGCACTTATTTCTAGTTTACAAGCAGAAATTCACAATATATGGCAGCGAGAGGAAACATATTGGGCAATGCGTTCGAGGTTCCAATGGCTAAGGGAGGGAGACAAGAACACAAAGTTCTTTCATGCAACGACAATTCAACGCATACAACGGAATCGCATCAGCATGTTAAAAGATGAGCACCTTGTCTGGATCCAAGATTTTAGAGGACTATCTTAAAAGACTCGGGTTTTATGCTCAATGGTCAAGTGGGTGATGCAATGTGTCACCACAACAACATTCAGTGTTAAGTTGAATGGAGAATCATTGCAATACTTCCATCCTACAAGGGGTCTAAGACAGGGGGATCCACTATCTCCATATTTTTTCATTCTCTTGGCCAACCTTTTATCTACTCTCATGCACGAAGATGTCCACTCTGGCACTCTCAAAGGAATTACACTGAATAGGTACCGCCCTACCCTTTTCCATTTATTTTTCGCGGACGATGCCATATTTTTTTGAATGGAAGTACCCTAGAAAGCCAAAATCTGGCCAATATTTTACAACGGTACTGTGTTGCCATGGGCCAGTCTATAGATAGAAACAAATCTGGTCTATACTGTAGTAGGGGTTGTCCCAGTATTTTACAACAGAATCTAGCAGCTGAATTAAGAGTTCCTATTATAGACAAGATAGGCAAGTATTTGGGTATTCCTTCCGATTGGGGTGTGTCCAAGAAAGATATGTTCGCTTGGATTTTGGGTCGTGTCAATGCCAAACTTGAAGGCTGGAAAGAGCACTTTATTTCTAAAGGGGGAAAGGAAATTTTTTTAAAGATGGTAGTGCAAGCACTCCCGCAATACGCTATGTCCATATTCAAAATCCCTATTCCATATGTTAGTCTATTGAAAGGAAAATTGCCAAATTTTGGTGGCAAACCAGAAGCACTAGATCTGGAATACATTGGAGAGCATGGGAGCTACTTAAAGCCAAGAAGCTAGAAGGTGGCCTTGGCTTTCGGGATTTACTAACCCTCAATAGAGCCCTACTAGGAAAGAAAGCCTGGAGACTTTTTCAAAATCTATCATCATTATGGGGTAGATTTTTTAAGGGCCTATATTTTCATTCTAGCAGGTTTTGGCATGCAGGGAATGGGACTAATTCCTCTTGGGGATGGAAAAGTTTACTCTTAGGTCGTGATGCTATCCTTAATAAGATTCAATGGGATGTTGGTGATGGACAAAAGATTAATATCCGTGAGGATAAATGGATAAACAGTGGAATTATCGGTGGACCAGCTCCTAGGGAAGAACCAAAACTGGTTGCTGGTTTTATAGCCCCTACTGAGTAGACTTGGAACATCCCTCTTCTACAACACCATTTTGACCAGCACATAGTTGAGGAAATAATCAATATCCCGTTAAGTCATACTCCCACAACAGACCATCTCATTTGGACGGGCACACAAACAGGTAAATTTTTAGTCAAATCTGCCTACCACTTCCTCAGACAATCATGCCTCCCCAAAGACAAACATGTAGCCTCATCCTCTTATCAACCATCAGCTCGACTATGGCGATATATCTGGAATCTAAAGAACCCCCCCCCCCCAAATTCGAGTTTTTATATGGTCATTATGTCACAACGCTCTTCCTACAAAAGCAAACCTATTTCGCAGAAACATCATATAGGAACCAGCATGTCATTTATGTTCTATGCACACACCAGAGACTACTAAGCATATACTCCTATTTTGCCCATGGTCTAAGAAGATCTGGTCTCACCCTAGAGTACAAATTAATCATTTAGCATACATAAGACATCGAATAGATACATGGCTTGAGGATGTCTTTGAGGCTTAGTCGGGCTTACCTTCGAAGGAGATCATTGCCTCCATCCTTTGGTAGCTATGGAAGGCGCGGAACCATTTTACTTTTCGGCATCAACAGACTACTCCTGACCAGCTGGTAGATCTGGCGCTTGTTGAGGCAACACTGTATAGCAGCTCGGTGCAGCACTCACCCGAAGCAGGAAATGCTCTGCTCAACCCTAATCGAGTTTGGACTCCACCAGATCGGGGCGGATTCAAGGCGAACATCGATGGGGCTTTCCTCTCGACCAACAACACGGGTGCAATCGCGTGTGTACTCAGGGATCGCACCGGCGTCTTGATCGATGGATTCGCTTGCATTGTTCGTGCGTCCTCTCCCCTACAGTGTGAAATCCAAGCCCTTATTTCCACTCTCACTTATCTGCTAGAACAGCGAAAAGAAGAGGCTGACCTTATCATTGAGTCCGACTGTCTTACGCTTCTGGAGATCTTCAACGATCGTCGTTTGCCACCATGGGAGTCTCGAGCGCTTGTTGTAGACGTTTCAGCGCTACGTCTTTCGTTTCCCTACCTGCGTATTCAACACTGCTGACGAGAGGCCAATGCTGCAGCTGATTGGGCCGCTAAGGCCCAAGCCTGTTTTTCACTTTCACCTTCTTGGTCTTCAACTCCTCCTCCAGAGTTAATGACTTTTGCTATGTATCAACGCCCTTTCTTTGGGCTATAATTTTCGTCCTCCTTGAATGAAATGAAAAGCATCATCGTTTCAGACCAAAAAGGGGGGGGGGGTGTATCAACAATTTGAGATTTTTGGCCACTTAAAATTGATAATTGAAATGATAAATTTGATTATCTAAAAGAAAAATAAGGAAATAAGTTACTTAATATGTGATCATCGATTATTGAAAAAAAACTTGTCATCATTAGTTTTTTAATGGGAAAATTGTTTAGAAAGCCTTAAACCTATTATACTTTTGTCAATTTGGTCATAAAATTTTTAATTTTGTTAAATGAACTTTAAACATTTTCACATTTTGTCAATTGAGTCAATTCGACTAATTTTATTTGGAAATTGCTAACATGGACATTAGCTATTCTACGTGGCATAACCAGCATTGACGTGGATAATTTTTAATTATATTTTTAATATTTAATTATATTTTGAATATTTTTTAACAATATATTTTCTTTTCTTTTCTTTTCTTTGCTTTTTGTTCTTTTTTGTGCCAACAAGGTTCATGGGTGACCTTCGCAATGGCCACTAGTGCCCTCGCTTGGAGTTAACGAGTCTACAAAGGCCCTCACTTGTAGCGCTGCCAACAAAGGACAAGGCCTTATGCTTGACAAGGGTTGCTGGTGACCCTTGCTGACACAAAAAAGAATAGTTAAAAAAGAAATATAAAAATAAAAATAAAAATAAAAATAAAAATTCAAAAAAATTATTAAGAATTATTTACGTCAGTGCCGTCTATGCCACTTAGGATGGCCAATACGCACATTAGCAATTTTGAGACTCAATTGTTAATCAAATTAATTTGATAAGTTTTATGACTTAATTACACTTTTTGAAAATTTTAAAACTTAATTGTATTTTCGTGAAAAAAATATTAGAACTTCCGATGCACTTATTTTTTTTGTAAATACTCCAAAGGAGTTTAACATGGAGAGTCATTGTATTCTTTGGCATCGAACTATCCTCCTCATTAAATCGGGATGTTGGCATCAGACGCAATCTAGTTTGGCTGTGGGGGCTAATACTTGCAGGCACACATTTCTCCATCAGAAGCCACGCTAAAGAGACTGCTTGGCACAAATCATCTTGGAAAAAAAAAAATCTCTCGTCTGGATTTATTTATTCATTTGACTGATGAACTTGGGATTGTTAAAAAGAAAGTCTCTAAGACACGTCTGCTGGGTCATACGTTCAGAGAAGCTGTCCAGCTGTCCAATCGACCGTGAAATGAACGGGACGTCACGTTTCTTGGTTTTTTTTTTTTTTTTGAACAAACGTCCCGTTTCTTGGTTACACAATAACTTTTTTGAGTTCTTTTTCTTGACCCCACGCGTCTTCGTCCCTCATTGAAATTCTGTTTTTGCTTTCTTAAGCTCCTCAAAAGTCGATTTGGTGCAGAATACCCTTTTCCATCGAAAGGGACAAAGGACTTCGAGGGAGATAATGTCAACCGAGAAGGAATACAAGCATTGTGGAGAACGTTGGAAACGTACCGATGTTGATTGGAGCGCTAATTACTGCCTAGTTGTCATCAAAGTGAGGTTTATGCTTGAATTGAATAAGCAAAAAGATGGGATCTTTAATCAAAAGGATCTCCTCTTCTTCATTCTCTTTGTTTTTTTCTTGGCCAGGCCGTCAATTTGTGTTATATTCGTTTATAATTCGTACGAATTTCTGGGGTTAAAACACAAACTTTCATTTTCCACCACAACCCCTCTCCCCCAAAAAAAAGAAAAAAAAAAGAAACAAAGGTGTTAACTCACATTAATGAATGTCCCAAAACTTGCAAAATAAGCGAGTTTAATGAATATAAACAGATTTTTGTTTTTGTAAGAGATTTAATATCTGAAAAGTTTCATGGATTTCTGTTATCTATCAATCATTTAATAACAAGAAGATATGTCTGCATATTAACTTCTTTTAAAATTGGGGCGTTGAACAATCATTTGACTTACTTTATTACACTGTCCTCTAATGCCTTTTGTAACATATAGAAATTACGCAATTAGAAGGCGAGTCAAAGAACATGGGTCGTAACCAGTCAAATCAACTTCTTCAGGTGTAGATTTACCAATTAGCGAGATTAAATCTTAAGAATCTCATGTAGATGGAGCAAATATGCAAAAAATTGCAAGTTTTATGTATGGATGGAGAACTACTATAGTTTGACCACACTTTTACATATCCTACAAGCACAATACAGAGGAAAAAGCTTGGACATACATTTTACATAACGTACAAAAATCTTATTGTACAAAAGCAAAAACAGAGATAAGGGGGTGTTGAATTCCATATCTCGAACGACTAGGCATTGTCCTCCCCGACTATGCTTTCGTCACCACCAACCGGTTGATTTGTAGGGTTGTTAGTCATTGGTGATTCTTCTCGGCCCTGAACAATAATTTTCAGACGATTTTGGATAGCCACTTGTACTTGATTGAACGATTTGCCAAGTCTCGAAGAAGTTGCTTCGCATATGGACCTCAAGATTTGTTTCATCTCCCAAAAAGTCTGTTGGTAATTGGGATTTATAGCTACCGAAGCAATGAAGAAACCATAGATGACCCACTTGATGTAAGAATTCAGTACGATTGAGTCAATTACTATTCCAACAACGAGGCATCCTAGTATAAGAAATGCCAAACTGATAAATGTCATTCCACGATAGCTTTGTGTTGTTCGCGAACTGATGCTGAAAATTGCAATGAGAGCTATAGAAAAGGCGATGAAAGTCGCTTGCTTGTCCATAAGATAATCCTTAGCCCCGAAAATAGCAAATAACCATATAAGCGAGGACGTCAAGAAATCTTTCGATTTTTCAATGATGGCATCTTCTTGCACTTCTCGTCTACCAAAAAGAACAATGAAAATTTAGCCTAAAATTACAAGCTAGATCTTAGCATTAATGACATGCAAAGCCCATATAATTAGTCCCAACGGGTCGATCTGCTAAAGTTATAAATGACTCTTGATCGTATGGATGGATTTGCAGAAGTTGTGCAAATGAAAAGTTCCAGTAAACATGGAAAGCCATGATCACTGAATGCTTGCGATCCAGAGGAGGAACAGGTAACAAGGAACGAGGGAAACATGCAAAAACTGACCTCGGACCTTCAGCTGAAGTAGGGTCGATGTCAGACATTGATCCGCGCTTGCTTTCGGACAAAGAGAGCTGATTTTTTTCACCGTGGCTCGAAAGGCGAAGAGCTTGCAGGGAATGCAGATCGAGATAGGCTTCATATCTATCCAACATCGTGTTCTTATAAGCCCTTTTTCATTTGATTTTTTATCATTTTTATTTTTTGTTGTTGACTTCAGGACCAGGTAGGCTAGCTCGAGAGATTAGTTCATGTGGCGGATGGCTTAAGAAGCTTCTCGTTGCGCGTTCAAGCTTGTGAACACAACATTTCATTCGTCCACTCGATGCTTTGAAACTGAGGGACGTTTGAAACGTTCTGAAACGCATCAAATCTAAAGGAAGTTCGCATGCAGTTCGATTTTGCACGCACTCTTTACACAGAGAAGAAAATGACAGGGACACTTAGAGTGGAGCCCTTCTGGCTTCCGTGGAACTTCCTCCCTTCTCTCTCTCCTCATTTTTTATGAATTAAGGATGCAAAATTCATCATCTAATTGTTTTAGTGAGAGTATCTAACTACCGATCTAGATGGTTCAGTTAAATATAAATCCAACTTTAGTAGGGAATTTCGACTAGTTCTAGCCACCTCGGCAATTCTATTGTCTAGTTTAGTCTTAAAATTTTATAGTAAATGACCATTAAAAGTAACTAGATTTGTGATGCTAGATATTACTTTCATAATTCATATGCACTGATTAGCTAAACGTAGGAAAGGATTCAAGACAGGTATTGTGAATGATGTGGGGCTCTTTTTAGATTCTTAAAAGAGGCACAACGGGAACTAAATTTGCTTCGTCTTTAAATTGATTTGAGACCTGTGTAAACCATAAAGAAATCGTCCTAAATATACTTCATGTCTTTTCTTAACGTTCTTTTCTAATTGGAATCCTCTGAAATTATAAGGTAGTCATGCCCTATTAGATCAAAATGATCAAACCGCACCTATTTCCATGGAAAGTTTGCCCCACACCAAAAACCTACACCAAAACACCCGACCCTCCATTGAGTTGCACGTGTGATTTGTGTTAGAAAATCTTACATCGAAGAATTGGTGTAGTGTGGATCAATTAATATATCTTGATCAGTCCATAACTCATTAACTTAAGTTTTTCGACTAGATACGTTGAAGGGTTTGGACTTGGATTCCCTCTTGGTGATCTCTCTGGATGAATCCCCCCAACTTCACTCTCTCACACACACATCACCAACCCTCTGACATAGCTAGAGCACCCATGCCTCCACTATCACGGTTGACGTCTCGTACCGCCAACCGTCCGCCCTCTTTTGCACCCTTTATTGTGAACAATGATAGAAATTCTCCATCCCAAATCCATCCACACGGAGCATATTTAGGGTTAAGTTGACAACATTGAATTAAAGGTTTAGGATCGATTGGGCAATTTTCCCCTTATAAATGAAGTAAAGCCTCGCAACCCCGACGTGACAAAAGCAAAAAAGAAGAAGAGGAGGGAACTTCCAAGGAACGGGTCAAGACGCAAAAGAACGGGACGTATCAAATTTTTTAGGACATCCGACATTGAATATGACACATGAAAGAATGTGGCGATGTATTAATTAAATCCTTTGTGACGACTGGCGCAGAACTTTCCACTGTTGCCGGTGAATCCATCGCGTCGTTACCTGAATTCACACCGAAAACGAAAAAGAACCAGGTCGGCTCCACGAGGGATTCGTCCTACTACGCTCAACAACGTTGGTGGTGGAGTGGCCTTAGGGTGGGACCTCTTGGACCGGGAAAAGAAACGTATGGGACGTCTCAAGGATTCGTGGCGAAATAGTTCGTAAGAAAAGGTTCCCTTGGACATTCCAAATCTTCAAATTTTGGTGCATGTACTGATGAAGAGGATGGTTGCTTTTACCAATTAAACTAGTCAGATAAGAAACAGGCGACGTATATCGACTTAGATGGCGAAGCAGTTTGCTCCTCTTCTGCGGTCAATCATAGAGCCGGGAGGCGAGCAACGGTAGCCGCCTCCCTCTTGAAGTTTCTTTCGCATATATATACACATTAATTATAAGGAAAATGATGTTCTACTGCTAATGCAAATTCCCAAAAGTTACAAACATGGGTATAACAAATGAACACGGTGAGAAATAGTAGAAGAAAGGGGCGAAAGAAAGCCAATGGAATTAAGTAAAATGTTCAGTGAATGGTATTTTTGTAGGTAAATGACATACAAGTAAGGAAAAGTCCTGTTTGAATCAGAACCATTACAAATGACATACACAACAGAAGATTCATACATGCAAATACAGCAGAAGTGAAGGCGTTTCAAATATTGAACTGAACTTCTGAAAATGGCTCGTCATCAAGCGGCTGAATAAGCTGTAGAAGCTGGTCGGAGCCTCGTGTGAGCAGACCGGATGATGCCAAAGCATACACGAGTAAGCACAGATTGACAGCAAGCGATGTTACTGGAGAAAGGTTCATCCATAGAAGCAGCTCGAAGCCAAGAGTCCCGGAACCGACATACAAGCACCAGTACACCCAATTCGAGCTTGCGGGTCCGGTGACCTCAATCAGTGATAATAGATAAATGACTTCGCAGATGATGTTTAGAGATTGGGAACGCGTGATTATCAGCAGCTTCAGCAAACCGAACAAGACATGGAACTTTCTGGCCGAGTCAATCCACCCCTGTTGCTGCTGGTGCGGGTGCTGTGGCTGCTGAACCTCGTCCCTGCATCAGATCAGAAAGAAATCGATCAAGAACTGACGAGTTGCTCGACCTGCAGTCCCAACCGTGACGGCAGTTGCCGAGACAATATCTCCATGAGTGAGCTGCGTACCTTTCAGCTCCGGCTGGAACTGGTATGCTCACGTGATCCGCCATGTTCCTCTGCTTTAGTGTTGCGACTCTCTGCCAGAGCTCTGCAGATGTTTAAGCTCAGCTCTGTTGGCGCTCGATGAACGGTGTTCCTGAGCGCTGCGAATGCCGGTGAGGAAGAAGATGAGCTGAGCGCGGTGCTATATATATATATATATATATATATATATATATATATATAAGGCTCTGGGCTATTAAAAAATTTCCTGCTCTTTTCATTTTTAAAACAGAGAAGGGGATTTCATCGCCAAGTGAACGGGACGTCTCGTTCTTCTGCAAGGACGTCTCGTTCTTCTGCAAGTAATTTCGCAGCACAAGGGTCGGCCCGATTCGTCTTCGGCCCCACATCTTTATACAGCCTATGCTCAAGAAATATATACAGTACCTTTGGTGAGAAGGGATTCGATCGATAAATAAGCTAGCGATCCATCAAAAGGTTAACGTGGCTCAAGTCATGAGGCTAAGAAATTACGGCACCCGAGTGAGTATTATATGAAAGTCAGGGTACTTGTGGTGTCTTTGCCCAACCAATTGCTTTGCATCGAACTTTTTCTGCAACCCAAATGATTCTTTGATGTGGGAATTGACACCCGATACGTGCGCCTCGACATCCATTTAAATGTCATTCTGCACTAACGTTATCTTAACTCGAATCTACATTTGAGCCCAATAAAGTTTTGCTAGATTTCAACGGGAGTAACATTTACCCATTCGACCCCTCCTTGTCAATTGCTTCGATCCGAGCAAGCTCGGTGGGAAGTTAGGGACATCACCTTCCTCCACCTTGATTTGGGAATTACATTCTAAATTCCTTCCCTAAGATGATCGCTGAAAGCCGATACACTTCGAGAGAGGCCTTTGATCAACTACAGACTTTCATATCACTTGTAAGGATAGAGCAATGGAAGCTTTATACACAAAAATAGAACTGAAGCACAAGCTGTGTAATTGGCCTCGCCTGCACTAAAAAACTTAAAAGATGTCTTATCTCAATGGCCCCACTTTTACACCTTTATACACCTCCGCAGATTGATCAAGACGTTCGGCACTTGGCCCATTTATTTATTGACTTCTTTCTTGCTTTCTTAGATTTGAGGATTTAAAACCGAAGCCATTCGGAGGAAAATTCTCTCTCCATCCAGGACGTTTCATACGTCCGAAGTTTTCAAGTATTATTGACAATTTGAGAATTTCGTCCACTTTAATTGTAAAAAAATGGTGTATTCGATTATTTATTTTAAAATAAGGAAATTCACGTTATTTGACAAGTGATAACTAGCTATCAAAAATAATAATAATAATTAATTTTTGTGAACATGGGTGTCGTATCCTTGGAGCAGATAAGAGTTTCTCGTCCCATTCCTAATTGAAGTACTACTTTAATTTTTCACAATTTGGTATAGCTTTTAAAAGTTAGTTCAATGAAAAAAATTTCATAAGCAATAGAAATTCATACTTAGATCTTTGTAAAATTGATTTACAATTTTGAAAAAAAATGAGAGGTGATGTCATCCGGTATGCAATCTAGTTTGGCCGTGGGGACTAATATTTGTTGCCATCAGCAACTCACCGTTTTTAACGTTTCCTTCATTTTAGGAAAATTAATTATCTGTAGTCTGCATTTATTTATAAATTTAACGAAAAAAAAAAGTGGGGATTGTAAAAAGAGAACTTTCTAATCACATGCCTGCGGCCACGCGTTGAAAGAAGCTGCGTTTGGTGATGGCTGGGGATGAATATTGCATGGACTGCGAAGGAATACAAACATCGTCAAGAACGTTGCGAACGTCCTATTGTTTACCCAGTGCTAATTACTTGGTGGTACTTAATTTCACTTAAAAACCATCCTTTTAAGTTATCGAGTATTTGGAGGCCAACTAGTTATATCGCTTTCTAAAACTTAAAGATTTTGTTTTTCTAAACTTAGATGTTCAATGTAGCATTTACCTTGAACTTGCGCTATAAAAAGAACACCTATCAAGAATCCGATCATCCAGTTCTCATATAACTAATTACCAAGAAACGAGAGGAGGATGGGGTGGGGACAAAAATTCTTGCTCAAAAGAACATCCATGTTGTGGCAATTCTACCTAGAAGGTAAATGAGTTATTCCTACAAAGACCTTACTTCCTCTGGTCCTATATGAATGAATGAACAAGCAATTCTAAAGGGTTGATTAGCATCGATTATCTGACTCACCGGCCGACCAGCCGCTTCTCCAATGACCCCAACTTACCGGACATTATCGGTATGTCAATTTCCTCTACTCTGTTGTTATTACTTCATGCTCTTGGATATGTGTAGTGTAGTTTCTTGCCTCATCTTTTTCTGGAGCAATGCTGTGCATGCTTAACTATATATTTAACATTAACATTAACATTTACCGAATGAAGAATTATATGTTACAAATGAAAATGGGCTTCAAAATCATCAAGTCATACGGATTTTACAACGAGGGCGGTAACTCAATTATCAAAATATCAAGTGTTGCTCTCTGTGCAAGTAGAGATGCTTTTTTCTTCTAGTACTGTAGGCCCATGCGTTTAAAACTTGACAAAACGGCAGAGGTATGGAACGTCCTTTTGGGAAAAGATAAATTTACGTAATTAAAAGGGGAGTCAAAATGCCGGGTACACAACGCCGTGTGAGAACCAGGTCAACTGGTCCCTGCTCGAACCTCCGACGGCAATTTGTCGGAAATTCTCTTTCTTTATTATTTCATGTGAGTACTACTGACGATGCGGTTGAATTGATTTACGCAAACGGTATTATTAGATCAAGAACATGTGTTGTAATCAATCAGATTAACGTCATGTACTGTCAACATCGAATGTATCTGCTGAGACTAGCTTTTGTGAACATATACTTTTTCTAGCGTTGGACTTCTTCACTT
Organism: Eucalyptus pauciflora; assembly: GCA_007663325.1. Lineage (NCBI taxonomy): Eukaryota > Viridiplantae > Streptophyta > Magnoliopsida > Myrtales > Myrtaceae > Eucalyptus > Eucalyptus pauciflora. The sequence continues at coordinate 3,446,161 of VMYD01000056.1, forward strand.
GAAAGAATTCATAAATAATGAAAAAAACGTATTGTACCTCCAGTTTTTTTGTGTGCAAGTTTTAAACGCCTGGTCCTACAATTTAAGAGGACGAAGGATAAAGTAAATCAAATAAAATGAGCATAAGAAATCTCATCTGGTCAAAGCACCATACTTTATCTCATTGCCAACCGATATTTTGCGGGAAATCGCATTGTCATTTCACACTATAGGCAGGAAAAAAACTAAAAGCGATACCATAGGGGACAAAATTCACTGGAAATAGATTTTATACTGTCAATCTGGGGCAAATATGCATAGTTGTAAACTTAATGCATCAATGAAGGACTACTATAGTCTGACCACACTTTTACAAATCATACAAACACATAATACAGGGGGAAAAACCCACCATGTTACATATCGTGCAAACATCTTATGGTACAAAAACCAAAAGAGAGATAAAGGGTGTTGAATACTATCATGCCATCAACTAAACATTGTTCACCCTGACTGTGCTTCCGTTGCCACCAACTGGTTGAGTTGTGGAGTTGTTATTCATTGATGGTTCTTCTCGGCTTGCAACATTAATGTTGAAAAGATTTTGGATGATCGGTTGAGATTGAATGAAGTGTTTGAGTCTCGAAGAAGTTGCTTCGTACTTGGACCTGAAGATTTTTATCATCTCCCGAAAAACTTGTTGATAATCGGGATTTATAGCTACCATAGCAAGGAACATAACGTAGATAACCCACTTAATGTAAGAATTCCATACAATCGAGTCGATTGCTATCCCAACAATGAAACATCCTTGTAGGAGAAATGCCAAACTGATTAACGTTGTTCTGTGATTGCTTTGTGTTGTTCGCGAACTGATGGCAAATAGTGTGATGAGAGCTCCGGCTATAACGATGAAGGGCACTTGCATGTTTATAAGTAAGTCCTTAGCTCCAAGAACAGCAAATGACCATCTTAGCGAGGCTATCAAGAATTCTTTGGATTTTTCAATCATGGCATCTCCTTGTTCTTCGGGTCTACCCAAAAGAATGACGAAATAAGAAATTATTAGGTTATGGTGCAAGTGAGTAGAACAAGTTCATAGCAACAGCGGTTCACCTATATGCCTAAATACTGCTCGACGGCAAACTACAATTCAGCTTTAATGACATGCAAAGTCCATATGATTAGCCTTAACACAGACTAATTATAGTAAGTAATAAATGATGCTCGTGAGTCAAAGGAGGGTATAGTTCAAAAGGAACGAGATAAACATATGCAAACGGCGAAAGAGAGATGATGCAGAACTAACCTCTGTGCTGCAGTTGATGCGGGGATGTTGTCGGCCATTGATCTGCTGCACCAGCTTTTGAAGAAAGAAAGAAGATGCGTCTTTCACCTCTGCGCGAGCGGCATTGATCTCGCAGTTGCATATTGCATCGGCCGTGTCCATTTTTATAAAGCAAATTTGCGTCATTCTTATTCATTTATTTTTATTGTTGACCTATGGTGCATATGCATCGCTGCAGCAGCTTCCTTGTCCTGAGAAAGCTCGCGGACACGACATTTCGCTCGTCTGCTCGACATTTGAACCTGTGGGGGCGTTTAAAACGTTCTGGGACGTTTTTTTATTTTTATATTTTGTCAAAGTTCTGAGACGTATTGATTCAATGGAATTTCTTACGCACCCTTACCTAGAGAAGAAAGCCAAAAGAAAATATTTAAGGTGGAGCCCTCATGTCGGATCTCCTCTCTTCTGTCTTAAGTAATGGTCTCCTTTTCATTTTACCTTTATTAAGAAAGAAAAAAACCTCGTCTAATTGTTTTACTAAGCGTACTCACGGGTGGATTTAGATGGTTCGGTTAGATACAAATCCAACTTCGGTTGGGCATTTTGATTGGCTCTAGCCAGCTCAACAATCTTATTGATCAATTAGTCTCCGGTTAATTAAAAAATTTCTAAATTAATCTACCGGACTATATTTGTGATGTTAGAACTCCGTGACAGGACTTTCAGATTGGACAAAAGTTGAACTTGAGATCTCTTCCTCGTGAAAGGTCTCAGTTGTTTTACCGTTCATCCGAGAAAATTTCACTAAATTTGCATTTCTATAGTGTTCATCAGATTAAATGGACATGTTGAACCCATCGAGCATCTGATTTGGTGGATAATGCAGCTGATACTATAAACCACATTTCTATATTAATGCTGTTATCCTCATCTACTTAATGCAAACTTTATTGGGACACCAAATTGAAGGGAACGAAAGTATCTCTAGCCCTAATAGAGCTAGCCTAGGCATGTTGGACGGCATGACCATCATCCCCTGCGGCCACCTCTTTCTTAAGTCTTTTTCTCTTACGCAGACACAAACTTTTGCGGCGAGCACCGATGTAGCGCTGCCTGATGTGTCGTCTGCATCAACATTTCCATTTCTATTTTAGCGGAATGATCATCCTGAAGAAAAAAACACCTATACTTTAAGGACCCAGCTGTCCCAAAAAATTGTTCAAGAACCTGATTAAATAATTTGGAAAAGTTTAGGGACCTACTAGGAGGCCTTTATCACTTGTTTAAAATAGGTTTTCTTTTTTCTTTCTTAAACTCTTGAGACGTTACTCGCGACACGCAAACAAAAGTCAATTGGGTGGAAATTCCATTTCCACCAAGACAGACAAATAGACTGCGACTGAGATAATGTGTACTTGGAAGGACCGTTCAAAGAACGTTGTCAAGAACGTTGAAAACGTCCTTTTGATTATTGGAGTGTCAATTACCCTGCTACAAAAAGAAGGAAAGAGAACGCCTTGTCATCAAAACGTCCTAATTAATTCAATAGATAAATTAGTTTAAAGAAAGGAAATCTTCTTCATATCCAGGTTTCTCCTTGCTGGGGATCTTTATTCCAATGCCCACGACCGGTGGGCCTAGAAAATGCATTTATAATATTTTTACAACATATATAAATATAGGAAACATCGAAGAAGCTGGCATCTAATCACATATTGACATGTAGCAAGCTTGTGAACAACCGGGATGACTTATTGTGACCGCTTTAGTATAGTTAGGACTACAGAAGAGTCGAATCACTTCAATATTTCTATAATAAGGGATTCAAAATGGACTTGAAAGTTTAGATTGACATATGTAGCGGTACATCATTTTACTATAAACTTTTAAGTTATTGAGGAAAGGGGAAACTAGATAGATCAACTGTGGTTTCTAACCTTAGATTTTTTTTTTCCCTAACCTTAGATGTTCAATGTAGCATTTTTATTGATCTTGCACCAAAACACGAGCATTCATCATGAATCGGATCGTCCAGTTGCCATAGAGCTTATCACTAAGATACAAGGGGAGTATAGAGCTACGTGGACAAAAATTCTTGCTCCAAAAAACATCCATGTCATGGCAATTCCACCCAAAAAGTAATGGGTTACTCTTACAAAACACCCTTCAACTACCTAAAGGGTTTAAAGGAAAATTCGATTGATAGATTTCATATGATTCCTATGCTTGTGGCCATCTCCTGTGTAGCAAATTACTTATGCCTACCATGGAAATCTTGGACGCCTCATTTTCATTTTGATCTAATTGTTGAGACAATCAAGAAAAGCAATTTCCTTGTTGCAAGGTATCTTCGCCTTGAAATTATTGTGCCCTGATACTGTATGACCAGGCGTTTAGAACTTGCACGAAGGGGCAACGTATGGAACGTCCTTTGGGAAAAAAAAAAAAAAATATATATATATATATATATATATATATATATATATATATATATATATATATATATATATAGTAAAAGGCGAGTCAAAGTGCTGGGGCACAATACCACATACGAAACAGGTCAACAAGTCTTTGCTTGAATCTATGATTTGTCAAAATTCTGCATCTTTCGTAACTTTTTCCTCCAATGCTTTGTAAGCAAATTGATGTGTACAAATCTTAGTTCCACGACACCCCATTTCTCATTTTGTTGATTGAAAGAAGATAAGCGCAATCCATTGAGTAAAGGGAGGGTTTGCTATAGTGATTTGGGCGGTGGGTGGCCCTTTCGAGAGTTGCCCGTCCTTCGAATTGAAATTGGATAGGATAGATGGATGCATATACCTTTCTATTCATATTTATTACTAAACAAAATGGATTTCTATTGTGTTGTTGCATAGCAAGAAGGTGATGATCAGTACCCAATCCAAGAGGATGATAAGCCACATTGGGACTAAGACGAAGCCTGAACTCCTATGGGAGGCAGCAATGGGGAGTTTTTCACAATGGGCACAAGCCGTCCCCTTCTTCCTATTGAACTAATTCCTATTCCTATCCCTTCGTTCCCTCTTTTGGTCTATCTACATTTCAGGAAATTCATACGCTCTACGGACTGAGAAAAACCAAGCACTGCAATATTGAAGTAACCCATGCCATACTCTTAGAAAAGCTCGAATGACTTTTAACAAAAGAGTACCTATACTCAAAACCAACATAGGTAGCCAAACAAAGTAACACTGGGAGCAAGCTCATGACCAGATGCGTTGAATCAATCCAATTAACTTCTGAAGATGTAAATTTACCATTAATCTAGAACCCTCCCTTTTTTTCAATACCAACGTTAAGATGAAAAATCACTTTTCTAATGTATCATCAGCATAGAATATTCTGCTATGGACTCTTTTGTGTGAACAATTTCTTTTTCTTTCTTTGTCAAGAAGTTTTCTAATGTTGGACTTCTTCTTAGAAGAATCAATAAAGGAGGTACGGGTTAATTGCCAAATAAATGTAAAAGACGTATGGTACTTCCTTTTCCTTAAGCAAGTTTTAAACGCCTGGGGTCCTACAACATTAGAGGACCTTGGATAAAGTAAATCAAATAAATCGTGAATAAGAAATCTCATCTAGTCAATTGATTTATTTATCTCATGGACAACCGTTATTTTGCCTGAAATGGCATTGTTGATAACACAAAGGGTAGGACAATAATAAAAGTGACACCATAGGGGACTCAATTATTTGGAAATAGATTTGCACCATCAATCTCGGACTGATATGCAAAGTTGCAAATTCAATGTATTTATGAAGAATCACAACAGTCTAATCGAACCCTTGGGTACCATACAAATACATAATACAGAGCAAGAAAATCCAAACATACATTTCACATACATCTAAGGATACAAAAGGAAAAAAATAGATATAAAGGTTGTCAAATTCCATCTCGAGATCAACTAGACATTGCCCTCCTCGACTCCGACTCCGACTCTGTTTCTGTCACCGCCAACCGCTCGACTCTGTTTCCATCACGAGATCAACTAGACATTGTTTTCCCCGGCTCTGACTCTACCTCCATCACTGCCAACTGCTCGAGTTGTGGGGTTGTTATTAATCGATGATTCTTCTTGATCTGCAACATTAGTTTCGAAAAGATTTCCGATAATCTCTCGTAATTGATCGAATAAGTTTTTGATGCTCAAAGAAGTTGCTCTACACATGGATCTGAAGATTCCTCTCATCTCTTGAAAAATATGTTGGTGATCAGGAAATGTAGTGACCGTAGCAAGGAACATACTATAGGTAATCCACTTGTTATAAGAATTTAGTACGACCCAGTCGATTGCGATCCAAACAATAAGATATCCTAGTACATGAAATGCGAAACCGATGAATATCTTTTCATGATAACTTCGTGTTGTTTGTGAACTAATGCCAAAGAGCATTGCGGCAGCTGCAGAAACTGCGATGAAGATCGCTTGCCTGTCTCTAAGAAAATCCTTAGCTCCGATAAAAGCTAACGACCATGTAAGCAAGGATATGAAGAAATCTTTAAATTTTTGAACAGTGGCATTTTCTTGTTCTCCGAGGCTGCATGACAGAAACGAGAGAATCTGAAATCATCAATCTACGGTGCAAGTAAATAATACACGCTTATAGCAAATTGCCCTTTCCGGAGCTACATGCTCAAATCATGCTCGACAGAAGCTTACTTATCCACAAATAAAACTGCACAACAAGTCAAATTAATTGTCCTTGCAATAGACGATGGTTAGATTTTCTCCCAAATTGCGTGTCCAAAGTCTATAAAGTAAAGCTCAGCATCATGCAACGTCCATATAATTAATCTAAATGGATTAAATGAGGTAAGTAATGAATGACTCCTGTCGATATGGAAGGATTTTGGGGACGGCGCCCGTTTAAAAGTTCCAACAAATAACTAAAAGTGTGCTAAATGCTCATGCCCCAAAGGATGATACAGTTCACAAGGAACGAGATAACATGTGCGAACAACTAATTTAAATTTAAACTATTTGCATGCAAACTGACCTCTGAGATTCAGCTGAAGTTATTTCAGACATTGATCTGCTAGCTTTCGAACAACGGCAGTTGATTTCGGCCCCTGATCTGCGCTAGCTTTCGAACAACGAGAGTTTATTTCGGACCCTGATGTCTGTGCTAGCTTTCGAATGACGGAGTGGGAGTTTTTATAGAGGCTAGAGCGACTAAAGCTCGTGCGGTGGATCGCTGAAGAAGCATCGTCATTCCGCGTTCATGCTCGCGAAGACAACGTCTAATACGTTTCGTTGAATATTATATTTTTCTGAAGTGTTGATTTTGCATGCACTCTCGTCGCAAGGAAAAAGCGAAAGGTAAATGTCTAACGTGGAGCCTCGTCTAGGATCTCCTCTCTTCTGTCTCTCCTCATTTAAATAATAATTGAGAAGAAAAATGAATTACCTAGCTGCTTCACCGTGCGTATTCAACGTACTCAACGGGTTGATCCAGACGGTTCAATTAGATAACAATCCCACTTCGGTAGGGCATCTTTTGACTAGTTCTAGCCAGCTCAATAATCCTATTGACCGGTTAAGTCTTCATAATGGAAACTTTTCGTATCAATCGATCATTGAAAGGAACTAGATTTGTGATGTCGGAAGCTCCTTTCATAAATCCGATGCCCTCGTTAGCTAAACGTGGGAAAGGAATCAAGATTGGCATTATGCGGAATGATGTGTGGGTGGTTCTGTTTTACAAACTCCGAGAAAGGCCCCTCAGGAAGTAAATGCGTTTCGTCTTCTTGATATCGTTATTCTAAGTGCAATTTTCTAATATGAGAAGGTAACCACATGAATCACACATGATAGATTTTAGGTTTTGGGGTATGCAGGTTAAGTGCTATATTTTAAAAACTGAGAAATTAATCCTAACAGAGTAGGTTTCGAATTTCAGGTGGAACTTGGACCAATCCTAGAATGGTTCATTCCTAACTTTAGCCATGCCTCCATCATCGCAGTTGTTGTCCTCTATTGCCCACCGCCGGACCTTCGTTACACCCTTTATTAGAGATGCCTCATCCCTGTCCTATGCTAAAACCGGGCTTATTTATGTGCCAAATCTCGTATCCTAAAGGGTATGCTGATTTCTGAGCCTTAGTTGTCCCGCGACCTCACGGAGAAAACAACGTTTCAGCCTTCATGCTGATGAACTATAGTACAAATGAAGAAAGAATAAAACCACTTAATCAGAAAAGAACAAGGATAGAAACCGAGGCATTCATGTGGTTATGATGTCGACAGAATCTATAGAGTCCAAGATACACATGCTTCGGTCGGCATACGTTCGAACAATTGAAAAGGGAAGTACCTCGATCGGATGATTAGGATATAGGCTCGTGCTTCATTGTCAAACCCAGCATTGATGAATAAAAGAAAGTTCACTCGTTGTCCAAACATATTGGCCAAGCTGTAGCTTAATAAAAGTCAAAAGAACGTCGCAAACGTTCTAAGACGTTTCTAAAGAATACGAACGTCTTAGAGATGGCCAAACTGCCGCAACGGCCATTGTCCTTAGATTTGACTGAAGATGGAAATGAAACCGGAGAAGGCAGAACAATCGAAAAGAGGTGAATTGATTATTTATAGAGATTTTGGATTCTCACGGCGATTTTGCAAAGAAGGCGTGTAACAAGTGTATGCTGTGCCATTGGAGTTTAAATGTTGTAATAAATTAAGAGCTTAGGAGTAAATCCCTTCTTGGCCCATGTCTTGTTGAGATATTACAAGAGAGGAACGGTAAAAAAACATCCAATCCAAGTTATTACAATTAGTTAATCAACAAGTTTAGGACGGGTCTTCTAAACTCCGCGTGAATTTCACATTTGATCAGGAATAGACATCCTCCACATTACGCACACGCTTGAAAATGATGTACATCCTCGCGATCCCGACATGATCAAAGCATGGAGGAAGACAAAAGGGAGAGTTTAAAACGAACGGGACGTATGAAACTTGGCAGGACATTTCGCATCTAATATTATAAAGAGTGTGGTGACGCACCTGTCAAAATCCTCCGACGGCGATTGACGTAGAGCATCCCCATTGTCGCTGGCGAATCTGTCGCGTCTTTTCCCAGAATTCAATGGGGACCCCCGCGTTTCCTGAATCTGCACCAAATCGAAAAGGGTTGGAAAAAGAATGTTCTTCAATTCGAACGAGGTTAGGTCCACGAGGCTTTTATTGCAGTACGCTAAAAAAGGTTGGTGGTGGAGTGGCCTGTGGATCTTGGACCGGAAAAGAAAACGTATGGGACGTCTTAAGGGAATCGGGACGAATAATTTATAAGATATTGGGTTTGTTCCATAGAATACGGCTCCCCTTACGGCTAATACGATAAGGGTAGAAAGCGCAGTTTTCTAATAGACTTAAACTAAAAGTGAAAGGTTTAAGTGGCTGATTTGGGGTCCATTGAGTTTGGCATTTAGGAAAAGTCTTATGGAAAATGTAAAAAAAAATTAGGGTGTGTTTGTTTGAGTAAAAATATTTTCTGAATTTTTATCTGTTTGTTTCATTGAAAATAATTAGTCCACCAAAAACACTTTTGGTCAACGAATATATTTATGGATAAAATTAGTAAAGTAAATTTCTAAATCTAAAAAGTGAAAATTATTTCCAAAATATCTTCTATCGAATTTTTTATATGTTACTTTTTTTTTTCTTCTTCCTCTATTGGTCATTGGGCCTAAGCGATAACCAGTGAGGTCAAGCTCAAGCTCACTAGATCTTGACGAGCTCAAGTCTCGTTCGAGGCCAACGACAAGCCATAAGCGAGGATTGACCTCACCTGAGACTGACAAGCTCAAGCCTTGCTCATGGCTTGTCATTGGCCGCAGACTTGGCAGCTGACAGAAGAAGAACGAAAAATAAAAAGAAATAAAATAAAAGTTAAAAGAAAACATAAAATAAAAAAAATTATTTAATTGATTTTTTGTTTGTCTGAAATAAAGTCATGGGATTGAAATCATCTTTCATGTAAGATCCAAAAACAAAAAACAAAATATTTTTTTTTGTCACATAACACCAAACAAAGGAAAATTATTAAATTTTCCTAAAAATTGATTTTCCGAAAAGTAATTTCCTTTATTAGGAAATTTTCCCACAAAAGAAATACCATAACGTGTCGACTAAGGATAAGCCCCCAGAGTTGGGGGCATGTCGATGTAACCCTATTTTCCGTGAGGCCGGGTGCTCAAATGTCTCAAGACATGAAACTTTTCGCAAATTCCCCTGAAACATCGAAATCGCAATTGGGGGCATGGGCTAACAAATGCTTTTTGCGATTTCAATTTGCGAGTATAATATGATGATTAAGACAAGAAAACGGAACGCGTTCGTTCGGACAAGTTTTTTTATTCGTGGTTCTCAAAGCCGACTAGTACGTATTAAACGGTACAATAGCAGGTTCGAGTCAACCAAAACGAAATGAAAGGGACGGATTGGGTCAAACCCAAGAAGACCAATCTTGCCTTTCCATCGGTCACCCTCCGATCCGTTTCACCCACCATTCATTTATTCATTTTTATTTTTTTTCCGAGCCAAATAAAATATGATTCGACATTAAATTTCAAAAACCGAATCCCTCAACTCGAAAATAAAATAAAATGATTAGTCCCTCTTACTGAAGTAACAAACCAAATAGCTAAATGTCGGCATAGTTATGGCGTAGAACTTTCTACTAATCAACATAGAAATTACACATTAAGTAGATCTTTAGAGATTAATTCCCGACTATGTTTAATTCAATTCATTTGTTTTGTTCGGAATTCCCTATGTTGATAAAATTGTAACTTTCATGTTTAGCTTCCACCATGATTATAGGGGTACTGTACTTGCTTACCGCAGAGAGATGTTAGAAAAGATACCAAATGCAGCTACTGTTTCCACACACAAAACAAACCCAACTTCTTGGAAAGATGATGGAACTCTTTACAAATCAAGAGCCCTTTTATGGCATAATTTAGGAAAGGGTACCCCATGTGAGAATGACAATGCCTTGAATTCTGCTCCCCCTTTTTAATTAAAGGGAAGAGTGTCTCTGTTTGAGTCTCGGCCCCAGCTAAAAAAAGAAAGTTTCTGATACACTATCCCCTCATTCAAATGATCTTTTTTTGTTGTCTGTTTGCCTGTTTCAGTTGTTATAGCTACCGTTTACTGTTTGCTTATAAACGTGCTGATTGTGGGGGGGTGCTCTGTTGAGGTCGAGCATTTCTCTACGCATCTGCAAATGCAATCTTGCGACTGCTGTTCTTATTTTGGATGGATTTCTTTCTATTTATACTGCACAAAGTATCAATGGATAGGTTTCTCTACGCATCGGAACCACCTGCCTTGGTCGATGTTGTCCCGCCACCATGAGCTGCCACACGTTGCAGGGCCACCTCTTGGCCACCCACTACGCATTACCTCAGTTCGCCGCCAATGGCAAAGCTCGATGCTATGTTGAACTCCACCTCTTTTGGCAGAGGTTTCTCATCCGAGTTGGAGGCAACCACTCCTCTGTGTCCATCGGAACTTGTCGGCCAGGCCAAGATCCGACAGTCATAGAGGAGCCGCCAAACTTGGAGAGGTCTGTGATGTCAACTTGAGGTGTAGTTTTGTCCAATAAGAAAACTCAGGATGTATAGGGATCTTGAATAGTTGGATTCAATCGCCAGAAAATAGTAGAAGAAAGGGGAGAAAAAGAAAGCCCACGGAATTCAATAAAATGTACGGTGAATGGTATTCATAGGTCAGCTTCAGCAACTACAGAACATGTATGTGACTACATTCTCTTCTGTCTTTTCTCTAAATCCGAAGCAGTACAAAGGACATACAACTACAAATCAATACACACAAATACAGTATGATTCTGGGTGCTTCAAAAATCAAGCTGAATTTCTGAAAATGCCGTGTCGTCGAATGGCTGAACAAGCTGCAGAAACCGGTCGGAGCCTCGGGCAAGCAGACCAAATGATGCCAGAGCATACACTAACAAGCAAAAATTCACAACCAGCCACATCACTAGAGAGAGATTCGTCCAGAGAAGTAGCTCGAAGCCGAGAGTTCCGAAAACAATGTACAAGTACCAGTAGACCCGATTTGGGCTCATGGATCCGGTCACCTCAATCAATGATATTAGGTAGATGACCTCGCAGATGATGTATATTGAATGGAAGCGCGCGATTGTGAGCAGCTTCAGTAAACCAAACTGTTGGATGAATTCTCTTAAAGTATTTTGAAGTTGACAAAACATTTTTATCAGTCTAGTCTGAAAACTTACAGACTCTGAAGATCAAAGTCTGAAGCTAGCAAGACTCAAGACTTATATTTCAAAGTCTACTCACATGGACAGTTTCCAGAACGACGTTTATTCTGATCTTATATGATCTTTATTCTAACGACAAGTGGATATCTTTCTACTGGATTCAGCACTAAACAATCTTACTTTCATATGGAATATGTTTAGATTCTCTAAAGATTTCGCAACTTATATTTGGAAGGATCTACTTATGGAAACCGAGATCCTGATTGTATGGGCGAGCAGGATTGATGGGCTATCAACACTTACCTTAAAGAGCTCGAGATCTCTCTAATTGATTCTGTCCAACGGGTTGATTGGAAGAACTTCTTTGGAAGGTGCCAACGGTATTGAAGGCATGAAGAAGTATATAAGAGAGATGCTCTAGTTGTTGAAGGGTGCGGATAGAAGAATTCCAAAGTCTGAATCTCTTTTTCTATTTTGCGATATCATTCTTCGAGCATTATATGTAATCAAAAGAGAGATCATATTGTAGTGAGACCTTGAGGAAGTGTAGTAGAGTTTTCTACACTGTGGACTCAAGAGCGTGAGACTGTAATCACTCTTATTGATTCTTAGTGAAATCCAGCCAGAAGGGCTGTCCGTGCGGGAGAGTGGACGTAAGCTTGATCTAAGCCGAACCACTATAAATCTGGAGTCTTGATTCTCTATCCCTAATCCTTTATATCGTTAACTGTTTTCATTTGCTGCAATTGTTGGTTTTAAGTTATTTATATCTCATTCGGTTTAATTTATTAAAATCGCTTTAAACACATATTCACCCCCCTCTAGGTGCTAATTCTAGTCCTAACAATTGGTATCAGAGCTTGTGTACTTGTTTATAAGAAGTGTCTTTACTTCTAAGTAAAAGATCTATGGCTAGTATGTTGCCTACAGGGTTGGTTGAAGGTCAAAGCAATACCAGACCTCCATACTTTGATGGAAAAGATTACAGCATATGGAAAAATAAGATGAAGGCATTCCTAAGATCGAAAGATCCTTTGGAATGGGAAGTGGTTGATAAAGGAATCATTCATGCTGCTGCATCAGAATCAGAGAGAGGAAAAGAAACTGTTGTTCCTACTCTTTTGACTCAAGAAGAAATCACCAAGAGACAGACTCTCGACGCCAAAGCTATTTACTCTTTATATTGTGCTTTATCCCCTACTGAATATAACATAATATCCTCTTGTGATACATCAAAAGAAGTATGGGATAGGCTTCACATTACCTATGAAGGAACTGATCGTGTGAAAGAAACGAGGATCAACATTCTCTTGGGACAATATGAAGTCTTTAAGATGAGATCAGGAGAATCAATAACTGACATGTTTAGTCGCTTTACTGAAATTGTAAATGGTCTTGAATATCAGGGACATCCAATCTTAGGACATATGAAGGTCAACAAACTTCTTCAAGGACTCTTAAAAGACTGGAATTACATAAAAACCTCAATAAGAGAGACACAGAGAATTGCTCCACTCTCTGTAGACGAATTGGTTGGGACTCTTCAATCCTATGAAGTAGAACAGACCAACGAAGAGGAAGACTCAAAATGTAAGAAATCTATTGCCTTAAAGTCTAATGACTATTCTAATGTTACAAACTCTGAAGAAGATCTAGATGATGAAGAACTGGCACTTATGATAAAGAGATTCAGAAAGTTGAACAGAAAAGGAAGGAAATTCAATTGGAAGAAACAAAATTCTCAAAGGTTTCAAAACAGGTCAACAGAGGAAGATGATACTAATAAAGAAGTGACTAGCTTTGAATGCAAGAAAAAGGGACACATCAGACCCAACTGTCCTCTGTTAAAGAAAAGAAAAGGGAAGACTGAGAAAAACAGGAAGACACTCAAAGCAGAGACTTGGAGTGATACTGAATGTGAAGAAAGTGACGATGATTATGCCAATATCTGTTTAATGGCAAAATCAGACTCAGACTCAGACCTTGATTCAGACACAGACTCAGACAACGAACTCGAGGTTAGTAACTTGAAAATTCCTGCTAAAGTTTCTAAATATATTGATGAACTTTGTCTTAGTCTGAAAACCTCTCTTAAGAGGATCTCCGAATTGAAAAGGGAAAATTCTACATTGAAACAACAGGATAAACTTATGAAAGAAAAGTTTGAAAAACTGGAAAAAGATTTTGCTGTTGTGAAAGAAAACTCAGACAGTATTTCAAATGAAAATAATCTTTTGAAAAATGATATCACTAACATATCAAAAAGATTTTCAAATGGTTCTGAAAAGCTGGATAAGATTCTTTCGATACAAAGACCATATTTTGATAAGTTAGGTCTTGTTATGACTTCTGAAACTATACCACTGATTGATTTTCCGAAGGTAAAAGAAAGAATTAAACAAAGACCAGCTAGAATTGTTTACAAGAATCACTTCCAGAAAGTTTTTGTAAAACCTGTTGGTAGAAATGCTCTGAGATGTTCCAAGTGTAAAAGCTTAGAACACTTTGAGAAAGAATGTCATTTGGTTTGGAGACCTGTTAAAAAGAGCTGGGCTAAGACTGTCTATTGTTCTAATACTTCTGGACCCAAGATGGTATGGGTACCAAAAAGAGCTTGATTTCTGTTAATTGCAGGTTACTATCAAAAAGAAGATAAAATGGTATCTTGATAGTGGCTGCTCAAGACATATGACAGGAGACTCAAGCTGCTTCATAAAACTTATCCAGATAGACGGAGGAAAAGTTTCCTTTGGTGGTAACAACAAAGGAAGGATTACTGGTCGAGGAACAGTGAAGATTGGAAGTTTGTCTATCAATAATGTTTCCTTAGTTGAAGGATTAAATTACAATCTGCTTAGCATAAGTCAGTTGTGTGATTCTGGTTTCAAGATCAACTTTCAGGAAGAAACGTGCTCTGGAATCAATAAAGACTTTACTCAATCTTTTACTGGTCGAAGACATGGAAATATCTATCTTCTGGATGTGAATCAAGAAAGATCACAGTGCTTAATATCAGTACAAGATGAAGCAAATCTATGGCACAAAAAGCTAGGCCATATCAATATGAAGCAAAACAACAAGATCTCTACAAAGAAACTTGTTCGAGGATTGCCTATTCTGAATTATTCAAAGTCTGATCTATGTACACCATGCGTACTGGGTAAACAGGTTAGAAACTCTTACAAATCAATAAATAAAGTTTCCACTAATCATGTATTGCAGCTTTTGCACATGGATTTGTTTGGACCTACCAGAACGAAAAGCATTGGTGGTAAAAAGTTATGTCTGGTAATAGTGGATGACTATTCACGATTCACTTGGGTCTACTTTCTTACAAGTAAGTCAGAGACTTTCTCTCTCTTTTCAAAATTTGCTAAAAAGGTGCAGAATGAGAAAGGTCACACTATCTCAAGCATTCGTACAGACCATGAAGGTGAGTTTGAAAATCAAGACTTTGCTAAATTTTGTGATGAATTTGGTTTTCAACACAAATTTTCCTCTCCATATACACTAGAACAGAATGGGGTTGTGGAAAGGAAGAATAGGTCTTTACAAGAAATGGCAAGAACACTTTTAATTGGAAATCATTTCTTCAAGGTTTTGGGCAGAAGCTGTTTCAACTGCCTGCTATATTATAAACCGAGTGTTTTTAAGGCCAATTCTTGAGAAAACTCCTTATGAAATTTTTAAAGGGAAGAAACCAATAGTTTCTTATTTTCAAATATTTGGTTGCAAATGTTTTATTCTAAAGAATGCAAATGATCGTGTTGGTAAGTTTGAAGAAAAATCAGATGAAGGATTCTTTCTTGGATACTCAACTACAAGCAAAGCTTTTAGAGTGTTCAACAAAAAAGACTTAGACTGTGGAAGAATCAATGAATGTCAAATTTCAAGACTCTCCACAAGTTCAGCAGATACAGACTGAAGATTCAAAATCTGCTCCAGACACTGCTAGATCTAACTCCACTGAAGCAGTTACTAAATCGAAATCAGTACAACAAGCTACTGATGAAGAATCTACTCAAGAAGAAGATCAACAATCTATCAGACTGACCAGTAACTGGAAGCACAAGTCTAGTCATCCTGAAGAACTCATTATTGGGAACATTAATGAGGGAATTCGAACAAGATCCAAAAGGCGAGAAGAGTCTAGTGCTGTTGCTCTTATTTTTGAAATAGAACCCAAAAATATTGAAGAAGCTTTAGCTGATGAAAGCTGGATTGAAGCAATGCAAGAAGAGCTCAGACAATTCAGTATTAACGACGTATGGGAATTGACTCTCAAACCAAAAGGTAAATCAGTTATTGGAGCTAAATGGGTTTTCAGGAACAAAGTTGATGAAAAATGCAAAGTAACGAGAAACAAAGCAAGACTCGTGGCTAAAGGATACACGCAAGAAGAAGGGATAGACTATGATGAAACTTACGCTCCAGTAGCAAGGTTAGAAGCAATCAGATTACTACTTGCTTTTGCTTGCTATAAGAATTTCAGGTTGTTTCAAATGGATGTCAAAAGCGCATTCCTGAATGGATTTATTCAAGAAGAAGTCTACGTGGAACAACCTCCTGGATTTGAAGATTCAAAGAAACCAGACTCTGTGTTCAGACTGAAGAAAGCTTTATATGGATTGAAACAAGCTCCTCGAGCTTGGTATGAAAGGCTAAGTAATTTCTTAATTCATAGTGGCTTTTCTAAAGGAAAGGTAGACACTACTTTGTTCATTAAAAAGGAAGGCAAAAGCTTTCTACTTGTTCAGATTTATGTTGATGACATCATATTCGGATCATCTAATGAGACTTTGTGCAAGAAATTTTCTAAGTCTATGCAGGATGAATTCGAGATGAGCATGATGGGTGAACTATCATTTTTCCTTGGTCTACAAGTCAAACAACTAAAGGAGGGAATATTCATTCATCAAGAGAAATATGCAAAAGAACTTGTTAAAAAGTTCGTTCTGGAAAATTGCAAAAAGACTGACATACCAATGTCAAGTTCCTTGAAGATAGACAAAGATGAAGCAGGGAAGAAAATTGACCAAAAGTTATACAGGAGTATCATTGGTTCACTTCTTTATCTTACTGCATCCAGACCTGACATATTATTTAGTATTTGCATATGTGCTAGGTTTCAATCTGATCATAGAGAATCTCACTTAAGTGCTGTTAAACGTATTATTAAATATGTTGCTACTACTGCTAAGATTGGTCTTTGGTATCCCAAAGAAGGAGACTTTACACTTCTTGGCTATTCAGACACAGATCTTGCAGGTTGTAGAGTTGAAAGAAAAAGCACTTCAGGTACTTGTCAATTGCTTGGAAACAGGGCAATATCCTGGTTCTCGAGGAAACAAAGTACTGTGGCTCTTTCAACGGCTGAAGCAGAATACGTAGCCCTTGGAAGTTGCTGTTCTCAAATATTGTGGATAAAACAACAACTGCAAGACTTTGGCATTGAAGACTCTTGCACAGAAATAAGATGTGACAACACCAGTGCAATCAATCTTACAAAGAATCCTATCCTACATTCAAGAGCAAAACATATTGAGATTCGACATCACTTTATAAGAGATCATGTTCAGAACAAAGAGGTCTTGATACAGTTCATAGACTCAAAAAATCAACTGGCAGACATCTTCACAAAGCCACTTGAGAAAAGCTTGTTTGAGTCTATTCGCTCAAAACTCAATATTTTATCTCTTGAAGAATGCTGAAACTCAGACTCAGTAACTAAAGTCTGACAAAGCATCAGACTCAAAGGTTAAAGACTGAGAATACGAATCGACACGACTGTAAGTTCATTTACTTAAACTGTCTTATTGATAAGGTAAGATTATCTGTCTATTTTAAGGCGGTTATATTTAAAGAGAGTGGTTATCGATTTATTAAGGCAGTTATTTTTCAAAAAGGAAATTTTAAGATTTCCAAAATATACGACGCTTGGTTTATCCCCCGTACCTGTTATCTTTTATACACCTCTTCTCCTTCGTTTTCACTTTACCCAGAAACCCTAGATCAAAAGCTTTTCACTGCTCTGTATTTTTTTCTCTCCAAAACTTCTTCGTTTCAAAGTTCTCAACTTTCTTGCGACACAAGTGAGAAAGCTTCTCCAAAGAAAGCACAATGTCGTATCAAAGGAAGTCATCCAGAATAGCAAACAGGGGACCACAGGGATCTAGTGAGGGGCCTACGCACTTTGATCTCACTGAAGAAAGCGACTTTCCTACTGAGCAAACTCCTCAACGATCTCAACAACGGTCATCCCCAACTAGACCTCAAGGACATGGCCCTCAAGATGCAGAAACGGTTTATGAAGATATCGAACCAGTAAGAACTCTTAAGCCTGCCTTTGTTTACAAGCTTTACTCTGTATTAAAGGAAGATGGTTCTGCTATGACATTCGTGGATGAGTTTCTGAAAGAGAAGGGTTATAGAAACGAGATGCACTTTCTTACTGTCATGGAAAGGTCTGGAGTTGTTCCTGAAGGAACGGCTGCAAAAGCATTTGCAAATTTCCCTAGTGACCTTAGGTTTGGTAGTATGAATCAGCCTGAGGGAAATGATGATGATGAAAAGATGTTCATACACTTTAAACCATGGATGGGTGTGGCTGCAAATCTTCTTGGGAAGAAGGATGAACTGTTCCGCTCAGACGGACACAGAAAGAAGTATGAAAAATTGCTGAAGCGTGGGGTGATGAACCCACGGACTGTGGATTTCGATTTTCTGGACCTATTGAGCATAAATCTGCGAGAGAAATTTGAAAAACTTCAACTTTATCAGTTCTGTACTGACTGTGACATGGCACATTCTGAATTAACGGCGTACTTATACTCCAATCTCAGTTTCATTGATGCAAACAGCTTTACTTTCAGCGTGAGGGATAAAGAGTATGTCGTTGATAACGACATTTTGGCTGATGTACTTGGTGTGGAAAGATGGGCTTTCTCATCAATCAGTGTGTCTGTAAGCCATGCTACTGTTGAACTAGCAAGGGACAGAATTGCAGAAGGTCGACTCTCCTACTCCAGAATGAATGCAACAAATACTTTGCTGCACAAGATTATGATCAACTGTCTGAGACCCAAATCGACATCCAAGACAGATGTATCCATCTCTGAAGCCAAGTTGATGTTTGCCATCAAGACTGGTCTAAACTTCTCTTTGCCGCATACCATCATATTTCACATGTACAGAAGCATGGCAAAGGACAAAGGAAAACTTCCTTATGCTACTCTCATTACTCGTCTCTTCAGACATCTAAACATTCAACCTCCTCATATTCTCACAGTGAAGACTATTGATAACATGGTCATTGGGCTGAGGATGATTACCAAGATGCGTCTGAAAGAGCTTAGCAAGAAGCTGGAGCAATTCAAGGAAAAGACTCCTATCAAGTTCAGACCAGACTCATCAGCAGCCAAAAGGAAAGGGAAAGAACCTGTGGTTAGTTCTACCAAGAAGAGAAGGGCAATCATCATGGAAGATGAAGATGATGAGGATGCTATACCCATCTCTACTCTTATTTCTCAATTTGCTGCATCTATTCCAACTGTTCCAGAACATCAATTTGCAGAGAAAGAGGAAGAGAAAGAAGAAGAGAAGAAAGAGAAAGAAAGAGAGGAAGAGGAAGAATGAAAAGAAGAACAAGTAGATAACCCAGAAGGAACAGATTCTCCAGCAGAAAAGGAGGATCTACAACAGCCTGTCACTGAGGAAACTCCTCAGAAAGAAGAGTTCTTTTCTCCTCTAGAAGACATGGAAACAGGGGGAGATACAGACAGAGAACACACACCTCTTCTACTGACTTTTAGAGAAGAGGATGCACAAACAGGTGTTAGTCGATCACCTCCTGATGCTGAGGATATTCATGCTGCACAATTTCCTGAAGGAGAGGCATCATCTCCACACACTGAACTTCCTGCTGACATTCATACTGGCTTGACTCCACCATCAGACCGAGCTGAAACAAGCACTCAGACTGACAACTCTGGAGATTTTCAAAGGTTGCTTGAGATCATCTTGGAACTTAAAGGTCAAATTTATGCCATGGGATATGAATTTCAGACCTTGCAGAATGAAAATCATGCAATGTTCATCACTTTGCATGATCAGCTTAAAGATGTTCAACGTCAGATTCAAGATACTGCAAAGGGCACTACTCTCACCCAAGTACAGGAAGATTTGAGGAAGTTGGAAGACACTGTCAAATCTATGGAGGACTTTCAACTTGTTCGCATTCCTCGAGTTCCTTGATTTTTTAATGCTGACAAAAAGGGGGAGAAGACTTTGCAGATTTTCGAAGATTTTCTGTTCTCAAAACCAAATCAAAACCAAATCTTATCTTTTATATTTTTGTGTTGCTATCTTGACTTTGACTTGAGTTTTTAAACGTGTGCAGTTTTTGAATGTGTGCTCACTATGGCAATACTTTAAGCTTCTTAAATTAGATAAAGATAGTACTGTCTGCTTATGACTAATGAGGTTTCGGTGAATGCAGATCTGTGTACAGGGAAAGTCTGTATACAGGATATCTGTGTACAGGATAACTTCAACTATTTTTTATAATAATATTGTATGATGCTTGCTTAAAAGTTGTATTGCAGGGCGATAATATTCAAATCTGCAGGAAAGTTTTGTCACCATAAAAAATTGGGAGATTGTTGGATGAATTCTCTTAAAGTATTTTGAAGTTGACAAAACATTTTTATCAGTCTAGTCTGAAGACTTACAGACTCTGAAGATCAAAGTCTGAAGCTAGCAAGACTCAAGACTTATATTTCAAAGTCTACTCACATGGACAGTTTCCAGAACGATGTTTATTCTGATCTTATATGATCTTTATTCTAACGACAAGTGGATATCTTTCTATTGGATTCAGCACTAAACAATCTTACTTTCATATGGAATATGTTTAGATTTTCTAAAGATTTCGCAACTTATATTTGGAAGGATCTACTTATGGAAACCGAGATCCTGATTGTATGGGCGAGCAGGATTGATGGGCTATCAACACTTACCTTAAAGAGCTCGAGATCTCTCTAATTGATTCTGTCCAACGGGTTGATTGGAAGAACTTCTTTGGAAGGTGCCAACGGTATTGAAGGCATGAAGAAGTATATAAGAGAGATGCTCTAGTTGTTGAAGGGTGCGGATAGAAGAATTCCAAAGTCTGAATCTCCTTTTCTATTTTGCGATATCATTCTTCGAGCGTTACATGTAATCAAAAGAGAGATCATTTTGTAGTGAGACCTTGAGGAAGTGTAGTAGAGTAATCTACACTGTGGACTCAAGATCGTGAGACTGTAATCACTCATATTGATTCTTAGTGAAATCTAGCCAGAAGGGCTGTCCGTGCGGGAGAGTGGACCTAGGCTTGATCTAAGCCGAACCACTATAAATCTAGAGTCTTGATTCTTTATCCCTAATCCTTTATATCGTTAACTGTTTTCATTTGCTGCAATTGTTGGTTTTAAGTTATTTATATCTCATTTGGTTTAATTTATTAAAATCGCTTTAAACACCTATTCACCCCCCTCTAGGTGCTAATTCTAGTCCTAACACAAACTCGACGTGAAACTTCAAGGCCGAGTCCAGCCATCCCTGTTGCTGTTGTTGCTGGTCCTGCAGCTGCTACTGATCGTCGTCCCTGCATCGAAACAACCAATCAAGAACGGACACTTTGCTTGACCTGTACTTCCGATTGTGACAACGGTTTTCGAGACAACGTATTCGAATTGAGTACCTTTCGACTTCATCCTGAATTGTCACGCTTGTGTGATTTGCCATGCTTCTCATCTCCGGTGTCAACTCTGTTCGAACTCTGCGGATGCTGGAGCTCTGCTCTGTGGGGAGCTCGATGAACTAGTCTCTCGAGTCTTGTAGATGACGGAGAGGAAGATGAGCTGAGCGTGCTTTATATAGCCTCCGTTCCTAAAAATTCTCCGCTCTTTCGGATTGAAAGAAACGGGTCGATCGCCAAATGAACGGGACGTCCCAGTTTTCTCCAATGTGCAGGGGAGCCGGGGAGGTATTCGTTGTCTTTCGTTCTGAAGTTTCTTTCCCTAAAATGACGGTCCAAGTAATTTCCCTGAAAGAGGGGGTCGACCAGATGTGCCTTCGGCCACGGCATCTTTTATCACTGCCTATACTCAAGAAATATATGTATAGTTCCTTTGGCGAGAACGGATTCAATGAGTGAATTAGCGAACGATCGAAAAGATATGAGACTCAAATTATTAACTGAGAAGTTATGGCATCAATACATAAGGGTGTCGACGGTTCGGTTTGGTTCAGTTCAGATTTTCAAGAAACCAAAACCAAACCGTTTGGGTGTGCATTAACTTTGAACTAAACCACACCCCAAAATGAATGCTCGATTCGTTTGAAATCGGATCATTTCAGTTTTCAGTTTTCTTTTTTGAAATATTAAAAAGACGTTTAGTGGAAAATGAGAGATTGTGTAAATTGTAATATTAAGAAAATGGGCGAAACTATCCAAATCAAAATATACAACGGTTATTTTTTTTCATTTTTACAGATAAAAAATGCACGAAAATTCAGTTCAGTTTCGTTTTTGGTTCGATTCTAACATCCCTAAATACGAGCACCATACGGATTGTTGAATGTGGGAGCACTTATGGTGTTTCTCTTGGAGCCATGGCTATATATTAGTTAAGTGCTCCAGGCTCGACCAATTCTCTAGTGCTAGCATTTTTCCTTCATTGAACGCTTCGCCAATGCGCCTTAACATTGATCGAATATCTATATGCACCAAGCTATCTCTAGCTCGAAACAAAACCTTAGCCCGATAGTGTTTTGGTGGATGTTGGCGACAATGGCATATGCCCTTCTAGGTCTCCTCATCAATTGCCTCGGGGCCCAACCGAGCTTAGCTGGGAGTTAGGGATATCATCCATCACCTTGATTCGGAATTCACATCCAAGATTCCTTCTTCGAAGTACTTGTTGAAAGCTGATACTAAATGTAAGAGGCCATCAAATACCCCTTTTGAATATATTTGATGGATCCGTCTTCACTCAAAAACTTTAACATGAAAATTTAGTCATTTTATCTTAATGGCCCCATCTATACCCCTTTATATGCATCTTATGATGATCTGGACGTTCGGTCCTTTTTTTTGGGCAGCAAAAAGACGTTCAGTACTTGACCCATTTATTTATTTTCTTTCTTACTTTTTTAACTTTTTTGTTATTGATAATTTGAGAATTTTATCGCTTACAGTGCTTAATGAATGATGGATTCGATTATTTAAAATAAATTAAAGAAATTCACGTTACTTAACAAGTAATAAATTGAAAGAAAGATATGTAATAATTTTTTTTCTGTGAACGAGGGTGTTGTTCCGCACAAGCAACAAAAATTTGCCTTTCTCAAATTCGGTCCTTAAATTTTGATTTTATTCAATTTTGTCCCATTTATTTATTTTCTTTCTTGCTTTCTTAACTTTTTTATTATTGATAATTTGAGAATTTTATCCGCTTACAGTGCTTAATGAATGATGAATTCGATTATTTAAAATAAATTAAGGAAATTCACGTTACTTAAC
This sequence comes from Eucalyptus pauciflora, assembly GCA_007663325.1. NCBI lineage: Eukaryota > Viridiplantae > Streptophyta > Magnoliopsida > Myrtales > Myrtaceae > Eucalyptus > Eucalyptus pauciflora. The sequence continues at coordinate 3,469,272 of VMYD01000056.1, forward strand.
AAGTAAGAAATTGAAAGAAAGATATTTAATATTTTTTTTTTGTGAACGAGGGTGTTGTTCCGCACGAGCAGCAAAAAATTCTCTTTCTCAAATTCGGTCCTTAAATTTTGATTTTATTCAATTTGGTCCTTACACTGTCACGTTGAACTAATGTAATCCTCCTAATTAAAAGTGGGATGTTGGCATCAAATTTGCAATTTAGTTTAGCTACTTGTTGGCATATCAAAAGCCAAATCATTAAGAAACTGTTTTTCGCATTCTCCTAAAAAAGAGAAAAGAAAACGAAAGTAATTTTGGAAAATTAACATCTCTCGTCTGCATTTTATTTGTCTGTCTAACTAATTGACGTGGGATTGTGGAAAAGGAACTTTTCTAAGACGCGTTTTCAGCGGCACACATTGAAAGAAACTGCGCAGTCGACCGCCCAAAAGAAACGGGACGTCCCGATTCTTGAGTTCTGATCTTGAAATGGAGGAGTCTCAGAGTGAATCTGGAGGAGGCGTGGTATGCCCCACATGTCTTTATCCATCAAAAAGGGACAAATGATGACTGGGACATAATGTGAACTGCGAAGGAATACAAACGTTTTCAAAAACCGTTGGAAACGTCCTCCTTGTTCATTGGAGTGCTAATTTGCTGTCTAATTGTCAGAAAATTGAGCTATAAGCTTGAATTGGATAAGTGAATTAGTTTAAAAAATGGGAAATCTTCTTCATTTCCATCTTCTCCTTGCCGGAAATCTTTATTCTAATGAAAGGAACTCTGAAAATTTCTATCTTTGTTTGTTTTTTTTCAAAAAGATTGAAGATCTTAAAAGGTTTGATGGACCTCATTCTTATTTTTGATCTAGTTGTCGAGAAAATTGAAAAAGGAATTTCCTTGTTCCAACATATATGATCTCTACTCTAAAATCATTGGGTTATGCATGTTGTACGATGTAGGGTGGAAACTCAATTATTGCAATCTCAAATCTTCTAGACGATTGCACGCTATTCTGAAGTACTAGAACTGATGCAATTTTTCTGTAATACTGTGGGACCAGGAGTTTTAAACTTCCAGAAAAGGTCAAGGTGTGGAACGTCCTTTTGGAAACAAATAATTATGTAATTACAAGGTCAACAACTCCTTTCTCAAATCTCTTACTCGAACTTGTCGGAATTTATATTTCTTTGATCTTTTTTGGCTTCTTTTTACTCTAATATGATCATTATTGACGATGCTATAACATGTGTCATAATCATTGGATTAGCTTCTTAAGATGTGAATTTATCATTTTAAAAGCCCCTCTTTTTCACCATCAAGGTTATGTCCGTTGAAACGCCGGTAGAGGAAGATGTGAATTTAATTTCTTTCTTTCTTTTTTTCTTTTTTGTGAAAAATTATCATATCATTCATGAATACGTTGTATGGATGTTAATTTAGTCTCACATCTTATAATTTTAATAATACCATACATGATCCAGCTAAGTAAGAATTTAGTAAGACCAAGTCGATTGTTGTTCAAACAACAAAACATCCTAATATGAAAAACGAGATATTGATAAATGTCGTTCCATGATTGCTTCATGTTATTCATGAAGTGATGCCAAAGTGCATGATGAGAGCTATGGAAATTGCGATGAAGTTTACTTGCGTGTTTTTAAGTAAATCCATAGTTTCGATAAGAGCTAATGACCTTGTAAACCAGTATATGAAGAAATCCTAGATTAAAGAAATTGTGCAAATTAAAATACTTGATTGCAGAAAATGAAAATTGGTGGATTCAATTGCCAAGCTACATATGCAGATCTGAATACAAAAGTATCCCAAAAATTGTACATAAAAAATGAATTTTCATGGACAAAGTACAATTATAATAATTCCATCAATGTTCAAGGAATATGTATTAATATTTTTCATTTTTATAAAGCTGTTTAAACAATAAATACGAAAAATTCATTTCTCCACAATAGCAATGCCAGTGCTTATAAAATGAGGGTTGTTTCTTCCTCCATCCATTCATGGTTAGAGGGAACTTCTTGCACTGTTCAAATTACATGTGTTAAACATATATTTAGGATGAGGTTAATTGTACTTTACCTTAATCATAATTAACTCTAATTGCTTTCTCTCCCTATATATCGGGGTCTTTTACTCTTCTTTTGGTAATATACATAATATTACATTCTTCTCTTTTTTGCTACAAATCTCTTCAAATCATTAAAGGCCTCTATTTGCCTTCCTAATCACATATTTCCACACTTTAAACTTAGGCAAAAGTCCAGCCCGCGAGAGGGGGAAAATTTTAGAATATTTAAAAGTGAAAACCCACTCATTTATCTAATAGTTTAATATTTTTATACCATTGGTAGTGATCCATCAAATCTTACAGGGCTGAGAAAGTTTCCTCTAATCAAAATTGGAGGAACATATGGTCCTATATGTAAACCCCTAACCTATTTAAAGTCCACGCATCTCAAGATCAAATCGTCGGTCATAGCTTTATTTATAATATTTTCCATATCCAATAACGAGTATTGATATGAATAAAATTATACATATGCCAACAGTGGACTTAATTGGTGAAATTCAACTTTGTCACGCTTGAAGACACTTTTGCATGCAACCCAATGATGGATCAATAGGGGCTGAGGATGGATTTGGGCCACGTGAAGATCGTATCCCATAATCGTGTTGATGGGCCTCCAGTGAGCAACGGCTTCATCATTGTCGTGTTTGGAGTTGTACAATTGAGTGATCTCTCTTCCCCACTCACGGCAAAAGGTCGCCAGGTCCGAAGGAGGAGTACGAAAGTTGAGCCCGAATGATTTGGTGTAGGACTAAGTGACACTATTCGGCCCAATAAGTTTAAAGGTTTTCTTGTAAAAATTTTCGAGATGAAATTACCAAAAACCCCATACTGCTATGTCCGCCCAAACTAATCTTCATTTCACCAAAAGAAAAAAAAAATGTAATCACCCAAATCTTAGATTGGGAAATCCGCTTTAATTTGCTAATTTTTCCCTAAGAGTTCACTCACATTTCGAAAATATGCTAAATTTTTTAAACTTTTACGACACAAAAATTAGTTTTGGATAAATGCAATTTAGTACAAATGTACTAGCTTAAAATTTTTCATGAAGTGAAAATTAGTTTATGGAAATATAGTGTGGGAGTACTACTTTGAGATTTTTTTCCTAGATAAAAATTAATTTTGCGTACATGTGATATGAGTGGATAAATTTAAGATCTATGATGATATTAACCCATATATTCACTCTAGTATTTTTTTTTTTCAGAATTCACTCTAGTATTTAAAAATTGCTACAATAACCCACACAATAAAATACTATCTTTTTGTTACACTTTTGCCCCTCCTATATATATATATATATATATTTATAGGTTTGACCCGCCTGAGGATTAGAGGGACCAATCATTATCAAAGATTAATTATCATAGTCCACATGAAATTCACCATAACCGATGTCGCTTGACTGGTGTAACTCCACGCAAACCTGAACAAGTATTTTAGGCGATCATGGAGTGCGGTAGCCAGCGATGAAGGAATTTCATTGCGTTTCACTATATTACGAGGATATTACGAGTTCGAGCCACCTTGTAAATGAATCTTTGCCCAATTTGTACTTAGGCATTTGTTACCTCATATGGAGGGATTTCTTTGCCTGACTTGTTTTTAAAGCTACAGCAATGGGTGAATTGATCTCAGATATCGGGGCTCCAAGTGGACGAAGTACCAAACTAGGAGCAAAGAGTCGGAGACTATATCGTGATCATTTCTCAATTACTTTTTGCTTTTGTTTAGTCTAAGTCATCACCTGTTGATCTTTGGTGTCCACAGTAGGTTATGTGGTAAAAACAATAATTTATTGACCCACTAAAAAAACTGGATGTATTAAAAGTTTTAAGGTCATTTCAGATATGAATCCGACGAGTTGGGCTTTCCAAGCTAAGATTACCTCTAAGGAATCCTTTTTCATTATATGAAAAGTTCCATGGGATGTTGAAGATGTGGACAAACCGTACAGAAAGGATTCATGTTTATTCCGCTTTTTGTGGTCTAAGAGATGACAAATTTTGTTCCATCCTCTTTTTACTAGTTGGCAGAAGGATCAACTTGTTTTTTTTTTTTTGGTCAGAAGCTGAAAGTAATATTTAAGTAGGGTAAATATTACAACGTGAAGACCCAAGAGCTGTCGAAGCGTAAACATCAGCCGCTATCAACGTTTGCAAAAAAGAAGGAGGAAAGACATTCCAGTTTCGGGCCAAGTCCAATCGTCCATGGGCTTTAGCAGCCCAGTCGGCTACTGCATTCGCCTGTCTGTAACAATGTCTCAGCTGTAGGTTAGGGTAAAGGGGCAACAGCGAGCGAAGTTCAGCAAACAACGGCCGTTACTCCCGAGGTGGCTCCTTCCGTGCTAGAAGAACATCAATCAACTGCAGACAGTCGGATTCGATCACGATATTGGCTGTGTGAAGGCCCTGTTGCTGCAGACGTTGACGGGTTAAGGTGAGCGCCTGAATTTCAGATTGAAAAGCAGAAGCTGCGGGAAATCAGCTGGTATATACATCTGTTAGGAGGCCCCTGTGATCGCGACTGATGCAGGCCATTGTGCCCTCTCTACTCCCAAGGTGGAAGGATCCATCAATGTTGCACTTGAGAAAGCCCGGATCCGGTGGTTGCCAAAGATTTGCTGATGGGATGACCGAAGACCCTGTGCGCAAGCCTGCTGTATGGGAACGCCGCTGATCCAAGAGGTGGGATATGCGAGTTTGTGCCAAGGCGTCTTCCACAGCCTGATGGGGATCAGGGTGAAGGCCACGGAAAATGTTGTTGTTGCGCAGCCGCCACATTTGCCATAAAACATGAGCAATGGTCGTCAAACCAGGTGTGAGGTTTTGATCTCTTACTATGTCGCTTATCCATTGATCTAGGCGATGTATTGTATTTGGCTAGATCAATATGTCTAGTTTGGGGTGTTTCCATACGCCTGCAGTCCACGAACAGTAGAAAAAGATGTGTTCCACTGTCTCCGGCTTGTTCTGATTGCATAGAGTACACAGAGGGCTGGAGAGAATATGTCTGTGATATAAGTTGGCTTTAGTAGCTAGGGCGTTTTGACAGGCTGTCCAGAGAAAGATTCGAATTTTTGGTGAGGTGTGCATGTCCCATATTTTTCGCCATAGTGTTGTGGGAGCTTGGTATGAAGTAGAGGCCTGATTACCAGATGGTTTGCTCGCCGGCTTCACCAAAGCATTATAATTGCTTTTAACCGTGTAATGCCCTGTCGATGTCTCTGTCCAAATGAGCTGATCAGTTGTATGAAGGGGTCGGATTGGGATCTTCAGTATTTCGTCTACAATAGGAGCATCAAACATCTCCGTTATGAGAAGAGATTTCCAGGAATGGTGTATAGGGTCGATAAGATCAGCCACCATCATAGGCTCATCTCGAGCTGCTGGTCCTCCGAGTGTGCCCCTTGGTAACCAGCGATGCTCCCTGATATTAATCAACCGTCCATCTCCCACAGACCATCTAAGATTTGGTAATATGGCATCCCGCCCAGTAATAAGGCTTCGCCAACCCCAAGAGGGGCGCGAGCCTTGTTCGGCTGATTGAAAGTCCTTGGAATGAAAATATAACCCCTTTAGGAGGCGACCCCATAGCGAATTAGGTTGCTGAAGTAATCTCCACGCTTGCTTGCCAAGCAAGGCCTTGTTAAAAGCTATGAGATCCCGAAAGCCTAAGCCACCAGAATTCTTACTAGTTTTGAGTAAGTTCCAATTCTTCCAATGCACACCGACTCTATTCTTATCATTTCGCCACCAGAAGTTGGCAATCCTCTTCTCAATCACCCGACAAAGAGACATAGGAAGCTGAAAGATCGACATGGCATATTGGGGAATGGCCTGAACTACAGACTTGAGCAGGATCTCCTTTCCACCTTTCGAAAGTAACAGTTCTTTCCAACCCTCCATTTTGGCACTGATTCGTCCTAATATCCAACCAAAAGTTCTTTTTTAGAGCGGCCCCAATCAGATGGAACGCCTAGATATTTCCCATAACTAGTCAGCACCGGTACCCTCAATTCAGCTGCCATATTACTTTGAAGGCTCATTGGACAAGATTTACTAAAGTAAAGTCCAGACTTGTTTCTGTTTATCATTTGTCCCGTGGCCAGGCAGTATTGGTTCAATATATTCGCCAAGTTCTGACATTCCGTTAGTGTACCATTCAGGAAGAAAAATGAATCACCAGCGAAGAATAGATGAGAAAGAGTTGGACATGACCTGGTAAGTTTAATGCCGTGTAGAAGTCCCATGGAAAGTGCATTGTGAATGAGGGTGGACAGAGCATTTGCCATTAAAATGAAAAGATATGGAGAGATAGGGTCTCCTTGTCTGAGTCCTCGTGACGGAGTAAAGTCGGGTAGAAGCTCCCCATTTAGGCGAACACTCAAAGTCGTCGTGGTGATACATTGCATTACCATTTGAACCCACCAAGGATGGAACCCCAGACGAATAAGGTAGGCTTGGAGAAAATCCCATTCAACCTTATCATATGCCTTTTGCATGTCAGTCTTGAGGAGGGCGGTGAAATGTCGCTTCCTATTCCTCGTCCTGAAGTGATGTAGAACCTCGTGAACGATAAGAGTGTTATCCTGTATCTGACGTTCGCTCACAAAGGCAGCCTGTTCTGTTGAGATCAGCTCCTCTAGCCAAGGTTTTAGGCGATTTGCCATAACCTTAGCAACAATTTTATATGCATAATTACACAAACTGATCAGACGAAATTGATCAAGGCTTTCAGGATGGTGTACCTTGGGAATCAGAGCTATGACGGTCTTGTTTAGATCGCTAGGCAGCTTGGCGGTTCGGAAAAAATCAGCGACTAGGCTGAATAAATCTTGCTGTACAGTATGCCAATGGGTCTAGTAGAATAGACCGTTGAAACCATCAGGACCTGGAGCTTTCATGGCACCCAAGTGGAAAGTAGCTTGGCGTACCTCATCAAGTGTGACTGGAGCCAGTAAGTGTTCGTTCATAGATGCCGTGACAATTGGATGACATTGAGCTAGAACCGGGCCATAGTCACGGTAGCCCACAATTGTGTATAACTGTGCAAAGAATGTCGACGTCAACTCCTTGATTGCTGTTACATCCCGCACCCATTCATTACTTTCATTTCGAATCATGCCAATCCTATTCCTCTGCCGCCGTTGGATAGTAGTAGCGTGAAAGTACTTAATGTTCCTGTCTCCCCAACGCAACCAATTAATTCGGGACCTCATAGCCCAAAATTGCTCTTCGCGCTGCCAAATACACCGGATCTCATCTTGGATTTGAGAGGCCTCCTCTTTGTCAACAATGGAACTGTAAGGTCGATTGATCAGTGTCTGCAAGGATTGTTGTAAAGCATTTACCCTTAGCTGTCCGTTACCAAACTTGGATCTGCTCCATTTCCGTAGAGCGACACTCAATCGTTGCAATTTCGTTGAAAGATTTGAAGATCTTACCTGGTCGGAAGTCCATGTTTCAGAGACAACATGGCTACAGTCCTGGTCTTCGTTCCAAAAAGCCTCATAAATGAAGTCGCGTTGGCGACTTTTTTTGGCGTTCACTGTTGAAATAAGTAATGGGCTATGATCAGATCCCAGTGCCGGTAATGCATACACCTCCGCCTCTGGATATATGAGTCGCCACTCCATGGAACATAGGGCCCTATCTAAACGTTCCTTAACAATATCAGCCCCTTCACGGTTATTTGTCCATGTATATGCACAGCCCTTGCTATATACTTCCATTAATGCGCAGTCATTCACAACAGATCGAAATGATGTGAGCCGAGACCTGAGAGGAGATCGCTTACCTACCTTTTCCCATGGATGAAGAATTTCATTGAAATCCCCAGCGCAGAGCCAAGGAAGTGTGTTGAAAGCACTTATTCTTCGAAGAGTGTCCCATAACAGCTGACGATAGAAAGGTGCGTGCAGACAGGTAATTCGCATAAGGCGGTCATCACTGTGATCCCTGCAGATCATATCAACATAATCCTCCGAAGAGCCTACTATGTCTAAAGAGATAGTGGCATTCCAAAAAACCGACATGCCGCCTGCTATGCCGACTGGATTTTGCACGAAGGATCTACTATATTTTAACCTTTGCTGCAAACGATTCAAAACAGACTCCTGATTCTTAGTTTCCATAAAAAACAAAAGGTCGGGCTTCTCTTTGGCCGACAAGGCCTTTAGTGTTTGGACTGTCAGGGGATTGCCCAACCCCCGACAGTTCCAACATAATAGCTTCATTTGTGTTTTGGTGGCTGTTTAGGGCCAGCCACCAACGCCCGTTGAAGTGCTTCGTCAGCCACCATTACTGGTGTTTCTTGTAAATGAGTTTCATCAAGCTGGTCAGTTACAACAAACCGTTTATCATAAGGGGAGTATCGCTTTTGCTTCTTGGCAAGTCCTGTTCTTGTAGTAGTCCGGGCACTCTTCAGTTTGTTGGTTTGCTGTGTGGCCATTGGATAAGTAATGAGGCCTATTTCTGTGTCTTGTGCAGGAAGCTTATGTGTATAACTGACTATACCATCCACTGTTGTTGGTGTAGGAAAAGTAACTATCCCTTTGGCTTTGACTTGTGCAGGAATCAAGGCTGTCGTGAGGGCCTTACCTTGCTGATGCAGCGAGTGCAAAGGAGGTGAAGAAAGCTCTTGCACAGCAGGTTGCTGCCCTTCGAGAGGTGCCCTGGTAAAATCCTGTTCCTTGTCTGGTGGTGGTAATATGGGAAGAGGTTGGAGTAAGGCTGGTGGTGTCTCGGGGATGGTCTCCTCGTTGGGGTCCTGAGCTGCTGGAGGGTTATAGAACGCTTGCCAATATGGGCTTGATTCGCGAACCTCTGCTTTTAACCACTGACCAAAAGCCAGTCTGCATTTGCCTTCGTCGTGCACAAGATCATAAGGGACTTCCTTACAATAGGTGGCGTAGTGGCCAAGTCTACCACAGGAGTAACAAAAGTAGGGTAGTCTCTCATACCTGAAATCTAGCCATATCATTCGCCCATCTAAACGAATCAGTTTGCCAATGTGCAGAGGGGCGGCAAGTTTCAGTTGTACTCTAACACGCCCTATCTTGATGGTGGAACCCTCTTTGCTATCAACTCTAACCTCCAATATGTCACCTAGCTGATTCACAGCCTTCCTCAGTAGCTGTTTAGTGATCCATTCTAAGGGTAAACCAAACACTTGGACCCAAAATGCACAACTAGTAAAATCGTAGCAATGGAGAGGGGTATTAGGCATCCAGGGTGTAAATATCACTAAGTTGCCAGAAAAAAGCCAAGGACCGCCTTGTGAAATGCGTTGGTGGTCCGCTGCATTGTGAAACTTAGCTATATACAAACCACCTTCTCGCTGTGAGAATTCGACTAAGTCAGTACGCCATACTCTCTTCATAGTATTTTGAAAAGCTTGAAAATTTATATTAGATGTGGTAATGATCCTGCCCAAGAGTGTCAATCTACATTCCTCTAGTTTTTCAGGCGATGGAGCTTCCTCCCATATCTCTATTGCTTGTGCAGAACAAAGACGCCCCAAACGCTGACACAGAGCAGCCATACGCAGTGATTCCTCTGACCCACCGACGCCATCACTCTATAATTCGCTAAGGAAACAGGAAGTATGTAGCAGCACAAGACCAAGTACCCAGCTCCGAACAGGCTCTATTTCTTCAAAAGCAAGTATGAAGTGATGGAAAGCTACAAGGTATCGCAAAAAGTGAAGAAAATCACCTCTGTTCAGAACAGCGAAGACCTCTGATGAAGAAATCCAGAACATGCACGACCACTGGAAAGGCAAGAGATGGAGAAGGCATCATCAGAAATGGGCAATCTCCTCCTTCGGTGACTTGGTAAAGATGGGGAAAGCAAGAATCGGAGATAGGGTGTTGGTAGAGAGGGGTAATTTGGAGTGAAGGTGAAAAGAAAGCGACCATGGGCGGAATACGGAGCTCAGGAAGATGCGAAAGAAAGTTCTGCCGAATAGTGAAATTCGAAGCTCAGAAAGGAATTACAGGTTTATGGAAGAGGAATTCAGATTTGGGAAAGCCAAGGGTGAAACTTGAGGATTTAGGGTTTGGAAAACTACCCACAGGTAGAAGAAAACTCTACATTGTCGAGAGAAGAAAACTCTACATCGTCGAGAGAACATGAAGGATCAACTTGTTGGTCACTCTAATTTGATCCATTTCGCAAGATCCATTTCTCTTGAGTATGAGTTATAGGAATTAATCTCTGGAAAAATCATAGGCAATTCCCAAAAGAAAACAGAAAAGAACAATTCGGCCAAAAAGAATATTAGAATAATCGTTTAGATAATATGGCAATCAAGAAATGTTCACCAACTACAGAACATGCATATGATAACATTCTCTGGTCCATAAATTATAAGCATTTATGAAAAATGACATGCAACAAGATGAAATACAAGGACAGTATGGTTGCAGTAACTTAAAAAATTAAACTGAATTTTGAAAACGACATATTGTTGAACGGCTGAATAATCTCTTTAAACTAATTGGAACTTCGTGCGAGTAGACCAAATGATGCTAAAGCAAACAATAGCAAACACATATTGACGACCAGCCATATGATCAGAGACAAACTCGTCCAAAGAAGCAATTCATAGTAAATAACCCCAAAAACTATGTACAAATATAAGCATATTGGGTTTGGGCTCTTGGCTCGGGTCACTTCGATCTGTGCTATAAAATAGATGGCTTCGCAAAAAATGTAAATCTTTAGAGCCACGTGACTTAATGCCTCAGTTTGTTGTGAACTGAAATGCGCAATGGTAGACAATTTAAACATGATAAATATAAAATGGAATCTCTTTGTTAAGTCAAACATTTCCTGTTATTATTGCTATTGTGATTGTTTATCGTTCGTGTACCGTATCGGGAGAAGGGAATTAATTGAAAGAAAACCAGGTTTAAAAGGGAAAAAAAAAATCTAGCTACTTAAATAGAGTTCTTTGAGCATATTCATACAAATGAATTTCATACTTTTTGAGTGTCATTGTATGATCGGCCATGCTGTGGAGAAGGTGGAGCTTAAGAAATTCCGTGATTGTTTTTGTGAAAGACAAAGTGGAACAAGCATTTGGTTGCAGAGTATACACAGAGGTCTTCCTTCTTTCATTTTTCGTGTTCCTGAGTGTCTCATGATAGCCGAGGCACAAGCGAAATAGTCAATCTCACTAGAATCGAGACAAGCTCATGTGAAGCTTCCTAACCATGATGACATGATTATCTTCTCATTTAATACTTCAAAAAAGTTTACGGCGTTAATATGACCAGACCCTACGATTCTAATATTCATAACAAGTTGACAAGATTGTCTCTTTCTAATACTAAAAAAGTTTATGATCTTGATATGTCTAGATTTTAATCAAATTTACTATTCGAAAAAAGTTTACTCAACTACTAAAGTGATGTGGCTTAGAAAACCCAATTTATTACACACACACGTTTAACATATATACCATCAATTTCAACACACACACACACGCGTGCACGTTTAACATATATACCATCAATCACACACACACACACACACGTTTAACATATATACCATCAATTTCAATTCTATTCAGGGTACGCTTAACATATATACCATCAATTTCAATTCTATTCAGGGTATATTTGTCACACTAATATAAGCTCGGGACTTTTTGACACAAAAAACAGTTTTGGGTATTTGTATCAGCATCAACAAGTTTAAGATTATTAGTTACACAAAAAAAGTTGAGGTATTTGTGTCACAGTGATAACAGTTTGGAGTTTTTTTTTTTTTTGGTGGTATTAACCCTTTATTATGGTTTTGCGATGTATTATCTAAAATGATTGAAAATTTTTTAATACTTTAGTTTTATCATATCATTATTATCCTCTTTCAAATAACCAGAAAAAGAAAAGAAAAAAAGATGATAATGTTAGGTATAAGCAAAAGAATTGAATCGATTCGACTGATTCTGGGCGATTCTCGATTCCTAAAATTTTGGATTGGCGAATATCAATTCGATTCCCGGTTGCAGGTGTATATCACCCACTCAGACAACATGGATCGGATTGATTAATTCTAATTATTCCAAATTTTCAAAATATTAATTTATATTATTTTCTTTCTCCAAGTCTCGAACTTAGTCACATTCATCGCTCATGCCTCTCACTCTCATTTCTCTTAGTCTTAGTCATGTGGCTCAATGCCTCTCACTTCTCGCGGTTTCAATCATGTTCATGCCTCTTAGGGAATAGAAAAATGAAACAAAAGGAAATATGGTTGGTTCCTAAACCCACTTGGAAACCAGACTGAGAGCCAAGTTCCTGATTCCACATACTGAAACCGGGGGATCAACCATCCTAAAATTGATCACTTCGAGATGATATGACGTTTCATTCGATATAGAGTGGATTGACAACGTAACCTACTAAAGGCATCAAAGATCACTAAGTGATGACTTGGACTAAAGAAACCAAATAATAATTAAGAAATAGTCATGATAGAGTCTTTTGACTCTATGTTTAGGATGTGCTTTTTCGTACACTTGGAATCCCAATGTCCAAGCAGCTTCACCAGTGAATCAAAAGTGAGGAAATCGCTCCATATGAGATGGAAAGTACGTGAGGCATAAGTTGGGTAGATGATTATTTACAAATGACTCGAATTCGTGGTATTGAATTCCTTTATTGTTGGGCCACCAAGTTCCGTGATAGCCTAACACGGCCGTTCAAAACTTTCAGACTCCTCCTTCGGATAGCTTTGCAGAAACAATAGAGGGGAAGAGAGTGATGAGGAGAGTGCATCGGTCGACTGTGGAAGGCCTGGTGACTAGTGCCGTGAGGGAGAGAGAGATCAAAATCTCAATTGTCCAGCATCAAACACTAAAAATACCCAAATCCAGCTAACTGGGGATAGGAGATTCAAAGGCAGGTTCCATACTTTAAGCACTTCGATTTTTTCAGGAGAATATAAGGATCTCTCTCTCTCTCTCTCTCTCTCTCTCTCGCGTAATTTTTTTTTAATGTGTCTGCTGATAGGCCAATATATATTGGTCGCACGGTAGACCAAAGTTCTTGAATACAGAATCACTTTTTTTCTGCTAAATAATGACAAAATCACCTTTTTCTGCCAAATAATGACAACATCGCTTGAATAAAAAATTATGCAAAATACCAGCTTTTAAGACTCAATTACACATTCGTGAGGAATTTTAGAACTTCGAAACACTTATCCAAATTTTTGAGGGGTTAAACACTAGGTTTTATGATAAACGAAAAAGTGGTGCCAACTTAAATTTATTAAAGTTGAAACTTGCAAAAGCAATTTTACCACCAAAATGCAACAAATTAATGAATTACTAGAAAGGTTTTATATGTTGCCATAATATATATTGTAATAGTGTAAACATATCGCTAGAGAACCTGCATATTTACATTTAGCATTTAATCTTTTATGAATAAAGCAATTTAAAATAATGCATACTGTAATAATATGACTGAATTAGACCAACATGTGTTGGAATAGGGCAGATTGACTTCTTAAGATGAAGAAAGACTGTAGCGAATCAAGTCAATGAAAACGTCAGCTCTTTGTCCTTGAGCACAGTCCGATCTTGTTTACCGATTACACGCACAACTCCAACCATTCTCCTTTTTGTCAAATAGCAGCTTCTTTTGATTGATCATCCGACTAATTGCTCGTACAGAAGGGGGGGGGGGATGATCTATTACACGACGAGGTGTGCATGTGCGTCTGTGGCTGTTTTATGTAGCATTTTACATTAATTCCTATGTATCTTTGACTTTAGGGTCATCAAAGTGGATTTTCCACTTATAGATGAAGTACTGCTACAAATCTAGACATATGACCTTTCAAAATCAAATCACAACCTAAAATGCAGCATTTATGTAAAAGTTGCTATGAAAGAAGAAGTGATCAATAAAAATTTCATGAAGATGGAGCAAATATGCAAAGTTCCAAAGATTAATTGTATCAATGAAGAACTATTATAATTTAACCAAACTTTTGCATAGTCGCACTAGCACATAATACAAAGGGAAAACCTCGAACATCCATCTCACATATCGTGTGAACATCTTATGATACAAAGGGGAAAATAGAGATAAAGTGTGTCAAATTCCATCGTGAGATCAACTAGACAATATCCTCCCCAACTCCACTTTGGTCACCCCCAATGGCTAGAGTCACAACATTGATATTCACAGATGATTCTTCTCGGTCTGCAACATTAATTTTCAAAAGTTCTTTGATAATCCTTTGTGATTGAATAAACAATTTCCTGAGTCTCAAAGAAATTTCTCCACTCATTGACTTGAAGATCCATTTCATCTCTAGGTAAATTTGTTGGTAATTGGGATTTGTAGCTACCATAATAAGGAAGACACCATATATACCCCACTTGATGTGATAATTCAGTATGATCAAGTCAATTGCTACTCCAACAACAAGACATCCTAGTATGAGAAACGCAAGATTGAGGAATGTCTTTCCATGATTGCTTCGTGTTGTTTGCGAAGTGATGCCAAAGAGCACGATGAGAACTATGGCTATTGTGGTGAAGGTTGCTTGCTTGTTTAAAAGTACATCCTTAGCTCCTGAAAGAGCAAATGACCATTTAAGCGAGGATATCAAGAAATCTTTTGATTTTTCAATGATGGCATCTTCTTGCTCTTCGAGTCTACCAAAAAGAACAACAAAATCTGAAATCATTAATTTACGGTGCAAGTAAATAATACCAGCTTGTGCCAAGATGATAAAGAAGGATTAATTGGGGCAAGTTATTACTTTGACAATATGGATGGGTTTTTCAGAAGTTGTACAAATAAAAATTCCAAGCAACATAGGAAGCCAAGTGCAATAAATGCTTGTGACCCAAATGAGGATATAGTTCCTAAGGAATGACATAAGCATATGCAAGCAATGGAGAGTACTAATCTATGTAAATCTCAACTGTTTGAATACAAAACTGACCTCTGAGCTTCAGTTGAAATAGAGTTGACGTTAGACATTGATTTGTGCTAGCTTTCGAGCAAAGAGTGCTGATGTTTGTTTCACCTTAGTGCGAGAGGCAAAGAGTTCGAAGCGAATGCAAATTTTGTTGGGCTTCATGTCTATCGAAATCCGTTTTTTATAAGGGGAATTTCACGGATAAGCTTTCGAAGAAGGAAAGGTAGTGCTTTGTTTCCCACCGTTGAATTACCCGTAGTTGGGGAATTTCATGGATCCACCCCTCCACCGATCCTACAGTACTCCATTCAACATCAATTCTCCAGTAGGACCCTCTTGGCCTACAACATCAATTGGAAAAGAGTGCTTAGGAAAAGATTGTAAACATCGGTGCTTTGTAGTAAAAGAAAAGAAAAGAAAAGAAAAACGTGTTCACAATTCTCCAGGAGGACCATCGATTGTAAAGGGGTGCTTGGGAAAAGATTGTAAAAAGAGTCCACGTTTGGATCTCCAGTGGCACCCTCAACATATGACATTGATGGCGATGTCTTCACAATCTTTTCCCAATATACCAATCAATGGTGCTTGGGCCATCAATGATGCTTGGGAAAAGCTTGTAAAGAGGGTGCTCCCGAGAGTCCATGTTTGGATCTACGACATCAACGGTGATGTCTTCACAATCTTTTTCCAGTATACCCATCGATAGTGCTTGGGAAAAGATTGTAAAGAGGGACCCGCTTTACAATCCCTCTTTACAATCTTTTCCCAAGCACTACCCTCTTTGCAATCTTTTCCCAAGCACTATCGATGGGTATACCAGAAAAAGATTGTGATGCCTTTTTGCCTAGTACTAAACGTAAACATATTTAATTGTGATGGCAAATGGGACTTGTAATCTTATTCCCTCTTTACAATCTTTTCCCAAGCACCATCGATGGGTTTATTGAAAAAAGATTGTGATGTCTTTTTGCCTAGTACTAGTGTGAACATATTTAATTGGGGAGGCAAATGGGACTTGTAAGATTTGAACTCATAATCTATAGCTTCGATATCATGTGAGATTTTGATAGTATTATTGCCTACTGTTATGAAAGTTTAAGCTGGATGTGATTTAATATTTAATTATTTTAACACAACGTGGACTCTTTACAATCTTTTCCCAAGCACCCCTTTACCATTGATATCATACGTGGAGGGTCCTCCTGAAGAATGGTAAACAAGTGTTTTTACGAAGTACTACTCTTTACAATCTCAGCACTCTCTTTTCAGCTTCCAATGTGAGCTCGCATTCACTTCATTAATGAATGTGCTTGGAAATACCAATGGAAAAATGAGAAGCCCATTCTTAATTTGAATTTATTTCTTACCTATTTTTTTCATCTTTTTGTTTGAATTTTTCTTTTTTTCTTCCCTTTTTTGGCCATTTGGGATGAAACGGGTGTCCCCCCTTTTTTCAAAAAGGTAGTTTATTTGGTAGATAACCAACTAGTTATTGTGTTAATAAGTTGAATATTTTTCTGTTTTCTTGTTTTGAACTATGAAAGCATTATAATAAAAGGATAATATTATGAAAGACTTCAAACTAGTACACCTATGGCAAATTCATCCAAAACTAATTTTTTTTATCGCAAAAAACTTAAATAGCTATATATATGACAAATTTATCTCAAATAGCCACAAAAAACCCCAAATTAATACACTTGTGATAAATTTAATCCAAACTATTTTTTTGTTTTGTTTTTATTATCAAAATCCCCAAACTAGTAACAAATACACCATCCATGAAATTGGATTAATACCGCGAAAAATCACAAAACTAGTATAACTGTGACAAACGGAGAATAAAATTCCAAATCGGTACACTAGTCAACTGTCACGTGTTATCTAACTTAACAATTTGACAATAAACTTTAACAAAAACTAATAGAGAGTAAATTTATCACAAGAGCACCAGTTTGAGATAAATTTGTCAAAAGTGTACCAGTTTGGTATTTTTTATGATCAAAAAATTAGTTTGGGATAAATTTATTAAAAGTATACTAGTTTAGGGTTTTTTGGGTATTAACACTATAATAAATAACTTAAGTACACGTAAGAGTGAAAAAAATAATCTACTAGTTTCAATGAATGCATTTGGTTTAATCAATATTTAAATATATGTCATTATGTTATAGTCCCTAGATTTTAACTGCTCAGCTTTCTTTTTATTTGGTGAATCTAATGGACCAATTTTTATTCATTTCTCATGTCATCACTACACAACTTCTTGATGGATGTTTTCCAACACACACACACACACACACACTATATATATAACTCAATAGATTGAAAATTATGAACCTCCATTATTATCATGCAAATTCAAAACAAAAGGCCTTGTGAAAAATTATTTTTGCCATGATTATATGAAATAATTAGCTGTTGACAAGAAAATTATGGCAGCTATAATTGCATTATAAGACATTGTTCAAACCATTTCGAATACATTTTTCTTGTCAATTTTAAATACATCAGAATTTTCATGGAACCATTAAATATATATATATATATATATATATATATATATATATATATTTAGTGCAAATGTACAGCAATAGTAATAAGTTGCATATGCAACTTAACAACAAATACTTTCCATTCAACTGCCTGGCTTCTCTAAAAAGGCTACTTAATTGGAAACGAATAATTTCCTGGAATCACTCAATAGAAGTTTTTAGTGATATCAATATAAGATTCATTTTTTACTCAAAAACAAATAAATATCAAGGAGTAATTTTCAACGTCATGATGCGAGAAAGGGAAGTAACTGGATAAGATGATTAGTTATAGGCTCATGCTTCATCGTCAAACCCACAATTGATAAATAAAAGAAATGGACTTTTCCTTGTTCTCCAAATTAATTCGCCAAGCTATTGCGGGACTTAATTAAGGTTAGATGTCCATAGAAAACGCTCTAAAGACTTTCTAAAGAATACAAATGTCTTAAAATTTGATGTGTTCGACGTCTCCATAATAATGAGCCTCATAAAATTGGTAGATCGCCACCCACATTGCCTAAAGATGGCCAACAATCAAGATAAATGAAAGAGAGATGGCAAAACAATCAAGAACGAGTAAATTGATTATTTATAAAATTTAGAACATTTCTTTAGCTATTTTACAAAGAACATGAAGGCGAGACACTATAAGGGTGGACAAACGCTCTTCATAGTCCGTAAGAGATGGCAACCCTCATAATCGCGAAGCATGTCTTTAGCTAGGGCTGTTTGCCCTAGGGAGAGCCAGGTGTACCCCTGGTGAGGGTTTACCACTTCCATTTAGAGAGCACCGACAATTCATTTCCGCCCTCCCCTTCCTCTCCTCCCTCTTTGGGCCTATTTGATAATCCAATTAAGTTTTGAAAATGAACTTACTGAGATTAAGCTTGTTTGGAACCTTAAACAGAATTGACTTAAATGATTAAATTAAGTCGATAATCCTATTTAGTAAGTAAAGGAGGTGTCAACTGATTCTTTTCATAGAAAAGTAATTTATAGTAATTAGAATCTTATCAGATTTGTTGAAAAACCTATAAAAAAAATAGTCTTTTCTCTAAGTTTGGTTAGAGATCAATAATATTCAACTATCAATTTAAGTATAATCAAACAACTTTTAAATTCATTTTAGCATTTAAGAATATCATCACTTAAAGCTCAGTATTTAAACTTTAGCACATAATTTGGAATATCATCAATAAAGGTAGGGTTGGTTGCCCTACGGAGTTGGTTGCACCAACGGTTTATCTATGCCCTCCTCTAACTCTTTCTCCTTTTATGAGCCTGCCTGATAACCCAATTAAAATAGAAAATTTAATGAGATTAAACTGGTTTGACAACCCTAAACAGCTTTTACTTGAATAATTCAATTAAGTCAATAATCCACTTAATCTAGTAATTAAAGGAGACGTCGCCCAATTTGCTCAACAGAAAAATATTTGATGGCAAATTTATATCTGCCATATATTTTGGAACATCTACAGATAGTGGTCTTTTCTTTATATTTGGCGAGAGATTAATAATATTCAGTTATCAATTTTCTATCATCATCGAACAACTTTTAAATTACACTTTCAACACTTAAAATTATCATCACTTATAATTCAGTACGTAAATTTTCAGCATTTAATTTTCAATTTTATCGAATTGACCCTTTTGTATCCATCTCTCTTTTTCCTTTTCTTTTTCCCATCAATTTTTCAAATATGTTAATGAGCAGCAATGAATATTTAAACATTTTCTTTTAATTTTACTTTTTTAGCAAAAAAAAAAATGCTACATCAGCGTCTGAGTGCCGCATCCAAAGTTCTTAAATTTATTAATGACAAAATCACTTGATTGTAAAAGTTATGTGAGTCAAAATACTCGATTGTGAAAAATGAAAGTTGGAGGACTCAATTGCCAAGCTACATAAATTACAGATCTAAATACAAAAGTATCCGTAAAATTGGACATAAAAATGAATTTACATGGACAAAGTAAAATTATTACAATTGCATTAATGTTCTAGGAACATGTGTTAATATTTTCCATTTTTATAAAGCTATTTAGACAATAAATACAAAAAATTAATGTGTCCAAAATAGCGGTGCTATTGCTAATACAATAAGGGTTGTGTTTTCCTTCGTCCATCCAGAATTAGAAGAAACTTCTTGCACAATTCAAATTACATGTGTTAGAGATATATTTAGTATTATGATTTAGGATTAGGTTAATTGTGGTTTATCTTAACTGTAATGGAGTCTAATTGCTTTCTCTCCCCATGCATAGGGGTCTTGTTCTTTTATTCTAGTAATTTACAAAATACTCTCCTCTTTTTTACTACAAAGCTCAACATGGTATTGAAGTATGAGATATTGAGCTCAAATCTTTTCAAGCCCTTATTTGTCTCATCAATTACATATTTCAACTCTCTAGACTTAGGCCAAAGTCCAGTCTATTTGTGAGGAGGAGTCTTAAAATAATTAAATGTTAAAACCATGTTTTCATTTAACGATTTAAGCTTTTAGAATAATTGATAGTGATCTCATCAAATCTCACAACTTGTGAGTAGTGTTCATGTGTACTTGCAAGCTATTAATCAAAAGGCTGCGTTGATAAAGTTTTCTCTAATAAAAAATGGAGCAAAATATGGTCCAATGTACAAACCCCTAGTAACCTATTTAAGTCCATAAATCTCATAAGCGAATCGTCGGTCGCCACAACTTAACCCTCCCGAATAAGTATACTTTATAATATTTTCTACTGCCAATAACGAGCGTTGAATAAATATACATGATGTCAAGGTGGGAGTTATTGGTGAAATTCGACTTGTCACACTTGAAGACAGTTTTGCATGCAAGCCTTGTATCGATTTGGGCCACATGAAGATTGTCGTCTTGTTGTCATGTTGGTGGGCCTCCAATGAGCCGGCTTCAACGATTGGTCCTCCATCGTTGACTGATACAATCTCTGTCGCTCCCCCAAGTTCATCTACGACACAATTCCCAACGAAAAGTTTGAATATTTGAACGCTTACTATATCTGAAGACGGCTTTATACCATCCCACACAATACTATATATTCTTTTTATAGAATTGACCCATGGATTAGAGGGACGAATCATTAACAAAGATTAACTAGAATAGCCTACATGAAATTTGCCATCACCCAGCACGCTAAACTAGTGCATCTACTTGCAATATGAACAAGTGTATTAGGCTGTCATTAAGCGTGGTAGCCAAGCTTGGGAAAACAGCACATCCTTGAGTGGTTGAACAATCTCTCGTAAATGGTCAAAACTTTGTGTGAGTAGCTCGGATCATGCCAAAGCAAACACTAGTAAGCATATATTGATGATCAGTCACATGGTCAAAGACAAGCTCATCCATAAAAAAAAACTCGAAACTGAGAATTCCAAAAACAATGTACAAGTACTGATATATAGACAAGTCAAAACTCTTATGTCGTTGTTCATATTGTGATTGTTCGTTATCTCTATGTTAAATTGGGAAGAAATTAATTAGAAGAGAAAAGAAACTAGTAGCTTTACTATGCTCTTGGCATAGATATGAAAATGAGTGAATCACGTGCCTTTCCAAAGCTGCTGATTGATTTGGCATGGCTGTGGAGAAGGGAAGCGCGAGCAGAGAACGGGGAGGATTCGAAGGGCGGGAAGAGACTTTGCAGTTGACCGAGGAGCTCCTCTGCTCGCTCGAACGATTTTTGTTCTGTCTTATTATCTAGAGAGTCCCCCAAATCTCACTCGCCCGTCAACCCCCCTCTCCTCACCCGCCGCCCATCCCGGCCCTCCACGTGTCCCCCCACCCCACAAAACACCGTGCTCGCCCGGATGGCCCAATCGCTCGCCCCCCGGAGTATCTTAACCGCTGTAGGAGGTAGAGGCGGTGGATTTCTTAGACCCAACCACGGTTAGAAACCGACCTGACCACTTTTGACATCCAGTGAGTTGGGTTTCCAAGCTATATATCCTTTTTTTCATTATACGAAACTCTCATTTTTTTATATTTCTGGGAGGAGCTCTTGCATACTCGGACAAGCTCAAAGTTCAGCAGCCAAGTCCAAGCCCAAGCCCAAGCCCAAACCCAAAGCGAAAATAGTTAAATCTGATTAGGATTGAGACGAATTGCCATGAAGCTTCGTCACCGAGCTGACACGGTTATCTTTTTCCATTTAACACTTGAAAATGTTAATGGCCTTAAAATGTCCCGATTTTAATTAGATTAACTATTTGAAAAAGTTTATGAAACTACTAGGGTGATATAGCTCGGAAAACCCAATTCATTATATGTTAAGTAATCACAATAGACAAGGTATAGCTTGGTTTTGCAGCGTATTATCTAAAATGATCAAAAAACTTGTAATACTTCCTGTATTTTCAGATCATTATGTCCTGTTTCAAATACCTAAAAAAGATGATAATATGCTATGTCATTCAGTGTGGAGTGGATCAATAAATGATTTTTATACAACATAATTGGAAAAATGATCCAAAAAGCTATGAACCTTTTAATTTTGTTAATTGAGTCATAAACTTTTTTTTTTTTTTTTACATTTTGTCAATTGAGTTCATTCTGCTAATTTTGATTGAAAATCGTTGACATGAATGTCAGTTATTATAAAGGCCATAACTGGTGCTAATGTAGATAATTTTTAATGATATATATATATTTTACGTTTCTTTTTTTCTTTTTTCTTTTTCATGTTTTCTTCCCTTATTTCTCTAACCGGTCATTGAGCCTCGGTAATTGTTGTCGATGGGCTAGGTCAATTTGGTTGACCTCAGGCAAGCCTAGCCTACCACTAGTCAAGCTTGAACTCACCAAATCTAGCAATTTTTGTCTTGCTAGATTTGGCGAGTTTTTCCCTTCTTAACGGCTAGTGGGGGTGACCTTGGGGACCAATTGCCTCTAGTTGGTCACCGAGGGCCAGCGACAGACTAGAGGAAAAAAGGAAGAAATAAGAAGAAAGAAAAGGAAATGAAAAAAAGGAAAATAAAAGAAAAAATTGATGAAATAAATTCACAAAAATAAAATATTAATTAAAAATTGTCCATGTCCACTAACAGCACCACATCAGAGAGCTACTGTTGACGTCAATGATTTTTTACCAAAATTGATTGGATGGACTCAATTGAAAGGCTTAATACTCAATTGACACGATTTTCAACAAAAAAAATGGCATAATGAAAAGTTTATAACTGAATTAGCAAAATTGTAATAAATTTGGAGCTTTTTGGACAAATTTTCCCAAAATAATCTACTAAAGGCACCAAAGATCACTAAGTGACTTGGATTGAAAAAAATCAAAAAAATATTTAAAAAAAATAGTCATGATAGTCTCCAACTCTGTACTTTAAATATGCTACTTTGTACGCATAGAACCCCAATGTCCGAGATCAATGAGCCCGTGGCCGCAGCTCATCCACAAGCCAGAAGTGAGGAGATCCCTCCATGTGAGGTAACAAATGTATGTACTCTGTAACCAAGTGCTTGTTCTCGGGAAACTTGGCCCAAGAAACATACATGAAACCAATCATTGGAGGCCCATCGACATGATAATAAGACCACGATTTTAAAATTCCTCAGGTCCATTCTTGGCCCCTGTCGATCCACCTTTGGATTGCATGCAAAACTGTCTTCAAGCATGAGCAGTTCGAATTTCGCCAATTAAGTCCACACTTGGTATACGTATAATTTATTCAATACTCGTTATTGGATACGACACATATTATAAATGGAGTAAGATACTTTCTCGTGGAGAATGAAGATTCATATTCCAAGTGTGGACTTATTGGTAAAAATCGACTTCGTCATGCTTGAAGTCGCTTTTGCATGCACTCCAATGGCGGATGAATAGGGGCCGAGAATGGAATCGGGCATTGTCGTGTTGATGGGCCTCCCATGAGCAACGGCTTCAACGATTGGTTTCATTATCGTCGTGTATGGAATTTGTACGGATGAGGCTTTTGATCTCTCCTCCTGCCTCGCGGCAGAAGGTCGCCAGCTCTGAAGGAGTCCGAAAGTTGAGCCCGACTGAACTGGTGTAGCAATAATAAATGACACAATATAGTCCTTGACGCAATCTGCTACAAAGAGTCTAAAGATTTTCACACGAAAAATTTAGAGATGAGACTATCGAATATCTCATACTGATATATTCATGCCACATTTATCCCAAATTAATTTTTTTCTTAAAAAAAATCCCAAATCACCAAAATCATATATTGTAGAATCTGCTTAAATTTGCTAATTTTGTCCTACGAGTTCCCTTAAGTTCCGAAAATTTATTGAAAATTCTAATTTTTTTCGGCATGAAAATTAATTTTGCATAAATGTGGCATGGATATGCTAGTTTGAGATTTTTTGCGATGCAAAAATTAGTTTAGGCGTACCAATTTGAGATTTTTCTTAAGCAAAAATTAATTTTGGGTATATATAATATGAGTGTACAAATTTGGGATCTTTGATTATATTAACCCAAATATTCACTCTAGGATTTGAATATTATGTTACACTTTTTCCCCTCACACTATATATTCTTTCATAGGGTTGACCCAAGAATTAGAGGGACCAATCAGTACCAAAGATTAATCGTCATGGTCCACATGAAACTCCTTGCCAAATTAAACAAGTGTGTTAGGCTATCATGGAGTGTGGTAGCCGGCAATAAAGGAATCTCGTTGTCTGTCACGATATTACAAGTTCGAGCCATCTTATAAGCGAATTTTGCCCAGTTGTATCTTAGGCATTTGTTAACTCATATGGAGAGATTCCCTTGCTTTTGACTTGTTTTTGGAGCTATGGCAATGGGCTTATTGATGTCGGACATTAGGGCTTCAAGTGGACGAAATAGCAAATTAGGACCAAAGAGTGGGAGACTCTGACAGCACTATATTTAAATTCATTTTTGCTTTTTTTGGTCTAACTCATCGCTTATTGATCATCGATGACCACAGTAGGTTATGTGGTAAAAACAATAATTTGTCGACCCACTAGAAAAGCCGGATGTATTAAAAGTCTTAAGGTCATTCAGATAATAAACTAGAATGCCAAGCCATAACTACAATTAAATTATATATAGGGACAATAATATAAATAGTCCATGAATTTGGCTCAACGTGCAATATGATTTTTGAACTTTTAATTTGTTCGATATAATCCCTAGACTTTTAATATATGTTCAAGTTGGTTCTCAGACTATCTAAAAATGTTCAATTTTGTTCTTCCATTAATTCAAGTTCAAGGATAATATTGAATAGTTTCCTATTATCTAAGGAATATATTGAATATTCATTAAAAGTTAAAATACCAAATTAAACAAATTAAAAGTTCAGAGATGATATTAAATATTAGGTTAAAGTTCATGAATCACATCAAATAAATTAAAATTTCAAGAATAATATTATACATTAGGGCAAAATTTAAGGATTATTTATGTCATCTACCTTCTATATGTGACGTTTTGTTCTATGATGAACTAAGCTTGCCAAGCTGTACAACCATGAGGCAATCCTTTAACGTTATATGAAAAGTTCCATGAGATATCGGAAATGTGGACAAAAAGTACAAAAGGGATTCCTATTGGCTCCCTTTTTGTGGTCTGAGAAATGGTACATTTTGTCCCATCTTCTCTTATTGATTGGCAAATGATTTCATTTGTTGGTCACTCTAATTTGGTATATTTCGCAAGATCCATTTCTCTTAAGTATGAGTCATAGGAATAAATCTTTTAAAAACTCATAGACACTTCCCAAAAGATATTAGAAAAAAAAAACAAATTGGCCAAAAGGGGTATTAAATTATATTAGCAAAATTGTGTAGATAACATGGCGGCAATAAGGTATGGTTTGCCAAATACATAACATGGATATGACAACATTCTCTAGTCCCTAAATTAGAAGCATTTATGACAAATGACATGCAACAAGAGGATACACAAGAGCAATATGATTGTAGGAGTTTCAAAAATCAAATTGAACTTTGGAAAATGGCA
Organism: Eucalyptus pauciflora; assembly: GCA_007663325.1. Lineage (NCBI taxonomy): Eukaryota > Viridiplantae > Streptophyta > Magnoliopsida > Myrtales > Myrtaceae > Eucalyptus > Eucalyptus pauciflora. The sequence continues at coordinate 3,494,825 of VMYD01000056.1, forward strand.
CACCATCAAAAGGCTGAGCAATCTCTTCAAACCAATAAGAATCTCATGCAAATAGACTGGATGATGCCAAAGCAAACACATATTAATGACCACACACATGATTAGAGACAAGATTGTCCAAAGAAGCAACTTGGATCCAAGAGTCTCAAAAACTATGTATAAGTACCTGCATATTGGATTTGGGCTATTGGGTCTAGTCATTTCGATCATTGCTATGAAATATATGACTTCACAAATAATGTAAATCTTAAGATTCGCTTGGCTCAATGTCTCTGTTGACACCTAAATTTTATGATTTTATTTAGAGTTTAATCATGTACAAAATTAGGAATTAGTCACAAAAAAAAATCATCAAAAATAAAAAAATTATTTAATTATTTTTAAAAAAAAGCCTTAAAGGTCGAGTCAGGCAGGATCCGACTTCGGCCTGGCCCGCCCTCCTTCCTTCCTTTTCTCTTCCCTCGCGCTAGGCCCGGCCCAGCCCTTTTTCCCTTTCAGCCCAGCTCGCGAACGAACTGGTCTTCTCCCTTCGGTTGGTCTTCGCGCACGACCTGTAGAAAACAGAATAGCAAGAGGAGCAGGGGGATCAGGATGGCAGGCGGCCAGCGTGATCCACGGGTCGGTAACAGCTTGGCCGGAAGCTGGCACGGCAAGGCTCTTCGCGCGACGACCTGCAGAAAAAAAGACAGAGAAACCCAAGGAGAACGGAGAGAAGCAAAGCGGAAACGAGAGAACCCAGAGGGAGAAGAAGACTCGTGGGGGTCAGCCGAGGAGCTGAGGAGCCTCCTGGAGTGCCCTGCCACCACTAGTGAGCCGCCGACCACCGCCATTCCCACCGGAAACTAGGTAGGCCTTTCCTCGAACACTTGGCGTGCGCCTTTGAAAATGAGCCGGCCGAAGCTCATCCCAACCAGTTCGGGCGAGCTTCGGCCACCTACCTGTCTTTGTTACCTTGTTTGATGCTCTGGCATGCTTGGTTTGGAGTCCAGATCGGTGCTCGAGCCTCGGCCGAGGCAAAGTCTGTTAGGTTTTAGCGCCCCCTACCTATTTGTTGAAATACCAAAGCGAAAACTAACCTTTGTCCCGAACCTCGAGTCGTTTTTTTGGTCGCCAGAATCCTTCCGCGACCCGGCTGGAAGCCAGGCTGTCCCCCTTGCCTAGCTGAAAGCATGTCTGTCGCGCCCTAGCTGGAGACTGCCGAGCCGTTCGCCTCCACCGTCTTCTCTGTGGCGATTGGAAGTTGTGGCCCAGGGTTCATAGTCCATCGGGACAACCCCCTCAGCCGACCCCTGTGCCGCCCTGTTGAATCCCTGGCCGGCGCTAGCCACCGCTGCCCCCTGGCAAAGACCTCCCGGAGACGTGCCGTCATAGCCTCCTCCGGTCACAACCAAACGGTCGTAGACCAGAAGGCTGGCCGAGTTGGGCCAGATCTTTGATCTGGCCTACTCAACTCTTCTCTTCCACGTGGGCCCGCGTTTGAAGCCCACTTACAAGAGGGTTGGGCCCTCCTGATTAAGCCCAATCCTGGCCTCCTCTCACGCGGGCCCGACCCGGGAGGGTCTAGCCAGACTCCCTCAACCGGGTCAGACCCAAGTCGGGTTAGACTGGACCCGACCCGGTCCGGCCCTAAAAAAATATTTTATTACCTTTTTATAAAAATAATAATAAAAAATTTAAAAATTTTGAAAATCCAAAATTGTAGGATTTGATTAGGATTTCCTATGTCTTGCATTCTCAATGTATTTAAGCCTTTATTTGCTCGTATTTTGATTATATCGTATGTTTAATTTGTATATCTAATTATGTTTAATTGCACGTGTTTAATTTTACTACAATTAGGATATTGGTAACTATGATTGTTACTTTAATGACTACGCACCTGCATGAACACCTTACATGTTAGTGGATAGGTATAAAATCAATCCGAACTGCCTGACAAAAATCATTTTTTTAAAAATGAACAAGATTAGGTACCGAAAGGGCACTAATTGGTTAATTAGTGTAATCAAGTCCTCGACCCTAGATTCTCTGGTTGCGTAAGAAGTGTGGCATGCTCCCGTGCTTCACTTGGTTTCTAGCCGACCCCAATAGGCTAGTGGTGACTTCTTTTGTGTAAAATTCCTAAAAAAATATCTCAATGTCACGCGGGGTATGGGCTTGGGAGAGTCCGCGCCTTAGGCCCGTCCTTCAGGCAATACCCTTGAACTTGTTCCCTCCCCTGGAGGGTAGGTCGCGACAGTCTCGATATGCTATAAATTAAAATCACGATGGAGAACAGCTTGAAAGGGGTAAATACAATGCAGAATCTCTTTATTGAGTCAAACCTTTCCTGTTGTTGTTGCAGCAGAGATTGCTTTGCATCTCTATATGGAATTGGGGTTGGCAGAATTAATTGAAAGAAAAACGGCTTTAAAAGCCCACTTAAGCATACTTTTCTAAGAATAGTCACATAAATAATTTAAATACTTTTCGACGTCATTGTATGATCTGCCATGCTTTGGAGAAGGTGGAGCTTAACAAACTCTTGACTGTTTTTGTGAATGATGAAATGGGACAAGCATTTGGTTGCCGAGTATATATAGAGGTCTTCCTTCTTTCCTTTCTTAAAATCCCAGAAATGTTTAAAAGAAGAGAGGGAATAAAACAATACCTCCATGCACACAAGCACCAGCAACCAAGCCAGAAGCCCGAAACAAGAGCGAAATGGTTAATTTGATTAGGATCGTGACCGGCTGATGTGACGGTTCCTAGCGAGAATGACATGGATAGCTTTTCTCATCTAATAATTTAATAAGTTTACGATGCTAATATGTCCAAATGATAATCTGTCTTGATTCTAATATTCTGACCAAGTTGAAAAGATTGTCTCTTTTTAATACTTGAAAATTTTACAACTTGATATGTCTCGATTTTAATCATATTAACTCTTCAAAAAAGTTTACAAAATTACTACGGTGATATGGCTTGGAAAACCTAATTCATTATATGTAAATTAATCACAACAGACAAGGTATAGCTTGGTTCTAAAGTGTCTTGTCTAAATTGACCGAAAAACTTTAATACTTCTGGTCTTATCAGCTCATTATTGTCATGTTTCAAATAACTACAAAATGATGATTGTGATGATGATGATAATTGTTATTATTACTAGGGTGAATAAAAAAATGGACTAAACCAGAGTCAATTTTGGATGATTTCTGATTCCTAAAATTTGGTACTGGTGTGGACCCACCCTCCTCGACAATCTAGATTGAATCGATTTTTTTTTAATTCTTATTATTCCAAATTTTTAAAAACCCTTATTCATATTCTTTTCTCACCCAAGGTCTCAAACTCAGTCACACCACACTTGCCGCTCATGCCGCTCACTCTCACTTCTCTTAGTCTTAGTCTCACAGCTCTCACACCTTCCTTGCGGTTCGCAGCTCAATGCCTATGGCTCGAGGCCTCTCACTTCTTTGTCTTAGTCAAACTCACACCTCATGGAATATGAAAATAAAAATAAAAAAAGGTGATATGGCCGGTTCCTAGACCCATCCAGGAATTGGATTAGACCAATCGGTTCAGTTTTTGTGTGTGTCCAAGACTAGTGGGCTAGTTGTTGGTTCAACAAATAAGGAACTAGTCCATTTTTGAACCAATTACTGTTAGATTATGACATTTCATTCAGCACAGAGTGGATTCACAAATGATTTCGCTCACAACATAACCTATTAAAGTCATCAAAGGCATGAAAGATTACTAAGTGACTACCAGGACTAAAAACAACAAGAAAACAATTAAAAAAAGTCATGATAGAGTCTCTGACTCTTTTTTCTTTTCTTTTTTTTTAGGTCAGAGTCGACTCTTTATTTAGAATGTGTTCTTTCGTGCACTTGGAATCCCACTTTCCAAGATGGATGAGCCCATTGCCCCAGCTTCATCAATAAATCAGAAATGAGAAAATTACTCGGTATGAGATGGAAAGTTGCCGAGGCATAAGTTGGGCGAATGATTATTTACATATGAGTCGAATTCATGACATCAAGAAAGACACTGTAATTCCTTTATTGTTGTCACACTTGTTCAAAACTTTCAAACTCCTTCGGAGAACATTACAGAAACAATGGAGGGGGAGAGAGCGATGAAGAGAATGCATCGATCTGTGCCGCGAGGGAGAGAGAGACTCAATTTTCCGACATCAAACACAAAAAAATACCCACATCCAGCTGACGGGAGATAGGCGATTCAAAGGCAGGTTCCTTGGTCTAGGCACTACGATTTTTTGAGGGGAATGTGGGAATCTCTCTCTCTCTCTCTCTCTCTCTCTCTCTCTCTCTCATGTAATTTTTTTTAAGTGTCTGCTGATGGGCCAATATATATTGGTCCCACGGCAGAACAAAGTTTATGAATATATTAATGACAAAACTAAATAATCACAGATTACTAGAGAGGTTTCATGCATTACCATAATATTTATTGTAATAGTGTAAACAGATCGCTTGAAAACCTGCATATTTACATTTAGCATTAAATATTTTATGAATAAAGCAATTTAAAAAATGCATACTATAATACTATGACCGTATTAGATCAACATGTGTTGGAATCAATCAGATTAACTTCTTAAGATAAGGAAAGAAAGGAGCGAGTCAAGTCAATGAAACGGCTGCTCTTTGTCCTCGAGCAGAGTCCAATCTCATTTACCAATTTGTCCCCCCCCCCCGCGCCAAAAAAAAAAAAAAACCTTCCCCAAAAAAAACAAAAGCTCTGACAATTATCCTCTGCCTTTAAACTTTCAGAAAAGACACTTGGGAGTTTCAGCCACCCCACTTATTTTCCGGGTCGTAATGGGAGGGTTGATTGATCGTACACTATCAAGTGTGCATGTGCATGTGTGGTTGCTTTATATAGCATTCCGCGTCCAATTCCTATGTATCTTTGACTTTAGGGTCATGGAAGTGAATTTTCCACTTATAGATTAAGTACTGCTTCAAATCCAGACATTTAACTTTTCAAAATCAAAATCACAACCTAACACGCATCATTTATGTAAAAGTTGCTATGACAAGAATCTCATAAAGATGGAGTAAATATGCAAAGTTCCAAAGATTAATTGCATCAATGAAGAACTATTATAATTTAACAACACTTATGCATAGTTGTACTGGCACATAATACAGAGGGAAAACCTCAAACATCCATCTCACATATCACACAAACATCTTACAACCCAAAGGGAAAAAGAGAGATAAAGTGTGTTGAATTCCATTGTGAGATCAACTAGACAATGTCCTCCCCAACTCCACCTCCGTCACCACTAACGGCTAGAGTCACAACAATGTTATTCAATGATGATTCTTCTCAGTCCGCAACATCGATTTTCAAAAGTTCTTTGATAATCCCTTGTGATTGAAGAAACACTTTTTTGAGTCTCCAAGAAATTTCTCTGCACATGGATTTGAAGATCCATTTCATCTCCTGGTAAATTTGTTGGTAATTGGGATTTGTAGCAACCATAATAAGGAAGATACCATAAATAACCCACTTGATGTAAGATAGCACGATTGAGTCAATTACTACTCCAATGATGAGACATCCGAGTATGAGAAAAGTAAAATTGATGAATGTCTTTCCATGATTGCTTCGAGTTGTTCGCGAATTGATGCCAAAGAGCACGATAAGAACTACGGCTATTGTGATGGTGGTTGCTTGCCTATTTAAAAGTACATCTTTAGCTCCTAAAAGAGCAAATGACCATTTAAGCGAGGATGTCAAGAAATCTTTCGATTTTTCAACGATGGCATCTTCTTGTTCTTCAAGTCTAACAAAAAGAACAACAAAATCTCAAATCATTAATTTAAAGTGCAAGTAAATAATACCAAGCTTGTGCCAGGAGAATATAGATGGATTGATTGTATAAGTTATTATTTTTTTTTATCAAGGATGGGGTTTTCAGAAGTTACACAAATAAGAATTTCAAGCAACATAGGAAGCCAAGTGCACTAAATGCTCGTGACCCAATGGAGGATATAGTTCCTAAGGAACGACATGCATATATGCAAGCAATGGAGAGTACTAATCTACTAACTGAATCTTGACAGTTGGAATGCAAAACTGACCTGGTCGAAGAAAAGTCAATGTCAGACATTGATTTGTGCTGGCTTTCAAACAAAGAGTGTTGATGTTCGTCTCCCCTCAGCACGAGAGGCAAAGAGTTTGCAGTGAATGCAAATTGTGTTGGGCTTCTTGTCTATTGAAGTCGGGCTTATGTAAGGAGAATTTCACGGATAAGCTTTCGAACAAGGAGAGGCGATGCTCCTTTCCCCACTCTTAATTTGACCCATAGCTGGGGATTTCATTGATCTTCCTTTCCACCGATTCTCCAGTAGGACCCTCGATCTATAACATTGATGGATGCACGCGAAAAGATTGTAAGTAGCAGTGCTTTGTAAAAACTTTTGTACCGTTTTCTTTGTAAAGTTTTTACAAAGGGCTGCTCTAGCACTCCTTTCCAGGTTCTCCCCCCCTTTCTCGCTTTTCCCCATTGCTTCCATCGGGAATAGAGATGAACATAAATCCAAAATAAAATTTAGATTCGAAAAATTAGATTGATGATATGACATCCCAAAATTTGACCCCGTTTCGAATATATGGAATGGTTGTTTCGCCAACGCACTTATGGTTATTTTACTCGGGATGACCACTCACAAGTTAACTAATTTATTAGGTAATGTCGTTAAGGGATATAAATGCGACAAACTAGAGAATTCGATAAGAAATCGAACGCTCGACCATAATAATCAGTAAGGGTCAATACGATACCGTTATAAATCGATTAGTAAACGGATATAAGTCAATTCGATGGAATCACGTAGTCGAATTGCGGGTGATTCCACAAAATTGCGATATTCACGTCGAATGGTGATAACTTGATTTTCCAATCGATATTATACTCGGGACATGTAATTGAAAGCTCGTGACTATGTGACAATGGAGAGTCATCTACGATTCGGAGATGCACAAACGTGGATTGAAAATTATTGATCACGGGTCAAACGCACTAAAATCTCTAAAAGCCACCCAATAGGTTAGGTCATACTAAAGTTGCGTTCGGTTGATTTTAGCCATGAAATTTAATTCGGTTTCGGGAATCGGACGTTCGAGCGTGTCACGATTATGGGTGAGCGGTTCCAGGTTCCGGTTCGGTTCCGTCTGGAACCTGGAACCTACCCTCGGGTACAGGTTCCTCAAAATGAGGAACCTGGAACCTACCCGTTAGAACCGAGAACCTGGAACCTACCCTGTCACAGGTTCCAGGGTCAGTTCCAAGTTCCAACAGGTTCTTTTTTTTTTTTTTTTCAGATTTGAACTATAACGCATAACACGCACCAAAAATAAAAAATAACGCATAATGTTAACAAAACTATAACGTACGCCGACGCTAAAAACTATAACGACGCCAAGACGTTATAAAATATATATATATATATATATATATATATAACGTACACGCACGTTACCAAAAAAAAAAATATAATGTACGCGCACGTTACCAAAAAAAATTATAACGTACGTGCACGTTACAAAAAAATAAAATATAACGTACACGCACATTACCAAAAAAAACTATAACGTACGCGCACGTTACAAAAAAAACTATAACATACGGGGAGGGCGTCGGGACTCAAGAGTCAAGAGCAAAGCAATAGATGTGAGGTGAGCAGGGGAGGGGATTCCTTTTGGAACCCTAACCGGTTCCGCGACTGGTGTCCGATGGCGGCGGCCTTCAGGGCGAGCGTCGTTCGGCGAGAGTTTCAGAGGGTCGGGACTCGGGAGTCGGGACTCAAGAGTCAAGAGCAGAGCAATAGATGTGAGGTGAGCAGGGGAGGGGGTTCCAAAACCGGTTCCAAAACCGGTTCCGCGACCGGTTCCGCGACCGGTTCCGGTTCCGGTTCCGCGTCCGGTTCCGGTTCCGGTTCCCGGAAAAATGGAACCGGGAACCGGAACCGGTCCTTTAAGAACCGGGAACCGCGCTCACCCCTAGATTTGTTTATTGGATGTCGTCTCATCTTTCGGAGAATTTTTGATGAGTTTGGAATTTTGCAGAAAAACGGTTTTCGGACGAAAAGAAAATAGAAAGTGAAATTCGGATTAAGAGGAAAAAGGGGAATTTGCTGCCCAAAAAGGAATTATTTGTGAGAAATTAGAAGAAATTTGGTGACTGAATGACCATTTGACTTTGAGGGCATGAAGACTGTGGGGCACATGGAACATGTAAGAAGTGCTTATATATTTCCCTAAGCTTCTTATTGGTCATTCTCTTGACTTTCTTCTCTCTCTCCCACACTTTTTCCTTTCTTTCATGCATGCGCGCACCCCCTCAGCCGACCACCTCCCTTCTACTTCTTCTTCTTTCATTCTCCCCTCATGCTCTTTTTACGACCCAGGGTTTGGGTTAATTGTGGTTCATCTTAATTGAAGTTAAGTCTAATTCCTTTCTCCCCCTATATTTAGTAGTATTATACTTTTCTTCAGGTAATGGACGTAGTATTACGCTCTTGTCTCTTCCACTTCAAACCTCAACATGATATCAATGAAATAGGTCCTGAGTAAAATTCTTTCCAAACCCCTATTTGACTTTCCAATTTCATATTTCCACGATTTAAACTTAGGCCAAAGTTTAGTCTACGCGTAAGAGGAGTATTAAAATTAATTTTTTCCATGTAAATGATGGAACCACTCCCAATTCAAGAGGAAATTAATTTGGGTACCCATAAACTAAAGATTCACACCTAGGATCTCCCTGCTCCATTTCTGGTGAGGATTGATTGGATGATCAATCAATCTTCCCATTATGAGCAGGGAAAAAACATTTTACTTAGGTAGTTTGATTAACTCTAATATTGCATGTGGGTGGTGGAGTTGAAACTCTTATGTAGCTTTTCTCGAAGTCAAGTTAGAGGAAATGTCCGGGCTGCAAAGAAGCTGCTATATGACAAAAACAAGGAGAATATGTCCGAGTGGGGGTAAGTGGCAAATTAGATCGAACAGGGCTCAAGATAAGCAGCCGGCGTTTCCATTGACTTGACTCTCTACAGTTTCATCATCTTAAGAAGTTAATCTGATTGGTTACAAGGAGGATCATCAAGGCGATTCATTTCAGAAGAATGAATGAAGTTATTAATATAAAGTTCAAAAAGTTCCGAGTCGATGTTGCAATTAGAGATTAAATACTGCTTCAAAACCTGGCATTTCACCTTTCAAAATCAAAACCACAGCCTAAAATAATGTGATGTTCCTACGGGAAAAAAAAAGTGATCGATGAAAACTTCATTAAGATGGAGCAAATATGCAAAGTTGCAAACTTAATGTATCAATGAAGAACGAGTATAAGCTGATTGCATTTTTGAGTATTGTACAAACACATAATACAAATGAAAAAGTTAGCACATCCATTTCACATGCTGTACAAGCATCTTATTATACAAAAGGAAAAAGAGAGATGTAGGATGGCGAATTGCATCATTTATCAAATAGACAATGTCCTCCCTGACTCCGCCTTTGTCATTGCCAACCGGTCAAGACGCAAGGTTATTCTTCATCGATGATCTTCTTTGTCCACAACATTAATTTTCAAAAGATTTTCAATAAATAATTGTAATTGAATGAACAAGTTTTTGAGTCTCAAAGAAATTATTTCCCACATGGACTTGACAATTTGTTTCATCGCCCGAAAAAGTTGGTAATCGGGATTTGTAGCTACCCAACCAAGGGACATATCATAGATAACCCACTTGATGTTAAAATTGGTATGATCGATTTATGTGCTACTCCAACAACGAAACATTCTAATACGAAAAATGTGAAATTGATTAATGTTGTCTCACTATCACTTTAAGCCCTTCGCAAATTGATGCCAAAAAGCATTATGAAAGCTATAAATTGGGATGAAGGCTGCTTGTATAGATAATCCTTAGCTCTGATAAGAGCTACTGACCACGTAAGCGAGGATTTCAAGAAAAAATTTGAGTTTTCAACGATGCCATCTTCTTGTCCTCTGAGTCTACAAAAAAGAACAACAAAATCTGAAATTGCTAATTTAGAATTCAAATAAACAATACAAGCTTGTAGCACGAGAGGTCCCCCCACACGCCTAAATCTTGCTCGATGAAAACTTACTTATCCACAAATGAAACCCCAAGATGGTTAAAATAAACTGTATATGCGAAATATGATCAGAATTTCTCCCAGATCGCATTACGACATGTCACATTTGAATCCAAAAGTACAAACTAAAGCTCAGCATTAATGACACGCAAAGTCTTTATAATTAGTCTAAACGGATTGATTGCAGTAATTAATGGAAGACTCTTGATTGAAATGGATTGATTTTGGGAAAATAACAACAAATATAGAAAGCCCAGTGCACTATATACTTGTGACCCAAAGGAGCGAGATCAACGTACACCTACAACGAAGAGTAGTCATCAATGCAAATTTCGCCTGTTTTAATGCAAAACTAACCTCTACGGTTGAAGGGAAGTTGATGTCGGACATTGATCTTTGCTAGCTGTCTAACAAAGAGAGTTCATGTTTTTATTTCAAAGAGAGTGTACATCGTTTCCCATATTCTAACCGGGCTGACACATTGTCTTCTTTTTTAATTCTCCAATCTGTTCTAATGTCTCTTTTTTTAATCAGATTAACTATTTGAAAATGTTCACGGTAATTTAGCTTGGAAAAGCCAAATCATCGGAGTCAAACGAAAGGTTGTGTATATTAATTAATCATAATAGATAAGGTATAACTATATAATTTTTTAATTCTCAAAAGGTTCGCGACCAATTCGTCTCCATTCTAATGTCTCCATTTTTAATTGGATTGACCATTTGAAAAAGTTCACGGTGATATAGCTTGAAAAACCCAATTCGTTAGATGTCAAGGGAAAGGTCGTGTACATGAATAAATCATAATAGACAAAGTATAACTGTAGTCTTTTTTAATTCTTGAAAGGAATACGTGTTAATTTCTTCCATCTTCATTAGTCTACTTAAATAATAATTATTGAAAATTCATATCTCCAAAATAGTGGCGTTAGCGGTAACATAATAAATGTTTGTGTTTTCCGCCTTACATTCATGAGTAGAGAAAACATTTTACAATATTCAAATTACATGGACTAATCTTCGTACAAGTTTGTAATTGGCCAAACAAAGGGCTAGTTGGAGCTAACTTCCCCTAATTAGAATTACAGGAAAATATGGTCTTATCACAAACTCCCCAAACCTATTTAAAATCCATACATATCAGGACCAAATCATCAATCGCCACAACTTAATTCTCCACGACTAAGTGTCGCTACAACTTTTTCTCCACGACTAAGTGTCTTACTTCATTTATAATATTAATGTATCCAATAACGAGTATTCGATAAATTATACGTATGCCAAGTGTGGACGTATTGTTGAAATTCAATTTGTCATGCTTGAAGACACTTTTGCATCCAATCCAAAGGTGGATCGACGGGGGCCGAGAATGGATTTAGGCCATATGAAGATCGTGGTCTTAATGTCGTGTTGATGTGATGGGCTCCAACGATTGGTTTCATGATTATTTCTTGGACCAAGCTTTTCTCCCAGTTTTTGCCTGTTTGATAAAAGTTCACACGATGGCATTTGATGATCACTCCTTAATTAGATGAGTCAGTCATAGCTTCCCGAGAACAAGCACTTGATTACAGGATATATACATTAGTTACCTCCCACGGAGAGATCCCCTCGTTTCTCAATTGTCGGCGAGCTATGCTAATGAGCTCATCCATCTCGGAAATTAAGGTCCCAAATTATGAAGTAGCAAATTCGAAATAAAGAGCTGGAGACTCTATCATGACTATTTTTCAAATAATTTTTCAGTCATTTTGTATATTGTCGGTCTACACCTAAATTTATCACTCTCTCCCCCACTATTTTTCACAATATTACAACTCCGAGTCATCCTGTAAGCGGATTTTTGTTCAACTCTAAGTCATTTTGACTTGTTAGTAAAGCTGAGGCAATAGCTCATCAATCCCGAGCAATGGGTTTCCAAATTGACGAATTAGCAAATTAGAACTATGAGCCGGAGACCCTGTCGTGACTATCTTTAGGCATTTTTTTTTTTTTTGTTTTTTGTTTTTTTGGCCCAAGTCATCAATTAGTGATCTTCAACCTCTACCGTAGGTTATGTGGTAAGAAAGATCATTTGTTGATCCACTCACCATTGAATGACATGTCAAGTTATCATTTTCTTTTATAATTTGAAACGGGAAAAATGATCTCAAGAAATCTGGTTGAGGATCGTCAAGAGTAGCAACTTAGAGCCTAGAGTCCTAAAAAGATGTACAAGTATTGATATATCAAGTTGAGGCTCATGAGTCTGGTCACTTCTATTAGTACTATGAGATGGATGGCGTCGCAAATGATATAAAACTGCATAATGATATGCTGTGTATTGAAATGTATGACAGTGAGTAACTTCAACAAGGTGCTTGTAATGTTGACTCTCTTGCTTAAGTCAAACGTTTCGTATTGTTGCTATTGTTGTGGCTGCTGGTCGTCCTTGTATCGAATCGAGAAGGAATTAATTGGAATAAAAATAGATTCAAAAGAGAAAAAAATGGCAAAACCATCAAAAATCCCAAATTATGCTCATTGTGACATATTTATTTTAATTTTTTTTCTATGACACGAAAATTTCGAACTTATACATGTGTAACATGTTTACCTTCCACCGAGATTTCATCAATAAGTACTATTAAAAATCTACCTAATGAACTTTAAAAAGTAAATGGTGTTGACGTGGCATTGACATGACTTAAGTGAAATAAAAACAATGATATTTTGGCTAAAAATCATTTGATGAAATCTTGATGGAAGGTAAATATGTTATATAGGTACAATTTATGGCTTGTGTATATCACAAGAAAAAAATGTAAAGTATATCTATCATAGTGAACATAGTTTGGTCCTTTTCATATTATAAAAATAAGTTTATAATAAATGTGTCATAGTGGATAGAGATTAGGGTTCTTATGATTTTTTCCTCAAAAAGAATTGGCTACTTACTCCGCTCTCTAAGTTCTTAGAGTTCTTAGAGCATATTCAAATAAATGAATAATGTACCTTTCAAGTGGCAATGTATGATCTGTCATTTTTTAGTTTTTTAGAATTGTGAAAGACGAAGTGGAGCAAGCTCTCGGTTGCAAGGGATACATAGAGGTGTTGTGTTGTCAACATTAACACTCTTGATTTTCAAGGTTCTACATCTAATGGTGGCAACCCCTTCACACTCTTGATTTTCAATGTTCTACATGTGACAGGGACACGAGACACCTCCTTGGTTTTCAAAGGGGATCCCATTGGATCCATTCATTTCTTGACCCCTTCCAACCAGCATCCTCGTGAGTTGGTGGTAGGACAAGACAGCAACATTGTGTATGAATTTCTTGAGGGGTTGAAACACCAGTTTTCATTTATCACGCTAAACGAAAAAAAAAAAAGTATTACGCTTAGGTATGGTTGAAACATGCAAAAGTGCATTAATGCCATAGAGCATGTCAAATTAATGACCTATCAGAGAGAGTCGGTGGCGTTACCACGTTGTCATAGTATAAATTGTCATAGTGTCCTATTTGTTAGAAAATCTGCATAATTACATTTGACATGATCTCATTGCCAGCTGCCTCCATTAGGGGAGTTCTCCTTGTTTTTGTCATGTACAACTTCTTCTCTGCCCGGACATTTCTTCTGTCTTATCTTTGAGAAAAAGCTAAGGGAGGGTTTGATCAATCATCCTACTAATTTCTCGTACAAAGGGTGGGACTGTATACACGATCCGGTGCGCCTGTTCATTAGTTGTTCAAAGGGGATTTTCCACTTCTAGATGAAGTACTGCTTTAAATCCAGACACGTGACCTTTCAAAATTAGAATCGCAACGCAAAACGCAGCACTAAATGTGAATGTTGCTATGAAAGAAAAAGTTATTGTATGAAGATGGAGCAAATATACAGAGTTGCAAATATTAATGTATCAATGAAGAACTATTATAATTTGACCACACTTTTGTGTATAGTAAAAACACATAATACAGAAGAAAGACCTTGGATATCCATTTCACATAGCGTACAAATATCTTACCATGCAAAGGAAAAAAAAAACGAGAAATAAGGGTGTTGAATTCCATCATGAGATCAACTAGACAATTTCCTCCTTGATTCCGCCCCCATAGCCGCCCACCGATCGAGTCGCAAAGGTGTTATTCATCGATGATCCTTCTCGGTTTGCAACATTAATATTCAAAAGATTTTCGATAGACACACATAATTGAATGAACAAGTCTTTGAGTTTGAAATAAGTTGCTCTACTCATGGACTTTATGATTTGTTTCATCTCCTGAAAATGTTGTTGGTAATCGGGATTTGTAACTACCCTAGCAAGGAATCCAACAAAGATAGCCCACTTGATGTAAGAATTTAGTACGATTGAGTCGAGTGCTATTCCAACAATGAGGCACCCTAGCATGAGAAATGCAAAATTGATTAATGACATTCCATGATCACCTTGTGTTGTTCGCGAACCGATGCTAAAGAGCATGATGAGAGCTACAGAAATCCCGATGAAGGTCACTTGCATGTTTATAAGTAAATCCTTAGCTCCGAAAAGAGCAAATGACCATTTAAGGGAGGATATCAAGAAATCTTTCACTTTTTCAACGGTGGCATCTTCTTCTTCATTGAGCCTAATAAAACAAACAACAAAACCTGAAATCATTAATTTATGGTGCAAGTAAATAACACAAGCTTGTACCAGGAGGATATAGATGGATTAATTGGGGTAAATTATTACTTTTGATCAGTATGGATGGGTTTTTCCAAAGCTGTACAAATAATAGTTCCAAGCAACATAGGAAGCCAATTACTGTAAATGCTCGTGACTCAGATGAGGATATAGTTCCTGAAGAATTACATCAACATATGCAAGCAATGAAGCATACTAAACCATGTGAATTTCAACCGTTTGAATGCAAAACTGACCTCTGAGCTTCAGTTGAAGTGAAGTTAACGTCAGACATTGATCTCTGCTAGGTTTCCAACAAAGAATGTTGATGTTTGTTTCACCTCAGTGCGAGAGGCAAAGAGTTCGCAGCAAGTACAAATTGTGTTGGGCTTCATGTCTACTGAAGTAGGGTTTTTGTAAGGGGAATTTGACGCATAAGCTTTCGAACAAGCATAGTTGACTCTTCTTTTTCCCACTCTTGATTTGACCTATAGCCGGGAATTTCACGCATCCTTCTTTCCACCGATTCTCCAGAATGCCCCATTCAGCCTCGATTCTCCAGTAGGACCCTCGATCACTCCTTTTCTCGCTTCTCCCCTTTGCTCCCATCGGGAGAAGCTTCCATCCTGGAGCTTACCTTCGCTTTGTTAATGAATGTGCTTGGTTTTTCCTGTGGAAAAATGTGAAGCCCTCTCTTGATTAGAGAGTAATTCTTACCTCTTTGGTTCTTTTTTTTTTGTTTATTTTTTTTCCTATTTGGGACGAAACTAGCGTCCTTTTATCATTTTACTTCGGAGATAGCCCACTAGTTGTTGTATTAATGAGTTGTGCATTTCTTTTTTTTCCCTTATTTTGTACTAGGAAACCATTGTTCTAAATAAACTAAATACAAGCAAGAGTGAAAAAAAAAAAATACTAATTTCAATGACGAAGAGTGAAAAAAAAATCTACTAATTTCAATGACAACCAACCACATGACACAAGATAGGCTCATTAGGGAAGCAATTTAGAGTCGAGAGTTCCAAAAACAATGTAAAAGTACTGGCATATTGGACTTGGGTTCGCAGGTCCCATAACTTCAATCGATATGATAAGATTGATGACATCGCAAATAATGTAAAACTGCTGAATCGCATTGCTTACTGTCTAGATATGCTGTGATTTTTTTTTTTTTGGTCAGTATATGCTGTGAATTTAAACGTGCGATGAAGAGCAAATTTAACGAGGCAAATACAATGTGCATTTACTTGATTAAGTCAAACATGTATTGTAGTTGTTATTATTGTAGTTACTTGTGATCCTTGTACAGAATGAGGAAAAATCACTTGCAAGAAAAATAGATTCCATAGGAAAAGAAAAATTAGCTACTTAATCTGGCCTTGAGCGGAGTTCTCAGATTATATTTACATGAATGAATTAGGTATCTTTTGAGTGTCGATGAATAGTCCACCATGCTCTATAGAAGTTGGAGCTTAATGAACGCCCACTGATTGCACGGTATATGTAGAGGTCTCGTTATGTGAATGAGGAAGTGTCTTAAAAAGTGTAGATGAAAGAAGCTTTCGGACAATTTGAACAATATGACACGCGTCATTGGTGTCAAGTCATTGACGTTAACGACACCAATGTCCAAAAGTATCATTTTTATATTATTCAATTGTCCGATGTCCCAAAGTATCACCTTAATATTATTAAATTGCCTAAAGTATAGAAAGTGTAAGTTTATTTAATATTAAAGCAGACACTTCCTGATACATGTCCTCAATATGAGCGTTAAGCTTGAATTGGATAAGTAAATTGGTTTAAAGATAGGAAATCTTCTTCATATCCATGTTCTCCTTGCCGGGGCTCTTCATTCAAATTGAAAAAAAAAAAAAAAAAACCTTTTATTTTTGCCTAGCTATCAATTTGTGTCAGATTTGTTTATAATGTGTACGACTCTATAGGGTTAAAACACCGACTTTTATTTTCAAACTACAATACCCGAAAAAAAAAATGTGTCGATTCACATTAATGTATGGTTGAATCTTGCAAAAGCGATTTTAGCGCCAAAAATAAATTCAGTTAATGAACTCCTAGAGAGGATATGCGCACGGCTGCAATGTAAATTGTCAAGTATTCTTGTTGCTAAAAAATATGTGTCTGACAAGCGAGATCAATTTTAAAATTTTTCAATAAATGATGGATCGAATGTATATATATGAAATAATAATAATAATAATAATAATAATAATAATAATAATAAATGGATAAAGAAAAAAAAAACATAAGTTTCTCTTCTCTTCTGGCCCTCACTTCCTGTGATACATAATTCACTCCCTAATTTTTTTCTTATTTTCTTCTAACACATCTAACACACGAGTCTAGAATGTGAATTGTTTTTTTTTTTCCTTCAGGTTTTATGGATTATTGGAATGGAGTTGAATTTGTCAAATTGAAATAATGAATTATACTAATAAATAGTAGATCAATGTCCCTAGTGTAAATTCATTCTAGGCTTTTATTATTATTTATTTATTTGTGAATTTGAATCAAATTAATTTGATTAAAATAATCATAAAAATGATATTTTATTAACGTGTCAGAACTCTCTATTTTTTGAGAAACGACATGTCGGCGTATTGTGTCGTGTCGTGTCGTGTCACGTATCAGTGTTGGTGCTACTTAGCCTGGAGAAGGTGTAGCTCAACAAACCCTGTAAGTTTTCTTTCCTAATTTTGTGAAAGAGGAAGTGGAACAAGCACTTCGTTGCATAGTATATGTTATTATATGTCTTGAATTTGAGCTCATGAATGAAGTCGATCCAAGATAAATTAAAGGAAAAATTTGAAAGCTGGATATTTGTGGACGTCCCCAATGCAAATCTAGATTTCCTTAAGTTGCTGATTTGATAAGTCCAACAAAAGTTCAGGATTTGTAGATGATGGAATTCAATTTCCGTATAAAGTTCGTTCGAGAATCGAGATAACAAGAAAATAGGAAAGTGGACTTGGTTTCCTTCTCTAATTCAGTCAACATGACTACATGTATAAATATTCTGCTTGTGGGAGCATCAAGGTATGCCGTCGTTAACGTGAAGAGGTCCCGAAGCGCCATTTTCAACCAAGCGCTCATCGAATTACATCAATAATTTTAGTGTTGAAGCCAATTAAATCTTGTGGTAAGATTTGCTAATTCCTTCATAAGATTGAGAGATTATTTCATGAGAAATTTTCAGACTAAACACCACATGAATTTTTTGGTGTGATTGGGGACTAGGAAATACTGAGAATGTTTAAGTAACTCAAGTGTGGTTATAATTTTTATTGATCACTTGATTTATAGTGGAATTCATTATTGCTCTTTTTGTGAACGTAAATCATTACAACCGAACCACGTAAATTTAATGTCTAATTTATTTTCTTATTATGTTTATCATATTATTCAATCGCTTGCCTTCACAATGGCATATATAGAGGTCCTGTGTTGTTAATGTAAACGCCCTTGATTTTTAATTTTCTACATCTAATGGTGGCACCCCCTTAACACTTTTTATTGTTCTATGTCTAATGGGAACACAACAACCACATGATTTTCAAAGGGGATCCCATTTGATCCGTACAGTATCCACTTGACTAGACATGGACATGGATCCTCGGGTGGTCCCGACCTCCTCCTAGCCAACATCATTGTGAGTTGGCGGTCCATGTGTTGCCATATTATAAATCGTCTTTGTGTTCTAGTCATTCGAAAATTTACATATTTACAATTGGCATTTTATCTTTTACGAATAAAGCAATTTAAATTATTGCATGCCGTGATTCTATGACTATGTTAGAGCAAGAACATGCGCTGTAATCAATAAGATTGACTTCTTAAGATGCTGAAAGACTGGAGCGAGTCAAGACCAATAAAATGCCAGCTCTTTGTCCTCGAGGATCGTTCGATCTCATTTACCAATCACCTCCACTCGGACGGTTCTCCTTTATAGCAGCATCTTTTGAGCCTGTACATTTCCTCGAGCCATAACTCAGACAGAAAGCAACTTGAGAGTTAACAAAACTTCCTTCTTAGTGAGCCCTGTACATTTCCTCTGGCTGATCTCCTTTTTGTCAAACGCATGCTCCTATGGCGTTGACCCAGAAAGGTCGTGGAAGTCCAAGACACGAGGAGAGAATCGTGAGAGAGAGAGACCCAGGACGAAGACAAGGGAGAGAAGAGAGAGAAAGGACATCTGGGAAGGTACGCGGTTTCCGGGGTGCTTCCTTTTTTTCTCCTTTTTCGTCTCTCCCTTTTCATCTTGCATTCTTTCTTAGACCGGCTATGCACGTGCGGGGTCTCAATCTAAAGCTACAAATTCTTATTAAATTGCATCTTTCATCAAAATTAACATTTTTTTCCTATTAGATACCCTAAATTAATCTCTCGATCATGATATGAGGCTGGCTGATTTTGTTTTTCTTTTCCGATTGTTTCTCTATTCCAAGGATTACAGATTACCTTCAATGCAATATTGATCTCTAACATAGGTGAACATAACCGAAGGCTTTGGTCTTTTTGACTTTTTCTAAAGAGTCCCACGTTCGAATATGCTCACAATAGTGCAGGAGCAAATCCTTTCAAGAAAGAGGGTCTAGATGCTCGTAACTTTGTGGAGCTGCAACAACGAATTGACAATTCTAAAAGACTATCCTCGGTGCACCAAAAAAATATGGCCCGAACCAAAAGTTTGACTTTGTTACCCTTTCATTATTAAAAAACCCTAGCATGATGTTGACGCCTAAATTTTCATTAATTAGGTTTTATTTTATTTTAGTTTATTTTATTTCATCTTTTTCGGATAATAAATAAACAAACAAAACAACAACAAAACAAAACAAAAGCAGCAAATCGGCCCGGCCCGCGCGCCAAAACCCCTTCCCCCCTTCTTTCCTCCTCTCCTCCTCTCCTCACGCCCAGAGGGTGCGATGACGGATGGATGAACGGACGCATAGGCCATGTGAGGTGGCGGATGGACCGGTTCCGCCATGGTCCATTTTAAGTAACCGCCCCCCCTCCATTTGCAACGCACGCCTCGAATAGGCCCCCCATCATCGACGGAGGAGAGAGATCGAAAGCTAGCGAGCATCGCAAGCTTCCAGAGACTTCAGGGGAGGTCCGAGCGCTCGCAAGCCTAGATTTGAGGAAGAGAGAGGAGAGAGAAAGGAGGTGGGTCGCGAGCTAGACGACCTCCCACCGAAGACATCGGGGGAGGCCGGCAAGCAAAACCCAGATCCGCGACGGTCGAGGCCAGAGAGAGAGAGAGAGAGGAGGGAGATCGAGGGGCTGATCCGCGGACGCAGATCTGAAATCGACCGCCGTGCGCCCCCTACCAACGAGCCTCGCTGAAGTTCCCGGAGCCGGGAGCATCTCCTGGTCGCCTCTGAAGCGATATGGGTTCGGGGCCACCTCGCCGCCGCGGAAGCCCCCTCGCCGCCACGTCGGCGGACGAAAGACAAACGGGTCCAGATTTGCCGATGGCCCAGGGGTTTCCATCTGCGGTGTGTCGAAGTCGGGTCGAACTCAACTGTCGGGAATCGGGTAGGGTTCACCGGCCAAATGGTGCCGTTTCAAAATAAAAATAAAAAAAAAGGAAAAAAAAATCCGAGTCGGGCCCGTCTGCGTTCGGCTTTTATTTTATTTTATTCTAAATAATAATTTATTTTCCAAAAAAAATCAAAATAAAAAAATATATAATTTCGAAAAATATTAAAAAATATTTTAATTTCCGAAAAGTAGAAAATATTAAAAAAAATATAAAAAATATTTTATTTTCCAGAAAAATCCAGAAAAATAAAATATACTTTATTTTCCAAAAAAATATTAAAAATATTTTATTTTCCGAAAAAAAAAATCAAAAAATATTTCATATTTTCCAAAAAAAAATGCCAAAAAATCCAAAAAAAAGCCAAAAATTCAGAAAAAAGCCAAAAAGACTTTTATTTTCCAAAAAATGCCAAAAATCCAAAAAAAGTCCTTTTTATGTCAAAAAAAAAATTAGAAAGAGACTCAAAAATGTTTTTCGTCCCAAAAATGCGTGGAAAGTCCCTAAAACATCCAAAAAACCTCAGGGTTTAAACAAGGTTAGGTACCGAAAGGGCATTAGTGATTAACTAGTGTAATCAAGTCCCTGATCTTAATTTCTCTGATTGCGCAGGAGCGAATATTTCTTCCAATATTTCGCATGGGTTTCTAATCAACCCACCCCAAATTGATTAGTGGCGACTCCATTTTAAAAAATTAACTTACAGGTTAAAAACTTAGACTATTAAAATTGGGAATTGGTGGACTTGGGAGAGTCCGGGCTTAATTAATAAAGCCGAGCCATTAGCCTCCGTGAGGCGCCCGCCCCGATTGGGCGTCGAAAAAAAGAGGTCGCGACAAGCATGACTTATGATTCCTTTGCCATATGAGATGCTATATAATCCTAAACAGTAAACATGAAATGATTGGGTTTTTCATCACAATTTTTCCCGGAAAGGGCATTGCGGATTCATACTACAGCCAAGACGAAAATAAAAGTGAATAGCATAGGGCACAAAATTGATAAGACATAGATTTGCACAGTCAATCTTGGACAAATATGCAAAAGTTGCAAATTTAACATATCGTCGAACCACACTTTTCCATATTGCACAAACAATAATACAAAGAAAAAAGCTCAGCATATTGTACAAACAAAAAATACAAAGAAAAAAGCTCAGACATTCATTTCACATAACGTACAAACATATTGAAATACAAAGGGGAAACGAGAAATCAAGGGTGTGAAATTCACTGCGAGATCAATTAGACAATGTCCTCCCTGGTTCCGCTTCCATCACTGCCAACAGGTTGAGTCACAGCAATATTAGTCATTGATGGTTCTTCTTGGTTTGCGGTAATAATTTTTAAATTTTTTTTGATGATCCCATGTGATTGAATGAACAAGTTTTTGAGTCTCAAAGAAATTTCTTGTTACATGGATTTGAAGATCCATCGCATCTCCTGGTAAATTTGTTGATACTTGGGATTTGTTGCTACCATAATAAGGAACAACCCATAAATAACCCACTTGATGTAAGAATTCAGTATAATCAAGTCAATTGCTGCTCCAATAACAAGACATCCTAGTATGAGAAACATGAAATTGATGAATGTCTTTCCACCATGGCTCCGTGTTCTTCTCAAATGGATGCCGAAGAGTATGATGAGAGCTACAACTATCGTGATGAAGGTTACTTGCTTGTCCAAAAGTAAATCCTTAGCTCCTAAAAGAGCAAATGACCATTTAAGTGAGGATGTCAAGAAACCTTTCGATTTTTTAACGTTGGCATCTTCTTGCCCTTCCAATCTACCATAAAGAACAATGAAATTTGAAATCATTAGTTCATGAGGCAAATAAATAACTCCAGTTTGTAGTACGAGCTATCAACCTGCATACTTAAATCGCTTTATGGAAGCTTGCTTATCCACAAATAAATCTGTACGATGAATTGTACCTATGAATCGATATATGATGGTGATGATTTCTCCCAATTTGCACTATTACCGTTCATATGCTAATCCAAAATTACAAACTAGAGCTCCGCATTAGCAACATGCAAAGTCCACAAAATTAGTCTAAACAAATCAATCGCAGTAAATAATAAATGACTCGTGATTGATATGGATAGATTTTGCCGCACAAATAAAAGCTCCAACTAAAATAGAAATCCAAGTGCACTGATTGCTCCTAATCCTAAGGAGGAAATTTCATAAAAGTGTGCATTTATCTTGGTCCAATTTGGGAATCGGACCGAATCAGCTAATTTTGGGTGGCTTCAGGAAGAAACGGTCCCGTTCTCGGTTCCATAAATTTGGAGCAAAAAATAATCGGTCAAATTTTCAGTTCCATGTGAGAAATCAAACCGAACCAACATGTAAATCCAAGTTACTTAACTGTTTTTTTTTTTCTTGTTCTAAAATAAATCCGTACATTGCATTCAATCTTCTCTCTGTTTCGGTGGCGACCTTTCTCTCGATCTTGATTGAGACTGCTTTCATTTTCACCGCCCATTATTATTACTTTTTTATTTGGGGTTCTTCTTGAGTACTGCTATTTTTTCAACGTGGCACTGTGCTTTTTGACTCAGTGAAAATCGTCTCTGTTAGTTTAGCTTCCCAGTATCAAATCAAAGAATGGTCTATGCAAAAGCATGACAACAAGAGAATCAAGCCCAGAACATAGCCTCAGAAGTAATGAAGGAGTGCCATAATCATATCAGAGAAAGATCAGAATGGGCATTTGCCAAACAAACAAATAAAGCAAGACTAAACGGTCAGCAGACTAATGAACATTCTAAAGGTGAGTGATTTATAGGATAACCCAGGTAAAACAACCCACCAGTTTCATTTATCATGCTGCCTTCTCAGCTAATTGTTGCCTAAAGTCTGAGCACATAGTAGAAGAAGCAAGGAAAATAAAATATAATTGATTCTCATCCAACTTGGTGAACAGAATGGTTCCCAATTTTACAATGAAAACTAACTCATCGTAGAATCGATCAACCCTTTATAATTCAAACAGGATATGCATATATATATATATATATATATATATATAAACAAGTGAAGAGTTCTATCTAATCAACGTAAAATACGTCTGTTCTAATGCAAAAGTAACCTCGGAGCCGCACTCGAAGTTAAGTTGATGTCAGACATCAATCTATGCTAGCTTTTCCAACGAAGAGAGTTGATGTTTCTTTCATCTCTCCGCCAGGGGCTCTGAATTTGCAGTGTTCACACTTCAGGCGATACTTGGGTTTTAACAGAAGGCATTTTCGGTTTTTCCTTCATTCACGGCTAGGGCGCTGCCCGGTGCGCTGGAATTCGACTCGATCTCACGACCGCTCCTGAAGTGACGATATTGTCCCTCCTCATTCTACATGCATCTGCCTAAAAACATATTTCCACCATGTCACCCCTCCCCTGTGAAGTGACGATAGTATCCCTCCTGTTCCATCAGCAGACCAAACCAGATCTAACGTGCCTCATTTCCGGTCATTGACGAAGGAGAAGCCTTTTTCAAAGAATGGGCAACTGAAGGGGTTTTGGAAATTCATCGAATGAGATTTTTTTTGTACACAAAGTCCTTTATTTTTGTTTTATGACATTTTTTTAATATAGCTATAACAAACTATTTAAAAAATTGATACTGTCTATGTATTAGGACAATGTTACGATATGGTGAACTATAAAAAATAACATTTTACAATATTTTGCAATTGTCTATAGCAAAAACGGCTTAAGTCTTTGTAAAATATAATAAATCACACAAAAGAATCATAAGTGTACTTGATTATAAGTTATAACTCCATATCGTGACATTGTGAAATACAAAAATTATTTTACAAACATTTTACTTTAGTTACGACAAACAAAATGTTGTCAAAAAAATTGTACAAATTAGGACCATTTTAACTCAAATACAATTAGATATAGAAAACAATTGTACAATTTCATAAATTTACTATATGGATTCAACAGCATTCTCTACCTAGCCATGACGACACATTATGTAACCTTTTTAATGTGTCATAAGAAAATAAATTTCATGTTTGATGTCTCGCACTTGATTACCATATAGCGTGGACAAAATTTTGACACGTGCTTAGATAATTAACCATCCTAAATTAGAGGATGACATCTCGACACTCAAATGTGATTTCCAGCAAGTCATTGCCAATCGTCCTATATGATACATCCCCGCATTAGCAATTTTCGGCAAATATTGATCAGAATGACTACACTAAAATTTCACACAAATGTTAAAAATAAAATTGGCAAATTTGAAAAGTTTAGGATGGAATTAGTATATGTGTAGCAGGTGTAAAATCAATTGGATAATTTCTTCATATTATTATTCTTCTTCTTTTTGGCTTTAACCAGGCTTTGATCTTTAGACTTTAATGTTTCCACCCTAACCTCCCCACCAATACAGATGTCTCATTGGCTTTTCCTCTATAATTCTAGTAATATAAAAATGGTGGATATCCCAGTTATTTTATTTTATTTTATTTGAGAAACCCCACTACTGCTACTTCTTCTCCTTTGTTTGAGTGAAAGTTCATGTTGTGATTTTCAACATATATAAAAAACCATTTCCTCTTCATACTGGATTATCAAGTTACCCGGTTCCAAGGGGAAATTGAATGGCGGAGACGGAAAATGTGACAGAACCGTCACGTTACTCAATTTCGTTTTTTCTTTTTCTTTTTCCATCTCAAATGAAAACTGATCTCCCTCCTTTCCCAAAAAAAAAAGAAAAACTAATTTATTTGGCAGATGGCCAACTTATTATTACTATCGATGAACCTAATAATAATAATTTGAAGAGCTATATGACCCAGAGGAAATTTGAAACAAGAAATTCTAGAATTCTATTTAATTATAAATGAGCTAATTTTTCGTATCTAGTTGTAGTTTGATTTGAAATATTTTCATGGAAAACCAACAATAAGAATTAGCAATCACCCAATTTCAGCCGCTAAAGTATGTAAGTAACCTTAAGTTTGAAAAGGAAATGCATATAGAGTGAAAATTTATTTTGAAAGTGTGCTAATATTAGATTAATTTAGTGGGATTCATGTGGGCCTCACATTAGACCTTCCAAGTCTAATAGTTCAGATTCAACTTAGCTTATGTACTGAGCTTATCAATACTTAATAGAAAATGACTAGAAATGGAAAAAAAAAAAAACAAAAGAATGGTTGTTGGCACCAGGATGAATCCCCGACCCTAATCAAAGTTATCTTATTTCATCTGGAAGGGTGCTTCTGAAGAATAAAAGGAAAGTGGCCAAATTCTAATTGGGATTATGTATGACATGGACACCATTTTCATATTGGATCATCAAACCTTCAATATGAAAATGTCACTTGATTTTCTTCTTTAGGGCGTGTTTCTTTCACAAAAAAAATAACGATTTGAAAAATATTTTCTTAAAAATAATCACTTGTATCAATTGAAATAATTAATTAATAAAAACATGTTTTCATTAGTAGTAATAATTTATGTTTATGCATATTTGTGGATGATGAAAATATTATTATTTTCATTTTGTAAATGATATAAAATTTTTTTTTAGGAAAATGTTTTCCGAATCAATTCTATTCTACAAAGCAAACGGAGCCTAAAAGAACATATTACTTAAAATCAATTTTTTTTCTTAAAATAATTAGAAAATGGAAAAAAAAGCTTCATTATCAAAAAGTATTTTCTTCATTTACGAAAATATTTAGAAATAAATTATTATTGGTAATTTTTTTCATTAATTAATTATTTCAAGCGATAAATGCGAAAATTTTGAGGAAAATATTTTTCAAACCATTCATTTTCTTGAAACAAACGAAACTTTAGTGTATTCTAAAAGGACGTGATATATAGGTTTGATTTCTTTCATTTTTGTAATATGTCTTTGAAGCATTCATTTATTGATCCAAATTAATACACTTGTGATAAATTTAATCCAAACTAATTTTTTTTATTATCAAAATCCCCAAACTAGTAACAAATACACCATCCATTAAATTGGATTAATACCACGAAAAATCACAAAACTAGTATAACTGTGACAAACAGAGAATAAAATCTCAAACCGGTACACTAGTCAATTGTCACGTGTTATCTAACTTAACAATTTGACAATAAACTTTAACAAAAACTAATAGAGAGTAAATTTATCACAAGAGTACCGGTTTGAGATAAATTTGTTAGAAGTGTACCGGTTTGGGATTTTTTATGATCAAAAAATTAGTTTGGGATAAATTTATTAAAAGTATACTAGTTTAGGGTTTTTTGGGTATTAACACTATAATAAATAACTTAAGTACACGTAAGAGTGAAAAAGATAATCTACTAGTTTCAATGAATGCATTTGGTTTAATCAATATTTAAATATATGTCATTATGTTATAGTCCCTAGATTTTAACTGCTCAGCTTTCATTTTATTTGGTGAATCTAATGGACCAATTTTTATTTATTTCTCATGTCATCACTACACAACTTCTTGATGGATGTTTTCCAATATATATATATATATCAGTAGATTGGAAATTATGAACCTCCATTATTGGAATTAGTGAAACTCTTTTGATCAAAAGTGTATCTTTCGGGAATCAACCGTTTATGATTCTTGGATAGAAATAAATCAAAAAAAGGGCCGTGTTGCTGTCATTTTGAAATGATTAAAAATCACCGAAGTAATGTCTAAACCCAATGATTCAAGCAAATATAAAATATTTTGGAACAAGGAAATATCTATTTTTTAATTGTCTTGACAACTAGATCAAGAATAAGGAGTCCAAATATATTCTAAATGAAACAAAGAAAAAGGGGGTTTGAGACCACTCAAAAAATCAAATACATTATCATGCAAATTCAAAACAAAAGGCCTTGTGAAATATTATTTTTTCCTTGATTATATGAAATAATTAGCTGTTGACAAGAAAATTATGGCAGCTATAATTGCATTATAAGACAAACTGTTCAAACCATTTCAAATACATGTTTTCTTGTCAATTTTAAATACATCAGAATTTTCATGGAACCATTAAAAAAATATATTTTTAGTGCAAATGTACAACAATAGTAATAAGTTGCATATGCAACTTAACAACAAATACTTTCCATTCAACTGCTTGGCTTCTCTAAAAAGGCTACTTAATTGGAAACGAATAATTTCCTGGAATCACTCATAGAAGTTTTTAATGATATCAATAGAAGATTCATTCTGTACTAAAAAACAAATAAATATCAAGGAGTAAATTTCAATGTCATGATGCAAGAAAGGGAAGTAACTGGATAAGATGATTAGGTATAGGCTCATGCTTCATCGTTAAACTCACAATTGATAAATAAAAGAAATGGACTTTTCCTTGTTATCCAAATTGATTCGCCAAGCTATAGCGGGACTTAATTTGTGACATCCCGAATTTTCGGTTATGTTTTCTTCTGATTGAATCGGGCGTTTCATTGACATGTTTATAGGATTATTCTCAGAACTGATCATTCTTGAGATAACTAGACTATATGAGAAAATTATTATGAATTTTAAGGCAAATAGACTTGAGAATTCGACCAGGAATCGGCTTCTCGACCGTGTCCATCTTTAGAGGCCATCTTGGCACAGTTTAAAATCGATTTGAAATCAGAGATAGACTGGATCAACAGTGATGTGTGGCTAATCGTGGGTGACACCACTAAATTAGAAAATTCATGTCGACCAGCACTAGACTGATTTTCTTATTGTTTTGGTACCCTATGTCCGTATTTGAATCCTCGGGATTTTCACGACAATCAAGAGTCGTCAATGTGTCGAGTGGGTTCGTAGTGGCTCGAAGAAAATCGACCACGAGTCAATTGCACTTAAAAATATCTGAAAGTTACCCGGTAGCCTAGGTCACGCTAAAAATGCGTCGAATAGAAATTAACCGCCAATTCAAGTCCGATTTCAGAAATTGAAGTTTCGGCCAAGTCACAATTAATTATAGAAGTGTCGACTCAGTCTCAGAAAATTTTTCGGAGGTTCAGGGATTTTTACGAGAAACCGTTTCGGACGTCATGTAAATTTGGCGAAAATTCAGATTGGCTAAATTGATTGGGCTTTCGGGCTAAGCCTTTGTGTGTAAGGGATTTATAGAAAATCATTTGGGATTTTTCTACATCCAAGTTGGACCTCAATTTGGGAGATTGAGTAAAGAAATTGAATTTAATTTGTGAAATTCGGACCTATGGTGAGGGCAGCATTTGTGGGCATCAAAATGAGTTTAATTGTGAAGATTATTGCAAGAAAGTATTGTGAGACCAAGGGATAAGATTGAGCACTATTTAGGGGACAAAGCATTCAATGTAATGGATTGAGCTTGTTGACTTTGCATCCCTTTTTCTTAGCTTCTTGTGCACGCATCACCGGTCTCTTCTTCCATCTTCGTGCATGCATCCTTATCCACCGAAGGTCTCGACTCCTCCATTTTCACTTTCTTTCTCTTTTTTTTATCTCTGCCTTTTCTTCATTCGGATCATCCCAAAATCCCACCGACGGCTGCTTTCGCTCCATCTTCGTTTACTCTTACTTTGCTTTCATTTTCTCCTAATTTTCTTTCGATCACCAATTCCACAAACCCATGCCCACGTAGCTCTCCACCATCTTGTCTTCTTCGGTCAGTCTTCATCTCCACGAAGCAAGCTGCTGGAATTCTTCAGCCCACGTCCACTGGTCTTCAGCTCCTTGGACGCCAGCACGTGAATCAACAATCCAGCACACCTGGTCAACTCCAAGCCCACCGATCTTCCTTCAATTCCATCGAAGACTTGCAGCTTCTCGCACATGGCCACCTCTTGGATTTCAGCCATCATTTTGCTCGATCAAGACTCAGCAAAACGCCTCCACAAAGATCCAAGCCCACATGGCCAGCTCGCCATCACCATCGCCAGCTGCTGCTTCTCCAATTTTGCCGTTCCACTTCTGTTCGTGTCTTCAAAGCCAGTGAATTTCTTCGAAGAAGCCGCGCCAACTCACGTACACCGAGCAGCCTTCATTTCCACCGAAATTTTGCTGCTTCCTTCGCTCGCGTGTCCTCGGCCCTGGAATTCCAGCGAGCCTCCTCGAAGAAGCCCAGTCACGCGTCTCCAGCTTGTGAAGCCCAGTGAGCCCAGCAATTTACGGCCCAATTCTGCAGCCCAACGAAGTCAGAATCCTCGGCCCAAATTGCAGTCTTCAAGCCCAGTTTTTCAAGCCCATCTTCATCAACAATTCGGGCCTTTTTACAGCAGCCCACATTCAATTGAAGTGAAGCCCAGTCCAATACAAAACAAATCTCAATTGGGCTGAGATTTGTTGGGCCCGAGTCTAAGGCCCGGCCCAAGCCCGCCGGTGTCGCCGAAAATCTGATTTCGGCCGCCGTCGCGGTGATTCGGTCTCCGTTTTTGCCAAGTGAGTTTTACTCACTAATGCTTTATTAGTTTTTTAATTATACTTAGGGTTGATTAGATTTAATTAATTGCAATTAGGTGGTTAGATTAATTTAGAGAAATTAAATTAGAGACTTACTTATGCATGTTAGGTGGTTAGAAATAGACATTAGCTAGTAGACATGCCATGTTATTTATCGAACGAGTCTCGGTAATTTTCCGGGCTCGTCTCGACTTCCAATCAGGCATTACGGGCCTAAATTGGATTTGTTTTAGTAATTATTTATTTAATTTTCGAAATTAATTATTTATTTTTCCGGAAATTCAACCGGGATGGCCGATGACCGAAATTTCGTGCTGATTGTCATGGTGCAGTCCGTTTATTTAATTGAGCTTCAATTTATATGGAATTGATTTAAATTGTGAATTTTAAGACATGCTCCTAATTGGTTGATTTCAATTATGTGATGGGAAATGTTTGGGTACCGATGGTCAGTATCGACGGTGGAGTGGTGAATCAGTGTGGCATCTAATGCACGTGGGCCCAGGGAATTAAGTGAGGCATCTTGGAAGAGACACGTGGGCTCGGTGATTTGATGCATCACTTTGGTGAACTAGTGCCTTAGAGAATGCACGTGTGCTCTATGACATGTAATTGACTAGTTCGATTTGTTATGAGTAGTTGGGTGCCTATTATGAATTATACTGATTTGTAGGTGGACTCTGAGGCCAAGGTAAGTCTTCTGACATGTGCGTGTTTAGGCAGCCCATAGTGTATTGACTTACTAATAGAGTCTTAGGGGGTAGAACTCGCTGAGACGTGGTCTCATTGGTTATTGAATAACCATTTCAGGACCCTGAGGAGGAGCTGAGGAAGAGGAACCTGAAGAGGAGAAGGATTTTTGAAGAAGAATGTGATCCAGAGAGGATCTTGAGTACAACTCGGATGTGGATTGAGATCCCATTCCTTTTGTGAACCCTGTCTTGGTGTAGATAGGTGGGAGACTTTTATGCTATAAATAAAAGTGTGGTTGTGATTTTCAATGAGAAAAATATGGCATGCTTTTCTATCCCATTGTTTTATTGTTTGGGGATTTATAATTGCTTCCGCATGTGCATAATAAATTGTAAGGGTCGGCGATAAATAGTCCTGGGATATCGCACTTTAAAATCGACCAAGGTAAGGGATGGGCACGTGCTCGAGGATCGGGGCGTGACATAATTAAGGTTAGATGTCCGTAGAAAATGCTCTAAGGACTTTCTAAAGATTATAAATGTCTTAAAATTTGGTGTGTTCGACGTCTCCATAATAATGAGCCTCATAAGGATGGTATAGATCGCCATCCGCATTGCCTAAAGATGGCCAACAATCAAGATAAATGAAATAGAGAAGGCAAAACCATCAAGAACGAGTAAATTGATTATTTATAAAATTTAGAACATTTCTTTAGCTATTTTACAAAGAGCATGAAGGCGAGACACTATAAGGGTTGACGAACACTCTTCATAGTCTGCAAGAGATGGCAACCCTCGTAATCGCGAAGAATGTCTCTAGCTAGGGCAAACAGCCCTAGGGAGAGCCAGGTGCACCCCTGGTGAGGGTTTACCACTTCCATTTAGAGAGCACCGACAATTCATTTCCGCCCTCCCCTTCCTCTCCTCCCTCTTTGGGCCTATTTGATAATCCAATTAAGTTTTGAAAATGAACTTACTGAGATTAAGCTTGTTTGGGAACCTCAAATAGAATTGACTTAAATGATTAAATTAAGTCGATAATCCTCTTTAGTAAGTAAAGGAGGTGTCAACTGATTTTTTTTTCATAGAAAAGTAATTTATAGTAATTAGAATCTTATCAGATATGTTGGAAAACCTAGAAAAAGTAGTATTTTCTCTAAGTTTGGTTAGAGATCAATAATATTCAACTATCAATTTAAGTATAATCAAACAACTTTTAAATTCATTTTAGCATTTAAGAATATCATCACTTAAAGGTGGGGTTGGTTTCCCTACGGAGTAGGGAGGACCCAGGACACTCCGAGCGAGGGTCCACCACTCTCATTAGTGAGCACGAACGGTTTATCTATGCCCTCCTCTAACTCTTTCTCCTTTTATGAGCCTGCCTGATAACCCAATTAAAATAGAAAATTTAATGAGATTAAACTGGTTTGACAACCCTAAACAGCTTTTACTTGAATAATTCAATTAAGTCAATAATCCACTTAATCTAGTAATTAAAGGAGACGTCGCCCAATTTGCTCAACATAAAAATATTTGATGGCAAATTTATATTTGCCATATATTTTGGAACATCTACAGCTAATGGTCTTTTCTTTATATTTGGTGAGAGATTAATAATATTCAGTTGTTAATTTTCTATCATCATCGAACAACTTTTAAATTACAGTTTCAACACGTAAAATTATCATCACTTATAATTCAGTACCTAAATTGTCAGCATTTAATTTTCAATTTTATCGAATTGGCCCTTTTGTATCCATCTCTCTTTTTCCTTTTCTTTTTCCCATCAATTTTTCAAATATGTTAATGAGCAGCAATGAATATTTAAACCTTTTCTTTTAAATTTTATTTTTTTTAGCAAAAAAAAAATGCTACATCAGTGTCTGAGTGCCGCATCCATAGTTCTTAAATTTATTAATGACAAAATCACTTGTTTGTAAAACTTATGTGAGTCAAAATACTCGATTGTAAAAAATGAAAATTGGAGGACTCAATTGCCAAGCTACATAAATTACAGATCTAAATACAAAAGTATCCCTAAAATTGAACATAAAAAATGAATTTACATGGTGTTGGAAGATATGCAAGATCTATCTTTGGTTATGATCATGCATTAGATCAATTAGGGATTAGATTGATTAGATTGAGATATCAATGCGATTGTAACAATATATCATTTCCCTTTATTCATGTATCTTCTGTATTATAATTACAGTACAATGTACATTGAATGTGATATAGAAAATACATAGAAAATCCCAAAACCTCTACAATCTCTTCTTCTCCTGTTTGTTCTTCACTTCTCTACATCTTCTGACATGGTGTCAGAGCTTTGCTCTTGATTCCCACTTCTGCACACCTTGATTGCCTGTCGCAGCTTCTTGATCTGCAAAATCAGATCAAAGCAGAGAAGGAATCAAAATTTTTGTTAGAGAAGAAAGAAGCAAAGGAGGATACTTACCATGAATCCACCGGACAATTCATCTTTCGGCGTGGATACACCATTGACAGCAGAGACTACGTCTGCACAGCAAATACAGACAACAATTCCAACAATTTCAACGATCCAACCGCAAACTCAGGTTCCAAATCTGCCATGGCAGTATTACCCGGCTCAGTCTAACATGGGGCTGCCTATCTCCGGGCATCCTTACCAATGGGTACCATATCCATGGTACGTTGGGCAAGGCCCAAACGCATCATTGCCGGGGACTGGGAGCAGCCAGAGCAACCCCCAGTCCGACGGGAGTCCGCCTACCACGAATGGGGCAAACTCAGCCGTCGGTTCAGAACAAGTAAGCAGGACTAGTGAATCGGGTTTAGGGTGAAATCCCTACCCAAGCGTGGGTTTAGGGTCGAATCCCTACCTAGGAGTTTCTAATGCGGGTCATGGATCCGGATTTAATGGATCGGGTGCAGGGGCGAACATTTACCCGAATTTTCCATCGGGTTTCCTTCCGTTTCCGATCACTGGCATCACTGGCTGACCAGAATCAGGCGACCCTTTGTACGTATCAAACGCCGACGGTCCAGAATTGAAATTAATTAGTTTACAACTAACCGGATCGGAAAATTATTCCAAATGGTCGCAAGATTTCCGGTGGGCCCTCGTGACGAAGGACAAAGACGGATTTCTCGATGGAGCAATACCCACACCGTCGGACGAGCGGCTGGCCAGGCACTGGAGAAAATGCAACCACCTCATCCGAACGTGGATCGGCAATTGCATTTCTCCAGAGGTGGCCGCCGGACTCCCTCCGACAGAAGACTCAAAAAAGATGTGGGATAGCATCAAAGAGATGTACGGGAAACTAGATCAAGCCAAAATCTTTTCTCTTGTGCAGGAATTCAGCGACTTAAAATAGGGAAATATGACCGTCACGGCCTGCTACAACAAATTATCATCCCTCTGGAATCAACTCGAAGCCACAGAGGAAAAGCTCGAGGGACCAGCAGACACACTCCGACAGTATAGATCGATGAAGGAGAGGGAGAAGACAACACGATTCCTTCTGATTTTGAATGAAAATTATCTAACCTTGCGATCTCAGATCTTGGCGATGGATCCGGTGCCTCCCCTTGGCCGAATCTTTCAGTTGGCTGTTCAAGAGGAAAACCAGAGACTCGCGGTTCCAGAGCAAACTCGAGGAAGCGACAGCGTCGCCCTCGCGATGCACGGCGTCCGGCGAGATTCGGGAAAAACCCTAGCCCGAGAGAGAGAGAGAATCGCGAAGGGGGGCTAGGGTTCCAAGGAGGGACCGATCGTTCCTTTAAGAGAGAAGGAACGAACGGCCCAGATCATCGTCCAAGATCGGACGATGCATATGGGCTTTATCCGCACGGCGAATCGGACGGTGGACATTATCCCTTGATGAAGAGATCCGACGGTCAGATTTATTCCTCATTAAAATGATTGGATGGCCAGGATTATTCCTCATCAAAAGGATCGGACGGTCAGATTTTTTTTCCGCATCTTTAAAGAATTTTGGTCAAAATTCAAAGGGCATGGGTAAATTATATTGTGAATATTGCAAACGCCCACATCATACCATAGACAATTGTTGGAAATTACATGGTAAGCCAGGAGAAAAATGAAAGAAAAAAGAATTTGCTGCAGGTTATCAGGTCACTGGACCAACTGGTCTGAATTATGATCAGCCTATTACAAATGGGCAATATCAGCAGCTGATGCAGGCTTTGCAAAAGGTCGATATTGGAAATAAGGGAGCAAGTTTTTCAGGTATTTCGTATTGCCTGATAAATTCTATTTCAAGAAAAGCTTGGATAATTGATTCAGGGGCAAGCGATCATATTGTTTGTGACAAGGGATTTTTTTTCCAATATGCACAAGAAATTAGATACACCTATTTCTGTGCAATTGCCAAACGGGAATATTACTCATGTCACCATGACAGGGACTGTCCAATTGAGTCATCAAATTGTCCTTCAAAATGTTCTTTATGTCCCAGAATTCCAGTTCAATCTTATTTCTGTCTCCAAAGTCTGCATAGAAAATTCATGTCAAATATTCTTCGATTCTGACACCTGTATTTTTCAGGCCCGTTCGACTGGCAAACTGATGGGCTTGGGTAGTCTTTCCGAAGGGCTTTATTTTTGGATTAGTTACCCTAGTCATTTTGATTTATCTTCCCTGAATAAGAAATCGTTGTGTAATTTGTCTACCAATGATAAGAGTTTTCTTATGCATTCGCGAATGGGTCATAGTGCATTCTTTCCTTATTCGAAATGTGAAATATGCCCACTTGCAAAACAATCCCGAACTCCTTTTCCTTTCAGAACAACACGTTCTACTGAAATTTTTTCTCTAGTTCATATGGATGTTTGGGGACCATATCACACCCCACATAGGGATGGTTCACGTTATTTTCTGACAATTGTGGACGATTATTCTCGTGCCACATGGATATTCCTGATGCAGTCAAAAGCGCAGGTTGTTTCTCATCTAAAGATGTTTTTGGTCCTGACCAAAAATTAGTTTAGAAGGCCGATTCAGAAAATTCGGACTGATAATGGGACGGAATTTTTTAATAATGATTGCCGTTCACTTTTTCTGTCTCATGGCATTCTTCATGAAAGCTCCTGTGTTTACACTCCACAACATAATGGAGTAGTAGAGCGAAAACATCGGCATCTCTTGGAAGTCGCCAGAGCACTTAAATTTCAGGGATCTATCCCAGAAAACTATTGGGGAGACTGTGTTCTCACAGCAGCTTATTTGATCAACCGAATGCCCACACGGATACTGGATGGCAAATCGCCTTTCGAATTGCTTTATAGAAAGAGGCCCACTTTAGATCATCTACGGGTCTTTGGCTGCCTATGTTATGCTGCAATAATGGGGCCTCGGGACAAAATGGGTCCTCGCGCTAGGAGATGCATATTCATGGGATATCCAACTCCGCAAAAGGGATATCATGTTCTTGACATCAGAACAAGAGATTTTTTTACCAGTCGAGATGTTGTTTTTCATGAAAATATCTTTCCATTTCGTGAAAACTCATCTTCCCAAAACGACTTGGATGCTCCAACGGGTTCCCGCCGAAATCTAGATGAAGAAGAAGCATCCCCTGGTTTCTTTCTCACCACACAACCTGAAGCAGATCTTCTTTTCACTTAGCCTAATTCTCCTCCAGACCGTTTTCTGGATAATGCTGCTGAAGACATCACCAATATGGACAACACCCATGAGATAAATACAGAGGGACAATCTTCATCTCCAGCACCAACAGCTCATCCACGTCGCTCAGGACGAGCCACAAAACCGCCAACCTAGACTAAAGATTATATTTGTGCTTCACTTAACTCACCAGGTATTTGCTATCCAATATCTTCTTACGTATGCTTTGATAAGCTTTCGTCAGATCATCGATGTTGCATTAGTCGTATTTCCGATGCAAAAGAACCCTCTAGTTATGATGAAGCATCTAGAGATCCAAAGTGGCAACAGGCCATGGCAGCAGAGCTACAGGCCTTGACTGATAACCATACATGGGAATTAGTCAATCTTCCTCAAAACAGAAAGTCCATAGGATGCAAATGGGTGTATAAAATCAAATATCGATCTGATGGTTCTATTGAGCGTTACAAGGCTCGGTTGGTGGCTAAAGGATATACGCAACACGAAGGTTTCGATTATCACGAGACTTTTTCCCCTGTTGCTAAAGACGTCACAGTTCGTTCTTTTCTATCAGTTGCAGCTATTCAAAATTGGTCTCTACATCAGATGGATGTTCACAACGCCTTTCTTCATGGCGATTTAGATGAGGAGATCTATATGGATATTCCTCAGGGCATACAGAGACAGGGGGAGAAAATGGTATGTCGTCTCCGCATATCCCTTTATGGACTAAAACAAGCTTCAAGACAATGGTATGCAAAGTTTGCAACTGCTCTCACAACTGCAGGTTTCAAACAATCCAAGCATGATTACGCCTTATTCACATGGACTAAAGGTATGTCATCTATCTACTTGATGATATATGTTGATGACATCCTCATCATGGGTAATGATGAAACTGCAATAGAGCGTCTTAAGAAATATTTGCAATAGGATCTGGGAGCACCAAAATACTTCCTTGGTATTGAAATTGCTCGATCCGACCAAGGGATTTCCCTCAGTTAACGGAAGTTTGTGTTGGAGATCATTTCAGAAGCTGGACTATCAGGATGCAAGCCGGCAGTTATTCCTATTGAACAAAACATCAAGTTAACCACATCGGATTTTCTTGGAGGGATATCTCAGAAAGATGATCCTATACTCAAAGATCCGACAAGTTATCAGAAGCTCGTAGGAAAGCTCATATATCTGACTATGACCAGACCTGATATTTCATATGCCGTGCAAACTCTCAGTCAATTTATGCACAGCCCGAAGGAGTCTCACATGAATGCTGCCTTGAAAGTTGTGAAATATTTAAAGAAATGCCCAGGACTCGGGATACTTCTGTCTAGGAGATGCAATATGGAATTGACAGGATACTGTGATGCAGATTATGCAACCTGCCCGATGAGTCAAAGATCGATTACTGGCTTTTGTATTAAAATCGGGGAATCTCTTATTTCATGGAAAACCAAGAAACAAGCAACGGTCTCCCTATCTTCAGCTGAAGCAGAATATCGAGCTATGGCGAAAACTACATGTGAAATTGTGTGGCTACAGGGGTTACTTGGAGATCTTGGGATAAGGCTGAAAGGACCAACAAAACTGTTTTGCGACAATGATGCAGCTCTTAAACTCGCAGCAAATCCTGTAATGCATGAAAGAACGAAGCATATAGAGGTGGATCGCCACTTTACATGAGAGAAGATTCGAGAAGGTATCATCGAGACAAGAGGAATTGGAACAGCAGAACAACCTGCTGACATCTTCACCAAACCTCTATGTCAAAGACAGCATACATATCTTCTAAGCAAGCTAGGAGTCTTGGATATCTACAAGCCACCAGCTTGAGGGGGAGTGTTGGAAGATATGCAAGATCTATCTTTGGTTATGATCATGCATTAGATCAATTAGGGATTAGATTGTATCAATTAGGGATTAGATTGATTAGATTGAGATATCAATGCGATTGTAAAAATATATCATTTCCCTTTATTCATGTATCTTCTGTATTATAATTACAGTACAATGTACATTGAATGTGATATAGAAAATACACAGAAAATCCCAAAACCTCTACAATCTCTTCTTCTCCTATTTGTTCTTCACTTCTCTACGTCTTCTGACACATGGACAAAGTACAATTATTACAATTGCATTAATGTTCTAGGAACATGTGTTAATATTTTCCACTTTTATAAAGCTATTTATACAATAAATACAAAAAATTCATGTGTCCAAAATAGCGATGCTATTGCTAATACAATAAGGGTTGTGTTTTCCTTCGTCCATCCAGAATTAGAAGAAACTTCTTGCACAATTCAAATTACATGTGTTGGAGATATATTTAGTATTATGATTTAGGATTAGGTTAATTGTGGTTTATCTTTAACTGTAATGGAGTCTAATTGCTTTCTCTCCCTATGCATAGGGGTCTTGTTCTTTTATTCTAGTAATTTACAAAATACTCTCCTCTTTTTTATTGCAAAGCTCAACATGGTATTGAAGTATGAGATATTGAGTTCAAATCTTTTCAAGCCCTTATTGGTCTCATCAATTACATATTTCAACTCTCTAGACTTAGGCCAAAGTCCAGTCTATTTGTGAGGAGGAGTCTTAAAATAATTAAATGTTAAAACCATGTTTTCATTTAACGATTTAAGCTTTTAGAATAATTGATAGTGATCTCATCAAATCTCACAACTTGTGAGTAGTCTTCACGTGTACTTGCAAGCTATTAATCAAAAGACTGGGTTGATAAAGTTTTCTCTAATAAAAAATGGAGCAAAATATGGTCCAATGTACAAACCCCTAGTAACCTATTTAAGTCCATAAATCTCATAAGCGAATCGTCGGTCGCCACAACTTAATCCTCCCGAATAAGTATACTTTAATTATAATATTTTCTACTGCCAATAATGAGTGTTGAATAAATTATACATGATGTCAAGGTTGGAGTTATTGGTTAAATTCGACTTGTCATACTTGAAGACAGTTTTGCATGCAAGCCCCTGTTGGATTGATAAGGGCCGAGAATCGATTTGGGCCACATGAAGATTGTCGTCTTGTTGTCGTGTTGGTGGGCCTCCAATGAGCCGGCTTCAACGATTGGTCCTCCATCGTTGACTGATACAATCTCTGTCGCTCCCCCAAGTTCGTCTACGACACAATTCCCAACGAAAAGTTTGAATATTTGAACGCTTACTATATCTGAAGACGGCTTTATACCATCCCACACAATACTATATATTCTTTTTATAGAATTGACCCATGGATTAGAGGGACCAATCATTAACAAAGATTAACTAGAATAGCCTACATGAAATTTGCCATCACCCAGCACGCTAAACTAGTGCATCTACTTGCAAAATGAACAAGTGTGTTAGGCTGTCATTAAGCGTGGTAGCCAAGCTTGGGAAAACAGCACATCCTTGAGTGGTTGAACAATCTCTTGTAAATGGTCAAAACTTTGCGCCAGTAGCTTGGACCATGCCAAAGCAAACACTAGTAAGCACATATTGATGATCAGTCACATGGTCAAAGACAAGCTCATCCAGAAAAAAAAAAAAAAAAAACTCGAAACTGAAAATTCCAAAAACAATGTACAAGTACTGATATATAGACAAGTCAAAACTCTTATGTCGTTGTTCATATTGTAATTGTTCGTTATCTCTATGTTAAATTGAGAAGAAATTAATTAGAAGAGAAAATAGATTTGAGAGAGAAAAGAAACTAGCAGTTTTACCGCGCCCTTGGCATAGATATGAAAATGAGTGAATCACGTGCCTTTCCAAAGCTGCTGATTGATTTGGCATGGCTGTGGAGAAGGGAAGCGCGAGCAGAGAATGGGGAGGATTCGAAGGGCAGGAAGAGACTTTGCAGTTGACCGAGGAGCTCCTCTGCTCGCTTGAACGATTTTTGTTCAGTCTTATTATCTAGAGAGTCCCCCAAATCTCACTCGCCCGTCACCTCCCTCTCCTCACCCGCCGCCCATCCCGGCTCTCCACGTGTCCCCCCACCCCACAAAACACCGTGCTCGCCCCGATGACCCAATCGCTCGCCCCCCACAGTATCTTAACCGCATAGGAGGTAGAGGTGGTGAATTTCTTAGACCCAACCACGGTTAGAAACCGACCCGATCACTTTTGTCATCCGATGAGTTTTTTCTTTTTTTGGTCTGAGCATCCGATGAGTTGGGTGTCCAAGCTATTAATCCTTTTTCATCATATAGAAAGTTCCATGAAGCGTTGAAGATGTGGACAAAACGTACACAAATGATTCATGTTTCTTCCGGTTTTTGTGATCTAAGAAATGACAAATTTTGTTCCGTCCTTTTTTTTTTTTTGGCATTTAATACCCATTTTGGTCAATTCTTTTTATTCACTCTAATTTGATCCACTTCGCAAGAGTCATTGCTCTTAAGCACGTGTGATAGGAATTAAGAATATTGATAGGCGCTTCAGAGCTCTGGGTATATTCTGACATATTGGATTTAGGCTCTTGGATTTAGTCATTTAGATTAGTGTTATGAGATAGATGACTTTGCAAATGATGTAAAACCGTATAATCATGCTACTCAACACCCTGATTTACTATGAATTGAAATACATAATGACGAGTAGCTTCAACGATATAAATACAATGTAGAGTCTCTTGGTTAAGTTAGATCTTTCCTATTGTTACTACTATTATAATTATTTGTGATCTCTATATCAAATTAGAAATGAATTAATTGGAAGAAAAATAGATTCAAAAGAAAAGAAAACTAGCTACTTAAAGCAAAGTTTTTAGAGCACAAATTAATGAATTACATACCTTTCAAGTGTCACTGGATGATCAGCAATGCTGTTCAAAAGGTAGACCTCAACGAACTCCGTGACAGTTTTGGTGGATGACAAAGTGCAACAGTCACTTGGTTGCAACGAATATATATAGAGGTATTCCTACTTTCGTTTTCGAATATTTTCTAGTAGAGAAAACAAGTGTTTTGTTGTTTAATATATTTGGGGAAGGTTCCAAGATTCCTTCCCGGAAATATTAAACAATGAAACTCTCATTTTTTGATATTTCTAGGAGGAGCTCTGTGCATACTCGGACAAGCTCAAAGTTCAGCAGCCAAGCCCAAGCCCAAGCCCAAGCCCAAACCCAGAGCGAAAAAGTTAAATTTGATTAGGATCGAGACGAATTGCCGTGAAGCTTTGTCATCGAGCTGACACGGTTATCTTTTTCCGTTTAACGCTTGAAAATGTTCACGGCCCTAAAATGTCCCGATTTTAATTAGATTAACTATTCGGAAAAGTTTATGAAACTACTACGGTGATATAGCTCGGAAAACCCAATTCATTATATGTTAAGTAATCACAATAGACAAGGTATAGCTTGGTTTTGCAGCATATTATCTAAAATGATCAAAAAACTTGTAATACTTCCTGTATTTTCAGATCATTATGTCCTGTTTCAAATACCTGAAGAAGATGATAATATGCTATGTCATTTAGTGTGGAGTGGATCAATAAATGATTTTTATACAACATAATTGGAAAAATGATCCAAAAAGCTATGAACCTTTTAATTTTGTTAATTGAGTCACAATTTTATTTTATTTTTATACATTTTGTCAATTGAGTTCATCCGGCTAATTTTGATTGAAAATCGTTGACATGAATGTCAGTTATGATAAAGGCCAGAACTGGTGCTAATGTAGATAATTTTTAATAATATATATATTTTACGTTTCTTTTTTTCTTTTTCTTTTTCATGTTTTCTTCCCTTATTTCTCTAACCGGTCGTTGAGCCTCGGTAATTGTTGTCGATGGGCAAGGTCAATTTGGTTGACCTCAGGCAAGCCTAGCCTACCACTAGTCAAGCTTGAACTCACCAAATCTAGCAATTTTTGTCTTACCAGATTTGGTGAGTTTTTCCCTTCTTAACGGCTAGTGGGGGTGACCTTGGGGACCAATTGCCTCTAGCTGGTCACCGAGGCCCAGTGATAGACTAGAGGAAAAAAAGGAAGAAATAAGAAGAAAGAAAAGGAAACGAAAAAAAGGAAAAGAAAAGAAAAAATTGATGAAATAAATTCATAAAAATAAAATATTAATTAAAAATTGTCCATGTCCACTAACAGCACCACATCGGATAGCTACTGTCGACGTCAATGATTTTTTACCAAAATTGATTGGATGGACTCAATTGAAAGGCTTAATACTCAATTGACACGATTTTCAACAAAAATAAATGGCATAATAAAAAGTTTATAATTGAATTAGCAAAATTGTAATAAATTTGGAGCTTTTTGGACAAATTTTCCCAAAATAATCTACTAAAGGCACCAAAGATCACTAAGTGACTTGGATTGAAAAAAAAAAAAAAAAATTAAAAAATAGTCATGATAGTCTCCAACTCTGTACTTTAAATATGCTACTTCGTAGTTCGTACGCATAGAACCCCAATGTCCGAGATCAAGGAGCCCATGACCGCAGCTCATCCACAACCACAAGCCAGAAGTGAGGAGATCCCTCCATGTGAGGTAAC
This sequence comes from Eucalyptus pauciflora, assembly GCA_007663325.1. Lineage (NCBI taxonomy): Eukaryota > Viridiplantae > Streptophyta > Magnoliopsida > Myrtales > Myrtaceae > Eucalyptus > Eucalyptus pauciflora. The sequence goes on from VMYD01000056.1 coordinate 3,537,460, forward strand.
AAATGTATATACTCTGTAACCAAGTGCTTGTTCTCGGGAAGCTTGGTCCAAGAAACGCACATGAAACCAATCATTGGAGGCCCATGGACATGACAATAAGACCACGATTTTCAAATGCCTCAGATCCATTCTTGACCCCTGTCGATCCACCTTTGGATTGCATGCAAAACTGTCTTCAAGCATGAGCAGTTCGAATTTCACCAATTAAGTCCACACTTGGTATACGTATAATTTATTCAATACTCGTTATTGGATACGACACATATTATAAATGGAGCAAGCTCGTGGAGAATGAAGATTCATACGCCAAGTGTGGACTTATTGGTAAAAGTCGACTTCGTCATGCTGGAAGTCGCTTTTGCATGCACTCCAATGGCGGATGAATAGGGGCCGAGAATGGAATCGGGCATTGTCGTGTTGATGGGCCTCCCATGAGCAACGGCTTCAACGATTGGTTTCATTATCGTCGTGTATGGAATTTGTACGGATGAGGCTTTTGATCTTTCTTCCTCCCTCGCGGGAGAAGGTCGCCAGCTCTGAAGGAGGAGTCCGAAAGTTGAGCCCGACTGAACTTATAAGCGAATTTTTGCCCAGTTGTATCTTAGGCATTTGTTAACTCATATGGAGAGATTCCCTTGCTTCTGACTTGTTTTTGGAGCTATGGCAATGGGCTTATTGATGTCGGACATTAGGGTTTCAAGTGGACGAAATAGCAAATTAGGACCAAAGAGTGGGAGACTCTAACAGCACTATTATTAAAATTAATTTTTGCTTTTTTTAGTCTAACTCATTGCTTATTGATCATCGATGACCACAGTAGGTTATGTGGTAAAAACAATAATTTGTCGACCCACTAGAAAAGCCGGACGTATTAAAAGTCTTAAGGTCATTTCAGATAATAAACTAGAATGCCAAGCCATAACTACAATTAAATTATATATAGGGACAATAATATAAATAGTCTATGAATTTTTGCTCAATATGCAATGTGATTTCTGAACTTATAATTTATTCGATATAATCTTTAGACTTTTAGTATATGTTCAAATTAGTTCTTAGACTTTCTAAAAATGTTTAATTTTGTTCTTCCATTAATTCAGGTTCAAGGATAATATTGAATGTTTTCCTATAATCTAAGGAATATATTGAACATTCATTAAAAGTTCAAGTACCAAAGTGAACAAATTAAAAGTTTAGGGATGATATTAAATATTAGGTTAAATTTTATGAACAACGTCAAATAATTTGTTCGATATATGAATAATTGGGCTTGCCAAGCTGTATAACCATGAGGCAATCCTTTAACATTATATGAAAAGTTCCATGAGATGTCGGACATGTGGACAAAAAGTACAAAAGGGATTCCTATTGGCTCTTCTTTTTGTGGTCTGAGAAATGGTACATTTTGTCCCATCTTCTTTTATTGATTGGCAAATGATGAACTTGTCGGTCACTCTAATTTGGTCCATTTCGCAAGATCCATTGCTCTTAAGTATGAGTCATAGGAATAAATCTCTGGAAAACTCATAGACACTTCCCAAAAGATATCAGAAAAAAAAAAACAATTTGACCAAAGGGGTATTAAATGATATTAGCATAACTGTGTAGATAACATGGCGGCAATAAGGTATGGTTTGCCCAATACATAAAATGGATATGATAACATTCCTTGGTCCCAAAATTAGAAGCATTTATGACCAATGACATGCAACAAGAGGATACACAAGAGCAATATGATTGCAGGAGTTTCAAAAATCAAATTGAACTTTGGAAAACGGCACATCATCAAAAGGCTGAGCAATCTATTTAAATCAATCAGAATCTCGTGCGAATAGATTGGATGATGCCAAAGAAAACAAAAGTAAACACATATTAATGACCAGACACATGATTAGAGAAGATTGTCCAGAGTAGCAACTCGGATCCAAGAATCTCAAAAACTATGTATAAGTACCGACATATTGGGTTTGGGCTATTAGGTCTAGTCATTTCGATCAGTGCTATGAAATATATGATTTCGCGAATAATGTAAATCTTAAGATCCGCTTGGTTCAGTGTCTCGGTATGTTGTGAATTAAAATCACGATAGCGAACAGCTTGAATGGGGTAAATATAATGCGGAATCTCTTTATTGAGTCAAACATTTCCTGTTGTTGTTGCAGCAGCAATTGCTCCTCATCTCTATATGGAATCGGGGTTGGCGGAATTAATTGAAAGAAAAACGGCTGTAAAAGCCCACTTAAGCAGAGTTTTCAGAGCGTAGTCACATAAATAATTTACATACTTTTCGACGTCATTGTATGATCTGCCATGCTTTGGAGAAGGTGGAGCTTAGCAAACTCTGATTGTTTTTGTAAATGATGAAATGGAACAAGCATTTGGTTGCCGAGTATATATAGAGGTCTTCTTTTCTTTCTTCAAATCCCAGAAATGTTTAAAAAAAGAAAGGAAATAAAACAAGACCTCCATACACACAAGCACCAGCAACCAAGCCAAGTCCGAAGCCCAAACCAAGAGCGAAATGGTTTATCTGATTAGGATCGTGACCAGCTGATGTGACGCTTCCTAGCGAGAATGCCATGGATAGCTTTTCTCGTCTAATAATTTAATAAGTTTACGATGCTAATAAGTCCAGACGATAATATGTCTTGATTCTAATATTCTGACCAAGTTGAAAAGATTGTCTCTTTTTAATACTTAAAAAGTTTATGACTTGATATGTCTCGATTTTAATCATATTAACTCTTCAAAGAAATTTACGAAATTACTACGGTGATATGGCTTGGAAAACCTAATAAATTATATGTAAATTAATCACAATAGACAAGGTATAGCTTGGTTCTAAAGCGTATTATCTAAATTGACCGAAAAACTTTAATACTTCTGGTCTTATCAGCTCATTATTGTCATGTTTCAAATAACTACAAAAAGATGACGGTGATGATGATGATAATTGTTATTATTACTAGGGTGAGTAAAAAAATTGACTGAACCAGAGTCAATTTTGGATGATTTCCAATTCCTAAAATTTGGTACTGGTTAATCAGGTTGGTTCTCGATTCCTAGTGTGGACCCACCCTCCTGGACAATCCAGATTGAATCGATTTTGTTTTTAATTCTTATTATTCCAAATTTTGAAAAACCCTAATTCCTATTCTTTTCTCACTCAAGGTCTCAAACTCTATCACACTTGCCGCTCACGCCTCTCACTCTCACTTCTCTTAGTCTTAGTCACACAGCTCTCACACCTCCCTTGCGGTTCACGGCTCAATGCCTATGGCTCGAGGCCTCTCACTTCTCTGTCTTAGTCATACTCACACCTCATGGAATATGAAAATAAAAATAAAAAAAGGCCTCATACTCACTCCTCATGGAATATGAAAAAAAAAATAAAAAAGGCCTCATACTCACACCTCATGGAATATGAAAATAAAAATAAAAAAAGGTGATATGGCCGATTCCCAGACCCATCCAGGAATCGGATTAGACCAATTGGTTCAGTTTTCGTGTGTGTCCAAGACTGGTGGACTAGTTCTTGGTTCAACAAATAAGGAACTAGTCCATTTTTGAACCAATTACTGTTAGATTATGACATTTCATTCAGTACAGAGTGGATTGACAAATGATTTCTTTCACAACATAACCTACTAAAGTATTCAAAGGCATCAAAGATTACTAAGTGACTACCTGGATTAAAAACAACAAAAAAACAATTAAAAAATAGTCATGATAGAGTCTCGGACTCTTTGTTTTTTGGTCGGAGTTGACTCTTTATTTAGAATGTGCTTTTTCGTGCACTTGGAATCCCACTCTCCGAGATGGATGAGCCCATTGCCCCAGCTTCATCAATAAATCAGAAGTGAGAAAATCACTCAGTATGAGATGGAAAGTTGCTGAGGCATAAGTTGGGCGAATGATTATTTACGAATGAGTCGAACTCATGACATCAGGAAAGACACTGTAATTCCTTTATTGTTGGGCTATCACGGAACGTGATTGCCTCACACTTGTTCAAAACTTTCAAATTCCTTCGGAGAACATTACAGAAACAATGGAGGGGGAGAGAGCGATGAAGAGAATGCATCGATCGACGATGGAAGGCCTAGCGACCTGTGCCGCGAGGGAGAGAGAGACTCAATTTTCCGACATCAACCACAAAAAAATACCCACATCCAGCTGACGGGAGATAGGCGATTCAAAGGCAGGTTCCTTGGTCTAGGCACTACGATTTTTTCAGGGGAATGTGGGAATCTCTCTCTCTCTCTCATGTAATTTTTCTTTTTAAGTGTGCTGATGGGCCAATATATATTGGTCCCACGGCAGATCAAAGTTTATGAATATATTAATGACAAAATCACTTTTTTTCTGCTAAATAACCACAATCACTTGATTAAAAAATTATGCAAAATACCAAATTTTAATATTCAATTATACTTTTGTGACAAGTTTTAAGGCTTCTAAATACTTATCCCAATTTCTAAGGGGTTAGACACCACGTTTCATGCTAAATGAAAAGATAGTGTTAACTCAAATTTATTATAAATGAAACATGCAAAAGCAATTTTACCGTCAAAATGCACCAAATTAACAAATTACTAGAGAGGTTTCATGCATTACCATGATATATATTGTAATAGTGTAAACAGATTGTTTGAAAACCTGCAAATTTACATTTAGCATTAAATATTTTATGAATAAAGAGCATACTATAATACTGTGACTGTATTACATCAACATGTATTGGAATCAATCAGATTAACTTCTTAAGATAAGGAAAGAAAGGAGCGAGTCAAGTCAATGAAAAAGCCAGCTCTTTTGTCCTCGAGCAGAGTCCAATCTATTTATCAATTATGCGCAACACCACCCCACCCAAAAAAAAAAAAGAAGCTCTGACAATTCTCGTCTGCTTTTAAACTTTCAGAAAAGCCACTTGGGAGTTTCAACTACCCCACTTATTTTCCGGCTCGTAATGGGTTGGCTGATATATCGTACACAATCAGGTGTGCATGTGCATATGTGGTTGTTTTATATAGCATTCCGCGTCCAATTCCTATGTATCTTTGACTTTAGGGTCATCAAAGTGAATTTTTCACTTATAGATTAAGCACTGCTTCAAATCCAGACATTTGACTTTTCAAAATCAAAATCACAACCTAAGACACAGCAGTTATGTAAAAGTTGCTATGAAAAAAAAGTGATCAACACGAATTTCATAAAGATGGAGCAAATATGCAAAGTTCCAAAGATTAATTGTATCAATGAAGAACTATTATAATTTAACAACACTTATGCGTAGTCGTACCGGCACATAATATAGAGGGAAAACCTCAAACATCCATCTCACATATCATACAAATATCTTATAACCCAAATGGATAAAGAGAGATAAAGTATGTCGAATTCCGTCATGAGATCAACTAGACAATGTCCTCCCCAACTCCATCTCCATCACCACTAACGGCTAGAGTCACAACATTGTTATTCACTGATGATTCTTCTCGGTCCGCAACATCAATTTTCAAAAGTTCTTTGATAATCCCTTGTGATTGAATAAGCATTTTTTTGAGTCTCAAAGAAATTTCTCCACACATGGACTTGAAGATCCATTTCATCTCTTCGTAAATTTGTTGGTAATCGGGATTTGTAGCAACCATAATAAGGAAGAAACCATAAATAACCCACTTGATATAAGAATTTAGTACGATTGAGTCGATTACTACTCCAATGATGAGACATCCTAGTATGAGAAATGCAAAATTGATCAATGTCTTTCCATGATTGCTTCGTGTTGTTCGCGAACTGATGCCGAAGAGCACGATGAGAACTACGGCTATTGTGATGATGGTTGCTTGCTTGTTTAAAAGTACATCTTTAGCTCCTAAAAGAGCAAATGACCATTTAAGCGAGGATGTCAAAAAATCTTTTGATTTTTTGACGATGGCATCTTCTTGTTCTCCAAGTCTACCAAAAAGAACAACAAAATCTGAAATCATTAATTTAAAGTGCAAGTAAATAATACCAAGCTTGTGCCAAGAGAATATAGATGGATTGATTGTGTAAGTTATTATTATTATTTTTTTTTTATCAAGGATGGGGTTTTTAGAAGTTACACAAAAAAGAATTTCAAGCAACATAGGAAGCCAAGTGCCCTAAATGCTCGTGACCCAATGGTGGTTATAGTTCCTAAGGAACGACATGAATATATGCAAGCAATGGAGAGTACTAATCTAACTGAATCTCAACCGTTGGAATGCAAAACTGACCTGGTCGAAGAAAAGTCGATGTCAGACATTGATTTGTGCTAGCTTTCAAACTAAGAGTGTTGATGTTTGTCTCCCCTTAGCACGAGAGGCAAAGAGTTCGCAGCAAATGTAAATTGTGTTGGGCTTCTTGTCTATCGAAGTCGGGCTTATGTAAGGAGAATTTCACGGATAAGCTTTCGAACAAGGAGAGGCAATGCTCCTTTTCCCACTCTTAATTTGTCCCATAGCTAGGGATTTCATTGATCCTCCTCTCCACCAATTCTCCAGTAGGACCCTCGACCTATAACCTTGATGGAAAAGGAGTGCTCGGGAAAAGATTGTAAGGAGAGTGCTTTGTAAAAACTTTTGTAAAGTTTTCTTTGTAAAGTTTTTACAAAGGACTGCTCTAGGACTCCTTTTCAGGTTCTCCCTCCTTTTCTCGCTTTTCCTGATAACTCTATAAAAATAGAGTTATTTTACCTATTTTAGGCAACAATTAATGCAATATCTATGAGAAAATATTTGGATTTCTTTTTTATTATTTGATTTTTCCTTATTTATGCAGAATAATGATATATGGAGAAGATAAGGAAAAAGATGGCAAAACTGAGGAATTTAAATCAAGCAGTAGTGGGAGATAAATATCAAATCAAAATCATCTAATTTACTCCCTTATTTTGTGCACAATTGCTTGGAGATAAGGATCTAAGATATATCCTATGAAGAGGAGAATAAAGAGAGAGAGAGAGAGAGAGAGAGAGAGAGAGAGAGAGAGAGGAAGAGTAGCTAGTTTTTCTGTTAGATCGTTTTTCATTGTTCTGAGAGTTTTTCAAGTATTTTGAAGAGAAGACAAAAGTGGTGACAGAATTCTTGTTCTTTGATTCAAGATGCTGAGTTTAATTTATATTTTTATTTCTTCATCTACTATGTTCTAATTTTCTTTTGTTATGGCTACGATGTAGCCTAACCATGATCATGTGAATTTCATGATTTTTATGTTTTATAATTGATTTCATTCATGTGAGTTATATATTATTGTGTTTAATGCTTTTAAGTGACTAGCCACCACTTGAATGATCTGATGTGCATTTCTAAGACTGAGAAGTGATGATATGCAATTGCTCATTATAATATATAATCATGAATTAAACGTGGATAGAAATATACCGCGTTATTTGCGTAGCTTTCAGTGATAAGGTGATCCAAAAGACTCATTGTAAGCCGGGAATATTCATAGTTTTTAATGCACTTATGTTTATTTTAATTCATATAGAGATATAGCGGATTAATAAACTGAGTAGGTTTGTTATACCTAGAGATAGGATAGTAAATAGGTTAGGAAATTCCGCTATCACATGTTTGATATCGTTCTTGTATTCACAATAATCTGAAATTCATATCTAGTGGTTATGGTGAAATCGGATGCTCTAACATATTTATTTTATCGATTTAATGCATTTAGTCGACAAATTTTGTTTTTAATTTATTCTCAATTAGATTTTGATCTGTTAGATAAATTTTAGAATTAATCTATTTTAGTAGTTAATTAGTTTATTAATCATCGATCTCCGTAGGACGATACTTTTTCTCATCATTATATTACTTGTTCGACACGTTCGCTTGTGTTTAGAATTTTACGAACAAGTTTTTGGCGCCGTTGCCGGGGATCGTTTGTTTAATACTAATTAATATTGATACCAGATAATTCTAAGTTTAATCTAGCTTTCTTTTTGTTTTATTTTTCAGGGTGTACATCGGTTTATGACACGTAGCCAACAAGTGAAACTTGTTGAGCTTGATCCAGAAATCGAGCGTACATTCAAAAGGCGACTAAGAGAACAGAGAAATCACGCTAAGATGGCAGATGGTGAGAATGAAAATCCATGTAGACTCTTGCTACACCAATAGTTCAAGGCACCACATCAAGTATCGGAAGACCTGCAATTCAAGCAAACAACTTTGAGATTAAGCCATCACTCATTCAGATGCTTCAACAATCAGTGCAATTTAGTGGGCTACCAAGCGATGATCCAAACGCTCATATCGATGCTTTTCTTGAAATCTGCGACACCATTAAATATAATGGAGTTACAGATGATGCTATTAGATTGAGATTATTTCCATTCTCTCTTAGAAACAAAGCTAAAAGTTGGCTTTCTTCTCTTCCTGTAGGATCAATCACTACATGGAATGATATGGTTCATAAATTTCTTGGTAAGTTCTTTCCACCTGCAAAGTCTGCGAAGATGCGTAACGATATTACTAATTTTATGCAGATGGACAATGAATCATTATATGAAGCATGGGAAAGATTCAAAGAATTTCTTAGGAGATGTCCACATCACGGACTACCCGTATGGATGCAGGTACAAACTTTTTATAATGGCTCTAGTACAAATCTTCATTCTATGATTGATGCAGCTGCATGAGGAACTCTAAATAATAAAACACCAGAAGAAGCCTACAATTTATTAGAGGAGATGGCATCAAATAGTTATCAGTGGCCTACTGAGAGACTACCAATGCGAAAAGTTAGCGGAGTTCACGAAGTGGATGCTTTTGCTGCAATTACTGCACAATTTGAAGCACTCAACAAAAAGCTAGATAATGCCATGAAAATTCATAATTTGACATGTGATTTTTGTGGTGGAGGACATGTTAGCACATCGCGTTAGGTAGGTAATACTTTTAAACAATCTAATGAAAATTCTAACTTTGTTGGGAATTTTAACAGGTCATAGAATAATTCCTACTCTAACACGTACAATCTGGGATGGCGCAATCATCCAAATTTTTCATGGAATAATCAGAATGTGATGAGACCACCGGGATTCAAACAATCAGAAGAGATAAAGTCCAATTTGGAAGATATAGTCACCAAACTTGCTATTACAACTCATGACTTCATCAAAAGCACGGATGTGAGATTTCAAAACCAAGAGACTTCAATCAGAAATTTGGAGATGCAAGTGGGTCAGTTAGCAAGCATGATGTCAAGGAGACAACAAGGTTCTTTGCCGAGTAACACAGAGAAAAATCCAATTGAAAACATAAAGGCTATTACCCTAAGAAGTGGTAAACAAGTGGGAGAAGAAGAGATTGTCAGAGACAAGGAAGAGGTGACCAATAAACAATCAAAGGAGACAAGCAAAAGTAAACTTTTTCCAGATAATCCCAAGCCATATGTGCCGCCAATTCCATTCCCTCAGCGACTTCAGCAGCACAAAATAGATAAGCAATTTTCTAAATTTCTCGATGTATTTAAAAAATTGCATATTAACATTCCTTTTGTAGATGCTTTAGCGCAAATGCCTAGTTATGCAAAAATTTTGAAGGAGATTTTGGCAAACAAAAGGAAACTAGAAGATTATGAAACTGTGAAGTTAAATGAGGAGTGTTCAGCCATTCTACAAAACAAATTGCCTCCGAAATTAAAAGATCCAGGGAGTTTTACTATTCCTTGCATTATTGGGGATTCTTACTTTGAAAAAGCATTATTTGATTTAGGTGCAAGTATTAATTTGATGCCTTATTCAGTTTTCAAGAAATTAGGATTGGGCGAGGTAAAAGCAACCACAGTGTCACTTCAACTGGCTGATCGATCAATTAAATATCCGAGAGGTATTGTGGAAGATGTTTTGGTAAAAGTTGACAAATTTATCTTTCCTGCAGATTTCATAGTTCTTGACATGGAGGAAGATTTTGAGGTGCCATTTATCTTAGGTCGACCTTTTCTAGCAACAGGAAGAGCTCTTATTGATGTACAACAAGGGAAGTTGATCCTTAGATTTCAAGATGATCTTGTTTCATTTAATGTTTTTGAAGCAATAAAATATCCATCTGATGATAATTCTTGTTTTAGAATTGAGATAGTTGACAAGTTGGTGAATAAGGTTTTTCAGGAAAATATTTTTAAAGATCCACTTGAAGCATATTTGATTCAATTAAAGGACACATATATTTAGAATGAGGAGATAAATGAGTACGCAAATTTCATGGAGGCAATTGCACCATATTCAAGGCAAAAAGCAATTAAATTTAAGGAGTTTGGACAACACATTACAAAGCCTAAACCATCAATTGAAGAGCCTCCAATTCTTGAACTCAAACCCTTACCTTCTCATTTGAAATATGCTTATTTAGATGGAGTTTCTTCTTTACCGGTAATTATATCTTCTTCTTTGACAGATTTGATGAAGGAGCAATATAAACCCACTATCCAACTTCAGAGGCTTTTGAACCTGAAGATGCAAGATGTAGTGAATGATCAACGTTTGAAGCCCTACTTTGAAGGTGGTTACAACAAGCAGAAGACCACCTTTGAACTTCATCCTCCAAATTAGCGACATCTGAGATAGTTTGGTTGAAAACTATAAAGCAAGCGCTTCTTGGGAGGCAACTCAAGCATTTTAATTATGTTTTTTTTTTGTTAAGTTTATTATGTTTTGCAAAAAAAAAAAAAAGATTAACTTTTCTCTGTTTTATCCAGGTTAATTTTTTAGGGAGCACCTTTCAAGAGTTTAATCATCAAAGTCATCTATGAAGTTATCCTACAACCAGGGGAGTTTTCTTCTTACTATTTCTATTATTCGCATTGAGGACACTGCTTCATTCAAGTTTGGGGGGGAGACAAGTTTTTTTTTGATAAATTTTTTTTATCATGATTACATTCCTGGTTGTGAATTTTTGCGATTCTTAGGAAAATTTAAATTTTATTTAAACTTGCAATTGATGTGTGAGTTAATCTTAATTCTGATTATGTTGATCCACTTACTGAGCACTAAAAGTCCTTAATTTTTTAATTGTGCGTAAATCTAGAGAACATTCATGTGAAGTATGTGATTTTCTTAAATTCCACCAAATCTTAGAATTTGTTTGATTTTCTCTTGAGGCGAAATCCTAAGCTAAATCTAACTGAGAAAATGATTTAGGCAATTTTTGGATTGATTGAGCCTTCTATGATATCCAATGATGAGTGTATAATCTGTAACCACTAATTTGAGCTTTCTATTTATGATTGAGACTTTTACTTTGTTAATATTTTATATTATTCGTGTGATCAAATATAAGTTGTGATCAGTGGTCATTAAAAGTAATGATTCATTATAATCGTTAATTACTAATCCAGGTGAAACCTATGTAGACTTTGGAATCGAATCTAGAACCTATGACAGATTAGGTTCCAAATTCCAAGGTATACATAGTATGTTCCAAGTTTCAAAAAATGAGGAACCATAAGGTTCTAAATTTCAAGTGAAATCTACCTAAAACCTGAAACCACTCACCTTTAAATGGGAGGAGCTCGTGCAAGGAGCTCACATTTGCTTCATTAATGAATGTGCTCGGGAATTCCACGGGAAAAATGAGAAGCCCACACTTGGTTTGAGCTTATTTCTTTCCCTTTTTTTTTCCTTCTTTTTGTTTGATTTGTTCTCTTTTTCCCCCTATTTTTGGCCATTTAGGACAAAACTGGTGTCCATTTTTTTTTTCTTTTTTCAAAAGAGTAATTTATTTGGTAGATAATCGACTAGTTATTGTGTTACATTTTATATATTTCTTTTTTTCTTGTGTTGTACTACAAAAGCATTATTCTAAATAAGCTAAGTAATGGTAAGAGTGAAAAAGATCATCTACTAGTTTCAATGAATGCATTTAATTTAATCAGTACTTTCATATATGTCATTATGTTATACTTCGTGGATTTTAATTACTCGTCTTCCATTTTGTTCGATCAATCTAATGGACTAATTTCTTTATTTTCTCATGTCATCACTACACAACTTTTTAATGGGTGTTTTCCAAATAATAATAATAATAATAATAAAATAAGTAGATTAGACATGCTAAACATCCATTGTTTTCATGCAAATTCAAAAGAAAAAGCCTTGTGGAATGTTATTTTTGTCTTGATTATATGAAATAATTAGCTATTGACAAGAAAATTACGGCAGTTGCAACTACATTATAAGACAACTGCTCAAACCATTTTCAAATACATATTTTCTTGTTAATTTTAAATACATCAGAATTTTCGTGGAACCATTAGAAAAAAGATCTTTATAGTTCAAATTTACAACAATAGTAACAAGTTGCATATGCAACTTAAAAACAAATACTTTCCATTCAACTGCTTGGCTTCCCTAAAAAGGCTACTCAATTGGAAATGGATATTTTACCGGAACCAGCCAATAGAAGTTTTTACTGATATCAATAAAAGATTCATTTTTGACTCAAAAACAAATAAATATCAAGGAGTAATTTTCAGTGTCATGGTGCGAGAAAAGGGAAGTAACTGGACAAGATGATCAGGTATAGGTTCATGCTTCGTCAGCAACCCACGATTGATAAATAATAGAAAACGCGCCAAGGAGTTCGTAAATAATATAAACGTCTTAAAATTTGATGTGTTCGACATCAATGAGCCTTGTAAGGACGGCATGGATCGCCACTCGCGTTGCCTAAAGATGGCCAACGGTCAAGAGATAAATAAAATAGAGAAGGCAGAGTAATCAAGAACGGATAAGTTGATTATTTATAAAATTTAGAACAGTTTATTTTAGCTTTTTTACAAAGAACATGGGGACAGACCTCTATAAGGGTGGAGGAACACTCTTGGCAATGCGTAAGAGATGGCAATCCTTGTAATCACGAAGCCTGTCTCTAGCTAGGTTTGTTTGCCTTAGGGAGAGCCAGGTACACCCCTAGTGAGGGTTTACCTGTGACATCCTCGATTTGGATCCCTATCTCGAACGCGAGGAATAGACTAAGGATTAGTACGCTAATAACGAAAATGGACTATGAATCAATCCTAGAGATTGTTCACAAGCCAATTGGCTGATTGGGAGCAAGGCAACTCAGGATCAGGGTTATATTAGACCAAAACGTTCGATTATGAGAAGACCACTTGATCATAAGGATTGATGTTGACGATTATGTGCCATCATGAGTCAATCAATTGACCAGTATAGATTGATTCAACTTGAATATATACTAGCCGTGGGTGACTCCACGCGGTCACTGTATCATTTGTGAATGGCCTAATTTGATTCCATGCGACCATGAGTCAAGGCAAGTCGATTGATCCTATATGATTACATGACAACTAAGGGTTCTTCATGGACCGACCAAGCTTAAATATGGGTTAGTTTTTGAACCAACCATGGGTCATGCATAGAACCCTAGACAGGCGCTGACTTAGGTTTGGGTCTAGCCACCCGAGCATTGCCAAATCTGCCCAATTCATGTAGGCTGTGTTAGGGCCACTTCCAATCAAAACTTAGCCACAAACCTTGGTCCGATTACAGGTGTCGATCATGGGTGATTACAAGACATTCATGTCCGATTAAGAAGATATTTAGATAGTCCTCTTGATTATCTTTTGTCCTCTTGAATTTGGATCAAATAAGAGTAAACAATTCTTGGAAGCCAATGAAGCCCTCCTCACATGCCTAAAAGGGAGGAACTTGAGGATCAAGTTACCTTGTAAGGTTTAAACCTATCCTTAGATATTTGAAGATAGTTGCAATAAGTTGAGACATGTGCTTATGTACAGATTTAGGCTATAATAACCTTAAAGGTGAGACTTACATAGCTTCTTGAAGATAAGTTGAGGGAGAACTAAAGTTTGGTGGCCATACAAAGGGGACTAGGCACCACTTTAAGGAGAAAGGGAGGAGAAATAAGTCTAGTTTGTGTAACTAGGATAGTTACCTTTGAAACTAAGTAATAATTGAACCATTAAAGCTTGAAGGATAAGCTTGGTTAAGATTAACCCTAATTGTGACACTTGGAAGGTGGAGTCAATCTTGCTAACTAAGCCAAGAAAATCATCATTAGCGATCATTACTTAGCCTATAATTGAATTTCACATGTATATCCTTAAAACCCATTTCTCTCTCTCCCTTACTTCTTCCCCAAGTTCACCTTGCTTTCTCTTTACATTTCCCTCTCTCCTTCTCCCTTACACGCCCCTCTCTCGGCCTCCTCACTACCGCCCACTCGCCGTCTACTCACCGTGTCATCGTTGTCGTTTGCTCACTGTGAGCCATAAGCTGCCGTTCGTCTCGGTTCTTGTCCTTGTTCGGTAAGTAGATCCCCTAAACATTGGCTAGACTGTTGTCTTCTGTAGCTTGGATTTAGGTTAGGTTTGTTTTTGTTGTTGAGTAAAGTCGAACCATCCTAGGTAGAGTAGAACCACGTACTAACTTTGTATGGTTTGCTTATGATTTGTTTGAGTTATAAAGTTTGTGAATAGGTGAGAACTTGTCATATGATAGTCAAGGTTTCAATGTTTGTTGTTGTTAGTGGAAACAACATGTTATATGTCCACGTCCATGCCTGGCTACAAAGGATCATTGTTGTTATTGGATGAGGTTCATTTATACGTTATTGTCTACATTTAGTTATAAGGATTTGTTGCTATTATTGGTTGTGGTTCGTCTATGAGTCATCACATATCCTCGGTTGTAAGGTTTTGTTGCTGTTTATTGAAGGTAGCTCATATATACGTCATTGTCAATGCTTGAAAACACGCCCCGAGCCTTCAAAAAGAGATTCACGTTGGTTTGGACATGCGTGGAAGCATACCAGGCTGAGTCTCTCTCTTGGTTCGACGATATTGAGGCGTATTGTTTCCTAACTGGATTGGACTTAGATCGGTGCTCAAACGTAACGGGTCAAGTCATAGTTCTCGTTTCATGCTCAATATATTTTACCGATACGGTTTTGGTAAGTCATGGTATAAACTTTGCTTGACATGCCTTTGAGGAACTCATGCATTGGACTAAAGGAAAATATAAGAACTTATTGTATGCTTAATCCGTGTGGTCATACAAGGGAAATCGTCACTGATGGATTCGAGACAATGTCTAATGAATTTCGGATGCAGTCACATATGGATTTCAAGACGTTGCCATACTCGATGGGGTGGGACAATGCCCAGTGGATTTTGGAAGAATTGATGGATTTCGGTTATGTGTGTAATAATTGGACACTAAATGATGTGTCATGGATGGTCATGGACACATATATATTATTGGGTATTATGTGATCCCTAATCGAAATTGCATTAGAGGCATTTGAGTGTCACGTACACATTTTAAAAGTTATCATTTGACACGTGTATTTTATATGCTATTGTTTATAACTTGGGAGGCAAGTGCATAATTTATATGTCATTGTTTGTGACATGAGAGTTATGTGAAATTTTAGAAGTCATTATTTGAAACTTGAGGATCACATGAGCATTTTAGAAGCTATGATTTGATGGGTGTGAATTTTATATGCTATTATTTATGACTTGAGAGGCACGTGCATATTTTATACTTTATTACTTAGGACTTGAGAAGTACATGTATATAGTAGAAGTTATTATTTGACATGTGTAGAATTCTTGATCATACGAGCATTTTAGGTAGTTGAGAACTTTCCTTTATATACATAGTTAAGGCAAAGCGACGGCTTTGCTATGGATTTGCCATCAACATGTTGGTGTTGAGTACTCGCATGGTTCCGATACGAGCCATTTGCTTATACAAGGTTTATGCAATTTACTTATTGAGTTTTCAACTCATTTGTTATTATTTTACCATTTTCAGGCCCATAGATATGAGTTTTCCTTTGATTTAACTCAGGTTACTTGTACAAATGGGGGTCATGATCCTCAATATAGAGGACACGACGTCCGACGTTACATACTAAAAGCACACTACCATGGTGTGCGTTGATGAGGGCTTAGATTACCTGGTTCCTCATCTATATGAGGCATGATTCATGTGGATTGACGAGGAGATCTTCGGGCCCCACCATGGGTTTGACGGTTCGCCTAGTGGCCCTAGCGGTTCGGTGGTGAATCCTTCCAATGGCACCGTAGATGCCCTCAACTCCAACCTTTGACCAAGATCCCGAGCCCGAGCTGTGAGGAGTCGGCCTTTTGATGAGAATCACTTTTGATATTTGCTCTCATAGAGGAGCTAGGACAAACTCTCCTATCCCCCTTTTTGGTTGTAATCGGAGTAGTCCAACTAAGTGGACATGCAAATGAAATAATCTGATCTAATGAAGCAATATATATATGCAATGTGTTCGTCTACATGTTTTCCTTACTATCCATTTATTGTTTGTTGATAAGATGTTATGGTCGCATGCTTCCGCATGTACTTAATTGAAAGATAAAAGTAGTGGGCTGACGACGCCTTCTGAGGTGTCACAAATTAATTTCCGTGGATTTCATGTTCTCACGACGGGAGAAAAGCTTGTGATGTGACATTATCATTCCAATTGGAGAGCAGTGACGATTCATTTCCGCCCTCCCCATCCTCTCTCTCTCTTCTCCTCTCTTTGAGCCTGTCTAATAATCCAATTAAGTTTTGAAAATTGAAAATCAGAACTTATTGAGATTGAGCTTGTTTGAGAACCTTAAACATAATTGATTTTTTTTTTGTCAGCCCTACGCTAATCCTACTCTAACACTCACTCTCAGACTTGATTTAAATGATTAAATTCTATCGATAAGCCAATTTAGTAAGTAAAGGACGGGTCAACTGGTTCTTTTAATAGAAAATTAATTTATATAGTAATTAGAATCTTATCAAATAGATTGGAAAACCTATCAAAACTGGTCTTTTCTCTACGTTGGGTAAGAGATCAATAATATTCAGCTATCAAATTTTAAGTATAATCAAACAACTTTTAAATTCTATTTTAGCATTTAAGAATTTCTTTACTTAAAACTCAATATTTAAACTTTGAGCACATAATCTTCAGTTTTACCATAGCGATCCCTTTGTATTCATCTCTCTCTTCTATTTTTATTTTCATCAATTTTTAAAAATATGTTGGTAAGAAATACTGAATATTTAAACATTTTATATTCATTTTTATTTTGAACAAGACAAACATTACATCGGTGTGGCACTGCCGCATCAAACTTCTTGAATTTATTAATGACAAAAACAATACATGGAGTTTAGTTGCTCCAATGAATAAAGAATTTAATAAATAGAAAGCCATTAGATGAAAAGTAAATGTGTAATTAATTTTATAAATACTTGATTGAGAGAAGGCCAGGAACACTCCGACTGTGGGTCTACCACTCTCATTAGTGAGCACCATCGGTTTATCTACGCCCTCCTCCAACCCCTTCTGTTTTTGTTTTTGTTTTTGTTTTTTTTTGTTTTTAGCCTGCCTGATAACTCAATCAAGTGCTGAAAATCAAAATACAAAACTTATTGAGATTAAGTTTGATGACCTTAAACGGAATTTACTTGAATGATTCAATTAAGGCAATAATCCACTTGATCCAGTAAGTAAAGGAGTTTACCTAATTTGTTCAATGGAAAATTGATTGGTGGCAAATTAGAATTGACTAAATGTTTTGGAACATCTACAAGTAATGGTCTTTTTCTCTATGTTTGGCGAGAGATTAATAACATTCAATTTTTAATTTTCTACCATCATCAAACAACTTAAATTATTTTTCAGTCCTTAAAATTATCATGATTTATAATTTCAGTACCCAATTTTTCAGCATTTAATTTTCAATTTGATCAAATCGGCCCTTTTTTTATCCATCTCTCTTCCTTTTCCTTTTCCCATCAATTTATTCAAATATGTTGGTGAGAAGTAATAATATGTAAACCTTTTCTTTCTTTTAATTTATTTTTTTAGCAAGAAAAAAACGCTACATTGGCGTGCCAGTGCCACATCCAAGTTGCTGAATTTAGTAATGACAAAATCACTTGATTGCAAAAATTATGCAAGTCAAAGTACTCAATTGTAGAAAATGAAAATTGTAGGACTCAATTGCCAAGCTACTTATATTACAGATCTAAATACAAAAGTATCCATAAAATTGAACAAAAAAAAAAATGAATTTAGATGGACGAAGTACAATTATCATAAATTCATTAATGTTCTAGGAACACGTGCTGGTATTTTTCATTTTAATAAAGCTGTTTAGACAATAATCACAAAAAATCCATGTGTCCAAAATAGCAGTGCTACCGCTAATACAATAAGGGTTGTGCTTTCCTCCGTCCATCTAGGGTTAGAGGAAACTTCTTGCACAATTCAAATTACATGTGTTAGACATATATTTGGGATTATGATCTAGGATTAGGTTAAATTGTGGTTTATCTTGATTGTAATGAAGTCTAATTGCTTTCTCTTCCTATGCATAGGGGTCTCGTTCTCTTCTTCTAGTAATTTACATAATATTGCACTCTTCTCTCTCTTTTACTACAAAGCTCAACATGGTATATGATAGGAGATCTTGAGTTCAAATCTTTTCAGACCCTTATTTGCCTTCCAAATTACATATTTCAACTCTTTAGGCTTAGATCAAAGTTTGGTCTACTCGTGAAGGAAAGTTTTACAATAATGAAATGTTAAAGTTGTGTATTTATCTAATAGTTTAAGTTTTTAGAACAGTTGACAGTGGTCCTATCAAATCTCACAATATGTAAGTGGCGTTTGTTTGTGCTTGTAAACTACTAATGGAAAGGCTGGTTTGGGAAAGTTTTCTCTAATCAAAATTAGAGCAAAATTTGGTCCAATCTGTAAACCCATAGTAACCTATTTAAGTACATACATCTTAGGAGCAAATCGTTGGTTGCCACAACTTAATTCTCCTTGAATAAGTATATCTCTTTATTTATAATATTTTTACTGCCAATAACGAGCGTTGAATAAATTATACATGATGTCAAGGTTGGAGTAATTGGTGAAATTAAACTTGTCATACTTGAAGACAGTTTTGCATGCAAGCCCATGTTGGATTGATAGGGGCCGAGAATGGATTTGGGCCACATGAAGATCGTGGTCTTATTGTCTTGTTGGTGGGCCTCCAATGAGCCGGCTTCAACAATCGTTCCTCCGTCGTTGACCGACGCAATCTCTTTTTAACTCTCCCAAGTTTGTCACACCATTCGCGACAAAAAGTTTGAATATTTTTATGTATAAAGCTTAATATATTTGAAGATGGCTTCATACTATCCCACAGAATATTATATATTCTTTTTATAGACTCGGCCCATGGATTAGAGGGACCAATCATCCACGAAAATCTGCCATCATCCAACATGCTTAACTAGTGCATCTCCTTGCAAATGAACGAGCGTGGTAGCCTGTCATGAAGCGTGGTAGCCAAGCTCGGGAAAATAGCATATCCTCGAACGGTTGAACAAGCTCTCATAAACAGTCAAAACCTTACGCAAGTAGACCAAACCATGCCCAAGTACCTTACGTAGGTAGACTGGACCATGCCAAAGTAAACACTAACAATCATATATTGACGACCGGCCACATAACCAGAGACAAGCTCATCCAGAGAAGAAATTAGAGCCAAAAGTCCAAAAATGATGTACAAGTATTGATATATCAAGTTCAGGCTTTTAGGTCTAATCAATTTGATCAACAATATGAAACTTCACAAATGATATAAAATTGCAAAACTATCAGGCTCAGTGCCCCGATATGCTCTGAATTGAAATGCATAACATTAAGTTGCTTGAAGGAGGCAAAAACAATGTGGATACTCTTGGTCAAGTCAAAACTCTCTTTTTGTTGCTCATGTCGTGTCTATTTGTTGTCCCTATGTTAAATCTAAAAGAAACTAATTGGTAGAGAAAATAGATATAATAGAGAAGAAACTGGCTTCTTTATTGCGCTCGTACTCTAGATTTGAAAGGCATATTCGGGTGAATGAATTATGTGCCTTTTCAAAGCTGCTGATTGATTCGGCTTTCCGTGGAGATGGGCAGCGCGAGCGAAGAACAAGGAGGATTCGTAGAGCAGGAAGAGACTTTGCAGGTGCCCCGGAGCTTCTCTGGTGGCTGGAACGTTTTTGGCTGATCTCGAGCTTTTGCTCTCTGCGTATAAGAGTGAAGTAAAGCGATGGGCTTGGTCATGCATATTATAGATAGTCCAACGCATGAGCTGAGAGAGAGCAGTACACAATGTGACCATTATGCCTGCGGCTTTGGCTTTCGGGGGCGTATCAGCGTGGCTTGACACTGTATTTCAATTAATCTTTGCTTTTTTAAATCTAAGTCGTCACTTATTAGGTTATGTGGTAAAAACAACATTTTGTCGATCCACTAAAACTGGACGTATTAAAATGATCATATACATAACATAGCAATAAGGTAAGGTTCACTAAATACAAAACATGCATATGATAACATTCTCTGCTTCTAAATTAGAAGCATTTATTACAAATGACATTTAACAAGACGATATGCAAAAACAAGGTATGATTGTACGAGCTTCAAAAGTCAAACTCAACTTTGAAAAGCGGTACATCATTGAATGGTTGAATAATCTCTTGAAATCAATCGGAACCTCGTGCGAGCCGACCGGATGATGCTTAAGCAAACAATAGTCAACACATATTGGCGACTAGGCAAGTGACCAGAGACAAGCTCATCCAAAGAAGCAACTTGGAGCTGAGTGTCTAAAAAACGATGTACAAGTACCTGCATATTGGATTGGGGCTCTTGGTTTTGATCAATTTGATCAGTATTATGAGATAGATGATTTTGCAAATGATGTAACTCAGTACCCCAATTTGCTATGAATTGAAATGCGCAATGAGGAGCAACTTCAATGAGGTAAACACAATGTGGAATCTCTTGGTTGAGTCAAATATTTTTTGTTGTTATTGCTATTGTGATTGTCTATTGTTCCTATACCAAATAAAAGAGGTGTTAATTGGAAGAAAAATACACTCAAACGAAGAAAAAAACTAGCTATGAAAGTAGAGTTTACAGAGCATATATTGACACGAATGAATTACATACTTTTCAAATGACATTGCTGATCCGCCATGCTGTTGGAGAAGGTGGAGCTCAACGAATTCCGTGACCTTTTTTGTGGATGAGGTAAGAGGACCAAGTACTTGATTGGTTGAAGACTATATACTGAGGTCTTCCTTGTTTCGTTTTCTAATATTTCTGGGAGAGAAAACGAGTGTTTCGTGCTTTAATATTTCTGGGAGGAGCTCTGTGTATAATCTGCCAAGCACCAAGCCAAGCGCGAAGTCCGGCAGCCAAGCCATGTGTTAAGTTGCTCGTCTTCAACTTCCAGAAATGTTTAAACAAAGAAAGAAAAGAAAACATTACCTCCATATATACGGGCACCAGCAACCAAGGCAAGAACGAAGCCCCCAAGCCAAGAGCGAAATAGTTAATCTGAATACGATTGTGACGAGCTGAGGTGAAGCTGCCTAGCGAGAGTGACACAGTTATATTTTCTCATTTAATACTTAAAAAAAGTTCACGACGCTAATATGTAATATGTCTCGGTTCTAATATTCTGACGGGGCTAAACTTCACAATGATATGCCGATGAATATTGGCGCCAAGACACATCATAGTTCTTGACAAAATCTTTTTTTTTTTTGGCTAAATAATGATGAAATCACTTGAATAAAGAAATTATACAAAATAAAATGCTCGATTGTAGAAAACCAAAATTGAAAGATTCAACTGCCCAAACTTAATAAAGTTCCCTAATATTAAACATCATAAAAAGAATTTCCGCAGACAAAGTGCAATTCTCATTACTTCACTGATGTTCTAGGAACATGTGATAATATCTTCCCTCTTCATTCAGCTTTTTAAATAATAATAATTGAAAATTCATATCTCCAAAATAGTGGCGTTAGCGCTAACATAATAAAGAATTGTGTTTTCCTCCTTCCATTCATGAGTTGAGAAAACATTTTACAGTATTCAAATTATATGTGACTGATCTTCGTACATGTTTGTAATCGACCAATGAAAGCGATAGTTGGAGCTAGCTTCCGCTAATTAGAATTACAGGCAAATATGGCCTTATAACTAAATCCCCTAACCTATTTAAAAATACTTGCATATCCAGGAGCAAATCATCAGTCGCCACCACTTAATTCTCCACGACTAAGTGTCTTACTTCATTTATAATATTTTCCATATCCATTAACGAGTATTCAATAAATCATACGCACGCCAAGTGTGGAATAATTCTGAAATTCAAACTGTTTCATGCTTAAAAACATTTTGCACACAATTCAAAGGTGGATCGATAGGGGCCGAGAATGGACCTGGGGCATAAGAAGATCGTGATCTTATTGTTGCCTTGATGTGATGGGCCTCCCAAGATCTGGCAACGATTGGTTTCATGATTGTTTCTTGGACCAAGCTCGCCGAGAACAAGCACTTAATTACAAAGTTATATACATTTGTTACCTCACGTGGAGAGATCTCCTCGGTTCTCACTTGGTGAGCTGTGGCGATGGGCTTATCAATCTCAGACATTGGGGTCCAAGCGTGCGTAGTGACAGATTCAAAATAAAGAGTTGGAGACTTTATCATGACTATTCTCTTAAAAAAAAAATCAGTCATTTTGTACATTATCACAGCTTATTCCAAAATTTATCAATCTTTCCCCACTATCTTTCGTGATATTACAAGTTCCGCTTGTTCTATCGGGGAACTTTGTTCATCTTGTCCTTCAGGCATTTGCTACCTCATATGGGGAAATCTCCTTTGGACTTGTTAATGAAGCTACAACAATGGGCCCATCGATCTCAAACTTTGGACTTTCAAGTGGACAGAGTAGCAAATCAGAACAAAGAACCAGAGACTCTACAATAACCATCTTTTAGGCATCTTTCGGCTTTTTTAGTCCAAGTCATCAATTAGTGATCTTCCACGTTTGTAGTAGGTTATGTGGCAAGAAATTTTTTTGTTGATCCACTCAAGACTGAACGACTTGTGACATTACCATTCTCTTTCATGATTTGAAACGGGACATGATCTCAAAAAATCCGGTGGTAGTAGAAGTTTTTAGGCCATTTTAAGATTATACACTTCGAAGCTGAGCTATAATTTGTCGAGCATGATTGATTAATATATATGACCTTTCGTTTGACTTCCGATGAGTTGGGTTTTGAGGATCAACTTAATTGCTGTTTTTGACAGAAGGATGAACTTGTTGGTCACTCTAATTTAATCCATTTCGTAAAAGCCCCTGCTCTTAAGTATGAGCCATAGGAATTTTTTTTTTTTTTTTTGGTCGCAAATGATATTTTTGCATTCATAGAGTACGATGATTACAAGAAGTCAACGGGTAATATTCCGCACATAAAATTTCCGAGAGAGCGGGAGGAGGGGCGGATCGCCAGTATGAGCCATAGGAATTGATTTCTGGAAAACTTATAGACACTTCGTAGAAGAAATTAGAAAAAAAATAATTTGGCCAAGAAAATAATCAAATGAATTTTAAAAATTCGCATACATGGCATGGAAATAACGTAAGGTTCCCCAAATAAAGAGCATGTATATGACGACATTCTCTTTTCTATAAATCACAGGTATTTATTACGAATACATGCAACCAAATTGATACACAAATGCAGTATGATTGCAGGAGATTAAAAATCAAACTAAACTTTGAAAATTGGCACATTGTCCAACGGCTGAACAATCTCTAAAAACGAGTTGAAACCCTTTGTGAGTGGACGGGATGATGCGAAAGCAAATACTAACAAGCACATATTGACAACCTACCATATGAACAGAGACGAGCTTGTCCATAGAAGCAACTTCAAACAGAGAGTCCCAAAAATGATGTCTATTGAGTATGGGAGTAATGTGTGAGTAACATACAAATGTTACTATGGGCCCTTGGATTTGGTCACTTTGATTAGTCCTACGAGATAGATGACCTCACAAATTATATAAAACTACATAATTGTGTGGTTTAGCGCCCCAGTATGTTGCAAATTGAAATTTGCAACAACGATTAGCTTGAATGAAATAAATGCAATGTGGAATCTCTTGGTTGAGTCAAACCTTTCATGTTGTTGATGTTGTTGTGGTTACTAGTCATTCTTGTACCAAATCAGGAAGAAATTAATTGAAAGAAAAATAGATTAAAAAAAATTAGCTACTCTGTTCCTGCTCCGAGTAGAGTTCTTAGAACATATTCACACGAATGAATTTTGTCCCTTACGAGTGGCACTGCACGATCCATCATTTGGAGAAGTTAGAGCTTAACAAACTATGATTTTATTTGAATTTTGTGAAAGAGAAAGTGGAAGAAGCACTTCGTTGCAAAGGATATACAGAGGTCTTGTGTTGTTAATATTAACACTCTTGATTTTCAAGGTTCTACATCTAATGGTGGCAACCCCTTCACACTCTTGATTTTCAATGTTCTTTTGATGGGGACACGAGACAACCCTTGATTTTCGAAGGGGATCCTATTGGATCCATACATTTCCTGACCCTTCCCAACCAACATCCTTGTGACTTGGTGGTAGGACAGGACAACACTGGGTACGAATTTCTTGAGGGGTTGGAACACCAATTTTCATTTATCACGCTAAACGACGAAAATAATTACGATAAGGTATGGTTAAAACATGCAAAAGCGATTTTAGGCCTCAAAACACAACAAATTAATGAGATACTATGAACTTATAAGATCTAACATTGAATTTAATTTAATTATTTCCTTACTTAATTCGTTGATATTGTGATCAAATTCAAATCTTTGAATGATATATCTTATCCTAAGTTTCTTGGAAAGCCTTTTAAGTTAGGGATTATTCCCTAATTTCACAACATGTATACGATTGACAGTCCGATTTTCATGCCCGAAATATGACTCGCAATCGCACTGTCACATCCCGATCCTCGAATGCATGCCCATCCCTCACCTAGTTGATTAATAGCGACATCTCAGGATGCATCGCCGACCCTATTCATTTAATATGCGCATGCAAAAGCATATAGAAAATCCCCAGATAATAAAACAATGGGATAGAAAAGTAGTAATATCTTTTTCATAACTGAAAATCACACCCACACTTTTTCATTTAGCAAACTATATAGTATATAATACAATACTACTCACGAGTCTTATCTATTGTACAACTATCAAAACTCATAGTTTGCAAAACATAAGAGAATCTCAGTCCTCATCTAGGTCGTACTTGGGATCATCCTGATCCTCCCCTGATTCCTCTTCACTAAGCTCATTTTCTTCCAGCTCTTCTTCTTCTTATTTAGGTTCATCCTCGGCTTCAGCTACTGGCTCGTCCTCAGATACCTCCTCCATAGGTTCATCCTCCTGCCACCCCTCCTGCTCCACGATCTCACCGTCCTCTCCATTCTAGTTGTCATCATCGACTGAATACACAGGAGTACGAGCTTCGTCCTCTTCCTTAGGGTCTTGGGCATCCACTACCGACCCATCCTTATGATCTGTTCTACCCTGTCCAAATGCCTCTTCCGGTATGGGACCCTCTCTTCACCCATCGAAGTATTCACGGTACTAGGACCAATACTTATGGGGTCTCGGGTCCTCTATACCCACGTCAACCTAGATGGTCGACTTAACTAGTACATACTCTAATCCTTCTGGGTGAGGGTGTATGTGGAAGTGGTACTCTATCTCGCTCATCTCCTGGGGGATACCGAAATGCATGGCAGGATGAGGAGGTGGAGGTGCTGCCATCTACGGGCCTAAGATGGTTATTCAATAACTAGTGAGATAACGTCTCAGTGAGTTCTATCCCCTAAAACCCGATTAGTAAACCAATACACTTGAGCTGCCTATGCATACACGGATTAGAGGACTTATCTTGGCCTCAGATTTCACCTGCATATTAGCACAGTTCAATAGGCACCTAAACAATCACATCATAGATCGATATCTCGATCAATCGACCTAGTTAATTACATGTCAATCGAACCATCTCAAGGTCATTCCCTTCCATACTACACAATGCTCCCAATAGTATGCCTAGTCACCAACCCACAATATTCTTTCGGGCACTGTTTTCGCCAAGGTGATGTACAAGAAACACTTTATGTGCATGCTCTCGAGCGTCGTTTTTGCCAGAGTGATATATTTATCACAGAGCTACGTACTATCGATTTCTTTTGCTCTTAGGTGTCGTTTTCGCCAGGGTGATATATTTATCACAGAGCTACGTACTATCAATTTTTTTTGCTCTCGGGCGTCATTTTCGCCGAGGTGATATATTTATCACAAAGCTACGAATATCCATAAGTCACGTACATTCTCTCTGTCGAGCGCTGTTTCTGCTAACGTGACATATTAACCATGTCCAACAACATTGTACCTGATTGGTCTTAGCCAAGAATATTTCCAGTTCGCTCTCACAATTCTCTCTACTGTATAGCCCATCAAAGCATTATTAGCGCTATATACCCATACTTGGCCATCTACCAATCAATTACTCAATTTCAATCAATTTAGGAATAATTCCTTAAATTGCACCATCAATTCAATTCAACACAACGTAGAGCTCAAATAAATAAACGGACTGCATTACGACAATCAGCATAAAATTTCGGTTGTCAGCTATCCCAGCCTAATTTCCGAAAAATAAATAATTAACTAATTAATTTCGAAATTAATTATTATATTCTAAAAATCCAATTTAGGCCCGTATTGCCTAATTGGAAGCTGAGACGGGTCGGGAAAAATCCTAAGAGACATTCAATAAATACTATAGACTATCCTCTAGCTAAATGCGCCAACCATATTTCTAACATGCATCACAATTAATTAATAATCACTAATTTACTATAATCTAACCACCTAATCCTACTTAATTAACATTAATCAACCCCTAAGCATAATTAGCAAACTAAGTAGGGTTTAGTGAGCTAAACTCACTTGTTTAAAGTGAAAACCAGAACATCGCGACGGCAGTGTGACGACGAACGAACTTGGGCTCGCGACGACACCCACGGGCTTGGACAGGACCTAGAATTGGCCCAACAAATCTCAGCCCGATTTGAGATTTGTTTTTGGCGTTAGACTAGGCTCACTCTTGGGCTTGGGCTTGGCTGCAGTTGGGCCTTCTTAGTGAGCTGGACTGCTGAAATTTTGTGGGCTTCAAAGGTTGAAGAGAAAATGGGTTGAAGACTTGGGCTGTTGCAAAAATTCTGTGGCTGAATGTGTGAAGATGTTGGGCCTCAAGATGGGCTTGGGTTCATGCGGAAATGAAGACATGGTGGAGGCGTTGGACACGTGCGGCTTTGCTGGCTTTGCTGGCTTTGTCGGCTTGAAGGCAAGTGGTCAACAAATAGGTGGAATCGTGGACTTCGGTTGGGACAGCTTCGGCAAAGCAAAGAGGAGCTCAGCTCGGTGGGCGAGTGGGGAAGGCACCGACTGAAGGCTCACGGCCAATCTCTGCTCGGTCAACTAAGGAGTTTCGGCGGGCTTGCTGTTGTTAACCGAAGGAGTGCAAGCTATGGACGCGTGGAGAAGCAGCAGTTAATCGGTGGAGAATCAGTAAGGAAGAAGCAGCAGGCGTCTTTGGCTTCGTGCCGAAGGTAAACGATGAGGGTTTCTTCGAAGATCAAAACGGAAGCAGAATGGAGGATGGAGAGGGTTTCGACGGTGGAATGAGAGAGAGTGTGAGGGAGAGGATAGAATTGGAGGGCCCTTTGGCTTGCTTTTTCCACAAAAATATCTCAAAAAATCATCCTAAGCCAAGCATAATCCCTTGGCCTCCAATGGTCCACCATTACACTCTCCAAGACTTCTCAATTGGTCCAAAATGGCTAGTAGGAGGGGGAGCTACGAATTTGGCTCCAATTGGCTTCAATTGGATTCTCAACCCACTTCCATTCAACCTCATTTGGCCTCCAATAATTCAATCGATCCCTCAATGCTTCCATTGATATTTTTCCTCATCCAAGAATCCATCTTGCTTTCTAAATTTGCCATAAAAAATAATCCCCGGCCTTTTCTACACAAAAATGGTCCCACGACGACTTTTTCCCAAAAAATGTCGGGTGTTAGAAAAATCTTCTGAGACTGAGTTGACACTCTTAGAATTTATTGTGACATGACAAAAACTTTAATTTCTAAAATCGGACTCAAATTGGCAGTTAATTTCTATTAGATGCGTTTTTAGCGTGACCTAGGCTACCAGGTAACTTTCAGACAATTTTAGTGCAAATGACCTGTGGTCAATTTTCTTCAAACCACTATGAACCCACTCGATCCATTAGTGACTCTCGGTTTTCGTGAAAATCTCGAGGATTTAAATACGGACACAGGGTACCAAAACAATAAGAAAATCAGTTTAGGGCTGGTCGACGAGAATTTTCCAATTTAGTGGTGTCACCCATGATTAGCCACACATCTCTATCAAACCAATCTATCTTTGATTTCAAATCGATTTTTAATTGTGCCATAATGGCCTCTAAATATGAACATGGTCGAGAAATCGATTCCTGGTCGAATTCTTAAGTCTATTGCATCTAATTTCCTTAATGGCTTCCCCATATAGTCTAGTTATCTCGAGAGTGATTGGCTTTGAGAATAACCCTATAGACACGTCAATGAAATGCCCAATTTATTCAGTAGAAGACATGGTTGAAAATCTGGGATGTCACATGCACGGAAAAATTGCCAATCCGATCTCAGGCTCGAGATACGATTTGCGATTTTGTTAAAATTGGTCAATCCGATTTCGTGCACGAGATATGATTCGTCAATTTATATCAATCATATCTTGCCTAATTTTGTTGTCATGTCGTTTGAGTCGATTTTGTTTCCGTAAAGGAAAACCCAAAAAAATATATATTTGAGTTAGATTAGGTTCATGTTAGAATATTGTTTGTTTTAGGGTTATTTTGCATGTTTAAAATAGGAAATTTATTTATTCCAAAGTTTTGAAATAAAAATCCCAAAAAACATTAATTTAGGATGTTAGTTTTTCCTTTCATTAATTTAAATTGCATGTTTAATTATTGAGTAATTTTAATTCGAAATTTAATTAAAAATAAAAGAAAACATAAAAATAATCATTCGTGTGTCACCTAGAATTAGGTCATTTCGTCATCTAGTCATTGCATGTTTAGAATCATTTGAGTGTGTGACATATTAGGATAGTTGCATTTAATATTTTATTGTCATTAGATCTGTTAAATAATTAATGACATGTGACATATAGTTCGCATGATAGGTTGCATGTTACATGTCATTTTAGTTAGGCATTTCGGTGTGTCATTGCATTGCATTCCATGCAGACTAAGTTTCATTTAAATAATAGAAAATATTGAAAAAGATTGAGTGATTGCGTGTTAATTAGAAATAACATCTAAGATTGTTGATGTGAATTCTGATCGAACAGTATAGATGCTTTCATTGCTAGGAGGTAAGTCCTGTAATTTATTTATTGCATTATTTAGGTGTTAAATTGGTGATTTGCGCACTCGCATGATCACCTCACATGTTAGGAAAGTAAATTAAAATCAATTCAAGCTGCCTGCAAAACATTTTTTCGAAATAAAAGAGAAATCTAGTGTAATCAAGTCCCTGAACTCACAATATTTGATTCGCAGGAGTAAAGTAAATCTCTCGTTACTTTACTTGGGTTTCTAATTGACCCACCAAAAAATAGATTAGTGGCAACTTCTAATTAAAAAATCATTTGCATGTTTAGAACTTTAACTTAAGTCGTGAATTGGTATGGGCTTGGGAGAGCCCGAGCTAAGTTTAAACTTAGTAATCCATTAGCCAAACCCTAAGTGGTGCACGTAAGGTTAGGTCACGACAGGGACAGAGAGCCAGCGTTTTCTTTGACTTGACTCGCTTCAGTCTTAACTAAGTTTCATCTTATTGGTTACAAAAAGGGTCATCAAAGTAATACAATTTAGAAGAACGAATAAAGCTATATCTATAAACTTCAAAAAGGGCCATCATAATGGATGTTACACTTACAGATTAAATGCTGCTTCAAATCCTGACGTTGCGCCTTTCAAGATAACAACCTAAAGCGCAGCATTAATGTAAATGTTGCCATGAAAAAAGAAAGTGATCGATAAAAATTTCATGGAGATGAAGCCAAATATGCAAAGCTACATGTATCAATGAGGAACTACTGTAATCTGATAGCATCTTTGGGAATTGTACAAAAATATAATAAATAGAAAGAAATTCGGACATGTATTCCGCATATTGTACAAGCGTCTCACAATACAAAAGGAAAAGGAGAGATATGAAGTGTGTTGAATTCCATCACTTAATCAACTAGACAATGTCCTCCCTGAGTCTGTCTGCCTCCGTCACCGCCAACCGGTTGAGACACAGAGTTGTTATTCATTGGTGATTTGACTCGGTCCAAAATGTAAATTTCAAAAGATTAGCAATAAATACTTGTAATTGAATGAACAAATTTTTGAGTCTCAAAAAAGTTGGTCCGTGAATGGACTTGACAATTTGTTTCGTTTCCTAAAAGAGTTCTTGGTAATCAGGATTCGTAGCTACCCTACCAAAGAACAGACCATAGATAGCCCATTTGATGTAAAAATTTGGAACGATCGAGTTGAGTATTATTCCAACAATGAGACTTCCTAATATGAGAAACGCAAAATTAATGAATGTCGTTCCACGACCGCTTTGTGTTGGCAAATTGATGCCAAAAAGCATTATGAGAGCTTGAAAATCGAGATGAAGGTTGCTTGCATGTTTGAAAGATATTCCTTAGCTCCAATAAGAGCTAATGACCGTGCAAGTAAGGATTTCAAGAATTCTTTTAATTTTTCAATGATTTCGTCTTCTAGTTCTCTGAGCCTACAAAAAGAACAGCAAAATCTAAAATTATTAATTTAGAGTGCAAATAAATAATACCAGCTTGTAGTACGAGCGACCCACCCGCATGCTTAAATCTTGCTCGACGGAAGCTTACTTAATTATAAATGAAAGCGTAAGAAGCTTACTTAATTATAAATGAAAGCGTAAGATGAGTACAGTTAACTGCAAATGTGAAATATGATGTTGAGAATTTCTCCAAAATCCCATTACGACATATCACATGCGAATCCAAATGTACAAACTGGAGCTCAGCATTAAGGACACGCAAAGTCCATGTATTAACCTAAACGGATTAATTGCAGTAATTAAGAGATGACTCTTGATCGATGTGGATTGATTTTGCGAAAGTAATAAACAAGGAAAGCCAAGTGCACTAAATGCCCTTGACCCAAAAGAGGATATAATTCATCCGGGATGAGATAAACATATGCAAACATTGAAGGGTACTATCAATGTAAACGAATGTTTGTATGCAAAGTTAACTTCTGAGCTTCGGTTGAAGTAACTCTGATCCCAGACATTGATCTGTGCTAGTTTTCGAACCAAAAGAGTTGATGTTTTTTTTCCACCTCTGTGCGAGAGGGAAAGAGTTTGCAGGGAATGCAACTTGTGTTGGGCTCGCGTTTGTTTATATTCTGCTTTTCGTGGTTAGAATTATATATTAAGGTTCGAACTACGAAGCTCTCTTTGTGCTTAGCTGGAATCATATTTTATAATTATGACGGTGGAAGTAGCTTCTGTTTTGATCATTTCCACTTATGTAATTATAAGCATGACCCCAACGTACAATTCCAGCCACCAAGAGCTGAATCAAATCATGGGGGAATTACTCGGCAAGGGAAGATCCTAAAAATTGAAATTTTAATTGCTCAAGTTTTATTTTATTCGGTAATTCTAACAATTTAGTTTTTATTATTTTTCATGCCATCACTACACGATTTTAATTAGATTTTCACAAAAAAAGAAAAAGAAAAAGTTAGCAATATAGAAAAAGTTAAATACTTTAGGAATTATAAATGTCTACTATAATCATGCAAATTCAAAAGAAAAGGCCCCCTTCAATATTGTTACTTGGGTTATTATCTTTGTCTTGATTGCATGGAATGATTAGCTATTGACAAGAAAATAATGTCAATTGTTAATACATAATGAGACGACCAATTGAAACCATTTGCAAGTACATGTTTTTTTCTTTTGTCAATTCCAAATGCATCAAAATTTCCATAGAACCGTTAAAGAAAATAAAATGATTCCTATAATACAAATATACTGCAATGGTAACTAGTTGCATATGCAACTTAATAAAAACTATCATTCATTCTACTCCTTGGCTCCCTTCAAAGAGGCTACTCGTAAAATTAATATTTTACTTGAATCAGATAATAAAAAGCTTTCAGTTACATATGAGAGTTAGTATTCACTTAAAAAGAAAAAGATATCGATAAGTAATTTTCTATGTTATTGTGCGAGAAATTCCAACCTTAGAATAGGTCTTTAAGGTTGAAATGTTGCATGCTTAGGTCTCTCCCCGACCCCCGGAGGGTGCATGGCTTCATCTTGCACTTCGGGAAAGCCTTCGGAGTTGGGTGGTGATCTGGGTGACTCTATGTGAGTACTTCCCATTTTTGGCAGTAGTCTCATTAAAATAATTGCTGCTTAGGGTTTCCCCTTGTTGAATTCTTAGTGTTAGGAAGGAGACACTTCGTTGCGCCTTCCTTCAAAACTTGCACCAATGATCGTGGAACATTGTGAGCAACAGAGAGTTGTTCATGCTGAGATAGTGATTAGTATGCAATAAAAAAAAGTCGATACTTAGGTTATGAGTAGAAACAAAAAAATAAATGATGATGATGATGATGATGATTAGAAAGAGCATTTCGATTACGTTTATATGTTGCTTGCATATCATGATCCCTATTAGAAAAGTATGATAAAAAATGGGAATTGCATCTTGATTAGAATGGCATTTAGTGGTTGATATGGTTGTCTAAGGTTCGCTTAGGCATAGGTTTCATTTAGTGGTGTTCCCTTACTAAGTCTTTTTCTATAACTTACAATTTGACTTATATTTAGTTTTCAATTTAGCTCAAGGAATTCCTATCCCGAAGTTTAATAATGAGGCGATGTATATTCTTAGTCTGGGGATTATATTTCTGTACTTTACTTTTACATTTTATTTCTATCTTGATTGTTTTGATATACCTTGTGATGTGAATGATTTGTATTGTGATATCGCCTCGATGAGTGATCACCTAGATGGATGGATGATTCTTAGGATTTAAAATGAACGAATATTGCATTATTGAAACGTTTTCGAAATGATAAAAAAAAAAAGCACCAAAAAGGTGTTAATAGACTTTTTAGGGTAACCAAGTCCCCATTCCCAAATCTCTCGATTTGCAAAAATGAAACGATCTCTCTCATTTCAATTTATTCCTAACCAACATGTAATAGATTAGTGACGACTCCTATGGATAGACGAAATTTTCTATGACATCCTCAATTCGACCCCTATCTAAGGAATATAATTATGACAATAATCAACAAATTATAGAAAAGCAAGGAATGGCCACCTTAGGATAAAAATTCAGTTTTACATCGGTGAACTGTGAATTTTCGGAAAAGTGAAAACGAATCGCGAACGAGAAGCCATGAGGGCCCAAGCCATAAACAGGCCTAATGGGCCTCACGCCCATCATGGACAGCCCAAGTGAGCCCATCAAGGTCAATTAAGCCCACACTTGGTACTATGGTTTATACTATGGTTTAATTAAATCCCTAAATTACCCGTTCAAGAAGCCTGTTGGCTTAAAGAGACAAGAATTGTTGTCTTCCAAAGAGGGGTGGGGCCCTATTTGAAGAGGAGAGAAGGGAGAAACCAACTTAGTTAGCTTTCTTGGTACATTTTCATTTAGGGCACATGCTTGAAATCTAGCATTGAATGAAGATACAAATAGGAAGATTTCAAGAGCTCTTAGTGGTCATTTAAAAGACTTGGCCAAGAGTAATTCAAGGAATTTTGTACTGAGTTCACTAAAGCTTAGGAAACTTAGAAGAGAAGCCCCCTCTCTCTCACTCATCTATCTCTCTCTCTCTCTCTCTCTCTCTCTCTCTCTCTCTCTCCCACCCCATCCCCCTTGGCTGACCTCCTCATCTCTCTCTCTCCCTCACGTGTCTCTCTCTGCCTCTCTGTCTCTTCCTCTCTCAGTCACTACACCACCACCGCCCACCATTGCCATTGTCATGCTGCCCTCACCATCGTCGGCCGTCTTACTCAACGCCATTCTCATGCCCACCTCGTCGTTTGCCGCCACACCGACGCCATCACCATCGCCTCCTTGCCATGCGCCTCACGCTATCGCCCCATTGTCCACTACCATGAGCCATCGTGCTGTCGTTGGGCTGGTAGTTATGCTTAGGATTAGGGTTAGAATTAATGTTAATGATAGTTAGATTAAAAAATAGATGGATTAGGTGATAGCTTATCTTGATAAGTGATGAGTAATGACGATACCTTATCTTGATAAGTGATGAGTAATGAGGATACCTTATCTTGATAAGTGATGAGTAATGACGATACCTTATCATGATAAGTGATGAGTAATGGCTATAGCTTATATTGAAAAGTGATAAGCACCTGTAATAATTTATGTTGAAAAATGATAAGTACTTGTGATATTGTCGCGACCAATTTTTCGGATGTGAACCACCTATGATTTGGCTAATGGATTACTAAGTCTAGACTTAGCTCGGGCTCTCCCAATCCCATACCAATTCACGACTTAGGTTCAAGTTCTTAACATGCAAATGATTTTCAATTAAGAGTCGCCACTAATCTATTTTTGGTGGGTCGATTAGAAACCCAAGTAAAGTAACGGGAGGTTTACTTTACTCCTACGAATCAGAGACTATGGGTACGGGGACTTGGTTACACTAGATTTCTCTAATGCCTTTTCGGTACCATCCTTTTATTTTCAAAATGTTTTTTTGCAGGCAGCTTAGGTTTAATGTTAAATATATTTCCCTAACATGTGAGGTGATCATGCGGGTGCGCAATCTACCAATTTAACACCTAGATAAACAATAAATAAATTGCAAAAACTTACCTCAAAACAACGAAAGCATCTGCAATGTTAAATTAAAATCCACATCAACAACCCTAGATATGGTTTCTAATTAACACGCAATTTTATTTTATTTTATTTTCACTTAATTGATGAAAATCATGCAATATGCAATGCAATATTAACTAAATGACCTAATTCTGATGACACTTAATTTTTAGTTAAATAGGCCTAGCAAAAATACTTAATGACATGCATCTCAATGAATCTAACCCTAATGACGTGCATATGATATTTTTTTCTTTTTCCTAAAAGAATGCATTCTATCCTAAATAATAAAACTAATTTTTTCTAAGATAATTTTTGGTAGTTTTCATGAAATTTCGAAATTAGAAAAATGCCAAAATTACCTAGCTAGATTAAGATTCTATCCAACTTATATTAAGAATTGGGTTAGGCCAAATCCTAATTTAAACTAAGATATTATCTTAACTTAGCAGTCTCTAACCTAAGGTGCAATCTATCTAAAAAATCAATCTAAACTCAAAATGAAACATGCAATTTTATTCTAATATGCAATGACGTACAAAGAATGCCCTAATTCTACATGACATATGCATGATGATTTTTTTATTTTTTTATAAAATTTGAAATTAAAATTGACGCATAATTAAACGTGCAATTTAAATTAATGAAAATCTAACATCCTAAATTTATGTTTTTGGTGTTTTTATTTAAGAAATTCGAAATAAATAAATTTCCTATTCTAGACATGCAAAATAGCCCTAAAACAAGTAATATCCTATCATGCATCTAATCTAACTCAAATATTTTTTTTTTCTTTTATGGGAGCAAACAAATAAAAGCATCAAGACCAGCAGAGCAACAAATCCAACAAAAATATCATCCATGTCCATTTAATTCTGGAAATAAATTGACGAATCGTATCTTGCGATATTACGAATTAGGCAGCGACATATATGAAAATTAGATTAATCGAGAGTCTTACCTAATTCACGAATGAAAATTAGATTAATCGAGAGTCTTACCTAATTCACGAAGTCACGCGAGTGACGCTTCCAAATTCGGACGGATGATGGTGGCATCGGCGATGGCTTATTGCTCCTTGGTCTCGATGGAAACGGGTTAGAACGTCAATGGCGGTGGAACTCACAGGGATGCCGAGGAGCAATGGTGGTTGAGGACGAAGAACCGGGCTAGTGTGGAAAATCTGCAGAAAATAATGAAATCACAGGGACAAGGCGCACGACATGACAAGTGCCAATGAAGGGGGGGAAGCGGTGTTGTCCCTGGACGTGTGAGCAAAAACCGGCGGGGAGTGAAAATTTTCCTCACTGTACATTGCCGCCTCCCTCTCTCTCTCTCTAGCCTTGTCTGTTTTGACTCGTGGCTTTCAAGAATTTTTGCTTCTGTTGCATTTGACCGTGAGTAGATGATTGACTAAATTGCCTAATTTCTCTGACGAACAACACCACTGGATCACCAGCTTCAATCTTCGAGGGCACTACAATATTTATTTTTTTATGGCTCGCACCCACAATTTCTCTTTGTTTCTTCTCATGTCACTCACGAATCGCACCTGCAAAAACCAAGACAACGTGGAGTAATTTTTTTGCCACAGAACAACAGGATCGCGGGACAAAGATCAACGGAACAGCAACTCGTCACGGTGTCGGGTCAAGGGACAGTGTCGCTCGTTGGCACAGTGACGAGGAGCAGCTCTATCAGCATTGGGCTCACGTCAAGAACAGGGGTATCTAGTCACGGGAGTACGATGTCGCGGCAGTAAAAGATGGCGAGCCTCGACGTCGTGCGGAGATCTGTGGCTCAATGGATTGGCGACAAGCTCACGACCAAGAGGGCTCTTTTCCTCTTCTCTCTACTCCTCCATTGTGGCTCTCTGTACTGTAGCTGTAGATTCTCAATTGTTTCGCACTCTGCGATCCTCTCTTCTTGCGTGAAAGTTCTTCCTTTTTAAATGCAAGACCACGTGAGGTTCCCAAGAAGAGAAGATGATCTCCTTTCTAATTCTAGATGCACTGAAATATATTCTTTTTTATTTTTTCCTTTCAGGACTTGTATCTTCAACCATGCAAATATATTTATTTCCCTTCTTTCCTGCAAACACGAGAACCGGCCACCGCAAGTGTTCTTACTGAAATATTCCACCGATTTCCT
Source organism: Eucalyptus pauciflora (assembly GCA_007663325.1). Classification (NCBI taxonomy): domain Eukaryota; kingdom Viridiplantae; phylum Streptophyta; class Magnoliopsida; order Myrtales; family Myrtaceae; genus Eucalyptus; species Eucalyptus pauciflora. The sequence goes on from VMYD01000056.1 coordinate 3,574,595, forward strand.
GCTTCTTCCATTCCTTATTACTTTGCCCGTATTGTATGAATTGGACCAGAGAATCTTTCCACTTAAAATAATGTTGGTCAATTTCTTGCTCCCCACGTTGACCAAATTTATGGCTAAGTGTATAATTTTCCTTCACGTGGATGGGCTTCTCCATGTACGAATCGGTGGCCGCTTACACACTGTTCTTCCTTTGCCTTCGTTCCGTTAAATGCACAAATATGTCGGTGCCAATATGCTAGAAATTTCTTAATTGACTTTTAACAATTTAGGACACCCATGTAAATGTAATATCAATCACCATGGAGGAATTATCGACTTATTCAAAGTTCAATGCTCTTGTGGGCTTCAATATTCAGAGCCATTCGCCAAAATCCATTCACCGCCGGCCCAACAAATATGCAGACAATGCAAATAAAAAATAAATGCACCTAAATCTATATGCTATGCAAAATTTATTAGAAATAAAATTAACTATTTTTTTTTTGGAAATAAAATTAACCCCCTAATTTTTAATGCAATAAATGACTAAACGGGTCGCCAAAATTTAGGTGTCAACAGATATCTTATTTTGAAAAGTGATAAGTTATGTTGATAAGCAAACCCATGGTGTGATATTGTGTGGAATTGAGGAGAATAAGGTTAATAACCTCTATTCTAAAGTATTATTTGAAAAGGAAACTAGAAAGGTCTGATAGGGTTGATTCGTGAAGTATCGCAATAAGATGTTAAGTTTTACATATCTGCATTGATAATAAGAGAATCAGGTTATCGTATTATTATTCTAGTGAATCAATACTCAATGGGTGATCATGTGGAATTATTTTATGGCATTTTTGCATGTAAAAATTTCTAGCATATAACGTGTGAGCACTAAACACTCTTGCATTGGCTAAGTTGAAAAATAAAAATTGGCTTGAGTGATCAATGTGCTCTTGCGATCACTTAAATACCGATCACTTAAATGGTTCCGTACTCATATGATTATAAGAGATGATGCCCAATGGTTTTCAGATGCTTGGAGGAGGTCTAGATGCCATTCGCGGATAGATTTTGAAATAATGCTTTTAACTGAATGTTGTCTTCGAGTGAAGCTAAGATATTGTCATGCCTGATAGGACGGGACAATGTCTGATTACGCTGGAAGACCACCGACACGGGTGTCGATCATGACCAATGCATTGCGCATGGAAGTGATAATGGTTGTATCTAGATTATTGTTCGTATTTATCATGTGCCTATTGGAATTGTGGACTAACGTGGAAAATTATTTATGTAATTATTAGATGCATTGTTAGGGCGTTGTATGGTGAGAAGCTCACTTCATGTTTATAGATGATGCAAAGTGAAGACTTTTCTATTGATCTGCAATCGATAATTAAGCCGCACGTATATGGTGTCTCCAAGGCGAATTACTCTCCTAAACGAGGTTTAGAGAGCTTACTTATTGAATTTTTCTCACTCATTGTGGTTTAAATTTTCAGGCCCTAACCATGAGTAGCCCTTTCCGCTTTATGCATCTTGGGGTGCCCAAGACACCCAGGTGACCCCCTTGTCGATAGAGGGGATTGACATTGTATACGAGAAGTACATAACCACCATCTAGATGGATAAGGGGCTGATGAACTTAGTTTCCCACTGGTTCATGGCATGGTATGTATGGTTTGGAGGGTAGCTCTTTGGCGCTCTCCGGGGTTTTTACGAGTCTCCTAGCGAGGGATCGGGGGGTGCCATCTAGGACTTCATGATAGTGGATGTCCCCAATAGCTTCATTACTGACCTGGAGTCGGCCTGGACCCGAAGCCTGATCCTGAGCTCAAGCCATGGTACTACAACGTGGATGTGTACTAGGCACGTAGAGAAAATACCACTTTTTGAGGTCTCCCTTGTAGGATAGAAAAGCTAGGCTAACCCTCAACCCCTTTTAGTAAATACTAAACTCCCAATGTACTAAGTTGGTGTGCGTGTGTGTGCGTGACCCGGAGTCGGCTTGGCCCGGGAGCTCGATTCCGAGCTTGAGCCATGGTACTACAATGTGGATGTGTACTAGGCACGTAGGGAAAATACCACTTTTTGAGGTCCCCCTTGTAGGATAGAAAAGCTAGGCTAACCCTCAACCCCTTTTAGTAAATACTAAACTCCCAATGTACTAAGTTGGTGTGTGTGTGTGTACGAAAATGTTTGTGTTGATGTGTTTCCTTGTTATCCCTATTGGTGTGTATGATTGAGTGGAGTTGATTCTGCTTCCGCTTGCGTTTAATTGAAAGATAAAATGAATAAGTCGGCAACGACTCTAGAGACGTCACAAGTAAATGACCAAAGGAAAGAAAGGATGCCACATGTCCGAGGGTCGAGGCATGGCATTTTCATAATTGAATGACTCAACCAATGTTGTAATCAATAGGGCTTGAGAAGAACCGAACCAAGTGTTTTGCTCACTTGGTAATCAATTCACTTTGCCCCTATCTAACATGGTAGCGACAAGTTCCACACTTGAACTTACTTTGTCGAGCTAAGGTGTAGATTCAAGTTGAAATGACATTGGTATTAAAGATACTTGGGAAAATTTCGAAAAAGGATATGAAGTGCCCTAATTCTCTCAAATAAGGGTCTAAAGTGGACATTATTTTAAATAAGGGTATGAAGTGATCAAATTGTTTCAAATAAGAAATTGAAATGGCTAAGTCCTCTCAAATAAGAGCCTTTGGCTAGTGGTGACTTTTTTGGCCATTAGAAAGTGGGTATTTTGGTAAAAGAAAATTGAACTATATTTTTAAAATTGTTTTATATTTTTAAAATCCTTTTTTTTTCTTTTTTCCTTTCCTTTGCTTTTCTTTTTCCTCTTCCCTTCCCCGGACATGACCGTCAACAGTCAACAAAGGTCGCCCTCATCGGCATTGAGTGAGGGCAGCCCTTACCTAACTCGGATGAAGGCGTCCCTCACCAAATTCGGTAAGGGCAACTCTTCCTAGATCCAGGGAGGGTGAGGGTTGTCCTCATCGGGGTTAGGCGAGAGTAGCCCTTGTCAGCCCAAGTGAGCTCTCTCCCGCCTCTAGCGAGGGCTCACCTCTGGTCGGCTAGGATCGCTGGCCCTCTCCCAAGCACTGCCTCTAGTGAGGACGCCTGTGCGCAACGCCACGAAGGGTAACCCTCCCTTGGCCAGGTGAGGGTGAGCTTTGCTCTTGCCAGCCTAGGCAAGTCCTCTCTCGCCTCTAGCGAGGGCCTACTAGCCCTCGCCTTTGGTTGGCCAAGGTTGCCAGCCTTCCCCCAAGCGTTGGCAACCCTGCCGACCTTCACTATTGCCCCACCGGCGAGGGGGCAGCAACCTCCACATGTGTTTGCTTTATATATATATTTTAAAGAAAGATTTTAAAAATTAAAAAGAAAAAATTACCCTTTACATTTGGTGAGTTCAAGCCGTTCTTTTAAATTAATATATGCACTTTAGACCCTTATTTGAAACAAGATTTACTTCAGACTCGTATTGAAGAAAATAATGGCCCTTCAGGCCCTTATTTGAAACAATGTATATTTTAGGCCCTTATTTGGGATTTTCCTTTTTTGGGTTAATATTGTGGTGTGCATTTGCATTTTTAACCAAAGGAAAAAGGTCACATATGATATAATTGATAAGGTGTGGATGGTTGTCCAGCTGGTGCTGATGTGGCATCAATGTGTCATTCCACATCAACATTTCCGTTTCTTTTTAAAAGAAGGATCAACTTGAAAAACACATATACTTTAAGGACCTAATTGGTTGGGAATAAAAAAACAAGTTACGGGCCGATTAGTGAGATAATGTACAAAAACCAATTTTTCTTGAAGGAATACAAACAGCGTGAAGAATGTTGGAAACGCCCTATTGTCCATTAGAGTGCTAATCACTGCCAAATTGTTCTTTTCACCCCACCCCCATTGTCAATCAATAAATAAAACAAAACAACGGCTCGTCATCAAAATAAAGTTGAAGCTTGAATTGGAAAGTAAATCAGTTAAAAGATAGGAAGTCTTGTTCATATCCATTTTCTCCTTGCTGGGGATCTCCATTGTAATGGAAAGGAACTCCTTTTGGTTTCTTTGCCTGGCTGGTGTTAGATTTGTTTATAATTTGTACGGATTTCGGGGGCTAAAACACCAACTTTCATTTATCAAGCTAAGCAAAAAAAAATGTTTAGCCACACTAACGTATGGTTGAAACTTGCAAAGGCGAACTCAGCACCAAAAAATACAACCAATTAACGGACTACAAAGGAGGGTCCACGCGTTGGCATGGTATAAGTAGTCATAGTATTATGATTGCTATAAAATCTGCGTACTTGCATTTAACATTTAATGTTTTTACGAATAAAGCAAATTAGAATAGTGGCTGCTGTAATATTACGATGATTTTTCTTTTGTAAGAGATTGAAGATTTTAAAAGGTTTGACGGACTTTTATCAATCATATGATAAGAATGTCAAATTTATCAAGATTGCAGTGTTGGACTACATGATAATATGAATGAGTTATTCTCTCCATAGCAAAGATAAATTCGTTGTTGTTTTCATATATCAATAAAAGAATGAGCAAACTGAGACTTTGAACTTCAAAAAGGGGAAAAGCAATACCCTCCCTAATAAGCTTCATTAAATTATAATCAATGACTGATGCCTCAAAATAAAATTTTAAATTAATTTAGACATAGCATTTGATTTATCACATAAAGAATGTTCGAAGTTAATGTTGTATTTTATTAGTGATAAGAGAGTATGTCTATTGTTATTGTTGTTCGTGAGCCGTCATTTATTAGTTTTCAATGACTAATGCCTCAAAATAAAATTTTAATTTAGATGTAACATTTAAAAATAGCACGGCTGAATAATTAATCAATGTGATAAAATCTTTTAAACAGGTGACATTCAATCACAAAGTAACGCATAGCAAGCTTGTGAAGAGCCATAACGGTTTTCTCTTTAGTATTTCTTGAGAAGTGTCAATAAAATTGAATATTTTCATAATGTGGGTTTCAAAATGAAGTTGGAAGTTTAAATTTATTGACATAATCTAGTGATAATTAATTTCACTAAAAACTTTAAATTACTTGAGTATTGGCCCAACTGGACATATCAACTCTGATTTCTATCCTTAGATATTTTTTTCGTAACCTTAATCGTTAGCTGTTGGGTTTGTCTTGGCCCACACCATAAAATAAGCGTCCACCGTGAATCGACGCTCATCAGATTGTCCAGCCCCTTTCAAACCTATCACTCGGATTCAAGAGGAGGATAGGGTTAAGCGGACAATAATTATTGCTCAGGAGAACGTCCATGTTGTAGTAATTTCTAATTGGAGGGTGGATTACTCCCAAAACACCTCCCTTCGATTGCTCTTAAATAGATTTAAAAGAAAAAAGAAGTTCTAAAGGGTTAAAGAAAAGTTGTTGATAGATTTCATATAATTGCTATGTTCAGTGGTCACATCCTTAATAGTAGATTAGTTATGCGTATATTTGAAACGGAAAATTGTTGAGACAGTTTTATTTTAAGATACTTTGTCAGTTGAAATTGGAAAAGGTAATCACATGAAAGGAAGGATTTGGAAGGGAATCAGGCTGATTGCAAGATAGATTTTTTTTTTTTTTTGCACAAAGATTGCAAGGTAGATTAAAAACCAACAAAAGTATATCTATCAAAATCTGGCACGGAGGATATTTAAGTGCTAAAAGTTATAAAAGTGACACTTAATTGCCAAAATCGAAGCAAAATGGATTGGTTAAGTACCAACGGCGAGAAAATACGATTAAGATGTTAACTTGGCGATTTTCCAGCGAAATAAGTGCAAAATAGCATTGTTTTGCATACTAACATGGTTAAACAAATACAAAAATAACGTCATTTTACTGATGTGGCTAGATAATAATATAAATATGAATTCAATTAAATTTTAAAAACTAAATTTATTTACATATTTATTAAAAAAAAGGGAAGAATTATTAAAAAGGGGAAGAAGATGAAGATTGTAGGCAGCTAAGGGCTGAGCCCTCGCCATCGCCTCCTCATCGTCGCCAGCCCTCCCCGACGATGATGGGAAGGTGGCAACAAGGATTTGGCCCTCGCCTTCTGCCTCCTCCTCCTCCACCTCCTTCTCCTCATTTTTCTCTCTTTTTTTTTTAATAAATAAGTATAAATATTTTAATTTAATTAATATTTATGTTAAAATTTAAATTTAAAAAATGACGTCGTTGTGATTCTTCGTCGTCACTGACTCAGTTCTCCGGCATGTCACGTAGGCAGATTATATTATTAAAAAATTACCATATAGGATTTCCGATAACTTTCACCCAAGTATTTTATTTTAAAAAATAGCATTTAAATATTATTATCGTAACTTTTGACACTCATCCTGTGTCAAGTTTTGATATTCCAGATGTGCGGTACTCATTAAAAACCCATTTTCTGTGCAAGTTTCAAACGCTTTCTCCTGTGGCGTTGACCGAGAAAGGTCGCGGAAGTCCAAGAGACAAGACAGTGTGAGGGGAACGGGAAAGGGAAAGGCTCGGGAGAGAATCGTTCGCGAGAGAGAGACAGAGAGACCCAGGAAGAAGACAAGGAAGATGAGAGAGAAAAGACACATGGAAGTACGCGGTTTCCGGTATGCTTCCATTTTTTCTCCTCTTTGGTCTCTGCCTTTTCATCTTCCACTCATTCTTAGGCTGGCTCTATCCACGTGCGGAATCTCAATCTCAAGCTACAAATTCTTATTAAACTGTATCTTTGATCAAAATTAACATTTTTTCTATTAGATACCCTAAAATAATCTCTCGATCATGATATGAGGCTGGCTGATTTTGTTTTTCTTTTCCGATTGTTTCTCCCTATTCCAAGGATTACAGATTTCCTTCAACACAATATTGATCTCTAACACGAGTGAACATAGCCAAAGGCTTTGGTCTTTTTGACTTTTTCTAAAGAGTCCCGTGTACGAATTTTCTCACAATAGTGCAGGAGCAAATCCTTTCAAGAAAGAGAGTCCAAGTGCTCGTAACTTTGTGGAGCTGTGACAATGAATTGCCAATCCTAAAAGATTATCCTCGATACACTAAAAAAATACGACTCAAACAAAAAGTTCGAAATGGATGTGGGACTCTATGATAACCTAAGGTCATTGTGACTTTTTTACGTTTTATTATTAAAAAACTCTAGCACGACTTATGATTCCTTTGTCATATGAGATGCTATAGAATCCTAAACAGTAAACATGACATGATTGGTTTTTCATCACAATTTTTGGCCGGAAAGGGCCTTGTGGATTCATACTATAAGCAAGACGAAAATAAAAGTGAATGGCATAGGGCACAAAATTGATAAGAAATAGATTTGCACAGTCAATCTTGGACAAATACGTAAAAAGTTGCAAATTTAACAAATTTAACATATGGTCTAAGCACACTTTTTCATATTGTACAAAAAAAATAATACAAATAAAAAAGCTGATACAATCATTTCACATAACGTACAAACATCTTGAAATAGAAAGGGCAAAAGAGAGATAAAGGGTGCCAAATTCCATTATGAGATCAACTAGACAATGTCCTCCCCGATTCTGCTTCTGTCATTGCCAACATGTCGAGTCACATCATTATTAGTCATTGATGGTTCTTCTTGGTTTGCAATAATAATTTTTAAAAGTTTTTTGATGATCCCATGTGATTGAATGAGCAAGTTTTTGAGTCTCGGAGAAATTTCTTGGTACATGGATTTGAAGATCCGTTGCATCTCCTCATAAATTTGTTGGTACTTGGGATTTGTTGCTACCATAATAAGGAACAAACCATAAATAACCCACTTGATGTAAGAATTTAGTACGATCGAGTCAATTGCTACTCCAACAACAAGACATCCTAGTATGAGAAACATGAAATTGATGAATGTCTTTCCACCATCACTTCGTGTTATTCTCGAACGGATGCCGAAGAGCATGATGAGAGCTATTGCTATTGTGATGAAGGTTACTTGCTTGTCCAAAAGTAAATCCTTAACTCCTAAAAGAGCAATTGACCATTTAAGTGAGGATGTCAAGAAACCTTTTGATTTTTTAACAATGGCATCTTCTTGCTCTCCCAATCTACCATAAAGAACAATGAAATTTTGAAATCATTAGTTCATGAGGCAAATAAATAATTCCAGCTTGTAGTACGAGCTGTCAACCTACATGCTTAAATCGCTTTATGGAAGCTTACTTATCCACAAATAAATCTGTACAATGAATTACCGTTCATTTGCTAATCCAAAATTACAAACTAGAGGTTAGCATTAGCGACATGCAAAGTCCACATAATTACTCTAAACAGATCAATTGCAGTAAATAATAAATTAATCGTGATTGATATGGATGGATTTTGCCGCACAAATAAAAGCTCCAACTAACATAGAAAGCCAAGTGCACCGATTGCTCCTAATTCTAAGGAGGAAATAGTTCATAAAAGTGTGCATTTGTCCCGGTCCAACCTGGGAATTGGACCAAATCAACTAGTTTTGGTTGGCTCTTGGAAGAACCGCTCCCGTTCTAGGCTCCATAAATTTGGAGCAAAAAATAATCAGTCAAGTTTCCGGTTTCACGTGAGAAATTTTTATTTTCTTGTTCTAAAATAAATCCTAAGCTAGTACATTGCATTTTAATGTTCAGTCTCTTTCTCTGTTTCGGTGGGCACCTGTCTTTCGATCTTGATCGAGACTGCTTTAATTTTCACCTTTTATTATTATTACTTTTTTGGGTTCTTCTCGAGTACTTCTATTTTTTCAACGTGGCACTCTGCTTCTTGACTCAATGAAAATCGTCTCTGTTAGTCTAGCTTCCCAGTATCAAACCAAACAATGGTCTATGTGAAAGCATGAGTGCCGCACGAGAATCAAGCCCAGAACATAGCCTCAGAAGTAATGAAGGAGTGCCATAATGATATCAGAGAAAGATCAGAATGGGCATTTGCCAAACAAGCAAATAAAGCAAGTGATCCACAACATATGGAACAAAATGGTCAGCAGACTAATGAACATTCTAAAGGTTAGTGATTTACAGGATAAACCAGGCAAAAAACCCACCAGTTTCATTTATCATGCTGCCTTCTCAGCTAATTGTCACCTAAAGTCTGAGCATATATTAGAAGAAACAAGGAAAAGAAAATACAGCCGGTTCCCATCCAACTTGTCTAGTCCGGTTCTCAGGTGAGTTGAACAGAATGAGTTCTCAATTTTAGGAAGAAAATGGACTCACCGTAGAATCGATCATCCCTTAATAATTCAAACTAGATATTGCGTACACAAACAAGTGAAGGGTTCTATCTAATCAACGTAAAATATGCTCTTCTAATGCAAAACTAACCTCGGAACCACAGTTGAAGTAAAGTTGATGCCAGACATCGATCTATGCTAGCTTTTCCAACGAAGAGAGTTGATGTTTGTTTCAGCCGTGCGCCAGGGGCTCTGAGTTTGCAGTGTTTACACTTCAGGCGTTTTTGGTTTTATTTTTTATTCACGGCTAGCGCCGCCCAGTGCAGTAGAATTCGACTCGATCTCACGACCGCTCACGAAGTGACGAAATTATCCCTCCTCATTCTGTATGCATCTTCCTACAGACATGCCTCAACCATGTCACCCCTCCTTGTTCCATTAGCAGACCAAACAAGATCCAATGGGGCCCATTCTTGACTTATATTCTTACCATTTCATTTTCCCTTTCTGTTTAGTTGGATTCTTCTTTCCCTTGTTTTTTCTTTGACTTTTTCTAGGAAAACGTGCCTCATTACCGATCAATGACGATGGAGAAGCCTTTTTCAAAGAATGGGCAACTAAAGGGGTTTTGGAAATTCATCGAATGAGATTTTTTTTGTACACAAACTCCTTTAATTTCGTTTTATGACATTTTTTAATATAGCTATAACAAGCTATTGAAAAAATTGATACTGTCTATGTATTAGGAAAATGTTACGATATGAATGATACAAAATAACATTTAACCATATTTTGCACTTTTCTATGGAAAAAAATGCCTTAAGTCTTTGTAAAATATCATAAATCACACAAAAGAATCATATTTGTACTTGGTTATAACTCCATATCGTGACATTGTGAAATACAAAAATTATTTTACAAACATTTTATTGTTTAGTTACAACAAACAAAATGTTGGCAATTGTACGATTTAGGACCATTTTAACTCAAATACAATTAGATATAGAAAACACTTGTACAATTTCATAAATTTAAATATATGGATTCAACAACATTCTTTACCTGGCCACGAAGACACATTATGTAACCTTTTTTAATGTATCATAAGAAAAGAAATTTCATGTTTGACATCTCGCACTTGATTACCATTAGCGTGGACAAAATTTTCACTTGCTTATATAATTAATCATCCTAAATTAGAAGATGACATATCGACATTCAAATGTGATTTCTAGCAAGTCATTGCCAATCGTCCTATATGGCACATCCCCACATTAGTGATTTTTGACAAATATTGGTCAAAATGGCTACTAAAATTTCGCACAAATGTTAAAAGCAAAATTCTTCACGCACTGGATAATTTCTTCATATTATTCTTCTTCTTCTTTTTTTGGTTTTAACCAGGTTTTGATCGTTAGACTTTAGCGTTTCCACCCTAACCTCCCCACCAATACAGATGCCTCATTGGCTTTTCCCCTATAATTCTAGTAATATAAAAATGGTGGATATCTCAGTTTTTTTTTTTTTTTTTGAGAAACCCCACTACTGCTACTTCTTCTTCTCCTTTGTTTGAGTGAAAGTTCATGTTGTGATTTTCAACATATATAAACATTTATTTCCTCTTCATACTGGATGATCAAGTTACTCGGTTCCAAGGGGAAATTGAATGGCGGAGACGGAAAATGTGACAGAACCGTCACGTTACTCAATTTCGTTTTTTTTTTTTTCCATCTCAAATGAAAACTGATGTCCCTCCTTTCCCAAAGAAAAACTAATTTATTTGGCAGATGGCCAACTTATTATTACTATCGGTGAACCTAATAATAATAATCTGAAGAGCTATATGACCCGGAGGAAATTCGAAACAAGAAATTCTAGTATTCTATTTAATTATAAATGAGCTAATTTTTCGTATCTAGTTGTAGTTTAATTTGAAATATTTTCATGGAAAACCAACAATAAGAATTAGCAATCACCCAATTTCACCCACTAAAGTACGTAAGTAACCTTAAGTTCGATTTAGTGGGATACATGTGGGCCTCACATTAGACCTTCCAAGTCTAATAGTTTAGATTCAACTTAGCATATGTACTGAGCTTATCAATACTTAATAGAAAATGACTAGAAATGGAAAGAAAAAGAATGGTTGTTGGCACCAGGATGAATTCCCAACCCCAATGAAAGTTATCTTATTTCATCTTGAGGGGTGCTTCTGAAGAATAAAAGGGAAGTGGTCAAATTCTAATTGGGATTATGTATGTCATGGACACCGTTTTCATATTGGATCATCAAACCTTCAATATGAAAATGTCACTTGGTTTTCTTCTTTAGGGCACGTTTGTTTCACGAAAAATAAACGATTTGAAAAACATTTTCTTAAAAATAATCACTTGTATTAATTGAAATAATTAATTAATAAAAAAATATTTTCATTAGTAGTAATAATTCATGTTTAGGCATTTTTGTGGATGATGAAAATATTATTATTTTCATTTTGTAAACAATATAAACAATTTTTTTAAAGAAAATGTTTTCCGAATCATTCTATTCTACAAAGCAAACGGAGCCTAAAAGAACATATTACTTAAACTCCATTTGTTTTGCTTGAAATAATTAGAAAATGGAAAAAGAGTTTCATTATCGAAAAATATTTTCTTCATTTATGAAAATATTTTCTTAATTTACAAAAATATTTAGACATAAATTATTATCAGTAACTTTTTTTTTCATTAATTAATTATTTCAAGCAATATATGCGAAAATGTCGAGAAAAATATTTTTCAAATCGTTCATTTTCCTTGAAATAAATGAAACTTTAATGTATTCTAAAAGCACATGATATATAAGTTTGATTTCTTTCATTTTTGTGATATGTCTTTGATGCATTCATTTTTTATCCAATTTTTTTCTCAACAGGAAAAGCAAACTTTTGGTATTTTACTGTTTTCTGAATCTGAAATATTTCAGACTACGAATGCGACAGCAAATGAGTTTTTTCAATGCAAACCATATCTAATCTCTGATCTATATATCTGTATAGCTTTTCAAGGCATAGATTTCATCAACCCCACCTCCCCTCCTCGCCCACCCACACCCCCCCCCAAAAAAAAGCATAGTTTTCTCTTCAGCCAGTTAAACACGTATTGCACCGATCACATTTCCAAGATGAATTTGCTTCTCACTTAAAAATGAAGATAATTTTTTTTCCCCATTTTTTTTATTCTCTGGACTTTCTCGCCTGGGGATAACCACCGGAAGGGTGGAAGAACAATCTTTCTAGTCGCTAAAAGGCTAATTCCCAATTTTTTAGACCAAGGATCGAATCAGATAGTCTTGGGACTGAGAGCCGCATTTGACTGACTGGTCCCGTCTGATCACAGGGGAGCCGATCCATTAGCAAAAAAAAATTAAAAAAATTAAGGAAAATACATGAATTGTTACTAATTTAGTTTTAATTGCTATTTTTAAGAAATTAAAATGCAATTTTTTTTTTAAAGAGTCAATCCAGCCTGGTTTTCCTCAAAATTGGGAACTAGATTGACAATCACCTATTCCATTTTTATGGAATCGGGAACCAGACTGATCTCTTTAGGAACCGAACTAAATCAGCCGGTTTGGTCCGATATGGGCGATTCCCAATTTAGGCAGTCCGACATGCTCATCCCTAGGCCTAGGAACATGCATATAGAATGAGGAGGGACAATATCGTGACTTTCTTTTTTCTTTGACTTCAGGAGCAACTTTTTGTAGTGTTGGATTTATATTACCTTTTTATTTTTCCTTTTTATTTGGTTGGATCTCTGCTTCTCTTCTTTTTCTTTTAAACTTTATAAGAAACCATGTCTTATTTCTGGTCAATGACAGTCGAATTATGACCCCAGAAAGCCTTTTTCAAAGAGTGGGCAATTGAACGGGTTTTTGGAAATTCATCAAATGAGATTTTTATGGTACACAAAATCCTCTAATTTTGTTTTATGACATTTTTCGATATAGTTATACCAAACCTTTGTGACCTCATAGAATTTAAAAAAAAAAAAAAAACTAATACTGTCTATGTATTTGGAAAATGTTACGATATTGTGAATTATAAAAAATAGAATTTTACAATGTTCCGCACTTGTCTATGGCAAAAATGCCATAAGTCTTTGTAAAATATCACAAATCGCATAAAAAAAACATATTTGCACTCAGTCAAAACTAAATATCGTGACATTATGAAATACAAAAACTATTTTACAAATATTTTTTAATATGTATGTTGCCAATGAGAAAACATGCTAAAACTACATTTTCTTGCAGACTAGTCTCTTTATTTTCTAAATAAGGTCATATTGTTGATCATGATGATGTTTGTCTTCTATTCTATATGGGTAACTACTGTTTATTTCCAAACCCACAACAGTTGTTTCCTAACGTTTATGCTGAAGCTAGTATGTGATGAGTTGTTTGCAATATATTTCTAAGCCCTAGAAATGACTCCAAAACTCAAAGTTGAAACAAAGTGGAACAAGACTAATAAGAAGATAGTGGAGCTAACCTTGATGGAAATTGCAGACTCTTGGAGGTAGAACCAACAAAAAAACAGCAAAATACTGCTTATGTTCTGCTGTGTCCGGATGCAAGACATAGCCAAATGCAGTTGGTGGTTTTGAAGTCCGGGTTTGGGAACCCTATATATACACTTTGTGATTGGCCTCGCGTGGGCCCCCCCTATTTCTCTTTGGCCTTCTGTTTTGTCCAATTTCTTCTCGGATGGTTCTCTGAAGATGACAGGATTCCAAAAGTAGATAAAAAAAAAAAAAAAAAAAACTGCAGCATTTAGATAAAACCTTCTCTTGACTCCTAATGTTACTTTCGTTGTTCTCGGGGAAGCTTTGCTTCATCTCAAAGCTAAGTGCAGGCATGCATCCATGCCAAATGCTTTCTTTCTTTTTTTGGTTTGAAACGTAAGTATTATTTATAAAATGACGTATAGGAGAGAAGGGTTAAAAAAGTCCTAAACTTTTTGCATTTGTGTCAATTTAGTCATAAACTTCTTTTTTTTATTAATTTAGTCCTAAAGATTTTTACTTGGTGCCGATTCAGTATTTTTCGGCCAATTTTGGCTGGATTTTGCTGATTGGGGGTTGGCCGGCTGACATGGTCTAATTAGTGTTAACGTGGATGACTTTTAATTATATTTTAATATTTTTAAATTTTTTGAATTTCTTTTTCTTTTTCTTTTGTTTTTTCTTCTCCTCCCACTTACTCCAACCAGTCGCCAAACCTCAGTGATTGGGTAGAGACAACAGTCGGTGAGGTTGACTCGCCAGCCCAATGCGAGGCCACCCTTGCGACCAACGACAAGCCGCCCTCGTGACCACTGGCAAGGTATCGACGAGGTTGAGCCAATCAGCAACTAGCTAGAGGAAGGAGGAGAAGAAGGAAAAAAAAATAGAGAAAAAGAAAATAAAAAAAATTCAAAAATATTAAAATATTATAAAAAGTTGTTTACATTAGCGCCGATCAGGCCACGTCAGCCGGCCGGTTTTCAGTTAGCAAAATCTTGTCAAAATTGATCAGAAAGGACTGAATTGGCGCAAAAAAAAAAAGTTTATGACTTTTTAAAACATTTTTCCAAGCTTAGAGGCATTTCTTAGCACTACAAAGATAACTAAAAACGTGAAAAAAAAATGGAATGAGGAAGTCTCCATATAGTAGTCGGTATTACATTTGTCTAGGAAGGTCTAAAATTTTTGTAATACGAAGCTCGTCCTCTTACAAGTTTACAAATTTTAGCAAGAATGATGGGTATTGACACCCGAATTTTTGTCAAAGTTTTAAATATCCATTTATTTTGAAAAAATATAAAAGATAAAAAGCAATATATAAAACATAAAAAAAGAAAACCAAAAAAATGAAATGAAATCTTGTGGGTAAAAAAAATATAAAACATAAAAAAAGAAAAAAGGAAAACAAAAATAAAAGGGGGAAATCGAGCGGGCCGGCTTGTCTAACCCACTTGGTTATTTTCGGCTCACCCTTCGACCCAGCTTCCCATTTTCATTATTTTCTTCGGCCCATTTTCCTTCCTTTCTTGGTCCACCAGACTCTAAAAGGTGGCCCAGCCCAAGGCCACTTATTTATTCCCCTTCGTTTGCACAAACCAGCGCCCGTGAAGCAAATACGCCACAAGAGTGACGTGAGAAAAGTGGGGGAAGCCTTCTAGCATGCATGAGCTGGCGTGGCGAAATAGGGACGCGTAACGAAAAAGATGCTGAGGCGAGGAACGCCGGCGGGGGGGAGCAAAAGGGGATGGAGTAGGCTTCGCAAAAACCAAAAAATGGGAAGAGAGTTCGGGGAAGAAAGGGGTCTGGTTCTTCTCCTTTGGGGGATCCTTTCTCGGAGAAGGTTGGCTTGGAAAAGTTTGGGTTTTCTTTGGGGGAGCTCTCGACATGCAAAAGAGGGTCTGACCTTCTCCGTTCGTCTGGGCTCTCCACACGAAAAGCTGGTCTGACCTTCTCCGTTCATTTCCTCTCTCCCGACAGTCCTCTCGATCTTCCCTTCGCCCCATCACCCGAGATCTCTCTTCCGAAACTTGGCCCTTGCCACTACCGTTCCGAGCTCGTGCCTTGATGATCGAACGAAGATACCATCGCTGTTCGAGGAGTGCTTGTTCATGAAGCTGTCGGCTCGATTTTGGTCTCCGTTTCACACAGAACCTCGGAGCCACGGTTGAGCCGTCAATTATTAGTTTTCAATGACCAATGCCTCAAAATGAAATTTTAATTTAGATGTAACCTTTAAACACGGCTGAATAGTTATTCAATGTGAAAAAAGAAATCTTTTAAAAAAGTGACATTCAATCACAAATTAACGCATAGCAAGCTTGTGAAGAGCCATAACGGTTTTCTCTTTAGTATTTCTAGAGAAGTGTCAATAAAATTAAATATTTTCATAATGTGGGTTTCAAAATGAAGTTGGAAGTTTAAATTTATTGACATAATTTAGTGATACTTAATTTCACTTAAAACTTTAAACTACTTGAGTATTGGCCCAACTAGACATATCAACTCTGATTTCTATCCTTAATCATTATCTGTAGGATTTGTCTTGACTCACACCATAAAATGAGCTTCCATCATGAATCAGATTGTCCAGCCCCTTTAAAATCTATCACTCGGATTCAAGAGGAGGATAGGGATAAGCGGACAAAAATTATTGCTCAGAAGAACGTCCATGTGGTAGTAATTCTAATTAGAAGGTGGAGTACTCCCAAAACACCTCCCTTCCATTGCTCTTAAATAGATTTAAAACAAAAAAGAAGTTCTAAAGGGTTAAAAAAAAGTTGTTGATCGATTTCATATTATTGCTATGGTCAAAGGCCATATCCTTACTAGTAGATTAGTTACGTGTCTATTCGAAACGGAAAGTTGTTGAGACATTCTTTTTTTTTAAGATATGTTAGTTGAAATTGGAAAAGTTAATCGCATGAATGGAAGGATATGGAAGGGAATTAGGCTGATTACAAGATAGAATTTTTATTTTTCATTTTTGCATGAAGATTGCAAGATAGATTAAAAATGCAAAAGTATACCTAGAATGCCAAAACTTAGCACGAGGGGATACTTAAGTGCCAAAAATTATGAAAGTGATACTTAAGTGCCAAAATCGAAATAAAATTGATCAGTTAAATGTTAATGGCGAGAAAATCTGACCAAAATACTGACTCGGCATTTTTCTAGCGAGATAAGTGCAAAATCACATCATTTTGCACATTGACATGGTTAAACAAGTGGAAAAATGAAGTCTTTTACTAATGTGGATTAAATTTTAAACTAAATTTATTTACATTATTATTAAAAAAGGGAAGAAGATGAAGATTGCAGGTGGCTAAGGGCTAAGTCCTCGTAGCTATCTCCTCACCGTCGCCGGCCCTTCCAAATGGTGGTGGGGAGGCGGCGGCAAGGGCTCAGCCCTCGCCTTATGCCTCCTCCACCTCCTCCACCTCCTTTTTCCTTTTTTTTAAAAAAATAAAAAATAAGTATAAATATTTTAACTTAATTAATATTTATGTTAAAAAATGTAAAAAATAAAACAACATCGTTTTAGTTTTTCGTTTGGCTTAACTCTCTAGTGTGCCATGTAGGTGAGTTATATTATTAAAAAATTGCCATGTAAAATTTCCAGCCACCTTTGCCGAAATTGACATCTAAATATTTCATTTTTCAAAAAAAGTGATATTTAAATATCATTTTCATAACTTTTGATACTTAAATATCATTCCGTATCAAGTTAACATATTCTAGATGTCCGGCACTCATTACAAACCCATTTTCTGTTCAAGTTTCAAACGCCTGCTCCTGTGGCGTTGACCGAGAAAAGTCGTGGAAGCGCAAGAGACAAGACAGTGTGATACGAACGGGAAAGGGGAAGGCTTAGGAGAGAATCGTTCGCGAGAGAGAGAGAGAGAGAGAGAGAGAGAGAGAGAGAAGATAGACAAAAGACACGGGAAGTACGCGGTTTACCGGGGTGCTTCCTTTTTTTCTCCTCTTTGGTCTCTCCCTTTGCATCTTCCTTTCTTTCTTAGACCGGCTATTCACGTGCGGGGTCTCAATCTCAAGCTACAAATTCTTATTAAATTGCATCTTTGATCAAAATTAACGTTTTTTCTATTAGACACCCTAAAATAATCTCTCAATCATGATATGAGGCTGGTTGATTTTGTTTTTCTTTTCCGATTGTTTCTCTCTATTCCAAGGATTACAGATTACCTTCAACACAATATTGATCTCTAACATAGGTGAACATAACCCGAGCTTTGGTCTTTTTGACTTTTTCTAAAGAGTCCCGCGTTCGAATTTTGCTCACGATAATGCAGGAGCAAATCCTTTCAAGAAAGAGAGTCCAGATGCTCGTAACTTTGTGGAGCTACAACAACGAATTGACAATTCTAAAAGATTATCCTCGGTGCACTAAAAAAATACGACTCGAACAAAAAGTTCGAAATGGACGCAGGACTCCTATGATAACCTAGGTCATTGTGACTTTTTTACCTTTTTATTATTAAAAAACTCTAGCATAACTTATGATTCCTTTGTCATGTGAGATGCTATATAATCCTCAACAGTAAACATGACATGATTGGGCTTTTCATCACAATGTTTGCCAGAAACAGCATTGTGGATTCATAATACAGGCAAGACGAAAATAAAAGTGAATAGCATAGGGCACAAAATTGATAAGAAATAGATTTGCACAGTCAATCTTGGACAACTATGCAAAAGTTGCAAATTTTAACATATCGTCTAACCACACTTTTTCATATTGTACAAACAAATAATACAAAGAAAAAAGCTTAGGCGTTCATTTCACATAACGTACAAACATCTTGAAATACAAAGGGGAAAAGAGAGATCAAGGGTGTCAAATTTCACTGTGGGATCAACTAGACAATGTCCTCCCCAGTTCCGCTTCCATCAGTGCCAACAGGTTGAGTCACAACATTATTAGTCATTGATGGTTCTTCTTGGTTTTCGATAATAATTTTTAAAGGTTTTTTAATGATCCCATATGATTGAATGAGCAAGTTTTTGAGTCTTAGAGAAATTTCTTGGTACATGGATTTGAAGATCCATTGCATCTCCTGGTAAAT
Organism: Eucalyptus pauciflora; assembly: GCA_007663325.1. Lineage (NCBI taxonomy): Eukaryota > Viridiplantae > Streptophyta > Magnoliopsida > Myrtales > Myrtaceae > Eucalyptus > Eucalyptus pauciflora. The sequence goes on from VMYD01000056.1 coordinate 3,593,432, forward strand.
TTGTTGATACTTGGGATTTGTTGCTACCATAAGAAGGAACAACCCATAAATAACCCACTTGATGTAAGAATTCAGTATGATCAAGTCAATTGCTGCTCCAATAACAAGACATCCTAGTATGAGAAACATGAAATTGATGAATGCCTTTCCACCATCGCTTCGTGTTCTTCTTGAATGGATGCCGAAGAGTACGATGAGAGCTACAACTATCATGATGAAGGTTACTTGCTTGTCCAAAAGTAACTCCTTAGCTCCTAGAAGAGCAAATGACCATTTAAGTGAGGATGTCAAGAAACCTTTTGATTTTTTAACAATGGCATCTTCTTGCTCTCCCAGTCTACCATAAAGAACAACGAAATTTGAAATCATTAGTTCATGAGGCAAATAAATAATTCCAGTTTGTAATACGAGCTATCAACCTGCATGCTTAAATTGCTTTATGGAAGCTTGCTTATCTAGAAATAAATCTGTACGATGAATTGTACCTATGAATCAATATATGATGGTGACGATTTCTCCCAATTTGCATTATTACCGTTCATATGCTAATCCAAATTACAAACTAGAGCTCCGCATTAGCAACATGCAAAGTCCACATAATTAGTCTAAACAGATCAATTGCAGTAAATAATAAATGATTCGTGATCGACATAGATGGATTTTGCCGCACAAATAAAAGCTCCAACTAACGTAGAAAGCCAAGTGCATTGATTGCACCTGATCCTAAGGAGGAAATAGTTCATAAAAGTGTGCATTTGTCCTGGCCTAATCTGGGAATCAAACAAAATCAGCTAGTTTTGGGTGGCTTCCGGAAGAAACGGTCCCATTCTCGATTCCATAAATTTGGAGTAAAAAATAATTGGTCAAATTTCCGGTTCCGCGTGAGAAATCAAACCGAACCAACGGGTCAACCCAGGTTACTTAACTTTTTTTTTTTTTCTTGTTCTAAAACAAATCCTAAGCTGGTGGATTGCATTTCGATCTTCTCTCTCTCTCTGTTTCCGTGGGCACCTTTCTCTCGATCTTGATTGAGACGGCTTTCATTTTCACCGCTTATTATTGTTACTTTTTTTTTGGTTCTTCTTGAGTATTCCTCTAATTTTTCAACATGGCACCCTACTTTTTACTCAGTGAAAATCGTCTCTGTTAGTTTAGCTTCCCAATATCAAATCAAAGAATGGTCTATGTGAAAGCATGACAGCCGCAAGAGAATCAAGCCCAGAACATAGCCTAAGAAGTAATGAAGGAGTGCTATAATCATATCAGAGAAAGATCAGAATGGGCGTTTGCCAAACAAGCAAATAAAGCAAGTGATCCACAACATATGGAACTAAATGGTCAGCAGACTAATGAACATTCCAAAAGTGAGTGATTTATAGGTAACCCAGGCAAAACAACCACCAGTTTCATTTATCATGCTGCCTTCTCAGCTAATTGTCACCTAAAGTCTGAGCATGTAGTAGAAGAAACAAGGAAAAGAAGATATAAACAGTTCCTATCCAACTTATCCGGTCCGGTTCTCAAGTGAACATAATGGATTCCCAATTTTGCGGTGGAAACCGACTCACCGTATAATCGATCAGCAATTTATAATTCAAACAAGATATGCACATATAAACAAGTGAAGAGTTCTATCTAATCAACGTAGAATACATCTGTTCTATGCAAAACTAACCTCGGAGCCGCGGTTGAAGTAAAGTTCATGTCAGACATCAATCTATGCAAGCTTGTCCAACAAAGAGAGTTGATGTTTCTTTCAGCTCTGCGCCAGGGGCTCTGAGTTTGCAGTGTCCACACTTCAGGCAATACTTGGGTTTTCACAGGAGGCATTTTTGGTTTTTCTTTTATTCACGGCTAGGGCTGCCCAAAGCGGTAGAATTCGACTCGATCTTACGACCGCTCCCGAAGGAACGATATTATCCCTCCTCATTGTAGATGCATCTGCGTACAAACATATTTCAACCATGTCACCCCTCCCTCATTGTACATGCATCTGCGTACAAACATATTTCAACCGTGTCACCACTCCCTCGTGAAGTGACGATAGTATCGTTACATCAGCTGACCAAACAAGACCCAATGGGGCCCACTCTTAACTTGTATTCTTTGCATTTCATTTTTCCTTTTTGTTTAGTTGGATATCTTCTTTCCCTTGTTTTTTCTTTGACTATTTCTAGGAAAACGCGCCTCATTTCCGGTCAATGACGATGGAGAAGCCTTTTTCTAAGAATGGGCAACTGAAGGGGTTTTGGAAATTCATCGAATGAGATTTTTTTTTTTTTTTGTACACAGAGTCCTTTAATTTTGTTTTATGACATTTTTTAATATATCTATAACAAACTATTGAAAAAATTCATACTATCTATGCATTAAGAAAATGTTACGACATGGTGAACTATTTTACAATATTTTGCACTTGTCTATGGCAAAAACGCCTTAAGTCTTTGTAAAATATCATAAATCACACAAAAGAATCACATTTGTACTTGGTTATAACTCCATATCGTGACATTGTGAAATACAAAAGTTATTTTACAAACATTTTACTTTTTAGTTATGACAAACAAAATGTTGTCAAAAAAATTGTACGGCTAGGGCCATTTTAACTCAAATACAATTAGATATAGAAAACATTTGTACAATTTTATAAATTTAAATATATGGATTCAACGACATTCTCTACTTTGGCACGACGACATGTTATGCAACCTTTTCAATGCATCATAAGAAAAGAAATTTGATGCTTGACATCTCGCACTTGATTACCATATATGTGGACAAAATTTTGACACGTGCTTACATAATTAACCATCCTAAATTAATGATGACATATCAACACTCAAATTGTGATTTCCAGCAAGTCATTGCCAATCGTCCTATATGGTACATCCCCTCATTAGTGATTTTCGGCAAATATTGGTTAGAATGGCTACACTACAATTTTGCACAAATGTTAAAAAAAAAATTGGCAAATTTGAAAAATTTAGGATTGAATTAGTATACGTGTAGCAGGTTTAGAATTCTTCTTCTTCTGGCTTTAACCAAGCTTTGATCGTTAACTTTAACGTCTCCATCCTAACCACTCCACCAATACAGATGTCTCATTGGCTTTTCCCCTATAATTATAGTAATATAAAAATGGTGAATATTCCAGTTTTTATTTATTTATTTATTTTTATTTGAGAAACCCCTACTGCTACTTCTTCTTCTCCTTTGTTTGAGTGAAAGTTCATGCTGTGATATTCAACATATATAAAATTTATTTCCTCTTCATACTGGATGATCAAGTTACCCGGTTCCAAGGGGAAATTGAATGGCGGAGACGGAAAATGTGACAACACCGTCACGTTACTCAATTTCGGTTTTTTTTTTCTTTTCCATCTCAAATGAAAACTGGTGTCCCTCCTTTCCCAAAAAAAACTAACTTATTTGGCCGATGGCCAACTTATTATTATTATCGGTGAACCTAATAAAATCTGAAGAGCTATATGACCCGGAGGAAATTCGAAACAAGATATTATAGTATTCTATATAATTATAAATGAGCTTAAATTTCATATCTAGTTGCAGTTTGATTTGAAATATTTTCATGGAAAACCAACAATAAGAATTAGCAATCACCCAATTTCAGCCGCTAAAGTCGTAAGTAACCTTAAGTTGGAAAAGGAAATGCATATAGAGTGAAAAATTATTTTGAAAGTGCATTAATATTAGATCGATTTAGTGGGATTCATGTGGGCCTCACATTAGACCTTCCGAGTCTAATAGTTCATATTCAACTTAGCATATGTACTATGCTTATCAATACTAAATAGAAAATGACTAGAAATGTAAAAAAAGAGAAAAAAAAAAAAAAGGGTCGTTGGCACCCGGATGAATCCCCAACCCTAATCAAATTTATCTTATTTCATTTTGAAGGATGCTTCTGAAGAATAAAAGGAAAATGGCCAAATTCTAATTGGGATTATGTATGTCATGGACACCGCTTTCATATTGGATCATCAAACCTTCAATATGAAAATGTCACTTGTTTTTCTTCTTTAGGGTGCATTTGTTTCACGAAAAATAAACAATTTGAAAATATTTTCTTAAAAATAATTACTTGTATAAATTGAAATAATTAACTAATAAAAAATATTTTCATTAGTAGTAATAATTTATGTTTAGACATTTTTGTGGACGATGAAAATATTTTTTTCTTCCATTGTATAAACAATATAAACAATTTTTTTAGGAAAATGTTTTCCGAATAAATTCTATTCTATGAAGCAAACGGAGCCTACAAGAACATATTACTTAAACTCCATTTGTTTCTCTTGAAATAATTAGAAAATGGAAAATAAGTTTTCATTATTGAAAAATATTTTCTTCATTTACAGAAATATTTAGACGTGAATTATTATCGGTAATAAAAATATTTTTTATTAATTAATTATTTCAAGCGATATATGCGAAAATTTTGAGGAAAATATTTTTCAAACCATTCATTTTCCTTAAAACAAATGAAACTTTAATATATTCTAAAAGGAATAGGTTTGATTTCCTTCATTTTTGTAATATATCTTTGATGCATTCAATTATTTATCCAATTTTTTTCTCAGCAAGAAAGGCAAACTTTTGGAATTTTACTATTTTCTGAATCTGAAATATTTCAGGCTACGAATGCGACAGCAAATGAGTTTTTTCAATTCAAACCATATCTATTCTCTAATCTATATATCTGTATAGCTTTTCAAGGCATAGTTTTCATCACCCAACAAAAAAAGCATAGTTTTCTCTTTAGCTAGTTAAACAAGTATTGCTCAGGTCACATTTCCAAGATGAATTTGCTTCTCACTTAAAAATAGAGATAATTTTTTTTTCTCCATTTTTTTATTCTCTAGACTTTCTCGCTTGGGGATAACCACTGGAAGGGTGGAAGGACACTCTTTCTAATCGTTAAGACTGCACATGGTAACGTTTCTATTTCTTAGAATTTCTATTCTTTTGTTTCCAGGAACAAAAAAAACAACAGAAACCCGTTTGGTAATGCCAAGTTGTTTTTCTATTCCCCAGAATAGAAAGTTAGCCTAGGAATAGATTTGGAGCAGAAATGAGAAATAAAAAATAATTGCTTCTGTTCCCGGGAACAACTTCTAGAAATAAGCTAATTTTCTTTTTTATTTTTCTTTTATTTCTCTCTCTTGCTGCGGCCACCTCCAACCACCCGCTGTCGCTGCCGCCGCCGATTGCCAATCGCCTGTCGCCACCATTGCCCGCCGCCAACCGCCGCCATCGGTTGCCGGCCCTCGCCAATCGCCGGGCACCGCCGGTCGCCCTCCGCCGCCGCCGTTGGTTGCCGGCCAACGCCACCGCCGCCGGCAATACAAAAAAGAATCGTTGCGTTACTAAACGCATTTCTATTTTTTTCTATTCCAAGAGTAGAAATTTTATGTAGTTACCAAACGGGTTCTTTTATTTAGAAATTTTTTCCCGGAATAGAAATAGAAAAGAACTATTTCTGAAAAAAAAAACTCTTCCCCAGCCAAGAAGCGTTGTCATGCGCACCCTAAAAGACCAGTTTCGAATTTTTGGGACCAGGGATTGAACTAGATAGTCTTAGGATAGAGAGCCGGATTGGACTGAGTGGTCCCATCCTGTCACATGGAGCCCATCCGTTAGCTAAAAAAAGTTAAAAAATTAAGGAAAATACATTAACTATTACTATTTTAGTTTTTATTGCTATTTTAAAGAAATTAAAATGTAAATTTTAATAAATAAATAAATAAAAAGAGTTGGTCCGGCCTACTTCCCCCGGAATTGGGAACTAGATTGACAATCACATGTTCTATTTTTATGGAATCGGGAACCGGACTAAAATCAGTCGGTTTGGTCCGATTTGTGCGGTTCCTAGTTTAGGTAGTCCGACATTCTCATCCCTAGGCAATACTAGGAACATGCATATAGAATGAGGAGGGATAATATCGTGACTTTCTTTTTTCTTTGACTTCAGGAGCGGCGACTTTTTTCAGTGTTGGATTTATATTACCTTTTTATTTTTCCTTTTTGTTTAGTTGGATCACTGCTTCTCTTCTTTTTCTTTTAAACTTTGTAAGAAACCGTGTCTTATTTCCGGTCAATGACGGTCGAATTATGACCCCAGAAAGCCTTTTTCAAAGAGTGGACAACTGAATGGGTTTTTGGAAATTCATCAAATGAGATTTTTATGGTACACAAAATCTTCATTGATTCACTCCTTCTTCAGATGAGATAGAAGTATCTCTATGTCACAACAAGCTAGGAAATTAACAAACGCCCCATTTTGAAATCTGGGGATTGTCGTAGGACCCTCACTTCCATTACATCGATGTGGATTGCCTCGGGAAATAGCAATAGAGCTTTTTTAGAGCTGGAGCTTCTAACTAGGATGAATGCGCTAACTATGGATATGATGCCGGAAATAGACCGATTTTATATTACCCTTCAATTCGAATTAGCAAAAGCAATGTGTTTCAAAATAATCCTTTATTTCATTCTTAAGAAAAAAAGAGTCCACAGACAACCTAATTGACACCAACGAGTAAAATCTCCTTGTGCTTCAGGACCCCATAGTAACAACAAAGAATGTGCTAAACTATTAGCGGGAGTAGAAACTGCGGCGGTTAAGAAGTTGCATCCTTCCAAATAGGAACTGGCCAATCCATGGGTATACCATGAAGTTACAAAGGTTGTACCTGTGAACCAACCACCTAAGGCGAAATAGGTAGCAAATGAGCAGGCTCGACAAAACCCTTGTATAGCTTCTTCGATTTCTCGAAAAAGAGAAATATGACCAGCAGTAACCCCTGAATCTAGAGCCGCTTGGCGTTCCAACCCGCTTCCATATCAAAGTGAAATATAGTACTTAATTCTTTTTTCTTTCATTTTATGCCTATTGGTGTTCCAAAAGTACCCTTTCGAAGTCCCTCCGGGAAAAGCATGAAAAAAAAAGGCTCGAATGGTACGATCCCTCCGTCACCCCAGAATGAAAGGGGCGATCTCGTAGTTCTTGGTCTGTGAAGATACGTTGTTAGGTGCTCCATTTTATTTTCCCATTGAGGCCGAACCTAAACCTGTGCTAGACCTCATACAATAACAGTCCTAGCTCTACCGTATCTTTTGTTTCATTTCTTCTGGAACAATCACAAACACTTTTTTGATTATGGATCTACTACCAGAAATTCAATGCGTAATCTTAGCATTCAATGATCCTCTTCCCCAGGGATCCCAGATGAGGGAACCCTAAGAGAGCCGCCGGCTCCAATGGTAGATATTGGTGCACAGACTCCTTTTTTCTATATTTTCAGAGAAAGAGAATTAGGGAAATCCCAATGAATTGGGCCTTTCGATACAATCAAATAGAAAGCCCCAAGGGCGCCATATTCTAGGAGCCCAAACTATGTGATTGAATAAGTCCTCCTCTAAGTCTTTTTTGGTTAAAAAAAAAATGGATAACATAAGCGAGAAGAGGCAGTTTTCGTCGAGACATAATAAAAGGCTCTATGCGTTCTCAAAGACGTAAAACAGTTATTTGTGAATTGTTTCAAGCAAATGTGCATTCTCCTCTTTCCAGCTACTTTATCAACCACTTTGATTTCACGTTTCTGTAAAATATAGACACAAATAGTTTCTGGATTATAATTCGAACCCCCTTTTTTCTGGATCCATCTCACATCAATAACTCTACCCCTACCACCTATAGGTAGTTTTAGATTGAATTATAAAAATAAAGTAAAATAGCATTTTACAACGTTATGCACTTTTCTATGGCAAAAATGCCATAAGTCTTTGTAAAATATCACAAATTGCGTAAAAAAAAAAAACATATTTGCACTCAGTCAATATTAAATATCGTGATATTGTGAAATAAAAAAAAATTATTTTACAAATATTTTCAATATGTATGTTGCCAATGAGAATACATGCTGAAACTACATTTTCTTGCAGACTAGTCTCTTTCTTTTCTAAATAAGGTCATATTGTTGATCATCCTAATGCTCATCTTCTATTCTATATGGGTAACTACTATTTATTTCCATACCCACAACAGTTGTATCCTAACATTTATGCTGAAGCTAGTATGTGATGAGTTGTTTGCAATATATTTCTAAGCCCTAGAAATGACTCCAAAACTCAAAAGTTGAAACAATGTGGAACAAGACTAACAACAAGATAGTGGAGCTAAGCTTGATGGAAATTGCAGAGTCTTGGAGGTAGAACCAACGAAAAAACAGCAAAATACTGCTCATGTTCTGCTGTGTCCGGGTGCAAGAGATAGCCAAACGCAGTTGGTGGTGTTGAAGTTCGGGATTGGGGACCCTATACATACACTTTGTGATTGGCCTCACGTGGGCCACCCTATTTCTTTTTGGCCTTCTTTTTTGTCCAATTTCTTCTCGGATGGTTCTCTAAAGTTGATAGGATTCCAAAAGTAGCCAAAAAAAAAGAGAAAAAAAACACTGCAGCATTTAGATAAAACCTTCTCTTGACTCCTAACGTTACTTTCGTTGTTCTTGGGGAAGCTCTGTTTCATCTCTAAGCTTAGTGCAGGCATGCATCCATGACAAATGCTTTCTTTCTTTTTTTGGTTTGAAATGCAAGCATTATCTATAAAATGACATATAGGAGTAGAGGCATTTCCCAGCATTACATAGATAACTAAGAACGTGAAAAAATGGAACAAGGAAGTCTCCATATAGTAGTTAGTATTGCATTTGTCTGGGAAGGTCTAAAATTTTTGTGATACGAAGTTTGCCCTCTTACAAGTTTAAAAATTTTAGCAGGAATAATGGGTATTGACACCCGAATTTTTGTCAACATTTTAAATATCCATTTATTTTGCAAAAATATAAAACATAAAAAGAAAGAAAGAAAACAAAAATAAAAGGGGGAAATCGAGCGGGCCGGCTTGTCTAGCCCACTTGGTTATTTTCGGCTCACCCTTCGACCCAGCTTTCTTTCTTTTCTTCGGCCCATTTTCCTTCCTTTCTTCGGCCCATTTTCCCCTTCGTTTGCACAAACCAGCGCCCGTGAAGCAAAAAGGGCACAAGAGTGACGTGAGAAAAGGGGGGGAAGCCTTCTAGCATGCATGCGCTGGCGTGGCGAGATAGGGATACGTAACAAAAAAGACGCTGAGGCGAGGAACGCCGGCGGGGGGGAGCAAAAAGGGGTGACGGAGGAGTTCGTGAGGGAGGGAGCAGGCTTCGCAGAAACCGAAAAAAGGGAAGAGAGCTCGGGGAAGAAAGGGGTCTGGTTCTTCTCCTTTGGGGGATCCTTTCTCGGGAGAAAACCATATGACATGGAAGGAGGAGGGAGGGAAGGGGGAGATCCTCGACGTTCTCGGAGAAGGTTGGCTTGGAAAAAGTTGGGGTTTTCTTTGGGGGGAGCTCTCGACACGCAAAAGAGGGTCTGATCTTCTCCGTTCGTCTGGGCTCTCCACACAAAAAGATGGTCTGACCTTCTCCGTTCATTTCCTCTCTCCGGACGGTCATCTCGATCTTCTCTCCGCCCCATCACCCGAGTTCTCTCTTCTGAAACTTGGCCCTTTCCACTACCGTTCCGAGCTCGTGCCTTGATGATCGAACGAAGATACCATCGCTGTTCGAGGAGTGCTTGTTCTTGAAGCTATCGGCTCGATATTGGTCTCCGTTTCACACAAGACCTCGGAGCCGTGGTTGAGCGGCGTCATGGGCCATCGATCTTGGTCGTGGCTAGTTAGGGAAGACAAGGATACAACGGCTTGCCGTTGGGATAAGAGAAGCCCGGTGGTTTTCGGTAGTAGTTTCGAGCTTCGCCAGTATTACTTCCTGTGACTCCATCTCATCGAGTGAATGAGGGATCATTCCGGATGCGAGTCGGATACGGTACCTTCCACCTGCATACCACTTGCTTGAATAAATGGGGCATTGAGCTTTTACTCTAGAAATCGAAGCTTAGGATCTTTGTTGCGAGTCTGTTTCGTCCTAATGGTGTTAGTTTGTCAATGTATCTTCATTTTCTGTACGATCACATTGCATATATCTCACTTTTAAGTTTGAAAATCCATCGCCGCTAGCGCTCCGGCGACAAAAAAAACACCGGCTTAATTAGTGGCTGATGGTGATCGGTGGAGTCGAGATAAACGGCCGACGGCAAACGGTTCGATACTGGTTTAAGCTTGGGTGATGAGCTCGTCCGCGATGGAAATGGTTTCGATAAAAAAAAGGATGTATGGGTCGCCGCGAGGAAGAAAGAACATGTTCGGGAAAGAGACGATGCTGGGGAAGGGATGAAGAAATAGAAAAAGACAAAAAAAGTGAAAAGAACGAAAAGAAAAAAAAAAAGCAGTAAAAAAGCCAAAATAGAAAGATAGAAAATTGAAAAGGATTTCGGGCTTTTAATTGTGGGCTGGTCGTCTGTAAAAAAGGTGGGTCTCTCTCAGGCTTGCCTGTTTTGTGGTTTGGGATGGATTGAGCTGAGAATGAGAAAATGAGGGTGGGCTAGAGGTTAAGGCACTTTTTTTTTTTCTTCGGAAATATTGGTAGGCTTTTTAAATTAATTATGAGCGGGCTTTTAGGGATAATGTTTTTAGTCCAACCCGATCCAATAGGGTTCGGGTCGGTTTAGTTGAGTCGGGTCTCTTAATGCGGCCCAAATCCTTTTTTATTAACAATAAATATATAAATATTTAAAAAACTAAAAAGAAATCAATTAAAAATTAAAAATTAATTAAAAACATTGAAAATAAAAAAAAATTGTTAAAAATTCAGAAAATGATAAAAAAAAGTTTAAAAGCTTTAGGAAATAATAAAGATTTCAGAAAATTCCGAAAATCATTAAAAATAAAAATAAAAATTCGAAAATCATCAAAAAAATTCAAAAAAATTTCAAAAAAATTAAGAAAATTTTAGAAATATTGAAAAACCCTTTAAAAATGTTAAAGCCCAAAATTTGGACAACCGTTTAGGGCTTTACAATAGGGTTCTTTGTTTAGGATTGTCCTTTTCATTTTAGGGACAATTTGAGGATGTTTGTGTATTTCCTTTGTGATTATACTTGATTGTGCTTCTCAATATCTTAGATGTTATTTTCTTCGTTTTAGAATGGTTAGGAAAAAATCTAGAGTTCTTCGATAGGTTGCTATGACGATAGGTTGCTATGGCGTTAGTCAACACATAATTAGGTTAGATATCCAAAGGGCATTAGCTTTAGGGTTGACCTAATCAAGTTCTCAGATAAAAAATCTCTAATTACATAAATAGTAAGATATCCTCTTGTATCTTACTAGATTTCTAGGTAATTCCAAAAAGGTTAGTAACAACTCTGTAGTAAAAAATTGCATAGGCTTAAAGTGATTAAAAATTTGAACATTCGACATTGCGCGAGGTATGGGCTTGGGAGAGCCCATTTCTAGAAATTATATATATCGTTTGTTGGCACCAAGATGAATTCGCAACCCTAATCAAAGTTATCTTATTTCATCGAGGGTGCTTTTGAAAAATAAATGGAAACTGGCCACATTTTAATTGGGATTATATATGTCATGGGCACTGCTTTCAAATGGGATCATATTGAACCTTCGACAAGTACAATCTACTTGGCAGAGAAGAAATGCCCTTGAAAATCTCACTTATTTTTCTTTTTTAGGGCGTGTTTATTTCATGAAAAATAAATTATTTAAAAAATATTTTCCTTAAAATAAACACTTATATCGATTGAAATAATTAATTAATTAAAAGTGTTTTCATTATCAGCAATAATTTAAAGGGTTAAAACCCTATAAAACCCTAAATTGGTACATTTGTGACAAATTTATCAAAAAAAAAAATTTTTTACTACCAAAAATCCCAAACTGGTATACCTTTGACAAATATACCCAAAACTGGTACACTTGTGACAAATTTACCCTCTGTTAGTTTTTATTAAATTTTATTGTCAAATTATTAAGTTATATGACACGTGCCAGTTGATTGATATACCAATTTGAGATTTTACGCCCCGTTTGTCACATTTTATAATTTTTTTGTGATTTTTTTTTTATATTAATCCAATTTAGCGGAGGGTATATTTGTAACAAATTTACCAGTTTGGAGTTTTTTTGTTGTCGAATAAATTAGTTTGGGGTAAATTTGTCAAAAATGTACCAGTTTAGGGTTTTTTTTATGGTTAGTTGGGGTAAATTTGTCACAGGTATACCAATTTGGAGTTTTTCATGGTCAAAAAAATAGTTTGGGGTAAATTTATCACAAGTGTACTAGTTTGCGGTTTTTCAAGATATTAACCCTAATTTAAATCTAACCATTTTTGTGGATAATGAAAATATTTTATTTTGCTTTTGTAGGCAATATAAAAATTTAATTAAAAATGTTGCTCTTACACATTTGTCATAGGAATTTATCTATGGAAAACTCTTAGACACTTTCCATATTAGGGAAAACCAATTTAGCCCAAGTAAAAAGCCTCAAATGAAATTAAAATGCTCGTTTAGACAATGTGGCAACCAAGCAAGGTTCACCAAATAAAGAACATGTATATGATAATACTCTCATTTCCCATATATTAGAGTACTTATTACAAATAACATGCAGTAACAGTGATATACAAACACAGTCATATCAGCTTCAAAAATCAAACTGAAATTCAGAAAATGACACCATCCAATGGGTGAACAAATCTCCTAAAATAGGTCAGAACTTTGTGGAAGCAAGTCAGATAAAGCCAAAACAACCATTTCGCGACCTAATCTCGGGTGAACCTCCTAAGGTTTGGCTAATGGATTACTAAGCCTAAACTTAGCTTGGGCTCTCCCAAACCCATACCAATTCGCGACTTAGGTTTAAGTTCTTAACATGCGATTGATTTTTAATTAGGAGTCGCCACTAATATATTTTTTGTGGGTCGATTAGAAATCCAAGTAAAGTAACAAGAGATTTACTTTACTTCTACGAACTAGAGATTGTGAGTTCGAGAACTTGGTTACGCTAGATTTCTCTAACGCCCTTTCAGTACCTTTCTTTTTATTTTAAAAAAAAAAATTGTAGGCAGCTTGAATTAATTTTAATTTACTTCCCTAACATGTGAGGTGATTATGTGGGTGCGCAAACCACAAATTTAACACCCAAGAAAGCAATAAATGAATTACGAGACTTACCTCGTAGCAATGCGATGTTAGCTCAGAATTTGCATTAAAAGCCCTAGATATGATTTCTAATTAACACGCAATCACTCAATTTTTTTTAAAGATTTTCTCTTGTTTAATGAAATTTAAGATATATGTCATGCAATTTAACTAAATGGCTTAATTCTAATGACGGGCAATTTTTAATTAAATGGACCTAACAACAATTACTAAATGACATGCATTTCATGAACCTAATCTATATGACATGAGCATGATATTTTTTGTATTTTTTTAATAAAAAATCGTAATTAAAAATTGCTAATAATAAAAATCTAACTAAAGTGAGATATTATCTATTTTAAGTTAGGAAATAGACTAATTTGAATTCTATCTTAACTTAGAAATTTATCTCAACATGTAATTTAATTCCAAGATACCATCTAACCTATAAATCATCTAAACATGCATTCTAATATAATTAGAAAGGTATCTAACTATTCTATCATGCAAATCTATATAGGAAATTAATTGTAATCTACATGATATGCAAATGCAATCTTTTTTGTATTTTTGGGCTAAGTAAAGCAATTAAAAGATAAGCACCAAATCATTCATAATCATCAAAGATATCACACATCGTCCGAATTAGGAAACAATATCTAAATCAAACTTGATTATTTCGCTAAAAAAATCGATAAATTGATCTTAAGCCTTAAAGATCAAGATATCAATTTCATTCCCGCGTGATTATTTATTCCATCTAAAGCCTTATAGATGGAATAAAAAATCGGTATGCAGTTGCGAATTAAGCAGTAAACCCTAATTGGGAAACACGTCTATCAACTATAAATGTGCACATTAGATACAAAAACACATGTATTAGGCAGTGAATATATATTAGGCACATGTCTCTTACCTAAATAATCTTTCCAAATTTGGGCCAAACGTGATTGAACCGGGATCGCAACTGACTCGCACTCGAAACTCCGGTGAGGAACATAAGGGTGGCAAGGGCGTTGCAAGTCACAGGTCGTTTGGTGGAAGCCGGCGACCAAAGTACGGTGACTCGGCAATTAGCAGCGACGAACGGGCTGCTGCTGCAGTGTTCGAGGGGCTAGTTATAGTTGGTTTGCAAGTGGAAACGGTGGTGGCGGCCGGCGTGGAGGTGCACGTGGGATCTGCAGGTTGCGGGCTTCAGAGGCACGGCGACCCGCTCAAGCTCGAGTAGAGGCGCAAAGCAGTGGCGAAGCTCGTGGTGGAGGAGGGCTCAAGCGGCTGCAGGTTGTGTAGGTGCAAGAGCGGTAGCTTCTAGCGTTGAGTTGCCGCGACGGTAGTGCTCGAAGACGGCGAGCGGGGGCTCGGCTACTGTAGGTCGTAGGCGGAGTAGAGGCAGTGGTGGCGGGCGTCGACGAATGGTAAGCAAAGCACGATAGAGAGCGTTGCAGGCGTCGGTGAGGGGGCAGCAGGCGCATAGTGAGGCGGACAAGGTTGCGAGCAACAAGCAGGTCACGGGCTGGCATAGGTTGCAAGCGAGGTGGGGCGCGGCGATGGTCGACGGAGTGCTGCGAGCAAAGCGAACGGGGTCGCGAGTAGGAAGCGGGTTGTGGGCCGGCGCGAGCTACAAGCGAGGTAGGGTGCGGCGATGGCTGGCTGAGCTGCGAAGAAGACGACCCGCTGTTCTTCCTCTTTTTTTTTTTTTTTTACTTTTTCTCTCTCTCCCGTCACTTCTCTTTGTGTGTTGCTCCCACTGTCCCTATACTTTCTGCCACCACCTTGAGCTGACCTTGACTTTGTTATATGTATGCCCTAAAGCTACTACGTAATAGTTACATGTTAGGGATTTCAATTGTACTATCATTATTATTATTTAATTAATGGCAATGACGTATTCATTCATTTGTTCAATTATTTTATATTTATGAACGATTCCATAAGATCAATTGCAATTAGACCTATTCTTGAGACATCAAGAATATATGTGATGAGTTCATAGTTAGGCTAAATCTTTAAACCGTTCTTAGTCAATGGATTATTGAGTGGATATTTATAATTCTGTTGAGACCGGTGTGTTCTTAACTTCACCATTACGTATTGGATACTTAAGAGAATGATGAGTCACATGTCATTGGGTATTATGATGCTTAAGTTAAAACACAGGTGTTTGTATTAGACAAGTTCACTTAACATGACGCATATGGAATGATTAGCAACATGGAAGCTTTTAGCGTGGTCAATGTCTAATTATTCATGCTTTGGTTTTGTGTAAATAATCCTTAGACCTGACACACAGTGTTAACTTGTGTGTCGAAAAAACTATGGTTCACAAGTGCACGTAATGCCGAGTCGTTGATCCGTCTTTATACCTGATGGTCATAGTTTGTTCATATATGAAGTTGCACGTGTGCGCAATGTGGAATCTGTCTCCTTGTTACATGCAAGGTATAATAATGATGTCCTATGCGATCTAATTATGACACTGCATTGAAATCCTCGGCCGGGTTGTAACCGAGTGTCTCGAATAAAATGTATGTTAATTAGATTTGTGCATATGATCGAACTGGTGACTTGACAAATATTCCATGGTCTTTGTTTGATCGGGACATAGTAAAACAGAGGGATTGAATTACACTGTAGCCAAAATTGATGGGTTCATTATGTTCTTAAAGCATTCACACTATCTGGGTAGCCATGACATATTACTAGATGTCAATCATGGCTTGTAGGACCCAAAGATTAATCGGGAGTACTAATGTGTTAGTACAAGTCTTACTACCAGTTTAGTGATTAACCTAGGGATGTCACATACTATAAACAATTAGGATAACATGGAATAAGAGAGAAAAAATGTTGCAAATGTGTTTGCAATTACTGTAATCGAATTGAGTCTATTTGAAATTAAATTAAATAAGATTTAATTTAATTTGTATTATAGTCACGAGCCTACTTGCATATGATGCACACATATGGCCAAAGTGAATACATGTTAATGTACCCAAATGCACACATAAAGATTATGTCCTTTGTATAAATATATATATATATATATATATATATATATATATATATATATTTATTTATATAACATGCACACATAAAGATTATGTCCTTTGTGTGTGTGTGTGTGTGTGTAAATGGATTGATTAATTATTTTATTTAATTAATTAATCAATGTGCGTTTCTTTTTTTTTTCTTTTTTTGTCGGTCCTACTCTATTCCTATTCTAACGCTCATTCTCAGACTTTAGACTTTTGCCCTGCCTCCTTGCAGGGCGTGGGAGTCGAAATCCACTCCTGAAACTATAGCATCCCCACCCCAACCCTTCTGAGAAAGTGGGGATTTGAACCCCCCACCTTCCCCTTCCAAGTTGGAAGGGTGGCCACTAGAGCAACCCCAGTGGTTAATGTGTGTTTCTTTATATTTATAAAGGGGGTACATCGTGCATGAATGGTCAGCAATTGTTGACCATTCATGCACGAAGCAATGGTCAGCAATTGCTGACCTTGCTCATGCACAATGATCGTGCATGAGCAAGCGGATGATCCGCAACGGTTGCAATTGTCCCTCGATCAGCAATCGTTGCTGATTCAAGAATAATTATTTAAAAATGCTGAATTGTGGACATACGAGAGGGTTGCTGAAAATAGAGAGAAAGTGTGCGTATTCTTGTGGTTTTTGCATGTTCTTGTGTCTTTCGTAACACGAGAAAGAAGATGGATTCTCTCTCGTTCGGGCCGTGACTAAAACATCAAGGATATGACGAATTATCTCCACAAGATTGCTAACACAATCATAGTGGTGATTATCCGAAAATTCTCTCTTCTGTACGATGTCCATTGTTGGTGTGTCTGAACTAGAGGTCCGACATTTGTGGGGCTCGAACTGTAGAACATCCGACCCAATTCATTCAAAGCGCGCTTCGAAAGGTAATTTATTTAACTCCCTTTTTATATTCAAATTTTTGATTAAAACGCACGAACAACGCCTTCGGAAAATCATGTATAAAATATATCATCTTTGTTTCCGTTGTATTTTTTAAAATTTTACCTATACATAATTCGTGAAACCCCAACAGACTTTCCCTTTAAAAGAAAAAAGTTTTTTTTTTTTTTCCTTTTTTGTGTTGTTTACCCAAAAGAACGAAGGAAGGCCCCCTCATCTCTCCGTACATGGCTCCTTTATAGGCCAAGAATTTGATCTTTGTGGAATATTTTATTTCCTTTTCTAATACGCATGTCAATTTTGCTTGTGCATAGCCCCCTTGAATATATCGTCGAAATATATGCACTCACGTGCAATATTCTTTTTTATCCCTTTTTTAATATTCCATCAGAAACCTTCCTTTTTGCCCAAAAAAAAAAAAATCCCTCGGTGTATATTGCCTGAATATATGAAAAATATCCTATCATATCATTGAATATTGGAAAAATTAACGCTCATCTATCGCCAGTCGATCCAATGCAAATGCAAATAAAAAAAAAATGCTCCTAAAACTAGATGTTATGCAATTAAATTCTAGTATTTTTGTTTAGGGGTTAAAAATTAATCCCTAATTTTTAATGCGATAAATAGCTAAACGGGTTGTCAAAATTTAGGTGTCAACAAATCACTAACAAGAACCTATTAATAACCAGCCATGTGACCAGAGATAAGCTCATATAAATAAGTGACTTAGAGCTAAGAGTCCAAAAAATGATGTGCAAGTGTTGATATATCTTATTTGAGCCGGCAGTTCTGGTCACTTCAATTAGTACTATGAGATAGATTAGGGGTGAGCATCGGTCCAGGGTCCCTAGACCGGCCCAACCCTATCAGTCCTAGTCTGGTTCTCAGGGAGACTAGGTCGGTTCTTGGTCTTAAGATTCCTGGACCAGCACTATGTGGGTTGGTCTTTGGTCTTTGGAGTTTAGGGTCGGTCCAACCCGGACCAACCCTGACTCTATATATATATATATATATTATTCATAATTTTTTTTTATATACAGAAAACCTTAAAATAAACGGTGTCAACAACATTAAACAACTATTTAGTGAGTAGTTTAAGTAATTTTATATTGTTCTTTAATAACTTAAATTTTTAATGTCTTTTACAGCGTCAATAGTCATAATTTACGAAGGAGGAAAATGTTTTTATGATGAGTCCTCACGGCATCCAAAAGGGCATAAATAGCTCCTTACGGCATTCTCCTCTAGTACTCATTCTCTTATGTCTTATTTGTCTTCTTAGTCTTCAATTTGCCAAAATTGAGAGAAACAACTTCTCCACTTGCCATTTAACACTCACCTCACTTGCTTTGGGTCACTCGTGCCGCTCGCCACTCAATGCTCGCTTGGCTTGCTCCCTACTTGACACTCGATGCACACTCTGTTCGACACTCACCCCAGTCGACCCTCACTGCTTACCTTTCTTATCTAACCTCGCTCGTTATCAAACCCATTAGGTCGGTCCGATCCTTGGTTGCCATTTCAAGGAGTACAAAAATGAAATAAAAGATTATTGGTTGGTCCCGAGTTGACCCTGGAACCGGACCGAACCCATTGGGTCGGTCCGGTCATCAATCGCTTTTTCAAGGAGTATTAAAAATGAAATAAAAAATTATTGGTTGGTCCTGGGTTGACCCTGGAACTGGACCAAATCCATTGGGTCAGTCCGGTTCTCGGTCCCAAGCTCAATAGGGTCGGTCCTCAGTCCCAAAAATTGAGGACCAGCACTGTGCGGGTTGGTCCTAGGGTTAGGGCATGGACCGGCTCAACCCGTACCATGCTCACCCCTAAGATAGATGACTTTGCAAGTAAAATAAAACTGCTAAATTGCGTAGCTTGGTGCCCTAATATTCTAGGAATTGAAATGTGCAATGAGGAGCAACTTTAACGAGGCGAAAATAATGTGGAATCTATTGATTAAGTCATATATGTCCTGTAGTTGCTATTGTTGTGGTTGCTCACCATCCCTATATTGAAGCAAGAATAAATCACTTGAAAAAAAATACATATATTAAGGGGGAAAACAATTGACTACTTAATCTGTGCTCTGAGCAGAGTTCTTAGAGCAAAATTACATGAATAAATTACGTAAAGAGTCACTGTATGATCCGTCATTTTCTGTAGAAATGTGATCTCAATGAACTCCCATTAATTGCAGAGTATCTATAATGGTCTTGTTTAGTGAATGAGGAAGTGTCTTAGAAAGTGTAGATAAAGTGATACTTTCGAACGATTGACAAATATGACGTTGGCGTCATTGAAACGTGTTCCGCGTCTATGGTACGAATGTCAAAAAGTATCATTGTCATGTTATTCAATCGTCCAAGGTTCCAAAGTATCACTTATTAAATTGTCCAAGATATAGAAATTGTAACTTTAGTTAATACTAGATGCAGAAACTTCGTAATACATTTACTCAATATGAGCTTTAAGCTTGAATTGGATTAGTAAATTTAGTTTAAAGATAGAAAATCTTCATATCCACGTTCTCCTTGCTGGGGATTTTTATTCTGATGGAAAAGAACTCCTTTATATTTTTTTTTTTACTAGTGCCAATTTGTGTTAGATTTATTTTAGACTTCTACGACTTTTTTGGAGTTAAAACGTCGACTTTCATTTTCACACTATTGAAAAAAAGTGTTAAATCACATTTTTGTCCCCTAAAATAGATCCAATTTATGAACGACCAAAGAGGTTCCGTGCATTGCTGCAGTATATTTCGTTAAAGTATTCTTGTTGTTAGAAAATCTGCATACTTACATTTAACATTTATTCTTTTAGAATTAAGCAATTTAAAATGGTGCATGCTGTAATGGTATGACAAATTTTTTCACAAGACGATTTTTCCTTAGAGATTGAAAATGTTAAAAGGTTTAATGGACTCCTGTCGATCACTATATCTGCATGTTAAATTTATCAAAATTGAGGTGTTGGACTACTTGATCATGTGAATCAATTATTTTCTCCCTAGCAAAGACAAATTCATTGTCGTTTTCATATTTCAACAAAAGAGCGAGTAGGGTAAGATTTTGAACTTCATGAAAGGGAAAAAGCAATACCCTACCTAATAATCTTTGATTAGACTATAATCAAAGACTAATGCTCAAAATGAAATTTTATTTTAGATAGAGCATTTGAAAATGACTGGGATGAAATATCAATCAATGCAAAGAAGAATTTATTACACAAAGAACGTTCAAAGTTAATGTTGTATTTACATCAAAAATAAGAATATGCCCATTCTAATCATGGTTCATAAGTCATTTATTAGTTTTCAATGTCTAAAAAATAAAACTTAGTATTGGCTGTTAATAATTACATCAAAGCGAAACAAATTCTTAGTTTTTTTTTTTTTTTTTTTTTTTTTTTTTTTTTTTTTTTTTTTTTTTTTTTTTTTTTTTTGTAGATTTCTTTGACATTTAATATAGAATTTGTAAAATATAATTAGGGATGAAAAAAAATAAAAAAAAATGGAAAAAATTAATTGGGATAATGTGCGTAAAGATTGGCATCTGGCAGCTCCCAACTCTATGAGCTGTTTTGTCACGCCTCGGACCTCTGCAAGCCGTTCGAACGCAACATCCACGGGATTAATTTGCGACCTCCCAAGAGATATCGTCATCTTGTTACTTTTATCTTTCGATTAAGCACATGTGGAAGCGTTAAACTATATCACCCAACACTAAACAATAAATAGATAGTAAGGAAAACACATATACAAACACACTACTTATATTATGCATTATTAGAATTGGAAGTTCTATTTACAAGCCTACTTAATTGGGGTTGTTTTCAATTACATCCAAAAGGGGATAGGAGTTAGTCCTAGCTCCACTATGAGGGCGACTTCCAAAAATGGTTTCCATCAGAAAGCTAGCTCTATATGACTCGAGCTCGAGGTCATAGTCGGGATTGAAGTCGAGGTCGTCCACAGTACTATCAAGAGGATTCGCCACCGCGGGTCTCAGTGAGGATCCATAGGGGCCACTAGATGGTCCATCAAATCCACGAATGAGCCCAAAGATCTCCTTGTTGACCCAAACAAACCATACCTTGTACCGATGTCGAACTAGGTATCCTAAGCCCTCATCCACTCACATTGTAGCGGTGTGCTTCTGGCACGTGATTTCAGTTCTCATTTCCTCTATATAAAAAAAAACCACTTCCATCTGTACAAGCAAACCAAAACGAAAAGGAATGAGACTTATACTTACAGGCTTAAAAAAGGAAAAACAACAACAAATGAGTGAACACTCAATAAGTAAATTGCTTAAATCTCGTATAAACAGATGCCTTGTATCAGAATCATACAAATACTTGACGCTAATAAATCGATGGTAGATCAATAGCAAAGCCCTTACTTTGCCTTAACTATATACATGAAAGAGAGTTCTCAAGTACTAAAAATGCTGACACGATCAAGGACCCACAACATGTTTCATAAATATATAAATTATATACGGACCAAATAATAGCTTCTTAAATATAAATGTGACTCTCAAGTCCCAAATAATGACACATAAAATATGTATGTGCCAAATAATAGCTTCTAAAATATGCACATGACTCTTAAGTTCCCAAATAATGACACATAAAACATGTACGTGCTAATTGTTGAAAAAAACATCTTCAAGTGATTTTGATGATGCCCAAACTATCCTTAGTATATCACTTACTATAGTGAATGTAGATGTTTGGACTAAAGGACTACACAACATTCATGGTGTGATCCATTAGAAAAAAGTTTGCAAATGTCTTCTTATAACAAACAGCACCACTCAGCCAAAAAGATCAGCAACTGATAATGTTTATATCAAAACTGTAAAGATTAGGTTGATGCTAAAGTAACAACCAAATAAATCAAATGATATTTGTTGGGTCAACTAAAGAGCTATTAAAGGATCTGGATTCGCATAGCAGCGGAATCAGAATAAAGCATGTAACATAATAGCTAGGTTGTCTGACTAATTAGTCATAAACTGCAGTGAGAAGACAATGTCAGTTGTTATTTTTGGTTAGCCTACATAAGTCCAAGAATAGAGGCTGTATGGGCAATATCTTCCTAGACAGTAGCTTAATAGAACCCAAAAGAGAGTGCGACATGAAAATAAAATAAAATCAAGTAGCTTATGTACTGTTGTTCTTAGCAAAAAGCTCTCTATCTTACTATTTTGATATTTATGTTGTTTAGCAATTGTGCTATGGATTAAGTGTACAAGTGAAAGAACAGTAATTGAGTCCAAATAGTGGGATCTATCATATAAAGGATTAGTACTAGTCATTTGTAACTTACAAGCAAATTCTTGGTAGAATCCAACTCATCTTGAGGCTATTAGTCTAAAAAATGGATGTCGACTTAAGGATAAAGCCATACTACTATAATTTTTCTGTGTCCTATTGTTATTCATCTTCTTATATACATTGTCATACAACTAGTGAATATACGTAAACATTAGGTAGAGGTGATCTTCACTTAACAATCAGCTAATTTCTGCAAAAGATCATCAAAGTTTGAAAACAACTTATTCACCCCCTATAGGTTGTATTGTTAGCTCCAATAATTAGTATCAGAGCTTTGTTGCTCATTATCTAAAGTGCATTTCTTCTAAGTATACAAATATTTTATTATGGCTAACCTTGGCAGCTTTTTTACTAATGATGCTCAAGCTCCCAACAAGCCACCATGCTTCGACGAAAGTAACTATGGCTATTGGAAGCAATGAATGAAGTCATGCATTGAAGCTACAAATTTGGATATATGAGATGTAGTTGCAAATGATCTAGAAGTACTAACTCCTGCTCAACAAGAAGGTCAAGAAGTAGCAATTGTTAACAATACAGAAGAAGCTCGAAAAAGAGCTGCTCTTAATGCTAAAGCTAAATACCTCATATATTGTGCGTTATTACCTTCTAAGTTTAATAGAATTTCTTCTTGTGATACTGCAAAGAAAATCTGGGATCACATCATGTTGATATTTGAAGGAATAGAAAGAGTCAAGTAAACAAAGCTAAAAATCTTGCTTGGGAACTATGAGTTGTTTAACATGAAGTATGATGAAATAGTAACACATATGTTCACATGATTCATTGAAATAGTAAATGGGCTTGCTCTTCAATGAAAAATTTACATAGATAATGAGAAAGTAAACAAGTTACTACGAGCTGTTTCCAAAGAATGGAATACCGTGAAGACCTCACTATGGGAAACCATGAGGATTCAACCAATCACAATGGACAAGCTTATAGGAACATTCATGTCTTATAAAGTTGAACTTCAAAATGAAGAAAGCAACTCCAAAGGTAAGAAAGTCATTGTGTTTAAAGCTAACTATGATGATACAAATAGAGAAATATCTTCTAATGACGAAGAAAGTGACGAAGACATGGCATCATTAAGAAATATGTTTAAAAGCTTCATGAAAAAAGGAGGAAACTACAAAGGAAAAAGATCATCTAAACATCCTGAAGAAAAAAGCTTTATAAGAACAAGGAAGAATCCAAAGATAAGGATATCATGTGCTATGAATGCAGGAAACCTGGACACATAAAACCAGAATGTCCATTGATCAAGAAAAAAGAAAGGGAAATTCGAGAAGAAAAAAAAGGCATTGAAAGTTGACATATTAAGTGACACCAAATATGAGTCAAATGATGGAGAAAAAACAAATCTTTCTCTCATGGCTAACTCAGAACTAGAAAAAGCCGAGGTAAAGGATTTTCTACTGTCTTATGATGAATTGCAAGATTTTTCAAAGGAAATGTTTGAAGAACATCAAAAGGTTTCAAAAAGAATTTCTACTCTAAAAAGGGAGGTTCATGTAAAGCTCCTGGCAAGCTCTCATTGACAACCTGAAAAAAGAGCTCGATCTTCAAATAAATCAAGTAAAACTCTTGCAAGTTAAAAATGAGAATGTCAAGGATGAAATTTTAAAATCAACACGAAATTTTCTCTTGGTTCAAAAATTTTACAACACATTCTGTCTATTTAAATTTCTCACTACAACAAGAATGGTCTTAAACATGAAAAAAATGAAAACGAGACAAATCCTTTTCCAAAAACAACAAATAGATTAAAGCACGGACCTCATGTACGCCTTTACAAGTCCCATATTTTTAAACATTTCACTAAGGCTACTAGCAAAAAAGTTCCTGAATGTTCAAACTATGAAGGATATGGTCATTTCAAAATGGACTATCCAAAACAGCAAAAGAAATTTAGGAAAACTGGCTGGTCTCTTAGTCTTGAATCAAAACCTAACCACAAGGGACCCAAGCTTGTGTGGGTACCAAAGAAAAGGACACCGGGACCCCTGGAGTGCCAAAAGTTGGCACAAATGGACACTTAAGTGCCAAAATTAGAACAAAATTGATCACTTAAGTGACAATTCGGCCAAAATGCTGATGTGGCAATTTTCCGGCGAAGCAAGTGCAAAACGGCGTCGTTTTGGTACTAAAGTGGTAAAAGATTAATATAAATATTAATTTAATTTAATTTAAAACTAAAATGATTTAAAACATTTAAAAAAAAAAAAGGGAGGCAGCTGAGGGTTGAGCTCTTGCCTCCGCTGGCCAACCGTCTGCAAGGGCCCACGAGCCCTCGCCCCAAGGGCCCGCAGGCCCTCGCCACTAGTCGACCGGGGTAGCTGGCCCCTGGCCAGGGCCTGGCGACCCTAACTGACCCTCCCCCCTCTGTCGTTGGCCCTTCCCAGCGGCGGCGGGGAGGTGGTGGTGGTGAGGGCTCAACCCTCAGCCACCTCCCTCCTTTTTTTTTTGTATTTGTATTTGTATTTGTATTTTTAAATGTTTTAAATAATTTTAGTTTCAAATTTAATTTAATTAATTTTTTACCACGTCAGCACTAAAACAATGTCATTTTTGCATTGTCTAGCCACGTCAGTGTGCAAAACGACGCCGTTTTGCACTTACTTCGCCGGAAATTGCGCACGTCAGCATTTTGGCTAGATTAGCACTTAAGTGATTCATTTTGCTCCAATTTTGGCACTTAAGTATCACTTTCGTAACTTTTGGCACTTAAGTGTCTCTTTGTGCCAACTTTTGGCACTTGAAGCGATCTTTTGTCCAAAGAAAAGATGAGATTCACTTTGATTTCAGGTTATCTTAAAGAAAAACAAGTGGTGCCTAGACAACGAGTGTTCCAGACATATGATTGGAGACAACAAGTTTGTAGTCCTTACAACCATAGATGGAGGCATAGTCACATTTATAGGAAAAGATAAAAGAAGAATCATCAGAAAAAGAAACATCAAGATGGGAAACCTAGTTATTGAAGATGTCTCACTTGTACAAGGGCTAAAGCATAATCTCCTAAGCATAAGTCAACTCTGTAACAAAGGATACAAGATAAAATTCGAAAAAGGTAAATGTATTGGCATTAACAAGGACAAATCACAAACCTTCACTAGGAACAAGGATAGCAACATCTGCTTCCTTGATATCAACTTTGAGGAATCATATTGTTTGATGTCTATCAAGAAAAAACGTTATCTATGGCACAAGAAATTAGATCATATCAATGCAAAGTAGATCCATAAGATATCATTTTAAAGATTTAATTCGTGGTTTAACAAAAATCAATTACAGTAAGTGTGACTCATATAATGCATGCGCACTGGGAAAACTAGTAAGAAGCTCTTTTAAATCTACAAAAGCAATTGCCGCTAACAGATCTCTGTGGCTATTGCATATGGACATGTTCGGATCAACATGAACAATTAGTCCAAGAGTAAGAAAATATTGTCTAGTCATAGTTGATGACTACTCAAGATTCACTTAGTAATGTTCTTATTACATAAGAATGAGATATTTCATTATTTTGAGAAATTTGCTCAACAAGTTCAAAACGAGAAGGGGTATAACATCACCACCATTAGAACTAACCATGGAGGAGAATTTAGCAACCAAAATTTTGCTAAGTATTGTGATGAAAATGGAGTAGAAAACAACTTATCCACTACTTATATTCCTCAACGGAATGGGATGGCAGAAAGAAGAAATCGATCACTCCAAGAAATGGTAGAACAATGTTGATCGAAAGTGGTGTACCTACCTATTTTGGGCTGAAGCTATTGTTGCTACATGTTACACACTCAATAGAATATTACTGAAACCTATGGTAGAAAAGGCTCAATACGAGATATACAAAGGAAGAAAGCCTACTCTGCATTATTTCCATATATATGGATGCAAATGTTTCATTCTCAAGAATACAAACGACAACATCAAGAAGTTTGACGCATGAGCTAATAAAGGTATTTTTCTTGGTTACTCAACTACAAGTAAAGCCTATTAAGTCTTTAACAAAGATTCCAAGGTAGTGGAAGAATCCATAAATGTGAAATTCATAAGTGATTAAAAAGGAGTACAAACTAATGATTGCGAAGACATCTTACATATCTGCACCAGTCGCTCATAAACAATAGTAACTGTAACCATTGGCTGATCTCTCAAATCAAGGACAATCTTCCAAAGATTATAGATTTAAGTGTAAGCATCCTAAGGAACAAATAATAGGAAAGGTGGATGAAGGAATCAAGACAAGATCATCTCTCAAAAGTATGTTAAATTCCGTAGCTCTCATATCCTAATTTGAACCTAACGAAGTGGAACATACTCTCAAGGATGAAAGCTAGATTGAAGCCAAGTAAAAGGAATTGCATCAATTCAAAGTCAACGATGTATAAGAACTAGTTGCAAGACTTAATGATCAGACGATAATAGGAACTAGGTACGTATTTCGAAAGAAACTTGACGAAACATGTAATGTCATACATAACAAGACAAGACTAGTCGCTAAAGGGTATCTACAGGAGGAAGGTATTAATTTTGATAAAATCTATGCTCCTATTGCTAAATTAGAGGCTATATATATATATATATATATATATATATATATATATATATATATATATATATATATATATATATATATATATTTATTTATACTTGTTTTCGTGATTTCATATTATATCAAATAGATGTCAAAAGTGCATTTTTAAATGGTTATATCAAAGAAAATGTGTATATCGAATAGCTACTTGGTTTTGAAGAAGTAGGAAGATCTGGTGATGTCTATCGTATCAAGGGGATGCTCTATGGACTAAAGCAAGTAGCTAGAGCCTGGTATGAAAGATTAAATAGCTTCTTGACAAATCATGAATTTGAAAAATGTAAGATAGAAACTACTATCTTTATAAAAAAAAATATATAAATAAAGATTTGCTCATTATTCAAATATATGTTGATGATATAATTATTAGAGCCACGACGACATGTTGTGCAAGGATTTTGTGAAGATGATGAAAAGTGAATTCGAGATGAACCTAATCGATGAGCTAAGCTTCTTTCTCGGACTTCAAATCAAGCAGTTTCCTAAAGGCACCTTCATCTATCAAGAGAAGTATGCAAAAGAAATAGTGAAGAAATTCGATTTGGAAGGATGTAAGAAAATCGAGATACCTATGTCATGTTCTATCAAGTTAGAAAAATATGAGAAATGTAAGCCTGTCGATTCCAAGCTATACAGAAGTATAATAGGTTCACTTCTATACCTAACAACATCTACACATGATATTTCTTTTAGCACTTGTTTATGTGCTCGATTTCAATTAGATCCAAAAGAATTGCATTTAGTAGTTGTTAAACAAATTATTCGATACATTGGATCCACTCAAAAATTAGGGATTTGGTATCTTAAAAATACAGAATTTATGTTGCTTGGATACTCAGATGCCGACTTTGCAGATTGTAAGTTGGATAGAAAAAGTACATTAGGTACTTGCTAACTATTAGGAAATATGTTGATTTCTTAATTCTCAAAGAAACAAAATTTAGTCACTCTCTTAACTACTAAGGCTAAATATATTGTCCTCGAAAGTTGTTGTATTCAACTTATTTGGATGAAGCAATCACTAAGTGATTTTCAAAAAGTACACTAGTGCTATAAATCCAACTAGTAATCCAATCCTAAATTCAAGAGCAAAATACATTGATGTAAGACGTCATTCTGTTAGAGATCATGTTAACAAGGTGATTCTATATACGATTTGTAGAGTCAAAACATCAGTTAGCAGACATTTTTAACAAGCCACTAGATAAGCCAGCCTTCGAATACATTCATGGTGAATTAGGATTATGCAATGCTTTAGAATAACATTATCTAGATAATATTTCAATTATGTCAAAAACATTGAGTACGGTAGAAATAACGGGTACGCACCTACTGTTTTATCTCAAAAAAGTTAGCGTTACAATACTACTTTTATTACCGTTCGAACTACCTATATACCCTATCTAGAGTTGTTACTATTGTTGTAACAACATTTTTAAGAACAAATTTACTACCCGTTTAAGAAAAAAATTGAATACTAAATAATTATAGATAAGAAAGTTACCATTGAAGAACATTGGCTAACTCTCCCAGTTTACGTGAAATATGTTGTTCCTATTTATAGAGAGTCAGTATTCTCATATTCACTCACATTGCTCATACTTACCCTCTTGTATCTCTTCTACATCATTTACTCAAAATTCTTGTTTTGTTTACACACAAATTCTTCTACACCCAAAAACCATGGCACCCAAAGTTTGCCTTCTTCTAATGTTGTAAGGAAATCCTCACGTGTCACTGGTCGAACATCCAAAACCTCTAAAGAGAAGGTCACTTGACATGAAAAGTCTCTAAAGGCCACTCAAAGTCAGAGTGTGGCTCAAACTGGTGGGTCAACTACCGGTAGTGCCCCATTACCTGTAACAATAGAAAAATAAATGACCATGGGAAAAACTCCAAAATCTTGATTGCCAGCAAAAAAGGACACGGGCATTGTACGACGTATGGCACATATGCTCACAGCCATTCTATCTCCATTAGCTCCTGCCCAAACACTTCTAGGAGATTTATTGAAAGGTTTAGCCACTCTCATGAAAACTCATGGATCGAAGCTAAAGAAACTCCTCAAGTTCGAAGCCACAGGGTCATAAAGCCTACAACTTGAATATACACTAACTACTTAAGAAAAATTGACTGTTGAACCATCACATTCAATTGCTCAGCCCTCTCAACTCTTTTAACCCTTACCTCAAAAATCATCAACTAAAGAGAAATGCACCTTTGAGCTTGCTGCTCCCAAAGACAAAAGCAAACAGATTGTCGAAGAGGTGGAGATCATCCCTAAACCAATCACTTCACAGCCTAAGGGAAGTG
The DNA here is from genome assembly GCA_007663325.1 of Eucalyptus pauciflora. NCBI lineage: Eukaryota > Viridiplantae > Streptophyta > Magnoliopsida > Myrtales > Myrtaceae > Eucalyptus > Eucalyptus pauciflora. The sequence continues at coordinate 3,622,750 of VMYD01000056.1, forward strand.
AAGCCACAAAAGAAACAAGAGAAGTTTCAGGAGACAATTGTCGAGAAGATGATAACCACTAGGTATATCAAAACTTTGAACCCACCTTTGGTTTTAAAAAAGATGAAAATTGCAAAGTTGATTTCTTTCTTTCACTAGAACATAGATTGCAAACCATCACTTCCACGATCGAGGCATTATTCCTCATTGCTATGTTGATTTTGAATTTTTAGAAAATCATGGGATTTCTCTCTTAGAGCTTTTTGAAGCACTTCGACTTAAATTCTTTTGCTCTACAAAAGAAGAGATTCACACTGCCCTTATGGCAATGTTTTACTCAAATCTGCATATTCCAAACCAGGTTTTTTTTTTTTTCTTTTTTTTACTTTTGAGGACAAAATTACGTATTGGCTTTGGATGAACTGGTTGAGAACATCTAAACTGAATACAATGTTTTCAAATGCATTCCAGTAGAGCTTGATAAGGCCTATAACTTTATTTCGGAAACTCCCAACTTTGCTCACAGTTCTAGGGAAATTGTGTCACGTCCTGATCCTCCGGACCCGTGCCTATCCTTGCACGGTCGATATAATAACGATGTCTCAGGATGCATCGTCGACCCATTCATTTTAATATACACATGCAGAAGCAGATATAATTAATCTCCAGACAATAAAACAATGGGATAGAAAAGTAGGACCAATTTTTCACAAGATACCTTTTTATAAATACACAGGTTTATACATAAAGGTTTATAAAAGGAATCGGCTTCCTACAAAAGAGAGTTGTCCTACGACTAACTAGTCGGACATGGTCATCGATTCTCAGGCTTCACCTCATGAACTCCAGGGCTCCTAGTCTTTTACCAACACCATCTACGGACCTGAAAATGGTTATACAATAACCAGTGAGACAATGTCTTAGTAAGTTTTACCCCCTAAGACTCGATTATGAAGCCAATACGCCCTAAGGGCTGCCTAAGCACAATCACGAGTCAGATGACTTACCTTGGCCTCAGTCTCCTCCCTGCAAGTCAGCACAACTCATAACCTCATCGAGTTACATCAACACATCGATCATTCACTCAGATCAACTTATCGATCAATCGACCTAGTCGATTACATATCAATCAAACCATTCCCCGATCATTTAATCAATACCATGCATTCTACAAGATAATATATCTAGTCATCGAGCCAACATGCCTTCTCCAAAATGACATGCCTAGTCACTGAGCCCACGTGCATTCTCCAAGATGATATACCAAGTCACCAAGCCCACGTGCATTCTCCAAGATGACGTACCTAATCACCAGGCCCACATGCCTTCTCCAAGATGACGTACTTAGTCACCGAGCCCATATGCATTCTCCAAGGTGATGTACCAACTCAACGAGCCAATAACTCGTAACGTCTTTCTCCAAGATGACATACTTAGTCATCGAGCCGACGTAACATAGTGTCTTTCTTCGAGATAACACACTTAGTCATCGAGCCGACGTAATACAACATTCTTTCTCACTTTTTATCATACCCGATAAATTAGCCGTGTGTGGATACACGATTGGCCTTAGCCAAAATATCATAATTTCACTTTCACAATTCCCACCATTTCATATAGTCCACAACAATATTTTTGGCGTTGTAAACCAACTCTCGATTATCTTCCAATCAATTACTGAAATTAAATGAATTTAAGAATAAATTCCAAAAATACAAATCATGCACAATTAGCACAAATTAAGGCTCAATTAAATAAACAAATCACACCGCTGCAATCAGCATAATTTTCTGGTCACCGACCATCCTGGTCTAATTTCCGGAAAATAAATAAATAATTAAATAATTATGAAAAAATTAAATAAATGCAATAAATCCAACTTAGGCTCGTTATAGCCTAATTGGAAGTCAAGACGAACCTAGAAAATTTTCGAGGTTTGTTCAATAAATACTAGAACCTATCTCCTCACTAATTTCACTAACCATTTGCCTAACATGCATCGACAAGGCACTAAATTAATTCACCTAATATAATCTATCCACATAAATACACTTAATTAAATCTAATCAACCGCTAAACATCATTAACCTACTAAGCAAGGATTAATGAGTTAAACTCACTTGTATGGCGAGCCAATCGATTCAAATCGACGGGAACGTGACAGGGGACAATTTTTCTCAAAGTTGGCCAAGCTTTCAAGGCTCGGAACCACCTCAAAACGGGCCACAAAGCTATTGGAAAACCCACTATTTTAGCTTCTGTTTTGAGTTGCAAAACGGAATAAACAAAGCTGGTTTGGCTTCTACTTTTGCTTATTGGACAGAGGAGAACCAAGGCTGAATGGTGAAGAAACGGGTTGATTGAAGCTCCAGCGAGCAAGTGGTTGGCAACCGGTGGTTCTCGGGGGTCTAGGGGGTCTTGTTAGGGGTTGGAATGGGCAAAAGAAGGGCTGAAATGGTAGAAAAATGAAGAAAAACACGAAATAGGCAGACCAGCGGGCGGACCGACAATCGGCAGATTATGGCGGCTGTACGAGATGACCGGTAGCTCCGTTCAAGGCGAGGTCGGGCTCTTTGGAATGGTCTGGATGTGCTGGTCACGGTGATGGGTGGATCGTTGGCTAATTCGTCCGGGAAAACCACTTTCAACTCAGATCTTTGGCGAAAGGTCAGTTGGAGCGGAAACTGAAATAAAATAAAATAGAGGAGGAAAACGGTCCGATGGACGTGCGGCTTGGTCGAATGGCAAAGGGGCTTGCTTCTCTTTTTTTCTCAAGCTTCTAAGCACCCTCAACAATGGAGAAAGCAAGTGGATTGAGGAAAAAGAAGGCTATTGCAAGAGGGGATGAAGGAGAAGAGGGGCAAGGGGGCCGCTTGGCCTTGTTTTTCCACCAATTTGTTCCCTTGACTTCATCCACAGCCAAGTCTGGCTTCTATGGCTGCAATTCAGCCACCAAGCTTCACTTTGCAACCTTTGAAGTGGTCAAAAAATGGCTAGGCAATGGGGCATACGAATTTGCAAGCCTTCTTTCTCAATTGGAAACCGATCCTTTCTTGATTCAACCCAATTCGGCCTCAATAAATTCCATTGTTGAGTCCTCGATCAAGTCAATATTTTTCCTCACTAATGGATCCCACTTGCTTCCCAATTTCAAGATCAAAAACGGTCTCGGCCTTTTTTTGAACAAAAGCGGCCCTAGGATGACTTTTTCCCAAAAAGTCTTAGGTTGCAGAAAAAAATCTTTTGAGACTGAGTCGACACTCCTAGTATTAATTGTGACATGACAGAACTTTCAATTTCTGAAATCGGACTCAAATTCGCAGTTAATTTCACTCATGCGCGTTTTTAGCGTGACCTAAACTACCAGGTAGCTTTTAGAAATTTTTAGTGCAAATGACCCATGATCGATTTTCTTTGAGCCACAATGAACCCACTCGACACATTGGCGACTCTCGGTTGTTGTGAAAATCTCGAGGATTCAGTTACGGACACAGGGTACCAAAACGATAGAAGAAATCAAACTAGTGCCGATCGATGAGAATTTGCAATTTAATGGGATCACCCACGTTTAACCACTCATCTCAGTCGTACTGACCTATCTTTGATCTCTAATCGATTTATATTTGTGCCATAATGATCTCGGCAGATGAGTACGGTCGAGTAACCGATTCTTGGTCGAATTTTCAAGTCTATTGTATTAAAATTCCTTAATGGCTTCTCCAGATAGTCTAGTTATCTCACGAGTGATCGGCTATGAGAATAGCACTATAGGCGCATCGATGAAAGGCCCGACTTATTCAATTGAAAACAGGACTGAAAATCCAAGATGTCACAAATTGTACCATTGACCCTCCTCCCTCTCAAAATGAATTTCATTAAAAAAAATCCTCACTTTCTACCTCCATCCAAAAGCATCTTCTATGAATGACGTCTTTCGATAGAAGGTAAGGGTGATATGGCCATCCTAAACAAGTTTGAAGAATTTTCCTTCCCCCATATGATCTTTATTCACGTGCATCGCATGATTAAGAGAAAGACAGGGAAGCTATCCCTGGTGCTTTAGTCACTTGCATCTTCAAACATCTCAAGATTGACTACTCTGAAACACCACAAATTGTCATGCCAAATGTGGAAATTGGGAAGAAAACATTGGACAAGATGATGCTTAGGAACCCATCGGTAGGTAGTTGTGATGGTTCAGGACTTGCTCCTCATCGCCGAGGTCGCAAGTTCGAATCTCCATATGCTAACATCTTAAGTTGGGGGCCATGGTGGTGGGGTTCTGTGCTAGTCTCCCCTGAGGTATAGGGGCTAGACCCTTTAGTGCTGTCCGGGCACGGGGGGCCAGTGGTGGAGTCCCCGGATACAAAAAAAAAAAAAAAGATGATGCTTAGGATGATGCCAGAACGATAGGTCAATCACCAATGAGAGATCATCCCCATTAGTCACGATGACCATAACAGAATAGTGGCAAAGCTTAAAGAAAGACTTGCTGAGCTCTATGAACCAAAAAAGCACAAATATGCTAAGGCACCGACATCATCCAAGGCCCCTCATCCACCTCAACAAGAAAAATTACCTTCACCTGCTATGGACACGCCTATATCTTTTGCCAACCTCAATAAACTACAAGCTGATGTTAAGGAAATCTAGACCACCTTCTTGTCTCTAACTTGACACATGGTGACAATCAAGCGTACTCTCCTCAGCCTAAATTGCTATAACCGTGTACACCTCGAGCTAGAGACCACTGAACTTGAACAACCCACTTTCTCTCAACAGCACAAACGCCCTCACACTTAAATTTCCTCAAATATTTATATGCTCATGTTTTGCTCTAACTGTTTTATCTATCATAGTTCATTGCTTAGGTCCACCCTTTTGTTTTGACCTATCTCTTGCAATCAATGAAGCGGATCTTTTGATTCATATAACTGTTTCTCACTTTTTGCTTGATGACAAAAAGGGAGAGAGTCACTTGATGTCACGCCCCGACCCTCGGTCACGTGACCATCCTTCAGCTTTGGTCGATTTAGAAATGCAATATTCCAGGGCTACATATCGCCGACCCTTTCCTTTTTAATGCACAAGCGGAAACAGTTATAAAAATCCCCAGACAATAAAGCAATGGGATATACAAGTAGGACTAGAAATATGAACTAGAAAACCGACACCCTTATGAACATATACAAGCCCGATAAAAACAAGGTCTATAAACAATTAGGGGAGTTCAAGTCCACGTCCTTCTCTTCATCATTCTCCACACTCCCACTGGAGCCTTCAGCAGACTGCCCCGGACTTCTGAGATCTTCAAAATCCAAGTCTACTGAATCTAGGGACCTGAAATGGTTATTTAATAACCAATGAGACTACGTCTCAGCAAGTTCTACCCCCTAAGACCCGATTAGTAAACCAATACACCATAGGGCTGCCTATGCACAACATGAGTCGGAGGGCTTACCTTGGCCTCAGTTCCCACCTGCATATTAGCACAGATCAAATATACACCCAAACAATCACAGCACTGATCGAACATCGATCAAATCGACCTAGTCGATTTCACACCAACAAGACCACTCATGGTCATTCCATTCAATCAATCAGACTCAAACAATGATCAATCACATCAAATCACACCCAGTTCGAATCATAAATCAATCGACTTAGTCGATTACATGTCAGTCGAATTTATCGATCAATCGGACCATCTCTCGGTCATTCATTCCATCCTACATAACTTCCCATATTGCATTCGGTCACAGAGCCACATCAATGCTCTCGGGCGTCAAGTTCGCCAATGTGACTTATCCACTAGACAATTGCGTGCATTCTTTAAGGCGCCGTTTTCGCCAGTGATATCTCACATCACCGAACCACGCATGCCTATAACCATGTACTCACTAGACAATTGTGTGCGTTCTTTAAGGCGCCGTTTTCGCCAGTGATGTCCTTAATCATCAAACCACACATGCCTATGATAATGTGTTTAATAGACAAGTGTATGCGTTCTTTAAGGCGCCATTTTCGCTAGTGATACCCTTAATCACCGAACCATACATGCCTATAACAATATGTTTAATAGACAAGTGCATGCGTTCTTTAAGGCGCCGTTTTCGCCAGTGATCTTCCCCATCACCGAACCATGCATGCCTATAACAATGTTTAATAGACAAGTGCATGCGTTCTTTAAGGCACCGTTTTCGACAGTGATCTTCCCCATCACCGAACCATACATGCCTATAACAATGTGAGTACTAGACCGATACGTGCGTTCTTTAAGGCGCCGTTTTTGCCAGTGACATCCTTAGTCACCGAACCACGTAGGTCCATACACCGTGCCTGATCAGTCCAACCCCAAGATACTTCTGATTCATTCTCACCATTCCTCATACTTTACAACTCAACAACGCATAAGAATGCTAAATAAACAAACTTGGCCAATTTCCAAACAACCATTCAATCTCAATAAATTCCAATCAATTTAGGGCAAACCCCTAAAATATCACAATTTAATTAATTTCAAGCAACGTAGAACTCAAATAAATAAACGGACTGTGCCACGACAATCAGCACGAAATTCCGGTCACCGACCATCCCGATTGAATTTCCGGAAAAATAAATAATTAAATAATTAATTTCGAAAATGAAATAAATAAAAACAATAAATTCAATTTAGTACAATATAAAGCTCAATTAAATAAACGGACTGCACCACAATCATCAGCATAATATTCCGGTCGCTGGCCAACCCAGTTGAATTTTCGGAAATTAATTAATTAATTAATTTAATTCCAAAAATTAATATTTAAATGCCAAAATTCCCACTTAGGCCCAAATTGCTAAATTAACACCTGATAAGGGCCGGGAAAAATCCCAAGAAGCATCCAATAAATACTATAGGTAATTCTTTACTTAATTACACAAGTCATCTAACTAATATGCAATGAAATCAACTAATAAACACTAATCCATTCTAATCCAACAACCTAATTACACTTAACTAACACTAATCAACCTTTAAGTATAATAGCAAACTAAGAAGGCATTAGTGAGCAAAACTCACTGGATTAACAATCCGTTCGGATCAAATTGGGCCCGAAACTTGGCCCGCAAAGCCCACGGCGTTGTTGGTTTTTCCTTGGCTCCTGAGTTGACTTCATGGCCGATTCGGTGTAACAAAAAGGGCAACAAGGGAGTAGAATTCACGGGTGACGCTCGGGTCTTCGCTCGACAAATAAAGAACATAAAAAAAAAAAATGAAGAACGGATGGGATCATGGAGGGGGAACCGAGCGAGAGAAAACATAAGAGAAAAGGGGATGGGGGAGTGTCGCTCAAGCCAAGGAAAAGGGGGAGGATAAGCTTTGACTAAAATCAAAGCTAAAGGAAGAGAAAGGGAAATTGGATACGGCAGAGAGAGAGAGAGAGAGAGAAGGGGAACGTGGGCGGCTAGGGGGAGAAACGTGCGCAAAGGGGGGAATAAAAAGAAATAGAAATAAAAGGAATTAAATAGAAATTCCTAAAACCGATAATTCTTAGTCTCACTTGCTCTTGTTAGTCCAATTTGATCCGCAAAAACTCCCATGCTCGAGCACTTGATCGTCACTTGCGTTCTTGCATCAAATTTCCCTCAAACAACAAATCTCGGGCAACAAAAATGGCAATTTCCTTCAATTTCGAATTTTAATTCATTTTCTTCTCGAAATCCGATTTTCAGAACAAACAAATCCATTTAAGGTCCAATTTGAATTTAGAAAAAGCCCAAACAACTTTCATTCACCAATTCGCTTACACTAGATGCCAAAAATCCATTCAAATCGGCCAATCCGAATTTCCGTTCCTTTTCCGAATTGTCCGATTCGATTTTCCGTAAAAATCCCGAACTCGCCGAGATTTCCTCAAAATGTGAGTTGACGTTCCTAGAATGACCCATGACACGACAGAACTTCCAGTTTCTAAAATCGAATTCAAATCAGTGGTTAATTTCACTCAGACGCGTTTTGAGCTGACCTAGGCTACTAGGTAGTTTTCAGAACTTTTTAGGACAAATGACCCGTGGTCGATTTTCTTCGAGCCACGATGAACCCACTCGACCCATTGGCAACTCTCGGTTGTCATGAAAATCTCGAGGATTCAAATACGGACACAGGGTACCAAAACAATAAGAAAATCAGTCTAGTGCCGATCGACGAGAATTTTTCAATTTAGTGGTGTCACCCACGATTGGCCAAACATCTCTGTCGAACCAGCCTATCTCTGATTTCAAATCAATTTTATACTGTGCCGCAATGACCTCTAAAGATGAGCACGGTCGAGAAGTCGATTCCTGGTCGAATTCTCAAGTCTATTTGCCTTAGAGTCCTTAATAGCTTACCCAACTAGTCTAGTTATCTCGTGAGTGGCCAACTCAGAGAAAAACACTGTAGCCACGTCGATGAAATGCCCAATTTATCTAATCGAAATCAGAACCCAAAAATCGGGATGTCACAACTTTTCCCCTCTTATAAAAATTTCGTCCTCGAAATTTAAACCTTTACCAATCCTTAATAAAAGGTGGGGGTGTTGTCGTCTCATTGAATCTCACTTTTTCCCACATTGATCCTTCGGTCTCGTGGTATTGTCCGACCACTTTGACCAAGGAGACCATCTTGGTACACAAAATCTGCTCTTTCTGAACCAACAACTGAACTGAGCTTCTCACATATGACACTCTATCATTCACATATGATCTCTCTCTTTTTTCGACTCCCTAATGAAACTTCAAAGTTCAACAATTCAAATTTTCTGACGGTTCTGTTTGATCTTTACTCTGACACTGATCTGACAACTGTAATCACTGATTACTGAGCTGACTCTAGTCTGTGCTCTTTATTCACTTTCTTTTCACCACTGAAATTCTGTACTCTTTGCTATGCACTGCTTAAGAAAAAACCCTCTGGACTTTGCTAAGCTTGCAAACTCTGAAGTAGATCCAAAATATAATTCACCCTCGGCACTCCATGCCAATGAATTATCTGTTACACACCCGCTTCGGCATACCCATTCAAATCTTGATATTTTTACATTGTACTGAAGTGAATCGGTTTCATCTATCGGTCAACCACAATCCTCATAGGGAATCGGTACTTCCTCGATTCCTTAGTAAACCTGTCACAATGTTCCATTGTGATATATTTTAATTCCCACTTGGGACTCTCTAGCGATGGTAAAGTTCTCTTGATTTGCATTACTGGACTTCCACTTACTGACAACTCTGACACTTGTAACCTGCCTGGCGGTATCTATTTTCATACCAACCTACTAGTCTAGCTGACGCCGATTCTGATCTACTTGCACTGTCTAGACAAAAACTGCAATACTATGGTGAATTTCTGACAAGATCTTTTCCCTAAGTGCTACACTGTCAAGTGCATTCAAACTCTCATGGAACCCGAACGTTCCATCTTTAGAAGTCTTACAGTCAGATTCTTTCTTACCAGTATCCTCTTATAAGATCTTCTGAAAATCTTTGTCTGTCAATTTGGCGCCGATTCTAACTTGAATATATAGTTCAATTTTGAGGGCAGCTATTAAATTCAAAAAGGTAGCCCACCTCAAATTTGAAAACCACATTTCGAACCCTTTTTAAGTAAAGTCCATACTTTAGTCAGTCTATGCACAATTGAAGACTCTCGGCTCAACACATTAATGACTCATTTCGTATCCCCCAAGGTGATATCTGATATCACTATTATAGTCTTGCCAAAATTCTGATTCACAACACCGTTTCATCTTCCACTTATTGGGTCTCAACTGGCGGGACGGTTATGCAACAATCTTCTCATGTTGTATTAATACGTACTCAGTCCTCTAGACACGTCATTACAGATTTCATGCTTTCCAGAGCCAAATGAAAAAGTTTAACACGTGTGCGGTAGCCTGTTCTTACTTAAGCTCTGAAAACTATCCTCGTACTTGTCTATGCCGATGAATTTCTCTTCTTTCTTAAGAGGTCAAGCTCGCGATGATACTGATGCTGAAAATTCTTTCATGAACCTTCTGTAGTAATCTGTCCAATTCCCACGGCTTCTGATCTCTGACATTATTGTCAATTTTGGTCCATTAACAATTGATTCGATCTTGGCTTGTCCACGAAGATTCCTTCACCTGAAATCTCGTGACTTAGGAACGCAATACGAATTAACCAAAACTCGCATTTGCTAACTTAGTTTCCAATTCATGAGTCTTTAGGGTTTGAAGTACCATCCTCGGACAACTCTCATGCTCCTCAACATTCCTCGAATACACATCAAAATAACATCAATGAATATAATCATGAACTAATCTAGGTATTCCTCAATTACTAGGTTCATCAAATCTATAATAGCAGACGGGGTATTAACCAAACCAACCGGCCTTCCAATACTCTCATGAAGACCATCTCATGTACTAAATACCGAATTCAGTATACACGTCTTTCTGATCCTCAACTGATGATGTCCTGTCTCAAGTCGACCTTTAAAACATCTACACTCTTTATAACTAGTCACCCAATTCGTCGATCTTTGACAATGAACACTTATCTTTGATTGTCACTTGATTGAGTCGACTATAGTTGATGCATAATTGCAACGAACCATCTTTCTTTCTTTCTCACTCTAAGGCTGATGTTAACCTTAGGTAATGCATCGATATGCATGAATTCCTCGTTTATCAATCCTTACATTTGCACCATTGGTTCTATCAATTCAGACAACCACAACCGGTAAGAAACTTTAGAAAATGGTTCTGTTCCAGATGCTAGCTCGATCGTAATATCTCTTTCTCTAGTAACGATCTGACCATCCTTCTGGCAACACTTCCAGGAATTCTTGGACTATTGAGGAGTCCTAAATTTTCAATTCTTCAATCTGTCTTATTTTTTACCATCGGTAAGTAACCTAGGCAACCTCCATCTAACAAACGGATTGCCTCAAGTGACGAGATTAAAGAAGTCGAAGACCCTTCTCGACTCTCAATAAAACTTGGCGCTTCTACCTGCTCCTGAAATAAGCTGGGTTACTCCACCATGACAATTTATCATCACAAGATGTTCCAATAATTAATTCTTTTCACACTCGGCAATAAACTTATACACCAACGGCCAATCAAGTGTAGCTCTAGTCAGTGATCCTTTTCTTACAACCTTAACAAACAACTGAAATTCCACAAGTGTATTCTCAACCTTCTCTTGCACCATTCTGATGAAATCACTTCAAAACATTCTTCCATTGAATAAAGCATGGTCAATTCCGTCCCTGTTCCTTTTTGCCATCCTAATGGCGTCTTATTTGCGGTATCGGTATCAATGTTCCCTTGGACTTACACTGATATTTTTTTTTTCACCTAACAGCCGTGCTGACTACCATCATAGCACGTTTTAGCCATTCTCAGACACAAGATTAATCCATGTATCACCTCCATACTTTTGGCACTTACCTAGTGATTCTTCCTCCTATCAAGTGCCAGCATGCATTGTTTCTTGTACCAAAGACCTATCCCAAAAATCCCACAATGCATTCTATGGTGCATTCCTTCTGACATGTCCTATCAACGATGACAACAATAACCATTGTCAAGATTCCATCTACTTGTGCGGATATCCCATAAATCACTGTCCGTGTTGGCGACACTTACCACGAATTCTTGTCCTCAGAATACATGAGACTGATCCATACCACCTTCCGTGGAACAATATGTTCCACTTGTCTGAATGCTGATCTGACTATTCCACCCTTTCTATTGTGTGGAATGAATACCCTTCCCTCAACAACAGTCTTTACCCTGACCGAATTCCAAATCTGCTTGCACTGAATCTTGATTCAAATTTCGAAATCTATTCCCCGATTATCCTTCCAGGTTGGACCTCAACAAAGGTAGCAATAACAACAATTTGATTCTGATCTCACTGGCTCATCCAGATCCCAAGGAACACTTGCATCAAATTGATCTTATCAGACTTAGGATCAATCAACACTGTTACGCTCGTACCAACCCATAGTGGCACTCTTACGCTCGAGCTGGCTAGAGTCAACACTCTGCCTTCCGAATCCACAATAATTAAAAGCAAGCGATTCACACACAACAAACAATTCTACCAATCAACTATCAAAGACATGCACCGGTCATGAATTTAAAGGCATTCCTACTACTATCCCAAAAGTCATCGCTCCTTATCACTCCAATACTTAACCATTGCTCTGATACCACAAAAAAGGGATGTCACGCCCCGACCCTCGGTCACGTGACCATCCTTCAGCTTTGGTCGATTTAGAAATGCGATATTCCAGGACTACATATCGCCGACCCTTTCCTTTTTAATGCACAAGCGGAAGCAGCTATAAAAATCCTCAGACAATAAAGCAATGGGATATACAAGTAGGACTAGAAATATGAACTAGAAAATCGACACCCTTATGAACATATACAAGCCCGATAAAAACAAGGTCTATAAACAATTAGGGGAGTTCAGGTCCACGTCCTTCTCTTCATCATTCTCCACACTCCCACTGGAGCCTTCAGCAGACTGCCCCGGACTTCTGAGATCTTCAAAATCCAAGTCTACTGAATCTAGGGACCTGAAATGGTTATTTAATAACCAATGAGACTACGTCTCAGCAAGTTCTACCCCCTAAGACCCGATTAGTAAACCAATACACCATAGGGCTGCCTATGCACAACATGAGTCGGAGGGCTTACCTTGGCCTCAGTTTCCACCTGCATATTAGCACAGATCAAATATACACCCAAACAATCACAGCACTGATCGAACATCGATCAAATCGACCTAGTCGATTTCACACCAACAAGACCACTCATGGTCATTCCATTCAATCAATCAGACTCAAACAATGATCAATCACATCAAATCACACCCAGTTCGAATCATAAATCAATCGACTTAGTCGATTACATGTCAGTCGAATCATCGATCAATCGGACCATCTCTCGGTCATTCATTCCATCCTACATAACTTCCCATATTGCATTCGGTCACAGAGCCACATCAATGCTCTCGGGCGTCAAGTTCGCCAATGTGACTTATCCACTAGACAATTGCGTGCGTTCTTTAAGGCGCCGTTTTCGCCAGTGATATGTCACATCACCGAACCACGCATGCCTATAACCATGTACTCACTAGACAATTGTGTGCGTTCTTTAAGGCGCCGTTTTCGCCAGTGATGTCCTTAATCATCAAACCACACATGCCTATGATAATGTGTTTAATAGACAAGTGTATGCGTTCTTTAAGGCGCCATTTTCGCCAGTGATACCCTTAATCACCGAACCATACATGCCTATAACAATATGTTTAATAGACAAGTGCATGCGTTCTTTAAGGCGCCGTTTTCGCCAGTGATCTTCCCCATCACCGAACCATGCATGCCTATAACAATGTTTAATAGACAAGTGCATGCGTTCTTTAAGGCACCGTTTTCGACAGTGATCTTCCCCATCACCGAACCATACATGCCTATAACAATGTGAGTACTAGACCGATACGTGCGTTCTTTAAGGCGCCGTTTTTGCCAGTGACATCCTTAGTCACCGAACCACGTAGGTCCATACACCGTGCCTGATCAGTCCAACCCCAAGATACTTCTGATTCATTCTCACCATTCCTCATACTTTACAACTCAACAACGCATAAGAATGCTAAATAAACAAACTTGGCCAATTTCCAAACAACCATTCAATCTCAATCAATTCCAATCAATTTAGGGCAAACCCCTAAAATATCACAATTTAATTAATTTCAAGCAACGTAGAACTCAAATAAATAAACGGACTGCGCCACGACAATCAGCACGAAATTCGGGTCACCGACTATCCGTTCGGATTAACAATCCGTTCGGATCAAATTGGGCCCGAAACTTGGCCCGCAAAGCCCACGGCGTTGCTGGTTTTTCCTTGGCTACTGAGCTAACTTCATGGCTGATTTGGTGTAACAAAAAGGGCAACAAGGGAGTAGAATTCACGGGTGACGCTCGGGTCTTCGCTCGACAAATAAAGAACAGAAAAAGAAAATGAAGAACGGATGGGAATATGGAGGGGGAACCGAGCGAGAGAAAACATAAGAGAAAAGGGGATGGGGGAGTGTCGCTCAAGCCAAGGAAAAGGGGGAGGATAAGCTTTGACTAAAATCAAAGCTAAAGGAAGAGAAAGGGAAATTGGATACGGCAGAGAGAGAGAGAGAGAGAGAGAGAAAGAAGGGGAATGTGGGCGGCTAGGGGGAGAAACGTGCGCAAAGGGGGAAATAAAAAGAAATAGAAATAAAAGGAATTAAATAGAAATTCCTAAAACTGATAATTCTTAGTCTCACTTGCTCTTGTTAGTCCAATTTGATCCGCAAAAACTCCCATGCTCGAGCACTTGATCTTCACTTGCGTTCTTGCATCAAATTTCCCTCAAACAACAAATCTCGGGCAACAAAAATGGCCATTTCCTTCAATTTCGAATTTTAATTCATTTTCTTCTCGGAATCAGATTTTCAGAACAAACAAATCCATTTGAGGTCCAATTTGAATTCAGAAAAAGCCCAAACAACTTTCATTCACCAATTCGCTTACACTAGATGCCAAAAATCCCTTCAAATCGGCCAATTCGAATTTCCGTTCATTTTCCGAATTGTCCGATTCGATTTTCCATAAAAATCCCGAACTCGCCGGGATTTCCTCAAAATGTGAGTCGACGTTCCTAGAATGACCCATGACACGACAGAACTTCCAGTTTCTAAAATCGAATTCAAATCAGTGGTTAATTTCACTCAGACGCGTTTTGAGCGTGACCTAGGCTACCGGGTAGTTTTCATAACTTTTTAGGACAAATGACCTGTGGTCGATTTTCTTCAAGCCACGATGAACCCACTCGACCCATTGGCGACTCTCGGTTGTCGTGAAAATCTCAAGGATTTAAATACGGACACAGGGTACCAAAACAATAAGAAAATCAGTCTAGTGCCGATTGACGAGAATTTTCCAATTTAGTGGTATCACCCACGATTGGCCAAACATCTCTATCGAACCAGCCTATCTCTGATTTCAAATCGATTTTATACTGTGCCGCAATGACCTCTAAAGATGAGCACGGTCGAGAAGTCGATTCTTGGTCGAATTCTCAAGTCTATTTGCCTTAGAGTCCTTAATAGCTTACCCAACTAGTCTAGTTATCTCGTGAGTGGCCAATTCAAAGAAAAACACTGTAGCCACGTCGATGAAATGCCCAATTTATCTAATCTAAATCAGAACCCAAAAATCGAGACGTCACACTTGATGTGAATATATGCTTATAACATTTGCTCATAACTCAAAACAACATTTGCCACTAATAATGTTTGACAATATTTGAAAATTGTGCATATGCTCATAACGTCTGGTACTGACAATTTGCTAAGTATTTTGTCATAATGTTTTGCATACAAAATACTATCTTTTGAAATTGAACTACTCATCAAGATAGGGAAAGCATACAAGTGCATCATCAAGTCAGAGGGAGCAACCAACCGTTATATTATGAATCCCAAAATAGATGATGACACAACTTGGTAGAAGATCTTTTATGCAGTCATGCCTAACTTATTAAAGTTCACCTGAGTTCATATTTTCAAAGCGTTACAACAAAAAATCCTAAGGAGATCCTATTTTAAATTACCCAAATTACTTCAAATAATTTTTATCATTCTTTTACATCCTTGGGATAGTTTTGTCATCATAAAAAATGTGTAGATTGTTGGAGAAAACGTCTTCAAGTGATTTTGATGATACTCAAACTATCTTTGTATATTACTTACTATATTGTATGTAGATATTTGGATAAATTGACTACACAACATCCATGGTGTGTTCCACTATAAAGAAATTTGCAAATGCCCTATTATGACAAACAGCACCAGTCAATCAAAAAGTTCAGTGATTGATGATGTTTATGTCAAAATTGTAAAGATCAGGTTGATGGTGTTATAATAACCAAGTACATCAAGTGATGTTTGTTGGGTCAACTAAAGAGTCGTTGAAAGATCTTGATTCGTACAGTAGCAAATCAAAACAAAGCAAATAGCAGAGTAGCTAGGTTGTCTGACAAGCCAGTTAGAAATTACAATGAGAAGTTAGCAGCAGTTGCTATTTTTTTGTTAACCAGGAAAGAATTTGTATGGGCAATACTTTCTTAAGTAGCAGCTCAACGAAAAACTCTTCAATGATCGCCTACTTCTCTAAATCATCCTCAATGGATAGGCTGAGGAAGAGTATAAACATGAAGAACCAAAAGAGAGTGCAATATAAAAAACATAAGTAGCTTAAGTACTGTTGTTCTTAACAAAAGCTCTCTGTCTTGTTATTTTGATATTCATGTTGTTTAGCAATTGTGCTAAGGATTAAGTGTACAAGTGTAAGGGTAGCAACTAAGTCTAGATAGAGGATCTATTGTGTAAACGATTAGTGCTAACCATTTGTAACTTTCGAAACAGATTGTTAGTGGAATCTAGCCCATCTCAAGGCTATTAGTCTGAAGAGTGAACGTAGGCTTAAGGATATAACCGAACTATAATTCTTTGTGTCCCACTATTTTTCATCTTTTCGCATATATTGGTATAAAATTAGTGAGTATTTACATAAATATTAGATTGAGGTAAGGTGATCTTTACTTAGCAATCAGCTAATTTTCACAAAAGATTATCAAAGTTTGAAAACATATTCATCCCCTCTAAGTTGTATTGTTAGCCCCAACAATAAAAACTTCTAAAATATGTACATGACTCTCAAGTCTCAAATAATAATCTATTACACGTGCCTCTCAAGTCCCAAATAATTTATATAAAATATGCATGTGTCAAACTAATGACTTCTAAAACATGTATGTGACTCTCCAATGCTTAAAATGCAATTCACGCTCAAGAGCCACATAATATTCCACGATTTATGCACACGAGCATCAATAACCCATTACACATCTTCCATTTATTACTTACATAACCGAAATCAGAAGACATGATTCCAAGCGGATACTTGACATGTCCCCCCTTCCAAGTCCATCACAAGGTCAATTTTTCCATAATCCACCAAATATCGTCCCGCCCCATTGGGCATGGCAACATCCTGAAATCCATTGAGGATGGCACTCAAAATCCATTGGGCATCGTCCCAAAATCCATCGATGACAGCTTCCCTCGTGTGATCACCCAAGAAAACAAGCAGACAACTAGTTCTTATTTTTAATTTAGTCTGATGCAAGAGTGCCTCAAAGGCATGCCAAGCGAAGTGTGTGTCGTGACTTACCAAAACTGCATTGTTACAATATGCCAAGCACAAAATGAGAACCGTGGTTTCACCCGTTACGCTTCAAGCACCTACTTAAGCCAAACTTGGTTTGGAAGCAACAAGCCTCAATATCGCTGAACCAAGAGAGAGACCTGGCTTGGCGTGCTTCCATGCACGTCTAAGACCAACATGAATCTCTTTTCAGATACTTGAGGTGTGATTTCAAGTATAGACAATAACATATAGACAAACCGCATCCACTAAATAACAACAAATCCTTGTAATCTCAACAATCACATAGCAACATCTTAACCTATTCTCAAACCTCATAACTCAAGCAAAATATGAGCAAACCGTACAAAATTAGTACACGAACCTACTCTACCTAGGATGGCATGCCCTTATTCAACAACAAGAACCTAATCTATGTCCGAACAACACAATGCAATGGCCTAACCAACGGTTAGAGAATCTACTTATGGAATCGAAATGAGAACAACGGTGGATGGCGAGAGGCTTATAATGAGCAGGCGAAAGCAACGACAACGACGAGCGATGGTGATGGCAGCTCATGACAGGCAAACAGAAAGGAGATTGAGAGAGAGAGGGCATGCGAGGGAGAGAGATAGAGAGAGATGAGTGAACTTGGGGAAGAAGAGAGAGGGAGAGATAGAGAGAGATGAGTGAGCTTGGGGAAGAAGAGAGAGATAGAGTAGTCATTCCAGGCCCTCATAAGAGAAGCTCAATAATTTGATTAGTAATGATGGTTAATGATGATTCTCCTTGGCTTGAACTAATATTGGCCAACTTATCCTCCAAACCTCAAGGTGGTTAATCATTATTTAGTTTTAAGGGTAACTAACTTGGTTGCACTAACTAGACTTATTCTTCTCCTTTCCCTCTTTAAAAGTGGCACCCTCCCAACTTGCAAGGCCACCGACCATTAGTCTTGTTGGATAAATTCTCTTAAAGTATTTTGAAGTTGACAAAACATTTTCATCAGTCTAGTCTGAAGACTTACAGACTCTATTGACAAAGTCTGAAGATCAAAGTCTGAAGCTAGCAAGACTCATGTTTCAAAGTCTACTCTCATGGACAGTCTCCAGACCAACGTTTATTCTGTTCTTATATGATTTTTATTCTAACGGCTAGAGAATATCTTTCTACTGGATTCAGCACTAGAAGATCTTACTTTCGTATTCGAATATGTATAGATTCTCTAAAGATTTCGCAACTTATATTTGGAATGATCTACTTATGGAAACCAAGATCCTGATTGTATGGACGAGCAAGATTGATGGGCTATCAACACTTACCTTAAAGAGCTCGAGATCTCTCAAATTGATTCTGTCCAACGGGTTGATTGGAAGAACTTCTTTGGAAGGTGCCAACGGTATTGAAGGCATGAAGAAGTATATAAGAGAGATGCTCTAGTTGTCAAAGGGTGCCGGATAGAAGAATTCCAAAGTCTGAATCTCCTTTTCTATTTTGCGATATCATTCTTCGAGCGTTATATGTAATCAAAAGAGAGATCATATTGTAGTGAGACATTGAGGAAGTGTAGTAGAGTTTTCTACATTGTGGACTCAAGAGCGTGAGACTGTAATCACTCTTTTTGATTCTTAGTGAAATCCAGCCAGAAGGGCTGTCCGTGCGGGAGAGTGGACGTAGGCTTGGTCTAAGCCGAACCACTATAAATCTGGAGTCTTGATTCTCTATCCCTAATCCTTTTATCTTTCATTACTTTCATTTGCTGCGATTGTTGTTTTTAATTCATTAATATCTCATTCGGATTAAATTGTTGAAATTGCTTTAATCACCTATTCACCCCCCTCTAGGTGCTAATTCTAGTCCTAACAATTGGTATCAGAGCCTGTGTACTTGCTTATAAGAAGTGTCTTTACTTCTAAGTAAAAGATCTATGGCTAGTATGTTGCCTACAGGGTTGGTTGAAGGTCAAAGCAATACCAGACCTCCATACTTTGATGGAAAAGACTACATCATATGGAAAAATAAGATGAAGGCATTCCTAAGATCGAAAGATCCTTTGCAATGGGAAGTGGTTGATAAAGGAATCATTCCTGCTGCTGCATCAGAATCAGAGAGAGGAAAAGAAACTGCTGATCCTACTCTTCTGACTCAAGAAGAAATCACCAAGAGACAGACTCTTGACGCCAAAGCTATTTACTCTTTATATTGTGCTTTATCCCCTACTGAGTATAACAAAATATCTTCTTGTGATACAGCAAAAGAAGTCTGGGATAGGCTTCACATTACCTATGAAGGAACTGATCGTGTGAAAGAAACGAGGATCAACATTCTTTTGGGACAATATGAAGTCTTTAAGATGAGATCAGGAGAATCAATAACTGATATGTTTAGTCGCTTTATTGAAATTATGAATGGTCTTGAATATCAGGGACATCCAATCTTAGGACATATGAAGGTCAACAAACTCCTTAGAGGACTCTCAAAAGACTGGAATTACATAAAAACCTCAATAAGAGAGACGCAGAGGATTGCTCCACTCTCTGTAGACGAACTGGTTGGGACTCTTCAATCCTATGAAGTGGAACAGACCAACGAAGAGGAAGACTCAAAAGGTAAGAAATCTATTGCCTTAAAGTCTAATGACTATTCTGATGCTACAGACTCTGAAGAAGATCTAGATGATGAAGAACTAGCACTCATGATAAAGAGATTCAGAAAGTTGAACAGAAAAGGAAGGAAATTCAATTGGAAGAAACAAAGCTCTCAAAGGTTTCAAAACAGGTCAACAGAGGAAGATGATTCTAACAAAGAAGTGACTTGCTTTGAATGCAAGAAAAAGGGACACATCAGACCCAAATGTCCTCTGTTAAAGAAAAGAAAATGAAAGACTGAGAAAAACATGAAAGCAGTCAAAGCAGAGACTTGGAGTGATACTGAATGTGAAGAAAGTGACGATGATTATGCCAATATCTGTTTAATGGCAAAATCAGATTCAGACTCAGACCTTGATTCAGACACAGACTCAGACAGTGAACTCGAGGTTACTATCAAAAAGAAGATTAAATGGTATCTTGATAGTGGCTGCTCAAGACATATGACAAGAGACTCAAGCTGCTTCATAAAACTTGTCCAGATAGACGGAGGAAAAGTTTCCTTTGGTGGTAACAACAAAGGAATAATTACTGGTCGAGGAACAGTAAAGATTGGAAGCTTGTCAATCAATAATGTTTCCTTAGTTGAAGGATTAAATTACAACTTACTTAGCATAAGTCAGTTGTGTAATACTGGTTTCAAGATCAACTTCCAGGAAGAAACGTGCTCTGGAATCAGTAAAGACTTTACTCAATCTTTTACTGGACGAAGACATGGAAATATCTATCTTCTGGATGTGAATCAAGAAAGATCACAGTGCTTAATATCAATACAAGATGAAGCAAATATATGGCACAAAAAGCTAGGCCATATCAATATGAAGCAAATCAACAAGATCTCTACCAAGAAACTTGTTCGAGGATTGCCTATTCTCAATTACTCAAAATGTGATCTATGTACACCATGCATACTGGGTAAATAGGTTAGAAATTCTTACAAATCAATAAATAAAGTTTTCACTAATCATGTATTGCAGCTTCTGCATATGGATTTGTTTGGACCTACCAAAACGCAAAGCATTGGTGGAAAAAGGTTTTGTCTGGTAATAGTGGATGATTACTCACGATTTACTTGGGTCTACTTTCTTTCAAGTAAGTCAGAGACCTTCTCTCTCTTTTCAAAGTTTGCTAAGAAAGTGCAGAATGAGAAATGTCACACTATCTCAAGCATTCGTACAGACCATGGAGGTGAGTTTGAAAATCAAGACTTTACTAAATTTTGTGATGAATTTGGTTTTCAGCATAAATTCTCCTCTCCATATACACCAGAACAAAATGGGGTTGTGGAAAGGAAGAATAGGTCTTTACAAGAAATAGCAAGAACACTTTTAATTGGAAATCAAATTTCTTCAAGGTTTTGGGCTGAAGCTGTCTCAACTGCTTGCTATATTATAAACCGAGTGTTTTTAAGGCCAATTCTTGAGAAAACTCCTTATGAAATTTTTAAAGGAAAGAAACCAATAGTTTCTTATTTTCAAGTATTTGGTTGCAAATGTTTTATTCTAAAGAATGCAAATGATCGTATTGGTAAGTTTGAAGAAAAATCAAATGAATGATTCTTTCTTGGTTACTCAACTACAAGCAAAGCTTTTAGAGTATTCAACAAAAAGACTCAGACTGTGGAAGAATCAATGAATGTCAAATTTCAAGACTCTCCACAAATTCAGCAAATTCAGTCTGAAGATTCAGAATCTGTTCCAGACACTATTAGATCTACCTCCACTGAAGCAGTTACTAATTCGGAATCAGTACAACAAGCTACTGATGAAGAATCTACTCAAGAAGAAGATCAACAATCTATCAGACTGACTAGTAACTGGAAGCACAAGTCTAGTCATCCTGAAGAACTCATTATTGGGAACATTAATGAGGGAATTCGAACAAGATCCAAAAGGCAAGAAGAGTCTAGTGCTGTTGCTCTTATTTCTGAAATAGAACCCAAAAATATTGAAGAAGCCTTAGCTGATGAAAGCTGAATTGAAGCAATGCAAGAAGAGCTCAGACAATTCAGTATTAACGACGTATGAGAATTGACTTCCAAACCAAAAGGTAAATCAGTTGTTGGAGCTAAATGGGTTTTCAGGAACAAAGTTGACGAAAAAGGCAAAGTAACGAGAAACAAAGCAAGACTCGTGGCTAAAGGATACACGCAAGAAGAATGGATAGACTATGATGAGACTTACGCTCTAGTAGCAAGGTTAGAGGCAATCAGATTACTACTTGCTTTTGCTTGCTATAAGAATTTCAGGTTGTTTCAAATGGATGTCAAAAGCGCATTCCTAAATGGATTTATTCAAGAAGAAGTCTACGTGGAACAACCTCCTGGATTTGAAGATTCAAAGAAACCAGAATCAGTGTTCAGACTGAAGAAAGCTTTATATGGATTGAAACAAGCTCCTCGAGCTTGGTATGAAAGGCTAAGTAATTTCTTAATTCATAATGGATTTTCTAAAGGAAAGGTAGACACTACTTTGTTTATTAAAAAGGAAGGTAAAAGTTTTCTACTTGTTCAGATTTATGTTGATGACATCATATTCGGATCATCTAATGAGACTTTGTGCAAGAAATTTTTTTAAGTCTATGCAGGATGAATTCGAGATGAGCATGATGGGTGAACTATCATTTTTCCTTGGTCTACAAGTGAAACAACTAAAGGAGGGAATATTCATTCATCAAGAGAAATATGCAAAAGAACTTGTTAATAAGTTCAGTCTGGAAAATTGCAAAAAGACTGACATACCAATGTCAAGTTCCTTGAAGATAGACAAAGATGAAGCAGGGAAGAAAATCGACCAAAAGTTATACAGGAGTATCATTGGTTCACTTCTTTATCTTACTGCATCCAGACCTGACATATTATTTAGTGCTTGCATATGCGCTAGGTTTCAATCTGATCCTAGAGAATCTCATCTAAGTGCTGCTAAACGTATTATTAAATATGTTGCTACTACTGCTAAGATCGGTCTATGGTATCCCAAAGAATGACACTTTACACTTATTGGCTATTCAGACGCAGATCTTGCAGGTTGTAGAGTTGAAAGAAAAAGCACTTCAGGTACTTGTCAATTGCTTGGAAACAGGGCAGTATTTTGGTTTTCAAGAAAACAAAGCACTGTGGCTCTTTCAACTGCTGAAGCAGAATACGTAGCCGTTGGAAGTTGCTGTTCTAAAATACTATGGATAAAACAACAACTGCAAGACTTTGGCATTGAAGACTCTTGCACAGAAATAAGATGTGACAACACCAACGCAATCAATCTTACAAAAAATCCTATCCTACATTCAAGAGCAAAACATATTGAGATTCGACATCACTTTATAAGAGATCATGTTCAGAACAAAGAAGTCTTGATACAATTTATAGACTCAAAGAATCAACTGGCAGACATCTTCACAAAGCCACTTGAGAAAAGCTTGTTTGAGTCTATTCGCTCAAGACTCAATATTTTATCTCTTGAAGAATGTTGAAGCTCAGACTCAGAAACTAAAGTCTGACAGAGTATCAGACTCAAAGGTTGAAGACTGAAAATACCAATCGACACGACTGTAAGTTCATTTATTTAAACTGTCATATCGATAAGGTAAGACTATCTGTTTATCTCTAATTGAGCTTATTAAGGTGGTTATTTTTAAAAAAAGGGTGGTTATCGATTTATTAAGGCAGTTATTTTTTTTCAAAAGGAAATTCTTAAGATTTCCAAAATATGCGACGCTTGGATTTCCCACATATCTGTTATCTTTTATACACTTCTTCTCATTCGTTTTCACTTTACCCAGAAACCCTAGATCAAAAGCTTTTCACTACTATGTATTTTTCTCTCCAAAACTTCTTCGTCTCAAAGTTTTTAACTTTCTTGCGACACAAGTGAGAAAGCGTCTCCAAAGAAAGTAACAATGTCGTATCAAAGGAAGTCATCAGGAATAGCAAACAGGGGACCACAAGGATCTGGTGAGGGGCCTACGCACTTCGATCTCACCAAAGAAAGCGACTTTCCATCTGAGCAAACTCCTCAACGATCTCAACAGTGGTCTTCCCCAACTAGATCTCAAGATCGTCGCCCTCAAGATGCAGAAAGAGTTGTCGAAGATATTGAACCTGTAAGAACACTTAAGCCTGCTTTTGTTTATAGGCTTTACTCTGCATTGAGGGAAGGAGGTTCTGCCATGACCTTCATTGATGAATTTTTGAAAGAGAAAGGTTACAGAAATGAGACTCATTTTCTCACCGTCATGGAGAGGTCAGGGATTGTTCCTGAAGGAACGGCTGCAAAAGCATTTGCAAACTTTCCCAGTGACCCTAGGTTTGGTAGTATGAATCAGCCAGAGGGAAAGGATGATGATGAAAAGATGTTCATACACTTTAAACCATGGATGGGTGTGGCTGCAAACCTTCGTGGGAAGAAGGATGAACTGTTTCGCTCAGACGGTCATAGGAAAAAGTATGAAAAATTGCTGAAGCATAGGGTGATGAATCCACGGATGGTGGATTTTGATTTTCTGGACCTATTGAGCATAAATCTGAGAGAGAAGTTTGAAAAACTTCAACTTCATCAGTTCTGCACTGACTTTGATATGGCACATTCTGAATTTACAGCGTACTTCTATTCCAATCTCAGTTTCATTGATGCAAACGGCTTTTCTTTCAGCGTGAGAGATAGAGAGTATGTTATTGATAAGGACATTCTGGCAGATGTAATTGGTGTGGAAAGAGGTGCTTTCCAATCAATTAGTGTGTCTGTAAGCCATGCTACTCTTGAACTTGCGAGAGACAGAATTGCTGAAGGTCGTCTCTCCTACTCCAGGATGAATGCAACAAATACTTTACTTCACAAGATTGTGATCAACTGTCTTAGACCCAAATCAACATCCAAGACAGATGTATCCATCTCAGAGGCTAAGTTGATGTATGCAATCAAGACTGGTCTTAACTTCTCTTTGCCGCACACTATCATGTTTCATATGTACAGATCCATGGCAAAGGACAAGGGAAAGCTTCCTTATGCAGCTCTTATCACTCGTCTTTTCAGACATCTGAATATTCAGCCTCCTCACATTTTCTCTGTGAAGACTATTAATAAAATGGTCATCGGACTGAGGATGATAACAAAGATGCGTCTGAAAGAACTCAGCAAGAAGCTGGAGCAGTTCAAGGAGAAGACTCCTATCAAGTTCAGACCAGACTCTTCTGCGGCCAAAAGAAAAGGAAAGGAAACAGTGGCTAGTTCTACCAAGAAGAGAAGGGCAATCATCTTGGAAGATGAAGATGATGATGAGGATGCTCTACCCATCTCTGCTCTTGTTTCTCAATTTTCTGCATCTGTTCTAGTTGTTCCAAAACAACAATTTGCAGAAACAGAGGAAGAGAAAGAGGAAGAGAAAGAGAAAGAGGAAGAGAAAGAGGAAGAGGAAGAAGAAGAGAAAGGGAAGAGAAAGGAAGAAAGAAAGAGGAAGAGAAAGAAAGAAAGAAAGAGAGGAAGGGGAAGAAGAAAAAGCAGAACAAGCGGATGAACCAGCACAAACAGATTCTCCAGCAGAAAAAGAGGATCAACAACAGCCTGTCACTGAGGAAACTCCTCAGAAAGAAGAGTTCTTTTCTCCTCCAGAAAACATGGAAACAGGGGGAGATACACACAGAGAACATACCCCTCTTCTACTGACTTTTAGAGAAGAAGATACACAAACAGGTGTTAGTCGATCACCTCCAGATGCTGAAGATGTTCATGCTGCTCAGTTTCCTGAAGGAGAGGCATCATCTCCACATACTGAACTTCCTGCTGATATTCATACTAGCTTGACTCCACCATCAGACCGAGCTGAAGCAAGCACACAGACTGGCAATTCCGGAGATTATGGAAGGCTGCTTGATATCATCTTGGAACTCAAAGGCCAAATCTATGCCATGGGGTATGAATTTCAGACTTTGCAGAATGAAAATCATGCAATGTTCATCACTCTGCATGATCAGCTTAAAGAGGTTCAGCGTCAGATTCAGGCTACTGCAAAAAGCACTACTCTTACCCAAGTACAGGAAGATTTGAGGAAGCTAGAAGGAACTGTCAAGTCTATGGAGGACTTTCAACTTGTTCGCATTCCTCGTGCTCCTTGAATTTTTTTTATGCTGACAAAAAGGGGGAGAAGACTTTGCAGATTTTCAAGCATTTCAACTTCAGACTCTATCCTCAAACCAAACCAAATCTTATCTTCAATTTTTTAAACATTTTTGAGTTGTTATTTTGACTTTATCTTGAATGTGTGCTCATTATTGCATTACTTTAAGCTTTTAAATTAAATAAAGATAGTACTGTCTGTTCATGACTAATGAGGTTTCTGTGAATGCAGATATGTGTACAGGGTAAGTCTGTGTACAAGATAACTTCTACTATTTTTATTCTAATCTTTTATGAGATATCAATGCTTGCTTAAAAGTTGTATTGCAAGGCAATAATATTCAAATCTGCAGTAAAGTTTTGTCACCATCAAAAAGGGGGAGATTGTTGGATAAATTCTCTTAAAGTATTTTGAAGTTGACAAAACATTTTCATCAGTCTAGTCTGAAGACTTACAGACTCTATTGACAAAGTCTGAAGATCAAAGTCTGAAGCTAGCAAAACTCATGTTTCAAAGTCTACTCTCATGGACAGTCTCCAGACTTACGTTTATTTTGTTCTTATATGATTTTTATTCTAACGGCTAGAGAATATCTTTCTACTGGATTCAGCACTAGAAGATCTTACTTTCGTATTCGAATATGTATAGATTCTCTAAAGATTTCGCAACTTATATTTGGAAGGATCTACTTATGGAAACCAAGATCCTGATTGTATGGGCGAGCAGGATTAATGGGCTATCAACACTTACCTTAAAGAGCTCGAGATCTCTCAAATTGATTCTGTCCAACGGGTTGATTGGAAGAACTTCTTTGGAAGGTGCCAACGGTATTGAAGGCATGAAGAAGTATATAAGAGAGATGATCTAGTTGTCGAAGGGTGCCGGATAGAAGAATTCCAAAGTCTGAATCTCCTTTTCTATTTTGCGATATCATTCTTCGAGCGTTATATGTAATCAAAAGAGAGATCATATTGTAGTGAGACCTTGAGGAAGTGTAGTAGAGTTTTCTACACTGTGGACTCAAGAGCGTGATACTGTAATCACTTTTTTTTATTCTTAGTGAAATCTAGCCAGAAGGGCTGTCCGTGCGGGAGAGTGGACGTAGGCTTGGTCTAAGCCGAACCACTATAAATCTGGAGTCTTGATTCTCTATCCCTAATCCTTTTATCTTTCATTACTTTCATTTGATGCGATTGTTGTTTTTAATTCATTAATATCTCATTTGGATTAAATTGTTGAAATTGCTTTAATCACCTATTCACCCCTCTCTAGGTGCTAATTCTAGTCCTAACAAGTCTCTCCTCAACTTGTCCTCAAAAGGCTCTTTAAGTCTCACCTTTGGGGTAGTTATGGCCTAAATCCTAAAATAGGCACATGACTCAACCATTGCACTTATGGACTATTTTCCAAAACTAAGGATGGGCTTAAACTTTGCAAAACAAATTGATCTTCAAGTCCCCTCCCAATCTTAGGCGTGTGGGCTTCCTTGGCCTCTAATAGTTATTCACTTTTAATTGTTCCAAATTCAAGAGGACAAAAGTAAATAATGAGGACGAGTTAAATGTCGTCTTAATTGGACAGGAATATCTCGAATTTACCCATAATTGACATCAATAATCGGGTTGAGGTTTGTGGCTAAGTTTTGATCGAAAGTGACTGTAATGCGGCCTACACGAATTGGGCGGCTTCGACAATGCTCGAGAGGCCAAACCCGACTCGCATTCAACACCTATCTAGGGTTCCATGCATGACCCATGGTTGGTTTGGAACCAACCAATGTTTGAGCCTAGTTGATCCATGAATGACCCTCGATTATTATGTAATCGTGTAAAAATGATTGACTTGCCTTGACTCACAGTCACATAGAATCAGTTTAGAGTCATTCACAAACAGTAGAGTGATCGTGTGGAGTAACCCGCGATCAGTATATATTCGAGCTAAATTGATTCATACCATCCATTGATCAACTCGTGATAGCGTGTGACCATCCACATCAATACTTATAGTAGAGCGGCTTTTTTATGGTCAAACACTCTGGTCTAACGTCATCCCGATCCTGAGTCATGTTGTCCCCAATTAGCTAGTTGCCTCGTGAATAATCCCTAGGATCAACTCACGGTCCATTCTCGTTATCGACGTACCGATCTCTAGTCCATTCCTCGCGCCTGAGATAGGGGTCCAAATTGAGGATGTCAAATGTTAGTCCATAGCCACAACCGAAGGGGCATCAAAATACATCTGTAACACTATTATTGTTGAGGAAAATTCCCTTGTTAGTTTTGATGATTAAACAAACTTTCTTTTAATAGTTTTTTATTCTGAAGATAAGATTTTCCAGGTGAAAACTCTGATGAGCACTATCAGACATTACTCACCAGACTTAGAAAATCAGACTCTAAGTTTTTTATGTAATTCATATCTTTGATATTCAATTATTGAGATACTATTCTAGAAGACAATCCTCACACAATGGCCACAAAATTGGTGGATTCCTTGCTTTTATTAAGAGATCTATCCAAGAAGGAAAGAATATCATATCCAATCTCTCAAGATGGAACCACTGGGATTCGCCCTAGTGGCCACCCTTCCATCATGGAAGGGGGAGGTGAGGGGTTCAAATCCCCACCTTCTCAGGGGGGAATGGGGTGGGGATGCGTAAGTTTTAAGAGTGGGTTTCGACTCCCACGCTCTGCAAGAGGCAGGGCAAAAGTCTGAGAGTGGGTGTAGAATAGGAATAGAGTAGGACTGACCAAAAAAAAAAAAAATCTCTCAAGATGGAATTTAGCAAATCTTGGATAAATCAATTTACAAAAGGCAAAATACTCTTTCCAAATGAAGTACTCTTCTTATGGAAACTCTATTTGTTGTATGGGTGGCAAAATCAACGAGAGACTTCAATCTCGATAACCTTGAAGTAATCAAATCTTCTGACAAAGTTCGAGTCTAACGAGTAGATTGGCTAAGCGATGAGCTGGATATAGAGGATTATATAAGAAGGTCGAGATACTAAAAGGGTGAATATAGCTAAAAACTTTAAGTTCATAATTCCTAAGTTTTGAGTGATCTTTAATCATAAACATTCGTCTCCGAGAGCTATACACTATAATCTTTTAGAGGTTGAGAGTGTGTGAGGAATTTGTCGCACGACCTTGAGTATTCATTACTCAAACCTTGTAATCTCCGATAGATTGATCTAGTGGAATCCAGCCAATCAGCTGTTAGAACGGGAGAGTGGACATAGGGTTGCCAAAACCAAACCACTATAATCATTTGTGTGCAATTTTTCTATCCATTACTCTACTTATTTTATCTGTATTAAGTGTTATTTGCACACTAGTAAGATCTAACAATTATTCGAGTTATGGTCAAAAGTTGTTCTATTGCAAAATCGTTTAAATTTATTTCATTTTGCTTAATCACCAATTCTCCCCCTCTTGGTGATCCATCTAGCCCTAACAATTACAACATACATTATCGAAAAGCATAAAAAGCCAACATCCAATTTCAGATTAACACATAGTGAGCATGTGAAAAACCTTGATGATTTGTCACTTTAGTATTTTCAAGTATAGAGGAGTCTCACAACACTTCAACATTTTTATGATAAGGGATTCAAACGGAGCTTAAAGTCCAAATTTATTGACATGGTTACCGATACTTAATTACACTAAAAACTGAGTATTGGGTCTAACTAGATGTATCTACTCTACTTTCTACCTTAGACATTTTTTTTTAGCCTCAAATTTTCAACTTGGCATTTTTTTTTTTTTTAACTCACGCCATAAAACGAGCACCCGTCATGAATTAGATTATGCAGTTCCATTAAACATGTCACTACACAGGAGGAAGATAGGGTTAAGGGAACAAAATTTCTTCCCCAGTAGAACGTCCTTATTGTGGAAATTCCACCCAAAAGGTAATGGGCCACTAGTATAATACCTCTATTCGTTGCTCTATATTATATATGAAAAAGAGCAATTCTAAAGGGTTGAAGAATCATTTGGTCAATTAATCTCATATAATTTCTATGCTTAGTTATGCCAATACTTGAAACGAAAATTAGGACTTCTATTTCTTATTCTTGATATAGTCGTTGAGAAAAAAAAATTAAAAAAAAAGGATTTTCTTTATTCCAAGATATTTTATATTTGCCTTAAAATCATCGGCTTATACATACGAAACAATGCGGGTAGTAATTTGATTATTGCAATCTCAAGTCCTACAGACAATCCCAGACGATTCAAATGCTATTTGCGCTAGTGCAAAATTTTTCTTCAAAATTATTGATTAACGAAAAGAATTCGAAAGAAAAGAAAGCATACGTATTACATTAGAAAACATAACATTCCATGTTGAGAGTTCATCTTCCTCTACTGGCTTTTTACGTCGCAGGAAGCTAATCTGAATGGTGACAACACATGCCGTCGATCCATTTGAACGCATCGACAGTAACAATTGCATTGGAACGAAAAGCCAGAAAAGATGAAGAAAGAGAATTGGTACAAGTTAAAGTCAGAGATTCGACATGTTGTTGTCTTTTCCCTCATTCTTTGCCCTTTAGTTCACACTTTCCAAATTCTTACTGACATGAAATTTAATTACCATTTGAAATTAAAAGCTGATCGTACGACTGGACAAAAACTCCTTCGATTAGATATATTACGGGTTAAATTAGAGGACAAATGGAAAAAGTAAATCGAATGATCTTTGAATGAGAAATCTCATTTGTTCAACGGAATCCCACCTTTGTTTACTCATCGGCAACCGTCATTTGGCGTGAAATGGCGTTGTTGATTCGTAGTAGAGTCAAGACGAAAACAAAAGTGATACCATAGGGACAAAACCAAAAGACCCCATGTTTCAAAGATAATCCCAGCGTGTTACATAAGCAAATATTGTTCGTGTAAAACAACGAACAGTCAACGGTGAGCAAAATCACAGCCTAAAATGCAGCATTAATGTAGATTTTGCTAGGAAAAAAATGTGATCAATAAAATTTCATAAAGGTGGAGCAAATATACAAGGTTGCAAATTTAATGCATGGATGAGGAACTATTATAGTCTGACCACACTTTTGCATGATGTACTAACATAATACAGAACAAAACATCTAATAATATAAAGGGAAAAGGAAAGATAAAGGGTGTCAAATTCCATGACAAGATCAACTAGACAATGTCTTCCCCAACTCCGCTTCCTTCGTCTCCAACCGGTCGAGTTGCAGGGTTGTTATTCATGGATGATTGTTCTCGGTCCACAAAATTAATTGTCAAAAGATATTGGATACTCACTTGTGATCGAATGAATAAGTTTTTGAGTTTCAAAGAAGTTGCTCTGCACATGGACTTGAAGACTCGTTTCAGCTCCATAAAAAACTGTTGGTAATCGGGATGTGTAGCTACCATAGCAAGGAACATACCATAGACTACCCACTTGAAGTAAGAATTTAGCACGATTGAGTTAATTACTATTCCAACAACAAGACACCCTAGTATGAAAAACGCGAAACTGATGAATGTTGTTCCACGATTGCTTGATGTTGTTCGCGGACTAATGCCAAAGAGCGCAACGACAGCTATGAAAATTGCAATGAAGGTAGCTTGCATGTTTACAAGTAAATCCTTAGCTTGGAGAAGAGCTAATGACCAGGTAAGTGAGGATTTCAAGAAATCTTTCAATTTATCAAAGATGGCATCTTCTTGTTCTCTGAGTCTACAAAAGAAAAACACAACAAAATTCGAAATCATTAATTTATGATGATATTATATAATACGGGCTTGTAGCAGAAGTGGTCCGCCTGCATGCTTAAATCTTGATCGACGGAGGCTTACTTGTCCACAAACGAAACTGTATAATGAGTAAAATTAACTGGACATATTCTAAGTGCAAATTGCTTTACAACATGTCATAGGCGAGTCCAATAATACAAACTAAAGCTCAGCTATAAAGACATGCAAAGTCCATATAGTTAGTCTAAACAAGTTAATTGCAGTAAGTTATAAAGAACTCTTAATATGCAAGGATTTTTGTGAAAGTAATACAATTAAAAGTTGCAATAAATATAGAAAGCTAAGTGCCCCAAATGTTCACAACGCAAAGCAGGATACAGTTCATAAGGAATAAGATAAACATATGTGAACAATGAAGAGTCGAGTCAAACCCTCTCTGTTGTTGCCGTTGTTGTGATTGCACGCTGTCTCTGTACTAAATAGGGAACAAATTATTTCAAAGAAAAATAGCTGCTTTATCCGCGCTCTAAGCAAAGTACTTAGGGCATTTTTACATGAATGAATTACATACCTTTCTACCATGATTGTGTGACCCTCCATGTTCTGGAGAAGTTGGAACTCTATGAATTCTGTGGTTGCTTTTGTGAATGAGGAAGTGGATCTGGTTGCAGTGTGTATGTGTGTGTGTATATATATAGGTCATCTACTGTGCCTTTAATTATTAGTTTATCTAATTGAAGTGGACTTGACTTTTGCAAATGCCGTCACTATATTGGCGTGAAATCAACGGTTGAGGCTCACTCCTCAATCATGAGTTTGTGACCATCATCCTATAGTTATAGGCTCAGTGAATTCTTCTATTTTCTGAATTTTTTCATGATGTTGCTAGCACAAGCACTTGGTTGCATATTATATATATAGGTCTTGTTTATTTTTCCCTTTCTTCTTTTTTATATTTCTCCTCTGCATTCATTTACTCATATATTTATTTTTTTTCTTGACGGGAAAAGCTCACTTTTGTTATTTTACTATATTCTCAATTTTTCATGATTTCAAACAACGAACCAAACGGCAAAAGAGGTTTTCAATGCAAACCATTTGGATTATCTCTATTCTATTATGTTCTATGATCTATCTATCCATCTATATACTTCTTCAAAGCAGAATTCTCTCTTCAGCTAACCAAACAACGTATCTTGCCAAACCCTTTCCCATGGCCATTTTCCTCCTCACTTGCAAATGAAGATGAAAATTTTCCATTCCTTTCTCCTTTTATGATCTCTTGCGGTCCCACTTTGACATGCTTTTGCAACTTTTGCACCTTGCTTGGGATAGAAAATGCAACAATATAGAAGGAAAGGAAGTAAACAGTTTGCATCAGGAAACTTCTTGGTGCCAAGGCAAAGAGAGAATTGGTTCACAAAAACATGGTTTTGCAACTTTTGCTTTTTCCACCTTGATTTCTCCGTAGTCCACTTTAACACGCTTTGGCAACTTTTGCACCTTATATGGGATAGAAAATGCAACCTGAACCAGGCAAAAGTCAAGCAACTTCCAGTCTTCCACGACTTTGGCATTTATTACTTACAAATCTAACCGCAAAGTAAAAGGTTAGGCGTGGGCCACTCTTAATTTGCGCTTATTCCCCACCTTTTTTTGTTCTTTCTGTTGTCTTTTGGGTTACTCTTAATTTGAGTTTATTCCTCACCTTTTCTTTATTCATTTTGTTGTCCTTTTGAGCTCCAAGAGGTTTTCTTTCTGTTTGGCCTCTTTTTAAAAAAAATTCCATTGGAGACGAAAATGCTGTCCCTCTTCCCCAAAAAAAAAAAAAAAAAAATTGATAGATAGCGAACTAGTTATTGTGTTAATGAGTTGAATATTTATCTTTTTATTTTGTACAAGGAATCCACTATTCTGAATGACCTAAGCACAAGTAAGAATGGAAAAAAAAAATCTTTTACTAGTTTTAACTAATGTATTTGATTTAATCATAACTTCAAAACATGTCATTTCATTATAATCTATGTTTCTTAATTGCTCAACTTTCATTTTAATCAACAAATCTAACAATCCAAGTTTCTTAATTTTTCAAGTCATCACCACACGATTTTTTTATAGTTACTTCTAACAAAAAAGTTTCACAATATGACAAAGCTGAGCACGTTAGAAATTCTAAACATCCATTATTTATCATGCAAATTCAAAAGAAAAAGCTCCCTAAAACATTACTACATGTGAATATCCTCTTTGCATTGATTAAATGAAATGATTAGGGCATGTTTGGTAACCGGCCAAATAGTGTTTATTTCTATTCTTTTGTTCCCGAGAGTAGTTTTGGAATAAAATCGCATTTGGTAAAAATTTTGCTCCTGGGAACAGATTTGGAGTAGAATCAAGAATAAAAAAAAAAGTTGATTCTTTGTTTCCAAGAAGAAGTCTATAATTAAGTCTACATATTTTTTTTCTTTTTCCTCCTCTTTCTTCTTATTCTTCAAGTGTTGCTACCATTGCCATTGGCGTCTGCCACCGTCGCCACCCCTCGCCGAACGACACTGTCCGTCGCCCACTGGTGCCGATTGCTAGCGGGCTCGCTGGAGGCTCGCCAAGCCACCAGCAAGGCCTAGCGAGCTCGTTAAAGGCTCGCCTTGCCGGTGGCCAGGCGGGCCTCCTTCAGCCACCGGCAAGGCTCGACCTAGCCATGGCTAGACGAGGCTCGACCTCGCCCAAATCTGTCGAGGCCGAGCTCGCGTAGCCGTCGGCAGAGCTCGACCTCGCCAGGCCACTGTGAGGTTGGCCTTGCCTAGCCAGATCTGGGCAAGGCCGCTCGCCCAACCAAGGCTTGGCTGAAGAGGCACAACCTCGTCGAAGGCTGGCGACCTCACCCCCCGGCAACACTCCGGTGAGGTCGCTGGCCCTTGTCTGGCCAATTGCCAGTCATCCCAAGGCCGGCGACTGGCCACCTTGAAGAAGAAGAAGGGGAAAAAGAAAGGAAAAAAATAAAATTATTTAAAAAATAAAAAAAATGATTTGAAGTAGGAATTGAAATTCTGCTATATATAGAATACATATTTAATTTTATATTTTAATTTATCATTTAGTACTTATATTTATAGTTTATACTATAGTTTATTATTTACTATTTAATAAAAATTTGATTAGTTAATATTTTTATTACTTAGTATAAATATAATTAATCAATAGAATTTCTATGATTTGATAAAATTTTAGAATGGAATAGAATTCTAAATTTGAATTCTTTTGAAATTGAAAATATGATGAAATATAATATGATTTCTTCACTCCTAAGAAGATAATTATATTGGTGAGTGGTCTATGAGAATTCAATATCAAATTTGCACTCATCTAAAAACAATAATTGAAAAGGAATTGGAATATAAATTTTATGTAGTTATCAAACGTATTTCTATTCTTTCTCTATTCTAGAATCAGAAATTTTGTGCAATTATCAAACGGATTCTTTTGCTCAGAAATTGTTCCCGGGAACAAAATAAAAAAGTATCATTTCTAATCAAAAGTTGTTCCTGGGAACAAAATGATTACCGAATGCGCCCTTAGTTGTTGAGAGAAAATTGTGGCAATTGATATTGCATTATAAAACGACTTGTTGAAACTATATATATTGTCAATTCTAAATGCATCAAAATTTTCATAAAACCATCAAAGGAAAGTAAATGGTCTTCATAATACAAATGTAATGCCATGGTAACAAATCGTATATGCAACTTAATAATAAAACATTGTTTCTTCGGCTACTTAGCTCCCCTAAAAAAGGCTACTCTCTTGGGGAAAAAAATATTTTACCTAAATCAGACAATAAAAGTTTTAGTTACATTACTAAGAGAGTCATTATTTGCTCAAAAATATAACGGGGAGTGATTCCAATGTTAGAGTGCGAGAAACTCCAACCTTAGAATAGGCCTTTCGGGTTGAATTATTGCATGTTAAAGTACTCTGCCTATTATATTTCACCACCGTGGATTTTAATGGCCTTGAATGTGAGTTTCACATTTGCCTTTCAATTTAAATGCCCGACTATTTTGCCCATAACCTTTACAAGTACGACATATTTTCCCTTTTTCAACAATTTGAAATGACAAAGGATCACGTCATTTAGAAGTTGCTTCTCCTTTAATGTTTTAATTCCAACCTTTATGATATGTAGTTAAGGGCTCATATAAGAAGGAATCACTTGTTAGTACAAAACGCTCAATTTGCTTTTCAAGAACTTCCTTTTTCAATATTAGCCATTCTTGATATGTCCTTCCAACTCGTGAAATATTTGCTTAAATAAATCATCTCTATTATTTTGAGTAATATCATGATAAAAAAAATGACCTTAAATAAATCATCTCCATTATTTTGAGTAATATCATGATAAATAGGACCTTATATCAAGCCTTTAATGTGGATTAGTTATATCTAGAGATAGGCCATCGGAAATCCTAAATCTTATATTATGCATACATGGAAGGTCCATGGATTGCATAAATGCCCAATACAAGTAGGTGGCTTAACCCTACTTTTAGCAATCTCGTCGCTTGTAAAGCTCATCTAAAAAAGTTGATGAAAAGTAGAATATGAAATTGATGAGGAACTCTTACCTTCTCACTTGACAATTTCGTTTTGACTTTTTGAAACTAATTCTCAACTGCAATGATCATTTTATTTTTCACCTCTTCATTTCTCGTTGAAACTAGTAGATATACTTTCAAAACTGAACGTAACCCTTTAGCAGTTGAAGTAACACAATTCCCAAAATGCATGAGCAAGTTTGTCTAAGTAGGCACAAAAGCTCTTTGACAGGAACCAATTTATTTTTTTATAAACTAAGAATTGATGGCTTCTTCTTTCAATGGTCTTCAAATTGCTGACTTTTTTCCCCATATTCTACTTCACTCTGAGTTCAGAACCTTGCACAAATCAGATATAAAAGAATTCCAATTCATTCCATCTTCAAAATGAGATTTACATTTTATCACACTATTCTTTTCAATGTGCCAAACACGCAACAAATTGGCTCTTTTAGGAAAAGTGCATCGAACTTCTCTATCGATGACAAAAGCTAGGGGTTGACAATCAACACCCAATATGCTACTAAACATTGTCAAAAGCCAATCCGTAGTCTTCTTTTTCCTCCTTTCTCGAAAGGACAAAGCATGAGTAGACAAAAGCATTAAAGCTAGGAACTCCAACCATATCCAAGAAAAGCATTTTGTATCAATTAGTCCTGTAAGTGCAATCAATTACAGAGACATTTGATAAACTCTTTGTCAATGCCATGGACATAAGCTAAGAGAAAAACAAGTGCCCAAAGCGACCCTTAGCATCATGTTTAAATTCGTAGATGAATCGATTAAGCTCATCCAATCAAGCTTGGACCATAAAGCGACCATTCAGCTTTTCATCATAGATTTTGCTTTCATGTTGCAAATAGTTTGAGCAATAGCTTGAATATTGGGATTACTTTGTCTCGAGGAAGAACGCAATTGGGCAATAAAATATACTTGTTTGAGACATCTCTTTTACACGCAAATCTTCAACTATAGAAAGCAACAACAATTAGGATTTTCGAACGTATCACACAGAGGATCATGATTGTGTAATATATTCAATACTTTGAGTAACCCTAATCGTTCTTCTTTTTATAGCCACAAACTTCATTAGGATAGTTATCACACATAAAAGTGATGTTATATACAGCAAAAATTCATTTAGGTTGCTCGTTTAAATACGTCTAATAACAAAATGGAAACTTTATAGGTTTAGAACAAGGATTTAGCCATATGGAAGAAATTCAAAGCCATGAGAAAATATTGGGTGCAGTTAGGATAGTTACCTCAACATTGCAGTAGTTCATTCTGCGAGTGACACGTCCCGTTTGTAGGCCCAGCTTGAAGAAAAGTTGCAAGTCCCCTCTCTTCTTCGCTTCTCTCTCTCTCTCTCTCTCTCTCTCTCTCTCTCTCTCTCCAAAGCCCATTCATAGACTTCCGCCTTCTCTCTTGCATTGCATTCGCTCATCCCTTCACCCTGTCGACATTGCTCAATTCTTCCTCCTTCTCCAACCTTCTCTCTCTCAAGCCTCGAGTTGCTTCCATCCAGCATGGTGAAGACCCCCGTTGACACCCGTCCAGTTCTCCAGGAGATCGAAGAAGTTGTCGAAAACATGTGTAACTTGAGATTTTTCATGAGATGATAAATTAGTTTTGA
This sequence comes from Eucalyptus pauciflora, assembly GCA_007663325.1. Lineage (NCBI taxonomy): Eukaryota > Viridiplantae > Streptophyta > Magnoliopsida > Myrtales > Myrtaceae > Eucalyptus > Eucalyptus pauciflora. The sequence continues at coordinate 3,660,708 of VMYD01000056.1, forward strand.
GGTGAATGTGTTGTAGGGTATAAACGTGGGATTCTTAATGGTATTAGCCGTTAGTTGTCAAGCTAAATCTCTCGAAAATGCGAAGCTCGAACCAATTAGCTCCAATAGTGTCGGGATGGAGAATCCGATGAGCCACGACACCCTCGTTGGCCATCACATGTGGCTGGTCGCTAGCCACGGGAAAGAAAGCAAAACAAAAAAGAAAAAAGAAAAGAGAAAAGAGAGAAACAAAGGAGAGAGAGAGAGACTTCAAGGTGGGCCCGTAAGCAACACATGTCACTCGTAGAATGGACTAGTGCAATGCTGAGGTGGCTATCCCAGTTGCACCCAATATTTTCTCCAAAGCCATAAATGAAAGGAATATAAGTGGTGACCCACATAGACATGGTTCTTATATTTGTCATAGAAACCAAAGCATTCGTACTGTTACAATATCGACAAAATCCATAAGGTCCAATATACACATGTTTTGGTCGACAAACAATTGAAAAGATGGGCTCATGCTTCATTGTCAACCCCACAATTGATAAATAAAAGATGAATGTTTCCTTGCTCTCCAGACTGATTCACCAATCTATAGCAGGGCTTAATTAAAGTTAAAAGAGCATAGCAAACGTTCTAAGACGTTTTTAGAGAATATATACATCTTACAATTTGAGTCATTCCATGTCTCATTCTGTTGATAATGAGCCTAATAAGATGGTGATGGAACCGCTGCAGCTGCCGCCATTCCGTGAAGATGGCCAACAAGCCGCTGCAGTTACTGTCCTCAGATTTGAATAAAGAGGGTAATGAAACGGGGAAGACGGCACTATCAAGGAAGCTTGAATTGATTATTTGAAAAAATTTTAAGCAACTATGGAAAGAACATTGTTAAAACATGTATTGTATGCCATGGGGTATACGACATAGAAATTTTAGCTACCAGACAGAAAAATGTTTTGGTTTTTAGTAATTAAGAATAAGGAGGGGGCATTAACTACTAGAAGGGTAAGAAACACTCTTGGTAGTCGCTCAGGAGATGGCAACCCACGCAAATGGCAGTTGTTTGCCCTAGGGTCTGGCAACTGGCCAGCAGCGACGGTCCATCTCCGATCCCAATCCTCCTTTCTCTTGTGTCTTGTTCGATGATCTAATTAAGCTTTGAAAATTAAAAATGAACGTTCCTTTTCTCAGGATAACAAGAGAATGGAATCGCTATCAATGTCTGACAAGGTGTGCAAACCAGGAATGGCTTCTGTGTCTCTTCTGACAACATTATATCTGCTCTCTGTGTAGCCTTCATTTGAAGTCTCTAAACTATAAGCCCTCAGAAAGAGGTAAGGCCTCAAAAGAGAGCCGACCGCAGGTACCCGCCAAAGCTTATTAAGAACATCGGGACATCTTGGCACCAGCCAAAACTGAGACAAAGCCTATCGCTTCCATGCCAACTTTAACAAAGCTGATTATTCTGAAGGTGCATATTGTAGCATTTCTTTAATGCATCTTGGTTTCTCCGGTCCGACCAACTTGAGAATATTTGTCATGGGATAGACAATGTCTCGATGTGATCAATCATAAATAACACCAGGACCAAACCTTCACTATAACACCAGTTTATAAAGTAGTTGTTTGTATGGAACAATGCACCAGATAATTCAACTGGCGCAAAAGGTTTAGCAAGCTATAATCTGCTGTCACACTAATCCCAACCTCATATAGATCAGCTTGTAAAAGCCACAGATAATTCAGTTCTCTAAGATAGTAATACAACCAGCATTATGTGAGTTATCTATGAAAGCTCCGACTTATGCTATATACATCTTCACAACAGATAGCAGATTAATCTACTTTCTTGCTTCTATCTCTCGCTTTCTTTGGTGCCTCTTTTCTTGCTGTTGAAACAGAACCCGGCAGAAAAATGAACTCTTGATCAATCCCTCCTGGAATAGAACATAAAGACATAAATCAGAAGTCGATACATGAGGAAATCTGCAAGTAAAACTCCACTAAACCCAAGCTCCAAAGAGGACATTCCAATATGTAGCAAGAAAATGATGGTTTCCTCATCCTCCAGATCACTTAATCCACCATCTTTCACCACTGACTTATTTATTGGTATCAGCTTCGCTTAAACAGGAAAAGAAATTTTGGAGAGCCATTTTCCTTTGTCTTTCCTCAACCCCAAGAATTTAAAATCTAACAAGCACCACTAGTATTGTCACTAATTCTGATATCATCATTGCTAACTAGTGAAAGGAGTGGAAAAAGTCATAGCCAATTCCTCACCATACCTGGTCTGAACAGTAGGTAGACTGGGCATTCCCAACCACACAGGAGCTTTCAGAACCTTGTATCATTTTGCATCGATGGACAATCTTTGAGAAATCATCAAGACTTAGCTGTAACATAGACAGATAAGCCACGTCACAAACAGATAATTTGATTCCTAAAGACCCAAAACCAGAATCAACATCCGATTCCCATTTTACTTTACATCATTAAATTTATGTTGATTCCTAAGAAAAGAAATCCTTAATACTACTGTTGGCAATTGTTTTCCTTTGCCTAACATTACTAGAAATTTATTCAATCTAGCAAAGGAGATCTAAAAATAAAAGAGATAGATGAAGATGGAGAAAATTACATTCTCCTATGCCAAGAGTGGGCTAACTAAAAGATCTAACTAGAGATTGACCTTAAAATAACTATGTAAAAATTCATATCCTATTACAAATCTTGAATCTTTGGCAATATGTGATAAAAATCGTTGGAGAATATTCACTTTTTGCAGTCCATTGTGGAAAGATACAAAGGAAATCAAACAAGGCTAGAAGGGATGTCGAAAATAAAAAGGAATATTGCATTCGGAAGGTGATTTTCATAAAAAAGGAAATGAAATTTTACAAAAGCTTCAGTCCCTTACCTATAAATTGACTCGAATACGGACGAAAAGAGGGGTCCCAATTGTGAGAGTAAAATTTTTTCATGAGAGAGGAGCTGATTTTATTGTGTGCAGGAAGATAGAGAGAGGAATTTCATTGCGTGGAGAGGGAAAGAGAAAAAGGGGGGTTGACCTTCACTTCCCATCCACTTCTTCACGGGTGCAATAGATACAGAGGACACGCACTACAAAGAAGACTAGCTCTTGCCACGTCTCTTGTCATGCATGCACTCCTTGGTTTTTGATTTCCGGTGAGCGCAGCAAACTCTCGAACCAATCGAAGCCCATCAATTTTTCGAAGATTTCCCGACGTTCGTCTCCAATTTTGTTGCTGCCGTTGACCACCGCTTGGACTCCCCTTCGCTATCGCAACCTCCGTTCGCTGCTGTTACTCCTTCGACGACCAACAGTCTCGTGACGAGCTGCAATTTCCAAAGGACGAGCTGTTCTAATCTGCACCTGTGACGCAGCAAGCCGACCCCGACGTCCTTGTTGTCTCCAAGCTTCACCAAGCCAGCTGATTTGCTCCTCGATCCGACAACCAGACGAGATCCATGCCGCTACCTTGATGCCGACGAACCTGTTGCACCTCGACGAAATTTCTATTTTTGCAGGTCTACTGAAGAATCATTGGTATCATTGTTCCCGAAAGTCCGCAAGCAGCCACGTTGTTGTGAGTTGAGATGCTGGTCGAGAATCGCGAACTACTGCAAAGTAATCAATCGTGGTTCCCCACGAACCACTGTTGCTCGCCACTGCCTTCCCACCGTTGCCGTTCATTGTCGAGGAGCCAATTGCGATCCCGATTCGATTGTGCTTAGCCCAAATTTGGAAGTCAATATTCGGATTAGGTAAAAATTTTGTCTAATTTGATTTCCGACTATTTCTTCTCCATATTTAAAATATCGTTGATGCACATTGAAGTTCATGATATATTGTCCTATCCACAATCTCGAATAGCCGTCACAACGTGCACATAATTAATAGTCCAATTTCATGCACGAAATATTACTCGCAATCGTACAGAAAAATCATCAATTTGATCTCACGCTTGAGATACAATTTGCGATTTTGTCTAAAATTGGCCAATCCAATCTCATGCACGAAATACGACTCATCAATTTATTAGATGGATATCAATCATATCTTGCCTGATTTGCTGTAATGTTGTTTGAATTGATGTTGTTTTGAATCGATTTTGTTAGATTAGGTTCATGTTAGAATATCACTTGTTTTAGGATAGCTTGCATGTTTAAGATTAGGAAATTTATTTATTTCGAATTTTTTAAATAAAAATACCAAAAACATTAATTTAGGATGTTAGATTCTCTTTTCATTAATTTAGATTGCATGTTTAAATATTAGGAATATTTAATTTCGAATTTTAATTAAAAAGAAAACACAAAAAATGCGTGTGTCACGTAAGATTAGTTCATTCATTGCATGGCATTTAATAAATTGCATGTTTAGGGTAATGCAAGATGTGTTAGAATAGTTGCATTAATCTTTTTCTATCATTTGATTCGGTTATTTAATAAATGTCGTGTGACATATAGTCCGCATGTTAAGTTGTATGTTGCATGTCATTTTAGTTTTTAAAAAAAAATTGTACGTAATTGCATTACATTGCACATAGTTTCTAAGCTTCATTTAAATAAGAGAAAATCTTGAAAAAGATTGAGTGATTGCGTGTTGATTAGAAATCATATCTAGGACTGTTGATGTGAATTCCGATCTAATATTGCAGATGCTTTCGTTGCTATGAGGTAAGTCTCATAATTTATTTATTATTTTTTTGGTGTTAAATTAGTGATTTGCGCACCCGCATGGTCACCTCACATATTAGAAAAGTAAATTAAAAGCAATTCAAGTTGCCTACAAAATAATTTTTTTTTAAATAAAAGAGAAAGGTACCGAAAGGGCTTTATAGGTGTAATCAAGTCTCCGAACTCATAATTTTTGGTTTGTAGAAATTAATCAAATCCCCGAACTCACAATCTCTTGTTCGTAGAAGTAAAGTAAGTTTCCTATTACTTTACTTGAGTTTCTAATCGACCCACCAAAAATTAATTAGTGGCGACTCTTAATTGAAAAATCATTTGCATGATAAGAACTTGAACCTAAGTCGTGAATTGGTATGGACTTGGGAGAGCCCAAGCTAAGTCTAAGCTTAGTAGTCTATTAGCCAAACCCGAGATAGTGCACCCGAGGTTAGGTCGCGACAAGAACCAATGTACCTCACAACTATATACTAGCAAAGCAAAATCCGCCAGATCTTCAACAGTTTAGCATCCCTTTTCAAACCATGACTAAAGAAAAAGATGGAAGACTTGCTGCATATAAGTTTCTCCCTCTAGATTGACCTTCTATAGAGGTTGGTTTCTTAGATGCAAATGCTTCAGCCTAACAATAAACTAGCTTCTCTGGACCTTCCTACCATTTGGGCTAATGATGCACAAGGACAAGTGAACCTGATGTGTGAAACCAACAAAGTGGTTGCCACAGCCAACAAAGTGGTTGCCACAGCCATCAACGCCACAAAAAATAAAAATAAAAATGAAGGAAAGAATGTGAAAAATATGCATCCATCATCTGCCAAGCATAGACATGGAGACTCCATTAACCATCAATTATCATCAAACTGAAAGAAATGCATAATCAGCTCGTCCTCAGTCATCTTCACTAACTGGTAAACTGGATATCGATAATTATTTACAAGAAAACAAAGAAACAAACAAACAAAGATAGTCAGCTAGGAAAGGAAAAGGAAAAAAAAAATCTCTTAAAACATTATTAGGATAAGAGTTACAGACTGTTTTTTTCCTCTTCAGCATTCTAGGATTTTCTTGAGTCTTTTCTACTCCGCCTTTAAGATTTACACCAGCCTCATTTTTGGAAGGCCCTGAACTCACTGTTCCTGAAACTCCGGCAGAATCATGCAGAGACAGCACAATGGCCTGCATTTTGCCACTGACTTTGTTAATATTGATCTTGCGGTTACTACACGTGTAATAGATTTCTAATACATGCTGAGATGAAACCCAAGCTTCACTCTAGAATGAGAATATTACAATCATGAAAATACTAGATTTACCTTCGCCAATTCAGCATCATCATCATCAACATAATCCAACTTATTCGGTAACCTTTTGGTCTGAGGTTTCTTCTTCGGTTTGGACACTTTTCTCTTTCCCTGGAGCAGGAGATAGTCACAAAAGGTAAAACACAACATTTCAAAGCAAGACAGATGTATTGCAAAAGTATTGACATGTTCATTGTCCCAAGAAGGACAAGAAGCTCGGTTATAAGAAGACATATCAAAATAATATATGATCAAAAATATTTACTGAATTCAGCTCATCAATTGTGCTCTCATCAATCTTTAAACTTCTTCCACTCACATTAAAGAATAGGAACATCGATTCAGGTTTAGCTCCTTTTACTTTTCTCATGTCACGAGCTCTGGGATATGTGATATATCTGAAATCTGATCTGAATACTAAAATGGATTAGGACTAAAAACAAGGAAAACAACATTGATTTCAAACTAAGCAGGTCGCAATTGGTACTAAGTATCATCGCCAAATTCTCTAAGTTCATAACCTATGAATCTATGCGTCTTCCATACAACACCCTAATCTTACCTAACATAGAACAACCAAGGACGTGAAGTTGCAGATGTTCAATATGTCCATCGCGATTACTATAATGACGTAGTCCAAGACTGATACATTCACAACTTACTTAAAAGTTCCCAAGTGCACCTCAGATCCATAGTTTCCTATTGTTGTCTAAATCCCGATTTAAATGGAAATCTTATTGCTTGAAAAGCCATAAGAGCAGATACACAGAAAAAAAAAATGCCTTCCACCAAAACCCACTCCATGAGGATAGACAAAGCACTGGAAAAGGTAATCTTAAAAAAATGAATGCCATAAGTCAATTTGACTAAAAACACCCACACTATATTATTTGGTAATTAAGTCATTTATTCAATTGTGGTGTTAATATTTAACCAATTTGGTGAAAATGGTATTTTTAACTGCAGTAGATTCTACTAGAGTATCACCAAATTAACGTCGTAATTAGCAATAGTGAAATTCAAAATAAGTAGCCAATAAACAATTAGACTGCAATTTTGGAATTTATCGTGATAGGTTTGAAATGCCGAGGAATATTAAAATTACACAATTTAATTGACATTCTCGAGGATTTAAAAAAAAAAGAAAAAGGGAAAAAAAACAAAGGGAAAGATAGCGTGTTAATCTGCTAGCGAGTATACTTAAGTGTCACACAGTTTCTAACCAACTGCACAAAGTTTTGCTTAGGTTGGGTAATCTATAGAGATGTTGGCAAGTCAAATAGCATAACTAAGTATTCAATGCCACTTCAAGCCAAAAATCTCACGGTTACTTAGGATCCAAGTTGGATCTCTCATGACAGTCCTCTGTTTAATTAGGCCAACTATTCCTCAGAAACACCAGCGAAGTTTCAAGAATGTCACAATCAAAGTAATAAAATCCAGTTGCAGCATAAATAAATTCATTCTAATTAAGAAGGCGCTAAATGCAGCGTTTGCAGCAATATTTGTGAATAAAACACTTCGTGAAGAAGTCTAAAGAACGAAGGTAACTCAGGAAGAAAGTGCTCCCGAATGCACTTCGCGACAACATCAACCAAAAATTATCCTACCAAAAAAAAAAAAGACAGTGCTGTGGAAAAAACAGATAGGCAACACTTCCAAGTGACCGCAATTTGTGGTGAACACACAACAGTTCAGACAGGAATGAAACAAAGCTCCGCCAAGCCAAAAAATTAATGACCCCCGAGCACGAATCGCTTCATTCACTTCAATGGCCCCATTGTCATTCTCATTGCGAAAAATTCAAATAGTGAGAAACTCGGTGATCATTTCTTTCTCTTGACTCCGTTGTCTTAAACCCACCTTCCCATTTTCACGTACACCTTAAACGCCAACTACGCTAGGAACTTTAATTCACGCAAAAACAACAGAAGCAGATAAAGAATTACCCTATAGAAAAGAACCGACCTTTCTTTTACCAGACCCAGATACATCAAAATCCCGATTACCCTCCTCATCGTCGACGCTAAGATCATCATCATCGCCACCATCACCGTCCAAAGCAGGCGCGTAATTACCATCTTCATTGTCGTCGTCGTCGTCGTCCTCGCCAACCTTCCTTTTGCCCTTCGCGTCGCCCTTTCTCGCCTTCCGACTCGAAACCATCACAGAACTCGCCAAGTTTCGGAGACCCAGGGCCTCCATCCTCCTCTTGTTCTCCGCGATCCTCGACAGTCTCCGCTTCTAGTAAGTCGATACAGGCGCCGCCCCCGTCGAGCCAAGGACGGTCGGAGGCTCCGGCTCGGAGCCCGAGCTCGCCGGCGCCCCGTCGGGCTCCGCGTCGGAAGTGGGAGAGAGGCGCTTCGCCGCCGTTCGAGCGGTCGTGGCGAATTCTCAAAGACGAAAATGGCGATTGGCCGTGGTGAAATGAGCGAGGTTCGAAGGAGCGAAGAAAATGGGAGGGAAGCGATATAAAAGCAAGCACGGTCTAGTAGCACCGGTCCGATCGGATTTTGAGGCTTAAGCATTTGGACCGGTCCGGACCGAGTCATAGACAAGGTGATTTCTTTTCTTTTCTTTTCTTTTCGTTTTTTTTTGGGGTAAATGTGATTTAGTTGCGCTAGTACTTCACACTGACTTTACATGTGAATTTCAATTTGAGTAAGTTCGAAATACTATAACAATTTTCAAGTGCCATTTGTCAAAACTAAATTACGATATCCGAGCCATTCGAATTAACTCAAGAACGGTACATTTCATTATGAGCTTACCTTAATGTGTCGTACATGCAAAATTACCTCACAAAATTTTCTTGGTGAAATGAATCAAGGCAATGAGATATCAGAAAGATACATGTTGAATTCCGTAAAGGCAGCTCATTATAAGGGGTTGCATAAATTACCATCACTCCGATACCTCCGTATTCCAAATCACGTGTCTTTGCTTCATTAATTTTCTCGTGCAACAATAAACGAAGAAAAAAAAGAAAAAAGATACTCTCCTCAACTTTGGTGCCTCCTATAAAATGTCAAAATATGTCCACTATATCTATACATTTAAACTAAAATAGAGTCGGCTTTTACCTCATTTTCAGTGAGTTCCGAGTTCACTCTTGCATTAAAAGTAAAGAATGCATCGTATAATAACTTTTAATGTTGTGCATAATACATTAGGGGAATATTTCAAAATACACCCCATATTGGATGCATCATCTCAAAGGAGCCCACAGAGTAGCATTCATCTCAAACGGCCCCCACAGTTTAGCGGAACCGGTTTCCTTTGGTAGAGTAGAACTGGCCAAGGTTGGCCATGCTAATCAAAACACATGGAGAACTTTTGCCCCGTGCTTTGATACTGCAAAAGCACTCAGGCTATTTGCTTGTTGGTTGTTGGACCGTGCGGTATCTGGCGGAACTAGTTGTGTGTGCGTATGTTTGGTGGAACTGGCCGAAAGCAAGGCCAAGAAAGCCAAAAGAAAATGGTTGAGGCAAAGCCGAAAGTTGGCCAGAGGCGAGCCGAAGAGTGGCCACCCGAATCAGAGTTCGGCCAATGCTAATCCGTTCGTTCCACAATGTAATGGAGAACTTTTGCACTGTGCAATGCATTTCTGCTTTACACTAGGCTGAAAATCGCCTGATGGCTCGCTATGCAGCAGCATTTGTCGCACCTCAAACCCCATCATAAATTCACGGACACATAAAGTACCGAATCACGGCAATATACAAATATCAAGATACTCATTACAGTTTCGATGAACCCTAAAAGGAGAAAGAAGGCCGGAATGCTAGTAAGTACCCAGTAATTGAATTCGCCCGACATAGTAGTATTCATCTCGGGAACGCCGAGTGCGCCAAAGTCACCCGAATGGGTAAGTGGGCAAATTCCACACCAACTAAATAATCGTTCAATTCCTTCCCAGAAAACCATAGATTTCTTTCTTTTTCATACATAATCCTCCGCTGATGTTGAGGTTAAATTCACGAAAGTAATTGTTCCGCTTTTTGTCTTAACCTTGCCCTCTTTCTATGTCTGCGGAATAAAACCATTCACGCCTAGATATTCGGTTCTCGGGTCGGTTTGGGTTACGGTTTGCTTTTATTCTTCGTGTTCAGTTTGGTTCGGGTATTGTGATAATCAGAAATTGTTGTCACCCCTAACAATTATGTTTTTGTGTGGATTGCTATGATTTCACAAGTTAGTTGTCACTACTCTTCAAGTTGATTACTATCTTTTTCTTCTATAACTTTTATACACAAAACTCTGCTATTATTGATTAAGTTTGTCATTTGCTTATAAAAATTGGTCACTTTTGGGTGTGAACACTAAGGGTGCGTTTGATTCGGCATTTGGAAAGCTCTTTGGGAAAATACAAAGCAGTTTAACCTAAAGGGCTTTGAAGGAAATGCAAAAACTGTTTGGTAAATTCTGCTTTGAAAAGCAACTTTGAGATAAATACTGTTTAGTAGAAAACACATTTGCAAAGCCCCTTTGGTGATTAATTTAAATATTTTAATTTTAATTTGTTTAAAATTAAAAAAAAATAATGTTTTCGACTTTTTTAATTTATATTTGACAATAATGTTAAAGATGATGTGTAAACAATTTTATTAAAATTAAAATTCCTTTTTTTTGCTAAAAAACATCAAATTGAAAAAATTTATGTGCTCTCTTTTTCAATTACAATAAGAATACTTTCATTACAATAAAAATTTATCATATTTTTACTGTCCTGTCCTTTGCGCATGCTCGCCTCCACGTCGTTATCCTAGGATGTTGCATGTGCTGGTGGCTTTTTCCCTCTTGGACTAGTAGCTGTTTAATGTGGTATTAAAATGAGTGATCTAACATGATATCGAAATCAGTGTTGTCTCTTTTGCGAATGTACATCCACCTCCCGTTTAGCTAAATTTCATGTGCCATCGAGAGCCAACTTACACGTGAGGGAGAATGTTAAAGCCTCTTAACTTTTCACCCATATACTCTTATTGGCGAAATCATTCTATTAGATTTGTGTGATGAGGCTAATTAAAAATTTTAGATTCCGTTTATTTCTTGAAAAATGAATTATTTAAAAGATATTTTTTTAAAAGTAATAATTGATATTGCTTAAAATAATTAATTAATGAAAATGTTTATATTATTGTCAACAGTTCATGTCAAATCATTTTTATTGATCGAAGACCATTTTTGTGAAAAAGAGCTCTTTCCGTCGGAGGCCTTTGGCTTTTTCCTTCGTTCCTGTGAAAAAGAAACATGAAAAGGGAAGAGAAGTCTGCTGAGGGAGAGAAAAAGTCAACAAAAGAGAGAAGGGACGTGAGAGTGACGGAGAGAGAGAAAAAAAAAATAGTGCTACTGTTCGTCTTCTCCAGGAGCTTCCCCCGCTGCTGCTGCTCGTCACTTCCGCGCCGCGCCCGTGCGCTCCGCGACGCCCTTGCAGCACTCGATCCTTTGCCGAACCGCCGCAGTGCGACGCCCCTGTAGTGCCTCCACCCGCAACTAGCTGCAGCGACCCGCCTCGCCAGAATCCGTCATCGAGCCCTCCTCGCTGCACCATCGCCGATCTGCAGCTTCTACCCGAGCCCTGCTGCCGCGCCCAGCACCTGACACCCACAGCACCCATCGCTGGCCTCCACCCGGTGCCTGTAGCCAGCGCTGTTCCCTGCCATCACTGCACTGACGCCGACATCTCCGAGCACCACCAGACGCCCCGACGGCATCTCACTCTCGGCTTCCCTCTATCGTTCTCACAATCCCTCGGAAAAATCGAGCGCCGTGGAAGGGGAGGCCGCAGGTTCGGTGGCGCGAAGGCAGAGCGATGGAAAGGGGGAAGAGAAGGAGATCTAGGGTTTTTTTTTTGTTTTCAAAAAGTGGTTTTTCAATAAACTTTTCAGGGTAAAATAGGTAATTTATTATTTTCATTAAATGAACTCTTCAGCATTCCGAAAATGCTGGTACACCAGCTTTGGGCTTTCGGCATTCCTAAGGTCGACTTTCACTTGAAAGATGGTTACCAAACACATTTGGAATGAAAGAGCTTTGGAGCTTGAAGGCACTTTCTAAATGCCCATCCAAACGCTTCCTAATATATTGATTTGTTAAAAAAACAACATTCTGTTTTGAACATGATAAATAACCATGACAAGAGATTAACTGCAATTGATGACCTCACAATATTAATCAAGGTTAAATGGCAAATAAAACTTGTCAACATAATTTCACGGATATTCAAAATCCGGACAAAAAGAATCCTCAATGTTCATCATAATTTATCAAGCTTGAGTAATCTGATTTTTAGATGATTCAAATTTGAAAAAGTTAGCACTTGGTTCAATTCCAATCACAATTTATCGAATTTTAGATTTAAGTGAAATGAAAATAAAAATTGAAATTGAACTGCTAGAAATGGAAATGACAGGGAACCAAAAGTGCAAATGGAATTGAAAAGCAAGGATATAAGTCAGGATATGATTAATTTTATCCTAAACGATGTTTCGGTTGTTGCCTATGATAGGATAAGATCATATATAAAGGAATATAATTAGGATAAAATAATTCCATGTGAGCGTGGGATAAAAGGTGGATTAGAAACGTCTTACTCTCATATCTCTTCATTGTCCCCTCTACCCCACCTATGGGGACCACCCACATCTTCACATCGAGCTTTGTCTCGTGGTCACTGACGAGGCTTGTCATGGTGATGAGCTAGACTGGATCTCAATCATGGAGGAGCTCCATGGCCAGATCTAGAGGTCCCCCATGGCTGCAAAGAAGTTCCGTGGTCAGATCTGGAGCTCGATCTCTCAACAGCTAAGTAATTCCAAAAAGTAATCAGGAAGAAATTAATTGAAAGAAAAATAGATTCAAAAGGAAAAGAACCAGCTACTTAATTTGCACTCTAAACAAAATTCTTAGAGCATATTCACATGAATGACGTACGTACCTTTCCAGCGTTATTACTTGGTCTGCCATGTCCTGGAGGAGTTGGAGCTCAATGAATTCTATGATTGTTAGCGGACTATATAGAGGCCTTGTTGAGTTGAAAGACTAGCAACTTCGCAGGTTGCTGAGAAACTTCTTTTACATCATTCCACGGAAAAGACTTGTTTACATTATTCCAACCATTCCATGGGACCACTTCGGACAAATGGCAATATCTGGAGCTCGATCTCTCAACAGCAAAGTAATACCACCAAAAATTTAAATTTAATACACACACGTGATACATTTAATTCAAAATAATTTTTGTGTCACAACATTTTTAATTTTTTAATTTTACACATTCGATGTCGCATTTAATTTTCTAACCTTAATCGTATTCTTTTTCTAAGCTTAAACATTCAATGAGTTAGACTCCGCTATAACAACTTTTTTTTAATATTTCTTCTTTCCTTTCTTATTTCTAATATCTCTCCTCAGCATTCATTAATTAAAAAAAGAAGCAATCAGTTTAATCCTAGAGTCAATTCACAAGGTGGTTATGGCGACACAATTGAAAAAAAAAATCAATAAATCTCTAATTGCAAGAGTGGAAAAATTCGTTATTTCCTTTTTACCATGCCTACAATTTGTTATCAAATTTACTGAATTAGTATGATAAGATAATTTTAGGCAAGACGATCCAAGTAGAATATTGTGTAATAATTTTCTCTCTCTTTTTGCTTATCATAAAAAAGCCAGTTCAAGGCAAAACTCTTAATTATTCAGTAACTAATTAATAAAATCTAGATCGTTACACAATCTCTATTAATGTAAGATCATAGACCAAGATTATTAATTATGATTGAAAGCAAAAGCGATTTGAGTGCCATATAATACAGCCAATTAGTGAACTAGTAACTAGTGTGTTCTGCAATACTATCGGAATTTTCCTTTTTAAGAGATTGAAAATCTTAAAAGGTTTGATCGACTACTATCAATTATATAATCACAAAGACAAAATTTATGAAAATTGAAATGTTGGACTACATGATCATGTGAATCAATTACTTTCTCCCTAACAAATAAATTCATCGTTGTTTTAAATTTTGACGAAAGAATGAGTAAAATAAGACTTTGAACTTCATAGAAGTGGAAAAGCAAACCCTCGCTACTTTGCTTTCGTTAGATTATAACCAATAACAAATGCCTCGAAATGAAATTTTAGTTTCGATATAGCATTTGAAAATAAATAGACAAAACATCAATCAATTTGAGTAGAATTTAAAAATCTAGGAATATTCGAAGTAAATTTTGAATTTACATTAGAAGTAAGAATACATCTATTCTCTTCGTAGCTCATGAGTCATTTTTTAATTTTCAATGACTGATGCCTCAAAATGAAATTTTAATTAATATGTAACATTTCAAAATAACATGGATGAAATGTCAATCAATTGAAATTTCAATCAATACGAAGAAGAATTTATTGTATAAATAATGTTCTAAGTTAATATTCTATTTGCATTAAAGGTAAGTATATGTCCATTCACACCGTGGTTCGTGAGTCATTGGAGAGTTTTCAAAATCTAAAAAATTAACTCTTAATCTTGACCCTCTTTAGACCAAAAAAAAGTCTTGACCCTCTATAATTACATCAAAGCAAAACGAACCTTTTAGTTTTAGAATATTAAAACAGTGTACACTGTAATACTATGATTGTATTAGATCAATAACTTGTGCAATCAATCAGATGGAACTTCTTAAGATAGTGAAAGACGGCGGCGAGCCAAGTCAATGAAAACGCCAGGTCTTTGTCCTCGAGCACATTTCGATCTCATTTACCAATTACCCCCACTCGGACAATTCTCCTTCTTTTGTCATATAGCAGATTCTTTTCAGGCTGGGCATCTCCCGTGTCTTAATATTAAGGAAAGCTACTTGAGACTTTCAACTACCCAACTTATATGCAACATTAGAGTTAATTAAATTTCCTTATTAGCTTGGCTTTTTCCGGCTCATAATGGGAGGGTTGATAGATCATCCGATTAATTGCTACGTATCTCTTACTTTAGGGTCATTAAAGTGGATTTTCCACTTATAGATTAGACACTGCTTAGGATGCTCACATTTTCAACTTCCAAAATCAAAATCACATCCTAAAAGTTTCAGGAAGACGGAGCAAAGATGCAAAGTTGCAAATTTAATGTATCAGTGAAGAACTACTATAGTCTGACCAAACTTTTGCTTATCGTACAAACACATAATACAAAGGAAAAAGTTCAGACATCCATTTCACATTTTGTACAAACATCTTATAATTTAACAAGAAAAGGAGATATAAAGGGTGTCAAATTCTATCATGAGATCAACTAGACAATGTCCTCCCCAACTCTGCCTCCATCGCCGCCAGCCGGTCGAGTTGCAAAGTTGTTACTCATTGATGATTCTTCCTGTTCCGCAACACTAGTTTTCAAAAGATTTTGGATGATCACTTGTGATTGAATGAACGAGTTTCTAAGTCTCAAAGAAGTTGTTTTGCACATGGATTTGAAGATTTGTTTCATCTCTTGAAAAATTGGCTGGTAATTGGGATTTGTAGCTACCATAGTAAGGAACATAACATAGATAACCCACTTGACGTAAGGATTTAGTATAATCGAGTTGATTGCTGTTCCAACAACGAGACATCCTAATATGAGAAATGTGAAATTGATGAATGTGGTTCCGCGATTGCTTTGTGTTGTTCGCAAACTGATGCCAAAGAGCATCATTAGAGCTATGGAAATCAAGGTGAAGGTCACTTGCATGTTTATAAGTAAATCCTTAACTCCGCAAATAGCAAATGACCATTTAAGCGAGGATGTGAGGAAATCTTTCAATTTTTCAGTGACGTCATCTTCTTGTTCACCGAGTCTATAAAAAAGCACAGCGAAATCAGAAATCGTTAGTCTGTGATGCAAGTAAATAATACAAACTTATAGAACATTGCTTAAATCATTAATTTATGGTCCACCTACATGCCTCATACTTGCTCGATAGAAACTTAGATGTCCACGTATGATTGTGAGAATTTCCCCCAAATTGCATATGACGTGTCATACGTGAGTCCAAAATTAGAAAATAAAACTCAGCCTTAACGACATGCAAAGTTCATATAATTAATGTAAACAGATTAATTGCGGTAAGTAATAAATGACTCTTGATCGATATGGATGGATTTTGCCAAAGTTGTGCAATAAAAGTTCCAATAGGCATAGAAAGCCTAGTGCGTTAAATGGTCGTGACCCGAAGGAGGATATAGTTCACAATGAACCATATAAACATATGCAAACAATGAAGAGTTGAGTCAAACCCATCCTCTAATTACTGCCATTGTGGTTGCCCGTTGTCTTTGTATAAAATTAGGGAAAAATTAATTGAAAGAAAAACATATTCAAAAGAAAATAGCTACTTAATCCGAACTCTAGCATATTATACATACGAAGGAATTACATAATTTTGAAGTGTAACTGTATGATCCGCCATGTTCTCTCGAGCTCAATGAACTCTCTGATTCTTTGTGGATGAGAAGTGCAACACGCACTTGATTGCAGAGCCCATTGTTTTTTTTTCCCTGTCAGAAGCGACATTAAACAATGAAGCAGAAATATTTTTAAAAAACCCGTTTTTCTTTCCCTACCTTTTCTTTCCCCGCTCAAAGGTAGGGCATTTTATTTTTAATATTTCTGCTCGAAGGTGGGGGAAAGAAAACGATTTTTTATATTATTTTGTAAGTATTTCCGCTCAAAGGTAAGGGGAAAGAAAAGGAGTTTTTTTTTTCCTTAAATATTTCTGCTGAAAGGATAGGGGAAAGAACGGTTTTTTTCTTACATTTTCGCTCTGCATTTGTCTGATATCGCTTCTGATGGGGGAAAAGAAAACTGTACTTCAATATATATTCTGCAACCAAGTGCTTGTTCCCCTTCCTCATTCATTGATTTGGTGAGACGCACGTTGACCTCACATGAGACAATCCAGATCTAATGGTTTGGATTCAAATAGGATACTCACTCCACACTTGCTCACAGAAAATGACGACGAAAGAAAAAAAGGTTGTATGTTGCACCTGGATCAAATCCCCAACTTCCAATCGAAGTATACATCTCATTTCACCGAAGGGTCCTTTTGAAGGATTAAAGGATACTGGTCAAGTCCTAAATCGGAATATATATATGTCATGGACACCATTTCCAGATCAGATCAAATCGAACCATCGTCAAGTATAGTTCCTTGAATTATCAGCATTTGGATGGGGCCAAAATGCAGTAGTTTTATAGCTCATAAGAAACGAGAAAAACATATGCATACAATAAAGACAATAAAGACAATAAAGAGGACCAAGCGATGTAAATTTCGACTGTTTGCATGCAAAACTAACCTCCGAGCTTCGGTTGAAGTAGAGTTTGTGTCAGACATTGATCTGTGCTAGCTTTTGAGCAGAGTTTCTTTTTTTACTTTTTTTTTTTTTTTTGACCTCTGCGCAAGAGGCAAAGAGTTTGCAGTGAATGCTAGTTGTGTTCGTCTTAGGTTTTGGTAAGTAATACTCTACAAATTGACCGGTGTCGGTTTCTAATCAGCCACCATTGCTACAGTAATACGCGAACGTGTTCCCACCCTTTGTTTTTTCGCATCACTAAAAGTCAAAACACAGGATAAGAAAAGGACCCCCACTAAATTCTAAGAGAAAGGACGTGCCTTTCGTGTACAAAGGGTGGGAACTCAATGGTGATTTACTAGGCTAGCCCCCGAGGGTTTACATCTAATTAGCGCTTTGCAGCGAGGCCCCACTGGTGCTACGGAGCACGAGAGGATCGTGTGATCCCCAAAAGGTGATCTCCAGCGGTCCCTCGATCATTAGAAAAAGAAAAAGAAAACAAATAAACAAACAAAGGGTGGGAACACCCCCAAACAAAGGGTCTTGAATATTGGGACTCTCTCTCATGAGAGCCACCACTTTATCTTAAAATTTGAAAAATTACTAAAAAAATCCTAAAATTATTGTATTTTTATCAATTGAGTCCATTCAATCAATTTTAAGTAAAAATCATTGACATGAATGACAATCATTCTACGTAATTTGGCTAGTGCTGCCAACAAAGGTCGTCAAGGCCTCATCAACCACTAGGCGAGGGTAGTGAAGTCTTCATTAGCCACAAGTGAGAGCACCTTTCCTAGATCTAGGCAAGGCCAACCTCACCCTAGGCAAGGCTGCCTTGCCCACGATCAATAAGGCTAGCCTCGCCCTGACGTTTACAACTATGATGGCCATGTCTAGATGTGGGTGAGGTTGAACAAGGGCCCGGTGACACTTTTTAGTAATTCTTCCCTTAAAATGTAGTTGGTTTTTTCTATTTTTTGTGTTTTGATCTTTAGTAATGCAAACAAAGGGTTTGCTTTAATATGTAAATATCATGCATTCCTGAGGAAGAAACTTATAATATCTACAAGCCACCAGTTTGAGGGGGAGTGTTGGAAGATATGCAAGAATCTTCTAGATATTATTTAGATTAAGATTGATATATGAAATCAATCGAGATCAATTTAATATCAAATCTGATTTGTAGATTATTTGGTTGCCTTTTTCCTATATACATTTTGTACTATAATATGGGATATGTACATTGAGTTTGTAAGCAATACAAGATACAGAAAATTTCCCACAATTCTCCTCTTTGCCTTCGTTTTCCTGCTTAGTTTTCATCTTCCAATAAAGGGACTATGATGCTTTTTCTTTCTTCATTTGCAGCGACTGGGACACCGTGGGGATCTTTTTTCCTTATTCACGGCTGATGCTGCCTTATGACTACCTAGATTCCACGTCACGAAGACCTTTCCTACCCACCCTTTGGAAACACCCTCTTTTGGGCCCATTCTTGACTTATTTTGTTTAATTTCTTGCACATATTTCTACATAACATTGTGAAGAAGATCACGTGATCAACGCGCTCACACGAGTTCTCTATATTCACCATATATTGCGAAGAATATCAATGTCATCAACGCATTCACACTTCACTATATTCACCATATATTGTGAAGAAAACCAACATCAGTCTTTGAGAAACGAATGGTCTTGCCCCATAATTTCTTGCCAAACCTAGACTTTTATTCACGTCTCACATACACGCGCACGCTAGTCACTGTTCATCAGCTTTCTATACATGTATGACTTCCAATTCTAACCTCGAAATTAGAATAATCAAAAAGGAAAAGCAGATCTGCTGGAATTTTCCTTGAGCCGAATCCAAGCTGGAGCTATTAGAACAAGCCGCTGGAATTTATTGTATTTTTATCAATTTTCATTACTTTTGGACCGAATCCAGAGTAAACTATAGCTTGTCAGCATATCGTGGTACCAAATTCAACTTTCTACTAAGTGCGTGATGCGAAATGATACCTCAAAGAGAGCAATCATGATCCTTTATTATAATTTTGAGGGAGAAAACACCATTATTGGATAGTGTTAGATGTATATATTTAAAGTTAGGTTAATTATAGTTTACATTAATTGTAATTAAACCTAATTGCCTCTCACAGGGAGGGCTTGTACTCTTCATTTGGTAATATGAATGTTGACACCTAAATTTTGGCATCCCATTTAGTAATTCACTACATAGAAAATTAGAGATAGACTTTGGCTCCTAGCAAAAATAATAAATAAATAGCATAAAGTCATTAGAAGCATAATTTGATTGATTGCATTTAATCGGACCGATGGTAGATGGTTCTAAGCTTAATTGAATAAACTAACCTTGTGAGGAAGGGGCAAAATTCGGCCAAGCCTGGGTAGAGCGGTGGCCAAAATTCTGTAGAGAAGGGGGCCATAATTGGCCTAATTTAAGCTTAATTCAGCCCACTAAAAGTCTAATTAAGGAATAGCCTTAGGTTATTAGAGTCCATCAAGTTGTTAGGCTGAAATTAAGCCCGCAAGAGTAAATTAAAACTAGGATAGCATTATAAATATGCATCTATTTCATTGAGATTTTAGGCATTATCCAATAGGATATTATTGGCAAAAAAATCACTATAATTACTAATTCGATCCATAAAACTTCGGATCACTTTTTAATTATTTTGATTTTTTTGTGCATTGATGATATTTTAACTTTAAAATAATTATAATTATTAATTTAATTTGTGAGACTTCATATCAATTTTTTTAATTATATTGATTTTTCTTGCATGTTGTGATGTTTAGGATTAGAATAATTATGAATTTAATCCGTGAGACAATAGATTATTTTTTTAATTATTTTAACCCTTTATTTGAATTTTTAATGAATATCTTGAGTGGGTTGGATATAATACTTATATTTGGAAATTGTTTGTTTTGGAAAACACCCAAAAAATCAAATTGTGTATCAGATAGGATAGTTTCCTAAATTAGGATTGCGTGTTTTTTTTGGATTAGATTGCATGTTAGATATATAGGATTTCTTGATAACATTGCCTAATTTCAATAGGATTGCATGTTTAGATAATTCTAGAATAGATTAGAATAGATTCTAGATAGCATTTTCTTTTGTAGATAGGGTTCTAGATAATGCTTGCATGTTTAGATAAACTCGCATTTTTAAAATAATTTTCTAAGATAAGATAGGGTTTAAGTCAAATTAATCCTCAAAATAGATTAGAAAATTATTCATTTTAGATAGTTTAATTAGGTTTTTTTAAATTACAAATTTTAATTAAAGATGCAAAAAATATTATGTGCAGGTCATATAGTTTGCATGTTAGGTTCATTTAATTAGAAATTACTTATCAATAGAACTAAGTCATGTAGTTAAAGTGCATGTCATATAGGTAAGTTTTAATTTCAAGATAAGGTAAAATCCCAGAATAATTGCTTGCTTCAATGTGTTAAACTCATTTAATGCATTTTTTTTTTAATTGAGTGTTATTTTTAATATTTGCACACCTACATGATCATTAATTGTATGATAGTGATTTTCAAATTGCCTGCAAAGATATTTTTTGAAAATAAAAAGGATGGTACCGAAAAGGCATTAAAGAAATCTTTTGTAACAAAGTCCCCGTACCTAAATTATCTGGTTCATAGAAAAAAATAATTATCTCATATTTCACTTAGGTATCTAATTGACCTACTATAAATTGATTAGTGGCGACTCTTAGATCAAAATTCATTTGCATGCTAAAAACTTGAACATAAGTCGTGAATTGATATGGGCTTGGGAGAGCCCGAATTAAATCTACGCTTAGTAGTCCATTTAGCCAACCCTTAGATGGTGCACTCGAGATTAGGTCGCGACATTTAAGGATTTTCCAATTTTCTGTAAATTTATTAAAATCTTCTATATTTATTTATTCTTTATGTGTAAGACCTTGATCAAAAGACACATGTGATACAGAACTAGAATAAGATATTGATTTTCTTAATAAATCTACTTTTAATAAGTTTGTTTTCACGCTTCCGAGGATACCAACTAGATTTGTCCAACGGACTTACTACCCTACTGAGTTTTGCTGCTTGAACCACTACTAGTTTAACACATCTCACCTAAGGAAGGTTCAAGCCAAACTCAACAAACCATTTTCTTTTTAATAGGTTTCCGCCAAAACGAAGTTAACCATCACACTTGGCTTTTCTATTTCAAAACTTATTTCAACACCAAACAACTACCTTTCTGGTTTAAAAAAATGATAGGGTCATTTTCGCCTTGTCATTAAAATCTTACTTCCACATTTTAAAAAAGGCTTAAAAAATTTCCATGTTTATTTTAAATCAACTCATCACGAATCAAAGTTCTCTAACCTCATTCATTTTTTCAATAATTTCCAAGTCTCTTGGGTAACTGCTTGAAAGTTTGATTATCACCAACATGTTCACTCTTCACAAGTCCAAAACCTACTTAGAAGATTTAAAACTAAGTGGTGGGATAATTTTAAGTTCACTGAAGGCCTTTCTGAGCAAGCCATCCTAAATTGGTTAAATAAATGAAATTCTTCCTAATCACCCATTGATTACAAAACTTCATAATTTATCCTAAAAAAAATCACTGACTCAAGCTTACTTAGCAGCCATCCAATCACTAGAAGAATTTCATAGTGCATTGCAAAAACTCATTTCAAAAATAAAATCTCCAAATTTCTTTAGTAAATCCCATCACAATGACAACACAAATGAAGATGACTGCTATGGTATCAATGAGGAGAAAGAAGAGGATGAATAGAGGAAATTACATCACCAAATCACTAGATCACGAAATCACTAGAAGGGACAAAATCAAACGAAGACAAAGATAATCTCATCATGCAAAATTTTGAAAAATCTTACCTGAAGCTTTTGCCTAAGAATCCCATTAGGCGAGATGGGCCAACGCTAAAATAAAATAAAAAGATTATTGTTCATTTCGTCCGAAAGAGTCCAAACTTGCCTATAAAATGAGGAAAAGAAGAAGAAGAGGGCACCACTTCAAGCATTCGGCACTAAAGCTCTCTTGTTCATTTGCTCTCTTACGTCTAAGGCTTTCTCTCTCTTTCACTTTAATCCCAAATCACTTTATAATCATCTATATAATCTTGTAATCACTCCCCAATTACCACAAATCACCATAAATCACTTGTAATCACCTTTTCAAGATATCTCCGATCACTTGTTCTGAGTTCCGATCACTTGTATCATCCATTTTTAGTAAAAATGTCTATCACTCAATAATATAAGGTTGACCTTGTCATTTCATATTCTTAACTTTCTCTTTCCCTTATGTTTAAACGAGGTAATCCTACTAAAAATTTTACTTTCCAAAAGTGTTGATTACAGTCTGGCATAACCAGAACCTTTTGAAGAAAAAGATCTTTATATTCTCTAAATCTACCTAGGGATTTACATTTCATATTTGAGATAATGTCTTGATTTACATCTCTTTTGTGGGTTGAGTCACCTATAAATTGTTGAGATATATAGTAGATGAGAGTACAAATAGTATCTTCGATAGCTTGTCCATTTGCATCCTTGATACGCTCTCTGTGCTAATCTATTTATATGCATTTAAGATTTGAGTTTTTTGTTCATTAGTAAGGTAATTCTCCCGCCATCCTTTTAATTGCCTTGTAAAGCCTACTGCTAAAAGATTACCAACAGTATGATCGAAAACTTCTTGTTGAGTTTAAAATATTAATAATGTTATTTTCAAAGATACTATCGATATTCCATTCATAAATGGCATCGGAAAAATACTTGTTTTGAATCCTATGTGATGATTCTTCCAAGACCATATTAGGAGGTCTAGCTCTACGTTTGGCTATTTGGATTTATAAGGAAAACCTCAAATAACGACTCAAAGTACCATCACTTTCTCAAAAGATGACCTGAAGTGAAGTTTGTCTCAAAGAATGACCCAAAGTGGTCATTTAGTCTCAAAGAAGGACCTCACTCGTCAGCTGATGAATATATGCATCTCAAATGCATATATTCCGATGGCCTGATTAGGATATTTTCATCCATTTTTTTTTTCCATTTTTGGTTGCCTTGTTCATCGTCTTCTTCGTCCCCTATTCACTTATTCTTGCCCAGATCAAGAACACCGAACTTAGGGAAAGGTCGGTGAGTGCCGGCTACTGGTAAGGGTCGACGAGGGCTCAACACCCATCACCGGCAATGAGTGAGGGCTTGATGCCCATCACTAGTAGTGGGCGAGGGCCATCGAGCCCTCGCTAGCCATGGAAGAGGGGGACCGTCCAAATCGAGGCCCTATAAGGAGGTCCTTGAGGGCAAAAGGGGTAGCCGGAGAAGTCGTTGATCTCGGAGCAGTGGTGGGAGGAAGGGATGAAGAATGCGACATGGGCGTCCCAATCGTAGTCCTGGTAGAAGACGAGGTTGTCAGTGGAGCGGCGGGTGAAGGCGGGGGAGGTCGCTCCTCACCGGCCTTGGGCAAGGGCTCGCCCACCTCACCGGCCACTAATAAGGGCCGGCGAGGGCCTGCAAGCCCTCACCCATAGCTAGCGAGGGCTCGACGGTTCTCGCTAGCTGCGGTCGAGGCCACCCTCGCCAGATCTGTCGAGGGTCGGCCTACAAGCCCTTGCCTGCGGCCGGCGAGGGCTTGGTGACCCTCACCCACTGTTGACAACGGGCGTCCAACCCTCACCGACCCTCACCAACGGCAAGCGCTCGCCGACCCTTCCAAAATCCAATGTTCTTGAGAAGAAGACAAATAGGGGACGAAGAAAATGATGAACAGTGCAACCATTGACCCCAAAAAAAAAAGAAAAAAAAAAAGAAAAAGGCAACCCAAATTTTTTTTAAAAATGGACAAAAATACCCCTGATCAGGCCATCGGAATATGCATCTAAGATGCATCTATTCACCAACCGGCGAGTGAGGTCATTCTTTAAGACTAAATGACCACTTTGGCTCTTTATTTGGGACAGACTCCACTCCATATCCTCTTTTGAGAAAATGAATGCACCTTGGATCCTTATTTAAGATTTTCCCAATTTCTAATAAGAATATAACTGAATATAATAAGATATGAAATTTAGAGAATTTTGCTATATTCTATCTACTATTTGGTGATTATAGTAATATAGTTGAAAATATTGTATCATATATATATTATTTGGTTAAAATGTCATATCAATATAAATGAATCACAAGTTTTACAAACGAATATGGTAAAAATTTCTCGTAATACTCTTGTCAACTTTATTTTTATTATGTTTTCCTTATAATTATTATTATTTTTTTATTTCTCTTTTCCCCTTCCATCATTCTTTGAGAATATTTTATTAATAGAAAACTGCGCTAATATACCTAAAATACCTAAAATACGTAATAAATATAATCATATATTAATATATTGAATTTTGTATTATAAGATAGAATTAAATTCAAACATATAAATAAAAATATAATTAAATTAAAAAATAAAATTTTATTTTTTGTTGTGAATTTCTTATATTATATTTAAATATTATTTATATTGAAATATTTTTAAATTTTTTTTTAATTTAAGAATTTTTTTATTTGAGAAAAAAAAAATTTCCTATTATGGATATTAAAAATCTTAATCACCTTTATCACATCTCCCCACAGGATAATTGTATGGCCTATATCATTTTGATATTCGACTTTGTCCTATCTTGAGAATGCACCAAATGCAAGATAAAACAAATTTTATGCTATCTTGAATTTTATTCTAACCGCCTAACACAGCTTTTTGATAATAAAGGTTTTGAGGGTTTTTTTAATGAGAGTCTATTTATTTCAAAAACTAATTCATTTTCAAAATTCTCAATGGATTTTTTTAGGACATATATTTGATTTGGAGTATCACTAATAACAAGTTTTGGTTGGCCTTGTCTTTTCATATTCTTAACTACATGATAACAAGTTTGGTTAACCAAACAATATAGTTGGATATGTTCACATTATATCATAAATATATGTGTATATATATATCGTTTGGTTAAAAGCTATATCAATATGAATTAATCATAATTTTTACAAAGGAATATGGTAAAAATATCTTGTAACACTTGCAACTTTATTTTTATTTTTATTTTTATTATCCTCTATTTTTTAACTAATTTTTTTCATTTTTTTCCTCTTCCATCATTCTTTAATAAAATTTTATTAATAGAAAAATGTACTAATATACCTAAAATACCTCAAATAAGTAATAATATAAATATACATTTATATATTGAATTTTATATTATAAGATAGAATTAAATTCAAATGTATAAATAAAATAAGATTAAATTAAAAAATAAATTTTTATTTTTTATTTTGAATTTCTTATAGAATTCAAATATTATTTATATTGAATTACAATTTTAAGTTTTTTAATTTAGGAAGTTTTTTATTAAAGAAAAATTTTCATATTATGGATATTAAAAATCTTATCCATCTTTATCTCACCTCCCCCATGGGATAATTTTATCTTACTTATATTCCATTTATATTCGATTTTGTCTTATATTGCGAAGACACCAAATGCAAGATAGGATAAATTTTAATCTATCTTGAATTTTATCTTGACAGCAAAACGCAGCCTTTTGATAATAAAAGTTTTGTGGGTTTTTCAATGAAAGTCTATTTATTTCAAGAATCGATTCATTTCAGAATTCTCAATGGATTTTTTAAGGACATATGTTTGATTTGGAGTATCATTGATAACAAGTCCTTTTATCCTAATGGCTTCTTTTGTTGGAGGTCCTCTAGCATTGAGAGTACCAAGGATTACCAATCTTTCTAAAGATCTTTTTTTATTTTCTATAGCCTTAGTAAATTCTGGACTATGGGTTCTAGGAAATTCAAAAATGTTTAAAAATCGGTGATTTAAGAGTTTCGGATTTAGGTAATTGAGAAGAAAAAAAGTTGAATAGAAGACTATCCTACTCAATCGATTACCAATAGTATGGATATAATGATTAGTATAATTATTTTGTTGTATTATTTTTATATTTTGAGGGTCATCAATTTCAGTAATGATACAAAAATGGGTGGCAGTAATTTCACTATCTCTATATTGGATTTTAATCTTTCTCAAAGGAGTATGATTAGTTTCTATAGTTTGGCCATCATCAAGTTGCCATTTATAAGCATGATCTAAAACATCAATTCTTTGGGCTTAAGGAAATATTCTTCAAACCAATCAAAGAAAAAGATATGTCATGTTCATAAAGGAAACTATAATAAGTTTTTTTTTTTTCTTTTGCTTGACCATGGAAGGTATTAAAAAAACCATTGTCTAATTTCTTTATTTCCTTCTGAATTGAATTCTTTATTTAAAATTCTCTATTGAGCTCAAATTCTTTTTCTACAGTAAGAATTATATATATAGGTGTGGGTTAATTGCAACATAAATGAAAAGGACGTGTGCACTAGTTTAAATGCCTAGTCTTACAATATTAGTTGACAATAGGTAGTCAATAAAATAAATTGAGAATGAGAAATCACATCCGTTCAGTTGAATACCACCATTCTGTTTCTCTTTGTCAACCGTTCTTTTGCGTTAAGTGGCATTGTTGATGCAATGTTATAGGCTGAACAAGAATAAAAGCGATACCATATGGGGACAAAATCAAATGGAAATAGATTTTCCAATTTTAGATTAGATAATAAGGGTCATCAAAATGGATTTTCCACTCGCTGGTTAAATTCTGCTTCAAATCCTGACGTTTCACTTTTCAAACTCAAAATCACAAACTAAACTGCAGCATTGATGTAGATATTGCTATATAAAAACAGTGATCAATCAAAATTTCAGTGGAGCAAATACGCAAAGTTGCAAATTTAATGTATTAATGAGTTGCAAATTTAATGTATTAATGAGGGAAAAGTGTCAGGAAAGTATTAAACCTATTGTATTAATGTCAATTTTGTCCTAAACCTTTTGACTTATGCTAATTCAATTCTTCCACTTAATTTTGTCTGAATATTACCGAGGTGGACACTAGTTAACTTATGTGGCACGATTGTGTACCGATTTGAATTGGCATCTAATTTTTTTTTTTTTGTCATAATAATATATAGATTTATGAGCATTTGCATTAATACTAATACGATTTATTTAATTTTAAAAATTTTAAAAATATATATATTAGTTGTTATTATTTAAAAAAAAAGAAAAGGGAGCAGAGTCGGGCCGGGTCATTTCTTTTCTAGGCTGGACCCGGCCCAACCCCTTCCTCTCTCTTCTTTTCCTCCGTGGGGGCCGGCCCATTTTCCCTTTTCCCCGGCCTGGCTTCGCTCCCATGCCTTTGCAGGCGAAGTGCAAGCCAGAGGAGCAGAGCAGGTCGCAGCGCGATCTGGGGATCGGGGATCAGCCGGCCACGGCAGGCTGGCGGTGGCAGAAGCCATGCGCGCCTGCCGGTGGCCCTTAAAAGAGAAGAGAGGCGGTCGGTCCGAGAGGGTAGTCAGAGAGACATCGGGTGGGCGGTCTGAGAGAGAACGAGAGAGTTAGGGCCAGAGATTCCCCCCGCCGCGGCCGGTGGTTCACCTGAATCGCTTACGACCTTCGTCAGAAGCCAACTTGTTAGTCGTTGTTCGTCACAGCGAGTTCCCGAACCAGTTAACTCCGGAACTCTTCCCTGTTTACAGAACGTGGGATTGAACTGACGAGATTTTAGGCAAATCGTACAAAACCCAAACTACTTCATGTTTAAACAATGCTGATTTAGAGCTTGATATACCATGTTTGGACCATGAACGACGTTGAATCCGAACGTGGAATTGATATTTCAAACTGTATATGGATTGTTCGATGAAATTCCCGAATGAATTGCTGAAATGGCTTTTAAGAAATCGATGCCTACAGCTTCGTTTTATGCTTGATTCGGTCCTGAGATCGTTGCGTTGTCTCTGAATGTGGGTTTCCCTTTGATTTTGTTGCATATCGCAGGAGTTGGCCATGGATGAACATCTTCTCGCCAGAAATATATACCCCTCCCCGGATAAGCCCGTAGTTAGAGACTTCAGTCCTTTCTTTTTGTCTCGGTGTGCATATATGTGTTTGATTTGTTGGAATGGCTTCCGTTTTGCATTATATATATCGGGGACGTTAACATCGCCGGTGAAGTTCCGCGATGGCCGGAGATATGACCGGCGGTGATGACCTGTTTGACGGTCGGTGAGGTTGGCTGTCGACGTTGGACCGGTTGAGATTCCGGGGTTAGTTCGTTCAATGAAGTTTCAGTGTTGGGTTCGTCGATGGGAGAGCTGAAGAAATCTCGTTGGAGAAGACGACGTGAGGAAGACAACGTAGAGAAGAAATAAAAAACGAATAATAATAATTATAAAAAAAAAGGGGGGGGAAAGAGAAAAGTGAATAATGGGCTGGATGAAATTTTAATAAGAGATGGGCTTGGGATGGTTTCTCGAGAGATATGGGCTTGTTACAATTCTAGTCGACTTGGGCTTCATATAGTTTGAATAACCTTGGGCTTGAATTGTTGTAGCGGCTCAAGCCCATCAAATCCAGGAAACAGGCCATACTCGGACCGGGCCTTCGGACTGGATTCTCTGACCCGATCCGAGTCCCATTTTCCGGAATTAAAAAATTTTGAAAAAAAAGGAAAAGAAAAGAAACATAATAAATAAACAAATAAATTCGAGAAAAATATTAAAATATTATTAAAGCTGTCCATGTCATTGTCAACCATGCCCACATACGCCGGTTGGTGTGCACATCAGCAATATCTAATCAAAATTATTCAGAATGACTAAATTGGTAATAGGTTATAAGGCTTATAACTAAATTGGTACTGCGAAAAGGTTTAGGATTAAATTGACACCAATATAAAATGTCTAAGATTTTTCTCGCATTTTTTGCGTATCAATGAAGAACTGCTATACTTTGACCACACTTTTGAGTATTATGCCAATACGTAATACTAAGAAAAAAAGCTTGAACATTTATTTTATTACATATGACACATTCTACAACACAAAAGAAAAAAAAATGGTGATGTCAAATTTCATTACAAGATCGACTAGATATTGTCCTCCCCAACGTAGCCTCCATCATTGCCAATAGGTCAAGTTATGGGGTTGTTATTCATCGATGATTCTTCTTGCTCTCCAACATTAATTTTCAATTTTTTTTTTTTAATCACTTGTGATTGAATGAAGAAATTCCTAATTCTTGAAGAGGTTGCTCTGCCCATGGACTTGAATATTTGTTTCATTTCCTAAAAGTTTTGCTGGTAAACGGGATTTGTAGCCACCGTGGCAAGGAACATACCATAGATAACCCACTTAATGCAAGAGTTCAATATGATTGAGTTGATTGCTCTAACAACAATACAACCTAGTGTGAGAAACTTAAAATTGATGAATGTGATTCCACTGTCCCTTCGAGTTGTTATTGATGTCAAAGAGCACGATGAGAGGTACAAAAATCGATATGAAGGTCACTTGCATGATTAAAAGTAAATTCTTGATTCCAATCAGAGTAAAGGACCATCTAAGCAAGAATGTCAAGAAATCTCTAGATGTTTTTTTATCATGTCACTTTGTTGTTCTCCGAGCCTACAAAAAAGAATAACGATAACCGAAGTCATTAATTTACGGGGCATGTAAATAATTATAACAAGAGCAGTCCACCTGCATTCTTAAATCTTGCTAGACGACTCTTACTTATCCCCAAATTAACTATACAATGAGCAAAATTAACTGCACATATGAAATACAATGGTGAGAGTTTCTCCAAAATTGCATCATGGCATGTCACTTGCGGATCCAAGAATTCACCGTTCATGACATGCAAAGTCCATACAATTAGTCTACGGATTAATTGTGTAAGTAATATTTAGGGATGGCAAAATATTCTACTAATCCATTTTTCCACTCATATTTGTCAGATCGGGTTTAAAATGGACATTTCCAATTTTATGAATGGGTTGAAATAAGTTATAAGAAATAAAGTATAATTAAAAATGAGTTTAATGGATTTGACTCGCACCCATCCTAATATAAAACTAAAGAAAGAAAAACCATCACGGAGGCTTGTATGGCTTTTCCTAAATGGACGGGCAGGTGTGTTTTGAGTTTCTTGTTTCTTCAAGTAGATAACAAGAAAATATTACGTTCTGTGAGTTGTGCCACGTCAAATTTCAACTAATCTATTCAGAACGCGACACATGTCATGGAAGGTGGAGACACCATATTAAGCGTCCATGTCCTCAAACGTCTCAATGTAGCAGCCATGGACGAGAGTTCAAAGCTCATGCGACTATGGTCACGAGCTTGAGGCCAAGCTCGAAACTTGAGCAGCCAAGACTACGCCTAGCTTTGGATTCGAGGTCGAGCTCCATGGCCAAAGTGGCCAAAGTGGCCATGTGCCATGGGCTCGGACTCAGGCTCAATCTCTAGCTATGGTGGGCGCAAGAGGAAAGAATAAAAGCAAGGGCAAAGCAGAACAGATGAGGGATGGAGAAGATGAGGGAAAAGCAAATGCTAGAGAGAGAGATAGAGAGAGAAGCAAATAACCAACAGAGGGGCGAGGAAGATTTATGCAAGTAAGCTTGACGCGACACGTATCGCATTTTGAATGTACCAATTTAAATCTCACGTGGCACCAACTCACATGTGCAATATTTTCTTCGTAGAAAACTAAACAAGTCTTTGGAAAAAAGGCTTGGCCTGATGTTCCACGATGTATAATTTAATTGATGTTTGATTACGGCAATTGGATTCTAGCTACATACGCCGACTCCCGAATCCAATGCCAAATAAGAAAGATCCCAAGTTACATGCCTAAGGTGTTCCATCAATATGTACGACGCTCGACATGCGATGGATTCAGCGGAAAATCCATGCGATCCGATGCTTGATTTGTTAAAGAAGTCAGAAACTTTTACGAGCAAACCATTCGATTTGGAAGGGAAAAATCGAATGGTACCAAGCTCTATTTTGAACTAAGTGGACGGAAGTGGCAACAGATTCCAATAATGAAAATGACAAAAAATATATATGATGCAAATGTCAGCAAATCAAAGATTGAAAATAAATATCTCGGCTACTTCAAACGTAATTTTTCTTTTCGCTTATCTATACTCCTATGGCCAATGGGGACTGTCGCCTCCTTGTGATGAGATTTCTGTGAAAATCCATTTGTAAGAGATAAAATTCCTAAGAAATTAGAGCCCGGGTTGGGTCGGGTTAGATCTGGATCTGTATTAGGTCTGGTACAAATTGCGGAAGTCGTATCGGAAAAATAACAGGTAAATTTGTGTCAGATCCAATGTGAACTCACTGCAAAACTGACCTAAGCAGCCCACTTGAACTACCCGTAAAAATGACTCGATCAGGACTCGATCAGTACGACAGGGTTTCCAAAAGCCGTGCAAACAAGAGTTTCGAGAAACGCAGAAAGCCAATCAATCCGTCCCAAATGCTCTCGAACCGAAAGAGGATACCCTAACATGGTTCATGAGGAAACAAGGCGAAACATAGGGAGACTACAAAGAGCACTAATCAATATGAATTCCTGACTGTTTGGAATGGCAAAGCACCAACCAACCTCCGAGTTTCAGCCTGAGCAACGCTGTCTGTGGACATTGATCCGCGCTAGCTTTCCAACACGACAGAGACAGAGCGTCGAGGCTTTCCTTTTCGACCCTGCGCCAGAGGCCTTCCCAGGGGGCTGGCGGGCAGTTGCGCTTTGGTTTTTTATAACCCTCGATTAGCAGCAGACTCATGCATCATACGTAGCATATGCGTTTTGCTTCATCTTCAGAGTCTCGGACGCGGTATGGGATTTGGCCGCCCGGCGCTGCCGAGAGTCGGAAGTCCCCCGTCGCGAAGAATGCCCGCTTCTATTTTTCATTATTCTCTTTTTTGTTCTTTTTGAGAAGCGGCTTGGGATGGTTTTTCGATCGCCTACGTGGGACAATGCTGTCCGTTCTGCGAAGACGCGCGATCCCACAGAGGAAAGGTCCGCGCTGGTTTCGTCCCCGCATCTGGTTCTTATCGCATTATGTTGGCGGCGACGATCGTCGGACCGAACGGAACCGCCGCGTCGTCGGACCCAAGGATCTGCCGCGAGAAGGCAATGAGTGAATATGCTTCTGGTGAGGCCCAGTGCCACGCCTGGATTCGGGGCCTTTGGGGATGTTTCGGTGTCCAATGCCATTTGGTTTCTTTGGTATTCAGATGTAGATATCTTAAAAGCTATACGACGCATAACCGACTTTATTCATGCGAAAAAGATATAAATAAAGATATCGTATAGTAAGAAAAGAATATAGATTTTTGATATAATAAATGAAGAGACTTGTTTATATTTTAGACTAATGAAATTAATAAAAAGTTTACGATGAAAGTGAGCTTTTAACATAAGAGGGACAAAAAAATATAAAGATCGTCATAAGATCAATGATATAGAAGAGACTTTTTTTTTTCCCTAGGATCTGCCGAGCCCGCCTTTCGCTTACGCTAATCGGCAACCCATGGTCTGTACGGTGCACGGTGCACCTCGGACCAAACGTCAATACTTGGGGGAAAGCTAGAACAAGACCCTACCACCATAGCCCTCCACTTAAGACATGTTAGCAGCTGCAAAGTTTCGACCTTACTACCTCTTGCAATGAAGCGCCAAAGCCAAACCAACTCAGTTGCCCACCAGTGGGTAGAGACTTTTTAGTTTTATACTATATCAAAATGTGTCTTTTTTCCTTACTATTAGAAAGATAATTTTATATGGAGCATGTAAAACATTACAGGAATTTTTGAGAATTCACATTTCTTTAATACACTAAAAAAAAAACTTGTTAAATTCTTGATTATGGCAACTATCCTAAATTAAATATATATATAAAAAAGGAGTAAGGTCATTTCCTAAAATTGCAATTGAAAGATTGATAGCACTTTTGTTTTTTCAATGTAAATGGGGGTGGATTTAATCGTTTGGGGAGTAGAAATAGCTTCGCCCAAATTTTAAGTCAAATCCTCGACAAATTAATCATGCCTTAATAAATCGATTTGATGAATTAATCTTAGCACGCCTAATTAATCATGCCTGATTCATGAAATTTGATAGTCCTCCTGACCACTACTGCGTTGGCGAGAAAGGTGAGAATTTCTCTCTTTTCTTGTTTTTACGGCCCAAAATTGATGGGGCCACCAACCTAACCGATGCCTTGGGTTTCTTCGGAGAAAGTTAGAGATTTTCTACTTTTTAGTCAGGAACAAAATAAAATAAAATTCAAGAATATGACCAATGGAATTATTATGAAAAATTAATAGCTTGATAAATGTGTTAAATTGCGAATAAGCTTCTAAAAAGTACATATTCTCGATGCGTGCCGCTTCAGACAATTAAAACGAGAGCAACATCACTCTACTTTCAACAAGGACAACACTTTATATCACTTTTTATGCCATTACCACATGTTGCGCGATAGAGATAACCCACCTTTGGCCTCTTTCGCCTAAATACAACTTGCTTTCTTGATGTTCTCTTCCCTTTACGTAGCCCTACATTGAGCTTTCTACAAAGTAAATTCATTTCCTTAGAAAAGGAATAAAGCGTGGGTTAATTGCAAGATAAATGAAAAACACCCACTGTCTTCCCCTTTTTTGTGCAAGTTTTAAAAGGATCGTCCCACAAAATTTTTGGATAGTGGATATAGTAAATCAAATGAATGGTGAACAAGAATTCTCATCCAGTCAATTAAATAAAGGATTAATATCATGACAAATCTTAAATTGGTAGACGTGTGACAAATTTACTTTCCGTTAGTTTTCGCTAAATTTTACCATCAAATAACCGAGTTAAATAACACATGATAATTGACGGATATATCGATTTAAGGTTTTTGCCTTTGTTTGTTATATGTATACATGTTTATGATTTTTCATGATATTAATCCAATTTAACATAAAATAATGGATGCTAAATTTGTTATAAATAGATTAGTTTAAAAAAATTATAGTTAAAAGTTCGTTTTAAATAAATTTGTCATAAATATATGGTATTAACCCTTAAATAAAACCACTCTTATTGATGGCGTTGACCGAGAAAGATTGGGGAAGTCTTGAAATAAGACAGTGACATAGAAACGTGAAAAAGGCGGCAAGGGAGGGTCAGGAGGGATTCCGTCCGGACAGGGAGAGGTGAGAGGAAAGAAGATGTCTGGGAGAGTCGATGCAGTTTCCGGTGTGTTTCCTTCTTCCTCCACTTTTGGTCTCTCCTTTCTCATCTCCCCTTTCGGCATCTATTTGGAGCTACAAATTATTGTCAAATGGTATCATTGATAAAACTCACATTTTTTTAGATATCCTAAAATAATCTCTCATTTTTTTTATTTTGTTAAAATCTACTTTTTTGAACGTGTTCACGGAAAATTTTCCATCATTCTCTAATTAAATTGTTGTGACTGTGACATGCTATAACTAAGTGTATAATTCTTTTGCGATTTAGCAGTCACATGGTTTTTTGACCGATTTGCGCACACCTCGACTAGTCTACTCTTTCGGGAGATAGGGGGCACTCCTCCACACCAGCCGAATATATTTAGGATTTTATGCGTGAAATGCTCCGAACAAAACTTAACCCCAACATCAGAAGGAGATGACCGAACTCCCTTACCATCCAAACCTATACCTGTCTTTTTGTTCGAAAAACCTATAGCTTGTTAGTCTATAAATGTTAACAGAGTACCATGACCTTTTTTTATTATTATTGGGATTCCTCAAAAATTAATAATGAAGTAATCACCTATTGGACACTTGCATAACAATCATAGTAAGCATCATCGACATTTATCGAGTGAGATTTATCTAATTCAAAAACTTGTTATGTGTTAGATCTCAAATATAATGAATGTAACATCTCTTTGGAATCATGATACGAGGCTGGCTGATTTTGTATTGTACAAACACATAATACAGACAAAAAAGCTCGAACATTCAGGTCACATGACATACAAAAATCTTGAAATACAAGGGGAAAAGAGATAAAGGGTGTCAAATTCCATCACGAGATCAATTAGACGATCTCCTCCCCAA
The DNA here is from genome assembly GCA_007663325.1 of Eucalyptus pauciflora. Classification (NCBI taxonomy): domain Eukaryota; kingdom Viridiplantae; phylum Streptophyta; class Magnoliopsida; order Myrtales; family Myrtaceae; genus Eucalyptus; species Eucalyptus pauciflora. The sequence continues at coordinate 3,696,144 of VMYD01000056.1, forward strand.
CTCCACTTCCATCACCGCCAACAGGTCGAGTCACAACGTTGTCATTCTCCAATGGTTCTTCTTGGTTTGCAATAATAATTTTCAAAAGTTCTTTCATAATCCCTTGTGGTTGAATGAACACGTTTTTGAGTCTCAAAGAAATTTCTTCGCACATGGACTTGAAGAGCTGATTCATCTCTTGGTAAATTTGTTGGTACTCAGGATTTGTTGCTACCATAACAAGGAACAAACCATAGATAACCCACTTGATCAAAAAATTCAGTACGATCAAGTCAATTGCTACTCCAACAATGACACATCCAAATATGAGAAATGTGAAATTGATGAATGTCTTTCCACCATCGCTACGTGTTGTTCGTGAACGGATGCCAAAGAGCACGATGAGAGCTATAGTTATTATGAAGAGTGTCACTTGCTTGTTCAAAAGTAAATTCTTAGCTCCAAAAAGAGCAAATGACCATTTAAGTGAGGATATCAAGAAACCTTTGATTTTTTAGCGGTGGCATCTTCTTGTTGTCTGAACCTACAGAAAGAACAATGAAATTTGAAATCATTAGTTTATGAGGTAAATAAATAATATCAGCTTGTAGTGCGATCTTTATTGAAGCTTACTTATCCACAAATAAAACTGTACAAAGAATTGTACTTATGAAATATCATCGTGACGATTACTCCCAGATTGCATTACTACCAGTCATACCATATGCTAATCCAAAATTAGAAACTAGAGCTCAGCATTAGCGACATGCAAAGTCCATATAATTAGTCTAAACAGATCAATTGCAGTAAGTAATAAATGACCTGTGATCAACATCGATGGATTATGCAAAAATTGCACAAATAAAAGTTCCAACAAACATAAAAAGCCAAGTGTACCGATTGCTCTTGATCAAGAGGATATAGTTCATAAGGGTGTACATCGGTCCCGGTCCAACCTGAAACTAGACTGAACCAGCCAATTTTGGCTGGTTTCTAAAAGAATTGGTCCAATTCTCAGTTCCAAAAAATTAGAACCGAAAATGACTGATCCAATTCCCAATTCCATGTGAGGAAACAAATTGGCCAAACCAAACCGGCAGATCAACCCAAATTACTTAATTTTTTATTTTCTTATTCGAAAATAAATCATAAATTAGTAAGTTGCATTTCAATCTTTAGTCTCTCTCTCTTTTTCATTCGGTAGGCGCCTCTCTCTCGATCTGGATTGAGACTGCTTTAATTTTTTTTTTTTTTCTTTTTTTTTTTTGGATTCTGTTTTTTAGCGAATGAAAAATCGTCTCTGTTACTTTAGCTTCATAGCATCAAAGCAAAGAATGGTCTATGTGAAAGCATGACCGCCACAGGAGAATCAAGCCCGGAACATAGCCTCAGAAGTAATGAAGGAGTGGCATAATCGTATCAGAGAAAGACCAGAATGAGTTTTTGCCAAACAAGCAAATAAAGCAAAGCGATCGACAACATATGGAACCAAAATGTTCAGCAGATTAATGAACATTCTAAAGGCGAGTGATTTACATGATAACCAAGGCAAAACAAACCCACCAGTTTCATTAATTATGCTGCCTTTTCAGCTAATTGTCACCAAAAGTCTGTGCATGTATTAGAAGAAATAGAGAAAAACAAAAAATATACCACCAGTCTTTGTCCAACTATCTGATCTAGTTCTCGAGTGGACAAGATGGGTTCCTGGCTCTAGGTTGGGAATTGACCTATCGTAAAATCGATTACTCCTAATTATTCATAAGGAGCAAGACACACGTGTGCATACAATGAAGAGTTCTATCTAATCGATATAAATTATGTCTGTTCAAATGCAAAACTAACCTCTGAGCTTCAGTTGAAGTAAAATTGATGTTGGACATCAATATGTTGCTAGCTTTCCAACAAAGAGAGTTGATGGTTCCTTCAGCTATGCGCCAAAGACTGTAAGTTTGCAATGAATGTGCACTTCAGGGAAGACTAGGGACATATATATATATATATATATATATATATATATATATATATATATATATATATATATATATATATATATATATAATGAGGAAAGATAATACCGTCATTTGGTTGGATGGCGGAAGACAGTCAGGGACAATTAGTGGTATGTGACGAATATATTTATCTCACAGTCCCTATCAGGGACAATTAAAAGAGGGATTCATCCCTCTTTATCCCTCTTTTAATTGTCCCTGATAAGGAATTTGAGGTAAGTTACCTCCTCATGGATGCCGTCTTCCGACATCTAAAAGTAGCGGGCTACTTTAACATTTCTCACATCCCTTTTCAACAGCTACTCTTACGTCCCTTACATCCCTCCTCATGGTACTACTTTTACATCCCTCCTCATGGATGTGGTCTTCCGCGATCTGACCAAATGGAGGGATGATACCAAATCCCTCCTCATTCTACTTTATAGGGATATTTCAGACGCGTCACCCCCTCCCTGTTTTTTTTTTTTTTTTTTGAGCAACACCCCTCCCTGTTGAAGTGACTAATTTTTCCTGTTGTTTCATCGTCCGCAACCCAACCAAACAAGATCGAGTGGGGGCGCACTCTTGACTTATATTGCCTTTTTATTTTTTATTTTTGTTTGGTTGGATTTTTTCTTTCTCTTCTTTTTCTTTTAAACTTTCTAAGAAACCATGTCTTATTCCCGGTCAATGACGGTCGGATTATGACTCCAGAAAGCCCTTTTCAAAGAGTGGGCAACTGGAGTGGGTTTTTGGAAATTATCAAATGAGATTTTTATGGTACACAAAATCCTTTAATTTTGTTTTATGACATTTTTCATTATAGTTATAACAAACCATCGTTGCCTTATATTATTGAAAAAGATTAATGCTGTATGTGCATTAGGAAAATGTTGTGATATCAGGAATTAAAAAAAAAAAGTAACATTTTACAACATTCTGCACTTGTATATGGCAAAAATGCTTTAGGTCTTTGTAAAATATCATAGATTGCATCAATGAATCATATTTGCACTTTGTTACTATTAAATATCATGACATTGATTTAATTATTTTACAAACATTTTGCTTTCTAGTTTCGACGGGAAAAATCTTGTCAAAAAAATTGTGCAATTTAAGATCATTTTAACTGGAAGACAATTAGTTTGACCAAAAAAAAAAAAAACTGGAAGACAATTAGATAAATAATTGATAGAAATTAGATTTTTACCAAATATATTGGAAAACCTACCAATAATGGTCTTTTCTCCATATTTGGTAAGAGATTGATAAAATTTTACTCTTCATTTTAAATTATCATCAAACAAGTCATATAAATTAGTACTTAAATTTTCAGCACTTAATTTGCAGTTTTACCTCAACCCTTTTTGTTTCCATCTCTCTTTTCCGCCTTTCTTTTCATCAAAAATTTCAAATATGTTAATGAGAAATAATGAATATTTAAACATTATCTTGTAGTTTTTATTTTTTAGCAAGAAAAATGTAAGATCAGCATGCCAGCACCACATCTAAGTTCTTGCATTTATTAATGACAAAATTACTTGACTGAAGAAATTATGCAAATTGAAATACTCGAAAATTGGAGGAGTCAATTGCCTAGGCGACATAATATACAAGACTTAGCATGAAAATATTCCTAAAATTAAACTTAAAAATCGAATTTTCATGGTCAAAGTACAATTATCATAATTTCACTAATGTTCTAGGAGCATGTGTTAATATTTTCCATGTTCATAATGCTTTTTTAGATAATAACTATCGAAAATTCATTTGTCTGTAATAGTAGGGCTAGCATTACTATAATAAAGGGTTGTGTTTTCTTCTATTTATCTATCATTAGATGAAAATTCTGACAATATTCAAATTTCATGTGAGCGAAGATCATATAAGTTTGTAATCTATTAATCGAAGGGTTGATTGAAAGGAGTTTCTTCTAATTAAAATTGGAGGCAAACATGACCATATCATTAAATCACCCTGCCTATCCAGAATCCATACAGAGCAAATCATCAATAACCGCAACTTCATTCTCCACGACTAAGTATCTTACTTTGGGTCCGTTCGTTTCACAGAAAATGAGCTATTTCCGAAAAATATTTTCTCAGAAGTCATTTTCCAGGAAAATGACAATATTTTTTTATGTTCGGCTAAAACCTGAAAAATGTTTTGGAAAATATTTTCCGGTGTTTGGTAAGGAAAATAGTTTCCGCTCCCCAGATTGGCGAGCGCGAGCGTCAAGCTCAAGGTTCGCCAGATCGACGAGCGCGAGTTTGAGATCGACGAGCTTGAGGTTCACTTGGTCTGACGACTAGCCAAGAAAGAAGAAGATGGGAAACAAAAAAAAAAAGAAAAAAAAAAAGAAGAAAAAGAAAAAGAATAGAAAAAAAAAAGGAAAGAAAAAGGAAATTAAAAATAATTCGAATTAAAAAAAGAAAAAGAAAATTAATAAATAATTTGAATGAAAAAAGAAAAGAAGAAAAAGAAAGGGGAGGAAGAAGTCAGGATTTGTAGAGGTATGAGGTAAGAGAGATCAAAAGAGGAAAATGTTTTATACTTTTCAAAAGTGGAAAACATTTTAACATTTTCCTCAAAGAATTCATTTTCCGTGAAACAAACGCCGGAAAATTCGAAAAATGTTTTCTCGGAAATTATTTTCTGCAAAACGAACGTACCCTTCATTTAAAAAATTTCCGTATTTAATAACGAGCATTGAATATATGACAAATATGCCAAATGTGGAGTCACCGGGAAATTCAACTTTCATGCTTGAAGACGTGCAATCCCATGGTGGATCGATAGAGGCCGAGAATGGATTTGGGCCATATGAAGATCGTTGTCTTACTGTAGTGTTGATGGGCCTCCTCCATCTTGTCACTCTTGTAATCTCTCTCCTATTTTCCTTTCTACAGTCTCACTCTCCCAGGACCCTCCTTTTCTCGCTGAACTTCAGAAGTATTCTGATCTCCTTTCCCTCCACTAAGGTCATTCTCTCTCGTGACGACTACATTAATAAAATTGAGAAGTTTATGACTAAATTAGTATTGTATAATATGTTCAAAACTACTTTGCTAATTATCCCTACGATCGGGTGTGCATGTGCATTTGTGGTTGTTTTATATAACATGTCACCTTTAATTGCTATGTGTCTTTTACTTTAAGGTCATCAAAGTGGATTTTCTACTAATATTTAAAAATTCTGCTTCAGATACTGCCATTTGACCTCATTAATGTAAATGTTGCTATTGGGGAAAAAAACAAGTGATCCATAAAAAATTCATGAAGATGAAGCAAACATGCCAAGTTGCAAATTTAATGTATCAACGAGTTTGACGACACTTTTACATATCATACAAGTACATAATACAAACGAAAAAGCTCGGACATCCATTTCATATATTGTATAAAATCTTATAATACAAACGAAAAAGAGAGATAAAGGGTGTCGAATTCCATCACTAGGTCAACTAACGTCATCCCCGACTCTGCCTCCCTCACCGCCAACCGGTTGAGTCGTAGGATTATTATTCACCAATGATTCTTCTCGTCCGCAACACTACTTTTAAAAAGATTTCGATAATTATTTGAGATTGAATCCGAAGAGCATGATGAGAGTTACGGCTATCCCTATGCACGTTGTTGACGCCTGAATTGATTCTCTCTCTCCCATCTAACGGAATCCATTTCATCACCACAATCACTCACGGTCACAATAACAGCAGAGAAGCACGAGAGGTAACGGAGAGAGCTCAGGCAATTCTCTCGATCATCAATTTCCGGTGGTTTTCTTTTATCTTCATTTCGTCTCCATCACTCTCGGTCCGCCAATAGCCGCTGTCGATCCACCATCACCAGCCACAACAGCTCTCATAGGTACAGAGCGGAAAACAGAGTCCATTTACATAAATAGATAACTAGTGAAGCCAAAAGCACATTGTTACCAGCTCACTTGTGGCAACAAACGGGGATAGGTTAGAGTTGAAGGTGTATACCAAAACTTCAAAGATACAACCAGGCAAGCCAAGGAATAACATTCCACAGAAACACTCTCAGGAATGCAATTAGCTTGCAATGTTTGATGAGGTGCGCGGTCAAGAAAGGTTCTTCAGTTGTCACAGGAGGATTCGCCGGTTTATCTATCCAAGTAGAGTAGAGCCTATGATGTTTCAGGATTGAAAAAAAAAAATCAAATGCTATTAATGTGTGCATTATTCATAGATGCACAGGTAAAATGCAGATTATGCTTTTAACAGGTTTGGTAAAGCATGGAGTTCTCTGCCACTATCATATCACGAAGATGTGGCTAAATATGGGAAAAGTACCAAAAAAACCCTAAGCCTATTGTATTTGTACCGATTCAATCTCCAACCGTTTCAATTAGACCAGCTCAGTTCTAAATCTTTTCGCGTTGGTATCAATTCAGTCCATCCAGCCAATTTCAGCCAGAAATCACTAACGTGGATGCCGGTTATCCTACATAACACAATTGGCGCTAACATAGACATCTTTTAATATTTTTTCGATTTTTTATTATTTTTTAAATTTTATCTTCTTTTTTTTCCTTCTTTTTTTCCTCATTCTTCTCATCATATTGTGGCGAGTGACTAGCCACAAGCCAGGGCTAGCAAGGGCACAACCTCATCATCCGAGCAAGGCCACCCCTCGCCAGATCTAGGGAGGACTCAACCCTTGTTGCTTGGGCAAGGGTCGCCAAGGCCGATCGTCGGCCATGGCCGATACTAGCCACAATCCAAAGAAAAAAAAAAAGGAAAAATAATCAATGAATCTGCCGCGAGAAGGCGATGAGTGAATATGCTTCTGGTGGTAACCACTGGGGTTTGTCCCAGTGGCCACTCTTCCAATATGGAAGGAGGAGGTGGGGGTTCGAATCCCCACCTTCTCGGGGACGATTTAGTTTCAGGAGTGGGTTTCGACTCCCACGCCCTGCAAAAAGACAAAGCAAAAGTCTGAGAGTGAGAGTTAGCGTAGGAATAGAATATGACTGACCAAAAAAAACAAAATGCTTCTGGTGGGGCCCAGTACCATGCCTGGATTCGGGGCCTTTGGGGATGTTTCGATGTCCAATGCCATTTGGTTTCTTTGGTATTCAGATGTAGATATCTTAGAAGCTATGCGATGCAAAACCGACGTTATCCATTCGAAAAAGATATAAATAAAGATATCGTATAGTGAGATTTGATAAATATTTTTGATATAACAAATGAAGAGACTTGATAAATATTTTAGACTAATGAAATTAATAAAAATTTTACGAAGAAAGTGAGATTTTAACATAAGAGGGACAAAAAAATAAAGAGGTCATTGTAAGATAAATAATAAAGAAGAGACTTTTCAGCTTTATACTATATAAAAATTATATTTTTTCCTTACTATTAGTGAGATAATTTTATATGGAATATGTAAAATGTTATAGGAATTTCTGAGAATTCATATTTCTGTAATATGCTAAAAAAGAAACTTGTTGAATGCTTAATTGTGATAACTATCCTAAATTAAAATAGAAAGTGAGGCCATTTCCTAAAACCGCAATTGAAAAATTGATGGCAGTTTTGTCTTTTCAATGCAAAAGTCCTTTAGGGGTGGAAATTGCGTCACCCAAATTTTAAAAGTCAAATCCTCAGCAAGAGCAAGCTAATAGCAAATCTCTTAATTATTCGATTTAATGATTTAATCTTAGCACACTTAATTAATCATGGCTGATTCATTGCTGCGTCGGCGAGGAAGTTGAGAAATTTCTCTCTTTTTACGGCCCAAAATTGATGGGGTCCTCAACCTAACCAATGACTTGGGCTTCTTCGGAGAAAGTTTAGAGATTTTCTGCTTTTCAATCAGAATCATGGGATTATTATGAAAAATTTATAGCTTGAGTAATGTGTTAAATTACGAATAAGCTTCTAAAAAGTACACTTTCTCAGTGCATGCGACTTCAGACGATTGGAACGCGACTAATGTCCCTCCACTTTCAACAAGGACAATACTTAAATATCACTTTGTATGCATTAACACATGTTGCATGATTGAGATAACCACCTTTGGCCTCTTTCGCCTAAATAATACTCGCTTTCCATGTCTTTTTTATTGCCTTGGACTCTTTCTTTGACCTACAAAATTGATGTTCTCTTCCCTTTGCGTAGCCCTACATCGAGCTCTCTACAGAGTAAAATGGCAATATATAATTTGTATAAAATGCTCCAGAGGAAATATATATTTGTAATAGTAGTTACTACATTCAACATCAATCGCTTCTAGGAAAGCATTTGATAAAAATGGGTATGAACATTTGCCTCGAAGATTAGTTTTCATGGCTTAATTTAAAGTGTGTTTATGTTTTTTTTTCATTTAACTTGTGTCAACACATGCTATATTTGTATTTGATGAACTTGAACCGTTTGATCAGCAAATTCAACAAAATCTTGAAGATAATGGCCAGAAAAACTTCCAAGAAGCCGAATATTTTACATGCCATATCAATCATGTTTATTTCCTCATAGTTTCAAAATATAATTCATTTATATTTTGGTTAAAATTTATTGTCCAGCTCCCCTAACGTGAAATTCTAGGTATGCCATTGTTAAGGAATAGTGATTTAACATTTACCTATCTATCCGAAAAAAGATTAGTCCCTCAAACCAAAAAAAAAAAAAAATTCATTTCATTTTCTTTGTGCTCTCGTGTCTTAAAAATTGATACTATACATTCTCAATCTTCATCCCGTCCACTTTTTTAATTCTATTATTCTCTAATCGAAATAACTTCTACAGCCCCCACAATTCTATCTTTTTTCCTTTTCCTAGTTCAGTTAAATAGGTGCATGCCTGCTTAAAATAGTCCATACGCGTAGATAGGTAACTAGTGCGGGCAAAAGCACATTGTTACCTACTTTATTTGTGATAAGCAAAGAGGATAAGTTTGAGAGAGAGAGAGAGATGCCAAACTTTCAAATACAACGAGGCAAGCTTAGGAATAACATTTCGAAAGACTGTTGCATTTTATCAAGATATAAAGAGACCGTAATTACTAGCGATGTCCGATGAGATGTCCCGACAAGATATGATTCTTAAGTTGTCACAGGAAAATTCGCGAGATTATCAACCAAGGTAGAGTGGAATCTAATGTTTCAGATGCTACTGATGTGTACATTATTGACAGATGCACAGGTAATGCGTAGATAGTATCTCAACGGTTTGAACGCATATATAAGAGGTAATCCTTTTCGTTCCCCTTTTTGTGGTCCAAGTTCTTTCCGGAGGAGGATTTTTTTTTACCCCATTTAATTGGCAGAAGCATGAACTTGTCGGTTACACTAATTTGATCCCTTTCGTAAAAGCTGTTACTCTTACACGTGTGTCATAGTTATTTGTCTCTGGAAAACTCGTATACACTTCCCAGATTAAAAAAAAAAAAAAACCAATTTGGCCCAAATAAAAAGCATCAAATGAAATTCAAATACTCGTGTACATAACGCCGCAACCAGGCAAAGTTCACGAATGTAGAACATGTATATCATAACACTCTCCTTAAATCAGAAGTATTTATTACAAATGACATGCAACGAAAGTGATACACAAATACAATATGATTGCAGGATCTTCAAAATTTAAATCGAACTTTGAAAAATGACACACCATTGAACGGCTGAACAATCACTCAAAACAAGTGGGACCTCATGCAAGCAGATTGGATAATGTGAAAATAAACACTAAAAGCACATATTGATGACCAGTCCCATGGCCAAACACAAGCTCACGCAAAGAAGCAACTCAGAGCCAAGAGTTCTAAAAATGATGTACAAATAACGATTGTTGACACCTAAATTTTTGCCCAAAAATCATTTCCAAAAAAATGGGAACTTGTTTTTCCACAAAAATATTTCAAGTTAAATTCTTGCATATAGATTATCTAGGCATTTAATATAGTGTTTTAAATGGAATATGTTTTTTCCTTAAAAAAAATTATTAAAAAAATTAAATTAAATATATAAAAAAGATAAAAAAAAAAATAGAAAAAAAAGTTGGGGCCAATGATCTAAATGTGACTAGCCAAGCCCGGGAGGTCAGATTGGAATTAAAATGGCAAATTGGGGCCAAAATGCAATTTCCAAAAGTTGAGGGATCAATTCGCAAATTTTGCAAAATTTTGCCCAAGCCCGTAAATCATCACCTTGGTCACCAATTAATTTGAAATTGAATTTGGGCCAACTCGAATCAATCAAATCGGGCCAAAAAGACCAAGTTGGTATTGAATTGGATATTTTCGGATAAGAAATGGCCAATTTTGAGGGACTTTCTTGCAAAATTGGTTGGGCAAAATTGCGAAATCTGGTAGAGATCTTAAACTACTATGCATGAGCTTGCTAATTGATCAAAAATCGCAGCCAAATTGATGGATTAAAGCACTTAAACGAGCTACCAAAACCCAGCCCACGGTTTAGCCTCAATTCGGAGTTGCTGAGTAAGCAACTTGGTGGCCCCACCATATCCCACTCAGCCGCCCATCCAGCCTGATCTTTGCACGTGATTGAAGACTATAATGAGTAGTGCCAGTGGACGAAAATTGGCCAGGGATAAGCTGCTGAATGCACGGGAAAGTCGCAGCAAAACCCGCACACTCAACAGCTGCAAAATTTCAGAATTTTGGCTAAGTCAGAGAGTGGGTAGACTGCTCAGTTGGTGGGCTTGGCAGGTGGACAAAAAGCCGACCAAGGGATTGATGATTTGGGTGGATACCATCTAAGAAGCATGCTATTTTGAGGGAGGAGAGAGAGAAGACGAGAGGGAGAGGAGAGAGCTCACGGTCGTCCCCCAAAGAGGCCCTCAGAAGCAACTCCAGAAAAGCAAACCCAGAAATTCCAGACCGACCTAGAGAGAGAAAAGTGAGATTTTCACACACCTGAGGCAACAATTAGCCAAAACCTTCAACTAGAGAGTTAAACTTCACTCAAAGATCTTTCCAACCATAGGTCGCACGTCCCAAATGGAGATCGGGAAGGCCTCCTAAAGCCCCCCGAAAAACTACCCTCCTGGCGGGCCAAAGAAAGTCTGAATTTTTCTAAGTGTTGAGCCCGGTTGGTCACGAGTGAGAGAAAGCGAGTGTTTTTGAGAAAGTTGAGAGACAAATGAGGAAAACCATGAGTTCAAAACCAAAGTAGAATACATATAGCTTTGTTTGGTATTTATTTTTCCAACAAAAAAGGTCATGGAGTCTAATTTTGGAGGTTAATGAAAACCTTCGTTATCAGTTCTTTCTTTGCAGATCTTGTTTTCCAGTTGAAGAAGCCAACTTCCACGGGCCCCCGAGGATAATTTCTTGGTTTCTTGAGCGAAGAACCACTTGAAAGGGAAACTCAGAAGCAAGGTAAACATCCTAGATGTATTTTCTTTCGAGTTTGAGTACGTTTTGATCATGAAAATCAAGAGGAAAACTAGCCCGGAAAACTGATTTCTGAGGCTGAAATTTTTTCTAAGTGTTTGAAATTCTTCAAGAATTTTGCAAGTGTGCTTCTTGGAGAGGTCGTTTTGATGTCTTTTGGTGGGCCATTCTCTATGATTTTTGTTGTATTTGAAAGCTCATGTTACCTACTTTCACTCGGATTAAGTAGTGTTTCCCGTAGATCTTTCATGTGATAAGTGTCGGGGCTTGAACATGGGCATGCAACCTGTTTGTTTGACTTGGGTTCAAACCCAGATTTGTGAAATTAGATCAAACCCGCATATTTGAGGATGATTTTAGCTTAGTTATTTTGTGTTTTAAGCTATGATTTCTATCTAATCTTGCTCCTTGCATGTGGTAGTATAATCTTGATACTTTATTTCCGCATGAGATTGCTTGTGAGTTGAGATTGAAGGCCACAAACATGGCCCGACGAAGCTGATTTGGGTAGATTGATGCACGCCAAGTGTTCGAAGAAATGCGCAACCAAGTTTCGATCTTCAAACGATCGATTTGAGCTCGGTTCTTTTTATTCATGTACTGGGCAGTCCCATATTAGTGTAAATTGGCATATATCGGTTTAAGTAATTATTTTTTAATAAAAATTAAAAAAAAATGAAAAAAAATGAAAATTTCAAAAAAATTGTAAAAATGATGGATGGTATCAAGTTATGATAGAAATGACATCTATGAAATTTTCCTAATTTTAAAAGTTCATTTTCTTAATTTAAATGATATTTTGGTGTTTTAGAACCATTTTTGTAAACAATCTATGTATCTAGAGTAATTGCATGCATCTAGAGTAATTACATGCATATTTAAATTCTCATTTTGCTCACGGGGGTCCTGTCCCGGGGCGTGATAACAAGGCCATGTAATATTATTTGCCCGACTTGTATCGGGTCTTTCATTTTCCGCATTTATTTTCAAGTTATTTCAATTTCTTGGATGTTTATTTATGCACTGCTTTTCATTAATTTGAGTGTAAATTTCTCTTCTAAATTATGCTAGGATTAGTCTAGACATTAAGAAAAACAAACCTACAAAAACATTTGCATGGACACTTAGTGGTTTCATAAAGATTATAATTGGTAATCAAGAATGTGTGGCTATTTAGATAAATAACTTTTCAAGTTAGTGGTACCGCAAGGGCGCTAATAGAAACATTAGCGTAAACAAGTCCCCGTTCCTAGAAATCTCTGGTTACGTAGGAATCGAGACAACACTCCCGTGCCTCGATTGGTTTCTAGCCGACCACAATAGGCTAGTGGCGACTCCTAGAAATATTTAGGTTATTAAGAACCAAAAAACAAAATCCAACGTCGCGCGAGGTATGGGCTTGGGAGAGCCCGCGTCTAGTCTAGGGCCGTTGGTCCGCTTCTTTAGGCAAATACCCCTAAACCATTCTTTCTTTTCCCCCGGACGGAAAAAAGAGGTCGTGACAGCTTGGCGACTCCGCTGGGGACTTGGTTGCAAACCTTAGAGGACTTAGGCCGTAATAACTTGATTAGTTGTTCACTAACATGGTCTTCATTTGATAGCGCGTGTCAAAGTCGCGTGGAAAATAAGGTTAGTCCACTAACAATGTGTTAAATGTTTTTGTAGGTTCGGAGTAATAAGGGGTGGAGTGTCTGTTGACCCATTTCTTTTGCAGAGAGGTGTAGGAATGTATGTCTATATGGATGAAATTGAAGTGTTGTTTGGATATCAATTGGTGTGCGTGCCTTCATGCTTGCACTACACATTTACACACACAACCCGCGATCTAAAACCCCGATCGCACTAGGAAGCCCATAGGAGGTGCCAAAAGATGGAACCCGTGCGGGGAATGACCCATGGTTATCCACTTTTGGTCCCGCTCATTATGATTAATGATAAAGAGAACCGTCCGACGCAAGTGCGGAGTGGGGAAAACTCTTTTGATCTAATCAAAATGGGGACCTTAAGCCTTTAGAATTCCACCTTTATGCGTCAAACCTCACAAGTTTACATCCGCATGTCTATGTGATTGAAAAAAAAAATGTCTCTTCACCCACTGTAAGTACGATTTCTCCATCTACTTGCTCACTTCGGATTGAAATTTTCATTTTTTGAGATTCACGGAAATCAATGGAATGCCCTTGAAAATATAGGCTTGCCACTCACTCTTGATAAACAAACATTTGAAATGCATCTGATCTGGCCTAGATTAGAACATATGTTTTTGTTTAAATTTTCAATTACAAACTCAAAGTCGCATTTTGTATAGAAATTCTTCCAAGTCAAGATTACATTTTGGGGCATAGAATTAAAATCAAATTTTCAAGAAAATTCTTGGTAGCATTTTGAAATTCAAATCACATTTTGTGTATTGATTTCTCAAAATAAAAATCACCTCACATTTGCATGAGTGAAATCGCAAATTAATCTTTCAAAATCAATGCCCCATTTGTGTATGAAACTTTTGGAACAAAGTGGGCATTCAATTGATAGCCGCGGATCGATCTTTTAATGAAATCTCCTCTTACTAATAAAATCTTGACTAAATACCAAATTCTCGTAAGTGGATACTACGGAGAAGGTATCGTCGCCTTGATTTCATTGTAAGAGGCGGCTTTATTGAAAGATCAATTTTTCATTCATGTACTGACATTATCTTCCTTTCGCAGGCCATGCGTGACAACCATTCCTTGAACTCCTCTTGCTTGACCATGCCAAAAGTGGACTCTAAAGCTAGGATGAGAATTGTGCTTATTACGCTCCTTTATAAAAGAGCTTCTTGTACTTTATCCTTGTCATTATTCCTATTAGGAACCATGTTTTGCATTTTGGGTTTTGATTGTGGACCCAATTGAATGCTTTTGTAAATCATACAACTCACATTTTTGAATAATGAAGTTAGAGTTCATAAAAATCATATTCTTTAAAACACTTCAAGTGTTTCAATTGGATCCTCTAGGCTGAGTATGCCTTAGCTTCAAAATGGTTGAAAATAAGTTTCAAGAATAACTTGCGTAATAATTTATCTCTTTACTTAATTGCTTTTGCAGGATGATCCGCAGAACGATGCTTTAAGGGGGTAAGGTTGTAATCGTTCCAATAGAGATTTCTTGAGCAACAACTAACTCAGTCATCCATTTTTTGTTAAACAGGCAAAATGACGGTTTTGTTCAAGAGTGACATTTACTTTCTTTGAAAGGACAAAAGCGCGGGCCTTTTCCTAATAGAGCAAGTCATGAGATGCACCAATTCAAGCTCATTTATAGGCATATTTGTTTGAGCCATGAACTACAGGAATATTTTCGCAACATATGAATTCAAACATTGCGATTAAGTGTGAAATGAACCGTTAAAGCCTCGAAGATCACAAATCTACTGGCTTAACAACAATCTTTATTGCTTCGAAAGTGGCATTCAAACATTGTGATTAAGTGTGAAAAGAGCTGTCAAAGCCTTGAAGTTCACAAATGTAATGACCTAACGAAGTTCCACATCCTGGATGACCTCATGTTAATTTGACATTCTTCGTGGAAGAAGAAATCTGTAGACATTCTTTGGCATCAAACTCCTTCATTGGTTGCAAACAAGAAGCAACTGCAATCCCTACACTTGCAACGGTTTCTTGGCATCCAATCCTGTATGGAGATAATTATTGGTGGTCTGCAAAACAACACTTCAAGATGTAGACGTGCACAAACAAGAATCGGTCATCAAATGTTGCCATCGAATAAAATGTGGTAATCGTTTCAAGTTAAATTCAATTTATTTTAAGAATGACTTGTCCCTGCACTTTGTGCAGATTTTAGTGAGGCAAATTACTGGCAAGCAATAAGACTACAGGGGGAGAACAGCTTGGTTCAGAATCATACGATCTCTAAAAGAAAAGGGTGTGTTCGTTCCAAAAGTCAAAGCAACTCATTTATAAACTGACATAGCCATCCATGCTTCCAGATTGTGAAGTGGGAAATGCATTGACGCAACAAAAATGGCGAAAGATCACCTAGCCTAAAAAGGGGAATTTTAATTGGGGCAGATGGCCACTAAATGGATCGGGAGCACGCAATGCCTGAGTCACCCGACTTCTAAAAAGGGAAAGATTCAAATGGAATAGACATTTGTCAAGTGAATTGCTGTCAATCATGAGAGCGAATTTGTCTCCATAGCCAAGAAAACGGGATGGAACACAGTCATCATATGTGCTGTAAAAGAGAGTATATTGTTCCTAAAATGAATCATGTCGAGTATGAAAATAACATATTACGTCTTTTTTCCTTGTAGTTGATAAATGGGGCAAGTCACTCAAAGTAGAGCAACTCTCACCCATGAGCAAGATGAAACACAGTTAATTGATTCAGCACAAAAAGGGAGTATCGTTCCTAAATTAGTCCAATGCAATTTTGGAATATAAGTAACATGCCCCATCTCTTGTAGGAAAATGTGTACATTGACCACTGAAGCAACACCTTATACCAAGAAGGCATGCTAAGGCCCAACCATCCATTTTGATGGAATAAATGGAGTAAAACATACAAGGAGTAATGCCCTCACATATCTTCAAGGAAATGTTAACACCTGAAGAGCAAAGGCACATGAAGATGAAACACAAGACATTTAAAGTCAGATATAGGAGAAGGGTATTCGGTATCGTTTCCAAAATGTCCCCTCTAACTTCATTTTTGATGTAGTTCTCTTGTTTGACAGGAAACGTCGGTATTCGAGGAACAAACTTGAGAAATTGATTGAAGCATAATCTATATGGACCAAGCAAGCATATGGAGGTAACACATGTCAAATTCACCTAATTTGGTGGAGTTCAAGAGCCAGTTCAATTAAATAAAAAAGGAAGCGCCCATGGACACTACCGGCGCTTCGGCCTGGTGGTATAGGGAATGAATGAACGGGTCCGAGAGGTACGGGGTTCGATCCCCAGAAACAGCAACAAGGTTGGCATGTAAAAAAATAAAAATAAAAAAACTTTTTCCATCTCTTACTTTTGCAAAATGAGGAAAATGCTTGAACTAATGAGACCAAAGACCTGAGAATCTCTTCAAGTCTTAAAACAATAGGTTCACGCTGCTGTTTGCCGCCAAATGGTGAAATTGACCAAGGGTAATGTTGTATCGTCTCCAGTTTTACGATCCTTGAGGATTCATGTACTAACACATTCCCTTTGGTTCTTTGTAGGGTCGCCTGACTACTAAGGCACAGGTAAGTACCCTTCTTCTCAAAATCAAATGGAAAATAAATGGAGAATTTCCATCGCAAAAAAAAGAACATTTAGTGTTTTTCTAGAAACAATCGCAAAAAATGGAAATTGAAGAAACAAGTTTTTCATAAGGTTTGCAAAAATCTTTTTTACCTTTAAATTGTCCATCCACTCGATGGATCACTCATTTGGAATCAAAGTTCTCTATGGAGATTAATCCACTCAGATGATCTCAACAAAATGAAAGGCGATGTTGCTTATGCCAAGCGAGAAACACTTAGGATGAGGAAAGGCAACCCATTTCCAAACATGTCCTTTAAGCACTCTGAGATTCGAGTGAAAAAGAAAACCCATGTCGTTTAAGGTCAATGAATTCATTCGCAAGTGGTACATAGATCAAGATGATAAGAGGCATTTCATTCATCTATCGTACACACCACAGGTGACAATAGTTAGCCCATTTGAGCCTTTTGATGTGAAGATTTTCTACAAAATACCCCTGTCAAGAACCACCCCAAGATGGGGCAATTATGGAGGTTTGGGTTGATATTATTTGGAGAGGAAAGATGAGAAATGTTTCTTTGCTCTCACTTGCATAAATCTTTTTGTGGTAACTTCAGGTGAATTCTTATGGAAGCTCGAAGCATCCCAAGATGAAGAAGAGCATTCTTTTCTCTACCCAAACACTGATACCCTTTGCTTAAACCATATTGAGCCTAACTATTCATTTCTAAAACCCGAGTGGTGATTATCTCCCCACATTTGGGGCAAGGCATATGATTTGCCAAGGCAAGTGATGCTTACATGAGAATCTGAAAAGCATCTTGAGAGTCCTAAGAGCTCAAAAAGTTCAAAGGAACAAAAGTCAAGTGAAAATTAAGGGGCATGAAAAAGCGGTGTGCCTGGTAAAAGCAAGGCCAATGCCCGAAAAAAGAAAAAAAAAGGTGAGAGTGGAAGAAAAACAATTGCATCAAGAGGAATATCTCTGTGAAAGCAAAAATGGCAAAAAAAAAAAAATGCCTGCATTGAAAAGAAAATCATTGCAAATGCAAAAGCCATTATGTTAGGATGATTAGTCAAAGGACTTTCGAGACAATTTAAATTTTAAAAGCTGAGTGCTTTAAAAGAAAAAAAGGGATGATATGGTAATGATGCCATGATAATCACCAACTCTCAAACCCCTCTTCGAAAAAGTGCTAAGCCTTTTGAGCCTTCCACTGAACCAACATTACAACCTATTCCCGAAGTCTCTTCAGATTGGGATAATTCGAGTGGAAATTAGGACTTTCTAAAGAAGATGCCGCTCGAAGAAGTGAGAGCAAGGTTATTTTATCTCATCTTAAGGTTTCTTGACTTGTAAACTCGGCGAAGATATTGATCGGTGATTAATTCATTTCATAGCCAATGATGCTTAACCATTGCTAAAACCATGACCAAACCTGCACTACGGTCCTTCTAAAAGACCTTTTAGATTGGTCAATGTGTACTTATTGCGAATGATTCAAAGCCTTACACACTGGAAGAGTGAGATTGAGTGATCAGTTTATCTCCCACATGAATAGATGGGATCAAATAGCCATTTTCTTGAGAATATGCGAGAAGCCCTTTCTGACTAGGTGTCTTTGCTCGGCATACTTAACAGACCTTTCTCATAAGTCAAGGTCATTTCAACAAGGATTTTTCTCCCAAGAGAATTTGACGATTAATGATATCATCCGAGCGTGATGGCAAGTATGAGTTTGTCAAGTGGTCGAGATTAGTTTGATTTGTTTATCCAATCATTGCATTCTCATTATCGATACACTTTTGATATTTGTTTCTGATGACACGTGCTGAAATCGATCTCATCTAGTATGCTTTCGCTACTAGAATAGTTGTTATAATGGATTCTATTTGATGTGCAATATCCATTTCAGAATATTCTCGAATAACAGGTTCCTCCAGTGAAACCATGCAATTTCAAAGGGTTCTTGGTTATCCTTAAACCTTGCAATTTCAAAGGGTTCATGGGTTAGCCTTAAACCATGCATTTTCAAAAGGTTCTTGGTTATCCTTAAACCTTGCAATTTCAAACGGTTCTTGGTCATCCTTAAACCTTGCAATTTCAAAAGGTTCATGGGTTAGCCTTAAACCATGCATTTTCAAAAGGTTCTTGGTTATCCTTAAACCTTGCAATTTCAAAGGGTTCATGGGTTAGCCTTAAACCATGCATTTTCAAAAGGTTCTTGGTTATCCTTAAACCTTGCAATTTCAAAGGGTTCATGGATTAGCCTTAAACCATGCATTTTCAAAAGGTTCTTGGTTATCCTTAAACCTTGCAATTTCAAAGGGTTTATGAGTTAGCCTTAAACCATATATTTTCAAAAGGTTCTTGGTTATCCTTAAACCTTGCAATTTCAAAGGTTCATGGGTTAGCCTTAAACCATGCATTTTCAAAAGGTTCTTGGTTATCCTTAAACCTTGCAATTTCAAAGGGTTCATGGATTAGCCTAAACCATGCATTTTCAAAAGGTTCTTGGTTATCCTTAAACCTTGCAATTTCAAAGGGTTCATGGATTAGCCTTAAACCATGCATTTTCAAAAGGTTCTTGGTTATCCTTAAACCTTGCAATTTCAAAGGGTTCATGGGTTAGCCTTAAACCATGCATTTTCAAAAGGTTCTTGGTTATCCTTAAACCTTGTAATTTCAAAGGGTTCATGGGTTAGCCTTAAACCATGCATTTTCAAAAGGTTCTTGGTTATCCTTAAACCTTGCAATTCCAAAGGGTTCATGGGTTAGCCTTAAACCATGCATTTTCAAAAGGTTCTTGGTTATCCTTAAACCTTGCAATTTCAAAGGGTTCATGGGTTAGCCTTAAACCATGCATTTTCAAAAAGTTCTGGGTTAGTTTTAAACCATGTATTTTCAAAAGGTTCTTGGTCATCATCAAACCATACACTTTACGGTTAGTGGGACTGCCTTAAACCACAAGGTTCGTGGGATTGCCTTAAACCACAGGGTTAGTGGGACTACCTTAAACCACACGGTTAGTGGGACTGCCTTAAACCACACGGTTCGTGGGACTGCCTTAAACCACAAGGTTAGTGGGACTGCCTTAAACCACACGGTTCGTGGGACTGCCTTAAACCACATGGTTAGTGGGACTGCCTTAAACCACACCACACGGTTAGTGGGATTGCCTTAAACCACAAGGTTCGTGGGATTGCCTTAAACCACAAGGTTAGTGGGACTACCTTAAACCACACGGTTCGTGGGACTGCCTTAAACCACACGGTTCGTGGGACTGCCTTAAACCACACGGTTAGTGGGACTGCCTTAAACCACAAGGTTAGTGGGACTGCCTTAAACCACACGGTTCGTGGGACTGCCTTAAACCACAAGGTTAGTGGGACTGCCTTAAACCACACCACACGGTTAGTGGGACTGCCTTAAACCACACGGTTCGTGGGACTGCCTTAAACCACAAGGTTAGTGGGACTGCCTTAAACCACACGGTTAGTGGGACTGCCTTAAACCACAAGGTTAGTGGGACTGCCTTAAACCACACCACACGGTTAGTGGGACTGCCTTAAACCACACGGTTCGTGGGACTGCCTTAAACCACAAGGTTAGTGGGACTGCCTTAAACCACAAGGTTCGTGGGTATATCCTTAAACCACACTTTTCAAAGTATTCATAGGTACATCCCTAAACTACGCTCTTTACATTAAGCTTACTTGCATTTTCATTTTACTTTAAAAAAAAACAAAAAAAAAACAAAAAAAACAAAACAAAACAAAACAAAACAAACAAAAAAAAAACAAAAAAAAAACAAAAAAAATTAGATGTCACCTTATCTTTTGAAGAAATCTCTTTGAGCTTCCTTCCAAAGAGGGACAGCTGTCGACACCTAAATTTTTGCCCAAAAATCATTTCCAAAAAAATGGGAACTTGTTTTTCCACAAAAATATTTCAAATTAAATTCTTGCATATAGATTATCTAGGCATTTAATATAGTGTTTTAAATGGAATATGTTTTTCCTTAAAAAATTAAAAATTAAAAAAATTAATTAAAATTAAAATTAAAAAGAAAAAAAGTTGGGGCCAATGATCTAAATGTGATTAGCCAAGCCCAGGAGGTCAGATTGGAATTAAAATGGCAAATTGGGGCTAAAATGCAATTTCCAAAAGTTGAGGGACCAATTCGCAAATTTTGCAAAATTTGCGCCCAAGCCCGTAAATCATCACCTTGGCCACCAATTAAGTTGAAATTGAATTTGGGCCAACTCGAATCAATCAAATCGGGCCAAAAAGACCAAGTTGGTATTGAATTGGATATTTTCGGATAAGAAATGGCCAATTTTGAGGGACTTTCTTGCAATATTGGTTGGGCAAAATTGCGAAATCTGGTAGAGATCTTAAACTACTATGCATGAGCTTGCTAATTGATCAAAAATCGCAGCCAAATTGATGGATTAAAGCACTCAAACGAGCTACCAAAACCCAGCCCACGGTTTAGCCTCAATCCGGAGTTGCTGAGTAAGCAACTTGGTGGCCCCACCATATCCCACTCAGCCGCCCATCCAGCCTGATCTTTGCACGTGATTGAAGACTATAATGAGTAGTGCCAGTGGACGAAAATTGGCCAGGGATAAGCTGCTGAATGCACGGGAAAGTCGCAGCAAAACCCGCACACTCAACAGCTGCAAAATTTCAGAATTTTGGCTAAGTCAGAGAGTGGGTAGACTGCTCAGTTGGTGGGCTTGGCAGGTGGACAAAAAGCCGACCAAGGGATTGATGATTTGGGGGGATAACATCTACGAAGCATGCTCTTTTGAGGCACGAGAGAGAGAAGACGAGAAGGAGAGGAGAGAGCTCACGGTCGTCCCCCAAAGAGGCCCTCAGAAGCAACTCCAGAAAAGCAAACCCAGAAATTCCAGACCGACCTTGAGAGAGAAAAGTGCCATTTTCACAAACTTGTAGCCAAAATTAGCCAAAACCTTCAACTAGAGAGTTAAACTTCACTCAAAGATCTTTCCAACCATAGGTCGCAAGTCCCAAATGGAGATCGGGAAGGCCTCCTAAAGCCCCCCGAAAAACTACCCTCCTGGCGGGCCAAAGAAAGTCTGAATTTTTCTAAGTGTTGAGCCCGGTTGGTCACGAGTGAGAGAAAGCGGGTGTTTTTGAGAAAACTGAGAGACAAATGAGGAAACGCTTGACTTTTACCCCAAACTTGAATATATTTAGTTTGGTTTGGTGTTAAGTTTTCCAACAAAAGAGGTCTTGAAGTCTAATTTTAGAGGTCGACAAAAACCTTCGTTGTCATTTTTTCTTCTGCAGATCTCACTTTCAGTTTGAAGGAACCAACTTCGACGTGCTCCCAGAGGACAATTTCTTGGTTTCCTTGGCCAAGAATCACTGGAAAGGGAAACTAGGAAGCAAGGTAAGCATCCTAGATGTATTTTGGTTTAATTTTGAACATGGTTTGATCACGAAAATCAAGAGGAAAACTAGTCCGAAGGATTGATTTTCGAGGCGGAAATTTTTCTAAGTGTTGGAATATGTTCAAGAGTTTTGCAAGTGTGTTTCTTGGAGAGGTCGTTTTTTATGTGTTCGGTTGATCATTCTCTGTGATGTTTGTTGCCTTTGAAAGCTCATGTTACCTACTTTCACTCGGACCAAGTAGTGTTTTCCGTAGATCTTGCATGTGGTGAGTGTCGGGGCTTGAATATGGGCATATAACCTGTTTGTTTGACTTGGGTTCAAACCCAAATTTGTGAAATCAGATCAAACCCGCATATTTGATGATGATTTTAGCTTAGTTCTTTTGTGTTTTAAGCTATGATTTATGTCTAATCTTGCTCCTTGCATGTGGTAGTATAATCTTGATGCTTTAGTTCCACATAATATTGCTCATGGGTGAAGATTGAAGGCCGCAAACATAGCCCGTCGAAGCTGTTTTGGGATGATTTTATGCACGCCAAGTGTTCGACGAAATGCGCAAACCAAGTTTCGATCTTCAAACAGTCGATTTGAGCTCGGTTATTGTGATATTCATGTGATGTGTTACTCCATGTTAGCATAGATCGATAATTCCTAATATTTAAAAATAATAATAATAATAATAAAATATGAAAATTTCAAAAATATCAAAAAATGTTGGATTTTATCAAATTAAGCCAAAAATGACATCTAGGAGATTTTCCTAATTTTATAAAGTCATTTTTCCTAATTAAATGATATTTTGGTATTTTAGAACCATTTTTGTAAACAATCTATTATGCGTAGATTAAAATTAATTAGAGTAATTGCATGCATCTAGAGTAATTCCATGCATATTTAAATTCTCATTTTGCTCACGGGGGTCCTGTCCCGGGGCGTGATAACAAGGCCATGTAATATTATTTGCCCGACTTGTATCGGGTCTTTCATTTTCCGCATTTATTTTCAAGTTATTTCAATTTCTTGGATGTTTATTTATGCACTGCTTTTCATTAATTTGAGTGTAAATTTCTCTTCTAGATTATGTTATATTAAAAAAAAAACCTACAAAAACATTTGCATGGACACTTAGTGGTTTCATAAAGATTATAATTGGTAATCAAGAATGTGTGGCCATTTAGATAAATAACTTTTCAAATTAGTGGTACCGCAAGGGCGCTAATAGAAACATTAGCGTAAACAAGTCCCCGTTCCTAGAAATCTCTGGTTACGTAGGAATCGAGACAACACTCCCGTGCCTCGATTGGTTTCTAGCCGACCCCAATAGGCTAGTGGCGACTCCTAGAAATATTTAGGTTATTAAGAACCAAAAAACAAAATCCAACGTCGCGCGAGGTATGGGCTTGGGAGAGCCCGCGCCTAATTTAGGGCCATTGGTCCGCCTCTTTAGGCAAATACCCCTAAACCATTCTTTCTTTTCCCCCGAACGGAAAAAAGAGGTCGTGACAACGATATATTGGATTTGGGCTTGCGATTCCAGTCACTTCAACCAATACTATGGGACAGATGACTTTGCAAGTGATGTAAAATTGCTAAACCTTATAGCTTAATGCCTCAGTATTCCGCAGATTAAAATGCTTGATGAAGAGCAACTTTAACAAGACAAATAAAATATGGAATCTCTCGATTGAGTCAAATTATTTTGTAGTTGCTACTGCTATGGTTGCATGTTGTCCCTATATTGAATCAATAAAAAATTACTTGAGAAAACATAGATTCCAAAGGGAAAAAAAAAATAGTTGCTTAATCAACACTTGAGCAAAGTTTTGAGAGCATATTCACACAAATGAATTGCGTACTTTTCTAAGTGTCACTGTATGATCAACACTTTTTGTAGAAGTTGGAGTTCAATGAACTCCCGCACATTGTAGAGTATCTTTTTGGGGGATATTAGAAAAGTCCTAAACCTATTATATTGATGCCAATTTAATCTTAAACATTTTGTCTAGTGCAATTCAGTTCTTTTGGCTTATTTTGGTCAAATATCACTAACGTAGATGTCGAGCGACTTATGTGGCACCTCCAACAATGACGTAGACAATTTTCAATATATTCTAATAATTTTTTGATTTTTTCTTTCTTTTTATCTCTCATTTCTTTTTCCTTTTACCAATAACCAGCCATCAACTATGGCCTAGCGGGCTGCCCTCGCCTGGCCATGGCGAGGCCAAGCTCCAACAAAGGTCAACCTTGCCAGATTTGGCCTAGGGGAGGGCTGACTTCACCAAATTTGGAAGGGAGTCCTCGCTAGGGCTCACCCTTGCCCAAGCGAGGCCTGGCGAAGGTCAGCCTCACCAGGCCAAATCTAGTGGGGCTAGTCCTCGCTAGGGCTACCCTCACCCATGCTAGATCTAGCAAGGCCGATCCTCACCAAGGCTCAGCCCCCATAGTCAATGGCTGATCACTAACAAAAGGAAGAAGAAATGAGAGGAAAAAAAAAAGAACAAAAGGAAAACATAATAATAAAATGGAAAAATTATTAAAATATTATAAAAAATTATCAACGTCAACACCGACAGTGCCAGTCAACTGACCAGCGTCTACGACAGCAATATCCTATAAAAATTAGCCAAAATGACTGAATTGACACTTATTTAAAAGATTTAGGACTAAATTGATACTAATGTAATAAATTTAGGATTTTTTGGACACTTTTTCCTCTATAGTGATCTTGTTTAGTTAACGATGAAGTGTCCTAGAAAGTGTAGATGAAGCGATACTTTCCAACAATTGAATAATATGACATTGGCATCGTTAAAACGTGTTTGGCGTCAATGACAGCGATGTCCAAAAGCATCGCTGTCATATCATTCAATTGTCCAAGGTCCCAAAGTCACTTTAATATTCATTAAATTGTCGAAGGTATAGAAAAATTAACTTTATTTAATGTTAAATGCAGACACTTTCTAGTACAGGTACTCAAATATGAGCTTTAAGTTTGAATTGGATAAGTATATTATTTTAAAGATAAGAAATCTTCCTCATATCCATGTTCTCCTTTCTGGAGATTTTTAGGGCGCATTTGATAACGCTTTTGTTCCTAGGAAAATTTTCTGACCAGAAATTATTCTTTTTTATTTTGTTCCCGAGAAGAATTTCTAAGCATTTTAAGCTATTTGGTAACTGTCCAAAATTTCAATTCCCAAAATAGAATTCCGTTTGGTACTGCGCTCAATATTTCTACTACAAATCATTTTCTTTTAATTTTTAAATAATTTTTTTTTTCATTTTTTTCATTTTTTCTTCTTTTCCTTTCTCTATTCTTCTTCTTCAAGTGGCCGGTCATCGAACCGACAACCTCACCGGAGCGTCGCTGGCCCTCATCAGCCAAGCCTCACCGGTGGCCAAGCGGGCCTCGCCGGGGCTAGGCAAGGCCCACCTAGCCACCGACGGGGCTGGGTGAGCCTCGCCGGTGGCTGGGCTAAGGCAAGCCCGCAGAACCTCGCCCTCGCCTGGCAAGCTCGCCAGACCGGTTGCTGGCGGCCGACAGCGATGGGTGGCAGACAGCGGACTACGGCACAGGGCAATCGTGGCAGTGGATGAAGAAGAAGAGAGGGAAGAAGAATAAGAGAAAATATGGGCTTGATTCTAGAATTATTCCCGGGAATAAAAATCAACTTTTTTTTTATTCTTGATTATGTTCTAAATCTACTTCCGGGAACAAAAAAATAAAAAATTGTTCATGAGAACAAAAATTTTACCAAACACGATTCTGTTCCAAAATTACTCCCGAGAACAAAAGAATAGAATTTGGCACTGTTTGGCCGGTTACCAAACACGCCCTTATTCTAATGGAAAATCACTCCTTTACTTTTCCTTTTTTTTGGCCGGGCGCCAATTTGTGTTTGATTTGTTTATAATTTGTGCAACTTATTTGGAGTAAAAACATCAAGTTTCGTTTTCACACTATACCAAAATATATATAGCGTTAACACTTGTTAATGTATGATTGAAATTTGCAAATGCGATTTGAGTGCCATAAAATAGAGCAATGAATTGCTGGAGAGGGCCCACGCATTGCCACAGTATAAATCGTTGAAGTTTTTTTTTTTTTTTGGTCGGTAAACAGCGAGGAAATATATTAAGTAGGAGGAGAATATCCGTTGTACAAAGCTTCATAATACAAAAGATCCAGGAGATGGGCTGGGGGGGAATCGGCCCAATTCGTCGGGAGCAAGGAGAGCCCATGTGTCTTCGCGACCCAGTCGGCTATGAAATTCTCGGCCCGCCTACAATGCTGAAGTCGAAGGCAGGGGAAGTTTGGCCAGAGCGCCTTCACTTCTGCAAAGAGCGCACGATGCTGCCATGGGGGCAAATTAGGGCTTCGCACCGCTTCAACCATCACCAAACAATCAGATTCCAGCAGCAAACATTCACTAGCCAGTCCTCGTTGGAACAAAAATTTGAGGGTGAGAAGCAGAGCTTGTGTTTCTGTCTCGAGAGCGGAAGAGGCGGGGACGACATCCGCGAAACCAGTAATGAGTCGACCACCAAAATCGCGGCAGACACAAGCGATAGCTCCTTGGTGAGGTGAGATCGGGTACGCACCATCCATGTTGATCTTAAGTTCTCCTGGTTTCGGTGGGTGCCATCTCTGATCATGATCAGTTTGTTGCTGAGGACGATTCCCAGGGGCACGGCTGCAGAGCCGTGCTAAGCGGGCATGGGCAAGAGCTGAGATCCACACTTGCTCGATAGAGGAGCGTCGGTTGCGAAAGATGAAGTCGTTCCGTCTCTTCCAAAGGAGCCAAAGGACAGACGCTAAGGTCTCCAGTACAGGTAAGTCAGTGCTGCCCTCAATTAAGTCTGCTATGCATTTGTCGATCCTAGTAGCAGTAGCAAAATCTAATGGTAAGGTTAGGTGGGGATGAGACCAGATAGCTCTCGTTTGGGGACATTGGAGGAAAATATGTTCGGTTGTCTCTGGAACCTGCTCTGTACACATCGGGCAAATAGGATCAGGAAGAACATGTCTGTGAAATAGGTTGTGCTTTGTGGGCAGGGCATTGTGGCATAGTAACCACATGAAGATGTGCAGCTTTGGGGGACCCTGTAAGTGCCAGATAAAATGCCACAGCTTCCTTGGGGGTTTGTAGGATGAAGAAGCTGTAGCGGAGGAATCATTTTGGTTTTGAGCCTGAATAGAATTATAGGCACTCTTAACAGTATACCTTCCGTTTTGTTGAGCGTTCCAAATGAGCAGATCAATAGTGAGAAGCGGGCTAATATGAATAGAGAGGATCTCACTTACAGTCCTGTCGTTGAAACTTTGGCGAAGTAGGCGTTCATTCCAGGCATTCTAAGTTGGGTCGATAAAATCTGCCACTCTTTGTGCTTCTCCTCTCGGGGCTGGTCCTCCGATCACACCGCTTGATAGCCACCTATCTTGACGAATGTTTATTTGTGTGCCGTTTCCCACTAACCATTGGAGGTTGGCTGAAATAGAGTCCCGACTAAGTAATAAACTTTGCCACCCCCATGAGGGTCTAGATCCCTTAGCTGCCTTTAAAAATTCGGTAGAGTGGAAATATAACCCTTTAAAAAGCTGGCCCCATAAAGAAAGGGGTTCTTGAATTAAACGCCACGCTTGTGTTCCCAATAATGCCTTGTTGAACGAGATAAGATCCCGAAAACCCATTCCACCATGATCCTTCCTAGCTTTTAGAGTAGCCCAGTTCTTCTAGTGGATCCCAGATTTACTACAATTCTGCTGCCACCAGAATCTTGCGATTTTCTGTTCAATGGACTTACATAGAGATAGTGGAATTTTAAATAGAGACATGGCATATTGCGGTAAGGCTTGGACAACTGTTTTAAGAAGAGTTTCTTTACCACCCTTTGAGAGTAGCTGTTCCTTCCAGCCTTGTAGTTTCGAGTTCACCCTACCAAGGATCCAAGCAAACATTTCCCGTTTGGATTTCCCCCAGTCAGATGGAAGACCAAGATACTTGCCGGTTTTGTGCAGCACTGGGACACGGAGTTCGCTAGCCAAATTGACCTGAAGGCCAGAGGGACAGGCTGTACTAAAGAACATCCCCGACTTGTTGCGATTGATCTCTTGACTGGTAGCATGACAATACTGGTGTAGGATATTGGCCATGTTCTGACATTCCAGTAGTGTTCCATCTAAGAAAAAAATAGCGTCATCAGCGAAAAGGAGATGGGATAGAGTAGGACACCACCTGTTTAAAGTTATGCATTTAAGATTGCCCATGTCTACTGCATTAAGAATTAGGGTGGATAGGACGTTTCCCACCAGGATGAATAGGTATGGCGAAAGGGGATCACCTTGTCTCAAGCCCCGAGTTGGATGAAATGAGGGTAAAGATTCGCCATTAAACTTGACACTAAGCGAAGCTGTGGTAACACATTGCATTACCCAACCTACCCATTTTCCATGAAAGCCAAGTTGAGTGAGATAGTCCTGAAGGAAGTCCCATTCGACCCTATCGTAAGCTTTGAGGATATCCAGTTTTAGAATAGCCTGGAAGTGCTTCTTCTTCTTGCGGATCTTTAGTTGGTGTAGAACCTCTTGTACAACAAGGATGTTATCCTGTATTTGACGGCCAACAATAAAAGCGCACTGTTCTTTTGCAGTCAGAGTCGACAGCCATGGTTTTAATCTATTCGCCAGAACCTTAGAGATAATTTTGTAGATGAAATTACAAAGGCTAATAGGTCTGAATTGGTCTAACCTTTCTGGATGAGGAGTTTTGGGGATCAGAGATAGTGACGACCTGTTAAATTCTGACTGCAATACTCCGGTAAGGAAGAAATCTTGAACATAAAGGAAGATATCATCCTTTAAAATATCCCAATGGGATTGATAAAATTGCCCATTTAAGCCATCAGGTCCCGGAGCTTTGGATGCTCCCATTTGAAAGGCCGCCATTTGTACTTCCTCTGGAGTAATTTCTTTTATTAAATCTGCATTCATCTCCTCCGTGACCGTAGGTGGACATTGTGCAAGAACAGGTCGGTAGTCCCGCCTTCCCACAGATTGATATAAACGCCGGAAAAAACTGATGGTTATGTTCTTCAAGAGAGTAGGTTCACGTACCCACTGAGAATGTTCATTTTGCAGCATACTTATGCGATTTTGCTGCCAGCGTTGTAGAGTAGTTGCATGGAAAAAGTGAGTGTTTTTGTCGCCCCATCTTAGCCAATTCAGTCTGGTACGCATAGCCCAATACTGCTCCTCCTGTTGCCATAGTTGTTGAATGTGCTGTTTGATCTGCTGGATGTCAGCTTGGTGAGATTGACCATCTGTTAAATTGTTGAGGTCCTGAAGCTGTTGTTTGAGAAAACTGATGCTTTGCTGACCATGGGAGAACTTGGAGCGACTCCATCGTGAAAGGGCCACCGAAACGTCATGTAATTGCTGAGGTAAACTTTTCCTTCTGAGCTGGGAGGCGTGCCAAGATTCAGCAACTGTAAGGCGGCATCCTGGGTCTTGTAGCCAAAAGGCTTCAAAACTGAAAGGCTTCCTTCGCTTTACAGGTTCAAGTTGAGTAATCAAAAGGATGGGGCTATGGTCAGAGCCAAGGGCAGGCAGGGCAAAGGCTTCCGCTGCAGGAAAGGTTAGTTGCCAATCCTTGGTACAAAGGACCCGATCTAATCGCTCTTTGATGCATTCATCACCCTCCCTATGATTAGTCCATGTAAACGCACAGCCCTTGGTGGCAACTTCCATTAAAGAACAATCATTTACCATATTTCGAAAAGTGGTCATACGGTAAGGGTCGGCTGGCCGTTTGCCTACTTTCTCCCAAGGATAACTGATTTCATTAAAGTTGCCAACACACACCCAAGGTAGCAAATTAGAACAACTTATCTGACGTAAATCATCCCAAAGTAGCTGTCTAAGATGGAAAGTAGCTGGTGCATATAGACAAGTCAGGTGCATTGTCACTCCACTAGTAGCTTCCGAACATAATATATGCATAAAGGATGAAGTCTGCCATTCTACTGTCAACAACACCCCCTCATGCCAAAATAGCGCTAAACCACCAGCCAAGCCAATGGGATTTTCAATAATACTACTAGAAAACCTCAGTCTCTTTTGAATCTTCTGAAGAAGCACTTCCTGGTTTTTAGTTTCAAGCAAAAAAAGAACGTCAGGTCTTTCATGGGCAACCATGTCTCTTAAAGCACGGACTGTCAGGGGGTTGCCCAACCCCTGATAGTTCCAACTAAGGAGTTTCATTTGTGTCATGGTGGCTGTTTAGGGCCAGCCACCAATGCCCTGCCATCAGCTTCGTCGGCACCGAAGATAGGAGTATCTTGCAACTGAGTTTCATCAAGTCCCTCAGAAATATGTGAGGCTCTATCAGTAGTTCCATATCGCTTAGCTTTTTTCATGGGGCCTGCTTTTGGGTGCAAATGGTTGGGTTTCAGCTTCTTTGTTTTGGATGAACCCGTGTCGACTTGCTTCATTGTGTCAATGTTTGCTGCTGTCACAGAAGGCCCACAGTCTGAAATAATTGGTTGCCATTGAAGAAAAGCTGCAGTCGTGATGATTTGGCGTGCTGCTGGAATATCTACTACCTCATTCAGAGTAGGAATAAGAGATTGAGGAACAACGATCAATTGGGTCGACGAGGGAGGAGTTTCAGGAACGACATCCTCAACCCCCCCCCCACTAGAAGGAGTGGTATCGTAAAAGGTACGCCAAAAAGGACTATGCTCACGAACCTCTACTCTGAGCCAATTTCCATAATAGAGAGTATCCTTATTTTCCATCTGTGCAATATCAAACGGATAGGTTTTGCATTGAGTGGCATAGTGGCCAATAACTCCACAAGAATAGCAGTAATAAGATAGACGCTCATAACTGAAATCTAACCAAAGTGTCTGCCCTGCCAATTGAATAAGCTGACCCGGGATAAGAGGTTGCTGCAGATTTAATTCGACCCGGACCCTGCCTGCCTTTTGAGGAACACCCTCTTTCTGCTCAACTTTAATGTCTAAGACCCGACCAAGACGACGGACAACTTTGCTAAGCATCGAGTCAGTACACCATTCTAAAGGTAGGCCCGTAACATGTACCCAAAATGCGCACATAGTGAAATCATAGCAATGCAGAGGCGTGTTAAGGAGCCAGGGCTTTAATATTACTAAGTGACTAGAAAAGGACCAAGGGTCAGTGTCCAAGATCCTCTGTTTATCCCCTTCCGATCGAAATTTAAACACATACAGACCCTCGTCACTCTGAGATATGTCGACTTGGTCAGTACGCCAAGCTCGACGCCTAGTATTCTGAAAAGTTATAAAGTTTATAGTCTGATTTGTGAGAATCTTACCCACAAGTGTCGATTTGCATTCCTCCACTTTATCCTTGGGGGCAGAAGCCTCACAAACATCAATAGTCTGAGCTGACCATAATCGCCCCATTCTGTGACACAGGGCCGCAAGGCGAGCATCATTGCCAGGGTCATATGGTTTTGTCCCTGAAGAGCCCTCGGCAGGGGGTTCCATCTTGACACGAGCTAAAACCAGGAACAAGCAGTAGGCATGAAAAAGTACAGCAACAAGCCCACCGAGAACAACATCTCGAAATCCCACAACACTATAATCCGTGAGGAAGCAAAAGCCGACATGCAAAAGACAAGAGAGAGCCCAGATGCAAAGATGGAGGGGAATAGGCTATCTGATGAGATGGATCATGCATGTAAAGGGAGGAGGCGCAAGTGGAATAACAGATGAAGGAACTGCGAACCCAGAGACCCAAGAACCTCGCACCAAAGAAAGAGCTAAGGGCGAAGAATGAGGTCAGGTTGGGAATAGAGAGCGATGAAAGTAGATAAACGGAGAAGACGGAATGGGGCCATTACGGAATTGGCAAAGACTGGAAGGGGGAAATCAGATTGAAGCCAGAAGACGAAGGTTGAAGAAGAAGGCAAAACCGAGGAGGGTTCGGTCGAGAAATGGAAAAACTACCATGGGGTAGAGGGAAACTCGATAAAAACGAGAGAAAAAAAGTGCCTATCATCTGTCCAACGTGTGTATCGTTGAAGTTTCTGTTGGTAGAAAATCAACATACTTATATCTAAAATTTAATCTTTTAGGAATATAAGTGATTTAAAATAGTGCATGATGTAATACTATACCTTTTTTTAGAGATTGAAAATCTTAAAAGGTCTTATGAACTTCTATCAATAATTATTTTGCATTTAAAATTTAATAAAAATTCCAAATAAGAGTCTGAAGTAGACATATTTTTTTATAAAAAGACTCAAAGTGAATTTTATTTTGAATAAGAGTATGAAGTGGCTAATTAAGTTTCAAATAAGGGTATGAAATTGTCGGCCTGCCAAATGGTTGCCAGCTAACATTTTCAAGCGACTAAAAGAGGGGCAATTTTGTCCGAAATTTATAATTGGGTAAAAAATGAAGAAAATCCCCAAATTAAATTTAGATTTGGTTCTTCCTTCAATTTTGCACTTTTCTTCTTCCTCTCCTGCTGGTCCTCAAGCAAATCGCTCCTCGCCCGATCCACCCCGCTTTAGGCCTAGTCCTCATTCAATCCTCCTCACTCCTCGCCCGCTCCTCGTGAGCTTCAGTCCGTCGTCTACTATTTCCTGGTTTAATAGGAAGTGCATGCCTCTTGGTCATCCTAGCAGGCTAGCACTTGACATCGGCCTTATCAAACAAGGCCTATAACCTTGAGTGTTTGAGTGACTTGAGTGTGTAATCTCCCTGTATCGCTTGATCTATAGTGAAATTCGCTGCTGCTCTCCCCGTGGACGTAGGTCTTTACGACTGAACCACGTAAATCTGGTGTCCGATTTATTTTCTTTTTCTGTCTATATTATTGTTCGATCGCTCGCTCTATCACAATAGCAACCATGGCCGTGAACGACAACGGTTCCAGATCTAGACTTCATAAACCTTTGTGTATCCCCCTCTGTCTTTGTGTGTGAACAAGTTGTCGTCGCTTGTGGCCAAGGCTCCAGAGCTGGCACTAATGGACCTGTGTTGGAAATTGTGATCACTAATCAAAAACTATCATCAATACCAAAACCATGCTTTCGCACGCACATATCCAAAAATAATTTTTTAACATGGTATCGGAGCTAGGCATATCGGATGGTTATGAGCGTTTGTCCTCACCATCCTCAACTAAAAAGGCCAGAGCCCGAGCAAGAGCCGAGAGAGCCAGAACCGGAGACAGAGCCAAAACCAAAGCCGAAGCTAGAGCTAGAGTCTACGAGAGCTAGAGCCAGAGCCTGAGCTAACAACTACAACTAAGAGCATTTTGATGTCCCAAGACGTATGGGACATTGTCGGGAAAAAAAAAAAAAGACATGCGCATTCGAAGGCGGGTGCAAGTGTTCTGACAAGAGAATGCAAGGGATCGTGGAATGAAGACGACATAAAAGGCATGGGACAAACTACAAGGAGAATTTCAAGGTACGTTCGAGGATTTGTGACACAATGTCCGGATTATCCCGAAAATGGATCAAGGAGGAGTGTTGGAAATTGTGATCTATTTTCTAAAACTATCTAGAAACTACTAACTTAATCATGAAGGTGAGAACCTTATAGAATTGTTGAGAATGAAGGTTGCTAGCTAAATCTAGAAGATTCACGTGGGAATGCAAGCAAGCAAGAAATCCTTGAACAAGCTAGAGAAGCCTACATGGACAGCATTCAAGAGAAGTCTAGAATCTTCTTTAGCAACTTCTATAAAGGAGCAAGTGCTCCATGTTTTGTGGGGAGCTAACCATAAAAACCACATTATGTAGCTCCCTCACCAATACCTCCTTCAACTATTGTATACCAATCTTTGTAAGCTAGTGAAACTATATTTGTCCCATAAATCTTCTCAAAATATCCTATCCCTTGTCCATCATCTACAAACTATATCATACACTTGCATACAACATCACTAACCAAAAACTATAACTAATACCAAAACCATGCTTCCGCAGCACAACACATCCAAAAATTTTTAACAACCTGGTTCTACACATCATTTTCTGTTTTGGTCGTCTAGTGACAGAACAAACCTGCACACTTTCAATCCATGGATAGTGTGTTGATTGGTTGAAGGAGAGACCAGCTTCAGCCGTGGATCCAGTCCTTTGCTTCCAGATCTAGAAGTGAGGCACCGAGTGGAGGAAACGACCGAGTTGGAGAGATGCACACCGGCGGCTCCGGAGGTGGCAACGGCGGAAGAAGGCGTGGAGGTTGGGCTCATGGTTCGCCGGTGACCAAATCCAGTTCCTTGCGGTTTGGACCGTTTTGACTTGAATACGAATCGATGTAGAAAACATTTGTACAATGCCATAAATTGAAATATCTAAACTCAAGGACATTCTCTGCTTGGCACACGTCATAGAACCTTTTTCATGTTTTCCAAAAAAAAAAAAGAATCAAAGAAATATGATTTTTGATGTCTTGCCCTTGATTATTATATACCATGGACAAGATTTTCACACATGCTTACCCAATCGACCATCCTAAATTAGATGCGTTGACACCTAAATTTTAACTACTTTTTTTTGTCAAATTATTCTAACTACTTATTTAGTAATAAGTTGCATAGAAAGATCATGACTAAACTTTAGCCCCTAAACAAAAATACTAATTAAATTGCAATTAGATTTTAGAAGCATTCTTATTTGATAACGTCAATGGTAATAGGCTCATATAGTTGCATTGACCCGAGAGCGAATGGGCTTTAGTGAATGATTTAAAGCTTGATTGAGTCCACGACATCAAATGTTTCTCCAAGCCCATGGAAGGATATGATGACGGAAATTCACATATAATATGCACGTGGGGTTCTAAACTCGGATAGATTATGAGAAGTAAATTGGCAATTATATCATAGAATTTTTGGGAACCGAGCTTAATTTCCTTGCGTGCACAATTCTTTGTGGATACCAAATATAAAAGGGACGGATAAATGTCACAGCTGGCGAGTGTCGGCAGGATCCGGTCAAATGAAAAGAAAAAGCTTAGTTGATTGATAGGGGAAAGGAAATATATGGTGGTCCTAACAGGAAGTCCGTGAGGTGGGCCTAAATATGTTCGCAAGCAAAGGGTGGGGGGCGCTTCACATAGGATTCAAAGAAAGAGAAGATTCATGTTCGCCATGGTGAGAGACGGCAGGGAAGATACAGGGGAGACACGACTCAGTACATAGAATTGCAGCGGCAATCGTCTCTGTCCCCAGCCGCATCTAACCTTTGTACGCTTACGAGCTTCGCCTTCTTGGAGGTTTTCCGGCCATCGTGAGCTTCCTGTGGCAGTTTCCGGCGACTTTGCCGTGCCAGATCGGTCCTCACCGTGGTGACAGCAGTCCGCAATTACCACCGAATCGCTCTCATTTATTAGTGCCCATCGATATTTCGCTAGCAAGCTGCCGTGCAGAGTCCTTGCTCGCGCTTCCCACATGTGCGCACGACTGTGCCTCAATCTTGCCCTCCTTGGTTTTGAAAGCAAATAAAAACTGGAGTATGGTGGGAGCAGGGAAGAAGACAAACGCAGGTAGTAGAGAAGTAATAATGAGAAGAGGAAGAGAGATTGTGGAATTTGTCTCCTTGTTGTGTGAAAGCTGGAAAGTTGACCGAGTTCCGAAAGAGGGACCACGTGGAATTGAAGCAAGAGAAGATCGTGACTTGGTGGTTCAATCAAGGAGTCCCACCGAGCGGCGCTCATCACGGCCAAGCCATCCTGAACCGTGAATTCATTGTTCGCCGAACCACACCAGCTGCGGATTCTTTGTTTTTGCAGGTTCCCTTGGCATTCCTCGCGGCCTCGCCGTGCACCACCATCCTCGGACACGAACTCACCACCGCAGCCTTACCTTCGTGAATGGTGATATCTCACCACCTGCTACCTCCGAGAGGAGCCTAGCCATGCGTGCCGGATACCACAATCTGGTCACCCGTCGGCCACCAGGCCGTGAGCCACTGTCGGGCCATCGCGATTCCCCCGAGCTACCATCCGTCCGAATTACAAACACTCACCCCGAGTATTAGTTTAAGTGGTTTGATTTAAAGTTTGTTTAAGTATTTATTCACACGCTTTGTTCGTTTTTGATGAACTTGAAGCGTTCAATCAGCAAATTCAACAAAAACTTGAAGATAGTGTCCAGAAAAACTTCCAAGATGCCGAATGTTTTAGATGCCATAGCAATTATGTCTATTTCCATATAGTTTCACAATATAATTCGTATATTTTTTGGTTAAAATTTATTGTCCAGCTCCCCTAGTAATGTGAAGTTCTTGGTCCGCCATTGTTGAGGACTAATTATTTAACATTTACCTATCTACCAAAAGAAAAATTAGTCTGTCGGACCAAAAACGAGCACCCATCGTGAATTAAATCGTCCAGCCCCTTAAAACCTACCACTCGAATACAAGCGGAGGGTGGGGCTAGGCAGATAAAAAAAAAAAATTGCTCAGAAGAATGTCCATGTTGTGGCAATGCCACGTAGAAGGTGTATTACTCCAAAAAAACCTCCCTTCCATTGCTCTTAAATTTATTTATTTTTTAGAAGAAGTTCTAAAGGTTATAAAAAAATAATTACTATGCTTAATAGCAGGTTAGTTACGCCTATCGTCGAAATGTACAATTGGACTCTTTTTTATTATTATTTTATCTAGTTGTTGAGGCAATTTTTTAAATAAAAAAAAAAACAAAAGGAAGGTATTTCCTTGTTCCAAGATACTTTATTTATGAAAATTGGAAAAGTTAATGGTATGAATGAAAGGATTTATATAAATACTTCGAAAAGGAATAAGGGGTGGGTTAATTGCAAGATAAATGAAAAACACCTTCTGTGCTTCCGCTTTTATGTGCAAGTCTTAGAAGCATGGTCCCACAATAATTGTGGATAGTGGATACAGTAAATCAAATGAGTGGTGAACAAGAAATCTCTTATGGTCAATTAAATAAAGGATTAATACTACGGCAAATTCTAAATTAATACACATGATGAATTTATCTTCCGTTAATTTTTGCTAAATTTTATCATCAAATTGCTGAGCTAGATAGAACGTAATATTTGACAGATATATCAAGTGTAATAATTTATGATTTTTCATAATATAAATTTAATATAATAAGAACTAACAGAGAATAAATTTGTTATAAATATATCAATTTATGATTTTTAGTTGTTAAAAAAATTATTTGAAATAAATTTATTTAAAATATCTCAATTTGAAGTTTTTCAATCGTATTAACCCTCAAATAAAACCACTCTCCTTGACGGCATTGACCGAGAAAGATTGAGGAAGTCGAGAAACAGGACGGTGATACAGCAACGTGGAAAGGGGGGAGGAAGGCTCAAGAGAGATTCCTTCTAGATAGGGAGAGGAGAGAGAATGTGTCGGAAAGCACGCAGTTTCCGGTGTGTTTCCTCCTTCCTCCGCTTTCGTTCTCTCCTTTCTCGTCTCCTCCTTTCGGTATCTATTTCGACCTACAAATTCTTGTCATATTGTATCATTGATAAAACGCACATTTTTATTAAATATCCTAAAATATTCTCTCAATTTTTGGATTTGTTCAAATCTACTTTTGTGAACGTTAATCACGGAAAATTTTCCATTGTTGACGCCTAAAATTTCGTTTTATTTCATTAAGTCTCACTTTATTTTGTTTTATTTTATCTTTTTCAAAAAAATAAATAAACAAAAGCAAAAAAGAAAACAAAGCAAAACAGAAGCAAGAAAAAGCAGGGGAAGCAGCCTTCGCATGGGCCCTCGGCCCATTTCCGCTTCGGCCCGGCCCATCCACGCCTTCTCCTTCCTCGCGCCTCTGCAACGCACGCGCAGGGGGGCGCGATGCCGGAGGGACGGACGGACGGCGACACAGAGGGGCAGCTGGCGTCGGATGGGACACCGGTCCAGCCGTCCGGAGCCGCTCGGCGCGCGAGGGGGACCGGCGGTCGAAGCTCCGTCGACCGGCCACCCCCTCGCCTATAAATACCCCCGTCCCCGCCTCTGTTGAAGCACGCGCAGCAGCCGGCGAAGCCCCAAGGACCCCTGAGAGACATCGGGGAGCTTGGAGCGAAGCAAGGCAAGGCGGTCGGGTCGCGAGCTCGCCGATCCCCCTCCGAGAGACTTCGGGGGAGACCGGCGGCGAGCGAAACCCGGATCCGCGGGCTCGCAGAGAGAGAGAGAGAAAGAGGGAGGGAAAGATCGCGTTGCCGCCGCCGCACCGCCGTCGCCGCCGCTCAGTGCCACCACCTCGCCAGGTAGCCGCCGCCGTCGCCACCCCCTCCTTCCGTTGTTGCTGTCGCCGCCGCCGTCGTTGCCGTCGCCGCGTCCTCCTCCTCAGCGCCGCGAATCGGGAACCCTAGGGTTCCCGATTTTTTCCGGGTCACGACCCGGGTCGTTGGGTCGGACCCGGGTCGGGGGGAACCGGGTAGGGTTTCGCCGGTTCCCCCCCCTTTTCCCAAACGGCGCCGTTTCCTTTTTAAAAAAAAAAAAAAAGAAAAATGTTGAAAAATCCGAGCCGGGCCCGCGTTGCGGGCCCGAGTTCGATCGCCCTTTTTTTATTTTTTTTAATAAATAAATATTAAGTAATTTATTTATTTTCCGAAAAAATAAAAATCCAAAAAATATTTTATTTTTGAAAAATATTAAAAATATATTTTAATTTCAAAAAAAAAAAAAAAGAAATTATTTAAAAATATAAAATATATTTTATTTTCGAGAAAATCAAGAAAAAATCAAAAAATACTTTATTTTCCAAAATATATTAAAAAATATTTTATTTTCCAAAAAAAATCAAAAAAATTCCATATTTTCCAAAAAAAAAGAAAACGCCAAAAATCCAGAAAAAGCCAAAAAAACTTGTATTTTCCAAAAAATGCCAAAAATCCAGAAAAAGCCAAAAAAACTTGTATTTTTCCAAAAAATACCAAAAATCCAAAAAGAATCCCTTTTATGTCCAAAAAATATGTTTTTCCCAAAAATGTGTGGAAAATCCCTAAAACATCCAAAAAACCTCAGGGTTTAAACAAGGTTAGGTACCGAAAGGGCATTAGTGATTAACTAGTGTAATCAAGTCCCCGATCCTAATTTCTCTGGTTGCGCAGGAGCGAATATTTCTCCCAATATTTCGCATGGGTTTCTAATCAACCCACCCCAAATCGATTAGTGGCGACTCCGTTTTAAAAATTAACTTACAGGTTAAAAACTTTGACCATTAAAGTCGTGAATTGGTGGACTTGGGAGAGTCCGGGCTTAATTAATCCAGCCGAGCCATTAGCCTCCGTAGGCGCCCGCCCCGATCGGGCGCCGAAAAAAAAGAGGTCGCGACAGCTTGGCGACTCCGCTGGGGACTTCTGAGGACTTAGGCCTTTTTTTTATTTTGTTTAATTCCTTTACTGACTTAGGTTTTTCTTTATGCAGGTCAATAGCTTAGAAATTTATTTTAACTTTGCTTAAAATAGATTGTCTTGTGATTATGAATTGTGGTGCATGCTTTACTGTTTCAGCACTACACATGGCACACACAACCCGGCCGCCGGACCTGGGCTGCTATAGGATATTTAGGATGGTGTCAAGAAAGATACGACCTCGAACGCGAGACTGCGATGTAGAGGTTGCCTTTCTTTTCCCCGAATTTCTTTAGCCGAGGTTAGGAGGGTATGCTGCTAACGCAAGACTGCGACGGGCGGATACCCTTTTAATTTCAACAAGCCTTCTCAGTTAGAAATCGAGCCGCACATCTCATGTGCATGTCTTTGTACTTGTCATTTTCTTTAAAAGCAAAGTAATTTATTTACTTTTACTCAGTCCTTTTATTGACCCATGGCAATTTAGGAAAGTTTTTTTTGAGTCACAGTTTATATGCGATGGGAGAAGATGACATCCAGTTCATTCCCACTCCCAAAGCAGAGCTCTTCAGATGGTGGGGTCAATTGGACCAGTATGCCCAAGAACGAGTGAAAGCCAAAGTCGGTCATCTTCTATCGTTGATTCGAATCCGTGTTCATCCCGAAGTCATGCAGGCCGTGGCACATTTCTGGTGCCCGAAGACGACTACTTTTATATTTGGGAGGTTCGAGCTAACTCCAACTCTGGAAGAATACAACATCATCACTGGAATGCCTCTCGAGAAAAGACTTGTTAGGCCATCAACAGGCGTTATCCCGTTGCGTGGGTTAGCAAGACTCTTAGGAACTGAAGTCCATGTTATGAGGCAAATTCTTGAAAACAATCATAATACCTGCCCCTTAACATTTTTGACTGCCTGTTTCGAAAATCAACCCATGACTCAGAAAAGCGAGATTTTCCTCTTGGCCTTTTTCGGACTCATCATTTTCCCCCATCAAAGAAATGTCATAAGTCCAAAGATGGCATGGATAGTTGACCAGATTTTAAGGGGGCAAAACTATGTCAACATGATCTTAGCTGAAACATTCTTGTCCCTCACTCGTTTTAAAGAAAACATGGAAAAAGTCATGCGAGTCTCCCCGGAAATTTTACAAGTCTGGTTCTTTTCTCACCTAAGCGAATTTCGAGGCTTCATGCGGTCGCGTGAAATAAATGATTTCGAAAATCCATTTGAGAAATTTATGGTTTTAGGACCATACATTCCTAACCAAAGCTGTTTAAATTGGATAAACTTTCTAAGAAACCCAGCTCCCGAGGCGTTCCAATGGTGTGCTGGTTGGTTCCATGAAAAGAGAGCCTACTTTGCTTATAGACGCCGCCATCCAATTCCGTTGCTTGGTTTCACCGGCGGCATCTCTTATTTCCCATATCGGGTGGCGCGACAGTATGGAGCCCTTCAGGAGATCCAACCGCCTTTCAAGAGGAAGGATCATCCACTCTTCTTCACCCAGCAAAGTCGCGAATACACATTCGAGATTGACATTGTCGAGGAAACATGGAGCAGGTGCCATCGCAAAAGAATTGTGATACCTGAAGGGCTCGAGGGACGAGAAAAAGCCCACCACGCCTCTGAATCCTACATCCTCAACCATCGTATCCCGACAAAGTGGAAGCCATCGATCCCTCACCCAATCAGCGAGATCAGCCGGCATGAACAAGCAGAGCCTGTGCAAGGGGATTTGGGAATGAACAGGATACATGTCTCAGAGCCGGCCCAAGAAAACAAGCATCGGCGCAAGAGCAAGGCTCCCCGTCGCATATAGATTAGCAGTCATGTGTTTCATAGTGTTGATATAGTGAAAATTTCGTCCCATTGTTTAGGGACTTTTGTTTAATATATAGTATTTCCTTCTGTCATTTCAAGTTTTAAATATCGGAAGTGTGTGGTCTATGAAATCCTCTTTTGATGAATAAAGAAGCAGTTAGACCATTGCCATGGGTCAATCCTTGTTTACTTTCGTGCTCATTCATGATTTTTGCGCCACAGGTAATTATGAATCGTCAACTATCAGCCACATGCGAATGGCCTCACGTGATAGGACCCGATCAGAATGAGGTACAAAATCGCCTCACCAACATTGAAGATGGCGTAGGACAGATGTCCATTGTCCTTCGACAACTCTCAAGGCAAATGGAATCCACTCAAGCTAAACCCAACTCCATAACTACTTTAAGCACACTCCTGGCACCTGCAAATTTGCCAGATAGTGACCGACAAGATGAACAGTTTGAAAAGATCATGAAAAGGTTGAGACAGCTGCAAGAGCCGAATCCCATTGACTTGTCTAATTATGTCAGTTTTGAGATCCCTGAAAAACTCAGAACGCCTAAATGCGAAAGGTATGCTGATACCTTCCGCCCAGAGACCTACTTACAAGCCTACCTGGTCCAAAGGATGATTCAATCATACCAATCAAACCTGACCGGCCCTGCCTTGCGATGGTACATTGTCAGGAAGATTAGTTCCCTTAAAACCTGGAAGGAACTAATTCATGTTTTCCACCAAGAATATGATATTGACATCAGCCCTGACATCGCCTTGCCCTACGAAGAACCAATGATCCCAGAGCACGAAGAGCCTTCAAATGCCAATGAAGCCTTGCATGATAAATGGGCAACTGAGCAACATCATATTATTGAAAAGTTTCCCACTCGGAAGGGTAAGGAACCTATGTACAAGATCACAGGTACAGAGCCTGTTCAAGACCGGGGCACGACAAGACGACTCCCCAAGCTTACTGCAAGAGCTAGGGTTCACAGAATACCGACCCCTATCGACATAGAAAGTGAAACAGAGAGTGAAGCCTTAATATCTCTCGTTCCCGTTGACAAAATCGAACTGGCAAGACGAAGGGCCTTACTCAAAAGGTCTGGACCAGGAGCCAAGAAAAGAAAGCCTAAACCGATCAATTCAACATCTACCACTGAGTATAGGCGAAATTTGATAACTGGCGAACCACTGCATCAAAACTTCGAGCATTCTCTGGAATACAACTCTGAAGGCTACCTTCCTCTAGAATATGACCCTGATGACTTCCAGTCCCTAGAATACAAACCCAAGGATTTCCAGCGTTATTTCGATGGAGCTGATCACTCATCATATAACTGCTTCCTACCGTCACCCGGCGATGAGGGCCCGTCAGAAGAAGAAACGTACGTCCTTATCCGCTATGATCCTAACGAGCTACTAAACTCGTCCTCCGACCATGAAGATAGCTTCAATACTTCATCCTCATTCGGAAATTTTGACCCAGAAGAAGGCAATGGAGTGATCTCGGTAGAGTCCAACTTCTCTCAAACAGAAAAATTCACCACTTCAACGAATATGCAGTGGGAAAACCAGTGGCCTAACCAAGACATGTCAAGCCCGCCTTGCCCTCATATGATCTTGACCCCCAATGAAGTATGGATACCTAATTTCCGCAAGTACAACGGCACGACTTGCCCCGTGGCTCATTTGCAATATCTCCATACTGAGATGAGTCAGTACCATGGCCCGATGACATTCACAACTCAGGCGTTCCAGGAAACTCTTACGGGGTCTGCATTGCAATGGTTCGTCACAGCAAGTATTTACCTCATAAAGGATTGGAATGAGCTGTCTTCCACATTCTTGCATCAGTACCAAAACCAGGTTGGAACTGAGCTGCCTTGCGAGAGTTTGGCCCACTTCAGAAGAAGACCAATGGAGGATTGCCGAGCATATGCAGGAAGGTGGAGGGCTTTTATGATGCAAACCTATCCTCAACTGACTGAAGAAGAATTGATAAAGCAGTTCACGGAAACTTTGCCCCACGAACATCGCTGTTGGCTGCATGGGTTACACTTCCGTAGCTTCAACGAAATAGTCATCGCATGCGAATACTTCGAGTCTACTGGAGACGAGGAATTCAAAGACGCTTGACTTCAGGACCAACACTTTCAAATCACTCCTTTTCATAGGAGTTTTCATTAGTTTTGCTTGTCTTTATGTTTATTATCTAGTGTGCTACTGTTGTATTTCCAGTACTTTAATGTATGGTTATAGTATTTTGTTTTGAAAGCATGAGGCGGTATTCCAAACCAGCCCAGTGATGCTATCCAACCATGAAAAGAAAATATCATCCAAGGAGAATACTGAGGGCTGGGCTTCCTCATGCTTTTCTCCCCC
The DNA here is from genome assembly GCA_007663325.1 of Eucalyptus pauciflora. Lineage (NCBI taxonomy): Eukaryota > Viridiplantae > Streptophyta > Magnoliopsida > Myrtales > Myrtaceae > Eucalyptus > Eucalyptus pauciflora. Next base: position 3,739,741 of record VMYD01000056.1, read on the forward strand.
CAAAGACATGTTCTGAAAATAAAAAATATTTCATCACCAAAAGCTTTCGTCAAAACAAGATGATAAACTTAACCGTGTTTGTCTTTCTGACTCTCTCACTTCATGTCTCAGAATATCATTCCCTTTGACTTAGTGTAACAGAAAGCATTTAAAACTGGCACATCATGTGAACAGACCAAATTCAAAGACACCCTTTCAAGGAAGCAGGGGCAAGCAAAAAGGATCATCCTGTTTCAAAGAAGGTAAGTCTTATTCCCCGAACATAATTTTGAAAATGATGTCTCCTCTCTTCTGTATACAGGAAACAAAAGATCGGACATAATAGGCATAAGCGTGCGGTTAAACCCGACACACGCACACCATGGTAGCTCGAGGCAGGATAACCTCCTCCAGGCTGCTTTCGACCTTCCCATATTTGCAGGCTGTCCTCAGGAGCTCTGTGTATTCCACCTCACTCCTGTCCAATTCCTTTTCAAGACGGAGCAAATATCTCCTCCCCCTGACATGCCCGAGCAATTAGACATTGAAGGGATTTCCAGCTTCGACAAGCCAAGAAGTACAAGGAAGAAATTTATTCTCTTCCTTTGAATTCATTACTGTCAATAGGGAGAAAATCCAGACAGTCAAGGCGATTTATAGCCCCCACTCCAGACAATGACTCTAGAGCTTGGAAGCTTCACTCCGTGTTCTAGACACGTATTCTTCAAAAAAAATAATTGCTATCAGAAAGCTGGGGGTTTTTGATTGTCCATCTCATAGAAGCTTGAGGTATGTGGCTTTTTGCTCAATGCAGCTATAGTCAAAGACAGAAGAAAAATTCCACAGAAGGAAGGCGTTGAAGATGAATCAACGACCATCAACCATGCATACAGGGCCACTAATAAGGAGGGCCAATCAAAAGAGACATTGAACCGTGTCAAAGACAAAAGGCCGTCATTGACACTCAAACATCCCTAGGAGTCAACAAATAAGAACTCTGGGGAAGAGTAATTTGGTATCGTTTCCAATACTCTCAGTATCTGAATTCACTTTTGATATATTTTCTCCTATTTGACAGGAAGCATAAGATTCGAGAGCACAAGCTTAGTGACTAATTTGGGCAAACCAAGTAGCCCATATCGATTTACCTGGCTTGGTATGAAAGGACGTGTCATCCAGAAGCCGATTCCGTCAAATGAAAAAAGAAGCGCCCCCTGCAGACATTATCGGCGCCTCTAGCCAAGTGCTACCCGGGAAGAAGCAAAATGGTCCAAAGTCGAGGGTTCGATTCCCCGACGCAACAGTTAGCCGCTTAAAAAAATATAATAAATAAAATTTTGCTTCTCTTGCACCTGCAAATTACAAGAGAGCAAATGACCTAACAGAGTGAAAATTACGGGAATTCATATCCTCCTCGTACTTCAGGTCCATTCAAACATTTGTAAACCAGTGAAGGGTAATGTTGTATCACTTCCAAGTTATTCGACTCTGGAAAGAGCTTCTAACTAATATGATCCCTCTCGTCTGTTGCAGGATCACCTGATCTTCAAAGATGCAGAGAACAAATCAATGAGAGTCATGTCAGACCGTAATAAGCTTTCCCAAGCCAAATGGCGTCTCAAGTATCGCCAAAACAGATAACAGAAACCTTTCAGGCCTCGAATCACGTGTGATATTGATCCTACTAATTGATCTATTTCCACATCTTCTCTTCTGCAGGGGCAAAAGCAGAAAGACCGTCAAATCAATGATCAGATCCCCAATCCCAGCTGATCCTTCTTGTGTCATTTCCCTATTTAATTAGGATAATCCATCGACACCCATTTGTGAATAACTCTTTTGATGTTCAAAATTCAACATATTTGTAAATACAATTTCACCAAGTAAACACCCCTAAAGTTGTCAATAGGGTCTCTTGAGTAAAAAATCATTCATTTGTTTTGAGAGTACAAACTCTCTCATACTTCAAAAAATGCTGCATGTCTATTCAAATGGATTTCTGCATGATGATTTTGTTTGTCTAAATCACTAATTCTATTGAGGATTACTAGAATAGACAGCTAAGTGAAGAATGCAAGATTAGTTGAGCATGCTGGATGAGGCACGTCAGAATGATGACAGGCAAGCCATATCCTACACACAGTCCCCCATCTATACACTTGTGAGATGAGTGCAGAAAATTCCATGACTGCAAGGTAAAGAGTTCTCTCGCGAATGGTACGATAACCAAAATAGTGAGAGGTATTTCATTGCTCACCCCCTATTGAGCTCCCATACACTGGTGAAGCTTCTCTCATCAAGAATCACCCCACATTGGAGCATGTCAAAGACAAGGCAAATCAACATCACAAGGTGAGAAGAGGGATAGAAATTCTCTTGCTTGCACTTGCATCAATCTTCGAGTGTCTTTATTGCATATGAACACTCGCATTAATTTAAGTGCCTTAGAATGACGAAGAGCAATGCATTTGTATACATTGTACAACCCAAGTGAGTCTGTAATTTTACCCTCACATTGAGACAAAGCAGAAGTTATTGCCATAGCCTAGAGCATTGGCCGAAGATGAAGACTCAAAGTCTAAATAATAGTGCTTCGATTGAACTCGCCTAGATCAGTTCCTCAAGCAACAAAAATGAAAAAGCAGGGGCATAAAAAAAGCAGTGTACCTGGTAAAAGCAAGGTCAATGCCCATAAATGAGGAACTGGAATAAAAATAGGGGCATGAAAAAGCAGTGTGCCTGGTAAAAGCAAGGCCAATGTCCCCCAGTCAAAAATATAGCCAAGAAAAAGTTGCTGTTGTAAAATCTTCATCTGATCATGAGAAGAAAGACTAGTGACGAATGCCGAGACAGTCACCAACTCTCACCCCTCTACATGTGGGCCGAGTCTACGTTATATTCCCATTATAAAAAGTCTCTTCAGACTAGGGGCACTTCAATTAACGTAAGATTTCATATGTGCATAAATATTGCTCGAAGAAGTACGAGCAAGATTACTCTATCTCTTTTCGCAGGGTTCCTGACTTGTAAACCCGGAGAGAATCGTGCAACATTTTCATCCATCAACTTCAACCTTGATGATCCCTTTCGATGAGCTGCTAACCAAGTCTTCATCACAATTTCAACAAAGACCTCTCACATTGGTAAAGTTGTACCACTTGCGAGAATACTCGGACCCCTGCTGACATGATGACAGTGAGAAATGTGATCCTTATAAATCCTGCATCAATGGTCAGGATAAAACAGCCTTTCCATGAGAGTGAGTGAAAAGTCCTTTCAGACTGAAAGTCCCTCATCTGGCATGCTCAAGACATCTATATTCTAAATGAGGGTTGTCTTTCAAAATCTTCCCCAGTGGAATTCGGATGATACAAAACTGACAAAGTTGTCATGCATAAATCGCATTTGAACTTATGAGTTTACAGCATATACAATCATTGTGTACATGTCTACATATTGTGTAAATAGTGAACACACTCTTAGTGATCAGAGATATTGCCAGGTAAGCATATCCCTGCCCCCATCTGCCTTAGAATACCTACCACTATCCTGGTACTCTCTTCTTGTCACTCGACCTATTCGAGTCGTCCCCTGAGTTTGGGTGCTTGCAGCGGTCTAAGTATCCTCTTGCTTTTGAGTACCCACCATTTGCCGGGTACTCCCTCTTATCGACGCTCGACATGCGCGAGTTGTCCCCAGAGTATTAATATTTGCAACTGTCTAGATATCCCCCTGCTTTTGAGTGCCTGCCATTACTTAGGTACTCCCTCTGTTGACACTCGACCTGTTCAAGTTGTCCTTAAAGTTTGGATTCTTGTGACTGTCCAAGTATCCTCTTGTCTTTGAGTACCGATCATCGTTTGGATACTCCCTTTCCGTGACACTCGACTTGTCCGAGTTGTCCTCAAAATTGTATTTTTGAATACTAGCAGCTACTCAAGTATTCCACCACATTATGCGCCTGCAATTACCCAGGTATGCTTTCTTACACTTGGACCAGTTGAGTGGTCCCTGATTATATCATTAAATATTTGTGTTCATCCAAATATTTCTCTACTTTGTACACCTGTGTGCCTGCGGCCATCCAGGTAAGCCTTGTGCTACATTCAAATTCCCAACTACCAGGAGGTGAGAGACCTTCTAGAATATCCCAGGTATGTCCTCGATATTCCCTGATTGCCAGGAGGTGGGAGACCTTCATGAATATGCGAGGTACGTCCTTGATATTCCCAATTTCCAGAAGGTAAGAGACCTTCACGAATATGCGAGATACGTCCTCGATATTCCCCATAACCAGGAGGTGAGAGACCTTCATGAATATGCGGGGCATGCCCTCGATATTCTCAACTACCAGGAGGTGAGAGACCTTCACGAATATCTCAGGTACGCCCTCGATATTCCCCATAACCAGGAGGTGAGAGACCTTCACAAATATGCTGGGCACGCCCTCGATATTCCCAATTGCCAGGAGGTGAGAGACCTTCACGAATATCCAAGGTATGTCCTCGATATTCCCATACCAGAAGGTGAGAGACCTTCACGAATATGCGGGGCACGCCCTCGATATTCCCCACTACCAGGAGGTGAGAGACCTTCACGAATATCTCAGGTGCGTCCTCGATATTCCCATTACCAGAAGGTGAGAGACCTTCACGAATATCTCAGGTACGTCCTTGATATTCTCAACTACCAGAAGGTAAGAGACCTTCACGAATATCTCAGGTGCGTCCTCAATATTCCCATTACCAGAAGGTGAGAGACCTTCATGAATATGCGGGGCATGCCCTCGATATTCTCAACTACCAGGAGGTGAGAGACCTTCACGAATATCTCAGGTACGCCCTCGATATTCCCCATAACCAGGAGGTGAGAGACCTTCACAAATATGCGGGGCACGCCCTCGATATTCCCAATTGCCAGGAGGTGAGAGACCTTCACGAATATCCAAGGTATGTCCTCGATATTCCCATACCAGGAGGTGAGAGACCTTCACGAATATGCGGGGCACGCCCTCGATATTCCCCACTACCAGGAGGTGAGAGACCTTCACGAATATCTCAGGTGCGTCCTCGATATTCCCATTACCAGAAGGTGAGAGACCTTCACGAATATCTCAGGTACGTCCTTGATATTCTCAACTACCAGAAGGTAAGAGACCTTCACGAATATCTCAGGTGCGTCCTCAATATTCCCATTACCAGAAGGTGAGAGACCTTCACGAATATCTCAGGTACGTCCTTGATATTCTCAACTACCAGAAGGTGAGAGACCTTCATGAATATCCCAGGTACGTCCTCGATATTCCCAACTACCAGGAGGTGAGAGACCTTCACGAATATCTCAGGTGCGTCCTCGATATTCCCATTGCCAGAAGGTGAGAGACCTTCATCTCAGGTACGTCCTTGATATTCTCAACTACCAGAAGGTAAGAGACCTTCACGAATATCTCAGGTGCGTCCTCGATATTCCCATTACCAGAAGGTGAGAGACCTTCACGAATATCTCAGGTACGTCCTTGATATTCTCAACTACCAGAAGGTAAGAGACCTTCACGAATATCTCAGGTACGTCCTCGATATTCCCAAATACCAGAAGGTGAGAGACCTTCACGAATATCTCAGGTACGCCCTCGATATTCCCCATAACCAGGAGGTGAGAGACCTTCACGAATATGCAAGGCACGTCCTCGATATTCCCCATTTCCAGGAGGTGAGAGACCTTCACGAATATCTCAGGTACGTCCTCGATATTCCCAACTACCAGGAGGTGAGAGACCTTCATGAACATTCAGGTACATCCTCGATATTCCCAAACTACCAGGAGGTGAGAGACCTTCACGAATATCTCAGGTACGTCCTCGATATTCCCAACTACCAGGAGGTGAGAGACCTTCACGAATATCCCAGGTACGTCCTCGATATTCCCAACTACCAGGAGGTGAGAGACCTTCACGAATATCTCAGGTGCGTCCTTGATATTCCCATTACCAGAAGGTGCGTCCTCGATATTCCCTAATTGCCAGGAGGTGAGAGACCTTCACGAATATCTCAGGTACGTCCTCGATATTCTCAACTACCAGAAGGTAAGAGACCTTCACGAATATCTCAGGTACGTCCTCGATATTCCCAAATACCAGAAGGTGAGAGACCTTCACGAATATCTCAGGTACGTCCTCGATATTCCCCAATTATCAAAAGGTGAGAGACCTCCATGAATATGCGAAACCCATCCTCGATATCCCGTTTGCCAGGTATTTTTAGAAATTCGTACTTGTGATCATCCAACGCCTGCGAACGTTCAGGCATCCTTTAAAGTCCGTAATTGTTAACATTCAAGTACTCTTTTGACACTTGCAATCAATTAGGTATTTTCCAGTATCTAGTACTTATGAGCATACAGGTACCCCTTCGATATCTGCGAACATCCAGGTATCCTCCAAGAGTTTGTACTTGTGATCATCCAAGTACCCCTTCAACGCCTGCAAAGGCCCAAATATCCTCCAGGTTTGTACTTGTGAATATCCAGGTACTCTTTCGATGCCTGTGAATGTCCAGGTATCCTCAACAAATTGATGCCCTGCGAAAGGTCGGTGCATCCCCCGAAAACGGTCGGGTTCCAACAGGTGTCTTTGATAAAGATCAGACGCCCCACAAACCGATGCCCTGAGAAAGATCGGTGCATCCCCCGAGAAAGGTCGGGTTCCCACAGGTGTCCTCGACAAAGATCAGGCACCTCACAAATCGATGCCCTGAGAAAGGTCGGCGCATCCCCCGAGAAAGGTCGGGTTCCAACAGGTGTCTTTGATAGAAGTCAGACACCCCAACAAAATCGATGCCCTGAGAAAGGTCGGCGCATCCCCCGAGAAAGGTCGGGTACCAACTGGTGTCTTCGACAGAGGTCAGACATCCCCACAAAATCGATGCCCTGAGAAAGGTC